>JAJEKV010000003.1:13500385-14796081 GCA_021234155.1 Isoetes taiwanensis
TATGGGGCCGCCAGAAGGAGTTTCCATACTCATCCGGTGAAATGTTCTTGGCTCAAGGCCGCCAGTATAGATCCCGCCGTAGATGAAAGTACAGGTAAACGCGACGATAGTGGGAAGCTGTGTCTCTGGGCCAAGGTGGGAAAGAGCACGCAGTAGTCCACCATGAAAGCCGGGCCTCCTAAGTCTCTGCCATAAAAAGAACTTGCCCTCTCGTCAAAGCTGATAAGAAGCAGGCCAGCAAGGTGGGTTTCCCCAATACCTTCCCCTTTCAGTGGGGTCCCTCGATGTGTCGTACCTCCTTGCTCCAAGTCCATAGGGACTTCTTCTTCCTTGAGTTCTTACGCTTCTTCCTTCGACATGAGCAGGATTATAGAATAGATCCTCTCCTCCTCATCCTGACCTGAGTGTGAAACCCCCACCATAGTTACACATTTGGGACATGAGGTCCCATAGTTGTAAAGGCATCCCAAGGGAGGGCCTAGGAGGCTCTGATCCTCGCGAGATCACCCCTAAGCCGTAGCAACGCCTCACTGGGCTCTATGGTCTCCCGGGTGGAATTGGAGTACCAGCCCTCCCAGAGGAAGCTCAATAGGAGCTTAAATCGACGAACCATCCATACAAGACTACTAGCTCATAGAGTACATGGTCCTACGCCGCAAAGGCTAAATCCTCAATTATGTGATAGGTGGTCCGCATGATATCATCCAAGAGAAGATATCTTGCCCCTTGGTGATACACAACCCATGCCTAGCCCCACAAGTGTGCACTTTGTTCCCTGGGCTGGGGTGGTGGCATCTCCCCTCTCGGCCAGTCCGCTTCCACCGTGCTAAGTCACCGTGCCTATATGCTCCTCGCCTTCTCCCCTCCTCTCTGAAGATTCGTGAAGTTTGCCCTTTCTCTCATTTGTAAGAAAAGTCTCATCCTCAACGTGACCGGGATCCATGAGGATGGCTAGGGCAAAGGCAACCTCAAGATATTGTCGCCTGATGCCTAGACAACCAGGGCAGGTGCTTGCCCCATCTAAGCTTCCTTTCAAAGACATCATAATGGTGTCACCCCTAGCATATCCCTGACCACTCGCTTCTAGATAACCTGGGAGGATCCCCCCTAAGAGGAATAATAATAAAAGGAAGCATCTCCTCCTCAGATAAAACTCTAAGAATCCGCATATCCGGTGTCACCGCGATATTGCGATGAGGTCAAGGCGCCGCATTATAAGTAAGGGTCAGAATGTGTCAAGGGCATCCTGCGCGGATCCCAATGTTTCCAATCTTGGTACCAGCGTGCGAAAGGCCCGCGTGGCTACCGTATGCCTTCTAAGGGAAGAGTGGGAAGGAAGAAAACAGATATAACAAAATGAAATGAACTTAAAGATCCTTTTTAACCCCTTTATTTATGCCATCGCCAAGATTTTCGTGACTTAATACAAAAATAAAAGGTTTTAATACAAAATAAAAAGTTTTATTATTAAATATCGTAAAAAAAATATTACAGCAATGCAAATATCCCGACAAAATTTGTTGTTGATGCTTCCCCAATCCCCGCGCAGGGCTAAATCCTTTTGGTACAGGACTTCTTTTGCGTGGATCGGGCGCGAAAGATTAGCGCCACCAAAGAGTGCCACCGATAGCTCTGCAAATTTTCCTTGGAGTGCCAAGATGGCAAAGTCTCGAAGCGAGGTTGGAGCTCCGTGACGTGGTTGAGTGGATTCTCGAAATTTCACGGATCTCCCGTAAGGCTTACGCTGCCGGTCGAAACCGGGGGTTTCCTTTTGTGTGAGCAGGCTGGGAGGCTGCCCCTCTATCGCGTGGCGTACCGCCTTTGGCCCCAACAACGGCTCCGGAAGCATCCACCCGCCTCGCCCGACCGGAGCTCGCTTCCGCCAAAAGCCACGACAATCTTTAACTTTTTCTTATACCGACCGCTTCTGACTTCGCCACGGATTTCCTCCTGCTTAACGGCCGTGGTGCTCCTGCTTGCTAGCCCCGCCCCACTCCCTCGATCCCCATCGCCCGGCTGATCCGGCTTGCCGGTGCCTTTTTCCTCCTCTTCTCTCCGCTGGATTTCTCCCCGCTTCCCTTGAACTCCTCCGGAAGCTCTCCTGCTGTCTTCTCAACTCTCCCCTCGCATCGACGCCTACAATGCGGGCAGGAGTTTCAAAGATGGTGTTCCATCTGCCGCCGGGCCATATCTATTCAATCGTTGCGTAATCTATGCCGAGCATCGTGATCTCCCCTATAAGGGAAGCCGTGGGAATCTCATCCTATCAAGATGGGGGAATCTCGCTGATCGCCTGCCATCTATGACTACGACTCCATCCCCTCGAGGTACCGGGTACTCCCTACCTCGAAACAGATCGCTCGCTCTCTATCTCTCTGCATACACTCTCCTACAAGTTTCGATCCGCCTCTTTCCTATGTCCCTCCTCCTGCAGGTGTCCCTTCACATTCTGAGGGTAGAACTTTGATCAACATCATGACCGGCCGCCGTTCTACCATGGTAAGGAAGTCGGCTAAGATCGAGCCCGACCATAAACCATCTCAGTAGTGGTAAATGGGATAGGGATCCATCATTGTTCTCAACCATACCGCCTAAAAGCATATCAATGAGAGCAGGTCGCGAGCCATATGCCGCCATCAAAGCATAAATCTCTCGCTATGGTGAGTAGGTCCACGCATTTTGGTGCTGGCCATGGCTATGAAGCGCTTGAGGTCTAGGAGAACAAAGCGGTAGGGCTGGCGCTAGAAAGCGGTGGTGAAGGCGCTTAGGTTACGGAAGAATCCAGAATTTAAGAAACAGTCAAGTCCCGCAGTTTATGGCGGGGCGCCGGATCCGGCATAGAAAGCGGAGGCCAAGGCGGGCATGAGATAATAACTTAATCCACGGCTTAACTTTTAAAATTTTAAAATTTTTCATTAACTTTTTTTATTTCATGTGCAATATTTATACCTACGAAATACTACGGAAAACACGGCTCCGGGCCGCATTCTACGCCACAATATTCCGCTGCATCAATTCATTTTAGCAGGCAGCGCATGTACTGGTTGACTCTCTCAGCCCTGTTGACTCAAGGGATGGCATTTGCCGGGCCGGACAAGATTTCTAGTTCTCCCACTGCGATCAGAAGGCTTGGCCAAAGCAAGTGGCGCCAGTGCTTGACTTCGCCTTTCCCAGAATCCATTTTTCTCCGCCAGCGAGGACCGGCCCTAGGTATTTGGGGTACCCCAATCCAATGGGAACCACTTTCTCCCTTCATCCGAACTACCACCACAAAAATTTATAACCCCCAAAACTTGGGGGTCTCCTGCCCTAAAACTTATTAAAACTTACGCCTTATTACATCAACCTAGCTGGGACCAAACATGAAAGAGTTAAACAAGCACTCTGCTTAACTACTACCTAACTACCGAACTAACGAAGTTGGTTTTGGTGATGCCTTGAGTTTCCCGCAGTCAAAATCCGCGGCCGATACCACCGCAGGACGCTCCACGGTATATACGACCTCCTACCGCATATACGGGCCTTCCCTCCCATGGCAGTCCATCTCGCCATGAACAAAAATAGCCCTCCTGTTCGGACTTAATTCATCTGCCGAGATGCTCGGACACGCGGTGTTTCCCGCCCGACCCACGCCGATGGGCTCACGTCAGCATGGATACAAGGGTTACAGTACTAACAACATAAATCATATATAAATAACCACCACGGCTAAGGGCGAACCATCCAAGTACCAAACGGCAAAGAATATGCATCTAAACCTAAGAAAACACCCCCAAATCCCGTGTTCTACCCCTGCCTCACTCTGTGAGGGGATGGACTCCACTCAGCTTGGCCTCAAGAGGTCGCCAGATGAGGTATAACCTGGTGTTGGGCTGGGTATAGAACATCGGCTGGGTTGTCCTCCATCCCGCCCTCAGGCACACTTTGCGGATGGGTTTCCATCCACGCTTATGGCTTCGCTATAGCCTTTCTGGAGATGCTGACCAAGGTATCACCCTTTGAGCCTACTCGGGGTTCATGGCGCCCCAGTTCCATGGGTGAGCTAGAATGCGTGCGCATCAGCGACCCCGCATCCGTGCCAACACTCACCCTAAATCTACTCAAAGTGCAAGATGCTCCATACGGATCACACCTCTACACCCGCGTGGGAGTGTCGGACCCATACCCGCCCTCTAGGTGACCCATTCTCGCCTAGCCCAGGGGTGAGGGAGTCTCAGTGGCCTTTTATGTTCGTGCAAGACCCCCCCCACTTCACCATCACGTCCCATTCTCACAGTTGCTAAGCCAGACCACCATAGCGTCTCGACCCGGTGGTCTCTTGTACAGGCATCTAATGGAATATTACGGGGCTCTATCTGAGAATTACTTATCATATATGAGCTGGAAGGTCTCTACCCCCTTTAAACCCCATTTTAATCGAAAGCTACCGAAATACTTCATAGATACATCAATCATTTCTTAACGAGCACCATTCATATTGAAATGTAATCCTATTTACCGTAGAAGGTTAATCTCAACAAAGGCGTCGAGAATAGAGTCTTGAAGTACTATCCTACAATTCAAGCTAAACTACTACTAACCCGTGTTTTTTTTGGAACCATTATCGGGTGCTTCCATATTCTTTGTACTAGGGTGGCAAAGGATGACTAGTGGTTGTTAAATTGGTTTGGGGAAGTCGATAGCAGTCTTTTGAGCCAAGCAAGCTCCTTGGGCGCTCAACCGTTGACATTATGGTTGATATGGGGTGGTGATTCGTAATGGATCCGGTAATCACCATGTCGGGGTGTAATCGAAGTTTGGCCAGGTGGCTTCTTCCCAAACCATATTAGCTTAAGTATCCTTCTTAAATATTAATTTCCTTAATCATAGGTTATTATCCTTAATGATTAAATTAGCATAACTAATTTAATCCCTTTTAGGTCAACCCCCTAGGTTACCATACCCCATGGTGGCGTGGCTATACTAGGTGGCGTGTCAATGTATTCATACATATAGCATATAAATACTTGGAGCGTCACAAAAGGCATTCATACAGAAGACTTCGTGCCGGTGGACATATAAAGTGGTTTCCATCTATAAAGGCGAAGGGTGACCCGCCAGATGACTGAAACCAGAACAATCATCGGTCAGTTAGGATTGTTTGCAAAATTGCTATGCGGGATTCTCCGGTTGCGGTTGGGTGAGGCGTTAGAGAATCGGCCCCTCACCCGTGGCGGGATTCGGACCGACACTCAACCATTGACCACATCTTCACATTTAGAACTTCGGTTGAAGACGGCGGAAACGCCCGTCATGATCTATATTGTTGCTTCTCGTGGATTTTGGCGAAGGCATTTGGACAAATCGCGGCGGGGAAAAAACTATGGGCAAAGATTGCGATAGCTAGGGGCTCTGTAAATTTGCGGTAATGCGGTGTATAAACTATATGAAAGATGCTCCAGTCGATTCGGCCGACAAATAACCATTTAATAGTAGTGTCGGAGGTTCTCCGGGGATGCCCTCTCTTCCCAACAACATTGTTTGGGCTTTACATTGATCAATTGGATTTGTCGGCTTCAATGGGGGTGCCGGGGCTCACCTTCTCTGCCGAATCATCAAGCAGTTAATATATGCTTGATGATGTGGACCTCCTAGCTTACACACCACCAGACATGCAACGACATCTCGATGCCTTGGACACATTTTTGCTCTACCGATGATGTGGAAAAAGTGCTCAATTTAACCAAAGAAGATGAGTTTCTTTGTAACCAATGTGGTGTAATATCTATCAAAAAGGCAAAACACCTTGTCGGATCTTTTCCTCTTGTTACTCCACGAATATGTATTGGAGGAGGGACTTTTGATATAAGAATTGCCGCGACCAAGTTTATCCCATTGCAATCTCTCCTTTGGACATATTAATCTTTTTCACCTTTCGTTTCCCAAAGGATGTTATGAAAGTCTCCACTTAAAATCCATTCTTGACATTACGTCTGCTAGCCAATGTCATATTTTTCCATTGCTTCTCTCTTTCTTGGAAGTAGATGCATAGATATTGATAATGCCTATTTGTTCATTTTTCTATTTCCAAAACACAACTTGCCATCAGGAAGGGAAAAAGCAGCCCATCTTCTTAGGTCCACTCCAAGCAATACAAATGCCACCTTTTGATACCATCTATTGGGGACAGTCGAACTCCTATTAGGAAAAGATCCAATTTCCCCAAATTGGAAGCCTCAAGGAAGTCCATTGCTTGCAAGAGTATTATATCTGTTTTTCATTTCTTTTAGAGAGCAATTAAAGTCTTTCCTCTTTAGGGAACCTTTGATACCCCTCAAAGTTCCATGAAACAATCTTCATTTGAGTTTGGAACTGGGTATGAGCCCATGTTCACTTTCGAATATAGACCCTCTTTTCTCTCCTTTTTAACCTCTTGAAGAGGAGTGACAAAAAAGTTTGCTCATTGGACTCCTTAATTAGATCATTACCTATTTCTTCATCTTCCTCTATCTTCATCCGAACTTCCCAAACAATGGAAGGGGTCCTTAAGATCTTTGAGTTCGCTGTAGGTGTTTTGTACATCTCCTCGAGACATCCTCCACGGATAGAAGCTAGCTCTTCAAAATGTTGTGGGATCCATCTCTTCAATTATGGGATCCATTTGAGGCTCGGTTGAAGGAATGTCAGTGGGGCCTCCATGGTCTTTGGTCCCATTGTTGTCTCCAAGATTCTGTGTCTTTTTGAAAAAGCTCCACCACGGAAGGGGGGAGAGTCGATGGGGGGAGGCATTTGGAGGGACAAGAAGGGAGGCCTTGGGGAGAACTTGGCCCTCCCGATCTTTTGAAACGAGAGGAGTCCCTCGAGGAGAATACTCTTTTCGAAACATATTGGGTTCCCTTATTGAAAGGGTCATGGATCTAGCCTCTAGCGAGGGTAGAGATTGATCCTCCTCCAAAATCCCCTTTCCTTTGGTATCGGGTTATTTCCGGAACTTTAACCTTGGGCAGGTCATCTAAATATTGCACTTATTTTTCCATTCACTTGCGCTTTTTCTCAGGTTCCTTCCTAAATCCTCCTTTGCTTTTCTTCTTTGATTCTTTGCCTTCTTCTCTTCTTTCCTTGCCATTTTTGTTAACATGCGTGGCTTTTTCGCTTATCTTTATTAGGGGTGATCAATTTCCCTCCTTATTATTTGCCATGTTATTGCATGAGGTGCATCCCTTTCTTTCTCGTCCTTGCATACCTTCCCACCATGTAGCCTAATTCCACCTGTTTGGGCATGGTTGGCCATGCTAACTTTAAGGTTTTGGTTTTTGAAGTAATCCACAAAATTGATTGTGTCAGGAATTGGTTTTAGTAGATCAATTTGTGCCCATACTCTAGGAGCCCTGTCTCCCATTACCTCCCAACCTACAAGATTTCGGTCTGTTGAAATAGAGTGAGCAAGGATTGCTCATTCCAATACATGAGGTTTAATCCATGTAGAGAGGTCCGGATTTCGGGTGGAATAGTTCAAAGATTTTTTGGGATAAAAGGAAGGATACTATTGCTTTGGAAGAAAAATCTGGTATTGGCTTTCTAGATGGTGCCTGTTTGAGAAGCATAGTGGTTGTCCGGTCTGTTTCCACATTCCACCATAAAGAATGGAAAATCTATCAATAGATGTTGTTAGTGAAATCCCTGCTCCATCCTCTCTAGTTCATTTTGAGAAATTGAAGGCGGACTCCCTCATGTGGATACATCCAATGAGACCACAGGATTTTACAATTTCAATTTACTTTCTCGGCAAGCATTCTGAGGGACTTAGCAACAAATGTAGAGCTTTTCGCGATCACGCAACTCCTTCCGCACATCTTGCTGCACTTCATTCGCATACTCCAGTATCTAATTAACTGCTTCCTTCTGGCGCTGTAATGTCCCAACTCCTGATGCTCTCCTAGTATTCATCATATCTGAAATAGAGGTCCCATCTGTCCCGTCTGCATCATGTTTCCACTCATTCCCTCGTTCTGCCCCATAACAAATTCTAATTTTTAGTGTTTTTTTTTGTTTCGTTTTTTTTTTTTTAATCTTTCCCTTACCTTTTTAAGCAACCAGATCTGTCACTATCCAACCTCTGAAATCTAACTATAAACTCTAACAACTATTTTACTGCCAACCCACGAACAGTGAGTATGGAAAACACCTGCTGCACTAGCATTCCTGTCCCCTAGAAATTCCCCTAACCAAGATTCAAGAAGCTCCACTTCAGATTGAGGAACCATGGAAAAAATCGGTGTAAACAATTTTTTTGGAAAGAATCGATTGTACACCAGAATTTCCCATAGCCAGGCACTCTCGCCTTCAAGCCAACCACAAGAAAGTCTCTCTCCCTGGATCAAGATTGTGAAGTATCTCATGGTTTTGGGTCATGAAAAGTTGGTGACGCCATCTTCGCCTCGTCAAAAGTTTTTCCGTTGCTTGTATTGTTAGGCTTGCGTCAATAGAGGCGGGGAAGAAGTCATTGCAAGCTTGGAGCAATTCTGCCTTGCCTTCGCATGAATTCCGACCTTTTTCTGGATGACATTCAAAAATTACCATCTTTCGAGGCGTGGAATGTGAAATCACACTGAACCCGGTACTAAGCCTACTAGTAAGACTTCATATCATATGAGCACTTGAATTGGCGCGAGAACTTAAGAAGTAGCTACAAGAGCTTGTCAAGTTAGAATCCATTCGGCCAAGTGTATCACGCTCCCCCTATTTTGTTTGTGAAGAAAAAGGATGGCACCTGGCGCATGCATTGATTACGAACAATTGAATAAACACACAATCAAGAATGGTATGCTCTACCGTGTGTGTCGATGATCGATGGATTGATTGCAAGAGGTAAAGTATTTTACTAGATTGATCTTCGCCGGATACCACCAAATAAGGATTAAAGGGGCGACATCTATAAGTCTACTTTTCGGACACGTTATGGGCACTATGAGTTTACCGTTATGTCCTTTGGGCTAACCAATGCCCCTGCTACATTCATGAGATTGATGAATGACATCTTCCATAAATATCTCGATGACTTTTCATCATATTCTTCGATGATATCCTTATCTACAGCAAAACCTTGGAGGACCATGAACGTCATCTTCGGTTGGTCCTGCAAAAATTGAGACGCCATCAACTTTATGCTAAATTTTCCAAATGCAAGTTTGCAACTACCACCTTGGATTACTTAGGACATATTGTTTACGTTGATGGCATATCAACGGATCGCCAAGATTGAGGTAGTAAAAGAATGGCCTGTTCAAAACGAATGTATGGGAGGTCCATAATTCTCTAGGTTTGCGGGCTATTACCAAAACTTTGTTAAGGACTTCACCAAGCTTGGCGCCTCTCTTCGACCTTACAAAACATGAGAAGGTTAAAGATTGGATGACGCATTGGAAAGAGAAAGTCCGGTGTCATTAAAGGATGCTTTGACAACGCCCAATTCTTACCTTGCCGATCCTCGAAGGATAAGTGGATTTCCATAGATGCCGATAAGATCGCTTCGGTGTATTAATGCAAGAAGGTAGGGTAATCACGTATGATTCTAAGAAGATGAACGATGCGAAACAACGATACCCCCACGATGACCGGGGAGTTGGCGGTTTAGTGCGTGCCTTATGCATTTGAAGACATCACTTTTTGGGAGGCGATTCCGGTTAGATACAGATCACTTGCTTGGGAGGCGATTCCAGTTGAGATACAGATCACTAGAGTCTCTATATATCTTCATGCAACCCCACCTCAATCTTAGGCAACCGACGATGGATGGAATTCACGGAGGAATATGATTTTGCTTTGGTATAAACTAGGCAAGCATAACGTTGTTCTGACGCTCTTTCGAGGGCATCCATTGGTCACTCAAATGCATTGTAGTAAGATTTCCACTATCACCGAAGAAGTTTGGTAGCAGATAAAGTAGACTCTTCCTCTAGGTCACGAAGTTTCAAGAAATATGGCAAAGTTTGAACCGATGAGGAGGGAAGCTTTTTGCCATTAGAAGAAGGAAGACAACCTTCTTTTTTGTAAGAATAAGTTATGATATCCTACGTAACTATGTCTAGAATAAGCAATCCCAATGGGCGATTATTATATCCATTTGGTGGAGTGTGCTTATAATAGTACTAAACATGAGTCCCCAAGGATTTCTCCTTTTATGATCAACTATGGTTATCAATACATTGGCATAATCCGGTTTCAAGGTGGAAGTCTCTCGATTGCTTACATATATGTAAGCTTTGGTCAGAAGTTCGAGGGTATTTTGTTAGCTCCTAGAACCGGCAAAAGAGCCTTGCCGATAGGCATCGTGACGATGCGAGATTTTAAGTTGGCGAATCGGTATGGCTAAAGATTAAAGTTCATGACCAAGCTAAAATTGGTAATTGCAAGAAGTCGGCCTCTAGATGGGCGAGATCCTTTGAGATAACCGATGGTGGTAGGCTCCAAAGACTGAGCTTGGGAATATCGCAATGAATTTATGCATGCCTTGAGCGGTGAAATGTGGCCTAACAAGCATTCGTGGCGCCATTGGAGCCGTGCTCGATGGATGAGGCAGGGGCTCTGGCCTCTGCTATTCTCCAGAGCATCCTCCCTGGAGCCCACCTTGACCTCAAGCGACTTTAATCATTAAGACCTCGATTTTCTCTGCTTCCAGAGTAGGGAATTCTGTAGCTTTCTTTAGGTTTTGTGAAAATAATGATAGTGACTTTCTTGCGATTCTATCCTTCTCTGAGGAAGGGCCTTGATCTAGTTGAATTGATTAACTACTAGGGGTTCCTTGAGACCATTCTTATACACCATTCCATAAGCAATTTACTTGTTCTGAAGCTGATCCCAGGTTTATCCGGCTCAGTTGTCGAATTTTTGGGCTCCAAACTCGCCAAGATCTTATTTTAGGACCCGTGATTCATCTCTTAAAGCTTGAAAATGAGACCTAAACAAGTAATCAATAAAGGAAAGTCTAGTAGAAGAATGGAAACTGATGATCCGAGTGACCTGATGACTGTAGCACATTACTCCAAGGATTGGAAAACTATCTTACACCTTGAAGAAATTAATGATCCTGCTTGGCAAAAGATGAGAGATCTAACGATTACTTTCGACATAATCGAGGGGACCAAAGAAACGCACCATTAAATGCATGGGAATCAAGAAAGAGAGCCAGATCCTGACTTGCCAAGAGGAAATAAGAAGGTTTGAGAAACAGTTGTAGACGGGAAGGCCAGTGACAAAGATCTGGTTTGAAATATGGTTCATAATCTTCAAGAGTTCGACCTGCTTTTATACCAGATGATTCGGGTTAAGGCTGGACACTAAAAGGAGGATTGCTGCAGCTTAAAGAACCAGGTTTTCAAAAAATCCTTGGCTGAACTCTTGCATCTCACAAAAGATCTGGCTGGTGAACTCGAACTATTGGGATGGAAATACAAAGCATCCTTCAGGCTTGTCCGTGTATGGGAGAAGCGGATGACCATAAGATTGGAATTCAAGAAAAATACAAAAGATAAAGTGTCCCTTATGGCGGCTCAATAGCTAAAGGAGATCAAGGTGGAGTATGAGACTATCCTTCATAAACTTGAGCCTACAAAGGACTGCATTATTTGTGATTCTAATGGTTATTTCAACCCTCGGGAGCTTCGGGAGCGCTCATGTCCTAATTGTTCCAGGATGGTGAGCTTAAACTTGGATAAGAATTCCACAAGGATCTCGTACTCCCAACTGCGCTAAGATTCCACTCATGGGAAAATATGACAAGCTCAATGGTACTCTTTCTTTTAAAGATGCTCTTATTAATGTTCGTATGGATGAATGTCGGGGGTTGGGGAGATTAATTCTAAAGGGAATCCTAAAAACAATAACGGGGGATCCATGTTGAACTTGTTTGCCATAACGGACATAGCTGCAGAGGTTAAATATGCTGATTGTGGTATTCTTATTCACTTCCCACTTACTTGCCGCAATATTTTGGATGTTAAGAATTGGTTAAATAAGGATATTAACATTCCTATTCTTTCCATCCTGAAATTGGATGCCAAAACTTTCCAAATTTTGTGCAGAGATAGGCATCACAGAATTATTGTTCTTACCAGAAAAATTTCAAAGGTGGGCAAAAATGCTTTACATTTTCAAGTGGAATCCTCTCTTTATTCCTAATGATCACTCCAGCATAGCCACTTCCACTTGGATTTCCTATCCTAATCTCCCGTCTGTCTTGTGGATCCAAAGTCACTTAAGAGCTATTGGTAACTGTCTTGGAGAGGTTGTCCAGATTTCTACCCCCCAGACTGATTTTCCTTCAATTTGCCTTATTAAGGATATCAATTCGATCTGGGAAAAGTATATTGGTATCAGATTGATTCTAACTCTTTCTTGGATATTAACATTATTTATTCTAAACTTCTTGTTAAGCCAAGGATAGAGGATAAGTCAGAAACGGACAAATTCAAGAATAAAGGCAAGGCTCCCATAGTTGCACAGGGTAGACAAGTCTGGATCAAAAAGACTACTATACCAACAAATGATAAAGGTGCTGGATGCCACCACCCTTCTGAAGGAAGTGGAGTTAGAATTGAAGAATATGATCAGAGCAAAGATGGTTCAGCAGAATGATCCTCCCGTTGTTGAAGGAAGTGGAGTTAGAATTGAAGAATATGATCAGAGTAATGATGGTTCAGCAGATCATGAATGCAAAAAGGATGATCCTCCTGTACAAACAAGGGTAATTGAGGGGCCTAATGCAAAAGAGAAAGAATATGAAGACCATAGCCTCTCTATTTCTTCTCACAAATTACCAGATCATGTGCTGGGGACTGAATCTATGATTGTTGAGCCTATCTGCAAGAGGGAAATTGTTAAAGACAGAGATGGCTAGTCTGATAGCATTGTAGTTGAATATATTCATGGTGATGACGACTTCTGGGATAACTTCAACTATGACAGCGATCTCTCTAATATCTCTGCCCCTAATTTTATTGACTATGATGAAATTCTTGATGGAGACGAAAATTGGAAAACAATTTCCTATAGCAAGAAGAAGCAGAAGAAGATTTCAGACCCTGAACTCACCAGGAAGAGTTCTAGGGTGCACAAGAAAATCCTTTTCTATGGATATTAACCTTAACTGCCTTACCTGGAACCTCCAGGGCATTACTCAGGTGCTAAACGTGATAGGCTTAAAGTTTGTCTTTCTTCGATTACTTTTGATATCGCCTTTTTCCAGGAACATAAACTTCATAATGATGATTTTGATATATTATTATCTAGCACTCTTCCCCCAGGCTTCAAGCTTTGGGCTATCAAAGCACATAATAGTTCTGCAGGTATTTCGATTGCTTAGAGAGAGAGCTTAAACCTTTCAAACATTCAAATGATGCATGACAATGGTGGGAGGTGGCAGATTCTTCATGGCAATATTGATAACAATGAATCTGCATTTATTAATATTTATGCTTTCAACCGACCATGTGACAGTATCTTTTTTGGCATACTATTAGAAATAGCCTTAGTCATGTTCTATATGAGGAATGTGTTATGGCAGGTGACTTCAATATGGTTACTCATAATTATATGAGGAGCACAAATTTCAGACCTTTGTCCAATCAAGAAAACAATTCTTGGTCTCACTTGCTCTCCTGCCATAATGTTAAGTTAGCCAGGACTCATCCTAATTCTTATAGCTGGTTCAATAGAAGGTTGGATGATCCGATTCACTGTCTGCATGACAAGATTCAACCTCAGTGAGAATTTGTGGAATATCAGTAGCAGAGTCTCTAACCTTAATGGTTTTACTCTCTCTGACCACTTCCCTCAGCTTCTTGAAATCAAGGGGCACAACACGATTAAGAAAAACTCCTTCTTCAAGCTGAATACTAATCTTTTGAATCATGCTAACTTTTTGAATGAGTTTGCACAGGTTTGGCATAATATTCCTAAGCCATCTACTCAGGTTGGCTAGATGGACTGGTGGGTTAATTCAGCTAAGAGAATAAAAAATTGGCTGAAAACGTGGGGTAAACAGGTGCACCACCAAGAAAAATCTGAGCTGGACAACTTGAGAAGACAGCTGCTCCTTTTTACACCAGATCAGCAAGAGCAAATTAGGATTCAAATAGAGAGGGAAGAGACTAAAATTGCAAGAGTCTGGCAGCTAAAATCCAAAATCAGAGAGCTTAAAGATGATGAAAGGGAAAATTCCAAGTATTTCTTCATCAAAGCAAAAGGAAAAATGAAGAGGAATCATATCTTTAGTATCTCTACTAGAAATAGTGCCAGTTCTTTATGGGTATAAGCTGAGAACCCCGCAATCAATGATACTTTGTAGTAATGAGAAGAGAGCATAAATAACTTAGTACTCCATTGTTAAAAGTATTCTCTTTTCCAATTTCTCTTTTCTTTTCTTTCTCATTTCTCTACACTCTTTTTTCTTTTCTGATTTTTCCTCCATTTTCTTTTCGACACTTTCTCTTTCCCTTTTTTTGCTCTTTTCCCTTTCCTTCTACATCTTTTCCTTTTTTCTTTTCCTTTTTCTCTTCCCCTTTTCATGATGGACTTTCTTTCCCTTTCCTTCCCTTTTCCTTCCGTTCCATTTCCTTCCAGTTCCTCTTTCCTTCCTTCCTTCCTTCCTTCTTTCCATTCCTTCCAGATCCATTCCATTCCTTCCTTCCTTTCCTTCATTCCTTCCTTCCATTCCTTCCATTCCTTCCTTTCATTTCTTCCTTCCATTCCATTCCTTCCATTCTTCTATTCTTTCCATTCCCCACCATGGCCTTCTCTTCTCTACTTTTTCTGTTGCCACCATCCCTCCTCCTTTCCCTTCCCTCCCTTCATTCTCTTTTTCTTTCTTTTTTCCATGGCATTTTTCCTTCCCTTTTGCTTTCCTCCACCCTTTCCCTCGTTCCATTTTCCCACGCCCTTTCCTTCTCTTTTTCCCCTTTCCCCTTGCCTTTTTTTGCCCTTCATTTTCCCTTTCCTTCTCCTTTTTTTCCCCTTCTCTTTTTCCTTTCCCCATAAGAGATTTAAAGTATAAACAATCCGCGGTGGTGGGAAGTTATACGATAAATCTCGATCTTTAAATGCAATAAAATGATCTCAACCATTCAAATTAGGGCTTGATGCAACACGCTAAAACATTATAATATAAGATAGATGACAATACTATAGCGATGACACTTGAGCTTAAGAGGGCAACCACAAATCACTTTACCGAATAATGGGTACAACTTTTTATTGTAATGAGGAGGAGATTGATAACTTCATCAAACTGCTGCCTTTAGTGAATGAGCAACAGAATGATGGATTGACTCGTTCCTTTACAAACGGGGAGTTCTGGGCTAATATCCAAGGTATGGACAATGGTAAGACTCTAGCACCTGATGGCCTGCCCGTTGAATCTTTTAAGAAAACTTGGGATATTATTGGCACTGCTATTACTAATATTTGCAATGAGTTTCTTCTTCTTAGAACTCTAGATTGCAGGATTAATACGAGCTTCATCACATTAATCCCTAAGATGGATGAGCCAAGCACCTTTTCGGATTATAGGCCTATCTCTCTTACGAATGTCTTATACAATATAATCACTGCATCAATCGCCAGGAGACTCAAGCCTATCTTGGAACAGATTATTTCTAATACTCGGAGTGCTTATCTTAAGGATATCTCAACAGTGTTGCCACTGCTATTATTGGTATGCATTGGGCTAAAGACAGTAAGCAAGACATCTCTTTACTCAAGCTCGACGTCACCAAAGCCTTCGACACAGTTAGTTGGAGTTTTCTTATTAAATGTTGTCAATGAATTGGCTTCTCCCAGGAGGTCATTGGTATGTTCCTTGCTGTCCTTAAGAACTCCAAATCTTCTGTTCTTATTAATGGTGAATGCAGCCCCTTTTTTGAGACTAAAAGAGGGGTAAAACAAGGGTGCCCTCTTGCCCCTTCTCTCTTTCTCATTGTTATGGAGGCATTAAATAGTGCCTTCAAAGATGCAAGCCAAAGGGGTATGATAACAGGGCTTAAACTTCCTCAAACTCAAGGTGATCAGTTCTTTCTCAATGCCCACTTTGCAGATGACACTTTCTTGTTTGTAAGAATGGATCATTTTTCTATTTTGAATACTCATCTAATCTTGCAAAATTTTGGCAACTGTTCGGGTTGTAGGGTCAATCCTACTAAATCAAAATTAATGGCAAGGGACCAGGTAAAAGGGGAGCAGATTGCCATGACACTAGGCTGCGAGTATCTCTCCCCTAGTAGCAAATCCAAGATTCTTGGTGTCCCCTTTGCTCTGAGGACTAATGCTAGTGATCTATGGTATGAGATATTTGAGAAATTTAGTAGGAAAGCTGATCTCTTAAATAGCAAATACATTTCTAAGAATGGTAGATCTATCATTGCTCTGTCATATCTTCTTCTCATGTGTATCAATCTTCCATTCTTTTGGCCTCTAGAAAGGTCACTACTAAGTTACAAGAAATTATTGGAAGATTTATTGCCAGTGGTGGAAATAGGAGGTGTTGGATCCCAGTCTCCATGGCAGAATGCTGCAAAAAAAGAAAAGAATGAGGGCTGGATGCTATCAACATTGAGAAGCAAAGTGCAGCCCTTGCAGCCAAGTATATCTATAGGGCAGGGCATGATCTTATAAACCATCAGGTTTCCAACCTGATTAATCGCTATCTTTCCAGGTACCGCCCTTTTGGCTGGAGGAATGTAAAGATGTCCTTACCTTATAGTCTTTATTTTGATTTCACTATGCCTAACAATCTTCCAGGAATTATTAAAAAGTGGATCAAACCTTGGATCTCAGTAGGGGAATGTTTTCTTGAAAGAGGGGTTGGCCATGGACCAAACTATTTTCTGGAACCCCTCCCTCCTGCTGAAGAATCATAGGATGTGATTGGCTTTACACCGGGTTTGGACAGACCTCGGTATCACTCATATCTCCCTTCTTTTTAATAACAACAACTTTATTGAGTTCCAGGACTCGGCCCTCTCTCACCGTGGAGAGGAGCATGCCTCTCTATAACATTCTGAGGGAAACCCTTGTTACGGGTGTTTGGAATAATCAGCATATTTTTTGGCATATTAATGGTACTGTCGGTTATAAGGTTAAAAGTGCCTACAGGTTTCTCACCTCCTCTTTTTCTTTTACTTTCTCCTTGCACTCGAAATGGAACATTGGTAAGGATAGATGTAAGAAAAATATTGAGTTTATGTGGAGTTCTCCTGTCAATCTTAAAATTAAATCCTTTATATCGCAGCTTTGGCATAAAGCTCTGGCCAGAGATTCAGGATATGGCTTACTCTAACTTGTGTGATAAATGTGTATAGACGGCTGAGGATGAGGAACATTTGTTTAAAGGATGTCTTTGGTCAGAATGGGTTTTGGAGTTAGCTTCAGATGAATTTTACATCCCTTACCTGACTAATGCACCCTTAGCAGATATTCTTTTCCCACCATCCCCTAATGATTAGAGGATCTTTATCCACTTATGGAGGATGAGGAAAGCTCGTAACTCAATTATCTTTGATCAAGAGATTGTTTGGCCTCATGCTGTCATCCAACAGACCAAATATGACATTTAATGGATTCAAGAAATTTTTGGCTAACTCTCTCATTTCTTTGCAGGTAACATCTTGGTGTTAATTAAAAGGATGAGGTGGCAGAGGACAAATCTCATGAGAAATGACATGTGGATGGATCGGTTTGGATCGAGTCCATCTTTGAACCATGGAGTCTCCTATTATTGTGATTGTTCCCGTACCCAAAATTACAATGCTAGGAGGGGACTCATCTGTGAAGCAATCGACCAGTCTGGTCAATTTAATCCAGCAAAGTGCCAGACCTGTAGATGTCCCTATTGCCATTTCATCACCCAGAAACGGAAAATTGGAAGAAAATATTGTCGGGTTGACTATTTTTTGGTTGCAAACTTTCTATATGACCACCCTCATTTTTTTAGTTCAAGGTTCTAGACTGCCCTATATAAAGCCCTTTTTCCATATATCTCTCGGACTAGAGAAACCATCACATTTTCTTATCCATGTATTCTATGTATACCTTTTTTCAAATAGCCATATATATATAGCCTTCAATAAAAAAAACCCAGGAATCCCAAGCCTACCGGTTGACCTTACCCGTAAATTTGAAGGTCCACAAAGTCTTTTACATGAGCCTTCTCAAGAAGCGTCACGACAATCGGAAGAGATCCTCGATATGCCAATACTTCGGAGATGATGGAAGATCAGTTGGAGATTGTTCCTGAGGCTCTCCTTGATCGTGCATATATGCACACCCGCAGGACTCAAATATTTCAGTATTTGGTTAAGTGGAAACACTTACCAATGGAGGATGCAACCTGGGTTCTTAAAGCGGATTTGGACAAGGCTTACCCAGACTTTATGCGGTAATGCCAGGGCCAAAACATTCATGATGCGATCAACTCCACTATGCTGTGATTCAACACCAGATAGTGAGTATGATGGTGAAACGGAGGTGGGATCTTGCCTAGCATGGCTACAAGATTCCTATAGTGTGCTAGGCTTATAGTCGCTCACTGAAGGGGCCAGGTATACCCCTTGGGTTACAGGATATGATCATTTGAGTGTCCCCTCTAGCACACCCAAGGATCGATTGTGCCCGGGAAGGGGACGCCTCCCTAACCTGCCTCATCGGACCGGGGAGATGTAACCCGGAGTAGTCTTGTGATGCTCCCTACCAAATATATGACGCTCGGTCATACATCTCGTAGGAAATCCCCCATTCAGCCCTCCGGCCGCATGGGCCCTCCATCTATCTCACACTGCAAGGTATCCCTAGTGCAGGAAGGGGACACGAAGTTGTCTTGCGCGCCCTTCGCCTATGGGATCCTATAATAGCGGAAGCATAACATAATGTCAGCACTAACAACAACAATACATTTAACTACCTCGAAGGGTAGCGCATCTTTACATCCATAGATACAACAAAGATATCAACATGCTATAAAACACGAGAGCTCCTACCCAAGCGTAAGGAAGTAGACTGACAGCTGGGCCACAAGGTAGAGCAGACCGAGATATAACAATGGCGGGGCTGGCTATAGACAAAGGCTAGGGTTGACCACTCCATCCGCCCCTCCTGTGCATACTTTGCAGATGGGCTAAATCGGGCTCTGGCGTGGCTATAGCCTGCCGGATATGCAATCTCATGGCATCACCCATTGAGACTACTCCGGATTGCATCTCCCTCATCTGATGAGGCAGGAAGGGTTGCATCTCCCCTTCTTGAGGTCTAGTGACTCCATGGGTGGCTAGAGAATCGTAACTTGACACACGATTCGTGCAGTGAACCCCCAAAACAAGAGCTAGGCTGACACCTGCAACTCTTGTGAGGCAGGGTGACACCATTGCCCCAGGAGGTGTCAGACCCATAGCCGGCCCACTCGAAGTGGTCGACTATAGGCCTAGCCCGCTATGGGTCCCCAATAGCTGTGCGCTCAAGGGACTGCCCTCCGCTTTGCCACTAGCCTCAATGTATGGTGCTAAGTCACTCCATAGCCCCCGTAGTCAGGTGGGCTCCTATGCACAGGCCGCAATTAATAGGAACTAAGGGGTCTAAACTAGGAGCATCATCTAAATAATGGCTACTAGGTCTCTATCCCCCTTCCCAATACACAAGAGTTGAAAACAAGATCAACCAACATCACATATCCACATAACATGATATGAAGATAACCTCTAATCCTAATCACATGCATCTAACTTACAGTTAGGGTTCATTGAGTAGGGTTCCAAACATAAGATACTAGGTCATCTGGAATCCTAGGTTCTAGATGATCTACCTATGAAGCTACTATGAATACCTGCTCTGGACGAACTTCCTCCAACTCCTGGGGTCTCCATGACTTGATAAAGAGTCGAGTGATTCCTCCTCCTTCTAATGAGTGTATTGCCTTGGGGCTGTCGATCTGAGCTATGCCGCAACGAACAGTGTTCAAAACAAAGCGAGCGGAGAACAGTCTCAAGGCTCATAATGTGCTCCCTCGTCTATACTCCCTTTCACTGGCCTGCACAAGTAGCACATTACGTTAATTTAGTTAATAAGTTTGTGGTTTTAGGGGACCACCCCTCTAATTACCTCCTTGAGGCGAACCTTGGCTCAAGGTTGCCCCTACCTACTTTTCGATCATGGCCCCTTAGGATTTGAGCTTAAGGATCATTTAAGATGATCCTATCGCCGCCCATGATCGGGTGCTACCTTGTACAAGATCTTCTTGATCAGTACACACTTGATGCCTCATGCCCCCAGGGGTTTAAGCTAGGGGAGCGTCTCACGATCCCATCATCGCCATGATGATCACATATACCTCACCATGACCCCCCTATGGTCATGTGCACGCGCACTGCATCATGACATAGAGATCATCCAGAATGATGGTCTCATCACCACCCACCATGGTGCTCTCCTCTCACATGACCCGTCTGGCCATGCGCACTCTTGCTAGCCTAGAGAATGCCCCTAGAGGGTATCTGATCATCGCCTACACTCCAAGATTCTCGCATATACACCCTACTAGCCTATAATGCATATGTGTTCCTGCTCCTACACTAAGACGTAACAAAACTTAGCTAAAGCACTTGACAGATTGGCGTCGACCAATTCGGAGATGACTTGGCTGTCGAATTGCTTCATGAAGTCCGGGTATTGCTTCTCTAAATCTTGCTTCAATATCCAAGTTGCATCTTCCACGGGTAAGTGCTTTCACTTGACCAAATATTGAAGGAACTGGGACCTTCTTGTCTTCTTAAATGCTTTATCGAGAATTAACTCAGAAACTATCTCGATTTGCTCCTCTGTCATCTCCAACAAGGTTGGAGTCTCCAAGACCTCCTCCGGGTTTGGAGTGTGCCTCTTCAATAGGCTTACGTGGAAGACTTTGTGGACTTTGAGATGGGCTGGCAAATCGAGCTTGTAGGCTTGGTTCCCTACTCGCTCTAGAATCTTGAAAGATCCCGCCCATCTTGAGGCAAGCTTCTTGCAATTCCCACTTCGAAGTTTGGCTTGCTTGACCTTAATCTTAAGCCAAACACTATCCCCAACTTGGAATTTCCTTGCAGTTCTATGCTTATTGGCTATGCTCTTTTGTCGACTTCTTGCTACAAGAAGATAGCCTCTAACCTCTTCCACTAACTGCTGCATATCAGTCAACATTTGTTGAGAAACTTCAACTTTAGACACTGGATTATGTCAAGTGTCTGGTGTCAAGCATTGATAATCATACTTAATCATAAAGGAGGACATTTGAGAAGATTCCTGCTTGGTACTATTATATGCAAACTCTACCAGGTAAATGTAGTCACGCCATTTGGATTGCTTGTTCCACACATAGCTTCTCAACTGGTCTTCTAGAATTCGATTGGCATGCTCCGTTTGATTGTCAGTTTGGGGATGATAACCATGCTCATAGCCAACTTGGTCTGGATCGTGTTGAAGAATCCATCCAAAAGGCACTTATAAACTTGGGATCCCTGTCGGATATAATTTCCCTTGGCATCCCATGCAGTCTAAATATTTCTTTTGTGAAGAGCAAGGCAGTATCCAATGCGGTATCCGTGGTTCGACATGGAAAAAAGTGAGCCATCTTAGATAACTTGTCGACCACTACCATTAAGGCATCATGGCCCCTTGCTATTCTTGGAAGTCCAGATATAAAATCCATGCTCACAACCTCCCACTTAGTGGTTGGCACTGCCAAGGGTTCCAAGGTTCCTGGAATTCGAAGTTGCTCGGCCTTTGTTTGCTGATAAAGCTAACATTGTCGAATGTAGTTGGCTATTTCCTTCTTCATGTCAGGCTAATAGTAACTACTTCTTATTTTGAAGTAGGTTTTCATGAACCCTGCATGGCCAGCTATTCGGCTATTAAATATGCCTCCTATATATAGTTATTACTTTATTTTTTCCTAGTGGTTTGTTGTGTTAATTATAGATTTGCGCCATTTTTTACCCGGGTCTCGGATTGGAATGATTCTTCGACCTATTTTGGGTGAAATTTGATGCACATGCGTAATTTCCACTCCAATTATATTAGAATGTTAATTCGACTCATTCTTTTCCCTGCATCTATAATTTAGCCTAACTTTCGGCCCCCACTACTTGAGAGAAAAAATTTTCCTCCCATTTTTGAGAGGTTCAATCTTTGGAATTTCCATCCCATGCTCTATTAGGCTGGTTTGACTACTAAATCAGGGATATGATCAGTGCTAGTTCTTGGTCAACCAAGAACATGGCTCTGATACCATTGTGACGCTTCCTACCAAATATACAACTCTCGACCGTACATCTCGTAGGAAATCCCCCATCCAGCGCTCCAGCCGCATGGGCCCTCCTTCTATCCCGCACTCCAGGGTATCTCTAGTGGGGAAGGGGACCTAAAGGTGTCTTGCACACCCCTTCCCTATGGGCCCCTATAGGTGGAAGCATAATATAATGTCGGCACTAACGACAACAATACATCTAACTATCTCGAAGGGTAGCACATCATTCTGAATGACATTTCTTCTTCTGCAAAACTCATCAACTTATTAGAAAGTAAAGCACCACGGGAATTTTCGATTTACCACCCAACCGGACCAACTAGAAGAGATGTCACCAAGTCAAGCTACTCCGCAAGACAAGATCTCTCTAGCCACCAACCACTGGTGTTACATGAACTCCTTCTAATGATACGATCAAGCAAGGACGAACAAGAGATGATACTAGAAGGTAAGGCTAGGCACGGAAGAAGCAGATCTAGCTGTGCAGTCAACTCAGACCCCTATGCACCTTTCTGGGCATAACTTTCAAACCGTAAGGAATCTATGGAACCAAGCCCAATCTGGAAACTAGACTTCAAGGGCTTTCCAACAAGGTAAGGATCGCCGATTTCTGAGCTGTGGTTGCGGAGATATCACGTCTCAAAGTTGTCCTTTTATTTATAGGTAATAATACCTTTTTTTTGCCTTTTTGCTTCTAAATAAAGGTCAAGGTTTATTTTTAGCACTCTCTTTGATAATAGCAAGGCTTAGACATACTGGATGACTTTCTTACTTGATCATATCAATAGATATTGTTCCATGCAAGGCCACTCCCCCGAGCACCATTATTAGTTATTAACCTTAAACCATATCAATTCCTCCCCTTCTCGAGATTGATCGTCCTCGATCAAGAAATTATATGGCAAATTTGACACAACCAAGTCCATGGCTACAACCTGCATAATAAAAAGTTGTCAAGTCCAGCCCTTTAGGCTGAAAATTGCCTCAGTTCATTTAGAGGTCTTTCATTTCAATTCTATTAGAAATGGCCTCAATTTACTTAGAGGACTTGACATCCTTATAATCGTTAATAAGGAATTACGGCAAAGTTTGGGGCTCATACTCCTGCATAGCCAAGTCTCATTTACATCCTGAAAGGAAACCATCAAAGATCCCTTTTCAAAATTGATCTAATCAATTTCTAAAAAGCATGTTAGTCTTTCCCTTCTTGGGACTAATCTTGTCCCCTAGGAATGTTCTTTTCTCGATCCTCCAAGGCGGGTCCGCTTGGGCGAGAAAAAATCTCCATACTGATCCATCAAGTAGGCGTCCCTTACTTGAACAGTTATGGCATTCCTAGCCCTTTCTGATGCTCCAAGTAGCTTTTTCTACTCGGACAGAAAGTAAACCCTTTCCAGTCCTTCAAGTTAAATATCACCATTCAACTTGAACAAGAAAGATATTTTCCCTTCCCTTCTCAGGAATAAACTTAATCTCCAAAAACCACAAGTTGAACATCAACTTAATTTGTCTCAACAAAATGTTTACTAACCTCCACCAGAAGCACCAACTTCTGATCAATCTCCATTCCAGTTTGCAATCACCAGCACCAACCAGAAGACCTGCGAACATCAGGAATAACAAACATTCTATTCACATGGACATGAGCACCAACTCATTCCAATCTCTTGGACATGGCATCCGCTCATTCCAATCACTTGGTCAAGAGCACCAACTCTTTCCAACCTTGAGGCACCAACCTCAGCCATAAGGATGCAATAAGAAATATCTAAAGATTCTAATCACAATCCCTAAACATCAATTTCATACTAGACAAGAGGTAACCTATTTCCTTAAGATCTCTTGAGTGCTGCTAAGCCACTCAAATTTCCAACTCTTCCATCACCCACAGCTCCGCTGATAAAGACCGGAACTGAGCTCTGATACCAATTGTTACGAATGACCTGTTCTTCCTGCAAAACTCATCAACTTATTAGAAAGTAAAGCACCACAGGGTACTCGATTTACCACCCAACCGGACCAACTAGAAGAGATGTCACCAAGTCAAGCTACTCCGCAAGACAAGATCTCTCTAGCCACCAACCACTGGTGTTACATGAACTCCTTCTAATGATATGATCAAGCAAGGAACAAGAGATGATACTAGAATGTAAGGCTAGGCACATGATCAACATAGGAAGAAGCAGATCTAGCTGTGCAGTCAACTCAGACCCCTATGCACCTTTCTGGGCATACCTTTCAAACCGTAAGGAATCTATGGACAACCAAGCCCAATCTGGAAACTAGACTTCAAGGGCTTTCCAACAAGGTAAGGATTGCCGATTTCTAAGCTGTGGTTGCGGAGATATCACGTCTCAAAGTTGTCCTTTTATTTATAGGTAATAATACCTTTTTTTTTGCCTTTTTGCTTCTAAATAAAGGTCAAGGTTTATTTTTAGCTCTCTCTTTGATAATAGCAAGGCTTAGACATATTGGATGACTTTCTTACTTGATCATATCAATAGATATTGTTCCATGCAAGGCCACTCCCCCGAGCACCATTATTAGTTATTAACCTTAAACCATATCAACATCCGTACATCCATAGATACAACAGAGGTATTAACATGCCATAAAACGAGAGCTCCTACCCGGGCTCAAACTCGTAAGGAAGTAGGCTGGGTTTTGGGCCACAAGATAGAAGCAGACCGAGATATAACAATGGCGGGGCTGGCTATAGACAAAGGCTAGGGTTGACCACTCCATCCGCCCCTCCTGTGCATACTTTCAGATGGGCTAAATCGGGTTCTAAGCGTGACTATAGCTGCGGTACACAATCTCATGGCATCACCCATCGAGACTATTAGGGTTGCATCTCCCGGTCCAATGAGGCGGGAAGGATTGCATCTCCCCTTCCCAGGGTCTAGTGGCTCCATGGCGGCTAGAGAATCGTGGCGACACCACGATTCGTGCCCGTGAACCCCCAAAACAAGAGCCATAAGGACACACGCAGCTCTTGAGAGGTAGGGCCGACACCGTCGCCCCAGGAGGTGTCGGATCCATACCTGGCCCACTTGGAATGACTGACTATAGGCCTAGCCCGCTATGGGTCCCCAGTAGTCGCGCTCAGTAGGGACCTCCATCCGCTTTGCCACTAGCCCCGTTGTATGGTGCTAAGCCACTCCATAGCCCCTGTAGCCGGGTGGGCTCCTATGCACCGGCCGCAACTAATAGGAACTAAGGGGGTCTAAACTAGGAGCATCATCAATGTAATGGCTACTAGGTCTCTACCCCCCTTCCCAATACACAAGAAGTGCAAACAAGATCAACCAACATCATACATCCATATAACATGATCAATAATGAAGATAACCTCTAATCCTAATCACATCTAACTTACAGTTAGAGTTCATTGATTAGGGTTCCAAACCTAGACTGAGGGTTCTAGGAAGGCTCTACAAGATACTAGGTCATCTGGAATACTAGGTTCCAGATGATCTACCTATGAAGCTACTATGAATACCTGCTCCAGACGAACTTCCTCCAACTCCTGGGGTCTCCATGACTTGATAAAGAGTCGAGTGATTCCTCCTCCTTCTGATGAGCATATTGTCTTGGGTTGTCGATCTGAGCTATGCCGCAACGAATGGTGTTTGAAATGGAGTTCCGCGCGAAGAACATGTTTCAAGGCAGGTGCAGCCAAAAAGTGGCTTAGGGTTAGGGTTAGAGTTAGGGTTAGGGTACTTATAAGTTAGCGTTCCATGTCACTGCCACGTGGCTCCAATGGGGTGCTTCTATATGGCGGGTGCCCACTAAAGGCCATGTGGAAATGGCCTTGAGACTAAGACTGGCTAAGTTATGTAAATAAATTAGCCATGCTCCCTTTTTCCACTTACTAAGATATACAAGGCTATGATGATAGACTTGTATGGTGATGGTGCATAGAAATATACGTATTTATGGCGTATATTTTTGGGGAATGTGATCTGACGGTATTATACGGGGAGTGGTCCACAGCTAGGGTTATGGGGGCATGGCAAAAATATGGCAAAGTTGTGGAAACATGGCAAACATTACTCATGTATCTAGGGACCTTTATTCTTATGGGAAATACAAGGTAAAGGTGGTTGCACAAACATGGAAGGGGTCGAGGCACTATCATTGGGATTATTGGTTGAGGAAAAGATCATAGATAATGTCCCATGATAAGTCATATAATCTAATTAAAGGCAAGGAGATATTTTGAGAAAAAGGCATTTTGCATGCTAAAAAATTTGAAGTCATTGAGAGAGGTCTATAAATAGAACCGAAAATTCAGTTGGACATATATCTGCAATTAGAGCTCCGATTGAGGCGACCTTTACCTCGTTGGAACTGACTCGGAGTCTAGTTTCCGAATTGGGGTGGCACATATCCTAGTTCATCCGTATGAGGGAGTAATGGCCAAAAAGGTGATAGGGGGTCACAAATTACTGCTCTGGCTGACTCTGCTGATTTGCAATTATTCTACGATCGTGGTCTCGTGGGTAGCTATGGATTGAATGTTTGCTCGGGGAGCTACATGGAGTAGCCGGATATTGTTTGCTCATGGTCTACGTGGAGTAGCGGATATTGTTTGCCGAGCCAGTTCGCGATTTACCTTTGCCATAACCTTGTGGACCCGGTTGGGTGGTTAAACGTGCTCTTCAATGTATTTGTATGTAATATATGATAATTGGATCATGTTCTACAATTAAGAGGTTGTTGTTCAGTTGTTTAGCTTCCCATAAGCAATGAATTGTATCAAGTGTTATCAGAGCGGAAGTTTACGATTCTTTTGGGAATCTATGGGCTATGGAAACATCACCAAGATTTGTATTCCTACTCTGGATTAGAACCAAGAAGACGGAACTAGTGGCGGTATTATACTCTATGGCTACGACACACCAAGAATCTTGCAAGTTTGTGCTGCAAGGACAGTTGGGTTGAACTTCGTAAAAAAGTGTGTTGGGAAGTATATGAGTGAAGGCGAATCATTGGAGCGTGGCGTCCAAGTAAGGAGGGTTTGACGACTACTGCTGCAAGTGAAGCTGGGGCATCGATGGCGAGATAAAATTTGAACTTTCATGGAGAAGCGGCTTGAGGCGTATATAGGGACCGACTTGTTGAGAACGAGTTCGGATTATTGGGGAAATTCCTATGATCTTTTGAGGGATTATGGAATAAATAAAAGCATCTTGCTTGGGTTTGCAGAGTCAGATCGTGGTGATCTGAAAGGCCGGTTGGCCGTGGTATAAATATTTGACTTTGGAAGTCATATTAACACTTGACCTTAATTGCAGGTTTGCTTAGTGTTAAGCGTTGGGAAGGAACTTTACGGACAAGCTGTCAAGGATATGGATGCTAAAATTTGGATGCGGAATCTCAAATTATTTCCGAGGGGACAGACTTATGGGTAAAGTTCGTAAGTTGATTTTCTTTATGCGGAATAGAGAATAAGAACTTTATTTCTTGTGTGTACCCGTGGTGGATTGGTATCGTGGAGATACTGTATCGTGGAGATACAATCAAGTAGTACCGCGGAGGTACGAAAGATACTAAAACACCGCGGAGGTACAAGGATATATCGTACTGCGGAAGTACGCAAATATCCATAACTGCTTCTAGAGTTTTGCAGGGATCTAAAATAATGGAAACGTGGAGGTTCCAATGGATCTAAAATAATGGAAACGTGGAGGTTCCAATGGGTATAAGGTACTGTGGAAGTACAATAACTTATATAACCATTCTTGAGTTCGCAGGGTCTAGGAACTCCCAGGTGTACGTTGAACATGGGACAATCCCTTTGAGAAGGGATGGCCCAAGTTGGAGCGAGCTTGGACGATCGCGGACGATCTCTTTTTAAGAAGGGATGGATTGATACGGAGTATAGCACGGGGGAGTGGTCCACGGCACTAGGGTCATGGGGGCATGGCAAAAATATGGCAAAGTTGTGGAAACATGGCAAACATTACTCATGTATCTAGGGACCTTTATTCTTATGGGAAATACAAGGTAAAGGTGGTTGCACAAACATGGAAGGGGTCGAGGCACTATCATTGGGATTATTGGTTGAGGAAAATATCATAGATAATGTCCCATATGATAAGTCATATAATCTAATTAAAGGAAAGGAGATATTTTGAGAAAAAGGCAACTGCATGCTAAAAAAGGCTGAAGTCGCAGAGAGGTCTATAAATAGAACCGAAAAGTCAGTTGGACATATATCCGCAATTAGAGCTCCGATTGAGGCAACCTTTACCTCGTTGGAACCGGCTCGGAGTCTAGTTTCCGAATTGGGGTGGCATATATCTTAATTCATCCGTATGAGGGAGTAATGGCCAAAAAGGTGACAGGGGGTCACAAATTACTGCTACAGCGACTCTGCAGATTTGCAATTATTCTCTGATCTGTGGTCTACGTGGAATAGCTATGGATTGAATGTTTGCTCAGGAGCTACGTGGAGTAGCCAGATATTGTTTGCTCGTGGTCTACGTGGAGTAGCCAGATATTGTTTGCCGAGCCAGTTGCGATTTGCACTGCCATAACCTTGTGGACCCGGTTGGGTGGTTAAACGTGCTCTTCAATGTATTTGTATGTAATATATGATAATTGGATCATGTTCTACAATTAAGAGGTTGTTGTTCAGTTGTTTAGCTTCCCATAAGCAATGAATTGTATCAAGATATCACAAATCTCATTGGGTGATTCCGTGAGATTGCATCTCCGGAAAGCTACAATCATGCCATAGCATGGTTCAGCCTATCTGCAAAGTGTGTACAGGAGGGGCAGATGGAGTGAACTATCCTAGCCATTGTTCTATACCAACCAACGCCATGTTATGCTTCTGTCTGTTGTTATCTGGAGGTCTTGACCGTCAGTCGATCCCCTTGAGTTTGAGTCCGGGGTAGAGCCTTATTTATAGTGGATTTATTATGTTATATTGGCAGTGTATTGTTGCTTATATGGAAGATGGATGGACCACCCTTCGTGGTGGTATATTATTTTGTGTATGGTTACTAGGTGCTAACATGTATGTACGCTTCCACTGTATAGGATACCCATAGAAGGCGTGGGTTGAATGCCACCTCCATGTCCTTCACCCAGACACTTGGGCATCTCAAGTGGTCCGAGTTAGACAGATAGTCTTTCTATGGTGATATAGTCGTCGTGGGAGGGGAATTTCCCGTATTTGTACGATGGAAGCATCGTATGGACTGGGGGAGCGTCACATCAACAATCTCAGGTCAGAACCATCCTTGCAATGAGAATCTTCCAAATAAACTTCAATATCATCACCGTACTTTGGAGATGAAAATCTAACATTCTAAGGCCACTAGTTGCCTTAGGTTTAATGCACTTCACCCAAGCTACCTTGAACACGACTTCTACTTCATTTCCACCCAAAATCGCACAATTTCCTCTATCTTACACTGAGGAGTTAGTAGAGCAGATGCCATCATGTAGACATGAGTATTACTAAGAATGCATTTAGTCACTGTGATTCTTTCAGGCATGGATGGTCTAGCTGTATTCCACCAAAATAAGTGCTTTTGCAACCCTGCAATAATTTCATCCTAAGCATCTTAAGCGGAGACGTGAATTCCGACAGGGATACCAAGCAACTTCGTGGTATTGTTATACAGAAGAATCTTCTATGGATAGTCTGGAATACAAAGAGGGATGGGACAGTACAATGTCCACAAAGCAGTACACTTTTGCCAACCCACAAGCACTCCTGATGTTAAGGAGAATGTATCTAACAATAGCTTAGCATTATGAAGATTTTCAGTCTCGGCAATTAGGAACGAAAAAGTGTCAACAGCAAATCGATTACATTACCTCTTGAGAACCATCATCCACTGGCAGACATTGAATAATGCCATCCTGGGTAGCCACGAAGAAAAGCTGGGATAATACTTCTGCCACAATTGTGAAGAGCAAGGGTGCTAAGGGACAACGTTGCCGAATTCCTCTAGCCACTACAAAAATATCAGATGGCTCGCCTTGAAAAAGTACAGTAGATCTTGCTGACGTATGAAGCTTCATGACATTTCTTGTAAATGACTCCCCGAACCCAAGATCAAGAAGACATTTCTCCAGGAAACCCCAATCAACACTATCGTAAACTTTAGCAAAATTAAGCTTAAGATACACCACTCTATGAACCTGTAACCGGGCCCAATATATTCATTCATATGCAGCAGCTATGCTATTGAGAATACAATGACGAGGAAGAAAGCCAGATTGTGTTCACAAGATAGAGTCAGGCCAAAAGTCTCGAACTTTTTCTGCCAATGTCTTAGCAAAGATCTTGTACACAGAAGAAAGCAATATAATAGGTCGCCAATCAAAAATAGTCTTGGGTTCCTTGCTCTTTGGAATGAGGGAAATCCAACTTGTATTCAAAATCTTATGAAGGCACCTAAATCTCTAAAACTCACAGAAGATATCATATACATCATCCTCCAACCAGTCCTAGAACTACTGAAAGAAATCAATAGGGAAGCGATCCAGACCAGGGCATTTATCCCTTTTTAAGAGAGCCACAACTCCTTCTAAATCCTCCTTCACAATATTGGACTCAAGAAGCAACCTCTACTCTTCGAAAATAATGTGACGCACCTTAATCAACACAATCGATTGCAGGTCCTTTTAAAAGGGCAATGGACGTCGCGCAGAGAATGAAGAAAAGTGTTGAGCGAAGATACTGATTAAGATGCACAAGATTAGAGATAAGAGAGCGATCCGGCAACACCAAAGAATTTATAGAAGTGACAAGTTTCCTTCTTCTTGCAGCAACAAAAAAGAATCGGGTACATCTATCTCCATCCTTGAATCAATGCAACCCTGCCTTCACTTTGGCTTCAATAGCTTTTACAGTTTCTATAGCCTTGATGTGAGATAGTAGCTCATTTTCTCCAACTCCATTAGCGGGGCTATGAGCATGTAGTTGTTATATTTTCGGGTACAATGCAATCGTCCTCTAGTTTTAGCAGCTATGACTCTCCCCCATTCTTTTACAAATGACTTCACTGCAGACAATGCTGCGGCAATCCTAGACATGCCCTTACAAGGTGAGAAGGCCCGAGACCAAACTCGATTACAGCCAACTCTGAACTCATCATCCTCCAAGTACTTGTAATTAAGCTTAAATTAAGTTTTGGTAGGTCTATGACAATTAGCCACATCATTGGATAGGAGTTGTGGATTATGATCAGACACAGAGCTATCCAGAAGATTTGAGCGATGAAAATCTGCTAACAAAGCAGCTGCACAAGTATTAAAGTATCCTCTATCATGTCTTGCATAAACTCTGCCAACTTCTGTCCAATCTTTACACCACGTGAAGAACTAAACGCCATTAATCTCTATAAACTGGCAATCGTGTAAAAGGCGTAACCATCATTCCCGCTCGAACACCTGCACCACTTCGAAACCTCAACCACTTCTATTTCTTTCCAACTCGAACCATGTTAAAGTCTCCAACCAGCAACCATGCAACATTCTTCCCAAGATGAAGAACTTTACTCCTCACAGTTGCCCACAAAGCACGACGCTGGCGAGGTCTATTATGAGCATAGACATTTATCAAACCCCATTCTTGGCCCTTATCTTTCCACTTGATTATTATCCACCGCTCAAACTTATCTGTTTGAGGCCTCCATGCAGTAAACAACACACCAGCCTTAGATGCATCAGCAACAGACACCGAGACATTATAGTCATGTCCAAACATATTAGCTACTTTATATACATCACAACCTAGGTGGCATTATTGCTCTTGAAGGCAGCAAAAGGTAATAGAAAACTTAGACGGGTAAAGAGATAACCTGCTCCTTTTACTTAGAGAAGAAGCCACTTCCCTCACATTCCAAGACAAGGTGTTCATGTGCCCTAATTATTATGTTCCACCTCCATACCAATAGAGCTAGCATCAAGCATATCTATCTCGCATGATTCTGAAGGGAGATCAGCCCATCTCATCCTGAAAATTGGCAAGGGGGCGCCTCCTCTTTGTTCCACCCTTCCATTGTTTTGTTTAGCATTTGGTGAGGATGAGCCCCCCCCCCCCCCCATTATTTTCTTTGGGTGCACGGCAGGGAGAGCCTCCTCTCTGCTCCACCCTTCCATGCAAAGTATCAGACTCATTCATGACATTCAACATTCTTCCCAAGATGAAGAACTTTACTCCTCACAGTTGCCCACAAAGCACGACGCTGGCGAGGTCTATTATGAGCATAGACATTTATCAAACCCCATTCTTGGCCCTTATCTTTCCACTTGATTATTATCCACCACTCAAACTTATCTGTTTGAGTAAAAGTGACATCCACAGAGGACCTCCATGCAGTAAACATACCAGCCTTAGATGCATCAGCAACAGACACCAAGACATTATAGTCATGTCCAAACATATTAGCTACTTTATATACATCACAACCTCGGTGGCATTATTGCTCTTGAAAGCAGCAAAAGGTAATAGAAAACTTAGATGGATAAAGAGATAACCTGCTCCTTTTACTTAGAGAAGAAGCCACTTCCCTCACATTCCAAGACAAGGTGTTCATGTGCCCTAATTATTATGTTCCACCTCCATATCAATAGAGCTAGTCAAGCATATCTATCTCGCATGATTCTGAAGGGAGATCAGCCCATCTCATCCTAAAAATTGGCAAGGGGGAGCCTCCTCTTTGTTCCACCCTTCCATTGTTTTGTTTAGCATTTGGTGAGGATGAGCTATATCCCCCCCCATTATTTTCTTTGGGTGCACGGCAAGGGAGAGCCTCCTCTCTGCTCCACCCTTCCATGCAAAGTAGCAGACTCATTCATGACATTAGAGGCATGCTGACTAGCCTTATTGTGTGCATCTCTTTTCCAATTCACATTTTTTCATCCCTCTTGGGCATTTTCACGATGCTTCTGAACACTCTCGTACCACTCTTGCATCTCCTGGATCTTCTGTAACTTGGCCCTAGCATCCTCATCAATAGTAGGAGTATGCACAATCTTCTGTGGGATAGAGGTTTTAGCAGCAGATGAAATAGCAACAACAGAAGTATCGGTAACATAGGCAGAAGGGACACCAAAAGGTAAAGGGGACACAACATCTTCTTTGTTTCCAAGAAGGATAGTTCTTTGCAATTGGTTGTGGATTTTCATAGCTTCAATAAGATCATTGTGCACAATCAGTATCCTATCTTCCGATTCTAGAGGTGCTTGAGTGGCTGCAAGGCACATGGTACTTCACCAAAATTGATCTTCGAGGTGCCTATAATCTTATTCAGATCAGGGAAGGTGAGGAGTGGAAGATAGCCCTCCGAACTCGATATGGTCATTTTAATTACATTCTCATGCATTTTGGCCTTGTCTTACCAATGTTCTAGCGGTCCTTTAGCATATGGCTAACGATGTCGTTTGGGAGTTTATGGATCTCTTAGTTATCATCTATGTGAATGATATTCTGGTTTGTTTGAAGACTCCTGAAGATCATGAAGAACATGTCCAAAAGGTCCTTCTGAAGCTTCGAGAACATGGACTTTATGCCAAGCTAGAGAAGTGTCAGTTCGAGTACCTGCAAAGAATTTGTTCAACATTCTTGAAAATTTTGCTGATTTCATCAACGTTATTCGAATAAGCCAAATCCGTGTACTTTGTTTCCAGCTCCACATACTTATCGCCATCATAGGAGGGGGATGGTGTGACGACTAGATGTATATTTTATATATATGTATGTATAAATATGGTCATCACCACGAGAAAAAAAAAAAAGCTAGTTGCGAGGAGGCCGATTCAAACTTGCAACTCGCTAGTGCAAGCCATATACCTTTGCCAGCTAAGCTACCTATATTTCTTGAAGATATTACCCGCATGGCATCTTCCTCATATCTATACTGATGCATGTGCGACACTGAGCATGATCTCATCCATTGGAGTGGTGCGATCTTGATCATGGGTCTAGGTATTTTAGAGGTGTCTTATTCTTGTCGAACCATTTCATTTCAAAGAGGTCTTGAGCTATCTAACTCGAGTCCTTGTATTATACTCTATTATATCAAGTATTTCCAGCATTTCAGCATATTCTTGGTGTATTTCTTGCATATTTCTCACGTATTTTTTATTTAGCGCAACGGCCCAACCTCGAGTGTCACATTATCTAAAAGCCTAGCCTATCCACTTGTTTAGAAATATGACTTGGCTTTTTATTACACCAATTGGATCTTAATATACATCAATGAACAGTTGCAAAAAATAATAACCGTGACTCTTGAGAACGCCCTTGGTCCCGATATCTCCTTCCTGGCATCTCCTTGTGCTTTCACCATAGACCATGGAATGCGAAGAGTACCATCACTTGAAGTCTCTCATTCCTTAACAATACCTCAAGGTTCGATACTTCCATTACACATGCGAGCTGATATTGGAAATGCTATGAAAATTAGCACGCCAACAGGCTTTGCTAAGGTGAAGTCTATACTTGGTAGCACTTCATCTCAAAGGCGAAAGTTGCGTGGGCTTGTTGGCATCACTTTTGTATAGCTAGAGTTGTGGGCATTTTTCAAGCTTACGGAACACGGTCATGATGATGAAGACGAATTGCTTTCTAGAAGGGAGAGCCTCTCTTTGGTCTCCCCCTCCCCAATTGTTTTTGCCGAGTAACTAGCAATGGAGAGCCTCCTCTGCGCTCCACCCTTCCATGCAAATGCGGCAGATCCCGGTATGAGGCGGGTTGACCTATTACGGCGGCTTTTTCAAATTAGCTCTTTGCCATCCCTCTTGAGCATTTTCATGATGCTCTTGAACACGTTCCTGTTGTTCTTGCATCTCCATTTAGCCCTTGCATCATCAAAAGTAGGAGTATGCACAAGCTTATGTGAGATAGCTAAGGTAGACACAGACGATGGTGGAGATTGAGGAGATGAAATGGCAATAACAAATGTAGTAAGATAATTTCTGAAAACAAAGGGAAGTTATGCACCCTCCTTGGGCCAACTATACTTGAAGTATTCAATTACACGAGATTTGATTGAACATCCAAGGGATAAATTGGTTTTCTTGAACCATAAGAGAGGCGGTAGCATTAGCGAAGGAACAATAGAAGGCAAAGGGGATACATCAATGGAAGAAAGCCTGGAGGGAGCACTACAGGACGATCTCTCCTCACACAAAAGTTTGCAAACAGAGCAAGTTGAGGGAATAAAAAACTAGTTGAGGGCTTTGAGCAACTGCAAGGCAAACTTCAAAAAGATAATGCCACTTTTTACAACCACACAATCAGGAAGACCGTGACTAGAAGGAAGAGAGACACAAATTTTAGCTCCATTAAAAATAGAATGGGCTAGATGAGTATCCAAACCATTAGCGTGCTCAATATTGCCAAAAAAGGTCAAGAGCAATAAGATTATAACTTAGAGGAGGAAGATCACGACATGAACAAGAGCGCAAGGGTTAGACAAGACTGAAGCCCATAATGGCATTGATTTTGTCACCATGGCGATAATGCACTTGGAAAGAATCGCTCACTTGGAACTAAAAGATCTTGGTTCGAAACCCATTTTCAACATGAGCCTTTTGCATATGTATGATGACCATCTTTGTATTATTCCCATATAGTCGTCACATCATCCCTCTCCATCATCCCCCTCTGAACGATGACGGTCCCCTCCTCATCAGCGTTGGGAAAACTTTCAAACCTTGTCAAGAAATTTTCCTACAAGTCCTGAACCCATTCGGAATTTACAAAATACAACTGGAAGCTCCCTGCTACTAATACTCAAACTGGAAATGATATAAAATCCACATTTAATTTTTTTTCTCTTTTTAAACGATGTAAATTGCTCCCAATAACAAATACATTAGGAGCATCCTTTTACAAGTCAATGTATCACAAATATGCACATGTTGCTTACAGATTACTCTACCAATAGAATGTCACGATTGAAGTGGCAAATCGTAAAACAACAAATTTCTACAAGCTTGGCCAGCATATTAAAGCTTACCATTTGAGATTGCCCATCAGCTTCTGAAAGACATCACATCCACTGGCAGCTGCAATAACAATGAATTCAATGTACCTCTTGCACTTGCTTCTTGCACTTGGAAGCTTGCACCTGCTTCTGACACGTGGAAGCTTTCAGACGGGCGTCTGTAAAAGGACAGAGGTTGTGCATCATCAAAGTGCTTGGAGGCTTTCAGACAAGCGTCTGTAAGGTGGCAGAGGTTGCACTAGAGGCTGCGGATTTATGCACTTGAACACTTTGGGGCGGGTGTCCGTAAGGTGAAAAGAGCCTCGCACTTACTTCTTGCACTTGGAAGCTGCTACCGCTTCTTACGTGGAAGCTTTGGGCGGCGCCCTGTAAAAGGACGAAGGTGGTGCATCATCAAAGTGCTTGGAGGCTTTGGACAAGCGTCCCGTAGGGTGACACCGTATTCATGGCAACTCCGGTGATAGAAGCCGACGAGCCCCTGGCGTCCCTTCATCCAACACCACGGATATGCATGTGGATGGTGGCCGGTCACGCATCCCCTCTACCTAGCGGAGACATGGCAAAAGCAAAACTTCTCTTTGGGAGAGTACATAGATGCCATTCCCAATCGCGAGCGGATGACACCGCAAAATTGACAGTGCACACCGAAAAGAGAAGCGAGGCAAAGTCTCGCGGCAACAAGCATAGCTTCGGCGGGCATATGGACGGATACTCTAGCCTAGCGGCAAGTCAGATCCGCGGCTTCACCACCACCAAACGGTAGTTGAGGAGCATTGGAAACATGTTCAAGCAATGGCGAGAGGGCAACAGAGCTCGAATTGCTTGCTTGGCGAGGAAATCTGGCCTCCACACCCAAATTGCTCAAGAGGCGGGGTTATCGAAAAAAATAAGTGTTTCCAAAGATGGAGACCCGCGATACTGAAAGACTGGAAGATGGCCTTAGCCTAGTGCACTCGGGAAGGCGGAAGGATAAGAAGAGTCTTGGTCGACATGCAGCCCGCATAGATTCCTTGTATAATCGCCATGGAAACCATGACACAGGACAAAGCAACGTGTTGAGCATGAGACAATGGTAACCATCTCCGCCGATCGAGGTCGAGGGAGGTCGCTCTTGTGATGCGAAAAAGTCCGTGTCGCTTTTGAAGAGAACCAGGTCACAATTGGGAGCCCTTCAAAGTAGGGTCGAGACACAAGAAGTGGCCTCATCGCAATGAACCCTATCTTTGGACTCTCGCTTGAAAACCGGAGCATAGCTCCTCGCAGCCCAAGATCGAAGATGCGGGAGGGTGAGGGGCAGCCATTGTTGAACAAGGCAAGGGCCTCAATGTTGACGCTCATGAGCAATTCCTGGCGGTGCATCGTGAATTGACAAGGCGGCAACAATTTCAGCAGAGCTAAGCTCTCGAAACCCGAGGAAGGAGAGACCACTATACCTACCGGCAGTCCCACGCCCAAAAAGAGTGCAAAGGCGCGGCCGGGGCCATCTAGTACCGCACCCCAAGCCGCTCCATGCCCCCGCTAAAGCGCAGGCCCGACCTATGCCCGTCGGCGACAAACAACTCTGTTGTGCGAGGCGGGGATTGACTCAACGGTCGAGAGCTCCAAGATTCGAGATGGAGAAGCCACAATGTGGTGGTACGTGGCCCGAAGAGGCAAGGGAGGACCTCATTAACCTCCAAATGTTGATTCTTGCTCGAATGACATTCCCATACCATTAAACATTATTAGGGTGAGACGCCATGGCGTCCAAAGACCTGAGCCTTATACAGGTGGTCACATTCACAAGCATAAGATGCGCCAAGTGAAAGCGACCATCCTACGCCAGGTAAGCAAATTAAAGGGAATCGCCTCAGATATGTTGACCGAGACTGACCATTACCAACAAGAAGACCGCAGTAACGAAGTTGGCCAAAGTTAAAAGCATTCGCGCAGGCGGAGGAGCCGCAGATTCCATTCGGGGCAAGATGCAAATTTTCGTGCCGCCAATGCGCTCACGAATCTTGCCTAACCCTCCGCAGCCTCGGGCCGTGCCACCGCTGCCGCTACTCCGAGACGCCTGCTCAAGTTGCCTCACCGCATTTGCTTTCGCACATCTCGTGTGCTCGTTGCCTCACCTTCGCTGTCGCGACATCTCGCCGCTTCCACTGCTCACCCCTTCATTGCCGCCATCAATCCCCACCGCCCGCCAACAAATAGGAATTATTGCCCGCATGGTCTCACGGAATTGTAGGGGCTTCCCATGGCGTAAGGAGATAGTCTCAACTGAGTTGCCCATCGAACATGGATCTCATCTTCCTCATGGAAACATGGGAGCATGGGGACCACGGGATACCCGACTTGCCGGGATACCGGCACTACTCAATCTTCAATGATTGCACAGAGAAAGGGGGGCATGGGGGTTGTTACTACTACCGAACAACCTTGGGCACAGTCAATCTCCTTGTTCAAGACAGAGCACAAGCCGGTACTTGTGGGTGCGTGTGCAAAACTGCGGCATGAGACCCCTCTTTATTGGCGTTGCTATTTTCCCACATGCGAAAGCAACTTCTATCACACCCACTCCCCGGATGTGGATAGGCTGGACCCCTATGTCGATCTATATGATGACATCTGGCAAAGATAAGCAGGTTAGGCGATGTCATACTCCTTGGAGACTTCAATGCGCCGCGACCGGGTAGAACAACCCATGAGATTTGATCCCTTGACCGATGATATATTGCGGTTCGCGTCCCGCAGAAGGAGCTTGCCACGGACATCGGATGACAATCGGTCCGCAGCGTTATGGTCGCAGTTGCTTTTGCTCTGCGTATCTTTGACACAGTAATCGCAATGATGGGCACACGGTGGCTTTACCCGCAAGAGCACTTGTAAGTGGGAAAACCCGGGGGGATCTAGTGTGGTGGACTATGTGTTGTGCCCGAAAGCGGGATATGCATGTCATCAAGCACTTTCAGGTGGGAACAACTAATCGGGATGAAGAGATTGACTTTCGGACCACTTACCACTTTACGAAGTTGGCTTGGCGGTTGTGCGAACCCGGTGCAACAACTCCTCACATGCCTCATTGCGATTGGATTATGAACATGCGAGGGCTTATGCCGGATGCTTATAGATGACCTGGCAGTAAATTTTGCAATATCCTACACTAGAGCAAATGACAAAGCCTACCGGTCGATTCGCTTAGGCTTAGGCGGGAGAGGTGCTTTTGGGACGCCGCCCGACGCAGACCTCCGTGAACACAACCTTCCCACGTAATCAATGGTTTGACGCCAGCGGTGCAAGGAACAAACGCCGGCTCCGCCAAGTCCACGAGACCGCTTTGCCCACATGCGGTCGAAGTAATGCGCATCTTCCTTAAAGCTAAGAAAGCCGGGTACATTGCGGTGCATCAAAGGGAAATATTTTACCTCCCGGAGCGTCACCCCCGGACCTTCGGGCGAAGGGTTCTTAGAAAGCGAGTCTGACCCACGGGGAATATCACTCCCGGAAATGGAGGCAATACTTGCAACAGCCTTCTCGACCTCTCGGTGCACATGCGGCATTACCATTGCAAGAAGGCCCGATGGAAATCACATTCGGACGTGGAACAAGGCTTACAACGTCTTGCCAATGGGAAAGCCCCGGACTTGGATGGTATGGCGGTAATTGCTTAAGTGGGTGGCCGTCCATAATACCGATCTTGACCACCTTGTTCAACAAGGCATTACGGGAAGGCTTCTGTGCGGTGGACCAATAGCGAGTTGTTCCCATCTATAAGGCAGGTGACCCACACCGCCTGACCACCATTATCGCAACAATCATGGTCGGATTCGGTTTGCAACCGCGCTCTTTGGGATTCTCGGCGGCGGTTGGCCAGGCTGGGGCAGGCGAGGTCGCGGGCCCTCACCCGAGGCGGGATTCGGACCTCGGACACTCAACCATTGACCACATCTTCACGTTGCGAACTCGATTGAAGAGCGGCAGGAACCGCCCGTCGGGATCTATATTGTTGCTTTGTGGATTTTTCGGAGGCGTTTGACACTTGTGCCTCGGGAAAAACTATGGGCAAGGCTGCAGGTTGGGGGGTTCCCCGTAGATTTCGCGTAATCGATTAATGCGAGGCTATATGAAAGATGCTCGGGTCGGTTGCGGCAGACAAGCCAACCATTTGATAGTAGTATCGGGGGTTCGCCGGGGATGCCCCTCTCCCCAACATTGTTTGGGCTTTACATTGATCAATTGGAGAGCTGGCTTAGCGATAATGGGGGCGATGGAGCTCACCTTCTCTATCGGATCGTCGAGGCGGTTAATATATCCGATGATGTGGACCTCTAGCTTACACACCAGCGGACATGCAGCGACATCTCGATGCCTGGACACATTCTCGCCAAGCGACCGATATCTTGGCGTCAACGGCCAAGACTAAGGTGGTTTTCATATCATCTTCACGTCGGTTGAGGGTCCCCTCCGCCGATTACCAAGGCGTATGTGGAAGTTGCATCCACATACAAGTATTTGGGAGTGGAGTTTCCTTCTACTATGCCTTGGGACACATCCATACTGGGGTGACGGTGATCCGGGAAGGCACTATATGCAATGCAAAACAATAGTCATAGAGCGGAGTTGTATGATTGGGCCTATCGGTCACACACTGTTCAAGGTCTTAGTAGAGCCTGTCCTTTTACACCGGGGTGGAAGTATGGGGCCCAATAGTATCACTTGCTACTTGGAATGACTTGGAGCAGGTCGAAAGCCTTCTTAGTAATGAAAGCACTAGGGGTGAAGTCCACAGTCCCATATCAAATTCTCTTTGGAGAGAGGGATTCTTGCCTCTTGGGAGACCCTTCTTGATCGCCACCTTGTCTATTTTCGAGAAGGTGGTCAATATGGACGATGCTCGTCTCCCTAAACTAGCTTTATATCATGGCAATGGGGCCCTTGGCGCCCTCAAGGCCCTCTTTGGAGGGAAAAAGAGCTCAATGGTTGGCTAGATGGAATGTGCGAGAACACAGGTGCATACATATGCAAACAGAGGCAGATCGCCATAGCTTGAGGCAATATCTTGACGCTTGCTTCCTCAGCAAGCTTTGGGATGCCAATGCCCTTGAACATGTCAAGACAACACACACATCCGCGTCACATAAATCCCACATTGGAGCGAGGCCCGCAATGCTACCTGCGTACCCACTTGCCCATGAAAAGGCGGACTCATTGCCTCCATTATACTGAGGGGCACATCATCTTGAATTGAGATGGGCGGATGGATTGGTGAGCCACGCCGGGGCGAGGCTCGTCAATCTTTGCCAAATGGGAGTCATTGAGGATGAATCTCATACCCTTCAAAGTTGCCCAAAGATATGATCAAATTGGACGCTATCTTTGCCGAGTTGGTCGGGCCTCGGCCAGCCATTACATGTGACATTGAGCACGGCATCCGATGCAGGTCTTTGGGATCATACCTCGAGGAGGTTATGGACATCGCGAGATCAGCTATGTCCTCGGGCACACTTGACATGTATATATACATTGATGTATACTTATGCGGTTTGGCGGCATTCTTATTACCGCCACGGTTTTCCCTCGAAAACCCTTGGTGAGGGGTTTTCTTGGGACAATAATAAGTTTCTTTGCGCTCCTTGTGGGTCCCATAGGCGATTGGCCTCGATGGGACGATAAAAAATCATTCTCATTCATTCTCATTCTCTAGTCTCATCCTGCTCTCTCTTGCCTTTTTCTCAGCAAATAACTTCATTCTATCCATCTACATCACACATTGAAGTTCATAAATAAAGCATGACATAAGTCTAACAATAAAATTAACATTAACAAATGCTACATTAACCTGCTAAAATTTTGCAAAAATTGAACATGGGCTCATTAAGCGTTCTTAGCGGGTTTGCTCTTTGGATCCCCTATGTTTCCAATTGCATTCCTTCAAGATCCTTGGATTTTGGTTGCCATGTTTTAATCTTTGACTATTTATCCGGACATAGTTATTTACCAACAGACCAATAAGGGGTCAACTGCCTTACTCAAATAAGAGAAGAATTGATAGATAACATATGTAATATATACAACTGGAATCATCAAGAATATATTTGAATTTTAGATGTGAAATAACTAATATACCTTGCGTCTAGCTAGATATGACTTTTGCAATCTCTCTGGCTCTCCTTCCATCAGCCTCGTGATCTACTTGTTCATATCTTTCATATCGCTGAGAAAATATCATAATGTAAGCACCTAACATATGGGAAATGTCTGCAAGGAGAGCTTCAGAGAAAAGTACCATCTGCTTAAGTTATGCAGCATTCTGTCTTCCCCTTTTCATACAAATGCGATTGCGTATGAACTTCAACTGCTTATCTGCAATGTTTGAGGCAGTCGCAAGCTGTTCTAACTCTGCTTTAGCATCTTCATCTTTGCCTATGATTAGTGCACTTTAAACCTAGATATTTCAAAACAAAAGGGTCAGATGCAATATGGTGCCAGACCCTGAAAAGATTTAGAAGAAATATATGAAAGGAAGGAACGGCTGGCGATGTGCGCTAGAACTATAACCCCGAAGTTTTACGGAAATATATAAAAGAAAGAACATACTTATGTATGTAGCGGATGTTAAAGTAAATTGATGCACCATTTGAAAAAGTGGTGCAGGGAGCGGTCAGTTCATCACGCCATTTGTCCATTTGGGAGAAGGGCAACAACCGGCCATGAGTCTTCTGGGCGGGAAGGATCCAGAAGGCTGAAAAATCAGGGCGGGAGAGCTTCAATGAGTCTGCCACGTAGGCAGGATATTTGGCCAAGCTGGATGGCAGGAGAACACTCTCCCGGGTAACTTCCCCATTGCAGGTGCCCTATTAGAAGATAGCCGCCACCTAGCATGGGTGAATTTGTGACACTTGGCATATATACAAGATGCTACATAGCATAGATGCATGAATGACACATACATAGAAGAAGAATTTTGTGATAATTTATGATTATGGAAATAGTGCACTTGGAAAGAGTCGATGACTTAGAACTAAAAGGCCACCGATCTGCAGACTCATTGCCTCGATCCGCACAGGACACACCATCTCCAAATTGAGATGGGTTACACCAGGATAGGCTTTGTCAACGTTGCCAAGCAGGAGTCGTTGATGATAATGCCCACCGTTGATTGGCGCCTAATGCATGATCGGATCGGACCGCGTTAAGCTAAAGCGTCGGGCCTAACCATTCCCTACATATGATATTGGGCACAACTTGTCACGGACGACATACTCCAGGAGGTCATGGACATGCGGGATCAGCTATGTTCAACAACTATATTCAACAGCACTCACCTGACATGCATCTCATGATGCGTGGTAATGTGTTTTGTATATTTTGTACACGTGTACAGTTTCATAGTATTCTTATTGCTGCCACAGTTTTTCCCCCGAAAACTCTTCGGGGCTAGGATTTTTTAATCCGGACAGTAATAAGGGCGCATCCCTATTATTATAAAATAAGCAGGAGTTTGCCATGTCATCAAAGCTGAGTTCCTACAATCTGAGAAGAACATGTCATCAAAAGGCGAGTTCAATCAGCGATGAGTTCCATCCTTTGTTCTTTGAGCTTCTATTTTCTTCTTTGATTGCATTGAGCTACATGACAGGCAGCGAGCTACAAGACAAACATAGCTACTAGAGGGACAAATCTAGCTTGCTAGAAGACAAACCAAGGCCTGACTTGGGCAATTCGGAAGTCCTTGAGGGACTTTTGGAGAAAGGGAAGGTGCCACGGACTTCGTCGGTCGGCAAAACTCCAGGTGCCTTGAAGATAATGGGAATGTTTTTTTTTGCTTGGCTAGGTTTGCCATGTGGCAAAGTCAAACTGGATAATGGCCCTTGGGGATGCACCCTAACTTTCTGTTGCACTCTTTGTATTGGGTCCCATAGATTTGGGTCTCAGGGGCCTAAAAACCCTTCTATTCTATTTATTATATTCTAATGACCTCCCAAATACCCTTCATCAATCATCTCTACAACCTTTTTTGGCGATTCTTCCAGTCTTGCTTGCACTGCCTTTAGTTGCTGCCATCACCATACACAACAATCCATCTCACCTTCCATCTATCAGATTGAATCATCTGCACCCTTTATGAAGCCAGACAGCCATCCCTTTAGAATATCCGTGGTATATGAACTCCCAATAAATCTAGGTGTTCCATATGCTCCAAAATCTAAAAAAAAAAAAAGGAGATAATAGGGTTCTCAGATGCTTCAGACTTTTCGGCTGTAAAGGAACGAAATCAGTCTGATCTTAAGTCATTCATCTAGTGTTGAGGAAAACTTAGCCAAGAAGATTGGATCCATCAAGAGAAAGAAGGGCCTGTGGCTATCCTTCTATCTGGTACGTCTTCCATCGTGCCTAGAAATAGAATAGGTCTAGAATGACAAAAATTTTTCGTGCCGATTTAAAGCATAAGCCGATTCAATTTCGGTTCTTAGGTATAGAGATGGCGAGCTAAGATACGGTTTACAAGTATTATGGCAACGAGTTGCAGAACTCTTACTTCTAGATGTCTTAGATTCCGGCGAATATGAATCCCGTTCTCTTGTATATATTTTTAGAAGAGAACCAGCACAATTTCGTAACATATATTTTTAGAAGAGAACCAGCACAATCTCGTACATAGAGGAAAGCATTAATGGTTCCTTTTTCCCTTAATGTTTTGATATAATCGGCTTGCTCAAAAAGGATGAACAATTAGGAATACTCAAGCGAGCATTTCTTGTGTTGTATTTAGGTACACCAGATATCAGTAAAGCTGGATTTTGCGGGAGATGACTAATCCTGCTAAGATCATTGACTCTGAAGGTATGTAATTGTAGCTCATAAGTGATCCTCTTGCTTGGCAAGTTATACCTTGAAACAAACTTGTATAGAATCTGGAAAATATAGGCTTTGGACTAGGGAAAGCCCATGACCTTAACTTCAAGCAACTTTGCCACAATATGCCCTAGTCAAGTTTTTCATCAAGGTCTCCAATTGGAAAAGTTCATGCCTGTAGTTCATGACCACTAGCAGTGTTGTAGTATTATCATGAGGTTTTGATCCATGAGATCAGTTTTGTGTTTAATACCTATTTGACTAATTTGCCTGCAGACTAAATTTGTTCCATTGTTATGGTTTAATGTATGGGAAGGATATTTTGATAGGAACTATCGTTAACCTTTGAAATGATGGTCATGCTTTGGCTTCCTTTGAATTATGAGCGAATGACCTGACATGAAACATATCTTGAAACATTGACACACATTCTTTTTCTCATGATTATTATCAGGTTTATGTCTTTTTTTAAATCTTCAATAATGTATATGGTTTCTTACTGTTATCTAAATTCATCAGGTTACCTCGATTTTGGTACATATTATAGATAAAAAGTTGCATACATCTTGATCGTCTTATGCATGCTAAGAAAAATAAAGTGTTAAGAATCTGAGCACACCATCTTCCTGTCCGACTAGCCATGACTTAGCAATAACTCCAGTTTCCATGCCTTCATCTACCTCTAATTCTTGCCTCTGTAATCTCCACTTCTCCTCCAAACCGCCACATTGTTCCCTTCATCCACAATTATGTAGAGAACTTTCTTGTTAGGCAACCTATGAGTTATGAGCATAATTTTGCTTGGCCTCTAAAAGTTGGTCAATCACAATTTTGAGATTATGAAGAGGTTTTAGGAATTTTCATGTTGAGATTGTCAATGAAGGAGGACTGTAATTTGGTAAAGATTCGAGCAAGGAACCCTGGGCTTGGAGCAGATATCTGCATTGTAGGAACTGAAGTGTTTAAACGTGGATGGGTTTTGCAGGCGATTGTCTTTTTGTGACACAGCTCAGGATCACGTTTGAAAATATTGTACTATCGATCTCTCTAGTTGATGGCGTAAGGCATAGTTGTTAATTAGTCTACGACATCTCAAAAGCTTATCATTAGAGCAGCTATCGGTCATGCCGGAGGTGTATTTCAGAGTTGCTTTGGAGGTCCGTGTGCATCACCCTACTTTAATGATAGCTTCAAGTGATCTTTGCCTACTTACCTACTATAGAGTGCCCTTATTGCCCATCTACTGTTTGCTATGGAATATCTCTATGGTCTATTGCATTTTTACTGCTATGGAGTATTCGTATTACCTAACCTACCATTTATTCTATGATATTTTTTTTCCTAATTATATGGCTTTTTGATATGCTTTCACCTTTTGGTAATGACATGCTGGATTTCCTTGGATGGGTTCGATTCCCATCATGCATATATTTAAATGCTGGATGATTTTGGGTGGCTTTGATTCTATTATATATTATTTTCTAGTGAATTTTTGTATTTTTGTATAATGTACGGTGCAACTCATTTGCAACAATTTCCTGATCCTTCAGTATTGGGTATGGGTTTTGGGATGTAAAGACTCTCCCATAAGGTATAAGATATTGTTAATTTGATTATGTGTGTCAAGACCCAGTTAAGCTGTATTTTCAGATTTATAGAATTGGAGGCCTCAAGGTCTTGAAGCGAAAAACTAAATTATGAAGTGGCCGAAGACCAAATTGCATTGTGGACAATTTTTTTTTTATGAAGCAAAATGATTTGACATAGAGCCCTCACAAGCTAAAATGCACAAATCAAGCCTTCATTTGCCTCTAAAGAAGACTGCGGTTGTTTTTTGTGTAAGAAACAGGTCCTTGAAGCATGTTTGAACCCAGGGTTGGCGTGCTGACACAAATTTGTTCTAGGTAGTATTGAACTTTCATCCACTAGATTTCTCAGCATTACACATCAACTAATTTTTTTTATGTTTCTTGATGTTTTCTGTAGGAAAGCAAATGATGGAGAACGAGCAAGCAACATATGCTGGATGGATCTATCATCTTGGAATAAACTCTAAAAGGCAATGAATATTGTCATGGCGATATCTTGTTGTCAGAGGAAAATTCTGTGAAATGTACATGTATGATCAGATACAAAACATGGAGAGGTGTATATATCTTCGATTTCTATTGATGTTTCATATATAGATAAATGGAAATAAGAAATGCAAGCTTTGTTGAAAATAAAGTTAAACATTTCCATAACACAACTTTTTGTAATCCATGTTGCAAATAATCTTGCCTGCGGGGTATTTTATCCAGAAACCCATGCGGAAGGGTGCAGTTGGGCCTCATTTAATTGTTGCAGAAATAGGAAGGCAAATGTTCCACGACAAGGTACACTTTGATCAATGGCGTCTAGTTGAAAGCATGACACTACTTTGTCATTATTCTCAATTTATTACAACTATTGTACAATCTCAAAGAACGATCTCATCCCTTTCTATTGTCTGTTCTGTATTATGCATATTGCTGTAGTCATCTCTCATAAAGCGCTCCTTTTTTCTCACATCAGGTTCTCATTGATGAAGCTATGTGGCCATGCCGATGACAATAAACAAGTGCAAGTAAAAAGTTATTTCCTTCATAGTACCACTTTTTTATTGAACAAACTGTTCATCATAGTCTCATTTTTACTTTTGTATTTTCTTTTTGCCACATTACAGTTCATGTTTTAAGTGCTGCAGAACTGGAAAAGTGGTTATGCCTTCCGGTGCCAAGGATGAGGTTAGTCAGTTTGCCTCATTTTTATTTTTAACTGTGCTGTTGGTTTCCCCAGGCAGTTCAAGTGCATGTGCCTCTAGAAGACAAATAAAACCAGGTTAAATGGTGAAAACAATATAGACCAGGTTAAATAGTTTTTCTTTGACCTGTGGAAGGCAATCTATCTGCACCACGGTTAGGGCGCCTGGTATGCTGGTTGGAAGTGGGGACGTTCCAGTGATGCAATCAAAATCATGCATGTAGCATATCCATAATTCACCTTTTTTGTTCCAGATTTACAAACCTCTCCTAGCAATATCCTTCACCAATGTACCCCTAAACAGGCATTTACTAGGCTTGCTGAAGTTGTCATGCTTCTACAAACAGGTCTAGTTTTATCTCTGCAATCTAGCTAATACTAAATGTAAGATAAGCTATATCATGGCATTCCTACAATTTCAAGTAAAACTTCAACCAGTCGTCATAGTTCGGGCACAAAGTTGATGTGGCAGAAAGTTCAATTGCAGATGGCTTGGGTATCTCTCTTTGGTTTTGCACCTCTTTCACATTCTCTAGTTGATTCTGATTTTGTTACGTTGTATCAGAAATATTGGGGGGTGCAGAGTGGGAAGATCTTCACTGATCCTTAAGCTTGGTTAGATGAGGATAAAGACCTCCAAACAAGCCCTGAGAGTCAATTAAATTGGAATGATGAGAAGATTCAAGGGGAAACCTTGAATTGAGTCCTCAAAAAGTCTGACTCTTCTGGAATTCACAATGTAGAAATTGGAGAGCAAATTTTTGACATTTATTTATTTATTTCTTTTTTTTTTTTAATGTTTCAGATGTGATTAGCATATAAGCGTTTGTTGACCTGCTTTCGTTTTGTACTTAATATCTGTAACTATTATGCTTTATTAGAAGACAGTCTGAAACGTGTAATAGGAGTATTTTTTCCTTCAGTTGTGGCTTGGTGCCTTTCTTATGACTTGGCACTCCCAGCATGTGTGGCTTCGTGGTTGGAGCACTGATAGATTACAAAAGTGGATAAGAGGGTCTTCCTTCCTAGTTATTTAGTTGTGGTTGGCATTGCTTTATGCTCCACTTATGAGTACCTTGTCCAATTTCACACTTATAGAGTAGTTATAGAGTACTGAGATAGCGGCGTCTTTCCATGTTAGCGATGTAGGCGAAGGCGACATAATAAAAGGTCTGGTGGCATTATGCCAGCAAGCGAGTAAGACCATTCTACATGAAAATGATAGTGGAAAAGTACAGAAATTTCAGTTCTCTTCTGACTGTTTAACTGCGGTTCGATTTTGCAGAAAAGACCAGCAAATTCCCCAGTCTCGTTCAGGGGCATAGTTACCATTGGGAAAGGTGCCCAAAAATCACGATCCCCGTCGCGAACTTTATTTAGTTTATTTAGTTAATCGCCAAGAGGATACATTCCCTATTAGAACTTTTTCTTTTCTTGGCCATAATTCACATGAAGAGGAAGCTCAGACATGAGCATGTTTAAACTCTCTAAATTCTAGCATTCTAGCTATTTTGGGCAGAGTTGCAACTGGTCCATTCTAACCTCTACATATTGCAGGCCCAAGTCATTGCTTGGACAATCAACAGTATTTGCACAAGATGGCGATTATCCTGATGGTGATGCAGTCGAGCAAGCTGATTGGAGATGTTTTGCCGTGATAAATGGTATAAACATTTTGCTAATTATTCAAATATATTCAGACCATGGAAGGGTCCCATAGGTGGGACATTGAACTAGGACATGCATTAAGTTATTGGATTTGAAGAGAATACTTTTATGTACTGAAGGATTGGAAGGAGGACATAAGGCAGGATGTAGCTTGAGATCGAATCAATTAGTCCAAGTATAGTTCCATCTTTACTATCTTCTATCTTATATTGGCAGTCTTGTCACTGACCAAGTTCAAATATTGTTAGGTCTTTAGTATCTTCCACTTTAAGTTTTACAGATTAATGTATCCATATTATATTGCATGAACGATGCTAATAGTATATCCTAGCAACATTGCATATGATGCAATTTCTTAAAGTAGGAAGATCTGAATTCTTCTTATATTTAAATTCTGGCTTCTATGACTATGTTCTAACCGCTCAGAAAACATTCTATCAAGATGGAAAATCTAGCTCAAACATTCCACTAAAGGTCCCATTTTCGTTTTTTCTTGGATGTGGTGGGGTGGAGGGAGGTTAGAGCCAGTGATGCTTTACAACCCATGGCATGTTCTGCTTCATCATAAGTCATGTTAGCAAATAATCATAGGCTTGAGGAGCTTACCATGTGGCACCAGTTATCTATGATCAGACTCATACTCTAGGGAACCATGCCCTGCCATTGGCTCTTGGCAAAGAAATGCAGAAGTACACATGGCAAAGCAAGTGTGGAACTATTCAACTATGCATTGGAATATGGCACTTGTTCTTTCGTATTTTACAACCCATACTTTACAACGGAATCTAGACTAATGAAATGCAGTACACGTGGCACAAATAAGTCTAGATTCTGTTGTGGAATATGGGTTTTGACTGGTGGGGAAAGTCATGAAGCGCATGTATTGGTGTGACAAAATAAGTTCTTCCAGCTGGAGTTGACAGCATTAAATTGTGGTCAGTAAAATAAACATTAGATCTATTGCTGCTACACTTTATATGTAACTTCAATAAATATTATCCTTTGTTCTGTGAAATTTTTAATGCCTTCCGCTAAAAAATTGGCAGGTTTGAGCATACTTGAGGATGTAGCTGCATCAAAGGTTGTAATTTCTCACTACTCTCCATTACCATTCCATATCTCCCAGTTTGTCTGTCTCTGGTATTGGCAAAACCATACTGCATCAAAAATGGGTCTCAGGTATTTGGGGTTGGATGATGGAGAGAAATTACAATAAGCTGAAGAAAATTAAAAAGAAGGAAATATTAGCAAGATAACATCATTATGATTTGTCGCTTCTATCGATGTGGTATTCTCAAGAAATGGAAATAGCCATAAGGGCATTAATTTGCATGGTCATAAATTTGACATCTGCATTCTTGACCGACTTGAATTGGTTCCAATACTTCTGGAAACATAGGATCCTCCACTGTGAAATATCTGGGTATGGCGTGCACAGTAAATATCACATGTAACTCTGATCTCTAGTTTGTCTTATCAAAATATGTATTTTGGTTCATTTAGTTTACCATGTTTCTGTAGTTCATAATGGCTGAATCAGATTTGTATATGCAGGCTAAGAAGGGACAATTATGAAGTCAGTTGGGGGTGGATGCATCACCAGATGCAGTATTTGAAACCATAATGAGTCTAGACAGTTCAGAAAGATACAAGTAATTGCTGCATCTTACTCTTAGCTTCAAAAGTGTGCATAATTGGAGTTTTAAACTTCTCCTTTCTGTTGAGTAGTTCTGAAGATGGCTGCTCTGCTGACATTTTGACATACATGGGTGGTTCTTATATATGCATTCTTGTTAACATGACACATGGGTAGTGTTAGATATTTCCGTTAGGTTTTGTATAAAAGTAATCACATAGCGACCTCTCCAGTATAGCCTATATGAGCTGCATTTATTATTCTACTTTTTTATGTGGCATCTTGTTAACACAAAAACTATACATTTTCTTTTAAAAAGCAACCCCCAGTCCGTTTTACTTGCATTTCATTCATCCAGGTGGGATGTTTTAACTGGTAACCTGGGCTTGTGGGCATATTGATGGGCAGCAGATGTTGTATATGGAACGTTTGACTCTGCATATGTTAAAGGTCTAGTCTACTATTGTTTAACAAAGGAGGGAACTAAGAGGCAAAAGAGGATTTGAGATAAATTGGTATTAGAGGTTGAAATATTACTTCAACTCACTATTCATTCTTGATGTGACTATAGTCAGCACTTTACCATTGCATTTTCCTATCAATACAAATGTATTGTGGTGCTTTGCATCTCATTCCTATGATTCCCAATTCCAGTTATAATATCAGATCCTTCTCATAGGAGAATGGATGTCCGCTCGTCATGTTCATGATTTCATACCTTTTTGCTGTGTGAATAATCTTCCAGAAATCTAGGATTTGAAGCAGATTTGCATCAGCTCTTTATTGATCAATTCTTGGTGAGTTTGGTCAGTATTTGGGAAGATTTTCATCAATCTGTGCAGATAGATATCAACCGAAAAATTGCAGGAGCTTTTGTGACAATTCTGAAGTATATCTTTGTTCTTTGTTGATCTGCTTATTATCTTGATCAGTAGGTCGGTTTTAATCATTGGACCAGTGTTAGCAACTTCGTTTACAGATTCAAAAGTGTCTTGGATAGTGCTTGATCATTTGTTGTAAAATTTCGGGGGAAAAATACAGTCAAGCAAGTATGGGGTGATAGATCCATGGAAATTATCCAGTCCAAGGCAATAGTGCATGAGTCCTAAATTTGTCACTTCAAAATTAGTGTTAAGAAGAGTCTTTTGTTGAAAGTATTAGGTCTGCAGCATATCCTGTTATTCTCACATCCATAAAGGATAAGGGTGGAAACCAAACAATCTTAGAACTTATAGTATAAGTTGGGATCTGTTCGGGACCTTCAGTAAGAGTCTTCTGTTGTAAGTATTAGGTCTGCAGCATCTCCTGTCGTTATTCTCTCATCCACATAAAGGAGAAGGATGGAAACCAAACAATCTTGGAACTTATTGTATAAGTTGGGATCTGTTCGGGACCGGTTGTGCATGTCAGTAATAAGGGTATTGACCTTCATATTCCAGCCATGTAGACTTTTTAGTTGGTTTACAAACATAAGTAGGATGATTTTGATCTACAAATCCAGGAGGCTGCTGCATGTATAACTCCATCAAGAAATGGTGAGTTGAAATCTGTTCATCCTTTCTGGGCTGCTAACACTATAATGGCTCTCATAGTATCCAATCTCACCAAAGGTGCTCCTTCATCGTAATGAAACCCTTCTTCTTGTGTGTACTAATCTATCTTTGGGTTTTGAAGTTGTGCCATCTGAATGATACTTTATTTGAAAAATTCATTTTGCTCAATCACATTGTGGCGGCTGGTTTTGGAACAAGTTCCCAAGTTCCTTGCTTAGAAAGTATGGACAACTCTTTAGTCATAGCATTATTCCGTGATCATGCTTTGCTGCTTAGAAGTAAGTTGCAGGATCAGTTTCCCAACAGAACCGTGGCCATCAATGCATAATTGCAATTTGAACTCTCTTTTGTATGGTTGGCTCGGCTTGAGTGCCTTCGTTGTAATCTACAGGAAATGATGAGGCCAGCCTTGTAAATCTTCTTGGGCTCAGGAACAAACAAAGATGCTATATTAGGTGGTAAATGATCTAAAATGTCTTCAGGATATGCTGGAGAGGAAACAGGTTTAATATAGTCACTTAGTTAAAAATCATGAAAAGGATTGACTCTGAGCGGTCTGGTACAACTGAAGAATCTGAATTCAATGGAATCAGTACTGTCTTTGAAGAACACAAAAAGAACCAGATGTCAGTGCCTAAATGAAACCTGAAATAATGATAGTTGCAAATAGCGTCTTCAATCTGTCTGATCTAGTTGATACAAATCTGATGGCATCTTCCACAAAACCATGTTTCTCGAAGCACAGAAACAGAATCATAACATCTCCTATGCTTCCATGTTGGTTGTATACTCTATAAAAAACTTTAAGAGATCTCTCAGACAACTTACCATTCTTTTGTAGTATTTTCACGAGGATAAATAGCATATCTGAAACAACCAAACACTTTAAAGTGCGTGACACATCAGGCTTGTAACTATTCAAAAAGCCTCAACAGGAGTTTTGAGTAGTAATGACTTGGTTAGTGGTCTGTTGAAACATGCGGCTGCAGTGACAGCTGCATTGGCCCAAAACAGGTGGAAGTTGGTTATCCTTAAGCATACTCGAGTTTAATCTATAATGGTTCTGTTTTGCCTTCTGCAACACCATTCTAAGGATGGGCATGCAGCACTATCAGTTCCTTGCGCCCAGTGCACCCCTTTGTATTTGAGAAACTCTTCAAATTCTTGTGACAGGTACTCCTTGGCATTATCAGACCTCAATGCCCTTCATGGTAGTTGAAAATAAGTGTACTGAGGGTTTGATAATTGGAGAATACTTGAGATTTATATTGATAGGATATAACAAAGTGTATCTACTAAAGTCAACAAAAATGTCAAAGTACCTGCTCCCATATAGTGATCAATTGGGAAGTAACAGATATCTGAATGTATCAACTGAAGCACGAAATTGAGCTTGATCTGGATATGGCTTGGATTTGTTTTCCAAGGCTGCATGCAGAACTCTTGAGTTCTTGTTCTTTAAGAACTGGTAATCCTTTGACTTTTTGATTTTTAGATTCTGTGACTAAGGCAGAAAAGACCAGCATGTCCATACCTTGCATGCCACAGAGATTCTTGAGTAGTAGATACTGCTGCTGTGTATAGCCGTGTGAATGTACATTTCTAACTTCTGCATTGTTCTTTTCTTTCTGGCCTTGGGTCCATCCATGTGATTTTGTGTATTCTTCTCTTTGTTTCAAATAAAATATGCCTCATCCATGCTTGATGCTCAGATGTAATGGTAACAAAGTATTTATGAAAACAGATGATTTGCCTGAATATGTAATAAATGCTCATTTGATTTCTCCTGCCTGTTAGATCTTTATTTAATGATCTAAGTTGGCTTGGAGCAAAAAATGCTCCATTAGTTTAAAAATGACTTTCTTAACTCGAATTAAGTATTGGAATTGGAAAATTATTCTTCTATATTGGTATTTGGTAATGAGCAAGGAAAAATTGAAATAGCTTTGGTTCTTCTAGTGTCTGCTTTTAGTGCTTGGAATAACTGATTATGCTGTTTGCAGGCGTCATTGGTACAACTGGCATCCAAAAAACGAGACTTTGTCATCTCTAAGCTATTGGCGTCATTGATCAGGATGGATCTTATGGTAAGGAGCCAAAATATGAAGCTTGTAAATGTCATGAAAACAAAGAGAATATACAGAATTTTAAATTTTTGATTTTGTGGTCTATAAGAGCTCAGCTGTTTTAGAACAAAGAGGAAAGCAGATCCTTTCGATTGATCTGCTCTTTGCTGTTAGATTTTTTAGAACTGCATTAGCATCATTTGCTAGTGGAATTAGAAAATGGTTCACACTGAAAGCTACAATAGTTCCTAGAATACTCTCCGATGGTGCACACAAGAGGAGAGTGCTCAAAAGTGCGACATGTAAAAAAGGCACTGCCCTTGTTTTAGATGTCTGATCCCACCTCAATTCTTATAGAAATTTAGTCTTTTCTTCCAAGCATACAGATTTAGTCTGCCTGCTTTATAGAATTGCTGTTGAAAACCGAAATGCCGACTTGGCAGAAGTGGTAATGTGGCAGAACATGCTGGCATGCTGATATGTACCCTAAGTGTCAAGTTGAACTGCATATGCACGTTTAGCATTCATTTGAGATTAGTCAGCTTGGCTCTTAGCATTTGTAGCTAGTTATGAAGTTAGTGGTATAAAGAACAAGTGTAATAAAGGGGGAGCCCAATTTTTTTTTCTACTCAATCTTATTATGCTCAGAACACTCAAGGTCCAGTAAAGGAAAGCTAATTTGTATTTTCATGTAAATCATCTCTCTTCTTTTGGGTAGGAAGTAGGATTCTGAATTTATAATAACATCTTGTTGATACGGTGTGCTCTCTTGCATGCAGCTGTTACAGCACATTTCTATCACTCACAAGAGCCGTCCAATCAGGCGTGGACATCGTCGGGTAAACTTGAATTGTAAGTTGTGAATGAGGATGTTCACTTTTAAATATTGATCACATCATATAGGGCATTGGTCATTGATATCAAAATCAAGCGATACCTGTCTGCCACAGCTGCCTTTTAGCTTCTTTTTTTTTCCTTGACATGGCAAGTTTTGAAGCTATCAAATGACATTCTGGTCGCAGGTATATTTAAGTGCGTCCAAAAAATTGTTCAATCTTGATTGTCAACCTTGGATGATGTAGGTTGACAATAAAGCTATAAATTACCACTGATAGGTAGTGAATATCCAAATCAAAGTTGCAGTGCTGTTTATTCGCGTTCGCATCTAAAAGACCACCAGAAATTATAGCTTGGAAAAGCGTTTTGCTGTATTTGCTTTATTTATTATCATTTCCATGGATATTTTCTCTTGTTTCGCAGACTGTAAGCCAGATGTTATGCCCACACTGATTGTTTTCACTGATATGCATGTTTACATTACCATATAAGTTACAATTCGAGTTAGCAGAAAACATAATTGATCTATACCTAATTGCTTCTGATTCCCAAGTATGACATATATGCAGCTGGTATTTGGGAGATTACTCCTATTCCATCAGTGCATGGAAGCAATTGCCCAAGGACCCGTGTTACTCAGGTTATCGAGTTAGAAACAGCTGGTTGGGGAGGCTGGAAGAAGGGCAATTATTCTCAATTTAATAAGACAGTTCCGTGTATTTTGTTGTGTCGAACAGCTGGTCAGTCAATTTTTTTTCTTTTTCAGTTTAAGCAGCTATGTTGAATAGTTTAAATGGATAACATGTTATTTTAGTTCCCTCGACTCTAGCTTCAAAGGCATGATGCACTGTCCCTATCATATTCCTCGTGCATACAGCATGGAGCCCCAAGCGCAGTACAAATTCGTACATTGTTGGTATGATGCAGGATTGAGAATATTTTAGAGCAGAATTTGAAGCTGGATTCTTTGAAGCCCAAGTTTTACAGGTGAAAACTCCCCAAAGAGACTGCTCAACTAGCAACTTTAGAAGTCTCTGATACAACTAGCGACTTTTATGAAGCTATACTTGCAGAGGATCCTGATGGAGGAAATTATGGATTGTCAATCTGCTTGCCTGCTAAAGGTCACTACAATTATTTGCTGTCAGAACTCATTTGCTAATTCATCTGAATGGGCATTTTAAATTAACCCTCAATTAGCAAGTGTTATGGCAGTTATAGAACTTGTATGTGGATCTGCCTTGCTCGGTCAATGTTCTCAGAGGGAAACATTTATGTTTTGCAGAGAGGATCATGGAGAAAGTCAGATTGCATGGAGTCGAATGTTGGGAATTTCAGATAAGAGGCTTTCAGGTGTAGTAGTCTTGCCTGTTGTCTTCCTCTCTTTATCAGAAATGCATCACCTGTTCAAGATGTAGTATTGCAAGACAATGCATGTCAAGGAAGTTCATCCGAAGTAGGAAATCATGCACGTGCGATTGTCTAACATAAGCATGTTCCTTTCATTGTCAAGGTGTCTTCGCTGACATAAGCTTACATTTTCAGGCTTTCTTTTGGAAGATCAATCAAAGTCATCGATTTAAATGCATTTTCGGGCACCTTAAAGCGTAGTATGAATGAAAAAGACAATGACTGCTGGGCAGATCCAGGAGGAGATGGATTTATGGTTCGAGGTGCTACCTACATCAAGGACAACATTAAGGTAACTTCACCGTTTGAAGCATTAGTGTAAATAGCATCATACGTGTTTTCCAATATGGAATAAAACAACAATTCATATGTGCCCTTCGGTTCTCCCTTTCATTGGAGCAATCAAATCAAATGATAGAAGGCGCTTTAGGTGCGTTTGCATTGGGGAGTCTAAGTGGGTCATCACTTAAGACTCATGGCAACCATACTATACAAATAAGGCATGCCCTTTATAGACATCCCAATCACATCACCAAATGGAAAACTTTATTTTGTCAAAACTTCATGATTTCTTTAGTAGCTTGTAATGCTGCCCGCACCTTATCGGACTCTTGTGTAAAAGTGAGAGTTCTTGTGTTTGGTTATCACTACTGGAGGTACTGATAACTAATTATTAGTACTGGAGGAGTACTGATAACTACTGGGCCGAGGCCTTAGCGTGCCAAATATCTGGCCTCGGACGTACCGCCTCGGTTCACGCATTTTTGGTTATCAGCCTCGGCCAGACCAATAACCTTATTCTGGGAATCCAGTCACTGCACTGACTAAGCGATCTAGTCAGTGTACTATACTGGAAAGAGAGACAATCCAACCTTGATTCTACGTTGGACTTTAGGAGGCCACGTGTTGTAATGATGAGCTGTGGATGCATGAGCCAAATTTCTCTGAAATTGTTTTAATGTTAAATCTGTAAATGCAAAATAGGGACTTGGTAAACTCACCAGCGATTTTCAAGTTCCTTGTTTACTGTGCTGATGCAGATTCCTGGAAGCAGTCCTGTTTTGAAACTTCTTGCAGTTGATTGGCTCAAGTCAGATGTAAAAATTGAGCTGATTGGTAAAGAGCCTACGTGTCTTGTCCAGGTTAGACATCACTACAGTGTGCATTAATTTATTAACACCATGTCTACTAAATGATGTCACGTACAGAAGGAGGCTGCAAAAAAGCTACCATTTATTCTTGTTATCAACTTACAGGTATTCATTATAATGGCCTATTCAGCATCTAAATGTCGGCATTTGATTCTTTGTATATGGTTCTCGGGGCTCTTTTGTAGCTTTTCCATGTACCCTCTCCTTGTTTTGTATGTCTGCAAACCATTTATCCCATTAAAAGTGGTGAAAGGTTTTCCGAATTAAGGCTGTCTTTGTATTTGGAGTTAGTTTTCCTCAAATGCGTGCTTCTAGGGCATGATCAAAATGTGTAGGAGATAATATTCAACTTTAACTGTTTTTATGTTTAAGTCCCATAAATGGCACTCCCGATAATGTACAAGTTCTATGGACAGGATATAAAATATACAAACCAAGGTTATGGTTGGCCATCATGAGATAGCCACAAGTGTGATATCGATGGAGGACACTAGTAGGTTATAAACATATCGACATGTATTCTTACAATGTTTTGTCATGGTCCCATATGGATACATTCCTGCCATGTCAGCACATATGGGCTTAACTAAAGCTTTGTTCTCTGTATGTATATATAGAGCCGAATAATAAAAGCTGCATCTTTAACCACATCCTCCTTGGAATCTGGAAGCTTCATTTCAAAGCACTGGAAACTGAACCCTGCGAAAACTTAGCAGCTAATTGAGTCTTTGGTTGGAATATGATGAAGATCTAATTGACCATAGATGCCTGCTCTCTAACAAAATGATAATGTTTTGCTGCCAATATGGAACATTGGATCTTTAGCAATCTGTATACATCTTTGATTATCATAGAAGATCGACACTCGTGCTATTATTGCTGATTTCGTGACAAACTTTTGGGCTAAATAAATAATTTGGAGTAGCAGTGCTTGAATGGGAGGTAGACATTTGATGTTTATTTAACCATCCTATTGCTCTGTGTATAGAAAGGACCTGAGCAAGCACCTTTCAAGTGGCGATCACTCTCCTTGCTGCTTTCGATGTGACTGCTTTGGAAAGGCCAGAAAGCAACTTAACATACCCTTACAATGGAAACTCAGGTGGCATCCACTTGTGGAGGCCCATGATAAATGAACAGTTCAGACCTGGCTCCTTTCAACCAAGCCTGGTGTTCACTCATTTTCATTCACGGAATATTCACCTATCTAAATCCATTGTAGATTTCGTAGGTGAAAATTTTAAAGCATCAATATCTGGAGCTCCATACCATCCACACTATCAAATGCAGATGAAAATTTCTGACTCAAGTGATCAGCTATTTGCATCAGCTTCCAACGGCCTGCCAATCTCATAGTTAGAAAAATTATATCTCAAAACTCTATGTTGACTTGCACACCCATAAGCCATTAATTCAGCGCATGGTATGTGCTAATGTAATGTAGCCACAACATGATATGATAAACAATGTTTAGGGATGGTAAGTTGTGTGCATATGATTATCTTTGATGTCACAAACAAATCTATCAGTTTGTCTTTGTCACCTTCATTTCCGGCTTTCTTTTTGTGTTGTCACTTATATTGGCTGCCGTGTCCCTACATGAGATCAAGGCATAAGGCGGTTAATTCTTCATCCTAACTTGTTTAAAAGTTAGTACCTTGCTGCATTTTAAGACTATCAAGATTAGTTAACATTCTGCTTTCGTCTCTTTTCTATAGGTGCCTGCAAAACCGAACTACAGCCTGATATTCTATTATGGTGCAGATCGCCCAATTAGGAATGGCTCTTTGCTTGAAAAGTTTATTGTGGGAGATGATTGTTTCAGAAACTCATGCTTTAAACTGATTCCAAGCATTGTGGAGGTAATAGCACAAACATTATATGATTTAGTTCTCTTTCTAGTAAGGAAATCTGGAATATGAATGATCATCTAAATTCGAGAAGATTGCATACACATAGCAACAGGGAATTTAATCTCTGATGTCAAGGCAATAATATACAGCCAGGCCCTATTACTTTCAGAGGTATTTTTTGAGACAAATTGCTTGTCACCAAATTAGAGTGTAACCAAATCACTTGTAGCAAGTGACATGTTTTAGGAATTCTGGTTGGTTCTTTGTCTCATTTCCTTTTTATATATAAGCATCACATAGCAAAAGCTTCTTTTTTGGAAATTATGATTGATGTTTTCATGTTCCATCTTTAGGGCATTTCATGAAGTTGATTTGTTTTCTTTTTCAGGGTTATTGGGTTGTCCATTCGAGCTGTTGGTACTAAAGCTTGTCTTCTTGGAAGAGCAGTGTCTTGCCATTATTTCGGCAAGACAACTTTCTGGAGGTTCACAGTTGCTTGCTCTTTACATTCTCCTTTCAGATTTCTGGGATATAAATATTCTTTACAGCACATCCTTGAGCTTCTTTATGTTTTCTCATTTTGGGATTTGCTTTCAGATTGATGTAGACATTGGGTCTTCTGCAGTGGCACGGAATGTGATTGGGCTTGTCTTGGGATATGTAACAAAGATTGTTGTTGATCTTGGAATCCTTATTGAGGTGTGAAATTTGGTTATTTAATTTGAAGATTAACCGATTAAAATCAAAAGCTTTCAGATGTTTCAATCAACTATGTTGTGTTTTGTGAACACCAACCAACCCACCCATTTACCCCCCTTTCCCCACCTCCTAAATGTTTTTTTTTTCCCTTGTTTGGAAGTTACATTTAATTCAGTATATGCATGGCAAAACATATATTTCATGTGGCATATGATTCAACAGTCTTAAACAAATGTTGCCAGCCATGTTGCAATACATGTAGGCTGTATGTAGAATTAAATCATCCACTCATACATGACAGTATACATATGATGATGCATGTTGGCTGGTTTACAAGAGATAAAGCTGCAGAAATGAACCCCTCGTGTATGTTCATGTGATATGTATAAGCTATCTATTCTTATGTATGTGTCCAAGCCAATGGATGATCTCAATTGTTTTAGAGCCTACATGGGATAATGAGCTGTTTTTGTAGCTTCGGTATCAGCATATTAGATATAATGAGACACAAGTTATATTTTTGCAGGCCAAGCAAGAGGGATGAGTTGCCCGAAAGTACATTTTAGGAGCAGCAAAATTACCCGGATTGAGCCAAATTCAGCAGTGGCATTTGTCCCTGCAAACAGAGCCAGACTTGAAGTGCAGATGAACAAATGTATGAATATTGTATTGAGGTGTTCAGTTGTATACGTTTGCAGCCACGCACAGCAGCTCGAGGTGTAAATTATCAAAGTCTCAGGTTCTCAGGGCAGATGTACATTGTGAAAGAGGAAGTTAGGCAGGCTAGATATTGTACACTTATTAGTACACTTAGTACACAGTTTTGGGCCAATTTTTAAACGATCTTTCTACTTCGATTTGTTCAAAATGCGTCTGTTGATCTTGGGATGTCCTAGACCAGAACTATATCTCTTCCTTTCACACATGGCCTGAACGTACAACTCTTTGTGCATATCAATCGTTTCACTAGCTAGAACGACTCACGTTGCTATGTAAAAATGGATTTATGAAATTTAAAAGCATAGAGATTCGGATGGATTTGTTCCTAAGTACAACTATCTAGCTTCTTTATGTAATGTGATGTAATGTGGAACAAAAGTGGAACGGTTTCTTGCATTAAAAAATGTAGGAGCCTTAAAAGGGCCCACATTTTGGGTCATCCATTCTATTCCAAAATGGTATCTATTAAGGCTAGGACGCATCCCCCCTCTCTTGAGGAAGGTGGACTTGAATGCTATTCTGTTGTTTTGAAAATGTTATGCACTTAAAGTTCTATGTTTGAATTCTGAACTGTCACGTGAATGTGTGCTTTTGCTAAGCTTTTGATATTGAATTTGCATTTATTCCCCTTGAGCTCTCTTGTTTCACGAGTGTTCTTGCATTTGAACCATTTTCCCGGATTTAAAAAGCATGAATATAAGCTCATGTTGGTGATCTTACCCAACTTGAGTCTCGACCCAAATAAAAAGCATGCTCTGCAACTTTGATAAGGTAGCATTCTCAAAATAAGTAAAACACTCCAAAACCTTTTGTGATATATGGATCGAATCATTTAGAATGTGAAATTGAGAGCACGACCTACGGTGCAAAATTCATACCTAACAATCTGAGAAAGAAAACAAAAAATCATTAGAATGGACAAGCTGAAAAAACAATGCATGATTTCTAGCTGTTTGGATTAACAAACATAAAAAACGATGCAAAAGTGACCATCTGGCGGCCTAATTAGTATAGTTGATCTATGAGGTGAGGAGTTGAACATCTCTGGATGTTTATAAGGAACAAGAATACCATGGGAGTGTATAGCAATGACATAAAGGTCTAAGTCTCGACCATGTAATCTAGCACATATCATAATGAAGATGGTATTTTTAACGCCCACTCTACCCCTTTCTCAAGCCCTTATAAGATAAGATAAGATAATTGATAATGCGTCCACGGGGAGCCTAAGAGGCCATGGGACAAAAATTACATTTTACATCTCACGGTAAAATTGTCTTTTTTAGATACCCTCTCTTTTGTCTATGTTCTACAAAAAGTTCCTTCACATGTGTATTCACTCCATAAATGGTTGGTGACTGAAAAGAGGGTAGCAGTGAGCTCGAGTTCAAGTTTAAAAGATTTGAGCCCTAAGATTTGCATTTTGGGCGTAGGAAGATCATGAGCTTCATCTTCTATTTCTTTACAAGTCACAAGTGCATAGTCTCTCTTCCCTTGGAATGCCATGCCATCTTCCTTTCTCAATTAACAAGCGATGTGAGCTTATACGAATTCTTGCAACAACCGAACCATGCTTGGAACCTGCGGTTTCAAGGGACCTAAATGCAATTTTGTATTTTTTGTGTTCTCTAGCGGGATTGAAGTCTTTGATATAATATGTAACTTTCGTTTTGTTGCCTAGCATAACAAATCTTTGAAAAGCTTGCTGCCATAATTCTTTATGGTGGTCTACGCTGAGTGAATCTAAGTTTGCCAAGCCATGCATTTAACTCCTTGAACCGGCTTTTGTCTCCCTTATTTGCTCTCGGTGAATAGAGCTCTTAATTCTTTGAATGTACTAGGGTGCTCTCATCAGCTACCTTCTTGTCTGAGGAAATCGAGTCTGTGCATTGCCAAGATTTCTAAGGGTAGTAGCCACTTTCAAAAAGCATAATCTCATAAGGTGTGGGCGTTTAGCCAAAAGACATGTGCATGAATGCTTTTTATATGCTTTCTAGTTCTTGCCATTTGGATTTAGCAAGGGAGGGCCCCCATATTTTGCATCGGCATTATCGGTGACGAGCATCATAGGATCATATGAAGGTATAGACTTGGATGTATTGAATGGATTCCACAGCGAGTCATAGGACCTTGTCATCTAGGACTTAAATGCTCCACAAGTCACGGGCTAAAGGGCAAATGTGGAGATTGGCTATCCCACATCAATTAGTAAGATCTTTTGAAGGTGGTATTGCTTGAATTTGTTATTGAGAATTTCTCCAGCTAGTTGTTGAGTGTCATCTTTAACAAATACTCAAAGATCACTCATGAAAAGAGAAACCTCATCATCTTGAACAAAAGAATACAAATTGAATGCCAAAACTTATCAAATGCACATTTGTACTTAGAAGATTAAAAATGCAAGGTTTGAGAATATTAAATGTTAGTGGGCTAAGCCTTTTTTTCAGAAAGAAAAGAAAGAAAGAATGATTTTTATCGTCCGCGAAACCAATGGCCTATGGGACTCGGACGATCAGCTATAGTTCAACAACTATATTCAACAAAGACTTCACCGACATGCATCCTCGCGATGCGGTAATGTGTTTTGTATATTTTGTACACGCAGGCCGCATAGTACCCTTATCAGCCGCCATTACGCTTTTCCCCCTCAAAACCTTCTGGCTAGGGATTTTAACCGGACAAAGAATAAGGGCGATCCCTATTATTATAAATAAACCGAAGCTCACATGTCATCAAAACTGTGCCCTACAATACCAGAAGAACATGTCATCAAAGTCGAAGTTCAATCACTGATGAGTTCCATCACTGTTGCTGAGCTTCTATTTTCTTTGCTGATTGCATTGAGCTACATGACAACCGGCACTGAGCTACAAGACAAACATAGCTACTAGAGGACAAATCTAGCTTGCTAGAAGACAAACCCAAGGCCTGACTTGGGCAATTGAGAGCCCCGAGGACTTTGGAGAAAGGAAGGTGCCCTGACTCGGTCAATGAAAACTCAGGTGCCTTGAAGATAATGGGAATGTTTTTTGGCAGCTAGGTTTGCCATGTGTGGCAAAAGTCAAGCCTGGATAATGGCCTAACGGGGATGCACCCTAACTCTGTTGCACTCTTTGTATTGGGTCCATAGATCACTGGTCTCCGTGGACGCTAAAAACCCTTCTATTCTATTCTATTATATTCTAATGACCTCCCAAATACCCTTCATCAATCATTCTCTACAACCTTTTTGGCGATTCTTCCAGTCTTGCTTGCACTTGCCTTTAGTTGCTGCCATCACCATACACAACAATCCATCTCACCTTCCATCTATCAGATTGAATCATCATGCACCCTTTATGAAGCCAGACAGCCATCCCTTTAGAATATCCGTGGTATATGAACTCCCAATAAATCTAGGTGTTCCATATGCTCCAAAATCTAGAAAAAAAGGAGATAATAGGGTTCTCGAATGCTTCAGACTTTTCGGCTGTAAAGGAACGAAATCAGTCTGATCTTAAGTCATTCATCTAGTGTTGAGGAAAACTTAGCCAAGAAGATTGGATCCATCAAGAGAAAGAAGGGCCTGTGGCTATCCTTCTATCTGGTACGTCTTCCATCGTGCCTAGAAATAGAATGAAGTCTAGAATGACAAAATTTTTCGTGCCGATTTAAAGCATAAGCCGATTCAATTTCGGTTCTTAGGTATAGAGATGGCGAGCTAAGATACGGTTTACAAGTATTATGGCAACGAGTTGCAGAACTCTTACTTCTAGATGTCTTAGATTCCGGCGAATATGAATCCCGTTCTCTTGTATATATTTTTAGAAGAGAATTCCAGCACAATTCGTAACATATATTTTTAGAAGAGGAACCAGCACAATCTCGTACATAGAGGAAAGCATTAATGGTTCCTTTTTCCCTTAATGTTTTGATATAATCGGCTTGCTCAAAAAGGATGAACAATTAGGAATACTCAAGCGAGCATTTCTTGTGTTGTATTTAGGTACACCAGATATCAGTAAAGCTGGATTTTGCGGGAGATGACTAATCCTGCTAAGATCATTGACTCTGAAGGTATGTAATTGTAGCTCATAAGTGATCCTCTTGCTTGGCAAGTTATACCTTGAAACAAACTTGTATAGAATCTGGAAAATATAGGCTTTGGACTAGGAGAGAAGCCCATGACCTTAACTTCAAGCAACTTTGCCACAATATGCCTGATGGAACATTCTCAGATGGAGAGCTAGTCAAGTTTTTCATCAAGGTCTCCAATTGGAAAAGTTCATGCCTGTAGTTCATGACCACTAGCAGTGTTGTAGTATTATCATGAGGTTTTGATCCATGAGATCAGTTTTGTGTTTAATACCTATTTGACTAATTTGCCTGCAGACTAAATTTGTTCCATTGTTATGGTTTAATGTATGGGAAGGATATTTTGATAGGAACTATCGTTAACCTTTGAAATGATGGTCATGCTTTGGCTTCCTTTGAATTATGAGCGAATGACCTGACATGAAACATATCTTGAAACATTGACACACATTCTTTTTCTCATGATTATTATCAGGTTTATGTCTTTTTTTAAATCTTCAATAATGTATATGGTTTCTTACTGTTATCTAAATTCATCAGGTTACCTCGATTTTGGTACATATTATAGATAAAAAGTTGCATACATCTTGATCGTCTTATGCATGCTAAGAAAAATAAAGTGTTAAGAATCTGAGCACACCATCTTCCTGTCCGACTAGCCATGACTTAAGCAATAACTCCAGTTTCCATGCCTTCACATCTACCTCTAATTCTTGCCTCTGTAATCTCCACTTCTCCTCCAAGCCGCCACATTGTTCCTTCATCCACAATTATGTAGAGAACTTTCTTGTTAGGCAACCTATGAGTTATGAGCATAATTTTGCTTGGCCTCTAAAAGTTGGTCAATCACAATTTTGAGATTATGAAGAGGTTTAGGAATTTTCATGTTGAGATTGTCAATGAAGGAGGACTGTAATTTGGTAAAGTTCGAGCAAGGAACCCTGGGCTTGGGAGCAGATATCTGCATTGTAGGAACTGAAGTGTTTAAACGTGGATGGGTTTTGCAGGCGATTGTCTTTGTGACACAGCTCAGGATACGTTTGAAAATATTGTACTATCGATCTCTCTAGTTGATGGCCGTAAAAGAAGGCATAGTTGTTGGTCGTCACCGACATCTCAAAAACTTATCATTAGAGCAGCTATCGGTCATGCCGAGGTGTATTTCAGAGTTGCTTTGGAGGTCCGTGTGCATCACCTACTTTAATGATAGCTTCAAGTGATCTTTTGCCTACTTACCTACTATAGAGTGCCCTTATTGCCCATCTACTGTTTGCTATGGAATATCTCTATGGTCTATTGCATTTTTACTGCTATGGATATTCGTATTACCTAACCTACCATTTATTCTATGATATTTTTTTTTTTTCCTAATTATATGGCTTTTTGATATGCTTTCACCTTTTGGTAATGACATGCTGATTTCCTTGGATGGGTTCGATTCCCCATCATGCATATATTTAAATGCTGGATGATTTTGGGTGGCTTTGATTCCTATTATATATTATTTTCCTAGTGAATTTTGTATTTTGTATAATGTACGAGTGCAACTCATTGCAACAATTTCCCTGATCCTTCAGTATTGGGTATGGGTTTTGGGATGTAAAGACTCTCCCATAAGGTATAAGATATTATTAATTTGATTATGTGTGTCAGAAGACCCAGTTCGCTGTATTTTTTCAGATTTATAGAATTGAGGCCTCAAGGTCTTGGCGAAAAACTAAATTATGAAGTGGCCGAAGACCAAATTGCATTGTGGACAATTTTTTTTATGAAGCAAAAATGATTTGACATAGAGCCCTCACAAGCTAAAATGCAAAAATCAAAACCTTCATTTGCCTCTAAAGAAGACTGCGGTTGTTTTGTGTAAGAAACAGGTCCTTGAAGCATGTTTGAACCCAAGGGTTGGCGTGCTGACACAAATTTGTTCTAAGGTAGTATTGAACTTTCATCCACTAGATTTCTCAGCATTACACATCAACTAATTTTTTATGTTTCTTGATGTTTCTGTAGGAAAGCAAATGATGGAGAACGAGCAAGCAACATATATGGATGGATCTATCATCTTGGAATAAACTCTAAAGGCCCAATGAATATTGTCATCTTGCGATATCTTGTTGTCAGAGGAAAAATTCTGTGAAAATGTACATGTATGATCCAGATACAAAACATGGAGAGGTGTATATATCTTCGATTTCTATTGATGTTTCATATATAGATAAATGGAAATAAAGAAATGCAAGCTTTGTTGAGAAAAAATAAAGTTAAACATTTCCATAACACAACTTTTTTAATCCATGTTGCAAATAATCTTGCTCTTGGGGGTATTTTTTATCCAGAAACCCATGCGGAAGGGGTGCAGTTGGGCCTCATTTAATTGTTGCAGAAATAGGAAGGCAAATGTTCCGACACAAGGTACACTTTGATCAATGGCCTCTAGTTGAAAGCATGACACTACTTTGTCATTATTCTCAATTTGTACAACTATTGTACAATCTCAAAGAACGATCTCATCCCCTTTCTATTGTCTGTTCTGTAATGCATATTGCTGTAGTCATCTCTCATAAAGCGCTCCTTTTTTTCTCACATCAGGTTCTCTATTTTTGAAGCTATGTGGCCATGCCATTGACAATAAACAAAGTGCAAGCAAGTAAAGTTATTTCCTTCCTTAGTGCCACTTTTTATTGAACAAACTGTTCATCATAGTCTCATTTTTACTTTTGTATTTTCTTTTGCCACATTACAGTTCGCATGTTTAAGTGCTGCAAGAACTGGAAAAGAGTGGTTATGCCTTCGGCGCCAAGGATGAGGTTAGTCAGTTTGCCTCATTTTTATTTTAACTGTGCTGTTGGTTTCCCCCAGGCAGTTCAAGTGCATGTGCCTCTAGAAAGACAAAATAAAACCAGGTTAAATGGTGAAAACAATATAGACCAGGGTTAAATAGTTTTTTTTTGACCTGTGGAAGGCAATCTATCTGCACACGGGTTAGGGCGCCTGGTATGCTGGTTGGAGTAGGGGACGTTCCAGTGATGCAATCAAAATCATGCATGTAACATATCCATAATTCACCTTTTTGTTCCAGATTTACAAACCTCTCCTAGCAATATCCTTCACCAATGTACCCCTAAACAGGCATTTACTAGGCTTGCTGAAGTTGTCATGCTTCTACAAACAGGTCTAGTTTTATCTCTGCAATCTAGCTAATACTAAATGTAAGATAAGCTATATCATGGCATTCCTACAATTTCAAGTAAAACTTCAACCAGTGGAGCCATAGTTCCGGGCACAAAGTTGATGTGGCAGGAAAGTTCAATTACAGATGGCTTGGGTATCTCTTTGGTTTACCTCTTTCACATTCTCTAGTTGATTCTGATTTTGTTACGTTGTATCAGAAATATTGGGGGTGCAGAGTGGAGAAGATCTTCACTGATCCTTAAGCTTGGTTAGATGAGGATAAAGACCTCCAAACAAGCCCTGAGAGTCAATTAAATTGGAATGATGAAGATTCAAGGAAACCTTGAATTGAGTCCCTCAAAAAGTCTGACTCTTCTGGAATTCACAATGTAGAATTGGAGAAACAAATTTTTTACATTTATTTATTTATTTTTTTTAATGTTTCAGATGTGATTAGCATATAAACGTTTGTTGACCTGCTCGTTTGTACTTAATATCTGTAACTATTATGCTTTATTAGAAGACAGTCTGAAACGTGTAATAGGAGTATTTTTCCTTCAGTTGTGGCTTGGTGCCTTTCTTATGACTTGGCACTCCCAGCATGTTTGGCCTTCGTGGTTGGAGCACTGATAGATTACAAAAGTGGATAAGAGGGTCTTCCTTCCTAGTTATTTAGTTGTGGTTGGCATTGCTTTATGCTCCTTATGAGTACCTTGTCCGAATTTCCACACTTATAGAGTAGTTATGTAGAGTACTGAGATAAGGCGTCTTTCCATGTTAACGTGTAGGCGAAGGCGACATAATAAAAGGTCTAGTTAGTATGCCAGCAATGAGTAAGACCATTCTACATGAAAATGATAGTGGAAAAGTACAGAAATTTCAGTTCTCTTCTGACTGTTTAACTGCGGTTACAATTTTGCAGAAAAAGACCAGCAAATTCCCAGTCTCGTTCAGGGAGCATAGTTACCATTGGGAAAGGTACTTAAAATGCGATCCCCACGTATGTAGAACTTTTATTTAGTTTATTTAGTTAATACGCCAAGAGGATACATTCCCTATTAGAACTTTTTTTTTCTTGGCCATAATTCACATGAAGGGAAGCTCAGACATGAGCATGTTTAAACTCTCTCTAAATTCTAGCATTCTAGCTATTTTTGGGCAGGTTGCAACTGGTCCATTCTAACCTCTACACATATTGCAGGCCCAGAGTCATTGCCGACAATCAACAGTATTTGCACAAGATGACGATTATCCTGATGGTGATGCAGTCGAGCAAGCTGATTGGAGATGTTTTGCCGTGATAAATGGTATAAACATTTTGCTAATTATTCAAATATATTCAGACCATGGAAGGGTCCCATAGGTGGGACATTGAACTAGGACATGCATTAAGTTATTGGATTTGAAGAGAATACTTTTTATGTACTGAAGGATTGGAAGGAGGACATAAGGCAGGATGTAGCTTGAGATCAGATCCAATTAGTCCCAAGTATAGTTCCATCTTTACTATCTTCTATCTTATATTGGCAGTCTTGTCACTGACCAAGTTCCAAGTATTGTTAGGTCTTTAGTATCTTCCACTTTAAGTTTTACAGATTAATGTATCCATATTATATTGCATGAACGATGCTAATAGTATATCTAGCAACATTGCATATGATGCAATTTCTTAAAAAGGAAGATCTGGAATTCTTCTTATATTTAAATTCTGGCTTCTATGACTATGTTCTAACCGCTCAGAAAACATTCTATCAAGATCGGAAAATCTAGCTCAAACATTCCACTAAGGTCCCATTTTTCGTTTTCTTGGATGTGGTGGGGGGGGGGAGGTTAGAGCCAGTGATGCTTTACAAACCCATGGCATGTTCTGCTTCATCATAAGTCATGTTAGCAAATAATCATAGGCTTAGAGGAGCTTACCATGTGGCACCAGTTATCTATGATCAGACTCATACTCCTGGGAACCATGCCCTGCCATTGGCTCTTGGCAAAGAAATGCAGAAGTACACATGGCAAAGCAAGTGTGGAACTATTCAACTATGCATTGGAATATGGCACTTGTTCTTTCGTATTTTACAACCCATACTTTACAACGGAATCTAGACTAATGAAATGCAGTACACGTTAACAAATAAGTCTAGATTCTGTTGTGAGAATATGGGTTTTGACTAGTGGGGGAAAGTCATGAGCAGCATGTATTGGTGTGACAAAATAAGTTCTTCCAGCTGGAGTTGACAGCATTAGAATTGTGGTCAGTAAAATAAACATTAGATCTATTGCTGCTACACTTTATATGTAACTTCAATAAATATTATCCTTTGTTCTGTGAAATTTTTAATGCCTTCCGCTAAAAAATTGGCAGGTTTGCTCATACTTGAGGATGTAGCTGCATCAAAGGTTGTAATTTCTCACTACTCTCCATTACCATTCCATATCTCCCAGTTTGTCTGTCTCTGGTATTCGGCAAAAACCATACTGCATCAAAATGGGTCTCAGGTATTTGGGGTTGGATGATGGAGAGAGAAATTGCAATAAGCTGAAGAAAAAGAGGGGGGGTAAAAGAAGGAAATATTAGCAAGATAACATGCGTATGATTTGTCAGCTTCTATCGATGTGGTATTCTCAAGGAAATGGAAATAGCCATAAGGGCATTAATTTGCATGGTCATAAATTTGACATCTGCATTCTTGACCGACTTGAATTGGTTCCAATACTTCTGGAAACATAGGATCCTCCACTGTGAGAAATATCTGGGTATGACGTGCACAGTAAATATCACATGTAACTCTGATCTCTAGTTTGTCTTATCAAAATATGTATTTTGGTTCATTTAGTTTACCATGTTTCTGTAGTTCATAATGGCTGAATCCAGATTTGTATATGCAGGCTAAGAAGGGGACAATTATGAAGTCAGTTGGGGTGGTGGATGCATCACCAGATGCAGTATTTGAAACCATAATGAGTCTAGACAGTTCAGAAAGATACAAGTAATTGCTGCATCTTACTCTTCGCCTTCCAAAAGTGTGCATAATTGGAGTTTTAAACTTCTCCTTTCTGTTGAGTAGTTCTGAAGATGGCTGCTCTGCTGACATTTTGACATACATGGGTGGTTCTTATATATGCATTCTTGTTAACATGACACATGGGTAGTGTTAGATATTTCCGTTAGGTTTTGTATAAGAAGTAATCACATAAGCGACCTCTCCAGTATAGCCTATATGAGCTGCATTTATTATTCTACTTTTATGTGGCATCTTGTTAACACAAAAACTATACATTTTCTTTTAAAAGCAACCCCCCCAGTCCGTTTTACTTACGCATTTCATTCATCCAGGTGGGATGTTTTAACTGGTAACCTGGAGCTTGTGGAGCATATTGATGGGCACGCAGATGTTGTATATGGAACGTTTGACTCTGCATATGTTAAAAGGTCTCGTCTACTATTGTTTAACAAAAGGAGGGAACTAAGAGGCAAAAAGAGGATTTGAGATAAATTGGTATTAGAGGTTGAAATATTACTTCAACTCACTATTCATTCTTGATGTGACTATAGTCAGCACTTTACCATTGCATTTTTCCTATCAATACAAATGTATTGTGGTGCTTTGCATCTCATTCCTATGATTCCCAATTCCAGTTATAATATCAGATCCTTCTCATAGGAGAATGGATGTCCGCTCGTCATGTTCATGATTTCATACCTTTTGCTGTGTGAATAATCTTCCAGAAATCTAGGATTTGAAGCAGATTTGCATCAGCTCTTTATTGATCCAATTCTTGGTGAGTTTGGTCGAGTATTTGGGAAGATTTTCATCAATCTGTGCAGATAGATATCAACCGAAAAATTGCAGGAGCTTTTGTGACAATTCTGAAGTATATCTTTGTTCTTTGTTGATCTGCTTATTATCTTGATCAGTAGGTCGGTTTTAATCATTGGACCAGTGTTAGCAACTTCGTTTACAGATTCAAGAGTGTCTTGGATAGTGCTTGATCATTTGTTGTAAAATTTCAGGGGAAAAATACAGTCAAGCAAGTATGGGAGTGATAGATCCATGGAAATTATCCAGTCCAAGGCAATAGTGCATGAGTCCTAAATTTGTCACTTCAAAATTAGTGTTAAGAAGAGTCTTTTGTTGAAAGTATTAGGTCTGCAGCATATCCTGTTATTCTCACATCCACATAAAGGATAAGGGTGGAAACCAAACAATCTTAGAACTTATAGTATAAGTTGGGATCTGTTCGGGACCTTCAGTAAGAGTCTTCTGTTGAAAGTATTAGGTCTGCAGCATCTCCTGTCGTTATTCTCTCATCCACATAAAGGAGAAGGATGGAAACCAAACAATCTTGGAACTTATTGTATAAGTTGGGATCTGTTCGGGACCTTCGGTTGTGCATGTCAGTAATAAGGGTATTGACCTTCATATTCCAGCCATGTAGACTTTTAAGTTGGTTTACAAACATAAGTAGGATGATTTTGATCTACAAATCCAGGAGGCTGCTGCATGTATAACTCCATCAAGAAATGGTGAGTTGAAATCTGTTCATCCTTTCTGGGCTGCTAACACTATAATGGCTCTCATAGTATCCAATCTCACCAAAGGTGCTCCTTCATCGTAATGAAACCCTTCTTCTTGTGTGTACTAATCTATCTTTGGGTTTTGAAGTTGTGCCATCTGAATGATACTTTATTTGAAAAATTCATTTTGCTCCAATCACATTGTGAGCGGCTGGTTTTGGAACAAGTTCCCAAGTTCCTTGCTTAGAAAGTATGGACAACTCTTTAGTCATAGCCGTATTCCGTGATCATGCTTTGCTGCTTAGAAGTAAGTTGCAGGATCAGTTTCCCAACAGAACCGTGGCCATCAATGCATAATTGCAATTTGAACTCTCTTTTGTATGGTTGGCTCGGCTTGAGTGCCTTCGTTGTAATCTACAGGAAATGATGAGGCCAGCCTTGTAAATCTTCTTCGGGCTCAGGAACAAACAAAGATGCTATATTAGGTGGTAAATGATCTAAAATGTCTTCAGGATATGCTGGAGAGGAAACAGGTTTAATATAGTCACTTAGTTAAAAATCATGAAAAGGATTGACTACGAACGGTCTGGTACAACTGAAGAATCTGAATTCAATGGAATCAGTACTGTCTTTGAAGAACACAAAAAAGAACCAGATGTCAGTGCCTAAATGAAACCTGAAATAATGATAGTTGCAAATAACGTCTTCAATCTGTCTGATCTAGTTGATACAAATCTGATGGCATCTTCCACAAAACCATGTTTCTCGAAGCACAGAAACAGAATCATAACATCTCCTATGCTTCCATGTTGGTTGTATACTCTATAAAAAAACTTTAAGAGATCTCTCAGACAACTTACCATTCTTTTGTAGTATTTTACGAGGATAAATAGCATATCTGAAACAACCAAACACTTTAAAGTGCGTGACACATCAGGCTTGTAACTATTCAAAAGCCTCAACAGGAGTTTTGAGTAGTAATGACTTGGTTCGTGGTCTGTTGAAACATACGCTGCAGTGACAGCTGCATTGGCCCAAAAAACAGGTGGAAGTTGGTTATCCTTAAGCATACTCCGAGTTTAATCTATAATGGTTCTGTTTTTGCCTTCTGCAACACCATTCTAAGGATGGGCATGCAGCACTATCAGTTCCTTGCGCAGTGCACCCCTTTGTATTTGAGAAACTCTTCAAATTCTTGTGACAGGTACTCCTTGGCATTATCAGACCTCAATGCCCTTCATGGTAGTTGAAAATAAGTGTACTGAGGGTTTGATAATTGGAGAATACTTGAGATTTATATTGATAGGATATAACAAAGTGTATCTACTAAAGTCAACAAAAATGTCAAAGTACCTGCTCCCATATAGTGATCCAATTGGGAAGTAACAGATATCTGAATGTATCAACTGAAGCACGAAATTGAGCTTGATCTGGATATGGCGCTTGGATTTGTTTTCCAAGGCTGCATGCAGAACTCTTGAGTTCTTGTTCTTTAAGAACTGGTAATCCTTTGACTTTTTGATTTTTAGATTCTGTGACTAAGGCAGAAAGACCAGCATGTCCATACCTTGCATGCCACAGAGATTCTTGAGTAGTAGATACTGCTGCTGTGTATAGCCGTGTGAATGTACATTTCTAACTTCTGCATTGTTCTTTCCTTTCTGGCCTTGGGTCCATCCATGTGATTTTGTGTATTCTTCTCTTTGTTTCAAATAAAATATGCCTCATCCATGCTTGATACTCAGATGTAATGGTAACAAAGTATTTATGAAAACAGATGATTTGCCTGAATATGTAATAAATGCTCATTTGATTTCTCCTGCCTGTTAGATCTTTATTTAATGATCTAAGTTGGCTTGGAGCAAAGTAATGCTCCATTAGTTTAAAAATGACTTTCTTAACTCGAATTAAGTATTGGAATTGGAAAATTATTCTTCTATATTGGTATTTGGTAATGAGCAAGGAAAAATTGAAATAGCTTTGGTTCTTCTAGTGTCTGCTTTTAGTGCTTGGAATAACTGATTATGCTGTTTGCAGACGTCATTGGTACAACTGGCATCCAAAAACGAGACTTTGTCATCTCTAAGCTATTGGCGTCGTGATCAGGATGGATCTTATGGTAAGGAGCCAAAATATGAAGCTTGTAAATGTCATGAAAACAAAGAGAATATACAGAATTTTAAATTTTTGATTTTGTGGTCTATAAGAGCTCAGCTGTTTAGAACAAAGAGGAAAGCAGATCCTTGCGATTGATCTGCTCTTTGCTGTTAGATTTTTTTAGAACTGCATTAGCATCATTTGCTAGTGGAATTAGAAAATGGTTCACACTGAAAGCTACAATAGTTCCTAGAATACTCTCCGATGGTGCACACAAGAGGAGAGTGCTCAAGTGCGACATGTAAAAAAAAGGCACTGCCCCTTGTTTTAGATGTCTGATCCACCACCTCCAATTCTTATAGAGAAATTTAGTCTTTTCTTCCAACGCCACAGATTTAGTCTGCCTGCTTTATAGAATTGCTGTTGAAAACCGAAATGCCGACTTGGCAGAAGTGGTAATGTGGCAGAACATGCTGGCATGCTGATATGTACCCTAAGTGTCAAGTTGAACTTCATTTGAGATTAGTCAGCGGCTTTAGCATTCATTTGAGATTAATAAAGGGGGAGCCAATTTTTTTTTCTTATTATGCTCAGAACACTCAAGGTCCAGTAAAGGAAAGCTAATTTGTATTTTCATGTAAATCATCTCTCTTCTTTTTGGAGTAGGAAGTAGGATTCTGAATTTATAATAACATCTTGTTGATACGTGTGCTCTCTTGCATGCAGCTGTTACGCACATTTCTATCACTCACAAGAGCCGTCCAATCAGACGTGGACATCGTCGGGTAAACTTGAATTGTAAGTTGTGAATGAGGATGTTCACTTTTAAATATTGATCACATCATATAGGGCATTGGTCATTGATATCAAAAATCAAGCTTGATACCTGTCTGCCACAGCTGCCTTTTAGCTTCTTTTTTTTTCCTTGACATGGCAAGTTTTGAAGCTATCAAATGACATTCTGGTCGCAGGTATATTTAAGTGCGTCCAAAAAATTGTTCAATCTTGATTGTCAACCTTGGATGATGTAGGTTGACAATAAAAGCTATAGAATTACCACTGATAGGTAGTGAATATCCAAATCAAAGTTGCAGTGCTGTTTATTCGCGTTCGCATCTAAAAGACCACCAGAAATTATAGCTTGGAAAAGCGTTTTGCTGTATTTGCTTTATTTATTATCATTTCCATGGATATTTTCTCTTGTTTACTTGACTGTAAGCCAGATGTTATGCCCACACTGATTGTTTTCACTGATATGCATGTTTACATTACCATATAAGTTACAATTCGAGTTAGCAGAAAACATAATTGATCTATACCTAATTGCTTCTGATTCCCAAGTATGACATATATGCAGCTGGTATTTGGGAGATTACTCCTATTCCATCAGTGCATGGAAGCAATTGCCCAAGGACCCGTGTTACTCAGGTTATCGAGTTAGAAACAGCTGGTTGGGGAGGCTGGAAGAAGGGCAATTATTCTCAATTTAATAAGACAGTTCCGTGTATTTTGTTGTGTCGAACAGCTGGTCAGTCAATTTTTTCTTTTCCAGTTTAAGCCGCTATGTTGAATAGTTTAAATGGATAACATGTTATTTTAGTTCCCTCGACTCTAGCTTCAAAGGCATGATGCACTGTCCCTATCATATTCCTCGTGCATACAGCATGGAGCCCCAAGCGCAGTACAAATTCGTACATTGTTGGTATGATGCAGGATTGCGAGAATATTTTAGAGCAGAATTTGAAGCTGGATTCTTTGAAGCCCAAGTTTTACAGGTGAAAACTCCCAAAGAGACTGCTCAACTAGCAACTTTAGAAGTCTCTGATACAACTAGCGACTTTTATGAAGCTATACTTGCAGAGGATCCTGATGGAGGAAATTATGGATTGTCAATCTGCTTGCCTGCTAAGGTCACTACAATTATTTGCTGTCAGAACTCATTTGCTAATTCATCTGAATGGGCATTTTAAATTAACCCTCAATTAGCAAGTGTTATGGCAGTTATAGAACTTGTATGTGGATCTGCCTTGCTCCGGTCAATGTTCTCAGAGGGGAAACATTTATGTTTTGCAGAGAGGATCGCGACGAGAAAGTCAGATTGCATGGAGTCGAATGTTGGGAATTTCAGATAAGAGGCTTTCAGGTGTAGTAGTCTTGCCTGTTGTCTTCCTCTCTTTATCAGAAATGCATCACCTGTTCAAGATGTAGTATTGCAAGACAATGCATGTCAAGGAAGTTCATCCGAAGTAGGAAATCATGCACGTGCGATTGTCTAACATAAGCATGTTCCTTTCATTGTCAAGGTGTCTTCGCTGACATCGCTTACATTTTCAGGCTTTCTTTTGGAAGATCCAATCAAAGTCATCGATTTAAATGCATTTTCGGGCACCTTAAAGCGTAGTATGAATGAAAAAGACAATGACTGCTGGGCAGATCCAGGAGGAGATGGATTTATGGTTCGAGGTGCTACCTACATCAAGGACAACATTAAGGTAACTTCACCGTTTGAAGCATTAGTGTAAATAGCATCATACGTGTTTTCCAATATGGAATAAAACAACAATTCATATGTGCCCTTCGGTTCTCCCTTTCATTGGAGCAATCAAATCAAATGATAGAAGGCGCTTTAGGTGCGTTTGCATTGGGGAGTCTAAGTGGGTCATCACTTAAGACTCATGGCAACCATACTATACAAATAAGGCATGCCCTTTATAGACATCCCAATCACATCACCAAATGGAAAACTTTATTTTGTCAAAACTTCATGATTTCTTTAGTAGCTTATAATGCTGCCCGCACCTTATCGGACTCTTGTGTGTAAAGTGAGAGTTCTTGTGTTTGGTTATCACTACTGGAGGAGTACTGATAACTAATTATTAGTACTGGAGGAGTACTGATAACTACTGGGCCGAGGCCTTAGCGTGCCAAATATCTGGCCTCGGACGTACCGCCTCGGTTCACGCATTTTTGGTTATCAGCCTCGGCCAGACCAATAACCTTATTCTGGGAATCCAGTCACTGCACTGACTAAGCGATCTAGTCAGTGTACTATACTGGAAAGAGAGACAATCCAACCTTGATTCTACGTTGGACTTTAGGAGGCCACGTGTTGTAATGATGAGCTGTGGATGCATGAGCCAAATTTCTCTGAAATTGTTTTTAATGTTAAATCTGTAAATGCAAAATAGGGACTTGGTAAACTCACCAGCGATTTTCAAGTTCCTTGTTTACTGTGCTGATGCAGATTCCTGGAAGCAGTCCTGTTTTGAAACTTCTTGCAGTTGATTGGCTCAAGTCAGATGTAAAAATTGAGCTGATTGGTAAAGAGCCTACGTGTCTTGTCCAGGTTAGACATCACTACAGTGTGCATTAATTTATTAACACCATGTCTACTAAATGATGTCACGTACAGAAGGAGGCTGCAAAAAAGCTACCATTTATTCTTGTTATCAACTTACAGGTATTCATTATAATGGCCTATTCAGCATCTAAATGTCGGCATTTGATTCTTTGTATATGGTTCTCGGGGCTCTTTTGTAGCTTTTCCATGTACCCTCTCCTTGTTTTGTATGTCTGCAAACCATTTATCCCATTAAAAGTGGTGAAAGGTTTTCCGAATTAAGGCTGTCTTTGTATTTGGAGTTAGTTTTCCTCAAATGCGTGCTTCTAGGGCATGATCAAAATGTGTAGGAGATAATATTCAACTTTAACTGTTTTTATGTTTAAGTCCCATAAATGGCACTCCCGATAATGTACAAGTTCTATGGACAGGATATAAAATATACAAACCAAGGTTATGGTTGGCCATCATGAGATAGCCACAAGTGTGATATCGATGGAGGACACTAGTAGGTTATAAACATATGCGACATGTATTCTTACAATGTTTTGTCATGGTCCCATATGGATACATTCCCTGCCATGTCAGCACATATGGGCTTAACTAAAGCTTTGTTCTCTGTATGTATATATAGAGCCGAATAATAAAAGCTGCATCTTTAACCACATCCTCCTTGGAATCTGGAAGCTTCATTTCAAAGCACTGGAAACTGAACCCTGCGAAAACTTCGCAGCTAATTGGTCTTTGGTTGGAATATGATGAAGATCTAATTGACCATAGATGCCTGCTCTCTAACAAAATGATAATGTTTTTGCTGCCAATATGGAACATTGGATCTTTAGCAATCTGTATACATCTTTGATTATCATAGAGAAGATCGACACTCGTGCTATTATTGCTGATTTCGTGACAAACTTTTGGGCTAAATAAATAATTTGGAGTAGCAGTGCTTGAATGGGAGGTAGACATTTGATGTTTATTTAACCATCCTATTGCTCTGTGTATAGAAAGGACCTGAGCAAGCACCTTTCAAGTGAGCGATCACTCTCCTTGCTGCTTTCCGATGTGACTGCTTTGGAAAGGCCAGAAAGCAACTTAACATACCCTTACAATGGAAACTCAGGTGGCATCCACTTGTGGAGGCCCATGATAAGTAGACAGTTCAGACCTGGCTCCTTTCAACCAAGCCTGGTGTTCACTCATTTTCATTCACGGAATATTCACCTATCTAAATCCATTGTAGATTTCGTAGGTGAAAATTTTAAAGCATCAATATCTGGAGCTCCATACCATCCACACTATCAAATGCAGATGAGAAAATTTCTGACTCAAGTGATCAGCTATTTGCATCAGCTTCCAACGGCCTGCCAATCTCATAGTTAGAAAAATTATATCTCAAAACTCTATGTTGACTTGCACACCCCATAAGCCATTAATTCAGCGCATGGTATGTGCTAATGTAATGTAGCCACAACATGATATGATAAACAATGTTTAGGGATGGTAAGTTGTGTGCATATGATTATCTTTGATGTCACAAACAAATCTATCAGTTTGTCTTTGTCACCTTCATTTCCGGCTTTCTTTTTGTGTTGTCACTTATATTGGCTGCCGTGTCCCTACATGAGATCAAGGCATAAGGCGGTTAATTCTTCATCCTAACTTGTTTAAAGTTAGTACCTTGCTGCATTTTAAGACTATCAAGATTAGTTAACATTCTGCTTTCGTCTCTTTTCTATAGGTGCCTGCAAAACCGAACTACAGCCTGATATTCTATTATGGTGCAGATCGCCCAATTAGGAATGGCTCTTTGCTTGAAAAGTTTATTGTGGGAGATGATTGTTTCAGAAACTCATGCTTTAAACTGATTCCAAGCATTGTGGAGGTAATAGCACAAACATTATATGATTTAGTTCTCTTTCTAGTAAGGAAATCTGGAATATGAATGATCATCTAAATTCGAGAAGATTGCATACACATAGCAACAGGGAATTTAATCTCTGATGTCAAGGCAATAATATACAGCCAGGCCCTATTACTTTCAGAGGTATTTTTTGAGACAAATTGCTTGTCACCAAATTAGAGTGTAACCAAATCACTTGTAGCAAGTGACATGTTTTAGGAATTCTGGTTGGTTCTTTGTCTCATTTCCTTTTTATATATAAGCATCACATAGCAAAAGCTTCTTTTTTGGAAATTATGATTGATGTTTTCATGTTCCATCTTTAGGGCATTTCATGAAGTTGATTTGTTTTCTTTTTCAGGGTTATTGGGTTGTCCGTCGAGCTGTTGGTACTAAAGCTTGTCTTCTTGGAAGAGCAGTGTCTTGCCATTATTTCCGGCAAGACAACTTTCTGGAGGTTCACAGTTGCTTGCTCTTTACATTCTCCTTTCAGATTTCTGGGATATAAATATTCTTTACAGCACATCCTTGAGCTTCTTTATGTTTTCTCATTTTGGGATTTGCTTTCAGATTGATGTAGACATTGGGTCTTCTGCAGTGGCACGGAATGTGATTGGGCTTGTCTTGGGATATGTAACAAAGATTGTTGTTGATCTTGGAATCCTTATTGAGGTGTGAAATTTGGTTATTTAATTTGAAGATTAACCGATTAAAATCAAAAGCTTTCAGATGTTTCAATCAACTATGTTGTGTTTTGTGAACACCAACCAACCCACCCCATTTACCCCCCCTTTCCCCACCTCCTAAATGTTTTTCTTTTTTTTTCCCCTTGTTTGGGGTTTGCATTTAGATTCAGTATATGCATGGCAAAACATATATTTCATGTGGCATATGATTCAACAGTCTTAAACAAATGTTGCCAGCCATGTTGCAATACATGTAGGCTGTATGTAGAGATTAAATCATCCACTCATACATGACAGTATACATATGATGATGCATGTTGGCTGGTTTACAAGAGATAAAGCTGCAGAAATGAACCCCTCGTGTATGTTCATGTGATATGTATAAGCTATCTATTCTTATGTATGTGTCCAAGCCAATGGATGATCTCAATTGTTTTAGAGCCTACATGGGATAATGAGCTGTTTTTGTAGCTTCCGGTATCAGCATATTAGATATAATGAGACACAAGTTATATTTTTGCAGGCCAAGCAAGAGGATGAGTTGCCCGAGTACATTTTAGGAGCAGCAAGAATTACCCGGATTGAGCCAAATTCAGCAGTGGCATTTGTCCCTGCAAACAGAGCCCAGACTTGAAGTGCAGATGAACAAATGTATGAATATTGTATTGAGGTGTTCAGTTGTATACGTTTGCAGCCACGCACAGCAGCTCGAGGTGTAAATTATCAAAGTCTCAGGTTCTCAGGGCAGATGTACATTGTGAAAGAGGAAGTTAGGCAGGCTAGATATTGTACACTTATTAGTACACTTAGTACACAGTTTTGGGCCAATTTTTTAAACGATCTTTCTACTTCGATTTGTTCAAAATGCGTCTGTTGATCTTGGGATGTCCTAGACCAGAACTATATCTCTTCCTTTCACACATGGCCTGAACGTACAACTCTTTGTGCATATCAATCGTTTCACTAGCTAGAACGACTCACGTTGCTATGTAAAAATGGATTTATGAAATTTAAAAGCATAGAGATTCGGATGGATTTGTTCCTAAGTACAACTATCTAGCTTCTTTATGTAATGTGATGTAATGTGGAACAAAAGTGGAACGGTTTCTTGCATTAAAAAATGTAGGAGCCTTAAAAGGGCCCACATTTTGGGTCATCCATTCTATTCCAAAATGGTATCTATTAAGGCTAGGACGCATCCCCCTCTCTTGAGGAAGGTGGACTTGAATGCTATTCTGTTGTTTTGAAAATGTTATGCACTTAAAGTTCTATGTTTGAATTCTGAACTGTCACGTGAATGTGTGCTTTTGCTAAGCTTTTGATATTGAATTTGCATTTATTCCCCTTGAAGCTCTTGTTTCACGAGTGTTCTTGCATTTGAACCATTTTTCCCAGATTTAAAGCATGAATATAAGCTCATGTTCAGACTGATCTTACCCAACTTGAGTCTCGACCCAAATAAAGCATGCTCTGCAACTTTGATAAGGTAGCATTCTCAAAATAAGTAAAGCACTCCAAAAACCTTTTGTGATATATGGATCGAATCATTTAGAATGTGAAATTGAGAGCACCTGACCTCTGGTGCAAAATTCCTTGCCTAACAATACAGAAAGAAAACAAAAAAATCATTAGAATGGACAAACTGAAAGAGCAATGCATGATTTCTAACTGTTTGGATTAACAAACATAAAAACACGATGCAAAAGTGACCATCCTGCGGCCTAATTAGTATAGTTGATCTATGAGCTGTGAGGATTGAACATACAGATGTTTATAAGGAACAAGAATACCATGGGAGTGTATAGCAATGACATAAGGTCTAAGTCTCGACCATGTAATCTAGCACATATCATAATGAAGATGGTATTTTAACGCCCACTCTACCCCTTTCTCAAGCCCTTATAAGATAAGATAAGATAATTGATATTAACGTCCACGGGAGCCTAAGAGGCCATGGGACAAAATTACATTTTTACATCTCACAGTAAAATTGTCTTTTTTAGATACCCTCTCTTTTGTCTATGTTCTACAAAAGTTCCTTCACATGTGTATTCACTCCATAAATGGTTGAAGGGCAGCTAAAGAAAAGAGGTAACGTAGAGCTCCAGTTCAAGTTTAAAAATTGAGCCCTAAGATTTGCATTTTGGGCAGCGGAAGATCATGTGCGCTTCATCTTCTATTTCTTGCAAGTCACAAGTGCATAGTCTCTCTTCCCTTGGAATGCCATGCCATCTTCCTTTCTCAATTAACAAACGATGTGAGCTTATACGAATTCTTGCAACAACCCGAACCATGCTTGGACACAGTTTCAAGGGACCTAAATGCAATTTTGTATTTTGTGTTCTCTAGCAGGATTGAAGTCTTTGATATAATATGTAACTTTCGTTTTGTTGCCTAGCATAACAAATCTTTGAAAAGCTTGCTGCCATAATTCTTTATGGTGGTCTCTGCTAGTGAATCTAAGTTTGCCAAGCCATGCATTTAACTCCTTGAACCAGCTTTTGTCTCCCTTATTGCTCAGGTGAATAGAGCTCTTAATTGCTGAATGTACTAGGGTGCTCTCATCAGCTACCTTCTTGTACAGGAAATCCAGAGTCCTGTGCATTGCCAAGATTTCTAAGGGGTAGTAGCCACTTTCAAAAAGCATAATCTCATAAGGTGTGGAGCGTTTAACGCCAAAAGACATGTGCATGAATGCTTTTTATATGCTTTCTAGTTCTTGCCATTTGGATTTAGCAAGGGAGGGCCCCCATATTTTGCATGCATATAGCATTATCGGAGTGACCAGAGCATCATAGGATCATATGAAGGTATAGACTTCAGATGTATTGAATGGATTCCACGACAGAGTCATAGGACCTTGTCATCTAGGACTTAAATGCTCCACAAGTACAGGCTAAAGGGCAAATGTGGAGATTGGCTATCCCCACATCCAATTAGTAAGATCTTTAGGCTGGTATTGCTTGGACTGTTATTCAGAGACGCTCTAGCTAGTTGTTGAGTGTCATCTTTAACAAATACTCAAGATCACTCATCGAAAAGAGAGAAACCTCATCATCTTGAACAAGAATACAAATTGAATGCCAAAACTTATCCAAATGCACATTTGTACTTAGAAGATTAAAAATGCAAGGTTTCAGAATATTAAATGTTAGTGGAGCTCGCCTTTTTCAAGAAGAGAAAGAAAGAAAGAATGATTTTTATCGTCCACTGAAACCAATCGGCCTATGGGACTCAGAAGGAGCACATCAAACTTATTACTGTCCTGGGTTTAAAAAAAAACCCGCCTCGAAGGGTTTTCGAGGGAAAAACCATGGCAGTAATAAGAATGCTGTCAAACTGTACAAGTATACATCGTCATGAAATAAATGTATATATACATGTCAAGTGTGTACCCGAGGACATAGCTGATCTCGTATGTCCATAACCTCCTGAAGGTATAATCCCAGCACCCATACAGAAGCTGTGCTGAATGTCACATGTAGCGGCTGGCCAAGCCTGACCAACTCAGCATAGCGCATCCGGATTTGATCATATGCTGGGCAACTTTGAAGGGTATGAGGTTCATCCTCAATGACTCCCATTTGGCAGCATTGACAGAGCCTGTCATGGCGTGGCTCACCAATCCATCTGCCCGTCTCAATTCGAAGATGGTATGCTCCTGTGCGAATGGAGGCAATGAGTCTGCGCCTTTTCATGGGCAAGTGGATACGCAGGTAGTATTGGGGCCTCGTTCCGATGTGGGATTTATGTGGTGCTGGTAGTGTGCTATCTTGACCTGTTCAAGCGCACTGGCATTCCAAAGCTTGCTGAGGAAACAAGCATCAAGATATTGCCTCAAGCTATGGGGATCTGCCTCTGTTAGCACATCTATGCACCTGTGCTCCTGCACATTCCATCTAGCCAACCATTGAGCTCTCTTTTTCTTCCAACAGGCATTGAGGCGCTGTAGCCCCATTGCCATGATATAAGCTAGGTTAGGGAGACAAGCATCATCCATATTGACCACCTTCTGAAAATAGACAATGTGGCGATCAAGGGCCGCCCTCTGAAGAGGCAAGAATCCTGTCTCCTGCAGTAGAATTTGATATGGGACTGTGGACTTCACCCCTAGTGCCCATACCAAGAAGGCTTTCTCACCTGCTCCAAGTCATTCCAAGTAGCGAAGGATACTACTGGGCCCCGTACTTCAACCCCGTATAAAAGGACAGGCTCAGGTGTACTCCGCTCTATGACTATTGCTTTGCATTGCATATAGTGCCTTCCAGCCCGCCGTCACTCGTAGCCGTATGGATGTGTCCCAGTACATAGTAGAAGGAAACTCCACTCCTAAATATTTGTATGTGGATGCCACTTCCACATTCTGCCCTCGGTAACTGAAGGAGGGGATCCTCGGCTGACGTGAGGATGATATGAGAACCACCTTAGTCTTGACCAGGTTGACGCACATATCAGTCGCTTGACAGAATGTGTCCAAAGCATCAAGATGTCGTTGTATGTCTGCTGGTGTGTAAGCTAGGAGGCCCACATCATCCACATATATTAACTGCCTGATGATCTGGTGGAGAAGGTGAATTCCGTCGCCCCCATTATCAGCAAGCCAGCTCTCCAATTGATCAATGTATAGTCCAAACAATGTTGGGGAGAGAGGGCATCCCTGACGAACCCCAATACTACGATCAAATGGTTGCCTTGTCGGCTGTAACCGACCCAAGCATCTTTCATATAGCCTATACACCTTTGCGTCGCAAATCTACAAGAACCCCAAATATGCATAATCTTGCCCATAGTTTTTCCCGAGGCACAGTGTCAAACGCCTTCGCATAAAATCCACGAAGCAACAATATAGCTCCGACGGACGGTTCACCTATCTTCAACCGTAGTTACGCAAGCGTGAAGATGTGGCCAATGGTTGAGTGCCGGGTGCGAATCCTGGCGGGTGAGGGCCGCACCTCTGCTACCTCTGCCCGGCCGTCAACCGCCGCTTTCGAGAATCGCGACAGCGGTTTTGCAAACACCGAATCGACCATGATTGTTCGGTGGTTGGTCAGGTAGTCGCGGGTCACCCTTATAGATGGGAATAACTCTGCTATTGGTCCACTGCAGTGGGAAGCCTTCCTGTAATACCTTGTTAAACAAGGAGGTCAGCACTGGTACTATGGACGGCCCTGCCCACTTAAGCAATTCTGCCTGCATACCATCCAGGTCTGGCGCTTTCCCATTGGCAAGACGATGTAGGCCTTGTTCCACGTCTGAATCTGTGATTTCCAACACTGGGCCTTCTTGCAGGGATAATGCCGCCTGTGCACCCTGAGGGTCGTATAGCTGTTGCAAGTATTGCCTCCACTGCTCGGGAGTGATGTTCCCTGTGGGCTATACTGGCTTTCTAAGAACCCTTCGCCAGAAGGTCCTGGGGTGACGTAAGAGGAGAAGGCTAACTTACAAGGTTGTAATGGTAAAACATGCTAATCATTGCTTTGACAATCGTCTGGTCTTGCCTTTATACGATTTGGAGGTACCATGAAGATGTCAATCCTACTTGTGCATGTGAGTATATATGCCAGATTATACTCTGGTGGCTAGACGAGTTGGAATAAAGATGGGCTATTTATGGTCATCTCGAGGGATTCTGAATCTACAAGCTCAATGAAACAACACAATATTAGCAGAGCTGGGCTCAGATTTGCTAGCTACACTCACTATCCAATTGGATTCATTTTTACAGACTCCCTATGAGCAGGCCTCAATGGTATTATATCAATCCTACTTGCCTTTGTCAAATTATAGCTTCCTAAAAATGAACTATCTTCTTAGACGATACAATCTTAGGTTAGCAAAGGTGATATCGTTAATCATCATTTGGAAAGGAGATTTTACTTATGGCTTAACATTGATCTTAGAATTTAAATATAATGTTCATGCTCCTTTGCTCTTAAGACCGTAAACTGTCATGCCCAAAGTTACGGGAACTGCCATGCCCAAAGTCATGGGTTCAACGCTTTGTTGTGAAAGTGGCCATGATCATTGTAAAAATAATGGGGAAAGGATCCACTTTAGCCATATATAGTGGTGGGGGAAAAAGACCCACTTCAACCATGTACATTGATGGGAGCAGGTCCCATCTGGGTGTATAAGCTCTGTCATCTTCCCCTGGACATTAAAAATATATCTATCTTTTGACCAATTATGCATTGTGGCATACATCCCTCAACTCGTGTCATAACAGATCTTTGGTTGTTAAATATATTCGTGCCGAACATTATAAATGATAAATTAATACCTCCATCATGAAAATAACTATTTATAAGAACCCAATATTAGCCTTAAAGGCTGATAACAGGCCCCTTTTGTGACGCTCCCAAAATCTACACGATGCTCCCATCGTGTAAATACGAGAAATTCCCCTCCCTTGGCGACTACATCACCCTGGGAAGGCCCTCCATCTAACTCGGACCCTTGGGATGGCCAAGTGTCCAGGTGAAGGACATGGAGGTGTCATTTGTCCCATGCCTTCTATGGGAGTCCTATACAACGGAAGCGTACATACATGTTAGCACCTAACAATCATACACCATACAATATACCACCACAAAGGGTGGTCCTGATAGAACTAGTGCAAAACCAGCACAAACCCCGCAAGATCGACTCAAAAGATAGAATAGAAGAACAAGAACAAACCTATTGAGAAAAGCAATAGGAAATACAATCTCTACTTCTGAGCATTACATAGTATATAACGTACAATCAATATATACAACTGGTAAGACTAAGAATAATAGTCTACCGTTTAACCACCGTCCACTAACTACGGCACTGATTTAGGGTCGGTGCTCAGTGCTGACAAAGTGCTTTCTCAGCACCTGTGTGCTAAGTGCTGAACCACTGCTGTTTCAGCACATTATACTTAGTCATCATATTTATATTCCAACACTCTCCCTTAAATGTTACTGACTAAGCAGAAGAAAATCAGCTGAAACGAAGGTAATCCTTCTCTCCCTTCAACTGCAATTTCTTCATGCCCAAGCTCTCCTTCACATTGACGAACTTAGATCCAACTAATGGTTTGGTAAAGCCATCAGCAAACTGATCCTGTGAGGAGCAATAAACAAGTTGAGAAGATCCCATTTGGATCTGCTCACGGACAAAACACAAGTGGGTGTCAAGATGTTTTGCCTTTGGGTGGTACTTAGCATCCTTGGCAAGATGGATGGTACTTGTGTTGTCACACAATATAAGAGCCGAGGATGGAGGTACTTGCAGATCTGTCCACAAATATTTAAGCCACAACAATTCCTGCATCCCAATACTGAGTGCTTTGAATTCTGCTTCCGTGGTACTGATTGACACTGTAGACTGTCTTTTGGACAACCATGTCAGCACGTTGGGCCCTATGAACGTGACCATCCCTGTTGTGGACCTCCTGCTATCATGACAGTTAGCATGATCTGCATCAACAAAGACTTTCAGCTGGAAATCAGAGGACCTCTGATAAAAGAGACCTTCCTGTGAAGTCCCCTTCAGATATGCCAGCAGTCTTTTAGCAGCCTTCCAGTGCGACTGCCTGGGATTGCTCATGAATCTGCTCAGCACTCCCACATCAAAAGAGATATCAGGTCTAGTGAATGTGAGATATATCAACGCCCCTACCAAGCTTCGATAGAGTGTGGAATCACACTCCTCACCATCGAAATCAAGCTCAAGCCTTGTGCCTGGATCAAAAGGACTTGCCACAGCCTTGCAATCTTGCATGCGATACTGCTGTAACATTTTTTTTGATATATTTCTGCTGAGAAAGATAGATGCCATCTGAGTGCTGCCACACTTCTACACCTAAACAGTAATGCATAAGGCCAAGGTCAGTCATCTCGAAGGACGAAAATAACTGCAACTTCAGTGTAGAAATCAGCACATCAGCATCTCCTGTGAAGATCAAATCATCAACATACAAAACCACAATGCACAGTCGACCTTCATGTGATTTGTAATAAAGATTGGGGTCTGCTGCACTTCTGCTGAACCCCTGCTCAAGAAAGAAAGCATTAATTTTCGTATGCCAACATCTTGGAGCCTGCTTCAAGCCATAAATTCTTTTCTTCAAATGACAAATCAGCTGCTCCTTCCCTTGAACAACAAATCCTGGAGGTTGAGTCATATAGACCTCTTCCTCCAAATCACCATTCAAAAAAGCAGACTTAATGTCCATTTGAAACATTAACCACCTTTCATTGCAGCAAGAGCTATAACTGATCTGATAGTGAACATTCTGGCTACGAGAGCAAAGACTTCATCATAATTTAAGCCTTTTTTCTGTGCAAAACCCTTGGCTACAAGTCTAGCTTTGTGCTTTGACACTGTCCCATCAGCATGAAATTTAGTTTTAAACACCCACTTACAGCCAATAACTTGCTTATCAGCTGGAAGTTCAACCAATTCACATGTGCCTTGCTTCAGCAATTGAGAGTATTCTTCTTCCATTGCATGCTGCCACTGCGGATCACTAGCTGCTTCATGAAAGGTGTGTGGATCAACATGATCCTAGACCTTTGCCATTAAGGCAAGGTTACATGATCCATTAGACTTCTCCTATTTCTCCATCAGATGTGCTGATCTCCTAGGTTCAACAACAGGAGGTATAGCAGGTGCTACAATAGGTGCTGTAACAGGTGCTGGATCAGGTGCTACAGTACCTTCATGTGTGCTGGACTCCCCATGAAAGGAACCAACCTGCTCATGGGCCATAGGGCGAGCGGGATTGGGATCATCCCTTGCCACTACTTCAGGCAAATGTGAGTTCACTGGAGAAACCACTAAAGAAGGAGATAAAGGTCTACCAGCAGCTGCTATCAGATCTCCAACATCCAAGCTGCTGTCATTGTGAACTGCAGGAGAATCGCTGGAAGATATACCATCATACACAACATCTTCAACGAACTGAACTGACCTGCTTACAATAACCTGCTTGTTGGAAGGATCATACAACTTGTAACCTTTCTGATTTTATGGATACCCAATGAAGATGGCTTTAACAGCCCTATCATGCAACTTCCCATACTTTTTCAGCTTCTCAGCAGGTATGGAAGCATACGCCAAGCATCCAAACACCCTCAAATGAGACACATCTGGTTTCATTCTCCAAAATGCTTCATAAGGAGTCACATTCTGGACTGCCTTAGTAGGTTATTTGCCAAATATGCTGCTGTCACTACTGCCTCTCCCCAAAAAGATTCAGGCAGTTGCTTGTGACTCATTATAGCCTGCTCTGGAAAAGGCTGTTGAGGTTGCTTTCCGAGATGCCATGCAGCACACTCAAGCTTGACACATTTCAGAGAGGGAATACCTGTAACCATCTTGTTCTTGTATAAAGCATATACAGCAGTGCCTCCAACATGATCAAAACGAGCATGCCACAGATGTCAGCAGTCAAATCAGCACATACAAGACCATGTTCAGTCTTATGAACTGAACCATCAAAGACATACAAGCCATTCTGCAGCATCCACTGTGCCATGAACTGCAGACTTTTCAAGCCAATTCCTTCAAGTGGATCCTTACCCAGCAGATAGGCTTTGCCATTTCCGAGAACAATGTGATGACCTGCTTCATCAAATTCAGCAGCAGACATGATATTAGACTGTAATCCAGGTGCAAACATGACATTCCTCACCTTACTAACTACATCACGTCCATGCAGTTGAAAAGCTACATTTCCCTTTCCTGTGATAGGAAGAGAATATCCATCACCCATCTTCACATCAACTCCAGATCGAGGTTCAAGTTCAAAAAACACATCTGAATCTCCAGTAAGATGAACCGTGGCTCCTGAGTCCAAAATCCAGTCCTTCTGTAGGGTGCTGGCCGCTGCTACAAGATTCAGATGTTCAGCATCAAAAGTCGCACACGCAACAGCACTTGTCTCTCCCTTAGAGTTGACTGTTGTGCTTCTCGTGTCACTATCCTTTGAGCTTTTCTTGTCCTTCTTACAATTCGAACTGTAGTGACCCGTTTCACCACAATTCTAGCACTTGAACTCCTTGGGTTTCTTACCATCAGACTTCACATTTTCTGATTTCTTAGAGTCTTTGCTATCAGCAAACTTCTTCTTGGTGTCAGCCCGAGAAGTAGACACAAATTAGCATGGTCCACTCTCCCATCCCTTTGCTTCTGCACCAACTCCTCTTGTTGCAGTAGAATGGTTACTTTGGCTATATCAATCTTCTCCTTGTACCTGATCTTCGAAGAGATAATATCATACGAAGGAGGAAGACCAACCAAGATATCTTGAATCAGCTGCTTTTTAGACAACACTCCACCAGCAGCCATGTAATCCAAGTGCCATTGCTTCATCTGAGTAAGGTATGCTGTGACAGATTTGAAATCACCTAATTGTGCATGTCTCATTTTGTTCTGGATCAGCATTTGAGTAGCCATACCCTTGCTATCAAGAGACTTCTCCAAATGAGACCACATTCCTTAAACTCAGTAAAATGGTTGATTTCATGACCAATTGTCTCTTTAGCCAACATTTTGACAAGAGCATAAGCTTTCTGGTTTACCCTGTCAGCATCTGCTGACTTGGTGATGATAAAGTCTTCATCAAACACCGCTCCCATGTCACTAAACGTCAAATAATTCGCCATGAACTTCTTCCAAGCATAGTAATTATTATTAGTGAGCTTTGCATTCTGCGAGAACTTGAATGGATCCATGAATTTCTCCTGTTTTCAGCAGCCAAAAAGATGGTTGACAAAACAAGTTCGTCACCAAACAAAGCACCCACTAGAAAAGTTGAATCTTGAACTTTGTCGCCAAAAAGATCTTGAAAAACTCGAATCTCACACCAGAACTTGTTGAAAAATCTTAATTTCTCTCATAAAACACTTCCTCCATGCCAAAAAGCAAGAATCTTCTCCAATGCTGCAAATGAGATTTACACCACCAAATCTCAGCCAAAGAACTCCTGGAAACAATGGCCAATCCAATTTGGATCCTTCTTCAATAGCTTGCTCTATTCTTCCTTCAAGAAAGCGTCTGATACCATGATAGCAAAATCTGATACCATGATAGAACTAGTGCAAAACTGGCACAAACCCCGCAAGATCGACTCAAGAGATAGAATAGAAGAACAAGAACAAATCTATTGAGAAAAGCAATAGGAAATACAATCTCTACTTCTGAGCATTACATAGTACATAACGTACAATCAATATATACAACTGGTGATACTAAGAATAGTAGTCTACCGTTTAACCACCGTCCACTAATTACGGCACTGATTTAGGGTCGGTGCTAAGTGCTGACAAAGTGCTACCTTCTGTACATTTCAGTACCTTCTCAGCACCTGTGTGCTAAGTGCTGAACCACTGCTATTTCAACACATTATCCTTAGTCAGCATATTTATATTCCAACAGGTCCATCCATCTTTCGTACAGGCAATAATACAATACCAATATAACATAAGAAATACACCATAAATAAGGCTCTACCCCGGGCTCAGACTCTTTGGGGTCGACTGACGGTCAAGGCCTCCGGATAACAGCAAATAGAAGTGTAACATGGCGTTGGCTGGCATAGAACAATGGCTAGAGTAGTCTACTCCATCCGCCCCTCCTATGCACACTTTGCAGATAGGCTGAATCATGCTATGGGATGGTTGTAGCCTTCCGGAGATGTAATCTCATGGAATCACCGCATGAGACTATTCCATGTTACATCTCCTCAGCCCGATGAGGCAGGAAATGGATGAATCCCCTCCAAAATCACAATGGTTCCATGGGTGTGCTAGAGGATACATGCGCCCAGGTCATGCACACCTGGGCGCACACGCATCCGTACCCAACTTACCCCCCTAAATCTATACCGAGTCCAGGGCATCTATATAGGCACACTTTTGCAACCCAGGAGGGTGTCAGTCCAATACCCGGCCCACACGTAGTGACCGACTATAAATCTAGCACACTGTAGGAGCCCCAGTAGCCACACTCAGCAAGGCTCTGCCTCCACTTCACCAGTTGTGCCCGTTATTTGGTGTTGAACCACATCATAGCATCCACAGCCCAGTGGGCTCTTGTGCACAGGCTGCATCTAATGGGATTTAAGGGGTTCTAGCTAGGAGCATATCTAATCCTAGATGACCTTTAGGTCTCTACCCCCCTTTTACCCATAAAACACAGGAGGAATAGAAAGAGAACTATCACAGAACATCCATCCATCCATCCATCCATAATATCAAATATAACATGAGATAAAGCCTAATCAAACAGCTACTCATACAATGGTTAATCCTATGACTGACTAGAAACTCAAGCTATTTACATACTAACTGGAATCATATCTAGACCCATTATCTCTCTAGTTCTCCATAGGGTTGGACAACAGCTCCTCCACCAATGTCCCCCAATTCGATTTTGGGGCAAATTGGGTGGATGTTCCAAGTTAGCAGTTTTGCCTTGCCCAATTGATTTGGGCCAGGTAGCAATTCCAGATTAGTTATCATTAACTAATTTACTATTTTAGCCTTTTTAATATTAGGTGAAGCCCTAAATTCGAATTAGGGTTTAGGGTTAGGTTTCCACCTTAATATAATGATTTACATAGCTAACCTTAGCTTATGAATAATTAATGCACTATTAATTATTCATAATGACGTGTCATGTATTTATACCCAAAAGGCATATAAATACGTGGAATGTCATATTCTCCCCACCTTAAAAATGATGCTCGGGGCCAACACATGACATGTTGGAAGTAAATGTGGTAACGTGAGATTATAAGTCACACAAAAGTTGTCATGTTTAAAGTGATCAAGTTTGAAATGATGCAATGTGTAATTCATAACTTTGCGAGAGTTGAACGGTAATTAATTTGAGCAACGTTATATAGAAGGGAACATAACGAGTTATGCTGTCCTCAACATTGGCATTAGGTGGTTAAATACAATGAGAGTTAAATTAAGGAAGATTGAATGGATTTAGGTGATATAAAAGATACATATATATATATATATCGTACATGATCATCATTTAGGACCGTAGTCGGTCAAAAATCGACACTGTAGATATAATACGTAAGCAGCCACGATATTGGTCCTCGGCGGACCCTAGTCTATAGGGCCTAGTAGTGGAAGAAGAAAACACATATTACAAGAAGAACATGGATCCGTAGTGACCCTTAAAAGGAGCTGCAGGTACCAAAGTAAGCGCTTCTAGCCTGCGGTTACAAGCCATCAGTATCTACAAATTCATTTGTATGTTGTGGTTGAAAGGACTACCCCCTTTGAAGAAGAAAAATGAAGAAGGGGAAACCTATCATGCCTAAGGCTTGCCATCTCTCTCGACGTAAGGAATGGCAATGTTCCCATTATAGTCGTTGACGAAGGCGTCCTATCATGCCTATATGCCCATCCCCTGCATGATCCCTACCGGATCTAACACTCGTTGAGATATCGGCTGGTGGTTGTAGCGCACCACTAAGTGGTACTATCCTTTGGGATGTTCACATAATCCCTTGGAATATGTAAGTTCATTTATGGAACTCAATGACGCTCAGGCACTAAAGTAATGGTTGGAAACACTTTGCCCCAACCATATCTAGATACCCTAGAAGGAGGTGACTAGTCAACAATGGTTGGATGCCATTGAACCATTACGGTAGAACAACTCCAAAAGAGGGTAGGCCATCGTAAACAAATAATCACTGCCATATAGGCGGTGAAGTTTGGCACAAAATGATATTATAGTTTGTACTCTAGATAAATTAGAGTAAAGTGTTGACATTGTTGTGGGGGTCTTAACACAAGCACTCACTATGTGAGAGTATGTATCGTGATCTGGGGGTGTGATCCATAAAAGGAACACGACCACTGAGAAGAAGTAATGAAGGGTGGTAGGATGAAAGCTAGACCCATGGTCTAGATGGGTGTTGCATGGCAGTCCCTAGTTAGTTGGGCCAAGAGAGAGCCGTTCTCTGGGAAGTGAGACGAGTTAAGACTAAGACACTAAAGAAAAATAACGTTACCTATGGTTGTCTCTATGAATTTTACTTAACCCCAGTATATAAAGTCAAGTAAGATATAAGATAAAGCACATGAATGTAATACAGATTACGTCATGGCAGAGCTGAGAGAAATTTACTACCGAGAATGTCAATAACTTGACATTATTACCGTTGCCTAAAGAATATCAAAGGCGATAGTGGATTAGAATCCAACTTAGAAGTTTCTACTTTACTCAGAGGAGTTCCGTTGCGGGAACCATTACGCAGTGACAGTAAGGACCCTTAGATTATTCCTACCTCACCATGGTTGCACAAGTCCGGTGGATTTGTTTCCACCACAGGGTTGGTTTAGGGAAGGGTGATTACTAGACATAAGTCTTACTATAGAAAACAGAGATGCAATTGGTTAAGTAGAACAAGAGACTGTTAAATTCATTAAAGCGAAGTTTACTGTATTGGTAAAGGATTTGGCTTGGTGGTAGGAGGTAGGGTTCAAGTCCCCATAATTACTTTTGTTAGAATAGTTGTTGTCAGAGAAAATAGAGTACTAGCTGTATATAGGAAATATATGAATTATATATATATACAAGTCTTTGTACTATGTAGGGCCTGTACGAGTTAGGGACTGTACAAATCCAACTAGAAGCCAAATACAAAGATATATCTCTTAGATTTTACTGGATTCTCTTGATATTTTCATAAATTCCTTAAGATTCTCCTCAAATTTTTCCATTATTCCTTAAGATCTTGAGATCCCAAGATTTCTCTAGATTCTTCAAGTTTCTATGTAGATCCTCCTATATTCTTCAAGATTCCATCAAGATTCCATCAAGATTTTCCTAAATTCTTAAAGATTCTCTTGTGATTCCTAAAGATTCTCCAAGATTTCCTTGTGATTCCTTTAGATCATAGAAGGTTCTCCAAGATTCCATAAAGATTCTCTTAGATTCTCTCAAGATTCACATAGTTTTCTCAAGATTCTATGTATATTTCCTAGATTCTCTAAGATTCTATCAAGAATCCCCTAAATTATCAAGTATTTCTATGAAGATTCCCTAGGTTCCCATAAATTCTCTCGAGATTCCCCTACATTCCTAAAGATGCCTCAAGATTCACACAGATTCCCCATGGTTCTATGTAGATTATCTTGGATTCCTATAGATTCTATAAAGATTCCTCTAGATTCTCCACAATTCCATCAAGATTCCCTTAGATTCCTTAAGATTCTATATAGATTCCTCTAGATTCTCCATGATTCCATCAAGATTCTCCTAGATTTCCAAAGATTTTATGAAGATTCTTTTAGATTCTCTTAGATTCTATGAAGATTCCTTTAGGTTCTCCAAGATTTCATCAAGATTCCCAGGGATTCCCCTCGATTATTAAAGATTTTATGAAGATTCCTTTAGATCATATGTAGACTCCTTTATGCTCTCCAAGATTCCATGAAGATTCCCCTAGAATCTCAAAGACCCCATCAAGATTCCCAAATACTCTCTCAAGATTCACATAAATTCCCCAAGATTCTATGTAGATTCTCCTAGATTCTCTAAGATCCTAAGAAGATTCCCCTAGATTCTCAAATATCCTATGAAGATTCCCTTCGATATCCTTACGTCCTCTCGAAATTCCCCTAGATTTCTAGAGATTGCCCGAAGATTCACCTAGATTTTCCATGACTCTTTGTATTGTCTCTTGATTCCCTTCGATCCTATGAAGATTCCTATAATTTTTCAAAGATTTCATGAAGATTCCCCTAGATTCTTAAAGATTTTATTGAGATTCCTTTAGATTCCCTTAGATACTATGAAGATTGAGATTCCATCAAGATTCCCATAAAATCTAAAAGATTCTATCGAGATTCCCCTAGATGTTTAAAGATTCTATGTAGATTCCCCTAGATTCTCTAAGATTCTATCAAGGTTCACCTAGGTTCTCAAATATTTTATGAAGATTCCCTAGGTTTCCATAAATTCTCTCGAGATTCCCATAGATCCTCAAAGATTGTCCCAAGATTCACCTAGATTTCCCACAATTCTATGTAGATTCCCTTAGATCCTACGAAGCTTTCCTTGGGTTCTCCAACATTTCATCAAGATTCCCCTAGATTCTTAAAGATTCCATCGAGATTTCCCTATATTCCGAACTATTCTCTCAAGATTCATATAGATTCCCCAAGATTCTATTTAGATTTTCTAAGATGCTATGAAGATTCTGTTAGATTCTCATAGATCCTCTTAAGGTTCCCATAGTCCCTAAGGATTTCTTGAGATTCCCGAAATTCCCAAAGACTATATCAAGATTCCTCTACATTCCCCAAGATTCTATGTAGATTCTCTTAGCGTTCTTGAGATATTATGAGGATTCCCCTAGATTCTCAAAGATTCTCCCAAGAATCCTGAAGATTCTCTTGAGATTCTTCAGATTCCCTAAGGTTCTGTTGAGATTCCTCTAGATTCTTAAAGATCCCATGAAGATTCCCCTAGATTCCCTTAAATTACCATAGGTTTCGTAAACTTCTAAGATTCTAAGAAGGTTCTTAGAATCTGATCACATTAACTCCAATTGCAACGGAATAGTGCCAAAGCACTAGTCATTGGAAAGCTCTCGACGAGAGGGATCCAATGGCGTAGGCTCACCTTCATCCGACCTCTGTACTGCAAGTTACGTGCCTTTGAATGCGATTAATGCTTTCTAACTTTTTATTAATGAGAGTGCCACCTCACCTCTTTTAGAAAAGAAAATATCAATTTAATATAAAAAGTTAAGGGTTAGGATTTATCCTCACTTTTTGATCTAACGGTTATTATTTGTTGCACCAAATCCACTTTTTGGCACCTTCCTTGCACCTTCCTCACAAAATTGAAAGGCTAGGATTTCTTCTCCCCTTTTGATCCAATGGCTTGGGGATGTGGTGCATGCCCCCCATGGAGATCCAATGGCTATGTCTTCGCCACCTCACCTATTTTTAAATGAATGGCCTAGATCGATTTGAATATATAGATATCTATTTCATGGGGGCATCCAAAGTAATTTTATATATATTACAAGTCTTTGTACTATGTAGGACCTGTACGAGTTAGGGACTGTACAAATTCAACTAGAAGCCAAATACAGAGATATATCTCTTAGATTCTACTGGATTCTCAAAGATTCTCTTGAGATTTCCATAAATTCCTTAAGATTCTCTTCAGATTTTTCCATTATTCCTTAAGATCTTGAGATCCCAAGGTTTCTATAGATTCTTCAAGTTTCTATGTAGATCCTCCTATATTATTCAAGATTCCATCAAGATTCCCTTAGATTCTCAAAGATTCTCTTGTGATTCGTATAGCTTCTCCAAGATTCTCTTGAGAGTCTTCTAGAATCTCAAAGATTCTACAGAGATTCCCTTAGATTCCCATAAATTACTGCAGATTCCATAAAATTCTAAAATTCCAAGAAGATTCTTAGAATTCGATCACATTGACTCCAACTGCGACAGGATGATGCCAAAGCATCACTCATTGGAAAGCTCTCGACGAGGAAAGTGCATTTGTAAAATGCTTTTGCCACCTCACTACTTTTTTTTATTTATGACGGTGCCATCTCACCTCCTTTAATATAAAAAATTACAATTTAATTAAAAAAATAATGGTTAGGATTTTTCCTTCCCTTTTGGTCTAACAACTAAAGATTGGCAACACCAAATCCACCCTATAAAGCATTGTGTGAAGCCGACCCTGCAAAACACACCAGTGTGAAAGATTCCCCTAGATTTTTAAGATTCTACAGAGATTTTTCTAGATTTCCAAAAATTATTCCAAGATTCGCATATATTCCTCAAGATTCTATGTAGATTCCCTAGATTCATTCAATTTTGATAAAGATTCACATAGATTCCCCTATATTATCGAAGATTTTATGAAGATTCCCTTGGATTCCCCTAAATTCTCAAAGATTTTTCTAAGATTCCCATAGATTCCATTGAGATTGCCCTAGATTCCTAAAGATTATCTCAAGATTCACCTAGACTCCCCAGGATTCTATATAGATTCTCTTGGATTCCTCTAGATTCTATGAAGATTCCTTTAAGTTCTAATTCTTAAAGATTCCTTTAAATCATATAAAGATTCCCTTAAATTCCATCAAGATTCCCCTAGATTCTTCTAGATTCTCCTAGATTCCCAAAGATTCTCCCAAGATTCACATGGACTTCCCAAGATTTTATGTGGATTCTCTTAAATTCTCTAAGTTTCTATCAATATTCCCTGGATTCTCAAATATTCTATGAAGATTCCCCAGATTCCCATTAATTCGAGATTCCCAAAGATTTCCCACGATTCTATGTAGATTCTCTTGGCTTATATAAATATTCCTTTAGGTTCTTCATGATTTCATCAAGATTTTCCTAGATTCTTAAAGATTTTATGAAGACTCCTTTAGATTCCTTTAGATCATAGAAATATTCCCTTAGGTTCTCCAAGATTCCATAAAGTTTCTCCTAGATTCTCTCAAGATTCACATAGTTTTCTCAAGATTTTATATATATTTTCCTAGATTCTCTAAGATTCTACCAAGATTCCCCTAAATTGTCAAATATTTCTATGAAGATTCCCTAGGTTCCCATAAATTCTCTCGAGATTCCCCTACATTCCTAAAGATGCCTCAAGATTCACCCAGATTCCCCATGGTTCTATGTAGATTATCGTGGATTCCCATAGATTTGATAAAGATTCCTCTAGATTCTCCATAATTCCATCAAGATTCCCTTAGATTCCCAAAGATTCTTTATAGATTCCTCTAGATTCTCCATGATTCCATCAAAATTCTCCAAGATTCTCAAAGATTTTATGAAGACTCTTTTAGATTCCCCTAGATTCTATGAAGATTCCTTTAGGTTCTCCAAGATTTCATCAAGATACCCAGGGATTCCCCTCGATTATTAAAGATTTTATGAAGATTCCTTTGGATCATATGTAGATTCCCTTATGCTCTCCAAGATTCCATCAAGATTCCCCTAGAATCTCAAAGATCCCATCAAAATTCCCAAATATTCTCTCAAGATTCACATAATTTCCCCAAGATTCTATGTAGATTCTCCTAAATTCTCTAAGATCCTAAGAAGATTCCCCTAAATTCTCAAATATTCTATGAAGATTCCCTTCGATATCCTTACATCCTCTCGAAATTCCCCTAGATTCCAAGAGATTGCCCTGAGATTCACCTAGATTTTCCATGATTCTTTGTATAGTCTCTTGATTCCCTTCGATTCTATGAAGATACCCCTAGATTCCTGAAGATTTTATTGAGATTCCTTTAGATTCCCTTAGATACTTTGAAGATTGAGATTCCATCAAGATTCCTATAGAATCTAAAATATTCCATCAAGATTCCCCTAGATTTTTAAAGATTCTATGTAGATTCTCTAAGATCCTATCAAGGTTCACCTAGATTCTCAAATATTCTATGAAGATTTCCTATTAGATCCTATGAAGATTTCCTTGAATCTCCAAGATTTCATCAAGATTCCCCATAGATTATTAAAGATTCCATCGAGATTCCCCTACATTCCAAACTATTCTCTCAAGATTCATATAGATTCCCCAAGATTCTATTTAGATTCTCCTAGATTTCTTAAGATGCTATGAAGATTCCTTTAGATTTCCATAGATCCTCTTTTGGTTCCCATAATCCCTAAGATTCTCTTGAGATTCCCTAAATTCCCAAAGTCTATTCCAAGATTCCTCTACATTCCCCAACATTCTATATAGATTCTCTTAGCTTCCGTGAGATATTATGAGGATTCCCCTAGATTCCCAAAGATTCTCCCAAGGATCCTAAAGATTCTCTTGAGATTCTTCAGATTCCCTAAGGTTCTATTGAGATTCCTCTCGATTCCTAAAGATCCCATGAAGATTCCCCTAGATTCCCTTAAATTACCATAGATTTTGTAAAGTTCTAAGATTCTAAGAAGATTCTTAGAATCTGATCACGTTGGCTCCAATTGCAATGGAATAGTGTCAAAGCCAGTCATTGGAAAGCTCTCGACGAGAGGGATCCAATGGCATAGGTCCCACCTTCATCCGCCCTTTGTGCTGCAAGTTACGTGCCTTTGGATGCGATTAAAAAAAATAAGCTTCTTGGAAAGTGCATACATAAATGCTTTTTAACTTTTTATTAATGAGAGTGCCACCTCACCTCTTTAAAAAAAAAATATCAATTTAATATAAAAAGTTAAGGGCTAGGATTTATCCTCACCCTTTGATCTAACGGTTATAATCTGTTGCACCAAATCCACTTTTTGGCATCTTCCTTGCACTTTCCTCACAAAATTTAAGGGCTAGGATTTCTTCTCCCCTTTTGATCCAATGGCTTGGGGATGTGGTGCATGCCCCCATGCATGCCCCCCATGGAGATCCAATGGCTATATGTTCACCACCTCACCTATTTTCAAACGAATGGCCTAGATCGATTTGAATATATAGATATCTATTCCATGGGGGCATCCAAAGTAATTTTCTCTCAAGATTCCCCTCTATTCTCTCAAGATTCATATAGATTCTCCAAGATTCTATTTAGATTCTCCTAGATTTCTTAAGATGCTATGAAGATTCCCCTAGATTTCCATAGATCCTCTTGAGGTTCCCATAATCCCTAAGATTCTCTTGAGATTCCCTAAATTCCCAAAGTCTATTCCAAGATTCCTCTACATTCCCCAACATTCTATATAGATTCTCTTAGCTTCCGTGAGATATTATGAGGATTCCCCTAGATTCCCAAAGATTCTCCCAAGGATCCTAAAGATTCTCTTGAGATTCTTCAGATTCCCTAAGGTTCTATTGAGATTCCTCTCGATTCCTAAAGATCCCATGAAGATTCCCCTAGATTCCCTTAAATTACCATAGATTTTGTAAAGTTCTAAGATTCTAAGAAGATTCTTAGAATCTGATCACGTTGGCTCCAATTGCAACGGAATAGTGTCAAAGCACCAGTCATTGGAAAGCTCTTGACGAGAGGGATCCAATGGCATAGGTCCCACCTTCATCCGCCCTTTGTGCTGCAAGTTACGTTTCTTTGGATGCGATTAAAAAAAATAAGCTTCTTGGAAAGTGCATACATAAATGCTCTTTAACTTTTTATTAATGAGAGTGCCACCTCACCTCTTTAAAAAAAAAATATCAATTTAATATAAAAAGTTAAGGGCTAGGATTTATCCTCACCCTTTGATCTAACGGTTATAATCTGTTGCACCAAATCCACTTTTTGGCATCTTCCTTGCACTTTCCTCACAAAATTTAAGGGCTAGGATTTCTTCTCCCCTTTTGATCCAATGGCTTGGGGATGTGGTGCATGCCCCCATGCATGCCCCCCATGGAGATCCAATGGCTATATGTTCACCACCTCACCTATTTTCAAACGAATGGCCTAGATCGATTTGAATATATAGATATCTATTCCATGGGGGCATCCAAAGTAATTTTATATATATTATGATATGATATCACATTCAAGGAAGCTTGGCATGGTGGTAAGCACTAAGGCTAGAGTTGGGAGGTTGCGAGTTTAAATTTATGTTGAGGGGCCAAAAAAATTTATACGGAGGAAATTTTATACGCAACCAAAATACGGGCGTGTGATAGGGAATTTTGTGTTTAGTTTTGAATTCTAAGACTCGATTTTTCCGATCACGCCCCTTTGGCTCTAGGGCCTATTCGATGTCGTTTTGACGCATCCCTCCTATGCTTCTTGGTCAATTGGACTGTTCCCGATGGTTGGTGCAAGAATCGCCTCCATTCGAGTTACTTAGAAAAAGTTATGGCCCATAAAAACAAGAGACCTCGTTCTCTAAACTTAACATAGCTTTACTTTAGTAACTCACACGTTAATCCATAAGTAGCTTATTTCTCCCATAACTAGGCCAACACTCATGCTACCTATGGAGTTGGGATAGTTTATCCTAAATTAAAGTCCCCTACATCTAACTAATCTAACGAGCCAATGCAATGATCTGGTCCACAAAATCATGCTTTGATACCATTGTGACGTTCCCAGAATCTGTACGATGCTCCCATCGTATAAATACGAGAAATTTCCCTCCCTTGCCGACTACATCAACCCTGCGTCTAACTCGGACCCCTTGGGATGACCAAGTGTCCGGGTGAAGGACACGGAGGTGTCATTCGTCCCATGCCTTCTATGGGAGTCCTATACAGCAGAAGCGTATATACATATTAGCACCTAACAATCATACACTATACAATATACCACCACGAAGGGTGGTCCATCCATCTTTCATACAGGCAACAATACAATGCCAATATAATATAAGAAATACACCATAAATAAGGCTCTACCCCGGGCCCAGACTCTATGGGGTCGACTGATGGGTAAGGCCTCCGGATAACAGCAGACAGAAGTATAACATGGCATTGGCTGGCATAGAACAATGGCTAGGGTAGTCCACTCCATCCGCCCGTCCCGTGCACACTTTGCAGATAGGTTGAATCATGATATGGCATGGTTGTAGCCTTCTGGAGACGTAATCTCATGGAGTCACCCTATGAGACTACTTCAGGTTACATCTCCCCAGTTCGATGAGGCAGGAAAGGGATGAATCCCCTCCAGAATCACAATGCTTCCATGGGTGTACTAGAGGATATATGCACACCTGGGTGCACACGCATATGTACCCGACTTATTCCCCTAAATATATACCAAGTCTAGGGCGTCCATATAGGCACGCTTCCTGCGGCCCAAGAGGTGTCAGACCCATACCCAGCTCATACGTAGTGACTATAAGTCTAGCACACTGTAGGAGCCCCAGTAGCCACGCTGTGACCGTTATTTGGTGCTGAACCACATCATAGCATCCATAGCCCGGTGGGCTCTTGTGCACAGGCCGCATCTAATGGGATTTAAGGGGTTCTACCTAGGAGCATATCTAATCCTAGATGGCCTTTAGGTCTCTACCCCCCTTTTGCCCATACAACACAGGAGGAATAGAAAGAGAACTATCACAGAACATCCATCCATCCATCCGTCCATCCATCCATCCATAATATCAAATAGAACATGAGATAAAGCCTAGTCAAACAACTACTCATACAAGGGTTAATCCTATGACTGACTAGAAACTCAAGCTATCTACATACGAACTGGAATCATAGCTAGACCCATTATCTCTCTAGTTCTCCATCCCTCTGGCTAGAACAGGGTTGAATAGTAGCTCCTCCTCCACCAATGTCCCCCAATTTGATTTTGGGGCAAATTGGGGTTTGGATGTCCCAAGTTAGCAGTTCTGCCTTGCCCAATCGATTTGGGCCAGGTGACAATTCCAGATTAGTTATCATTAACTAATTTACTATTTTAGCCTTTTTAATATTAGGTAAGCCTAATTCGAATTAGCGTTTAGGGTTAGGTTTCCACCTTAATAATTAATGATTTACATAGCTAACCTTAGCTTATGAATAATTAATGCACCATAAATTATTCATAGTGGCGTGTCATGTATTTACCCAAAAGGCATATGAATACGTGGAACGTCACACCTTTAATGCCTAGATAAGTTTCCTTATTTGCATTAAGGAAATAGAATGCTAAATGAGTATTTGAAACATGGATCTAGTCATTTATGAGTGGCGCCTTAAAGGGCAAGAGTTTTATCCCCGATGTGTGAACCCTCCTTTTGAGATAGAGCATCATTTCCTTGGAAGGGACATGTAACGTAAGAAGGGGTAGCTCGAAAGTGCAAAGGTTTGTTCTTGCAATTAGGAGAGGAAACAATGGAGCGCCGTCATTGGAGCAACCTTAGCCATCGCTAGACCCACTCAACGATCACAAGAACCGCAGCACCAACAATTTATTTCTCAATTATTAGTTATATCTGAGGTCATTGACAGAGGTAGGATATGTTAGACAACTGGATGGGTATACATTATTTTCACTTAATCTTTGAATTTATTTTTCCTTACTCTAATGCAATATGTACTTGAATATCTTTTAAGTTATATTGTATGGTTAAGGAAAGGTAGACATCCTTCTAAATTGACAAAGGTAGGACATGTTAGACAAATGGATGGGTATACGTTGTTTTCGCTTAATCTCTAGGTTTATTTTTCCTTACTCTAATGCATTATGTACTTGAATATCTTTTAAGTTATATTGTATTGCTAAGGAAAGGACCACAAAACTTCTTGGATCTAAATTGTCTAGGAAGAAGCTAAGAGCTAATGCCTCTATACGCACAGGTGCACATCATCTGCATATTGAAACTGGAAGGTGGGCATGACCAAGAGTACCACATGAAAACAGATCGTGCGCATGTTGTTAGATGCAAGTTGTGGAGGATGAGAAATATACTTTGCAGCAATGTCCAACTTTTGCTGCAATTCGAGCTAGGTATACAACGCTGCCTTTACAAGAACCTCTGCCAGACCTCCTGGGAACATTGCATCAGGATGCCTTGGCATCATATATTCTGGACATTCTGGACTCTCATACCCAAATTTTATCTATGCAATAACTGTAATTTTTCTGTTTTCTATGTAATGTAGCATTACTACTAAGGGTTTTCCTTCGAAAACCCTTTGGGGCGGGGGTTTTTTAATCCGAATAGTAGTAAGGCTATCATTATATCTCTTTTGTATGGGTCCCATGGCCAATTGGTCCTCGTGGACGTTAAAAAACAATTTCAATTTCAATTTCAATTTCAATTTCAATTTCAATTTCAATTTCAATTTCTTTTTAGAGACTATAGGCCCTGGCAATGAAACCAATAGTAGTAGACTTTGTCTAAGGGTCTAGATCATGAGCCTTACGACTTCCAAGTTAATACCCACCCAGAGCTTGACATTCTAACCATAAAAATGTGAATGAGTATATGTTGGATGTTACTACTTAATTGCAAGCCCAGAACTAACCAGCCTGATACCCATAGCCTTATGGCTTATCTCGGTGGAATGTCATCAATGGGAATTAGCTTGTGGTTCAATCAATATGCTAAGCTTAAGCTGGAAAAATTGGTACCCTGAAAAAACATTTCTAAGAGAAGGTTATTATGACTTCTCTACCCTACCTCTGGAAAAGTTGACCATCTATGATAAGCTCTTAGTTATTACTATCAACTAACAATCGCATAATTTCAAATGGGAAGAATGTGAGAACACATTAGTTTACAGAATCACTTCAAAATCATTCCCATTCTCAACAAGCCCAAGTGGTTCATATATTGATGGATTTTTACCTCTGAAATCCACTTCATTAAATACCACATTTCTCTGTATTATCATCTTTCTGATTGAAGGAACAAACAGTTTTTTAGGCTTTTACTGTATCTCCATATTCTACTATCATGCAAGGGATTGCCCTGTGAGAATCTTACCAGTCTTTCTTTCTTCTTTTGAAAGGTGAGCATAGGCAATACACCCGAAGATTTTCAGATGGTCTATAACGGGCTTCACTCATGTCGAAGATTCCTCTGGTACACATGAATTGAACGTCGTAGTGTGAGCACTATGGCACCAACTGAGCTTATAGATTCTTTCTTATTTCTCACCTGGAGCTACAATGTTCTTGTGCTTATCTTTAATTATGTATTGACCTCCTTTAAATTTGGTTGATAGACCAGCATCATCTATTTTGGATATGCATATGAGGTTCACCTCAATCTCAGGGAAGCATCATATTCATTATACCATAAGCATTCCTTTTCCAATCTTCACTTTCTTCCTCCGTGGAAGATCTGCAAAATGTTCAAACAATGCCTTGTTATTGGTCATGTGGTTACTTGCCCCAAAATCCAAATACCAAATCATGTAACCCATTTCTGCCACGAATCCCATGGCCATTATCTTACTAATATTAGACCAAACACCTTCCTTGTCTGCTACATTCCATAATGAAATGCATACATATATCATTTTGTAAAGCACCTATATCATACTTAATTACCAAGCTAACAGCTGCAAACCTATTTGTCTCCTGCTTAGTTTGCATTGTCATAAACGCTTTAGAAGCAGAGACCAATGAACCATTGCTTGAACTTCCTTCAGATTTTTTAGATTCACTCGGTTTTGAGGCCCTATGTGCATGGTGCTTTTTCCTTTTAGTCTCATCTTTCTCTATAACTTTCTGTTTTGTTTTCCCTCCTGTTTGGTTCGGGGAAATCCCTAGCCAAATGACCATGCTTGTTATAGTTGTAACACTTCCTAGTTTCACCTCCTTCATTTCTGATCACAAATGCTTGGCTTTTACCGCTCCTCTTTCCACAACCAGCTTGATTGCTTTCTTCCATGGGGTGCTTTTTTGCTTAACCTACCCAACTTTTTGAAGTTATAGCACCTTACCAGCACCTAAATTAACGAGCACGGACGGGCTGGGACGGGCTCATGAAGGGCTTCGTGGCGGGCTCATGATGGGCTCTCGGCCTGACTCGACGGCCTCGGGACGGGCTCATGATGGGTTCTCACGGCTTCAATTCCGGCGGTCATCATCATAGAATTTTCAGCAAAGAAAGATCATAGAATTCAAACGGTCATCATCATTCGAGCTCTTGAACAAACTTATCTCCCAAGCTTTTTGTATTTGTACTGTTTTTCTTCCTTTGCAATTCCGGCAGCTCTTTTGCAACTATACCATGAGTTCACCCCCAGCGCTTTGAGGTATCGCATTTTTGCTATCTTTTTTTTAGAAAATGTTTGTGCTTCAAAAATTTATAACGCAGTACTCAAATGTAAGTGGTTTTCTTGTTTTATTATATTTTAGCTGAAGCCGGCAAGAACACGATATGAATTTGTTTGAGTTTCTAAAGTGGAGTCGTCTGAAGAAAGCCAAGCCAAATCAAGGCAAAAGAAGTATCAAATGCTGAATTTTTATCGGTTTTGAAGTTCCTTTGAGGTCCCGAAGATCAACATCAAGGAAATCAAGCTGAATTGAAAGCGAAGTTCAATGAACTCCTTCGAAAAGTATACCGTAATGGCCCTACCAACAATGAAGTGAGGACTCGTTTTGCAAGAGCATTTGTATGGCGTAACACCCCTAAGGCTTTAGGTGACCCCGAAAATTACAAGGTAAATTGGGCATCTTTAGCGTGAGACTCCCACAGTTTTACGTAGTTCATAAGAGTAAAGATCATGAAGTAAATTGTTTTGAAGTTAACCTCAATGTGATTATCAATCACATTAGAAGCTTGTCGAAATGCAAAAGAAAGTCAAGAAGAAATTAAAGGAAAAAAAGGCAGCTTTGTTGAAGAAGGTAGGTCTTGCGAAGGTAAAGTCTTTGAAGCTACTTGCACTTTATTGTACAAGCAAATTTCGGAGAAGAGAGAATCTATCAAACTTTACAAAGGCAGATTTGCCTAACAACCAAGCTTTGGTTGCATACTTGAAGAAAGATGAAGCAAGTTTAATGGCTTTACTTTCTCAAACTATTGGGAGTGCTAATGTTTTACGATGCGTAAAAAGTTGAAGGAAGAAATCAAATCCTTGGAAGTGAATATTGAAGCATATGGCCATAGGATGGAGTTTTGGAATGCAAAGTCCAAACACATATCCGCTATGCAGATTTCAAATTAAAGGTAAGAAGGAACTCAAAGTTCACATGGGTGTTTATGATCCGCCTCGAGATCAATTTGCTTTGAAAAGATGTGAAGGTTGTGGTTTGAGTTTTAGCTCGATTCAGATTTTCTTATCAAGTTATCATGTGATCATAAATTTCATGTTTGCTGCTTTGGTTCTGTCTTGGATACTATGCATTGTACAGTGGCAGGTTGTGGGGTAGAAGTGCCTGACAAGCTTGAGCAAGAACTTGGTTACTTTAAAAGCGATGAAGATGAAGTAACCGAGGAGTATGAAGAGTCTTCGATGAAGATGTGAAGGTGACAAAGGTCACAAAGGTGAAAGGAAAAGGTAAAGACATGGGTGAGGATTCTAACTCTGTTGCAACTGAGTATGACAAACCTATTTCCAAAGATTTTGTTGCTAAGAGGAAAGGCAAGAAGAAGATTCTTAGGAGCAAAGAACAAGAAAGCAAGATCGGGAAGTCAGGTCAAGTCCTAAGACCAGTAACTAGTCTGAACGTGAGATCCCAACAACTCCTGTTACACCAGGTTCTCCACTTGCTTCTCCTGTTACACATGCTTCTCCTGTTACACCTGCTTCTCCAGTTACAGCTCCAACACATGAAGAGCCTACTCCTTCAAAGTCACCATTCACAGATATCCAATCTGATGAGGAAGACCTCACTCTTGCAGAGAGAAGTTTATAAGGAAGTTTGGATAAGCGATTGCTAGCTTTGCGGTGTTCAAGTTGAAGTTTGGTTTTGAAACAATCTCAATGTTAATCGCTTTCTGTCAGGTAAATTTTGAGTATGATCTGCAATTTTGTGAATATATGCAGGTCTCTCTAAGTTATTGAATATGTAAACTGCATGTTGAATATGTGACAGGTCTGCAATTTTTTGAATGTGACCATGTCTGTAACCACTTGAATATATGAACTTTGTGCTTCTTTAAAATTTTTGTATATTTTTTTTCTTCATTGGTTCAGTTCTCTTGTTTATGCAAAGTGTTTTGTACCTGTAACCAATTCTTACAATTCAAACGATATTCTGCAATACCACAGAAGAATTAAAACAATTCAAATGATATTCACACAATTCAATTGATATTCTGCAATACCACATGCATACAACTCAAATTCTATTTGCCCTTTCCCATAGTTTATGGCTTGCACACAATCTTAAAGATCATCAGAGACCATTCCAAGTGATTATACCACTAAAGAAAATTTGAACACTCTGTTGCAAATCTTAGCTCACTGCCCGGGTCATTGACCAATTTTTGACCTGGTCAATGACGATCTTTTGAAATAGCTAAGTGCATCTGACTTGAGAGAAAGTTTTATATCTACTTAAGTACATCTCTCAAGCATATAAACCAGCTGGATTCAACCACGAAAATACATTAAGACCTGCTAGCATTTGGCATTTGAAGTACACGTCTTTTTCTCGGAATTGGGAAACCGATTGCAAACCGTATAATGAGCTTCATTCTTGCAAGATCAAGGTATAGATTGGTTGCCATGTGCAACCCGGAGGTCCCGCACCAACTCAATTGAGGGATTACCAGGATCTGCAACCAAATCTTACATTTCAAAATAAACCTGCAACTAGTTCTTACTATTCAAACTAGATTCTGCAATAGCAAAAAAAGAATGAAACTTTTCTTTATTACTTGAATATGAATGTTACAATTGAATACAGTTTGGTTAGCACTAGCAATGCTTGTATGCTAGTAAAGAATTCATTTGGTTCCATTTCTCATTGAAGAGCTTCCTGCGAGCTCATCCTCATCTACTAAGCTATCTCGCATAAAGACTACTCTTGTGCTCCAAAACTTCGATCTAAAAGATGATCATGAACATCCTTTGGAAGTTTGTATATGTTTTCACTTACAGGCACCATATCAAAGCAACACGACATGACCAAGTGGCTGTATGCATTGCACTCTGGTGCATCTTCAAGCAATTCAAATTCACTACCTCCTAAAAACTTATAATACTTACCCCGAGAGGACCACTTCTCTTCTAGCAAATTTAGCACCCCATGCATCTTTAAAGGCCCTCTCTACAATGTGTTTAGGCTTAGTGCATTTGATGATGTAGAAGTCTACTGTTCCTTGTTGTTGGCCTCGGATGGTACTGCAAAATTATCCCCAACATCAACTACATCGAAACCCATTCATGATCCCCTTCATAGATAGGACCTCGTAATGTTTCCAGCTGCCTTCAAAGACTGAATTAGTTCGAATAAACCCAAGATCCTATTCGCTTTTGTTTATGCACTTCCCAAACTTTCCCTTACCAACAATTAATTAATGTATAAATCAAATCCATATGAGCAACCCGAGTAGGGTCATTGGAATGCACAGTCTGATACAATGCAACTTTCTCGGAACTCATTAATGTCTTACAATCATGATCGGCCACTTCTATCAACCTCATTGATAGCTATCTCCCAAAAATATCTGCAAAAGGAATCATGTAAAATAACATGCAATGCAAACAACATGTAAAACCTGAACTACTGTGTACCTGCAAGGATGATCTCCTTCATTGTCACAATCTGACTTAAAATGTGCTCTGCAAAACACAACTCGCATCATGTGCATTCCTTAGTGGTACTGAATTCCTCTTCAACATCTCATGTGTGAGGGCTCTTTTATTACAAAGACCAACACCATCATGCTCACACTGCAAGGATTGATTACAGAATTTTAAAGAAATGCCAATTAAAAAAGAACCAATAGACTAAAATAAAAGTAATTACCTTTGCCATGATATGATGCAAAGAAATTCCAGTGTATTGGTTTTCCAGTGCTTTGAAAGAACCTGCCTAGGAAGTAGAACATCCTTGCTCCTTTAAATTGATGGGAACATCCATCAGACCACATGACATGATTCTTGTAATGGACACCCTTGTCAGCAAGGAAAACTACATGTTTTTGCAAACAATGTTGAACGAAGAGTACATCATGTTCTCTATCATCACTTATGTAAAAATGTGTTTCCTTAATGATCTTTCTATTCTGTTCTGTAGAAGGTGGAGCATGCCTATATGTGATGTGCACCAAAATGGTGCATTGGTCATTCCTCCAATGCAAGCTTTGTATTTCTTGTTGGATTTTGAAGGTGTAGTTCTCTGCAAAGTCAATCACTGAAACTATAGTGTCCTTTGGAAAAGCTGCCAAACACTCCCTAAACTGTTTTGCTTGCCATCTGGCTTCATAATTATGAGGGATGAATGGAATGAGGAAGGTATCAGCAAATTGGAACAACTCTGCTACTGGTGTCGTCTTGTAAACAAGCTTGTTGACAGGTTTGGGAGCTTCCTACAAAAGAAGCAAAAACATATATCAGTACCACCTTTTTGGATTTAACATTTCAAGTTACTTGTAATACCTTCTTCTTAGCCTTCGGATCTTCTTTCTGACCTGAATTCTCATCAACAGTCTTACCAGCACCACCTTTCTTACATCACGAATTCTCAAGCTAGCCTTGCCCGCCACCACCTTTCTTCCGACCGAAGACTGTTTCTTACCCCGCAGGTCTTCTCGGTGACTCCTTTCTTCTTAACAAGTTTTTCCTTCTCACCAACCTTCTTAAGATGCTCTTCATCTATGCTCTGTCCCATTTTAACTATTGCTATAAGAATGGCAATTGGCAATACCAAACTCTATTAACATTATTTCATCATTAGAAAGCAGAATGTTACCTTGTCCTCCTCATAAACCCATTATGTTCAAAAGAAGAATTTGAGCTTTAAAAGAATATCTCATTTAAGAATAACAATTTGAATTACCTTATCAAATGTCTTCCAATCTACTTGATGGTTCAACTTGTAATCTCTTTCTTTTGGACAAGTTGGCACTTTGTTTTTTCCACAAGCCTTGCATTTAAGCAAAACAGACAATTATGTTGATGCCACTCTTCCATTCATCCTTAGGACATACCAAAGATCTCCAAAGCTCGGAGGTTGAAGCATATGTAGCTTTAGATGCATTGCAGGTTGGTCCTATACCACATACATCACAATTGCATGTGCAATTTGGCCCATGGAGGTCCCCGATCTAATCTTACTTTGTTTATGGCCCTGTCTCACAAAGTCAACTCTCAAATGGTAGATACAAAGACAAGTCTCTCTATCTTTTACCTTCCTGACATATGGAGGCTTTAGAGCATGGAATGCTGTAAATGATATTTGAAAGTATGGATATTGCCTTTCAAATCGTTGGAAGAAAACTTGCTGCAGAAACAGCAACAACATATCAACAACCTTAAGTTGAAAATCTTAAACCTTAACAATTTGAAAACAAATTGCTTTAAAATTACCTGTGTCTCTTCAAGAAAGTGTAGTGCATGCAATATCTTCTTTCCAGAAGTTGCTTTTATCTTGATGACATGTTTCTTACATGGGGAAACTCTTGTATTGTGTCTCCAAAAATCCACCACTAGTTTTCTCTCGTCATAAGAGAGTTTGTCACATCTAATCTTATTTTTGAACATGGACCATGGACCCTCACCAAGTTCAAGATTCTACTCTTCTTCTTACAAAGCCGGTTGTTGTGACAATCTTTCTGCTTGGGGCATAGAGTTCTGGAGAAAGCTGATTTGTTAATATTGGTATTGACAGCATAAACCATGGCAGCATTTCTTGCCCTCTTAATATCTGTTTTCTTCTCATTCTTATGATCTGCAAAAGAGTTCTTTAAATTCTCCACAATTTTCTTCATTACAGATTCATCCTTGGAGTTAGGAACAACAAGTTCAGGTAGCCACTTTGCGCGGACTTAATTATCTCTTTCCTATCCCTACAACTTGCATTACCAAGAACCTTCTTCACCTTCATTGCAACCTTTTTTTTTAGCATTCTCTTCTTCCATGTGCTTAGATCACCTTGGAGCAATGCTTCTTCATCTGCTGCAATTTCCCTTTCCCTCTTAAGCTCTCTCTTTTTCTCCTTAACTCAGCTCTATACCTTCTAAAAGCATGACAATCATAGAAAAAAGAATCGAAATGAAAAAAAGTCAAAGAAACCTTCAAATCATGCAAACCTTGCTTACCTTGAAAATGAGGTTGATCATGACATTGGGTTCCTTGTGTATTATCTTGGTGACACCCTTCATAACAAGAAAGACAACAAAGATTAGCAAAAGAAAAGTTCAAAGTAAATTCAAGGAATCCATTCCTTGAAATCGACTTAAAAAGAAGGTTGCACACCTTCTTCACTTTGGACATCTTGAGTTCCCTGTTGGCGCCACCCTTCAGACTCTTGGAAATCACCTTCATGGTAAGAAGGTTGCAAATCTTCATGAAATCTGCGACTCTTCATTGTCTCCATAAGGTTGGGATTGTGACAAGAAACATTTTCTAGAATTAAAGCAAACATCAACAAATAAGGAAAGAAATCAACAACAAATATGTAAGTTCAAAATTACCTGAATCTATAGGAATTGATGTAGCCATATGTAACCCGATCTTGTCCAAATTCTTTTCAGTTCAAAGCAAACTTATAGATTAATATGCATTTCAAATACATGAAAATGAAATGCATCATGATCCTCAATTACCATGGTAAATATCTAGCACAAATTAAAAGCATCCCGTTCTTGAATCTGCACTTGCGGATTGCTGACAAATTGCATCAACAATTCGGGAACAACTGCCAAAAAAATTTTCAGTCTGACTCTGGAAAACTTGGAGGCTAGATAGCAGTTTTGCAACATCAAAATTAACTTGATTCTTGCACACAGATGCACGAAAAGCTTCTCTCCATTCCGCCATAGACAGAATTGGAGAAATCTAGCAGCAAAGAAATTCATGGTAGTTATACTCTGAAGAACTTCAAAACCGCCAAATTTACTTTCAAATTGCTTGCCGAACATGGCGTCATCACCTCGCACCAGCAGCACGGATCAACAACCCGCACGGATTGCTGAAGTGGCAATTTCCTGGGCTTCGGATCGACCAACAGAATTTGGCGCCCAGGAGGAAATGGCGGGTGAAGTGCTATGACGAGCGAAAAAAATTTCACTTGACGGGTCCAGCACCCGACCAGCACAAGCGTCGCCCACATAAAAAGTTGAGTACCTTAATAAAAAACACACCCCATGAGGATTTGTTGGCAGGCCCATTCTAATTGATCAACCATCTTGACATTGTTATAAGAGATTGGCAGCCTAATGAGTAAAGCTCCAACAATTAGATCACCAATTCCTTTCTCCATAGCTTTAAGCTGTGGAGCGGCAACTTTAATCTTTGAAATACATTCTTCAGCTGAGTTGCATTCCTTAAGCTTTGTGGTGAAAATAACAACATGCAAATTCGCTTGCCAAGAGAAATGACTCTTCTTATAAATCTTTTCCAATTGCTTCCATGCTTCTCTAGTACTATTAGCTGCTTCCACTTGGGCAATCATCGTATCATTCAAGTATCTCATGAGTTAATTCTTGGATTCCCAATCCCTTTGCACCTATCTTAGAAGTGCTTGCTTTTCCATCTCATGCACCTTTGCAACATCAATATCTATCGGTTCATTCTTGCCTCCAAACACCGCTCTCTTGACAATCTATGCCATCGTAGAGTTTGTGGTTTAGATTCATCTCCATAGATGATGTTCCATAGCTGGTTTGCAGCAAGCTTACCCCTAACTTTAATAAACCAATAGAAAGCGTTGTGATGAGACAACTTTTCAATCTTCCCCATCTCTAATCTATCCGTGATCAGCCTCAAAGATCAGAACTGAGCTAATTCCCTTTCAATTTTGATGAATTGCTCTGATATCATCATGCACAAAGACAATTTAGAACCGTGAAAAGCTTGATTGAGATTTTGAACAACATCATAGCATCCTCAGTCAGGTTGGCTCTTGTGCACAAGCCGCATATATTGGGTATTAAGGGGTCTAGCTAAGAAACATCTCTAGTTCTAAGAGGTTTTCAGGTCTCTACCCTTCCCTTAATCCCAATACACGGAGGGAGCAGAAGGAAAGAATATAAACACCATCTAAGTATCCATCATCATCCAAAACAACATACGAAAGAGAATTTAACTATTCCATCTAGTTAAAGAAGTGTTAGCGGGGATAGAAGCTATCTAGGAACTAAGCAGTCTCTTGGCTGGAGCCATTATCACGGAAGGTCTCCATACTTTGGGTCTGTTGGCAAGAACTGGCAAAAACTAGTAGCTGCTCCTCCTCTCCTCTTCCCAATTCAAATTTCGGGCAAAAATGAGGGTAGGACCCCTATTTCTCCACCCAAATTAGCAAGTCCTACTTGGCCAATCGAGTTAGGCCAGGTGGCACTCCCCTATTGGTGCCATTTAACTAATTATATACTAATTAGCATAATTAGGTTACTTATCCCCTAATTTTATTAGCATAGCTAATAAAATCCATTTTAAGTGAATCTAAGTTATCCCCTATTGACCCTTAAGGGTCTAATTAAATACTGGTGACGTGTCATGGTATTCATACGTATATCATATAAATACCTGGAACGTCACATTCTCCCCCCCTTGGATTAATGATGTCCTCAGCATTAGAGTTAGTGGAGATTGAATGTACCAAAAGATAACTCAAAGATCACATATATAGGTCATAGGACGGAAGTCCTTTAACAAACACAAGAAATAACGACAGTAATACTTAAGAGTGCAGTTGTAACACAAAATCTCAAATACAAGAGTTGGCCTCCAGGCTGAGGCCTAGCTTATTCTGCAGTATGTCAGTACGCCGTACTGGCCTGCAGAAGTAAAATACATCAGTATTCACAAATTAATTTTAAGTAGTGTGGTTGAAGGGACCACCCCTTAAAGTAAATGAAAATTATGAATGCAAGAATCCTATCATGCCTATGGCTTGCATATCATCTCGGCATAAGGAATGGCCATATTCCTATTGTAGCCGCAGACGAATGCGTCCTACCACGAATGCCTATATGCCCAGTTCCCCACCTAAGATGCATATAACCCAATACCTAAAATGATCCCTGTCGGATCTCTCTCCTATGATCCCTGTCGGACCCATAACACAATGCTTACCGTCAGGGTTGGAGATGATCGCATCTTGAATGGTTTGACCCTGGCATTCTTTCATAAAGTCCGGGTAAGTCTTATCCAAATTTGCTTTAAGAACCCTTGTTGTGTCTTCTGTGGGTAAATGTTTCCACTTAACCAAGTATTCCAAGATTTGAGTTCGGCGGGTTTGCTTATATGCGCGATCAAGGAGAGCTTCAGGCACAATCTCCAACTAATCCTCGGTCATCCCCAGAAGTGTGGGTGTGTCAAGAACTTCTTCTGGATCAGGATTATGCTTCTTGAGAAGACTTACATGGAAAACTTTGTGGATCTTCAAATGTGTGGGTAGATCCAATCGGTAGGCCTGAGAACCTATCCTTTCGGTTATTTGAGAAGGTCCCGCCCATCTAGGTGCAAGCATCTTATAATTTCCAATCTTAAGTTTGGCTTGCTTCACCTTGATCTTAAGCCAAACCGAATCACCGACCTGAAATTCTCGCGGAGTCCGATGTCGATCGGCAAGACTCTTTTGCCGAGCATTTGCAGCTAGCAAATATGCTCTATCTTCCTCCACAAGTGTCTGAATATCTGTAAGCAGCTGCTGAGAAACTTCCACCTTGGAAGCTGGATTATGTCACGTGTCCGGAGTGAGGCATTAGGAGACATCTTTGAGGACTCCTGTCTAGTGCTGTTATAGACAAACTCCACCAAATGGATGTAATCTGCCCATTGAGATTGCTTGTTCCAGACGTAGTTACATAGCATATCTTCAATTATGCGATTGGTACATTCTGTTTGACCATCTGTCTGCGGATGATAAGTTGTGCTCATGGCAAGTTTAGTTTGAATAGTACTAAAGAAATCTTTCTAAAATGCACTAACAAACTTAGGATCCTGGTCCGATATAATGGTACGGGGCATCCCATGAAGGCGAAATACCTCCTTGGTAAACAACAAGGCGGTATCCAATGTAGTGTCTGTGATACGACATGGCAGAAAGTGTGACATCTTAGAAAGTTTGTCGACCACCACCATTATCAAAACCTCTTAAGTTGCGCGGAAGCCCCACGATGAAATCCATGGTAATAACTTCCCATTTTGCATTGGGGACATCTAGGGGTTGCAGTTCCTCTGGAATATGCATTTGCTCAGCCTTTGTTTGTTGACGGATCTGACATTGCTTAATGTATCTAGCAATGTGCTTCTTCATTCCTGGCCAAAAATAGCTGGAGCGGATCTTAAAATATGTCTTCATAAATCCTGCATGCCCCGCTATAGTACTGTTATGTGTATCGTGGAGAATAAGCTTACGAACTCCTGATGTCTCGAGAACACATAACTTATCTTTATAATAAAGGAGTCCAGCTTCCTTCTTATAATGGTGAAAAACCTCCCTTTCCTTGTCTGTTCTGACTTCCTTGGATACACTCTGCCATATCTCCTGAAATTCTGGGTCTATGGGAAGAGTTTGATGTATCTGCTTCCCAAACTCACTAGAGAGCGTGAATATGGCATTACAATGTGTTCGAGTGACCAATGGATGTCGGGAAAGCACGTCAGCAACCACATTATGCTTGCCCGGCTTATAGGTGACCTCAAAATCATACTTCTCGAGGAATTCCATCCATCGTCTTTGTCTCGAGAGTCAAGTTGAGGTGGGGTTGTGTGAAAATGTATTGGAGGCTTTGGTGATCAATATCCAACTGGAATCGTCTCCCAAGTAAATAATGCCTCCAAATGCGCAAGGCACGCACGACAGCAAGCAATTCTTGGTCATGCGTGGGGTATCGCTGTTCCGCATCATTCATCTTCCTAGAATCATATGCAATAACCCGACCTTCTTGTATTAAGACGCCACTGGTAGCTATTTTACTACTATCCGTGGCAACCCACTTATCCTTCTCAGGTTCTAGCAAGGTGAGGACAGGGGCCGTTATCAAAGCATCCTTCAATGACTGGAATCCGTCTTGAGCTTTGTCTTTCCAATGTGCCATCCAATCCCTAGTCTTTTCATGCTTGGTTAGGTCCATCAAGGGCGCGGCGCTTGGCAAAGTCCTTGACAAACTTGCGGTAATAACCGGCCAAGCCTAAAAAGCTGTGAACCTCAGACACATTGGTTGGAATTGGCCAATCCTTTACTGCTTCAATCTTAGCTGGATCTGTGGCTATCCCTTCCGCAGACACAATATGTCCCAGGTAATCAACCTTGGTGGTTGCGAATCGACACTTGGAGAACTTGGCATACAGTTGGTGACGTCTGAGTTTCTGCAAGGCCAACTGAAGATGCCGCTCATGGTCCTCTAACGTCTTACTGTATATGAGGATATCATCAAAGAATATGATGACAAAATCATCAAGATTTTCACGGAAGACAGCATTCATCAGCTTCGTGAAGGTGGCCGGGGCATTGGTCAGGCCAAATGGCATTACAGTGAACTCATAATGTCCATAGCGTGTCCGAAAAGCAGGCTTGTGAATGTCATCCTGAACAAAGATCAATCTTCGTAAAATATTTAGCCCCTTGCAACTGATCCATTAGATCGTCGGCACGCGGTAAAGCATACCGATCCTTAACAGTGTGCTTATTCAGTTGGCGATAATCTATGCACATTCTTAAGGCGCCATCCTTCTTCTTCACAGAGAGTATCGGGGCCCCAAACGGTGACACACTAGGTCGAATGAAGCCCAATCTGAGGAGCTCTTGTAACTGCTTCTTAAGTTCTGTTAAATCAGGAGTACTCATTCGATATGGAGCCTTGCTGGTAGGCTTGGTGCCTGGTTCTAAGGTAATTTCGCACTCCACACCTCTAAAGGGTGGCAAGCGATGAATTTCTTCCAGGAAACGGTCATGGTATTCCCCAAGAACAAGTGCTATTGCTGGAGGCAAGCTATCAAGAACTTCATCTTGCTTAGATTTGGCTTCTACTGAAGCAAGTCGAATCATGCCAATAATCTGAGATTTCTTGATGGCTCCATGCAACTGGCATAATGAGATACACTACATAATGGGAACAACCGGTTTACCTGCTATGGTCACTCGGGCTCCGTTGGCTGCATTGAAGGTAACTTCTCGCTTTTCACAATCAGTTAGCCTTTGCAGCAGCCAGGAACTCCATGCCCACAATGAGGTCATAGCGACCAATATCCATTATCTCGGCTCTTAGAGCAACGGGTGCTCCTGGCAGCTGAATGTTCAAGTTAATGCGTCGACCCCGTGTGTGGCGCACGGCCCCACAAGCCAACGTAACTGGATGTAGATTTCAAGAGAGTGAGCTGGAAAGCTTTTGCCATTCTAGGGGAGGCAAAATTGTGCGTATTGCCGGTATCCATGAGGATAATGAAGGGCTTACAGTTTACTTGGCCAATCGTGAAAATGACATAAGGTTGATGATTGGCTTGGCCCATTTCAATAGCAGCATAAATATGAGACTCACCTTGTATATAGTCAGGCACATCCTCGTCAGCAATACTGTCTGGATGGTTTGGGTCCCCTGTACCTTCCCAATCCACTTGGGCAAGGGCGGCCTGCACAGTTTGTGTGATGTAGGGGCATTACTGCATACGATGTCCCAGGCAAAAGCACCGATAGCAAGCCTTGTCCCGATATAACTGGTCGCGAGCCTCCTTGGGAATGGCTTGGAGAATATCTTTGAAAGCTCCCGTGGCGTTGGTGAACTTGTGGTACTGTGAAGGAGACTTTCTTCTCTGGCTTCTGATATTCAATTGAGGCAGAAGGCCCCGGACTAGGTGAACGTCCCCTGTAAGGTGCATAACCCCTATTCTGACCGAAAGAAAAGGGTCGCGGCGGCTGATACTTGGGAGCATCCTCCTCTAGGCTAAGGGCTTTAGCCTCTGCTTCTGCTATTGTTTTAGGGTCTATTGCTCGAACCATCTTCCTCGAGATAGGGGATAACCCCTCAATGTATCCCTCAACTGCTCTGTGCTCATTTATCCCTGGGACGTACAAACGCAACCTCACGAACTCATCCATGTAGGTTTGGACGGTCATGTTCCTCTGCTCTAGGCGATAAAAGGTTTGAATCTGCTGGCAATGGTACATAATGTGATTTGAAGGCCTTGGCAAAAATTTTGTAGCGGCACCTCCCTCTAGACAACCCGTGTAAGCGGGCATATCCCTTCCACCATGTGCGGGCAGACCCTGTAAGATTTGTGGTGGCAACCTTGCCAATATCCTTTTCGGTCATACCATAACATTTGCCGAATTCCTGCATCTCGTCTAACCAAGACTCGGCTTGAGAACTTCGCCAACTTACGGTTCTTCCAGATACTAGTGATGGCAGAGTCCACGGTTTTTTGATAATCCTTTTTCTTAGCTTTGGCATGGTCGGCCTTGTTCTCAGAAGAATCAGAACGAGTCAGAAGACTCAGAGGTGGTATCTGAGGATGAGCTGCTGCGTGCTCGCTTCGATCGAGTAGCTATAACTCGAGCAGGTGCTGGTGCGGGTGGCGGTGATTGTTGGTTCGGTAGAACAGGAATCTCAGGCCCATATTCCTGTGGTGCCAAGAGTGGATTGGTTTGCAACACATATGCCCGGAGCTCAGTAAGCTGGCGCTTCATAATGGTGAGCTCATGTTCGGGTGTAAGACGGCCCGGTGGCACTGGTATCGCCCACGGAGGGGGACGTGCACCATCTAAGATACAAATGAAATCGAGATAAGCACATTATGCCAGATAATTTCAACAAGAGCATTGCGAAGAAATCACTTGATATTAAGATATACATATAGTTTGTCTTTAAAGTTTCTTCTAGCACATGGATATCATGGAGTCTATATTATAGACTCTCAGACCCTGGAAATACAAATTGTGTCCATGATGTTTGAGATTTTTGTTAGGGTTTTTATTAACTGCAATAGAAGACTGCATAAGGGATGTAGAAGACGATAAAGAGAACTCTATTTTTAAAGTGGAGCAGGATGCACATGTATTTCATTTCTGTATATGCATTTGGGTAAAATACAAAGAAGGATATCTAATCTATTTCAGAATAATAGCATTCTTTAATTAGGTTGGACATGGCTCGCAAGGAGTTGTTACAATTCTGCCCACTTTAATTATGAATGACAGGGAGTCCAGAGGTTGGTGGCATATTCCCAGTTATTACTCTAGGTAGCTAGCTATAATTTGATGTGCTCATGTTCGTGTAACACTTTCATACTTTAGGAAAGCTGGAGAAACGAGCGCAGTTTAAGGAGATCTTTCCGAATTGCAAGAACAACATAACCTACAGTTTGCCTAGGTGCAAGATATAGATGACCGACCGGCTTTCCATGGCAGAAGGGGGACAGTCTCAATTCCGTCGCCATGGACATGGACCTTATCTTCCTCATGGAAACATGGGAACATGCTGGTCACAGGCTACCTGATTTGCCAGGATACCAGCGCTACTCCATCTTCAATGAGTGCACCGGGAAACGAGGACACGGAGGGATTGCGTGTTACTACCGGGGCGACTTTGGCCCAATCGGTCTCCACATTGCAAAGGCGGCGACGGGCACAAGAGATACACGTAGGTGCGAGTCGCGAAATAGCGATGGCAGCCCTCTCTTTGTGGCGGCTTGCTACTTCCCACATCTTTGAGAGCAACTTTTACCACACGCGCGGATGTGGATAGGCGGGGAGCCCCATGTCGATCTATATGATGACATACTGATGAAATCTGAACAATTGGGCAAGGTCATGTTGCTTGGAGACTTCAATGCGCCGCAGGGACGGAATCCCAAAATTCAGCACCTCTAGCTAAGGATGTGTTGCAAATGGACCCCGAGAGATGGTTTGGCCAAAGGCGTCGGATGACGACCGGTGACCGCGGTATGGCCGGCGGCCGCCGCTGTTCTTTGGGCGATATCTTTGACACAGTCATTTGCAATGGTCGGGCACGGTGGCCGTCCTCCGGCCGCTTCACTTGTAGACGGGGAGAACCCGAGGGGGCACACCCGGTGTGGTGGATTACGTGCTAGCGGGGCGAGCAATGCCTACACTTGATCACTTTCGGCGGTTAATCGGGACGGTGGCCGGGGCGAGGAAGTAGACTCCGACCATCAGCCCCTGTTCTTGCGATAGATTGGCGGGCCAACCGAGCACCCATTGCCCCAACACCCCATGTACCACGGTTGCGTCGGACTATGATCATCGCGGCGGTCTATCGCGAGGATGCTTGAGCATGAGGCTGCGGGGAGTCTTTGCAACTCCCCACACTTCAACGTGAGACGGCCCCGGTTTGAACCGGCTCCTTCGAGGGTAGGGGATAGATGCTTTGGGAGAGGCCGCTCTCGGCGATCCACGGGGGCTGCAATCACCTTCCCTGCATAATGCCCGTTTGATGGCCGAATGTCGGGGGTCCGAAACGATGGCTCCGCCAAGTCTTTGGACCCCCACCATTAAGCCATGCAGCCCGTCCGTCAATACCGCTCCTTCCTCAAGACCAAAAAGCGGGTACCTTGCGAGCACCGGCAATGAGATGTTTGGTCTTCTAGACCGCCACCCTAGGGCCTTACGGAGAAAGGTCTTGAGTAAGCCTTGCCACGACCCACGGGAAATATTACCGGGAACAATGGGTGAGATACTTGCGGCAGATTGTATGACCCAATGGGAAGCCGGGGCACCAAGTACCTCATGAGCGGGCCTAGCACCGGTCATTACTGAAGGGGATGTCATAATGGGCCTGCAACGCCTAATAACGGGAAGGCGGCAGATTTGGATGGTATCACGGCAGAGCTGCTCAAGTGGGCCGGGCCCCCAATGGTGCCGGTTCTCACGGCCTCTTTCAACGGGGGCATTGCAAGAAGGCTTCCCCGCCTTTGGACTACCGGTAGAGTTGTGCCCATATACAAAGCGGGGGACCCCCACCCGACCAACTATCGCATTACCATTATGGTCGGATTCTGTCTTTGCCAAGTTGCTTGCGGGATTCTTGGCCGATTGACACTTTGGGCGGAGGATGGAGAAGTCTTGGGCTCTCCATTTTTGTGAGCTTCGCCCAGGCATTCTACTATTGACCATATCTTCACTCTGCGAACACTCATAGAGGATAGGCCGGAATCGGCCTTGAGAATGCATCTTTGTTGCTTTGTGGATTTCGCAAAAAGGCTTTTGACACAGTGCCTCGGGATAAGTTGTGGGATAGATTGAGACAGACTAGGGACCCCCAATGACTTGCGAGAATGCTATATCTGAGACTATCACGAGGCTTGCTCCCGGTGCGTCTCACCTTTTGTCGGGGGCAGTTGTTAGTAGCATTGGGGTGCGCCGGGGCTGCCCCCTATCCCCATTCTTCGGCTTGTACATTGACCCGGCTAGAAGAATGGCTAGAGCCCCTGAGGGGAGGCGCCGGTTGATGCACCACATAATCCGACAACTCATATATCTTTGATGATGTTGACACGCTTTCGCATATACCCGGAGGACATGCAACGCCACACGGATGCTTTGGACACTTTTCGCCAATTCACCGACATGAGAGTTAACTTGGCCAAGACAAGGGTGCTACTTGGTCCCCATCATCCCGGCACCCACGCCTTCCCTCATTCACTTACCAGGGCGGGTAGTGGAGGTGGCTCGATCTTATAAGTATTTGGGCATTGAGTTTTCTACTACCACACACTTTGGGATGCATCCATCGTTATTCTGGTCCTTTGCGGTGGAAAGCCACAGTATGCAATGCAAAACAACGATCACAAGGCGAGTTTGTATGCATGGGGTCACCGGGCACACTTGTTCGGGGGCCTTGGTTGAACCGGTCCTCCTCTATGGGGCAGAAGTGTGGGGGCGGTGATATCCCTCACCACTTGGAATGATCTAGAGCGTGTCTGAAGGCCTTCTTGGCCGGGCACCGGGAGTGAAATCCACGGTCCCATATCGGATCTTGCTCCAGGAGGCGAGCTTCCTTCCATTCTGAGAGGGTCTGCGTTGGAACGTCACATTATTTACTTCCGGAAGGTGGTGGCTATGGATGAAGCCCGGCTGCCCAACCTTGCTTTGGCAGTGGCGATGGGCCCGCAGCGACTCAAAGCTTCCTGGAAAGACAAGCAAGCCCAGTGGTTCTCGCTATGGAATGTGCAGGCACACAGATGTGGACCAGTGCATACACCGAAGGAACGCGCTGCCTTGAAGCGATACTTGGATGCTTGCTTCATGGCCAAGCTTTGGGATCTTGAGAGGCCTGTCACATGTCAAGGTGGCAAATTATCGGCGGCCGAGGTTAATCCCATGCTCACGAGGGGCCCACACCACTACACCGTGCACCCATCTACCCATGAAAAAGCGGGGGTGATTGCTTCCATTCGCATTCAAACGCAGTGCACACCACCTCCGCATTGAGGCGGGGGAGATGGATTCGGGGCCGCGTGAGGGCGAGAGTGTCATCAATCGCATCAGCGAGGCGCCATTGAGGATGAAAGTCACGCCCTCCGGGCTGTCCGCTCGAGCATATCCGGGGCTCGGTATGCTTTCGGTTAGTTGTGCCCCATCGGGCCTTGCATGAGCTCTTGAGCACGGCCTCTGTAGGCTTGTTGGGATCGTTACCTCCGGGAGGTAATGGATACACGGACTTCGGTTATGCCCCCCAATCCGGCATTAACCTCACCGGTGTACTTGTGATTATGTATATAACTGTGCAGTATGTCAGCATCCTTATTGCTACTAAGGTTTTTCCCCCGAAAACCCTTCGGGGCGGGGGTTTTTTAATCCTGGTAGTAATACGCCTGCTGCTCTCTCTTTGTACTTGGGTCCCATAGGCCAGTTGGTCTCCGTGGACGATAAAATCATATTCTATTCTATTATTATTGAAAAATGTGCAGAACATATTAGAGAGAACGATAAAGCAGTTATCAGCTCTACTTTCTCAGTTTTGGGCTCTGATTCACATAAAAGAATATTTCCTTTGAAGCTATTGCAGGCTAAACCTTATGTGGAGTTGGATGGCATCATAGATTGCTGATTTGATTTCTGCCATGGATTTGGCAAGCTAGCTGGTGCTATTTGGAACAAAGAAGGAGGCTAGACAAGTCAAGGGTACCTAGATATTAGTGCAACGGCAAATGCAATAGAATTTGATAGATGTTTTTGCTAGAACTTAGAGAAATTGAAACTTACAAGCATCTAGCAAGCATGCGGTTTTCAGTCTGCAATTTGAAGACCTTACCAGTATTATAAGCTTTACAATAATGATGATGTACTGTTACAGAATTTCTTATAGCGTGGACATAGTTGGAGCAGTTAGAAACATGCTTTGTGAAGAGAGATAATAGTCTTTATACTGGATCCATAGATCCCTTGCTGCATAGTCACCGTATCTTGTTGTACATTTTTTTTTGTCTGTATTATTATATCTTAGTTTCTCAAACAAATATAATGCTCTTAATAACAGCTCAATTGAGTTGTGGGATTGTCTGCTTCTTGAATAGTTGTTGCTTAACTAAGTTCTGGATTCAACTATCTTCGATTTTAAATATTGGCCATAATAAGAACTTTTTTTATCTTGATGTGTTTAGCAATATACGACACTTTCGAGATGGTTTGATTGGTTTTAGTGTGTAGCTATGTGGGATGTGCTATTTCTTGCTGTGTTATAAGCTATTTTGGTGTTGTTTTTGGTGTTGTAAAAATAAAATGATGTGCTTTTTGTATATGTTGTGAGCTTTGATATTACTTTACAATAAGATAACTCTATTCTTTGGTTCGTGTGTGATCTGGAAGCTACATGCTTCTCTATGCATCTGGTGCATCTGGGACATATATTTATAAAATGGAAGGAATCACGGCAAAAATAGAGCATTTTTGCGTAGATGATGTGCTCTTGCGTGTACTTTATCTAATATAATGACATTTTAATATTGTGGTTTGATTGGAATACCATACGGACAACATTTCTTTGTAATGTTCATGCCCTTTGTATTGTCACAGAAATGATGTTGTAGTTGCAGAAATTATTGGTTTTTGGAGAATGAGAAATAAGCGAAAATAAAATAACTTGATGTGTCTTGGCTTCTGGAAATAAACGAAAATAAAAGAACTTGATGTGTGTTTGGTAAAATCATATAGCTAATTACTTCTTTGCCATTTTGTTATGATGAATGTGTTGTGTTCACATGTCTTGGGTAGTATTTAGATTCATGAGCTTCCTCACGTGCCCACAAATAATTTTTCATGTCTTACAAGCACTATAATTACTTGGGTCTAGATCTTTCAGAAAACCAAAGTCCTATTACGTCATGCACTTTTAACGCATTTTCCATTCCATCTATGTTTGCCATCACATTCTACCCTGCACATGCGTTTCACCTTATGTATTCTATCTACTATTCCATGTGCAATGATCAGTGCCCGGGCCCTATGCATTCTATCTACGATTCCATGTGCTGAGATTAATGTCCGGCATCGCCGAGCACACGTTTCTAACAATATATTAAACTTATATATTACATGTTCTTCTTCAATGGTTTTAATGGTAAGCATTTTATTTCCATCTAATACTTGAATAATTAGAAAAAATAGAAACCACCATATACATGGTCAATAGCATAAAAGGAATTAAGTTCTTTGCAAATAGCAAATCGAAAGGACAAGTATCAAATTGAAAGGACCTATACAAAGTCTTCATGCACAAAGATGGGCTTAACATATCACTAATTTTACGTGTCTACTTCTTCTTCCTCATATGCCTTCTTTTTTTCTACCTCTTCTTCTGGTTCCTTTTGTTTTTCCTGTTAAAATTGAACAGATTCACCTCTTATACCTTTTGTATAAGATTGTAATGTTTGTGAAAATATACCTTTCCGTCCTCTTCATTCTCTTCATTTTCTCCTAGCACATGAATTTGGAATCCATTTTCAAACACGATAACTCTGAATTTAATGAAACATATATTTCCGTCAGAAAACAAAGAATACTTAAGAAATTTTTGAGATTAACATATCAATAGTTACCTTTCTGCTTCGTCAAAATAACTGATCCCGAGCCTTTCTGCCTCGTCAAAAGTATAGATCTCATGGGGAGGAACCAAGAGTTCCCACGCTCAGCCGGTTTAAAGTGTATTCTAGGCTTTGCATCATCAAGAGGGAATGCATCAGGAGGGAATAGATAAGGATTGTCCGTTGGAAATCTTTCTGCTTCTTCTTTGTCAGATTCCTTCTTCTTTTCTTCTGGTTCCTTCTCCTTTCATGACATATTTAACAAAATTTGGACTTATTCAAATCTAATAAATGTACTTCAAGAATGCCATGATAATATCATATGTATTTCTAGCTCTTATTAATTTTAATAATTTGTTCTGTTTATCTTTAGATCGAAAATATGATACTTACTAAAGTTTAAAGTTGTCTTCTAAACTAATTCTCGATTTCATCGATTTAGAATTAAATTTTCATCTAAGATAACTCTGTATAATTAAAATTCTATTCTTTTCAAAATATTTAAAGAAAGTTTTAGATTGACATTAATTAAATGATTACATTTATGTTTAATAAAAAATGAATAGTTTATTATTAATTAAATGTCACTATATTTTATTTCATCAATAATAAATTATTCAATAGTTATTATTAAACCAAAAACTTTATATCATTTAATTAATTTCAACCTAAAACTTTTCTTAAAGTATTGTTTATAAGTGTAAAAGTTTGTAAATTGTGAAATTCTTATAATAATTTCAAGTCAATCGCTTACCAAACCATCAAATTTTATTTAATTATCATGATTGCTAAATTTTGAATCTATTAAATCACTAAAAATTGAAATTTTTATATTCTTGAAATGTCCAATTCTAGATAGATTCAAATGAAAATAAGTTTGGAAATCAAGTTTATTCTTTGATAACCATTATAGTTTTAATTTAAAGATAAACTTATATAATCAAAACTTATAAAAATTATAACAATCAAGAAGAATCAAACAATACATATATTTTTATTATGGCGTTCTTGAAGTGTTATCTATTAAATCTGAATAAGTCCAAATTTTGTTGAATATGTCATTTTCCCTGTATCGAATGAACAAATCCACTAAACAAATCCACTAAGCTTAGTTGTTATAAAGATATCATAATCTTTATAGAAACATACCTTTTCATTTTCATCCGGTACTTTAGGACATCTAAATCTGAATGCATAAAGAAACATATTCCCGTCGGAAAACAGAGATCTAAGATTACTTAACAAAATTTTCACTACTTAAGTTACTTACCTTTCTATTTCGTCAGGCATAGGATAGAACCCATAGTACTCAGAGTCACATACAGGAGGCCGCTCTGGGACAAATCCGCGCCTCAAATTTTCAAGTCTGCGCCTCTCTTGATTTTCCTTTTAACTCTTGAAAATAAAGTCTTTCTGCTTCTTCTTCCTTGGGTGGGATCCATTTAGGGATCATCCAATCGAACACCTTCTGCTTCTTTACTACAATTTTCTCCTGGAACACCTTCTGCTTCTTTGCAATAATATTCTCCTCTGCATCAGAATCTTGCTTCTCCTTGCCTTTGTTTCCCTTATCTGAATCACATTTCTGATCTGGGAGGAATCAGAGTTCATTTGATCTCCTTTCTCGCCTTTTGAAGCATCTTCTCCGGCCATCTTTTAACCCCCTCTAGAACCTCCGACCCAAAAATTGCCTCTACTTGAGCTTTCTGTCTTTGCCCACTTAAGTGCTCCCACGTGGCATGTCCCACATGGCAAAGCAAAGCATAGCGCGCCCAGCCCAACTATTGGAAATCAAGGGAGAATGGCCTTTGTGTCTAGTAATGCCAAGGCCATAAAGGAGTGATTTTCCTGCACACACTTGGATGAATGCGATTTTTTGAGTTGGCCTCGGCTAGTAAGGGAGAAGGCGCTCGGTTAGGCGATAACTAGGGTTTACGAATTACCCTCAGGTAAGGTCCAATCTGGTCATTGAATGTCATTCTCTAGCTTCATTCTCGAGACCGATCCTCCTTTCAATTCTCTTCACATTCCTTGCAACCCACATTCCAGCAATCATCTCAGCTTTGCACATTCCCATTTTCCCAGATTTTCTTATCCCTTCGCTTCTGTCACTCAATCATTGGTTGACAGCCATACTCGAGGAGATCCCTTGCTTTATGGCTCGCCCTCTGAAATGCTCAACTCCAGAAGAACCCAAACTCTCTGTACTAGCTGAAGAGCTCGGAAAATATTTTATCCAGTTTGGGAGCTTCAACATGGCCGCCTTCACAGCTTGGCTACTGCAAAACCAAGGCATCCCAATATGAGATAATATAGCTCGAGAAGAAGACCCGGTCATCCCTAGGCCTGCAGCACCTATTTTTTCCAATGAGGAATGGATGAACATTCTCAGATAACATAAGGCTATCTTCTCTCCGGATGAAGATCATACCAAAGGTATAAAATTGGACTTTCAATCAGTGCGAAATAAATATGATCATCTGGTAAAGAATGCTATTATTGGGTGGGTCGAGAAAGAAGGTAAACTTGAGGAAATAGCCAAACACTAAGTTCTCGTAGTAGGAAATTGGCCTCCAGTGCGATCTGAGGGCTATTAGCTATGGTCTCTATAATGCGGGCCATGGTGGCACGTATGCTCTCAATTTTTGTAGTGGGGTGCTCAGACCCAATCTTCTCCTTGCCACCGAGCCTATGGCCTAGCCATTAGGCACCTACGGCCAGATTAGGCACTACCTTGTGGCCAAATTAACCTATGGCGAGATTAATCTTGTGGCCAAATTAACCGATGGCCAGATTTAGGACTAGTAGGGACAGAAAGTCTGTTGCAACTTGCACTATACAACAGCAATGAAGTGGAGATTGGCAAGTACAGAGGCCCCATAAATGGGTGAAGGGCATGCATCAATGTTTTTGCATGGCATATGCATGGGGGTTTGATATACCCCGACCCATGCATGGGGCATGCCCCATGGGGATCAAGCGGGATGATGGGTTGGATGGGGATGTAGCTGGCTGATCACCGCTTTCTGGCCGTATTAACCACATACCGCTTGATATGTACGTGCTTCCGTGAAGAATTGCCTATCTCTTATTTTGCCATCCAAGGAATTTTCTTTACCTATAAAGACTCCACGTTTGATTTCCATTCGCTTCTTTCTCTCTCCTTCAATCTGTAGCTCACTGTTTAAGTTGGTTTCATGGCATGTATCTTGTCTTGCCCTTCTTTTTACCATCGTATCTCATGTGCCCTTTCACCTCTGCCCCCTTTCTTTCTTTTCCCTCCCTTTATCCTGTCATTCTGATCCTTCCTTATCCCATTCTTTGCACTGCACCTTGTTGAAAATATTTGCATCCTTTAGCCCTTTTCAGAGATATCTTCTTGTATATTACCTTTTATGTTACATATGCTCATAGGATGAACCACACAAGGATTTGCTGCTTCTATGTAGTCAAAAGGATCTAATTCCCTTGCTGAAATGGTGGAATTTATGGATCAACAAAATATTTGCTCCATGATTATATAGTTAGCTCTGTTCGTTCTCGTAATAACCAGTTATGCTCTGAGAATTTTTTTTAAGCCTACCATCTTCGTCAGACATTGATGTACAATTTGGAGGATGTTTGGCTCTCAAGATTGCAGCTATGAAGAGTTTGAAAAGTAATTTCTAAAATGGGTGTATAAACAGATACTAGCATCTTTCGGTGGTGGAGCTACAAATGGACACAGTTACAGTTATTAGAGGGACCTCGAGCCGTACTTTCATTGGAAAAGAAGGTTGTAATCTTTAGACCTCAATCTTGGAGTAAGATGGTGATGTGATAATTCTGCCTATCAGGCCTATTGTGGAGCCTATGTATTTACTTATTATTATCAATAAAAATATAAATATCTTGCCTTCAAAAAAAAAAAAAAAAAAAAAAAAAAAAACTTTTAAATCCATTTTACACAAACTCATTACTATTCCATGGACTTTTGCAAAGACCATGTTCAAGTACAATTTGCAGCCTTCAGTTACAGCAGGTGCACTATAACCAAAGCCTTAAATTGGTTACAAAATAACAATTTTAAAGAAAGTCATAAATTCAAGTTACATTCCAAATCATGCTTCCAATTCATATTAACATTGCAAAGACAGAAGTTATGGGTCTTTATAGACCTCACTTAGATATTGGCCATCATTTCATAACCTGATGACTGTAATAGGTTTAAATCAAATCATGTTTATACTTGTAGTAAGAAATGAATCTTAAGCTCGAAATCTTGCTCGATATCCACAAATAATCAAGAGATAAGAAAACAAGCCAAGGAGTAGAAAACCCGGTTACCTGCAGTCAACCAGACAAATGTTAGCCTGAAAAGGGTAACAATGAAAGGACTAACAGGTAAGCAATGAATTTCCTAAGCTTTTCGCCCTTCACCTAGTTTGTTGATACAAAACAAAGAAGAAGGAAAAGAAAACATGCACAAAAAACTGTGCATAAATTGATGCCAGCATGCCTCCCAAAGTCTTGTGGCCACATGTACAAAGGCATACTTTGCAAATGCCAGCACCATAATGCGAGAGATTTTTACAAGGCAACACAGGCCGAAAACTTCTAGTTTATACACAATAACCCCTAAGCTATCTAAAGCTGTGTCATATTCAACTTGAGTCCACTATAATTAATGGTGGCATTCTATCTCTGCAATATCCATTGCGCAACTGTAATCTTGAAGAATCACCGTCTATTATACACATAGCACACATCTGTCCCAGATTCCAGAAATCATGTTCAGATGTAATATATTTTGTTTATTATCATAACACTAAGTCTCCTGAAATAAAAATCAGTGGGAAGTTCCCTAGAGTTCTAGGGGTAATAGCTTGCACACCCTGCTGGTCACGGCCAATAGGTAAAATCCATCTCAGAATCCAAGTGTCAACACCTTAAATTATAAGTGACCAATTATTATCTCTTTACTACCAAATGCAAGCAATTTACCAGCATTCTTTAGCTTAAAGGCACAAGCCAGAAGCATATTATCTCATTTAATTCAACCAGTAATAGAATCTTACCTCAACGCAAAAACAATTTCCTATTTAAATTGATAGTATAGAGCTTTGAAAATATCAACAAGTGAGAAGCACAAATCCCACTAGAAATTTGACTAGAAGGCCTTAGGACTCGGTAAGATTTATGATTTATCATGTAATCCCTTCTCAAACTACAGATCAAGGTTGTTAGATCAAGGAGACTAGACATATGTATGCTAGGGCAAAAGCTTCTATAAAATTCCAGCATCTGTCTACTGCCACACAGGAACTTAGGTAAACCACATTCAGCGATGTTAATAAATGCCTAGATCTCCATGATAGCTTTATGCATCTATTAGATTCAGTGTTGTGTTACAACAGATCTGCACCTAAACAATGATTTGACTACATGTAATTAAATAATATGTGCCAGTGCCTTTATCTTTATGCAATCATGAGAAAATACACCAAAATCATAAGAAGAGTAAACAAATAAATTTCAACCTGATGAGCTCGAATTTGACTGCTAATGCCTTGTGCAGCTGCCATTGTAATCTTGCTAAGGGTGCTTTGTTGCACTTCCTCTTCATTTTCCTCAATAGTCACAGACCTACCCCAATGCTACTGAAGATGGGTTTGCAATTTGCTCACAATTATCTACTGAATTCACCACAGAACATCCAGCTGCTTTTGCATTCTCAGAACCAGATTTCGTCCCTGTGGTAACCATCAGTCCATGGAGATGAAAAACTTTGAGCTTATTTGTATCTCTGGCTTTTTCTTTCTCTTGTAGCTAATTTCGATCATCCTTCGGTTGAGACTTCGATTATGAGCGGCGAGGGACTTCGCCGAGATGCTCATGGGCGCCCTCCCGATAATTACGCGACCTCCACACTAGAAGCGTGACCGGACCAGTGACTTCGCTATTACGGGATGTGGGGCCGAGTGCTTTGGCGGGACCCCAGCGTCGCCCTTCGAGGGTCAGCAACATTCCAGCGTAACCGATGGTTTGATGCGGTGTAAAAAGCATAGCGGCAGCTCCGTCACATTAGGGATCCGTGTACCGCTTGCGAGGCCACCACCGATCAGCGCCCCATCGAAGGACACAAAGGCGCGGTACCTTGCCAAGCATCGGGGGAGATATTGGCCTGCTGGACACTCATCCTCGAACCTTTTGGCCTTGAGTGCTTGAAGGCCAGCCCACCCTCGAGGGGACATCACACCCGGGCGGTGGGAGCGATGCTACGGCACTCTATGACCCGCCCGGGGGCAGCGTCGCCCATACCCCCAGGGATGGCCCCATTGGTTCGTGGGCGAGGATGTTGAGGAGGGGCACTGCAGCGGCTAGCTAATGGGAAGGCGGTGACCTCGATGGTATCTCTGGTAGAGTTACTCAAGTGGGCGAGGCGGCCCGCTTGTCTTGGGTCCTCACTACCTGTTCAGCGAGCATTGCGGGGAGGGTTTCCCCGACAATGGACCCTGGCGGGGTTGTTCCCATTCACAAAGGCGGGCGACCCACACTATCCGGCCAATTACCGGGCGATCATGGTCGATTCGGTATTTGCCAAACTGTTGGGCATTCTCGGCGGCAGATTGACCCGGCTGGGCAGAGGCGGCCGGATGTCGCGAGCCCTTACAGGCGGGCTTTTCGACCCCACGCCACTCAGCGATTGACCATATCTTTACTGCTGCGGACCGATTGAAGACGGTAGGAATCATCGGTTTGGACTTGTATTCTTTGCTTTGTGGACTTCGCATAAAGGCTTTTGATCTGGTCCCCCTGGGAAAAGGCGTAGGCTGAAGCTGCGTCAGCCCCAGGGCTCCGTTGCTGTGCGAGAATGCCATATACAGTGTTGTATGAGAGTTGTTTTGGCGGGATCACGACCCGACAGACCAAGCATTCACCCCAGAAGTATCGGGGTCCCAGGTTGCCCCCCTCTCGCCAACACTTTTTGGCCTCTACATTGATCAGTTAGAGCCCCGGCTTCTGCGAGCATGGGGGATGGCATCTGACTTTTTGCACCAGGTCATCCGCCCGGCTCATCTATCGCGGGCGATGTTGGCCTGCTGCCCCACACCCTGCTATCGCGATCTCACCCGGATGCCCTAGACACATTTTGTCGGGGCTCTGGAGACATCTTGGCGTCAATCTGGCCAAGACCAGGGTGGTTCTCATATCCTCTTCACGTCACCCCATGCCTCCTGCACTCACATATCGGGGACAGCCTGTGGGCGTCACGCCCACCTACAAGTACCTAGGGGTGGAGTTCCCCTCCTCGCTCTGCTGGGAGGCGTCTATCCGCTTGCGGGTGACAGCAGGCTGGAAAGCGCTTTATGCAATGCAGAACAACAGTCACCAGGCAGAGCTATATGATTGGGGCCATCAGTCACATCTGTTCCGGGCACTGGTCGAGCCTGTCCTTCTGTACGGGGTCGAGGTTTGGGGCCCGGTCGTCTCTTTGACGACCTGGAATGACTTGGAGCAGGTGCAGAAGGCATTTTTGGCTGCGGGCATTCATCCCCTATCGGTTCTCGCTGCGAGGAACCGGATTCTTGCCGCTTGGTGGGCAGCCCTTGATAGACACATCGTCTATTTTCAGAAAGTGGTTACTATGGGTGATGCTTTCGGCTCCGCTTTTGGCTTACACCGTGGCCATGAGTCCGCGCCCGGCTTAGGGGCCTGTTGGAGGGTAAGAGAGATCGACTGGTTCGCCCGGATGGAACGTCTGAGAACACAGTCGTCTGGTGCGCGGCGGCGATCGTGGCGACTGCTTGAGTACCTAGATGCTTGTTTCCTTGGCAAGCTCTGGGACCCCATTGCTCTAGAGCAGGTCAAAATGGCCCATTACAAGGAGCACATCAACCCCGTGTTAGCCGGGGCCTGACGCCTACCTGCGTTCCCACCGCCCCCCTGAAAAAGCAGCAGACTCATTGCCTCCATTACGCACAGGTGCCCACCATCTTCGCGATCGAGGCGGCGGGTGGATTGGGAGCCCCTCGCCGGGGCAGGCTCTGTCGGTCTTTGTCAAGCGGGTGCCATTGAGGATGAGTCTCACACTTTCGAGTTGCCCGGCGTTCCGGTCGGTCCGGGCGGTCACGGCTCCCTTAGTGCGGCGGGACGTGCCCTTGCATTTGCTGATGAACACACCGCCCGATGCGTGCCACGGGGTCATACATCCGAGGTAATCGACTGCGAGTCACCTTTGCCCCGCCCGGTCATGTCCGTGACTAGGCACTACGGGGGGTGGTTATATATTGGCATGTTTACGCATTTTATATGATTAGCCGCAGTTTGTCGGCGGGCTGATTATCGCCACGGTTTTCCCTCGAAAACCCTTCGAGCGGGGTTTTTAATCCGGCGCGATGTCCAAATCCGCTTGTCGCGTTTTGTATTGGGTCCCATAGACCGATTGGTCTCCGTGGACAATAAAAGTACCTTCCTTCCTTCCTTCCTTCCTTCTCGCGTCCCATCATATGAGAGAAGCAAATATGGTCTCAGGAAGAAGAGAAATGCTAAGACTGCAAATCCGGCACGGCCATTGCATCTCATGCGTTGCCCACATTTTACTTAAGAGCTTTGCCCTGTATAAAACCACGAAACCCTAAACTTCAAAAGCATACAGTTTCGTATAGATACATCCAGCTTTTCCTCTATTCACTTTTGTCATTTCTTATACATAACGCATTTTCACAACCATGGATCTTGGCAAAACAATTGCCCTAACCCATGTATTTCTAGTTTTTTGTCGAGACATGCTCCCACTACCCCTATGGTTTCTGATGCTCAATTTTTTGTAGAAATCCCCTTACAAAATATTTGAAGAACTCAGGATAACTTACTAAATAGGATTGCCTCTTTTTGGAAGTCTTAATTATGAGGCCGTTTCTGTAAGATCACCTTACCTTGGTGCGGTAGCTCCATTCTAGTCATGCTAGTCAATTAGGGGGATTAACCCTCAAATACTTCTTTTCTATAATAATAATAATAAAAAAAAATGCAGTAGTGTCTTTTATTTGAAAAGAATATTCGCGAGATTATTGTGATGTCACTGGAATATGCTGTAATTATGAACATTCGGATGATTATAGCAAATAGCACTAGCTTGATCCAAGGGCGGGCAATGATCAAATCAATATAGCTTGCGAGGACCGCAATTTAAGAACGATTCTGCACATTTGCCCTTAGAAACTTGGCACCAGGTTATGGAGCTTCTTGAGGTCCTCATTGTAACATTACCACTTCGAACTTCCCTGCAAACACCAATCACCTCTATAGACATACTTTGAGTTGATGCCACAGTGCAAACTGAGCCAGAGATATCCCCAAGTACCTCCCGCATAGACGCCATGGTCCAAACTGACGCGAGCCACTACCATATACAGATTCAGATGTAGATGTGCAAGATGCAGCTCTTGACCGGGCACATAGGCCACATGCCAGGCCTCAGAACAGACACGGAGTATGGGCTCGGGTCAAGCTGAGTAGGATCGTCACTTGAATTTGCGTATTATAGGGGTCGCAAAAGCAAGTTCGCGTTCATGTTCAGATACAGAGGCACTTATACGATTTTTCTCGGATACAATGCATATCCGAAAACTAGGATCTTTTACAGTGCAAAGAGTGGGTGCGCATCGGCCTGACAAGCCACGCCATCCCTAGTGCAATTTTCAGAGTCCTAAGGTAGGCTACGCGTTTTGCAGAGGCACTCACTTCTCGATACAAGAGGACCTCTCAGCTAACTTGTCAGCAATACGAGCTCTGCAAGGTTCGAGAGGCCAGGCTCTAGAAGAAATGGGTCGTATATCGCGAAGGCTCAGCAATTGTTCTTGATCAGTGGCCTGCTAACCCTTAGCTGGGGTATTTCTAGGCGCCTCCCCATGGTTGGCGAGCTCTGCTTTTTTAGGAAAATTTTGCAAACTTGTATAGTTCTTGATTCACTAACGGGGCTTTTTAGTCCCCTAGTTTTTGTTTGGGCTTTTGCTTTGTACCGTCACATGGCCCGGGGGAGGGGGGGTCTCTCTGTGGATGTAAAAATGCTTAACTTATCTATCTCTTATTTAAACCATAAGTGGTGCTGCTGCCATGGTATGGCAGCATAGAAGAGCATTGCACACAAATGGCATGTTGACTTGAGCATTTGAATATAAAGCTGCAAATTTGATGACTTTCACAAGTAGACACTAGCTTGAAGAGCCAAGGAGAGGACATTCATGGAAGATCACACAAGCAAGCAAGGAAATAAGATTCAAGCAAAGCAATTTGAAGATTGGAAGACCCCTCAAATCGACTTGGTATGTGGTTTACTTTGAGTTCTTGACATGAACACCTTTTCACATGGTTCATCTCTAGAGTTTATCACCTTATTCCTATTCAAAACATCCTACTTGCCTCATATTCCATGTTTCACCTTCATATCCCATAGCATTTTGACAAATAGCCTTTTCTTTAGTCAAAACATACCATTCATGCACCATTCACACCACATACACTTATCATGCCATCACCATCTTAAAGAAGCAAAAATTCTACTCAATTTTGCCTCTCCCATGATGTAAGGTCATGTTCTCTCTCTAGAAGTCAAAGTGGAGAGAGAAAGTGCACTAATTCCTAAGGGAAGCATGAAAAAGTCAAACAATCAAATTATTACATAAAAGTTGCAAGTACATGTGTATTAGTGCCAAATTGATCCATGTCACCATCCAAAATTGCCAAATCACCATCCACATCATCACCATTGCCATGTCATCACAATATATGTCACTCCTCATGAAAATTCAGTCTTTCAAAAATTTGACCTAAGCAAAGTCATTTAGACTCTTAAGGGGACATGTCATCATGCCACATCATCATTAATGCCTCCACATCATCACACACATGTCATTCACATCATTTCCACCACATCAAAAGTTTTGACTAGAAAAAAGACATTTTGCCAGCTTGTTTGACACATCATCATCTCGTGTTGCCATGTCATCCTCCATTTTGCCAACTCGCCATGCCAACTTGCCACTTCATCATATTCTTGCCCCATTTTGAGTCAAAAAGCCAAGTATTCATTTTCTAAAGAAGATTCTTCCATGTCATAGAGCATCGAAAAAAATTCCATTTGAAAAAAAGAATTTTCAAAAAAGACCTTGTATTGCCTATCCTGGTCCCTATGGTTTACTATATGTAATTGTGCATGGTACGTACATGAGTTGCATACGTACATGGCACATAAGCAAGGGTTTGCTTCCTTGACCAAGGGTTTACAAAAGAGATTTTCATTGCAAGAGAGGTTTGAGGAGCTCTGTGGTGGTGAAGAGGAGGCCAGAGGAGACACTCGGGGGAGGATCGCATCCACGCTGTGGAGGCAAGAGCTTAGAGAGGCGGCATCAACTCGTTCTTCTTTTTCAGGTGGGGTTTTCAAGGATTCAAGTGAGTGATAAGCCATTGTGAATCATTAGATGCATGCTCCGGTAAAGGATTTACTGTGTACTTATTAGCTTGATTAGTTATGTATCTTTGCGAGATAACAAGTGTAAGCTGAAGAGAACATGGAGATACTGAGTAATGGCTATGTTTCCATTGTTCATAGTTATTTTGAGTTAAACTGTAGTGAAGTTCTGGATTGGAATGGGATGCTAAGAGATAGAATCAGCTTCGACGGTTCCAGAATCATTCCAACAGATATTGACAGGTAGAAAAAAGGGATCATTCTACAACAAAGAGTTAGATTCATAATCGGAAGGGTCGTTTTGGATTTCTTCAGGACCTGTGGAGCAGATTTGTGAAGCTATCATGCTGGGCTCGGATTCATGTGCAAATAGGCTTAATTGGATGCTAAGATGCCGATTTGGCCAAGAAAAGGGCCGATTTGAGAGGATAAGGGCTGGAATAGCTGTTTGAGCCTGCATCGAAGTTGTTATGATCGGAATTAGAACTCTGAAAAGTGCTTTGAATTGACCTAGTATAGGTCGGATTTCCTGGGTATAGGGCCGATTGGACTTTAGGCTGATGCATGCTGTGCTGAGATATGTAAATCGATCCCTGAAAGGGTTGATATTTCGCCCTGTGCACAGGTCGAGAGTCTAAAATTGTTCTGCTTTAGGTCTACGTTATTGTCTTTAGTTATAATTGGTGGTCGATTTGTTGCTCTCTTTGTGCTTCTTAATAAATGCTAACTAATGTTAGAAGTACCAAGATATAAAGGAACATTCGATCCTTGAATCGAGCACAGACTATCCACAGCATAAGCCCAGGCGAGCTGCAAGAGAATTGGTGAAGCATAAAGCATAAAGATATGGAAGAACTTGTTTTTCATGAAAAATAACGCACAATACGGAATAAGATGTAATTTAAGATTAAAAAGTCTAGAACCCTTGAAAATTGGTATTTCTTGGCCTGGAGATGGGACTCAGTCTAAGGGTCAGTTGACAGATATTATATGCAGTTACGGTCATGAGACGGTGTGCTTTTTTAAGCTAGAAGTGTGTGATTTTGAGAACTTGCATTGGATGCATTATTAAATTGAAAGCTAAGGATTTTGGGGGTTTTAATATGGGATATTAAAACTATAGCTTATGATTATTTATAAATATGGAGAGGTAGCCATGCTAAGGAATAGCTTTGTACAGATACTGCACCTAGAGGGTCTCTCGCCATCAAGGGTAACTAAGGTGGTATGTGGATCAGTAAAGTGTTGTAACTTAGATTGGGAGCTATGGAAGTGGCTTTTGATATTAAAATATAAAACCTTAGCTAGGTGATCCTATTTGAATAATATCATGGAGTTAGCCTATATCGTCACCATAATAGTGGTTCAGGGATGCTACATCGACATGCTGGATTGCTATCAAGGTCTTCATCACTGAGTTGCTACCTCGAGATGGCATAGGATGTATGAGTTGCATTCGTTATGGTGGGGAATGGGTAATCTGAGATTCTTCGTATTTACTCTCGGAGATTGGTTTGTATCAAGCTACTTGAACGTGGGTAAGTTGTATGGGCAACATCGGCAATAGTATAATTTAGGCACATGTTTAGCAAATATTCTAATGAACACCACATGTCATAGTCGTTGCATTGTTTCACTGTCGTCTTGGTATTTGATTAAGTCTATTGGAACCTCCAGGGTCGGGCTTCTAGGTTCGGTGCTCTAGGTTGCTCCAGCATGCTCATGTTGATTTGTGATTCTCTGTGGTATTCTTGTGCTCTGTGACACCAGGCGTAGCTTCCCTGATCAGGATGCTACGTCAACTCTTGTGACTCCATGGTAAGAGGTCGTCCAGCGCCAGACGTGGGCTGGGAAGGGTATGCGCATACGAGGTTCATCCCACCAACTCTGCCAACGGGGCTCGGAATGTGAGTTGGCTGTGCACTTCTCTGCTAACAGGGCCTGCATGTAGGTTGGCTGAGCTTCCCATTGTCCCGGAGCTATGTGTCATGATGGTTTGTTATTTTGGCTATATTCTTTGCTTCTGATGTTCATGTTTGATATTTCCTTGGAGTATGTTGTCATTGTCTTAGCATTGTACTCACCTAAGGTTCTCCGTTTGTGTTTATGCTTATTCAAGATTTCCAGAGTATTTCCATGCATGCAGTGGCAGCCAGGGATCCCCACTTAGTCACGAGGACTAATGCCAGTGAGTGCATGTGCAGTGAAAGAGCAAGGCGATGGCACCAGCGTTGTTGTGGCTCATGGATGAGCAAGAAGCTTTTAGGGTTGAGTTCTTAAACATGGATGTTGAACCGTTGAGAATATGGATTCTTTGGATGTTAATGTTATCTGATTATATTGAGATCTCAAGTACTTGCTCATTGAGTTTTGAGTGTGCAATTTTACTGTGCAAGAGGACGATTCAATTCTTCACCATATTCAATTGTTTGACACACCAACCTAGAATTAGGGCAATATTGACAAGATCTCGAGTTGCCCGGAGGGTCAACTCAGCAGGCTCATCACATTGCCCTTCATTTTTAGGTTCTTGGGAATCGTGCCAAAGTTCAGAAAAATAAAAATAAAAAAAAATTCCTATCTACCCCTCCCCCGGCCTAGACTCTCCTCCATCCAATCTCCCCCCACCATGTGGTACACCCGGGCATGTGGGGCGGTAACGGACCGAATCCCACGTGAGCATAGCACGTAATTTTAATAATCCACGTGTGCTATGCCTTATATATCCATGTCTGCCTTTATGAAAATATCTGTGGGATAAATGGCCAAGTTTTCTCCAGAACCTTAAAATCCTATCGTGCCAAGATCCGTCTGTTTGCCTAGAATCAACCATCAAATCATTGTGAAAACACTCAGATCTGCTCATCCTAGGCCAAGAACGACAAAATTAAACTAGAAGACAAGATTATAGGCCGAAATTGCCAAGAACAGGCCGGAACAGAGCTTTTTTGAAAAGGGGAATTGACACAGAGGAATTATGAGGGCTTTGGGCAAAATAATCGACCAACACTGCTCATTTTGAGACCGGTTTTGAAGGACTTTAGCTTGAATCTGCCTTCCGAACTTCAAAATCCATGGTTTACCTGATGCTACTATTTTATTTGCTATTTTGAAGAATGATTTGATCATGTACCCAAGACCACAGAGCTTGGGAATCTGACTTATGATTGTTTAATATTGAAATGAATAAAAATCCAACCCTTGGTGATATATCTAAGTTGAATTTGCACTCTTCTTTCAAAACAAGGTAAAGCAATAAGGTAAAAAAGAAATCTGAAGGTGAAATAGTATATCTAAAGCTCATTGTGAACTAGATCTCATCATATTTAAATTCCACATCACAACTAAATTAAGTTGCATTCAGCACATATATTCAAGAGGTCTAGTGTTTGCAAGATCAAGTGCATTTGCAGAAAATAGTCCATCTAGGAAAGAGCACAAAAAGTTGGAAAAACATAAAGAAAGCATTCTTAACTTGCCTGATTACAGTATTCTTGCTAGTTTTTGCATTTCTCAAGTAAAAAATTGCATTCTCAAGTTTATAGCCGCATTTTTGATCAGGCAAGCAGTCCTCCCTTGCTCACAGACAACTAAAAAGTAGTAGAGTACATCCAAAGTTCAAAAAAGATCATTAAGATATCAATTTGCCAAACTCTGCTTGTTGTTTTCTCACTATGACAGTAGTCAGGACAAATCTTGAATTTCAAGGATTTTCTGCATCTGTTTTTGCCAAAAAGAGAGTTTGATCCTTGTGTACAGACGTATCAGAGAGAGAATCAAGCATCAAAACTCCAAAAGAACTCATATTATTTGATCTGCAAAAAAGTGCACTCTGTCAGGGATATTGACTTTTTTTTTACCCAGTTAGAATTGCATATTTGAGTGACCTGTGCTATTCTTTTGGCATCTGACTTTTGGCCTAGCACTCCTCAAGGCTTTAAGTGGTTGTAACATTTGAAATCATGATTAGATCTTGCTTTGCTTAAAATGGTATCCTTCTTTCTGAGGTAGTCTTTTTCCGATTTGGGAAAGCAGTTCTAAAGTTGTATTCAGGCTTTATTCTTGGGACTTCCTCACACAGAGTGGTTGCCTTAAGCAACTTGGAGGTTCTAAACCATTGAGGTTGAAGATTTTCCAGGAACACCTTCAACATTTTGGAGGTTCTACCGAGATCTCACGTGGATCTTGTGGAACTCATGGCTCCTAGAAGAAGTAATGAGTCTGCTGAGCAAGTACATACTGAACCTCAAGAAAATACAGGAGTGCATGTTGCACAGCTTGGATCAACTAGTCAAGGTACTGTAGGTATGCAATATTTTGAGCTTAATATGCCTATTTCTCCTCCTATCTTTGACCCTAATGTCAATGCTAACGATTTCCTAAAGACTTTTGAGGAATACTACTTAGATTATGGTTACAAAAAGGGAAGGAAGTTCTCAGAGTTCAAAAAGTCCTTCAAGAATGATGAGGTAAGGGCTTGGCTTGAGTATGTCATCAGCACAGGTGTGAACACTTGGGAAGAAATTGAGAAGCAATTCTTGGAGAGGTTTGGTAAGCTCATTGAACCTCAGGACTTGGTCTTTGAATTGCAATCTTTCAATATCAAGCTGGGAGAAATTGTTCATCAGTATGTTGAGAGATTCCATATGCATTTAACTAAATGCCAAAATAACCATGTTCCAAATCACACTCTACACCTTGTGGCATGTTTTATAAAAGGTCTTAGCAGTAGGCCTAGAGTCTATAGAAAAATGTATAAGCTCGAGAAGCTATTGAGATTGCCAATGTTTCTTCTTATCTTCCTGATGATGTGCACATGACTAATGATCCATTCTTTCCAGATTATAAGCCAGAATACATCGGACCTGGTCCAGTACCAGTCTATGCTATCCAAAAGGAAAAAAAGAAGCCAAAGGTCGAGGATTCAACCAGTCCTGTAGCTGATGTCAGAGATGAAATCTCACAGGTATCTAAAGCATTGCTGGAGGTCACAAAACAACTTCAACAAATGAAAACCTCGAGACCTGAAAGGAAGACTTATCCACCTTGTGCACGTTGCCAAAGAGATACTCACTCTTCTGATTATTGTTGGTATAGACCATGCACAAAATGTGGAAAGAGAGGACATTTTGGTAAGGAGTGCCCAATCTGTGCCTTGCACGGCAATTGGAGATTATGACGTTCCAGCACAGTATACGGTCTTAAGACGTATACTGTACTGCCTCGTCACACGTACACGCCATTCCGACTGACGTGTACGCCAATGTGTAGCCGAGCAGGTAGCACCCTAGGGGGCAACTTGCAAGGTGTGTGCATTTAATTATGGGCACAATTGCCCATATGCACACTTATCCATGTGTGTGTCAATGTGTACACATTTATCCATGTGTACACATTTACCCATGTGGATATCCTAGGCACTTATTTAATATAAGTGGGGCCACATCCAATTATCCCACATGCCTAAAGGGGATAATGGGCCTAACCCTTTGTCTATATAGGTTAAGGAAACCCTAACTTGCCATTTTCGTCCATAGGGTTTTAGGGCTCTGTTTTGCTTGCTCCATGAGTCAAAACCGCATCCCAGACTCTGTCTGAGCGAACCAGCTCGTTAGTTTCCCAATCTAGCTTCATCTTCTAGCAGCAGAGCAGGATGGTCGAGTTCAGAGCAGGAGGAGCGAGCCAAGGATCAGGTATTTAGTCAATTTAATAGCCTAAACCGTCTTCCAGTCATTGAATCAGTAGGTTTAGCCTATTAACCCGTAGCAGCCATTTAGATCTCTAGATACCAAGCTCTAACTAAAGAACCTAACTCTATGATATAGATTAGATCTTGTTCTTTAGTTCTTCTGTGATATGTATGATGATGTATCTCTGTGGACTCATTGTATTGGGAAGGGGGGTAGAGACCCTAAAGCCTGGTAGTTGATGCTCCTAGCTAGCCTCTTTAGCACACTGTAAATTTGGCATGTGTACAAGAACCACACCTGGTTGTGGGTGAAGGGGCCAGACTGGCTTATAAGGAGGTTCGTGTTCTGACTCTTGAACGATCCCTCTGGTGTGTAAGGCCTACCGGGGATCATTGTGGACTAGGTCTAATGGCTTGCCACTGCGTGTGGGCAAGGCATGGGCTCGACATCCGTGGAGTGATGCGTCACTCTCCATTGGGTTCAAGTCGAATAAGGGCAGTGGCCCTCTAGTCACCTTGAGTCAGCATGTAGATCTCTGGAGGGAGTGATCCCTACCTGCCCCATCGGAACTGGGGAGATGCAACCCAGGAGTAGCCCCTTTGGCTATGCATCCGGCGGGCTACAGTCAGGTCCCAACACTTTTCAGCCTACTCTGCAAAGTGTGCACAGGAGGGGCGGATGGAGTGGACTACCCTAAGCCATGTTCTCATGCCAGCCAAATCCATTGCCATGAATTCTGTCTGCAATGAACTCTGGAGACCCAAGCCGTCAGGCATCCCCTTTGAGTCTGAGTCTTGGGTAGGATTTCCATATGTGATGTACTGATCCTTGTCTATGCAGATATGTGATGGGCCATCCTTCGAGATGGTTATGTGATGTTGATGTTGTATACTGACATGTATGTTTACGCTTCTGCAGCTAGGTAGGCCCTGAGGGAGACAGGGTAAATGACCCCTTCATTCTTCCCACTGCAAGGTTGCAGTGATACGTGGAGGGCCCTGTATCAGTATGGAGCTGGTATAGGGGATGAACTCCTGTTTGTATACGGTGAGTGCACCGTATATGAGTAGGGGACGTCACAGTGGTATCAGAGCAATGTTCTTGGAGACCAAGAGCAAAGCACTGGCCATGCTCCCAGTAGTACTAACTTGATAGGATTCTCAAACCTCGAAAAGTGGGAAAATTTTTTTCTCATTTTTGTAGTATATGCTAAGCTAGTAACAGTTAAGCGAATTGGAACAAAAAAAAAAAGGGGACTAAAAACAGTTGAGCCAAATCTTTCTAAGACATTAGGCCATAAACACCTTAATACTTGATGAATTTCAAAAAGGTAACATGCTAGATCGAGTTTTAAGGTAAGCATTAGTTAGATTTGTGTGTACGAGCACATAGAGCGAGAGATACAAGAAGAGGAGAGGGCAGAACGAGAGCAGGAGACCAAGGTTCAAGAAGCAGCAGAGCAGAAGCTGGTCCAACATTTTGAAGACTCAACAGCCTGCACAGTACACGCCAAGAGAGTAACTCTAATGAAGAAAGATATGCACTTAGCCAGTCATATCAGAGCCTTATTAATTTCGTAAATGATAGAATTTTGTTTAATACAAAGTGTTTTAGAGTGAATTATATTTGTATGAAGTTGCTTAATTGAGTTAAGTTACTGAGTTCTAGCTTTTGCTTCAGTCAAAACAGACATCCTAGGCCTCACACGTCGCGCCAGGACCGAAAATGAAAAGTTCATTATTGGTCTGGGTGCAACGTGTGAGACCATGCCCCAAAAGTGCCCAAAACAGCTCCAAATCGACCAAATAAGAGGTCAATTCTGCTTAACTCGATGATTCCAGCAGAATTAGACCCTTATATCACCCAAATTGGACAAGTTTAACCCATTTAGAGCCAATGTCTTACACGTCACGCCAGGACCGAAAATGAAAAGTTCATTATTGGTCTGGGCGCAATGTGTGAGACCTCCAAACTTTGAACCTCCATAACTTGAGCTACAGAGCTCCAAATCGCCTGAAATTTGTTGCAATAGGACCGTTAGAAATGTCAAACCCCAGCTCAAAATGACCAAAATTGCTCAAACCCTTGAATTGTTTTTCCAAACTGTGGTTTATTTGTAAATAGAAGCATACCCCATTAGTACCTCGCAAGCATTGCTCTCAGCTCAAAGCTGATGCCTTACTCCTAGATAGGAGTGCTCAAGAACACCCCTTTGTTATAGCCATCTAGACCTCCACATAGCAACCCAAGTCCAACTATTGGTACATCACCTCTGCTCATGCCAAAGGCATAAACCTTGACCTAATTCTGTGTTCTTCTAATAGAGTTTGACTTATATAGCCACCACATTGACACTTCCCTATTGCCAGGATACCTAGAAAGGAGCTAGAGTCTAGAGCTGCCCAAGTCACTCCATGTGTAGACATTGGATTCCCCCAAACCAACTTTGCTAGGACCTTAGAGTATGCCTCAAACATCATGGAGGTTTTGCAAAACAACCCTCATTTCATGCCATACCACACGTCCTAATGTCCATAGACTTGGAGATTATAGATATGTCTCCAGTAATGCTGCTCGAGCCATCTTGCTTGCTTATAGAGCCCAAAATGTTGTAGGAGAACCCTTCAGGTGGACCCTTAGACTCTAGAATATACGAGCGTTGCTTTCGAAGTACAGGGCCAGAGCCACAGAAGAGCTAGAGGCGCAACTTCTTGAAGACATCAAGGTCCCAGCCGATGTACAGACAGATAAGGAGAGGAGACCGAAAAGGCAGACCCAAGAGAGGGAAGCACAACGACAAACACCTCAACCGACAAACGAGTAGAACAGGACACCACCGGCCCATCATCAATCTTCATCAAATGGGAAGAATATTTGGTAACCAACGGCATCAAGAATCTTCTAGATGTTAACCTCCCGGCTACCACGTCCACGAGTTCACATCAGAAAGAGGATCTCGACGCCTTCACCAACTCGACGCACACGAGTTTCAAATGGAAGAATACAAGGCAGCAAAATACAGGTGCAGGAAGACGTTAGACATCGATGCCATGTTAGCATCACGAGCTAAGGCCAGAGGGCATAATCTTCCGTCGAGGAGAGAAGTCATGGCGACACAGGAGCGTATAAAAACCGGAGGGAAGACCACCACGACCTTGCAACCCAGCAGCTCAAGCGAATGTCATGCAATGTCAACAAAAGGAGCAACCAAGCTAGGCAACCACAAAGCACCTTAGGCTGACCAGGACGAGCTTCCAGCTCCCTTGCACCAGCAGGAGAACTTTCATCGGTTCCAAAAAGTAGGAGACCATGAGGGGGAGGAGACGCATATCAGGGAACATCTCCAACTTGAAGGCCTATATCAGCATTAGGGGCAATATCAAGGAGGAGAATGTTCTGCTCGAACAAGAATTCCGGACCCAGAAACACCTAGAAACCAAAGGAAGGACGACTTTACTACGTCAGCCAAGGAGTGCGAGATTCGAATGGATAGGACCCAAGGGACGGAGGAGACGACCTAGCCAGCAGGTACAAATCGCGCAAAGGCAACCAGAAGGAGCCATGGTAGGGGCAATGGAGATGACCACACTTCCAGGCACAGGAGAGACACTTCGGAATGAAGCAAAGCCCAAGCAACAGGAGTCGCATTCAGAAATTCAACCTGCGGAGGAATGACAATGCCTGCCTACCGGCCACGATCTCAGAGCTTCGAAGACATTCAAGAATGCTCGACTGCAACAGCCAGGTGACCCTACTCAAGCGATCAATGGCACCGCACATCGACAATCTTGCAATGACACACCGCATGTAGGGACATTGAGCGGTCACCGCATTCCTTACGACGGACATACACATTAAGAAGGAGCATCTTTTTCAAGGGATCACATCGATGAACACTCTTTGCAACTTGGGGTGACGAGCTCGGATCAGACATGAAGCTCAACCATAGTAGCAGCATCTCAAGGAATCCCGGAGTCAACCAGAACGAAGAAGATGCAGCAAAACCGAAGAATCAAACGCGATAGGAGGAGGGGAAACCCTAAAGGAGTATAGACATTTAAGTAGATCTTCGTAGTTGTTTTAGAAAAGTGGATGAATTAAAATCCCAATGTAAATGCGTATATGTCTATTGTATATCTCGGGCGTTCACACATATAGTGGAGAAACATGAGTTTAGAGTCATGTTTTACGGATTTAGCGCTTAGATCAGGAAGCTCCTTCACTTCGACTACCAAATAAGGAAGCAAGGAAGCACAACGATAGCCCAAGATCAAAAGGGAAGAGCAAGTACGAGGGAGAAACGACCAGAGCCCAAGCAAACCTTCGACTCCAAACACTTCGGGAAGTGCCCTCAAGTAGAAGACCACTCGTCCACCCAATGTCAGAATAAGAGACAACACCGGTCATGTCAAGATAATCAGCGCTGCACCAGGACATCGCCAGGACGCAACACTACCTCTTGTGGCAGCAGCAACACTTGACGAACTTATGACACGAGTGGCCTCAACAATAGAAGGAGGAACGACCCGACATCAACGAGCCAACTAAGAAGGCAACATCTCGACGACCATAATTCCACCTTGTGGTAATATAGGGTGATGCGCTATGACACGTGTATTAGATGGAGATGCACTTACGAAAGGCACTGCGACGAGGAGATATGCCTTCAACAACTAGGTGATGGCTTCGTCAGGTACTCCTACTAGTAATTAGAAGAGAAGAAGCCGATCATATCTCCGACATGGGCACATCAAATGCCCAAGGTAGAAGCATTCGACACCTTAATGACAAGGATAGCAACTGAAGCACCTTCGGCAAAAAGAGAGTTCAAGATAATAGCTAGGCTATTCAACGACAAGAGTATATCTAAGGCGGGTACTTCTTCAACTCAAGGGTCAAGCTGCGCAGATATAAGGATCCATCATCCCGACAATATAGCCAGCAGGGAGAAGAGCCATGATGCTTTACTTGACAGAGAGACCGACATGCATAGAGGGACAAAGGTCAGGAACTGAAAGCTGGAGAAGTGCTAGCAACTGACTTCTTCCACGAGCTCCCTAGAGGCAACAGGAGGATCAAAACTGACGAGCACAATCAAAACCACCAGAAGGTACCTCAAGACAAGAAGACGGCATAGCACTGAGGAACGTGACAATGTCCAAGCCATGTGACCGAGGGGATCAAACAAGGAAGATTGGAAGCTCGATGGAGAAGCAACTAGGTGAGGCGAGGCGAGCCGATGACTTGCACGCGGACTTGCATGCAACTTGGTGAACCCAAGGATGGACGATTCAAAGAATAACTGCAGAAGAGAACAACTCCAGAGAAGTATAGCCAAAGAAATTGCACACAGCCTCAAGAGACGCCTCCAAATAGCTTCAAGTATCATGAAGGGGGGAACAATTACCGCCCGAGAACAGGATCAGGAAGCAGACCGAAATGTCGAAGCATCAACGACCAACACACCTTTAGTTAGAATGTGATGCAAAGCGTGTTGTGCCATAGCCGACAAACATCGGAGGGTCCAAGTATATCAACAAGTTACCCCGGAGTATGAGCTGACGTACAAATAGGAGGATACAGATCGTCAACACCATTGCACCGGGAGGAACACCGATGACATTACCAAGGAGTAGGTGTGCAACTCGAAGGGAGGCACAAGGGGGACCTAATAGCTCTAGTAGTAATTGTAATTATGTAAGCTATATGCTTTGCATGTATAGTTCCCTTGTTATTCCTTCCCTCCCATAGCATAACAGATCAAAGGAAGAGATGTCAGGCAATTTGTAGGGGTGAAGCAATCAACATCCTCAACACTCTTCGGGCAACACGATAACGACAAGAGGACTCGACGTATGAGACATCGATGGAGTCGAAGAAACAATATCGGATACAGAGTCGTCCTTTAGCTGCCAAGACAAAGAGTTTAAGATGAAAGATCTTTTTCAACGGCGTCACCTTCAGGCTTTTGAAAAGCGGCATGGAAGATTCAAGTGATCAACTACGCCATCAAAGCCTCCAGCCTCTACATCAAAGAGGAGCCACGGTCAAGGGGACTGAAGTATCGAGCGACTCGGAAGAACGTCACCTTGCTACTTCAAGCAGGCAACGAGTGGATGAGCTTCTAGCAAGCTCAAGGATCTAAGGCCATGGGGCCTAGTAGGTAATGTAGGGATGGTAACATCCATATTGGGATTAGAAGGCATTTCTAGATATTATCGCTGAAAGGATTGCCCCAATATTGAGCTAAGCGTCAAGGATTGGGAAGGAAATGCATAGGAGTAACTAAAATTATACACGATTGTTAACATGCATCCAACATATTGAAACCACTTGGTGAGATTGATCTCCTCGCTAAGAAGGATTCATTGCTAGGATAATTGTTGACCATGTATAAATCTAGTACCTCCAAAGAATAATCCAACCAAAAGAAAAGAAGTAATCTAACAAGTCCGGCCAACTTGTTACGATGGCGTCAATTCGATTGGTAGGAATATTCCAAGAGTTTAAATAACTAAGAAAGGGGGAACCTCTAGAATATAAAAGAATAGTGCATGCAAGGTACACCTAAAATAAGAATTATAGTAACCAAATAGTCTTTTGAGACAAAAGGAATTGTCATAATGACAAAACCTTGTGGTTTAGAATCGTTCTAACTAAGTAGGTAACCCATAACTATATTGAAATAAATGATAACATAATATGTGCATCCATCTTAGATGGTTATATATATCAGCTAAGGCTAGTAAATTAATGCGCTAAGTAAGAAGCGTATAACCTCTTAAGGAGGAGAATAGATATGACGTTGTGTACAACGTCATTGAGGGGTGCAGGACCATTTTCTTTTCGAAGAAAGTGGGAGGGCTCAATCTTATGATTGAACGTACTTGCATCGAATTGACCGACCCGTAGAATAGAGTTCACTCCGGCAATGGCCGAAGCGAACAGAGCGTAAGATAAATAGATACCTTAGTGCTCAGGAGGCCTTCAACGTGCGAGACTGACGTAGTAGCTAACTACACCAACAAAGTGGAGCAAAACTATGGGAGCAATGCAAGGACCAAGTCATCTCCAAATTATTCGACGCCGGCTCAATGGGTGGATGTGTCTAGCCTTAAGCTTTAATGTGTCTTATTGATAAGTTAAATATGGACCCTAATAACTGCATAGAAATTGTTGTACGTATATGTATCATAGGGAAATAAGTTAAATAACAACGGTAATGTGAGGTAGCATGTTAATTAATCCTTCGCAAGGATGCAATTCCTTCCAAGGATAGCTATATGACCTCAGGTCCTTATAAATATAAATAGAAAATAGAATTCAGATATACTTAAGTGCATCTTAGGGATATACTTCCAAGGGTAATGCAGGACCCAAGGAAGAGAATAAGAAGCACATCTAATTCTTGTGTATGATAATTAAAACCTTGTCTATGTAACAATAGGTCTAAATCAGGGTTATTGTTTAAATAATCGCGATCTAAAAGTCGTTAAATATTGTAAAGCTTAGAGTAAATATAATTGTACTATCGGAAGTAATGTATCCGATACTATGATAATATTAATTCATAAATATTACCTTAGGGTAATTATGTTAATCACATGCATTAAAGGAGCCAGCAAAAAAATCGGCTCAGACATGTCGATTTGTGTTTAAATTAATTTCATGTGTAGTTAAGATTAATCTACGCATGCAGCCTATGCCAGGTATGGGTTGCATGCGTAATTACCGATGATGGGACCACTACGGTGATCTCTAGGACGTGGTGTAATGTCATTGTAGGCATGACCGCGGTTTTGCTTGAATGAGTTGGAAGGTAGATTAAAAAGTCTACTTCCGTCCCACGGAAGTAGACGACCTCGAGAGATAAGAGGTCATTCAGGAATGCATTGATAGGAAAGCACCTCTAGTCAATGCCTACGGGGAGGACCCTATCCTTCACGCCCAAATACGGGAAGGACCCTATCCTCCACGTCTCAGGCAACTAAAGGTGTAGGCATGAGCGGCATATAGGCATTATAGGGCGCTGTCTCCACGGCCACGATGGAAGAAGCATCCTCTTCCTACGCCGGGAGATTAGTCATGCATTCATGTAGATAGATGGGGTGGTTCCCTTATAACCAACTTTACATTAATATTCTAGCGTGGTGTGAATCCAGGAGGCCAATGAGAACGAAGAACCGGCGGGGAGTCGCACCACGAGCACTTGTATGGAGTTCTAGAGTAGTTGTGATTTCTACCATTGAAACTAATCGCTTAAATCTTATGTGAGATAGTAAGTATGTAATTATAAATATTGTAAAATTAATGCAGGATTTCAAGGTGCAAAGACATGCAACACAAATTTTGTTAAAACGTGTTGCAAGGGATGAAGAGTACCTTGGAAGTGTAAATTTTGTATGAAATTGATAAACTTTGATAAACTTAAATGTTGTATTAAGTAAGGTTAGTAATTACCTTGTGTTGATTAAGTTATGAAGTGATAAGTCAATTGGATAATGGAATAGTACAGTAATGTCTTAAACATTACCCTAGAATAATTCTAATAATTGTGTAAGTATAATAATAATAAATTGTATGCATCAAGTTGATTACAGGTTAAGAAGATCCCAAGGTGGGGAGACCCACGATGCTGCGGACAGCATCATTTCAAGGTGGGGAGAATGTGACGTTCCAGCACAGTATACGGTCCTAAGACGTATACTGTACTGCCTCGTCACGCGTACACGCCATTCCGACTGACGTGTACGCCAACGTGTAGCCGAGCAGGTAGCACCCTAGGGGGCAACTTGCAAGGTGTGTGCATTTAATTATGGGCACAATTGCCCATATGCACACTTATCCATGTGGGTGTCGATGTGTACACATTTATCCATGTGTACACATTTACCCATGTGGATATCCTAGGCCACTTATTTAATATAAGTGGGGCCACATCCAATTATCCCACATGCCTAAAGGGGATAATGGGAACCCTAGCCCTAACCCTTTGTCTATATAGGTTAAGGAAACCCTAACTTGCCATTTTCGTCCATAGGGTTTTAGGGCTCTGTTTTGCTTGCTCCAGGAGTCAAAACCGCATCCCAGACTCTGTCTGAGCGAACCAGCTCGTTAGTTTCCCAATCTAGCTTCATCTTCTAGCAGCAGAGCAGGATGGTCGAGTTCAGAGCAGGAGGAGCGAGCCAAGGATCAGGTATTTAGTCAATTTAATAGCCTAAACCGTCTTCCAGTCATTGAATCAGTAGGTTTAGCCTATTAAATTGCCCATAGCAGCCATTTAGATCTCTAGATACCAAGCTCTAACTAAAGAACCTAACTCTATGATATAGATTAGATCTTGTTCTTTAGTTCTTCTGTGATATATATGATGATGTATCTCTGTGGACTCATTGTATTGGGAAGGGGGGTAGAGACCCTAAAGCCTGGTAGTTGATGCTCCTAGCTAGCCTCTTTAGCACACTGTAAATTCGGCCTGTGTACAAGAACCACACCTGGTTGTGGGTGAAGGGGCCAGACTGGCTTATAAGGAGGTTCGTGTGTTAGACTCTTGAACGATCCCTCCTCCGTGTGTGTAAGGCCTACCGGGATCATTGTGGACTAGGTCTAATGGCTTGCCACCGCGTGGGCAAGGCATGGGCTCGACACCGGTGGAGTGATCGTCACTCTCCATTGGATTCAAGTCCGAATAAGGGCGGTGGCCCTCTAGTCACCTTGAGTCAAAGATGTAGATCTCGGAGGGAGTGATCCCTACCTGCCCCATCGAACTGGGGAGATGCAACCCGTGAGTAGCCCCTTTGGCTATGCATCCGTGCTGGCTCTGATCCAGTCCCAACACTTTTCAGCCTACTCTGCAAAGTGTGCACAGGATGGGCGGATGGAGTGGACTACCCTAAGCCATGTTCTCATGCCAGCCAAATCCATTGCCATGAATTCTGTCTGCAATGAACTCTGGAGACCCAAGCCGTCAGTCATCCCCTTTGAGTCTGAGCCTTGGGTAGGATTTCCATATGTGATGTACTGATCCTTGTCTATGCAGATATGTGATGGGCCATCCTTCGAGATGGTTATGTGATGTTGATGTTGTATACTGACATGTATATTTACGCTTCCGCAGCTAGGTAGGCCCTGAGGGAGACAGGGTAAATGACCCCTTCATTCTTCCCACTGGAACTCATCAAGGTTGCAGTGATACGTGGAGGGCCCTGTATCAGTATGGAGCTGGTATGGGGGATGAACTCCTGTTTGTATACGGTGAGTGCACCGTATATGAGTAGGGGATGTCACAGAGATTATGAGGAAAGGTGCAGTATAAAAGACTATTTTGCAAGGCAGGAGGCAGCCAAGGCTACTGAACCAAATGCTGCAAATAGATTTGCCCCCGAACCAAGTCCTTCTACCTCAGTTAGATTTGCTACTGATCCAGTTGTGTCAATCAGGTTTATGCAGGAATTAAAGGAACAAGAAGAGATTATGGTTGTGCATACCAGAGCCATGCTGTGAAGATATGTCAGGTTATATTATATGCATAGATTAACAGTGTTACATGATAAGATTGTGCAGGTTCATGAAGTCATATACAATATTGATCTATGAGAAGCAGTGGCAGTAGGTCAACGTATAGGTTATGACCGAACCTAAGGAAGTATGAAGTCAATGCTTGAAAAAATTAGGTCTGCGGGCTAATACTACCCGGACATCGCTACGCCCGCTAGAAAACGTCAGTTACCCCCTGCCCGCAGATTAGGGTTTTGCACCGTCTGGTCAAATGAGTCAAAGTCAATGAGCCATTATATACAAGTCAGCCTGTGGGATATTTGTGAAGCCAAAATTTATGGATGGCAAGGCCTATCTACTCCGAATCTTTAGGCAAGTCGGTAGATAAGGGGATGCACAATCTACAAGGGAGGGGGGACAATCAGGTGGATCAAGACCTAGGCATGCCGAAATATGGCCCATACTAGCTTGGTTGATTGACCATAACTTGATTTGGATTTGGTGTGAAGTTCATAAGTGCACAAAGGAATTAGTGACCACAACTTGGCTTCCTTGGTGCTAGATTCTATTGTAATTAAAGACTAAGACATATTTAATTGTTGAGAAATTTGAGTTGAACTTTACATGTGTTTGTCTCATCCTTGCTATTGGAATTGTCTAAGGGTTCATTAATCTAACAGTGGTATCAGAGCCTTAAAATTCCAGGTGCAGAATGTCAACGCGCTTTGGAGCAAATCTCCTCAATTCCATTGAGATATTTAAAGGAGATAGTGGCTTTCAGTTATGGAAGCAAAGTATAAAGGAGGTATTGGAATTTGAAAACCTATGGTATTTATGTGATGTAAATACAGCTGGTACAGGAGCAGGCACTGGGGATTCTGGTGGTGATTGTATAGGAGGACCTATTGCTAGTGCTAGCTCTGTTGCAAGTGGTGCACAGGCTGGATCTCCAGGTACAGGAGGAGCTGCTAGTGCAAGTGTTGGTGGAGGTACAACCTTGAGGACAAGTGCTGATGAGAAAACAAAAATTATGGAAGCGCAATCAATAATCAGCAGCAAGGTTGGTACTGTGATTAAGTTAAAATTAAGAGGCAAATCTCCAGCAGACATGTGGAAGTATATGATTGAAAATTATGAGATTAAATCATCATCTCAAATAGATGTTTTGGAAAAACAACTAAGAAAGTTAAAGCTCTATGAAAGAGACAATATTATAGAATTTTTAGAGAAATTTGAGTCTATTATTGCTGACCTTGAAGGTGCAAGGGTTGTTCTTAATGATGACTACCAATTATTAGCTATTTCTAGAGCTGTATCTCATAATGCACAACTTGCTACTCTGTTGAGGAATGTTGCCAGGTCCAAGGAGCATGCCATCAAGATGATTCGTACAGAGTTTGAGCAAGGAATGGATGCTGATGATGATGAGGCATAAGTGTTGTATGTTGGTAAAAAAGGTAAGAAATCTTATGATAAAGGGAAGATAGGTCCATGCTTTAAATGTAACAGTTATGGACATTTGAAGATAAATTGTCCCAAGCAAGACAAAGAAATAGTCTGTTATAATTGTGAAGGAAAAGGTCACATGGCAAACAAGTGTCCAAGTCCGAAAAGAAATAAAGGAAAAGATAAGAAATATTTTGAGGGCAAGAGCAGAGGAGGAAGAAATAATCCTAGCTTGAATGTGGTTAAAGAATCTGAGGAGGAAGAACTAGATGAAGATATAGAGGTAAATATCTCAACCAATTGTTTTTCAAAGGAAAAATCTCATAACAAGAATGTTCTCATTTTAGATTCAGGAGCTGAAAAATCAGTAGCTTCAAGCTCAAGATTGTTGAAAAATTGCAAAGGGGAAGCAAAAGGACATGTACAGTTCGGAAATGGAGATTTGAAGCAAATTAAAGACAGTGGAATGCTTGAGTTGTTTGATTTGCAAGGAAAGAAAATTATACTGGAAAAGGTATTATATGTGCCTAGTCTTGTAAGGAATTTAATTTCCATTGCGCAGTTGGTAGACCTTGGTTATAAGGTTGTGTTTGAAAGATTGCAATGTAATGTGTTATATGAAAATAAAGTGAAGTTTATTGGCAGAAGAATTGGGAATCTATTTGGTCTTGATAACATACATTGTGAACCAACCTGTTTGAATCTTGTAACTCTGCCATCAGTTGATATATGGCATGGAAGACTTGGCCATGCAAACTCCAAAATCATTGAGTTATTATGTAAGAAAGGATTCATAGAAGCAGATCTGAATCAATCTGGAAAAACTATATGTGTAGGATGTGCACTTGGCAAACATAATCGACTAGCTTTTAAAAGATCTAACAAAAGAGCACAAGGTTTGCTGGATCTAGTTCACACTGATTTGTGTGGACCAATGAATATAACAGGGTTATCTGGAAAGAGATATTTCATGACCTTAATTGATGACTTTAGCAGACATACTCACATATATTGCTTGAAGACAAAACATAAGGCAATGGAAGTATTCAAACAATATGTAAATGAAGTTGAGACTGAAACTGGCAGAAAAATCAAGTGCTTGAGGTCTGACAGGGGTGGAGAATTTATGTCAGGAGAGTTTAAACAATATTGTAAACTTAAGGGAATAAGACGACAACTTACATGTAGATATTCACCTCAACAGAATGGCGCTGCAGAAAGAAAGAATAGAACTCTTCTCAATGCAGTGAGAAGTATGCTGAAATTCTCAGGGCTTCCCAATTTTCTATGGGAAGAGGCTGTTCAAGCAGCTGCCATGATTCAAAATAGTCTGCCATCTGTAAGTATACAAGGGGCAATCCCTGATATGCTTTGGTCAGGGAAAACAATAGAGTACAATAAGCTAAGAATATATGGGTGCTTAGCATACACTCATATTCTGAAAGAGCTCGAAAAGAAATTAGATGACAGAGCCATGATTACATATCTAGTTGGATATGACAAACAATCTAAGGCATTTAGGTTATATAATCCAAGCACTAGAAAAATTGTGGTAAGTAGAGATGTAACCTTTGATGAATCTCAGGTTTATAAAGTGCTGATCAAGGAGAATAAACAGAAGGAGGTTGCTGAAAGTATAATTAATGCAGATAATGCTGAAAATGATATGACTAATACCAAAATGATTGATAATGACGATGATATGTTAGATGATCAGAAAAACAGTGGTGCAGGGACTGAGGAGAACACTAATGAAGGAGGAGGTGATTCTGAAGAAGGGCAGCTGCCAAATCCAGAGTTCACAGCTGAGCCATCTGAGCCCGTAACTATTGTTGACATACCTCAAAAGAAGAAAAGAGCTACTGAAGTAGAGAAGTTGCAACAAGCAAATATAAAAATTGATCCCTTAGTCCATGGTCGAACAAGTCGAGGTAAGAGTAAAAGAATTCAGAATATAGAAGGCGAATTGGATAGTGTATTTGAGATTTTAGCCCACTTCGATCCAGAAATCCCAAATACATATGAAGATGTATTAAACTCAGCAGAGAGAGGTAAATGGATAAATGCTATGAATGAGGAGATGGATTCATTTCATAATACTAAAACATATGAGCTTGTTGATAGACCTTGTGGGAAAAATATTGTAGGTAACAAGTGGCTATTCAGAATAAAAGCAGGTGTGGATGGGAAGACGCCTAGATACAAAGCCAGATTGGTTGCCCAAGGATTCTCACAGAAAAAAGGTCAGGACTTTGATGAAACCTTCTCTCCATTAGTGAAAATGAATAGTATTAGGATGTGATTGGCAATTGCAAATGCTTGTGATTTAGAACTACATCATATGGATGTAAAGACTGCATTTTTGAATGCAACCTTAGAAGAAGAAATCTTTACGAAGCAGGCTCCAGGATTTGAACAGGGAAGTGACAAAGTTTGGAAGCTCAATAGAGCAGTATATGGGTTGAGACAGTCTCCTCGTGAATGGTATAAGTGTATGGATGGGTTTCTACGAGAACATGAATTTATTAAACTAGATAATGATGGAAATCTGTATAAATTCCAGCATGGGGAAGAATGGTGTATCATAGCATTGTATGTTGATGATAATCTTATGGTAGCAAAAGGGACAACTTGCTTGAATATGTGCAAGGAATTGCTAAAACAAAGATTTGAAATGACTGACTTAGGTGAGTTGAAAAACTTCCTAGGAGTTGAAATGAGCAGAAATAGAGCAGAAGGCATAATAATGCTTACTCAAAAGAAACAAATACTAGACATGTTGAAGAAATTTAATATGCAAGATTGTAAAGCTTGCAAAACTCCTGCAGTACCTGGCTATAAATTGTCTGAGAGCATGTGTCCAAAAGATGAAATTGAAAGTCATTGATTGCATATGTGGCCAATTGCACAAGGCCTGATATTGCACATAGTGTTAATATCTTAAGTAGATATAATACTGATTCTGGCAGAGATCATTGGACTGCTGCAAAAAGAGTCATAAGATATTTAAAAGGAATTGTTGAAGAAGGAATTAAATACACTACAGATAATTTAATTCTTGAAGGTTTTTGTGATGCAGATTGGGGAGGGGATGTAGATACCAGAAAATCAACTTCAGGATATCTAGTCATGTTAGGAGGTGCACCTATATCCTGGAAATGCAAAAAAACAATCTGCCATAGCCATGTCTAGTGCAGAGGCAGAATATGTTGCTGCCACTTTATGCTCAAAAGAGATCGTTTGGGAAAGAAGACTGATTATAGAGCTAGGGTTTGAGCAACCATTGGCTACAAAAGTTTGGTCTGACAGTCTGTATAGCATTGTCAAAAAATCCAGTTCTACATGAAAGGACTAAACATATAGAACTAGAAATGCACTTTATTAGAGATGCTGTCAGAAAGAAATTGGTAAGTATGTTATATTTAAAAACAGAAGAGCAACTAGCAAACATACTTACAAAGTCACTGGCAGAACGGATTAATTATCTGAAAGGCAAAATAATGCATATAAATATAACATGAAGGAGGATGTGAAGATATGTCAGGTTATATTATATGCATAGATTAACAGTGTTACATGATAAGATTGTGCAGGTTCATGAAGTCATATACAATATTGATCTATGAGAAGCAGTGGCAGTAGGTCAACGTATAGGTTATGACCGAACCTAAGGAAGTATGAAGTCAATGCTTGAAAAAATTAGGTCTGCAGGCTGGTACTACCCGGACATCGCTACGCCCGCTAGAAAACGTCAGTTACCCCCTGCCCGCAGATTAGGGTTTTGCGCCGTCTGGTCAAATGAGTCAAAGTCAACAAGCCATTATATACAAGTTAGCCTGTGGGATATTTGTGAAGCCGAAATTTATGGACGGCAAGGCCTATCTACTTCGAATCTTTAGGCAAGTCGGTAGACTTTCCTGTATAAGGGGATGCACAATCTATAAGGGAGGGGGGACAATCAGGTGGATCAAGACCTAGGCATACCGGAATATGGCCCATACTAGCTTGGTTGATTGACCATAACTTGATTTGGATTTGGTGTGAATAAGTCCACAAAGGAATTAGTGACCACAACTTGGCTTCCTTGGTGCTAGATTCTATTGTACTTAAAGACTAAGACATATTTAATTGTTGAGAAATTTGAGTTGAACTTTACATGTGTTTGTCTCATCCTTGCTATTGGAATTGTCTAAGGGTTCATTAATCTAACACATGCAAGGTGCCAGATGTGAAGGAAATATCCATGGCAAGTTTGAAACAAAGATGCCCTGTGAAAAGGCTAAAGAAGACAATCAGGTTGTACTTATCTTTCCCCATCAAAAATATGCTAGAAAAGATGAAGAGCTTGATGAGTTTGATTCTTTAATGAAGAATGCAAAAATAAGTGTAGATCTGCTCACATTGCTGAGAATTGCACCTTCTTATAGAGAAAAGATACTGAATATGACCAAGGAGGAGCATGTCACTTTATCACAAGAAGAACAAGTAGCTCTCATAGGTCACATTGATGAACAAATGCTAGTGCAAAATGAATATGACCCAGGTGCTTTCAAATGTGCAGCTAAGGTGAGCAAAAGAACTCTAACTAAAGTGCTACTTGATGGGGGATCTCCTTTAAATGTTATGCCTCATCATGTAATGAGAATGTGTGGTCTAGAAATAGACAGGAAGGCACCTATGGTGTTAAAATCCTTCTCGAACTCAAAGATAAATCCTATAGGCATATTAAGCAATGTTCTGATAAATGTTGAAGGAATTGTGGTTGCTGCTAACTTTGTGGTGGTGGCCTTTAAAGGAATGGATGACAAGACAGATATATATGACCTGCTCTTAAGGAGAAGATTGCTTTCCACAGTTGATGCCAGACTAATTTGGTCAAAATGAGAATGCACTATATCAGATGGCAAGAGAACAGTAACCCATAGGTGAGTTTGAATCTATCAATTTTATTGAAGAAGACTTGTTGGTGCCAAAAATCTTGTTGGTGAATATGAAATGTCCATTGCTGTCTCAAATGCAAAGTCACTACTAACAGCAAAGGATGATACATCTTCACAAGAAAATTGTGCCTTCTTATGGTTTGATGGGGGAGTTTCCAAAAAATTAAATATTGCTTCTTCTGCTGCCAATTTAAAAGACAAAAATAGCAGGTTCTTGGCTAAGGTTGGCAGGGTACACCCCAATACTACATCAAACATGGCTGAATATAAGGCTATTACTGCAAGGCTTCAAGAAGCTAAACATATTGGCATAACTAATATTGTTATCTTTGATGATTCTCAATTAGTTTGCAGGCCAATTTCAGGTGAATATCAAGCCAAGCAGGAGGAAATGATATAGCACTTAGAGACAAACCATAGAAGAGCTTGCAGGATTCAAGAGTTGGGAGCTGCAACATGTGACAAGAGATCTGAATGTTGAAGCATATTTTCTTTGCAAAAATGTTCTACTTGAACATTTATCTGAGGGAGCAATCAGAGAAGAAGAATTGGAGGAGAAAGACTTAAGGCAATTACATCCCATCATGGTGATCAATGCAAGCAATGAAAAACATGTAGGGGAGGTAAAAATAGAGAAAAATGGCCAAGGGAGAATTTTGTATGTTGGAGATCTTTTCAAAAAAGAAGATGAAGGTAAAGTTACTCAAATCTTAGATGAGTGGAAGGATATTTTTGCTTGGGATTATAAAGAGCTACTAGGTGTTGACAGGAAGGTTTGTGAATTTGAAATAAGAATTAAAGAGAATGAAAAACCTGTAGTGCAGAATTTAAGAAGGATAAATGTTGCTTTGCCTGACCTGATAAAAGAAGAGCTTTTTAAAATGAAAGATGCAGGTGTCATAACAGAGATAATAAATCGTGATTGGTTGTCCTGTATTGTGCCAGTTGAAAAACAAAAAAAAAAACAATAAGGATATGCATTGATTATAGAGACCTGAATAAAGCCACTGTGAAAGATTGCTAACCTTTTCTGGGACAAGTTTTACATGATGTTGCTGGAAAAGAAATCTACTCTTTCTTGGATGGTTTTTCAGGATTCAATCAAATTAGCATCAAGGAGAAAGATCAGCCCAAGATAGCATTTATTACACCTTGGGGCACCTTTGCTATGAAAAGGATGCCTTTTGGCCTAATGAATGCTTCAACAACATTTCAGAGAGCAATGGATTTCATATTCAAAGAAATGCCATCACATTTGTTCATACTCTTTCTAGATGATCTTTGCTTGGGAACTTCTATGGATGATCACTTGAATTGTTGGATTAAACTTTTTACTTTGTGCAGAAAAGGGGGAGTAAGTCTAAATCCCAAGAAGTGCATGTTCCTATGTTCCAAAGGAGATTTGCTGGGGCATGAGATATCAAGAGGAGGTATTCAAGTTGCTGAAAGCAAAGTGCAGGCTCTGAGGAGGCTTATACCACCCAGGACCATCAAGCAGGTGAAAAGCTTTTTAGGTATGACAAGGGATGTATATGCCACATTTTTCTCATACAGTCAGCCCAATCACAGATCTGATAAAAATAGAAAAATTCACAAAGCAAGAAAGCAAGCATATACTTGTAAATTGGAATGAGTCTTGTCAAGAGGCTTTTGACAAGATAATTCAAGCAATTTATGAATCTACCTTGCTTAAACCTCCTGATCCCTCAAAACCTTTTCAAGCTTATATAAGCATCACAAAAAAGAGCCATAGAGATAGCTTTGCTGCAGGAAAGCATGATCATCACCTTTGCAAGCAAAATTTGGTCAGATACAGAAGTCAGATACTCTAGACTCGAGAAAAGTGCAGCTGCCCTCATATTTCTGATAGAGAGACAAAGCCACATTTTTCAAAATAGTGAAATTCAAGTCATGATGAGGCAAGATCCTATGTCCCTGCTTTTTGCTAAAAATCCACACAGTTAAAATATATAAATGGGCTTGCAAAGTCCAGACCTACGACTTGAGTGTAAAAGTAACAAAACAATTAAAGATCCCAGTGCATATCTTCCTTATGCTCTCTTTAAGCATGAGGACCAAGAAGGTTTGGATGAATTTGAAAACAATGTCGATGCTAACTTGGTTGGTTCTTACATGAGAGAAGTAGATTTGCAAGAAGAAATTAAAAAGTACCTGGAGTTTGGAGAGCTGCCCCAAGAACTGAATACCAGCCAGCAAAGAAGATTCAGAGAAAAATGCAGCAAATTTAGACTTATAAATGAGTATTAATGAGGTATGTGGACAAAGAAGAGGCAAATTTGGTTATGGAGGCTTGTCATGATGGAGTATGTGGAGGACACTATGCAGCTAACACAACAGGCAAGAAAATATTGAGGTCTGGACACTTTTGGCCTACTCTTTACAAAGACTGCTATGAGAAAATTAGGAGTTGTTATAAGTGCCAAATATTTGGCAAAAGAATTCTGCAACCAGCACAGTCATAACTTCCCCTAGACCATTCTAGGTTTGGGGGTTGGACTTCGTTGGCCCACCTTCTTCTGCTTAACATGAATATGTGCTTGTTGCAATAGACTTTGTCACAAAATGGGCTGAGGCAGCACCTCTGAGGCAAGCTAATGCTTTGACTATAACAAGATTCTTACATGAAAGTATATGTGCCAGGTTTGGTATATCCTTCAAACTGATATCTGATAGAGGCAGTCAATTCATTAATGAAGTCATTGCAACTTTTCTAATCACACTTAAGGTGAAGCATGTGAAAAGCTCCTTCTATTATCCTCAAGGAAATGGTCAGGCAAAATCCACCAACAAAGTTCTCAAATCAATTCTGCAGAAGACCGTAGATATTTCTAAAAGAGATTGGCATGTCAAATCACATGATGCATTGTGGGCCTACAGGACTACTGTTAAAACAGCTACCAGGCACACACCCTTCAGCCTGGTGTATGGAATATAATCAGTTGTTCCAGTAGAGCTTGAGTTACCATCTTTGAGGCTGACATACAAAATTAACTTGGAAATGGAAGAGGCACTCAAAGATAGATTTGCCAGGTTGCTGCAGTTAGAGGAACATAGATTTGAAGCTGAAAATGCCATTTTGTTGAAGAAGGCAAAGGATATAGCGGTTTTCAAGGCTGCTCATAAACTTCAAGGCACTCTCAAGAATGGTGAATTAGTGCTGAAATGGAACAAAGCCAAAGAGAAGATAGCCAGCAAGTTTGAGAATTTATGGGAAGGACCATTTGAAGTCATTGGTACAACATGCAAAGATTCCTATTGGCTAAGATCACTGATTGATGGTAATGAACTACTCAACCCTATCAGCATTCTGCATCTCAAGAGGTATTGGCAACAACATGTTGCCTTGATTTTATTTGAATAAGTATGCCTTAGAGTTAATTATTAGTTTGCTGCAGGTTTGTGCTTGTTGCAGTAGGATAGTTCTCTTTTACTAAGAAGCTTAAATAGGTTGAGTAGTGAGCAGTCTAAAATTTAACTTATTTCAGTCAAGTTTAGTTTATTTCAAGTAGAAAATGGACTAAGCAATTCTTCAAGTGCTTGCAGAAATGCAGGGTTTAAGATCATTTAAGAGCAAGGTGCAAGTTGTCAAATTCAAGAATTCAAGCTTAAATATCTAGCATAATAACAGGGGGTTTCCCTTGTATTTTTGTACTTTTTTCTCTATGGTTTTCATATGATTTTGAGGTCGTATTCTATGAGATGTACTAATCAGTACATCTAGAGTGCGCACTATAGTTTCATGTTTTAGTTGCACGTTCTTAATGGTTTTTGCTCCCTTACCCATCTCAATGGCCAAGATTGACTCTATGGCCTTTCAATCCAAAGGTTTACAATAAAAGCCCTTTTCTAACGCCATATTTAAAAATGGATATTGAAAGCAGATGTCGAGCTCTTCTTTTTTAGGGTTATCACAAAACATGGCGATGGCTCGTCAAATCATCTAAGGCAAGGGGCGGCAGCGGGTAGCCAAGAGCCAGAGTATCTTGTTGGTTCTGCTCTGACCTTCTGCCTGCATTGGATATAACCAAACTATTCTTCAAAATGGCATTTGTTCTCTTCACGAATTTGCTGGCTTGGAATAATCGGGGCTAAAGTAAGAGCGCATTGGTTTCACTTCCTTGTAAAATTCGCTCCTTTATATCCTTGAATTTTCACATCTTGCAAACAGGAATAGGAGTTGCTTGCATTAGCCCCCGTCAGAACTCCGCAACCCTAACATATCTCACCCCGTTAACGGGCTTATCAATGTTAAGGTTGTTTTCCTGTGCATCTTATCTGTATGACGTTGAATATCTTCAAGTTTGGAACTGGGACTATGATCTGTGCTTGTTTCATTATCAGAGCTAAACAAGGCCTCCAAATCTTCACTATCTTCCTCGACAGAACTCATCTTATCAGCATTGCTTTTGGCATCATCAGAAAGCGATAACATGAACTGGGTATGTGTATCACTTTTAGACAGAGAAGAAACACGGCTTTGCCTTGTTTTCTGCAACGTAGCACATGCTATGGCCATGATCTCCCTATAAGCTACTAACTGTTTATCCTCATCCCTAGCATCTTCTATTGCATTTCTGAACAAGTATTCCAGATGATCTACTGCTTTAAAATCTGCATCGTTTGCTGGCTTATAATCATCATTAACGCTTACTGTATTTAGATTCAAAGGAGAGAGTTCATGTACAACACCTGGATGTAAAAACACTCTTCCTTTCCGGCCTGCCTGATCGAAGACTTTAAAGCACTGAAGAGATCTGCAAATAGGAGGTCTGATTTCTTCAGACGGTTGCGCCATTGTACCCCTTGAAGACATATAGAATTGCATGTCACGGTCTGCTTGTCTGCTACAGAAATTCGAAAAGCCTATTGAAGCTGGTAAATGAATGGTTTTATGTTTTGTGTTTCTGCATTTTAGGGTTCTTGTTGCTGCCGTGAGCTTCTCATCGAATGCCCAGACTTTGCATCTGAGATATATTCTATTGTGAATGTTCATTGCTGTGACAGACCTATGCTTACCAAGTACGTTTTGTTTTGTACTGGACACCATGCTTGCCAAGTATGTTTTTTTTTTCCTGGGCACCTCTGTATTTCAAAGCTTCTGTTGATGTTTGCTTTTGCTTTGTTCGGATTAGAGGAAGAAAGTGCACTTAGAATAATTTCCAAGTTGGATGCTGGTTGCTTTTTAGCTGTCTCACACTCACTAGTGCTGCTTGTGTCTCAGGACTATTACATCCAATATCTTGATGGGTGCACCATGAATTCTAAGGCTGAACCATAAATTCTGAGTCTGAACAACAAAGGGCAATAAAAAGCCTAGAAGATGCAATAAAGCACTGCATCTCTGAGGTATCTAGGATTCCATTTATATCATTTTCATTCCTCTGTCAGTTTAAAAATTGTAACCCTTGCCTTGGTATATGCAGGGCATGAGGGTGCAATTGTGTGTTCAGATAGAGTGGGTTTGTTATTAGATGTGAGACATCTGTTTCAAGAAAATGGGTTGTAGCTGCTGGCTTGCCAGTTTCTGTCTATGGCGCCGTTCCTCAAGGTCAACCCTTCCATTTATCTGTTGCTGGCCGATCACGGGCCCCGCTCTCCCATCCCCGCCCCCGTTATCAGCCAAAAGTTGATCCCTTGTAAGTTGTCCGCGCCAACGTTATCACGCACAATCCATGGAAATGAATATATTTTGAAATGAATGTATTTTACGTGACTGATGCTGAAGGAAATTCTGTTAACATGCAAGATCAGGGCTTTAACATCAGGGCTTCAACTGTCTATTACCCGTTTTTTCCTTTTATCTTGCTATTTAATGTAGAACCTGGTACATAATGTTTCTGAGATCTAGTAGGAATACCACATTTTGAAATATTTATTCTTTTGGGTGTTAAACAATCTTCTTTGGTATTTGAGTCTGGCATGCATTGTTTCGATTAATCTAATTTATGCTACCAAATTTATAAGCATTCCTATTGCATTGCTTGCCTTTTTCGTTCTTCATGTTCCATTGGTTGGTAATGTTTACTTTGCATACTTGTTATGGTAGTGCAGATATTTCATACTACAGTGGATGTTTGATGCTACAGTATTCGCTATGCCATGCATATTCAATATGTATTATGCTAGATATTGATGCTACAATATTTGCCATGCCATGTAAGTTCAATAAATTGTGGCAATATGTTGATATCTCTATCGATATGATGAGAATTATGCAAGTGTTTGGTTTGTATTAAATGCTTTTTTATTTTTTTCATCAATCTTTACACAATTCCTAAGGCCATTAAAGTTTACCTCCTTTCTTAGGGCCCGAAGGGCCAAAATTTTTTTTTAGTATAACTACCATTAACAATAATTAATACAAACTATTGCATTCCACACTTAAAAATAAAATCCCCCCTTAAACCCCCTTTGGTTTGGGTGCATATTCACAGGGGGGTGATGTAGGGCGGCGAGAGCCCCTAAAATCATGTTATACATGTACAAAATTAACACCATATAGTATATTGTCTCAAATCTTATAGTATTTTATAAATTTTGTTATACAGTATACCAAAACTTGTACAGGCATACCCCACAAATGAGGATTTCTATGTACGGTCTAGATCGAGGAATAAAAGGCATATATGCTCATCCAACAGCTCTCGATGCCCGGAGTCACCCCCCGTGTGAACCCCGGGGGATTCAGTATTCTTTGCAGTACGGGACATGTGCATGCAAGAAAGGGGGGTTTTTTTTACCATTCAGTATTTGTATACTTACCATTAGGGGGTTTTTTTGCCATTATCTGGGGCAAAATATATACTTTAGGGGTTAAATTAGCTTCCACAGATCAGTATACTAGGGATGTTTTTGGGCACACTTCGAACGCAGATGTCCATACCCTTTTATTACTAAGTGCATCCCCCGGGGTGTGAACAAGCACATGTTTTCCATGCAGGAGCATCTGCTATGCATTTTGTCATGCATTACTTCCATCTATCTTCAGCACCATGCATTGTTCTCATTTGCCTTCACAATTCATCTCATTAAGTTGCTGACATCCCTGCCATAACAACAACTCAAGTTATGTTCTAATATTCACTTGTCGTGTAGGTTCACCAGTCATACCATCATCATCCTTTATTAGTTGACCAATACCATGAATACTTGACTTCTGCTCCACATAAAGTTCCCATATTGCCTATCACCACCCCATCTACGGCAACTATCTGAAGACAATGGAGATTTTCTTTAGCTCCAAGGGGCTGGTAGACCAGCCTGCTTCCTTTTTTAGCATGATGCTGCCATGCTATGGCAGCATAGAAGAGCATTGCACACAATGGCATGTTGACTTGAGCATTTGAATATAAAGCTGCAGATTTGATGACTTTCACAAGTAGACACTAGCTTGAAGAGCCAAGGAGAGGACATTCATTGAAGATCACACAAGCAAGCAAGGAAAGAAGATTCAAGCAAAGCAATTTGAAGATTGGAAGACCCCTCAAGTTGACTTGGTATGTGGTTTACTTTGAGTTCTTGGCATGAACACCTTTTCACATGGTTCATCTCTAGAGTTTATCACCTTATTCCTATTCAAAACATCCTACTTGCCTCATATTCCATGTCTCACCGTCATATCCCATAGCATTTTGGCAAATAGCCCTTTCTCTAGTCAAAACATACCATTCATGCACCATTCACACCATATCCACTTATCATGCCATCACCATCTTGAAGAAGCAAAAATTCTACTCAATTTCACCTCTCCCATGATCTAAGGTCATGTTCTCTCTCTAGAAGTCAAAGTGGAGAGAGAAAGTGCATTAATTCCTAAGGGAAACATGCGTCATGAACCTACGCGAAAACAAGGAAAATATGTGGAGAATACGCAAGAAATACGGAAGAAATGTGCCAAGATCGGCAAAGAACCTGATATATGAACAGGAATCAACAATACAATGGCCCGAAGGCAAGCAGGAACACGAGATAGATGCCTAGAACGCTCAAGACTGGCATTGAACCGGAATGGTTCGACAAGAAGGAGGTGCCTCCTTATATATCTAGGCAACGGTCCAGATCGTGCCACTCCAATGGATGAGATCGTGCCAAGTGTCGCGCATGCATTTAGGTTCTAGAATATTCTAGAACCTCCTGGAGATAGTTCCACATATGAGAAAGACGTGAAGGAATGTCTTCAACAAATATTGGTAGCGCACTTGGCAAGGGTGTGTGACGTTGGCTGACATAAATGTCGTTGGCTGACAATACTCGCAAATTTTGAACTCCATTGGTTCATCTACCCACCCGCCTATCTCAATCCTGATTTGGTATGCACTTGTGTGAATAGTCGCAATGCTGCAACGTCTTTTCATAGTCAGTTGTACCAGTGAATATGCTTGTAGTCTACGGGTCAAAGTATCCATGTAATGAGATGTCTTTACATTTTCCATGCTACTAGCATCCCAAAGCTTGTATAAAAGAGAGAAAACATGGTAGGATGATTGTCCTATAAACTACTACTTCTAATGGTGCCACTATGTCTGCGACATGTTGTAGAATGAGATTTGGAAAAGTTTTAATGGCTTTTTCCCTGGCTGTCTGCATTAACGGTGTGAGATATTCTTCGAGTGTGTCCCTTGCTTCTTCCCATTCATCAAGCTGGATATTGAAGTTAGAGAGGTCTATCATTTGGATTTCCAGAGCTATTGATTTGGCATCCTCCAATGCGTCATAATTGTCCAACTGTTGAAAGTGCTCCTTGATATGTTCGTTGCCAAGGAATATGAGATAGCTATGGTCGACCGAGGGCAGACATCGTCGAACTGTGACACGCACTAAGATTGCCCTATGTTTGAGACTAAGATGCCCAAGAGTCTTTTAAGTGTCAAAGCATGCTTTGTGCAAAAGTACTCCATATTTTAGTGCCTATAAGCAAAGGTAACACAACTATTGATACAATAACCATGTACGTTATGGGTGGCAAGTCTTGTTTCATGCGGCTTGTGGCTATCGATGGATATTATGACCCAAACTCTTCATAACAAAAATGTAAACAAATCTCATTTTTCATTGGACAAGTCTTTTTGTCTTCTTTCCATCTCTGTTTTGGAGGAGAGACAAAATATGTCTAAGTATGTTGATTAGTGATTTCTCACATCTCAAATTTGGAGCCCTTTGGACCATCTGGTGGCGTCGCCTTTACATGCATAAAAGGCCATAAGGCTTTTCATACAGTGGCTGAAAATATTGCATTACAAGAAGAAACAAGGTTGCCAACAAAAAGATTGCATATGCATTGTGTTGGATTGACCTGAGATCATTGGTTAAGTATGACTAACATCATATCTAGTAATAGGGACTTTAAAATCTATTGCTCTAAGGTCACAGTTTCGAGATTGACCATATGTAATTTATCATCACATGAGATTACTAGACTTTAAGATTCATTGCCATCATGTCACAGGGGTTCGATATTGACTATATGTAATTTATCATCATATGAGGTGCTCTAGATTGGCTTCCTTCACATATGTATATGTACTGTATCACATATCAAGCGACTCAATGATCGAAGAGAGTTTAATTAATGAAGTACTACCAAATTTAAAAACCATGGAATCTACAACAGAGATGCAAATACACACTTGGTGGAGATACCTTGTAACAATACCCTCCCTCTGGCATAAGATCTCCTGCATTTTGCGAACGAAGAGGTTTTGGGTTTTGCAGTAACGAGCATGGCACCTTCCAACGACACCCACAAGCTTAGATCCCTTGTCAAGGATTGTTTAGCCAAGTATCTCTACTCCTCTGCCATTTTCTTCGCAGATAAGCTGGTCACGGCTGCGGGAGCTGCTCCGGAGGACGTCTATCTTCATGCCCAAGCTTTGTATCAGGGTCACCAATATCGCAGAGCTTTACATCTTCTTCGAGTCCACCATTTGTTGGCCCTGCATCCACGCTACCGTTACCTTGCTGGAAAATGCCTGGTTAGTTAGATTATATACAAGAGTGCAGATGCCGCAGTTGAAGGTAATATCATTCTTCCGTTTCTTCAGGAGGAGGTGAAAGAATGGGACGAATGCTTGTCTGTTTTGGGAGATTATGATATCGATGAGGACGGAAATTACCAGATTGAAAAAGATCAAGATTGTAGTCAGCTGCAGGATCAGGATCAAGAGATTAGTGTATTCTTCCTCTTTGGCCCATAATTTTGGTTACATTCATTCAAAACGCTGGGATAAAATTGAAATTAAAATTGTTCATAAAGTGGAATAAGAAAACCAAATTTTGCCTTTCTAGGCTACCACAAGCAGCTTATAAATAGAGGAATGAATATGAGGTCTCTATGGTTGATAACTTAAGGATTGGGTTAGTATACTTGGTGATATTAGCAGCCCAATATGGTAACATCTTCTTGAAGCTTTTGGCCAGATTGTTGCGGCATTATGCTTACTTCGTGGTCGTGCTTTCGAGGCATTAGAAAATCGAGCTCAGGCTCTCTGTTGGTAACGTTCTATTAAGTCTGTGTTTTGTTCCTTGGTTAATACATGTCTTTAGGTCTTCTTATACTTCTTATTATTGGGTTTATTACTCTCTGTGTTGTTCTTTCGGGTAGGTATAAGGCTGCTTTGAAGTCTGATCCTTACTGCTACGAGGTATGCCATTATTTAGAAAATTGCAAAGTTGTTTTTTTACATGCAATCTTCACATAACTTCTGTACACGACTAGTGCACATAATGTTGCTTTATCCTCTTCAATCCAATTGAACCAAGCGTCATAATAAAGCACATCTTATTGCTTGCTATTCTTTTTTGGTCTGATCACCTCTCAGTGCCTTGAATAAAGCAATGAAGTAATATTAAATGAGCAGTGTGCTAAGAATCTGCCAGATATGTTGGAATATCAAGGTTTTGCATGTGCCATAGTGCACCACATTGGACCTCTTTTTGCTGGAATTTATGGGAAAGGAGGCTTCCAAACCCAAGATTCACAGAAAATGGTTGCATTTCTAAAGTTGACATGTTCTCCAACATTTGGTCTCTTTGGACGATGCTTACAGCAAGGAACTGTAGATTCTCATAAAAAAGGAACACCCTCTCAGAAATAGAAAGTATTTCTACAGAACTTATATTCTTATATAACCGACTCTGTTGGCTTTAGTGTTAAGGCATACTTAACCTTTGCGCGAAATCTTGTGGCAAACCAGATGACAGTTCCCCCATACCCTGCGATTAACTTTAGAGAGAATGTTGCAGAAGATGCAGAGTGGCATGGTGCACAGGATCAGCATTGACATAGCAACAAAATGGTCACTTTTAATCTTTCTTAGCTGCTGTATTGTAGGGCACTCACAACATTAGGGGAATGATCATAGGAAAAAGCTATTAGAAGCTGATTTAGCCATCTTTGTCGTGTTGAAGTTGTATCTCAATAAAGTACTTGCTGCAGAAAATATAGACCCTGGATCACTGATATGAATAGAAGTAAGGCTTTGCACCGTACCCCACAGCTGATCGGGTTTTGATGTCATTACACTGCAGGCGTTTGAGCATCTGATTGACAATCACATGTTGACAAGTGATAAAGGTAACTTAAGTTTATATCTCATATATATATATATTACTGCGATGATGTGTTTCATCTGTTCTGATGACTACTAGGCTTTGTCTTGGGAATACACAAAGTGCTTTATGAACAGTGTTATACTTAAATTGCAATGAACAGAATAGACCGAGATTAATAGGTTTGTTATTCGTAACCATCAAACCTAATGAAACAGAAGATTTCCAATTTTTCTAATTCACTAGATTGGAATATCTGTTTGGGGGCAGAAAGAACTTTTCTTCATTACCAACTGCCAGGAAGTGTTGTCCAGCTTGGTTTTAAAACTTTCTTTTGGTGCTAATTTACCAGTTGCAATCCCATAAGCAGTGGATGCTTCAAACAAATTTCAACTGGTTTCTGATGTTCTTGGGTGCTATATAATCAGTTGCTACTAAATAGACTGCAGATTTTTAAGCACACTTTGGTTACCTAATAGACTGCAGATTTTCAAGCGCATTTTGGCCTGTGCTGGTCTACATTCATAGGGCACTGTGATGGACCAGGGTCCTTATTAGAGCATATTGCAGATGCTTGAATGTATCTCTCCTCTGGTCTAGTCCAAATTGATAAGGCGATCTAATGGCCTGTGCTCAAAAACACTTGAGGGACGTTATGGAGTCAAAGTCTCAATTTAGCTCTATGTGATGGGATCTTACACGTGAGCATCTCCATGATAGGGTCTAAGAACTTGAGACTTTAATTTGATAGCAATCGTGACTAGTGAGGGCCTCATTTTCTTCTTCAAGAGCGTCAGTGCTTATATAGCAATCTGGCTTATATGATTTGGTATGCTAAATGGTATGGGCAGCGCCCTTATGCTATAACGATTTATTATGCTGTGAACAGCATGTTGTAGAAGTTGGATTTGGTCCTTGTGGAGAAACTATTGTTTGGTCCATCATAGAGAAACGCGTGTTGGGCACTAATAGAAACAAAAAGTAAGCAATAAAATGGTTGTGATGTGCTCTTGCTATTTTTGTTTCAGAGGTGGCACTTTTATCATCCCTCACATTTAAGCCAGAAGACCGGTGGCTTTATCTGCTATATTCATGCGAAGCAAAAAAGGTAATTTTGCCTGCTGTTGTATAAACACTTAGTTTTGTTCTTCTAAAAGCTTCTTGTTAAGTAAGCACCTCCTTAACTTCATTAATAAATATGCTTATGCATTTTTCGTTCATTGTAAAGTATAAGGAGAAGAGAGAACGCTGGTTGTTCAGCTTGTTATTTTTCTTGCGAATGAAATGATTCAGCGGTTCTTGCCAAATGCATTCTAATCTCTTCGTTTACTATCCATTCTTTTTTACTGGCAGTATGGACAGGTTAATTTAATCGAACAAAAACTAGCTGAATTGGAGAAAGAGCAAACTCAACCTGAGCCCGAGGACAACAAGATTGGTTTTTCGCTGAAGAATAATAATGATGTCTTAGCTTGTCGAGCGGATTATTTATATCACTGTGGGGAATATCAGTTGTGCTACGAGGTGACAAAGTCGTGAGTACCATGCAAATGATTAATCTTGCAGTGCTGGATATGCATGATACACTACTTATGACCTATCACGTCCATCTACAAGGCACTGGAATCTATCAAATTATACCTTCTTTTAAACTAATCTTACTTAGCATGCTCACAAGCCATGTATGTATGATATTCTGTGCCAAGATAAATCAGGGTACTTGATAAAGATCTGAATGCCTATGTAATGGAGTTAAATTCGTCCGTACTATTGCAGTGAAAAAATGCTAATTGCTACGTTAGTTGAACGTTCAGTGATTTGGTTTTGTGGTTGTAGGATTTTGGAAAAAGATCCTTATCACTTGAAGTGTATGCCGTTACATCTGGGAGCAGCACTGGAACTTGGTCGTAAAAATGAGCTCTTTTTAAGAGCTCATAACCTAGTTCAAGAATATCCTCAAAGGTATATGATCCAGGTTGAACTAGAATAGTTGCAGAGCTTATTTACGTTGACGTTGTTTGTCTGTTTCTACATCAGGGCAATTGCATGGTTTGCTGTTGGTTGTTATTATTACTGCATTCGACAATTTGACCAGGCCAGACGTTATTTTTGGTATATCTTATCCTTCCTGTAACATATCCAAGTAGATAGAATTCTTGTAAGATTTTTCATGGTTTCTTGCAGTAAAGCAACATCCTTGAATGGTGCCTTTTATCCTGCCTGGCTTGGCTTTGGGAATGCTTATGCAGCACAAGATGAAAGTGACCAGGCAATGGCTGCATACAGAACAGCAGCACGTTTGTTTGTTGGGTATGTTGTGACTTTATCACAATTTTTCTCACAGGCATTTTTCAATAAGAATGTCGATATCTACTGCAGGTGCCATTTGCCAGTCCTATGCATTGGGATGGAATACCTCCGAACCAATAACCTCAATCTTGCAGATCAAGTAAGTCCATATGTTTGTCGTGGTCTCTTCTCGGAATAGAACAGCTTCTTGGAAAGTTGACCAGTTTTTCATCCATGGACATGATTCCTCATACATAGCTTCAATGATCTTGAACCTTTCTGGTTTTTTGTAGTATGTTTGTCATGATAAAAGATTGCCAGCTCCTTGATCAATATGTAGGAAGAAAAAAACAAGCCATAAAAGATGTTGCTGTATATCCCAACATTGTCTTGCTGAGCTTTTCTGGTTGAACAGGATGTGATATTGTGTACTTCTACGCTGTGTGACTCTAAGCTATTTGCAAAGGAAGTATGTAAGGATGTCCTACATCAAGGCTGGTTTTGAATGATCTCTATATATGCTTTATTTGAAATGGTTCATCGTGTCACTTATGAATGGGATATGTAATTAACATTGTGCTCAATATCTACTTGTTTTAGGCTTACGGAAGGGTGGAAATGAACTTACATGCTTTGCTTGCAGTTTTTCATGCAGGCAAGGACAATTTGTCCAACAGATCCTCTTGTATACAATGAATTAGGTGTCATGGCCTACAGGAATAAAGAGTAAGTATACAATGCTCTTTAAAGATCATCCTTTAGCATATGGGAATCATATTGTACATTGTTTGATCATTTTAAACGTGACAGATTTGACGCAGCAGCTCATTGGTTGCGGAAAGCTTTGCGTCTTGTGCCTCCACCTTTGACGGATGCCTGGGAGCCCACAGTTGTGAATCTTGCTCATACTCTGAGAAAACTGAAGTAAGTTAAGTGATAATCTTTTGTTGGAATAGATTTTTGACATTATTTGGCAGCTAGTGAATGATCATTGTTTTTTTACTCACATAAAATTGGTTTGTGTTACAAGTAGTTTTATCTACCTGCCTTTGATGATTTGAATTATAAATAAATTAAACTTCAACTAGTTCCTCAGATGATGGATTTATGCATAAAAGGAGTAGTGATCGAGGATAATAATGTGTATTGGTTAGGCTTTACATGATGCGTGTCAATGGAAATGTACAGGTTGTATACTGAAGCTATTACAATGTATGAGAAGGCATTGGCGCTTTGTCCCAAGGGAGCCACTACTTATGCAGCATTAGGGTTTACGTATCACCTGCAGGTAACCCATATCATTGTCACAGTCAAAATAAGGAAGCCAATTTATATTGATAACCGTTGGGCCATTGGTAGACGAACTGGCAAATCTGACAATGATCCATATCTGCAGGGAAGCACTGGCCTTGCCATTGATTTTTATCACAAGGTATTCTGCCCTGCTGTCTTTAAACAAGAATAGCAATGATAGATTAATGAAACAACATAGGAGTTATCTAATTTTCGGCCCTTTCATGGAACAGGCACTTGGCTTAAAACCAGATGACACATTCACTGCAGAGATGCTCACAATTGCTTTAACGGAAGAATGCATTCGGCCAAATCCTTGTAGAGATTTTTCTTCTGCAGTCGTTCTTCGGTGAATGAAGTTTATACTTGGATGTCAGAATTTGAGATTAACTATAGATGAAGAAGCCCTTGGTATGACAAGAATGTGAGTCACCTATTTATAGGTGGCGTTGCTCTTGGCCATAGCAGAAGCATGTGCTGAAACCTGTTTGTTTACATGTCAGCCAATGCCATGGTCTTATACAGGGCATCGTGTCTGCTGAAGGTTGTGCCATGGGAGGGCATGATAGCGTCCATGATACACAACATAGATTGGGTGGATCCAAGCTATCGTGGGAGATAATGCTACAAAGTTGCCATGTTACTGAAGAACTCCAGTAGCCTTTATACGGAGACAGAAAGCAAACTGTACAATGAATAAGCGCCAGACTCTCCGACTCTAGATTGAACTAAAAAAAGTGATCTAAGCATGACTCTGGTATATATTTTCAGGTCAGCAACATCATGATCACCCTGCTTAGTCATAATAGCACGCATGCATGCACGAGGATGTAACTGGAGTATGGAATATTCCAACACCCCTCCTGATGACTGAAAAAAAACAAAAGAAACAGCTAACATATGAAAAAAAACAATACCCCCCTGAGCTGAAGTAGCAGTAAAAAAACCTTTGCAACAATAGCAGGTATAAATATGTAAGATCTGCTTCATATGAGAGAACTGGCTGCCTGCAAGTTGTTCAGTTAAGCCATCAGCTGCTTGATGTGAGGTGGAACAATAGGATAATTCTCTCTTATAAAATGCAATTTGATGTCGATGTTCAATCTGTATATGCAATTGATAGTCCTTGACATGCAACACTGCACCACTATTATCACAAAATGAACTGTAGGATTTGTCAACACACCTAGATCTTCATAGAGATGAACAATCCACATCAATTCCTGAATGGTAAAAACAAGTGCTCTAAGTTCTGCCATGATTGTATTTAAACTTGTAGACTCCTGCTTCCAACTTTTCCAAAATGGGATTACTTTCATAGGATAAAAGGAAAGAAAGAACATACCTTGTAAGACATTTTCTGGAAGCAATATTTGTAGATGTCATATTTGAGTCTTAAAACAAATGAAAACCTTGGTCAGATACTCGATTGTAGTCCCTTTTGTTTCTGTACCCTGAAGATAATGTTTAGCACCAACCCAGCATTGTTTCCTTTGGATTATGCATTAAACGTGACAAAAACTCTTAATGTTTGCATGCACTATGTATGCACTAGGTTTGGTCTAGTATGAGTAAGATATAACAATGGCTCCACTAACTGCCTTTACAAAATGACAGCTCTAGGATGAGTAAGATATAACAATAGGATGAGTAAGATATAACAATGACTCCACTAACTGTCTCTGCAAAATGGCACCTGTATCTTCTTGTGAAGCTTCGAGAGTAAGCTTCTGACCTGCTTCAAATGGCGGTAATGCAGACGTACATTTTGTCATATAGAACCGCGCTAGTATCTCAGAGATGTATTTTTGCTGAGTAATGTATACCAGCTATGGTTTCTCATTCAATCACTAAACAATAATGCATAATCCCCAAATCTGTAAGCTTCTCAGTCGTAATAGTAAATAGCATCCTCAGATAGTATCATCTACGAACAACAGTCGTAATAGTAAATAGCATCCTCAGATAGTATCATCTACGAACAACTGTAAGATGGAAATCACATCATTTTATGTTTTGTAATATAGATTCTTGATCCGTGATATCCATGTCAAGAAGAAAGGCATTAATGTTTTGGAGTTGAGTCAAGTGAAGTTTTGGGCCAAAAATACTCGACCATAGAAAGTCCCTGCTCCGAAGTAATGCAAGGCTCGTTTAGAAGCAACCCAATGAGGTGTCTTTGGATTATGCATGACATGCGATAAAACTCCTATTGCATACACTATGTATGTGTTTAGTCTAGTATGAGCAAGATCTAATAATGACCCCACTAACTATCTATATAAAGTGGAATCTATATCTTCATATATGAAGCTTCAAGAGTGAGCTTCCAACTTATGACTTGGTTCACATGATGTTAATCCATATGTACATCTTGTCATATAAAACCATGCATAGAAAACTACGATAGTATCTCGGAGATATATTTTTGCTCAGTAAGATGTATACTAGTTATGATGCCCTTATTTATTTATTTATTTATTTATTTTTTTTTTTTTTTTTTTGTAGAAACGGCAGTGGTATTATATTACATGCAATACATAGTAATACAAAAGAACAGAGTGAAACCCTATTGTACAGGCCTTGACTTAGTCAAAACTGGCCTAACTCTCCCAAGGAGGAAATATTAACAATATAAAAGCACTGTTTAAACATTTAAAGCAAATAAAAACTGTAAATATGGTTATAGGCAAGTCATTAAGGAGTAGAATCCTTTAGAGTACTCTGCTGCTGCTGCCTCATTCATCTATAACTCCATCGAGAGTTATAATAGCAAAGGCTTGATCTGTCGACTTGAAAAGCAGGTAATCCAATTCAGCTGCCCCATATGCAGAAGCATCCAGAATATGAAGAATCCATGAGTCCCGTGCCGCCTCGCATATGCCGAGCTTCTCCTCAAAGTATTGCTTGAGCTCATGCTTAAATTGCCAAATGTCTTCATCCTCCAATACTCGTTTCAGAGTCCTGACCATAATGACTTCTGTTTTAACCCAAAGGAGGGCTTCGAGAACCTCCTGATGAGAAAGAGGCTTCGTACCTTTCGGAACCTCCCTTACATGTCCACCTTCATGATGCTTCTTGACCAAGTAATCTGTCAGCAACATCAGATAGGTTGTTAAAATAAGATGAAAAGAATGAATAGAACCCTTGATAGGAGCCCAAAGCATCCCAGTTTTTGTCATAATTGGATCCCCTGATCAGTCTGTGAGCCATGGCCGTATCAGCCAACTCTAATTGAAGGGTTGTTTTAAGGGAATTCAAATCTAGAGGAGAATGATTGATGGCCACACCATTCCTATGTTTCCAAATTACCCACAAACAGAGAGTCCTAATTGTGCTCAGAAAGGGAGAACCAGATGAGAGGAAATCAAATATCTCAGACTTATTAGCTGGGGTGAAACCAATATAGGTACCTATCCAATTCCAGAAAGGAGTTAGCCAAGGACAAATAAAAATGTGAGTTGAAGACTCGGCCTGGCCACAACCTAGTGGACATCTATCTGAGATCTGATTATTGTATTTAGCTCGAAAGACATTGGATTTAAGGCTTTTGTTCAGAAGAAGCCATATAAAGAGAATGGTTTTCTTAGCACTTTGCAGCTTCCATCCTTTCCTGATGACACGGACAGCATCAGATTCCGAACATCCCCATTGATTGGAGACTTTTATCCCTTGGGCATTCAACAAAATGGAATATATTTTGGCTACATTGTATCCCTTGTCATCAAGTGCCCAATTACTCTCTTTTGTCTCATCACCTGTTCCCTTGTGATGTTGAGTGAAAGCATTATAAATGTTCCTGTTACAAACAGAATCTCGCACCAAACTGAAGATTTCCTGCCATGTCCTCCAATCTTCCCCATTCGCCATGCTGCCAACTGTACATAACCCTTTAAGCTTCCACTCTTTATACTTCCTTGGATGTTTCAGAGCCAAACATCCATCATCTTCATCTGTCAATCCCTGATGCCAAAAGAAGTTAAAGTCATCTGAAACTTTTTCTATAGGATAAGCCTTGAAGCAAACAGACACTCTGTTCCATGCTTGTATAATTCTTCTCATGATAGAAGATGTTCCTGCACATGGGTCGAGCTGGTAGAATGCAGAATCTGGAAGCTGATGAGGGGTGGAAGGACTACCTACTAAGGAAGTTTTTCCAATCCAGAAGTTTGTTAGGAGAAGGGCAGGAGACTTTGATGGGGAAACTAGAGATCTCCAAACCAATTTTGCTGCCAAGACCTGTGCCTGAAGGAACAGATCTTTGCACCCCAATCCTCCTTTTTTTCTTGGGAGGGTTAAATGCTGCCAACCTACCATGTGTGAACCCTGTCAAATGAACTCCTTCATGATAACTTCCAATTCCTGATAGGATTTCTTATCTGCAATTATTGCTGATGAGAAGAAGACATGCGAGCTTGCAACAACACTATTGATTATCTCTACTCTTCCAGCCAGTTGGGATACAACTGTAATTTCTTCTTTATTTTGGTAACTATAGGTTCCCATAAACCATGTAAACTCATATTTAGGGCCAAGGGCAAACCCAGCAGTTTAGTGGCAGATTGGTGACCACAAACTTTAATCCCTTCAATATTGTTCTCTGAGCTATCAGAAATAATTGCACATTTATCTCTATTCAACATTACCCCTGATGCTTTCCCAAACAAATCCATGGCAGCAAGAAAGTTCTGAATGCAGTCCCCTTGCTTTAACACAAATGTGTCATCTGCATATTGCATTACTGACAAGGACTCATTCATACCTGGAAGCTTGAGGCAGCTAATTTTATCATTTTATTGCAGTTTCAGGATAACCCTGGTTACCATCTCAGCTACTATGAGGAAAAGGTAGGGGGCCAATGGACAACCCTGCCTAACTCCTCTTTTGCATTCAAAGAAGGAAGAAGGAGAACCATTAACCAAAACTGCTGAACACCCTGCAGCATTAAATCCTGCCACCTTATTTAACACTGCCTTTGAGAATCCCAACTGAGACATGGCCCTATAGAGAAAATTCCAATCAATATCATACGCCCTTTTAAAATCCAATTTAAGGAGCACACATCCTTGCTTGGTAGACCTATTCCAGTGCAAACCTTCATATGCCCCTATGAAATTGTCAAGGATACTTCTCCCTGGAGGAAAACCTGATTGGACTGTGCTAATCTTTTCCTGAAGGGTTTTTTTGAGCCTGTTAGCAAAGATCTTGGCCAAAATTTTATATGTAACATTAGTCAACGTTATTGGTCTCCAGTCTGAGTTAGTTATGATGCTTGACTTACAATCTCCAAAAAAAATGCATAAACCCCAGATCTGTAGCTCAAAGTTATGCTTAAGCCAACCCTTTATTTGCTGAATAAACTGAATAGCATCCCCAGTCATAATTGTATCATCCATATAATATCAGCCACGTACAAACGTAAGATGGAAATCATTAACTCGAGTCATTTATTCATCACACACATCTCTAGTACAATATATGTATCACATGAAGCCAATCTGAATCCATCTCCCCATCGCGATATCTTATACATGCAGCTGCTCCATGTGACTGTATATTACATATGGTCAATCTCAAACATGTGACCTCAGCTTAAGGAATTCTAAAGTCCCTTTCATCTCTCGACGCTGAAATATGCTGGATAAGGAAATAATAAATCCGTCGAGCTTTCGAGCAGTTCCATGTTCTATACACATCTGGCATGTTCTACACAAATTATGAAACAGGCATCTCTGAAACTCACCTCTTCTCGCAAGAACTCCTTGGGCCATTGTATCACAGATCCCACAGCCTCACCGAGAGTCTTCGCTTCTTCTGTTGGCCTTATCAATAATGCATCCGCATCAAATACTTGTATCAAAGCGATTCTCGTGTATCCCTCTTTCATGGCGCTGCAATGAAGAGTTCCCGTGTCTTGCAGCTCATCTCCGCTTGCTACCTTAGCCCCATGCACATCGATCAAATCAACTATTTGCAAAAAGACACGCAGTTAGAACTAGACGGAGAGTAAATCGCTGTTAGGAGCTTACAGCGTCGTGGCGCCATCCGTGAACTCGCTCACAATCGATCTCCGTCTCCAGTTGCTGTGCGCCCCAAAGTCGTCAATGCCGCACTAAAACTAAGCGTCCGAAAATCTCCACTGTGCTCACTAAGTCCCTGGAAATGAATGAATTTCGAATTGGTGTTTGGGCGGGCTAAAGTTGGCCGTGCTGTACCCTTAGCCCGCTTTTTTCCCTTGAATGATTGTATGTCCTTAATTTCAAATTTAAGAACACGCTCGACCTTTTTTACGTGCAGTCCTAAAACCTCCAAGGCGCGGAAGAGGCTCAATTTACAAGGGAATTCGAGCAGCAAGAGGATGCGGGGGTATACAGAGATGACGACTCCATCGAAGAAGCGAGGCACCGGCACCAAAAAAAGAAAGACAGGGACTCCAAGTGAGCTCTCAAATTTGTGTTCGACTCGTCCACCTTTTCTGATTCATCCTTGTGTCTTGCAGTATTCACTGTGGAGACGCTAGTGATCACTGGCAGAACTCCGTTCTTCGTTATCGAGGGATTGGAGACAGAGCTACTTGACACACCAGCAGATTTTTGGTGGTATGTCAAAGTTTCAACAAGTGGGAAGGAGAAAGATCTATTCCTGTGGCAAAGGGATAAGAAGAGCTCCAGCGACAAGTACAAGAAGGTCGGTGTTGTGCTCTCCGTTTCTACGCCAGATTCGAAACATCTCACATTGTATGTGGAAGACTGCCTGAAGGGTAAGTTCTACCACACGAAGAAGTTATCAGTATCCAATTACTCTCACTCTTCGATGAGCAAGGCGAAGGGGACCGACAAAAGGCCGGCGCCTTTAAATTGTCAGAACCTTGGCTGGAAGGATCTGGAAGGGATGAAGGAGGCCGGAACCCTGACATCCAGGGAGCTTGGAATGGAGATTTCCAGGGTGAGGGAGAAGCTATTCAACACCGGGAGCTTTACATCCAGCGTGTTAAAGACTCTAAAGCACTCGGCAGTTACCAAGGATATAGTTCGGAAAGAAAAGACTCCGGATAGGACTGCAAGTCATGAAGCAGATGAGAGTACACGGGAGGATTCAGATGCTGAAGAAGAGGAAGATATGGTCGATTCCCAATTCCTGGATCCAGATGAGCAGATTAGGAAATCACAGAGAGGGGCCCAGAAGATAAAGCGGCTGGCTCAGTATTATCCATTAGGGATATCACATAAGTTGTTGCTGGACATCAGACGCCTGAAGGTTTGCACTGGAGATGCCGTCCTATTCAACCACAGGGAATTTAATCCAACACATATGCTAGAGATTTTGAACTTGATGGTGCGACATCCTATTGCAGATCCAATGCCTGCGGATGTCATACCATTCACAGATCGACCGGTGAGTTGTTCAGCTGGAAGTCTGAGGAAGAACTGAAGGGAAAAGACGTCAGGTTTTGGGTTGTGGACGACCAGCATTCAGTGAGGGCAACACAAGTATTGCAGACGGAAAAGGAAGTGCCGCAAAGGATCAAGGACAGATATTCCAAATGAGAGTGCAGAGTTCTTTCAGCGGACATGCCACCAATAGAGCTCGCCAGCATTAGCCACTGTCAGAACACAATAGCAGCAAGTGCCAGCTATATAAGGTAAATTACTGTCTCTGATTTGGGGCTTTCTCGACTCGCGAGTCGAGAAACCCCAGAGAAGTAAAGAAAAGTAAAGACTGAAGGGATTAAAGACTGAAGGGACTTTCTCGACTCGCGAGTCGAGAAACCCAGAGATAAAATGGGAAGAAGAGTATGAAGGGGCTTTCTCGACTCGCGGGTCGAGAAAGTCCCTTCAATCTTCTCCTTTCCTGTGCTCCTCTGACTTTCTCGACTCACGAGCCGAGATACCCCAGGGCAATAGAGAGAACATTAGATATTAATGGTTGACGAGTAAAAGCATCGAGCCTTCCCATCCTTTCTTCCCCCGCCTCTTCGGGCAATGTCGCTTAGTTTATATCCTAAGTTGCATCGTTCGAAGAGGCGTGAAAGCAAAGATTTGTGAATGCGCGATGCTTTCGCTCTGGCCGTGACTCTCCTTCTATGTTTTCTCCTCTCCTGTGGGTATTCTCGACTCGCGAGTCGAGAAAGTCCCTGCATCCTCCTATTCCTTATTTCCTCGAGTTTTAGGATATACTTTCATGCTCTGACATTGTGACATTTACTGAATGCAGCCCGTATCCTGACCAGATTATACATGCTTGGCAATAGTGGAAAGCATTGGGTTGTCCTCAACATCCTAAAGGAAACAGGGCTCCCTCGGATAAGTGGAAGACCTTCGAGAAACTCTGCAGATATGTTCTTCTGGAAGGCCAGGAAGATGATGAGGGAGAGGATGAAGACGAGAAGAAAAAGAGAACACCAAGAAAGGGCAGGGAATCTCTATCAGACCAATATGACCTCATTCTTAGCACTGAGGCGGTCTGGGAGAAATGGACTGAGATCTGGGCTCTATGGACAAGAGGCAAGCTTAAGGACAGCAATGGAGAATTGCCAACCAGGCCGGACGCAAAGTTGTTCGACAAGCAATTCATGAAAAGGATACAGGGCCTGACGGACAAGGAAACGCTTGATCTACAAGGCAGAATCCTGGATGGAACAATCCTGCTAAGGAAAAGTAGAAGTTCAAAAATGCAGGACGCAAAGGATTACGCCACAATCCTAAAGAGACGGCGTGCATTGGAAGAAGGCATCACAGAGTTCTGCAATGTTGCCTCCAATACATGCCATGATTTTGATTATTATAAGGAGAAGGCTGCGCTTGATGAGGAAGACATGAAGGAGTTGAACCGTCTATGTCAACCCTACATCAACACCAAGCTAAAATGTAAAGTCAAAACCCTCTCCTTCCCTGAACGTGCTATGGCAATTCTGAAGAGGAAGCTTGGATTCGGGGTGGTCCCATTTAAGACCGATGATAGCTCCCCTCCATTCCTGGTAACCTTGGGACACAAGGGGTTTGGTGGTCCGAACTGCACTGGGGCCCGCGGCACTATTTGCCATGAATATGATCAAGACCCCACCCTATTTTATGAAAAAGCCGACATTGAGCAAAGGGTACAAGACGGTTTGGACATGACCGAGCTGGATACTTTCAGTTTCCTTATCTTTTGCATGCCGGGCAATCGCACAACCGCCGGTCACAATGGGCAGCTGATATTAACTTCACGACAAGATCTTGTATTCCATATACTGAACCGAACATGAGTGTAGACTTGGCCTCACCAAGGCACCAAGTTTTGCCAATATAGTTTTGGTTTTGGTTTCAAGATCGGCTGCAGACCTGGACAAGTGGTGGCCTAGCGAACACCACTATCTCGACAAGTTCATGATTTCTCAAGAGCGTATGGAACCCCGAAGGGCGGCAGATTTATGGAGGATGTGCCATTGATGGACAAAGTCGGCGAAGACCGATGGTGCAACAGTCCAATACATAGAATTCTATCCGCCAAGAGTTATCAAGTACTTCATAACCAAATTTTGGTCGAGGAAGATCATATCGTATGCGAAAGTGGTACATGAATGGCCTGTTCTCTCAGGGGGCTATGCTATATGGAATGAAACCAATATCCGTGGTTGGAAATAAGGACATGGTTGAAACCATTCGGTCATACCTGGACCTGCTTCATTAGCATTTCAAAGGGAGGAAGACAAATGGAAGCAGTAAGGACGATGATGACGAAGACAAACCTGATAGCCAGGGAGAGAAAGATGACGGAGACGAGAATGTCCAAGGTTTAGACGAGGATGCTGCGGAACAAATTCTGGAGAATCTGAGATTGACATGAGTTCACTTTGCTCTCGGAGTGTTTCTCGACTCGCGAGTCGAGAAACCTCCGAGTCTTTAACATTTTCCTTTCTCGACTCGTGAGTCGAGAAAGTCGTTTCCTATCTGACGTCTTTCATCATTCCAGGGACATCGACCGCAACCCAATCCGGATCATTGACAATATCACAGGGATCTGGTGGCAGTTCAGTTCATGAGGAGGATACTGCATCCAAAAAAGGCAGTCAAGAGCAAGACAGTGCTGGCAGCAAGAAAGGAGATGGAAAAATAATGATCCTGCATATGGATCCCGATCAAGGGGAAATATGGTCAGAGCCAAACTCTAACTGGGATCCAGCGGGTCCCACCAAGCTTGTAATATTTGACGTCAATGGAGTATTAGCTGCAGTATACCACGATAAAGACGTCCCTGAGCTTAACACCTCGCAGATGCCGACAAAAGTGGGGTCTAAAATCGTGTATCATCGGCCTAAAGCAAAGGAGATTATTGATTGGTGCCTGGAACGGGGATTCGAAGTGGCCATATGGTCTTGTATGGCAAAGAAAAATATTATCAATGTCCTTGCTGTTCTCGGCCTTCCAGTTTTGAAGTTCAGGTTTGTTTGGGGAAACGAAAGGGTCGAGCATGTGTCAGACCTCGATCCAGCCATCACAAAGGGGAAGCCTATTATGATGAAAAGGCTGGAAAGGATTTATGAAACATACCAGGACTTTAACAAACACAACACGCTGATCATAGACGACTCCGCCTACAAGTGCTATCATAACTCACACAATACAATCATTGCCAAGAGTTATCGACCAGAAGAGTATGAAACGGATAGGTGGTTGTCTTTCAATCTCGTTCCTGTGTTGGCGGAATCCCTGTTTGCCATACTTGTGGCTGATGTGATTAGGAACTATCTGAACCTCAAGGAGGTCGATCCAGAGAGTAGCGCGATCATGAAAGCTATGGATGACAAATATTTTGGTGATCAAGAAGAGTGACCTCTGCTTTTAGATAGTCGAGTTGTGTAAATCTTGTAAAGAAACGTGAAGAAATGTACTATATTTTGTAATGAATATACTTGTACATTGAGTTTTCGCTGGCTTTCTCGACTCGCGAGTCGAGAAAGGCATGCTTGTCCTATTGATGAAACCATTTGTATGTTTGTTTGTGTGACTGGATGCAGCCATGAGTCGAGAAAGGCACTGCTTGCCTCGTTGACGAGACCATTTGTATGCTTCCGTGTGTGATTGGATGCAGCCATATTCTAATGAGAATGGTTGTACCTTGACTTTTCCGGGCCTTTCTCGACTCGCGAGTCGAGAAAGGCACTACTTGCCACGTGATTGGATGCAGTTATATGGAATGAATGTTCTCCATTGTATTTTGAATTCACCATTCTTTTCTTCGTTTTGACTAATGGCACCGTAATTGTTAATCATAGACTCTACTTGCTCCAGGTGGTTCAGGCACAGATCCCGCACTAGCACAGATCCCGTTCAGGCATCACAGAGACCGCTCCAGGCGACACAGATCCCGCTCAAGGCGGCAGAGATACCGTTCTGGCACAGATCCCGCTCACGCTACACTCTTACCCGGCCTTTGGGATAAGGTTGCTCGTGAATGCAGACGCTATGCACATGCTCAGGATAAAGAAGAGGGGAAGAAATTTGAGACAGTCCAGAAAGCTCAAAGCATCTTGCAAGCATTGCATAACATCCACGGAGGTTGGGGAAGGAGCATATTCGATGAAAAGCTGCGGGAGGAGAGTGGAGAAGTTGGGTGGATAGGTCAGCCGGTGGCTCGCGAGGCACTTCCTCGTGAGGCATTCCACACTCTTTAGGTTGCCCCCAAGGCTTACAGACGGCATGAAGAAGCCCCGCAAGTTAATCCCCTAAGGTGGACCACCTACCACGATGATGTAACTGTAGTGACAGCAAGACCGCCATGGTCTCTGCGTCCGATGTAAAATACATTGTACCTATTCAATTTATTAATAAAAATTCTTTTTCAACTAGAACTTTGGTTTCAATCTGTGATGAATTTCCTTTGTTTGAGTTGTATTGTTCTTGTTCTCGACTCGCTATCCGAGAAAACTGGGAGAAAGCTCGAACCCACACTAAGAGACAAATATTCGAATTATGGACAGTTTTCGAGTCGGAGTTCTCCTTTTTGTGTAAAATAACAGGGTTCCGAAAAAAAGTGGGAATGGAATGAGACCCACTTTAATTAAATACGACTTAAATGTAAACTTAAATCATGTCATACATATTGAAGGATAATATGAACATGTCATCGATTATGAGGGAAACTTGTCAAATGTGATGGAAACCCTTCTTAACGTAAGGAAGCTAGTGCATGGGAAATCGGGACATTTTGAAGAAGCTGGTGCATGGGAAATCGACATGTTTTGAGATTACTGCATATTCTATATATGGTACTATGCCTCTTAAGAAAGCTTTAACATAGTCCTTGCATATTCTATATACGGTACTATGCCTCTTAAGAAAGCTTAATATAACATAGTCCTTTCTAGATAGTCGAAGAAATAACATGTCCTCAAGGCTCCTATTTCAATGCCATTAAGTCCTTGTTCAACCTTCAAACATGTGATTCAATTGAGCTACACCAGTGAGAGGACATTTGAACAAGTAAGTAGCACTATCACATTCCTTAATAAGAAAGGATGGAAGTTGATAACAAATTCAAAGGTGGCCATAAAAAAGATAGATATGGTGGGTTGTAATAGGGGTGTAGAAGAGATCGTCACTAGAATGGTTACATAAAAGTTAAGCCTGATAAAAAACAAGACTAAACTTATCCTCATGAGGTCAGGCGCAATAGATTATTGTAGGAACGAGAATGCAAAGCAAAGCAGAGCATCTTCCATGTTTGCTCTCTAATTAATACGTAAATAAGATAGTTTGTTCTTCAAGCCCTATTTGATTTTACTTTCCGCTTATTGCTCATGTTCTACATCATCCCATGGCCATATATCTTCCTCTAAATACTCTATTTGGATAATCTCCTGAACGTTTGAAGAAAAATCATTGACTTATAGGTCCTTGTACTGGCGTGCTAAATTCTGAAAGCTAGGTCAGCATTATAAACTGAACCCTGTGCCTCTACCACATGGAGATAATAAAAAGTGAGATGCAGACTTGCATAGGTAGTCAACATTGAGCAGCTTCAGTGGGGGACGGAATAAGGAATAGATTCTTCTCTATTGACGTACAACAAAACAAATATAAAGCTTAAAGCCAGGGGATATGCCAGGAAGTAATATGATCTTATTTCGTATGCTTCTATGGTTGCAGTCCTGGCTACATGACTAAGGCAGACAAGCTAGAGCATTTCTAATGAATTAGGTTGTCAAGAGAAAAGGCAAAGAGTATGCAGTCAATGTAAGCGTATGTAAGATCCATTGATAGTGAGGGTACAATAATAATGCAAAGAATTTCATAAACACGCAATTTAAAGAAACAAAAAGCAATAAATAAGAAGGAATGTGAATAATCTTAAGGCCAGGGCCTCTTTGATCCCAAGCACAACATGAGACCAACTTTCTCAATTGCAAAAATAAAAGCCAGATTTTGTTGGGGCTTTCCATCTCCAACTTAATCCTTGGCTTCGAACTTGAGGGGAGAGCAGCACTCAACTCACAGAAGAATACTTTGTGTGGAGAATACTAATTACCTGTTCTGAAGAAACTTTTATTGCTTCCATGTCGTCCCAGAGGGCAAGATGACGTTACAATCTCAGTCGTCTATTTTAAATATTGTATGATATTCCATAGAATATTACATCTAAACTAAATCAAGGCCTTCTATATAGGACACTCCCCCCTCCAACAAAAGGTTGCCCCTATGGGCAACAGAAAAACTTGGCATAAAATGACTGCCAATAGGAAGGAAGGAAGGTTCTTTTAGGGAATGACGTAAGCTGTATTTTGTCGAAATGCACTCCTTGATTGCCGATTGGAATGTCGGCTATGGCTTCTGGCATTGGCCTTGGAGTTGCTATTCCATTTTCTGGCTTCAGCAACCCACAATGCAGGATAAGAATACATTGTGGCTTGGCTGAGCCATCCGGCAAGCCTGCTCCCATGGGTCAGAAAACCAAGTATAATGATTCCTTCTTCGACAGGGCATTTATAAGCCTATTTGTTCGAAAAATGCAACAGGCCACAGGTTTGGGATTCATTTTCTTTTCGCATTCCATTCCAACTTATGAATCTTTCTCAGCTATGAATGTTTCCTAGAATTTTTTTTCTTTGTCATGGATAGGAACTTTAATTCCAGCAAGTGAAGGCGAATAATGCAGACCAGTAATGAACATTGGGTATCTGATCTTTCCAATTTGTTTTGTTTAGGAAAAACTACACAGTTAGCGGGATATGAAGGCCTTGTGGACATCTCAAGGGGCGTAATGCAAGGGCGTTCACCTCTCAAACAAAGAGCTCTCGTGCGAGAAGTGTTGCTTTCAATGTTACCGCCTGGAGCTCCAGAAACAGTAATTCTGCATTCTCATTCTGCGTTCTCATTTACCCTTCAATATATCCAAATTGTTCATAGGGTCAGAAGAGAGAATATAAATAGGCCTAAACCTTTGGCTTGATCTATTATAACCTTTGGCTTGTTGGAACTGGGAGATGTTCCTTATGCTGTACAAGTAAGTGGATCCATCATTAACATGATGCTGTACCGCAGCCAGACCACAAGTTCCTTACTGATTTTTTTTATTTCTTAGCACAAGCTATGCTTTCATATTCTGAATTTAAACACAACTTATTGATGTAGTAATTAGGCTTAGCTCTTTTATGGGCCCGTTGAAATAAGTAACAAGATTTATTTCAATGGATGCTTTCCAGTTCAAAAAATTCTTTCCACCAACAAAGAGATCTGCGGAGCTTAATGCAGCTATAACAGTTCCTTTCTTTCAATGGCTTGTGGGGCCTTCTGAGGTATTCAAATAAGTACTTTTTAGTAGTGAAATATTTCATATATAATGGTTCCGCAACAAAGTTGGAAGACTATATGCTAATACTGAAAGTGGAAACAATATATACCGTGCCTGTTACCTTCACACAGAATTCAATAATGATTGTGCACCTATCCCATGGTACAGACTATTGTTCAAATGCTTTTTAGCATCATATTCAATCTGTATGAAGATTAAACAAAATGATAAATGAAATTCACATTTCTTATAACTTTTAAGAGCAGTGTGGTTTGGGATTTGGTGTAGGTGTACATTAACGAACTTGCCCAGGCAGTTTGGCATTTGGTTTCCTGCAAATTACTGGTCATTTTCATTGTGAATAGTAGGGTTAACAAGATGATCATGAACTGTTTCATTGCTTAATATCTAAGTGTTCGTAGCATGTGGCCATCTGCATTCCTCCTCCTCGTAGAGTAGCTAGTTTATGTCAGACGGTAAAGCAAAGTATGAAGCCACTTCATCTGAGTTTATAAGACTGGAAATCTGACTTATGGGTAGAAGGAAAAACATTAAGGAGTATAACATTTGAATCTATCAAACGCCACTTGATTGTTAAGTGGCTCTTCCATCAGATCTTCATATGTTTATGCGTCCATCCAGTTAGCACTCTATTTCAACAGACGAAAGACACTAAGAAAACGTTCCTCCCTTGTGTGAAATCGTTTTCCATTGTTACATATCAAATATATCTAAAGGACAGGGAAATATGCAACATCGTGTTTGTTGGAATATGCCAACTATTATATAACCTATATAATGTTGATATTTGGAAGGTTATCGAAGTGGAAGTGAAGGGCATCAAACAGAAAAGTGGTGTGCGTATTTTAAAATGCAGGTAAGTTGTCTTGCCCCGTTATTAAAACAGAAGCTTATGCAGTTTCTGAAGTAACCCATTTGCAATTTCAGGTACTTGGAAAATAGTGGCTGTGTTGGAATGTGTGTCAACGTGTGCAAGATACCAACACAGGATTTGTTCACAAACGAATTTGGTCTGCCACTTACAATGACACCTAGTAAGAAATATTTTATTGCCAAATACCTTCGCGAATTATGCTTCCTTTGACAATCGTTGTGACTCTTCCGAAGATTTTGAAGATATGAGCTGCGAAATGGTATATGGTCAAGCTCCACCTGCTCTAGATCAAGATCCTGCATTGAAGCAACCCTGCTTTCTAAACATGTGTAAGCTACCTTTGGATGCCCAGAATAAAATTTTCAACTAAAGTGCCTAATTTTTCAGGCTCAACTGCACAAGCTCGTTCAGTTTCCTGTCCCAAGGCGTCGTGACGTGAAGGCATCATGAAGATAGATTTTGTATTATACTTACCAAGAGCAAAGTAAACTTTAATTAAGGTGGCCATTCATATCTCTTAAATGGTAAAACTAGTTTGGCTAATGTAGGCCTAAAATTTTGTGAGGCTTGCAAAATCTCCAATTTTTTATTTTTTTGTGTTTGCGTTTCACACCAGCAAGAAAAATTCCTCTCAAGAAAAAGAAAAAAACTAGCAGAACTGCAGGGTTGGGAAGAAGGCTAGGTAGATGTGTTTGTGTTGAAATTTTAATCGTAGTAATTTAAATTTCGGCGGCATGCTAAGAGAATATGTATTATTATACGAATGTTACATTGTGCAACACTAGTATTCGTATCCAGGTCAAAAGATAAGATGCTCCAACGTAAAGGTGAATCTGAAATATATCAGCAACAAAAAAATCCAGGCACCCAAATTCCAAGGAGAAATAGGAACAAGAAGATTTCTGCCATGTGCCTCCCCATCGCGAGGATCTCCGGAAGACCATGCGAAGTGGAATTTTCTTTACCTATCAACTTGGACTAAGCACATTGAAACATTGATTATGTTCTCTATTGAGATATATCAAAGAATATCTTATCAAAACAGGACCATTAAATAAAAGAATCGAAAGAATTGAAGAGTAAGCAAGCTTGCGCACTAATGAGGTTTGCCATCACTCTCTGACACAAGGGCCACCACTATCAACATTCTATCACCACTAGAACATAAATGGATCACCACTTTGGCACGATGGCCACCTCTCTCTCTCTCTCTCTCTCTCTCTCTCTCTCTCTCTCTCTCTCTCTCTCTCTCTCTCTCTCTCTCTCTCCTCTCTCTCTCTCTCTCTCTGACGTCGGCCACGAGAAAAAACCCATCTCTTTATCTGGCGACATTTTTATCTTAGGTATAGCGAGAGATAATGAGAGATAATTATCTCTCGATGCTTAACAAGCCCGTTAGGGGGCAAAAATAAACTCTTTAACATTGCCGGCCGGAAATCTGTTTTTGGAATCCCCCCTCTTTCCTTTTTTTTTAACATATGGTTATGGCGGCTATGGCAGATGGTTAGCGCAGTTGAGGGCGACAGATGGTTATGGCATGGCTATGGCAGATGGCTATAAGCCGAAGGTAAATATTGCGTAGTTAAGGTGGGGGTTATGGCAGGGCGGATTTTCAAAGCTGAGGCGGCTATGGCAGAGGCGATTTCTCTGTTTCTATTATTATTTACAAATCACAGCCCTGAAAGGAGGTCCAGCATCTGCCTTGTCGGCCACAATATCCGAACCCATTTGCTTTATTTCAGCTATTTTGCTATTTGCAATCATAATAGAAGCGAAAAATTGTTTTTTTCAACTAATGTTTAACCCAGATTTCTAAAAACATTGCTTCAATCAAGAAATTTGCACAGGGCTTTGTTATAATCTCAAGAATCCAACTGGAAGATCTTTAAATCTGTAACATCAGTTCAAAATTGGAAGAAAAATCGGCAGAAATCAGCAGAAAATCAACCCAAGATTCTTCTTCCCAGCTGCACTTCTCATATTCTTTGTTTGCATCCAGCTATGGAGTCTCAAAATTGAGGCATGGCCGTTTCATGGTCTGGGGTTTCGGATTTGAAGCCCTATTCGCAGATTTCTTTGGAAAAGCAAGATCAGCAGAATTGAACATGGCACAGGTTTTTTTCAGAACATTAGAACAGGGCCTTTTCTTAGCTTCGGGCCATGGCACATGCACAGCTATCTGAAATCGAAGGGCCTTTTCTTAGCTTCCGGCCATGGCACATGCACAGCTATCTGAAATCGAAATGTCCAACAAAGGCTCTGCGCAGGAGCTGCTCCGTTTGGCCTCCCGGGTGGAGCAGCAGCGTCTGAAGAGGGATTCCTTCTCAGGCTTTGATCTTCTGGGGCTCAGGAAAATTTCCTTCCATCTGCCTTCCGTTTCCATCTCCAAATGCTGCTTCACAAACGGGCTCCCGGAACGGCACAAACTTATGCCGCGAACAGATTATGCCGTTTGACGCCATAGCTCCTGTTTGCCATAGTTCCTTTTGCAACACAACCCATAACATTTCACGAGGCCCAAAAACTTTTACGGGCCCCAAAATTAAAACCAAAACTAATATGCCATCTATAATGGAAATGCCCCTAACAGCGTTAGGGCAAATTATCTCGAGGTGAGAGTCAAGAAAACCCACTCTCACCCATCTCTCCCCTTCTCCCATCTCTCGTGTTGTCTCTAGAACCTCTAAGTCATGTGGCCAAGGCATCTCTCTCTCTCTCTCTCTCTCTCTCTCTCTCTCTCTCTCTCTCTCTCTCTCTCTCTCTCTCTCTCTCTCTCTCTCTCTCTCTCTCTCTCTCTCTCTCTCTCTCTCTCTCTCTCTCTCTCTCTCTCTCTCTCTCTCTCTCTCTCTCTCTGGGGATAGCTTTCGACATAAGTCATGGAGTGTGCCGGTGAAGAAAGAGTATTTACATATGAATCCTTCCATGCGTTGGGGAGCCCATATCGGTAAAATCTGAATAGCGTTGCCGGATCCCATTGAGCTCTCATCACCTGGGGGTAGAGATTGGGAGATGGGCAAATATTAGCATGACATTAGGCATTGCGGGGTGTGTGATGGAGGGGTGGTAGAGGACGACTCACGTCTTGATTTCTGTCCAAGCATATTCAAGATATCGACTCGGGCATGGGATTTTGGCTACTTTTGTGATTTCTTCTCATATCCAGGATCATGCATTGGGGGATGTATAGTTGATATCCTTAGATGCAGAGAGGACCTATTGAAACAACGTGGAGTAGAGGAGATAGAGGTAGAGGAGCCCAGTGTATTATTCTCAGAGGATGCACTGGATGATTTGTTTTATGATTTTGAAGGCAATGTATAAACGTCTCATAGACCTGGCGGTCTCGAAGACGAAAATAATATATTTCATTTCATTTCATTTCTCTCTCTCTCTCTCTCTCTCTCTCTCTCTCTCTCTCTCTCTCTCTCTCTCTCTCTCTCTCTCTCTCTCTCTCTCTCTCTCTCTCTCTCTCTCTCTCTCTCTCTCTCTCTCTCTCTCTCTCTCTCTCTCTCTCTCTCTCTCTCTCGCAAGATCAAAAGAACACATGCAAAAACACCTAGATGGATTGGCTGCATTTTGTGATCAAACAGGCATGCAAGTGAACTTAGACAAGACAAGTGTTATGACTGTTGGTGCTCTCAAACAGGAACCTATTTTCAGATATAAAGGGAGTCTTGTGAGTATATGTGATTCTTATAAATGCTTGGGCCTTATTTTCAGCAGGAATCATAGATGGAATATGTGTATTTCTAACGAGTTGATGGAGGGCAAGAGCCTTATATGCGTTGCATAGCATGTGTAGGAGGTCTCATTTATGGTCTTGGAACCTTAAAGTAAAGTCAGATCGGTCACTTGTGCAAAGTGTAATCCTATATGGATCTGAAATTTGGGGGCCAAGCATTCCGCAATGTCTATGGGATGATATAGAACAAGTCTTGAAGAAGTTCTTAAGGCTTGAGTTGGGAGTGAAAGCTCAAACACCTTACCCTATGATGTTGACGGAAAGTGGGCTAATGCCACTTGAGGGAGAAGCTATTTTGAGGTGTATTATGTACCTCAAGAAGGTGTTGGCATTGGATGAATCTCGGCTTGCTCACAAAGCTTTGATATCAAGTAAAGAGAAAAGGATTATTACATGATGTAACAAAATGGCTCCCAAAATGGGATATCCAATGGGAAGAAGTGATCTTGGTTGACTCGGATCTAAGACAATGGATCTCTAAGAAGATACTTATGAAGATGTGGAGGCAACCCAAAACTAAGATGATCTTATACAAGCAAAGCATAAATCCGAATTTGACGCCATCTACACACTTACAGGAAAATATTTCAATACAAAAGAGACATTCTATCTGCAGGATCCGTCTTAGCTCCCACCATTTGGGAGTAGAAGTGGGGAGATGGGGGCATATCATACCACGAGATCAAAGATAATGCAAGGTATGTGACTCAAACCCGGTGGAGGATGAAGATCATACATTGCTTCATGTAGGGCCTATGAAGCAATTCGAGATAAACACACGGTATTCATTATAACGATCTACCCACTCTTTTTACACTTAATAGTGATATGTTGGGAAAATATTTGATTGAACTTCTCCAACATAGGGATACTTGTTTAAGTTCTCACAATAGCATTAATGTTGATAATTCAGATAGTTTGAGTGAGAGTGATGATCTAGATGAGGATTTGGAAACTCATCTATTATTTTATGAAGATGTTTAAGTGGTTTTGTCTAATAGGCCTTTGAGGCCTCCCATAGACATAATAAACTAACTCTCTCTCTCTCTCTCTCTCTCTCTCTCTCTCTCTCTCTCTCTCTCTCTCTCTCTCTCTCTCTCTCTCTCTCTCTCTCTCTCTCTCTCTCTCTCTCTCTCTCTCTCTCTCTCTTACTTTTTCCATTCAAACAGAACAGGCTTTGGACGAAGGACATCACCCTAGAACCTAAGGGAACATAGACACTTGACAAGAGTGCTACCCAAATAACATGATGGCATGAATCCAACCTAGACTCAAGGGCCACTAGACAAAAAAATATTCGGATTACTAAAAATGCTCAACCCAGAATGATAACAAGCAAAAGAGAGCCAAACCACTTTAATTGCAAGAAAAGCTTGAACTAGAATAGACCAACACAATAAAAAAAAACACATGAAAACACTAAAAGCCATTGAAGCGCGATCATAACAAGAGCTCAAAACAACATTCCAAGGCACAAGGGCTACCCCTTAAAACAAGCTACATCCAAACACCATGAAAATTATTGAAAGGGTGACAGACGGAAGACAACTAATTAAAGACAAACTGGAAAAGGTCAATCAAAGGCAAAAAAAGGGTGGGAAGGTGGGACATGCGTCTAACTGGGGAGAGGCTCAAATGGCTGATAAGGACACAACTAGGCTAGATGGGATTAAATATTATGAGGGAAACCCTCAGCACACAAACCAAACAACCCTGCTGAAAAAAAGAGGCAGAAAAAGAAAGAAAATACCTAAGTATTAAGAGTGAAACTAAACCTTACAAGTGAAATACGGGATTGATAATGTACATGGCTAATGAGGGCCACTAGAAGCCATCTAAGGGTGAAGAAGACACTGACAAAAATAACCATGAACGCGAAGAAGGAAGGCAGAGAGCAATAAAGGAGGCCCCTGACAAAATAGTAGAGATGTGATATGGTAAAAGACCACATGCAAAATAAAAAAGGATGACAACGCTAACACCCAAGGCCTTAGCATCAACAACAAAGCAAATAAACCACGGCCTATAACCTATAACACAGTTAGTACAAACAAAATGCTCTAAAACCTCCAACAGTCCTCAAAATAACCATCCTGACCTCCAAAAAATTAACCCATTCAATCAAAAGCAAGCAACCAAACTCATAGTATGGTCTTATACGAACGGAAGTAATAGGTGCGCACACCGAGATGAGATGCAACCACATAATAGAGCAACAAAGGCATTTAAAATCTCTTTTTCCATATACAGAACGACACAACTAAAATCAATAACATCCATCGCAACATCGACAAAAATTTAAAACCTAAAGAACAATCCTTAATATGTGAGTACAGAAAAATGCATAGACAAAGGCCCAAAAAACCATGAGGCTCGTGCCCTACAGATATGTGGTGAAACAATACATGTGAAAGAGAGAAAATAGAAATCATGTTGCCACTAGATCAATCAAATTGAAAGAAGCAACTTGAGGTATAGTTCCAAACATCTAATCTTTGGAATGGAAATAATGGATGAACAATCTTAATTACTTGTAAAACGCTAGGGGAATACTTGTAAAAAGGATGCTAACAGAGCAAATTCCTAAACTAAAACTAGTTCTAAGAAGCAATATGGTTATTATTGTGCATACTATTGTGGTCTTAGAAGGTGCAACTCAATTTAAATAAACAAGGCAAAAGTTTTAAATGCGACTTTAACCATAAACTTCCTAGGAACCTATATACAGTATTGCAGGTGTCTTTCATAATAAGGAGCTATAAGCATGAGCCGAGTTCTGTTGTTTGCAAATCAAATCTGAGGCATCTATAAAAACCGCAAGATAGGGTAGTGTTTTCAATACAAAAATCCAAAGACTTACGTAATTCTCTCGTAGCCTCTGGTTGACCTCCACCCGTATAGTCCGTGCTTGGCTAGGTCAAAAGGCAATGGCTCAAGACTTCGGCGTCACTTCTTGTATTCCATCATGAATTTGTCAAACATAATCGAACAAGGAAAACAACATGCATAATAACTAGTTCTGACAGAATGAACATACTCAGGTTTCTCTTGAAAATAAAAGGCTTACATAAAACATGACTACAAATGAACAAAATCAAAACCACATCTCAAAACAAAATATGAAATTGCAATAATACATCAAAGCTGTGTGGTGTTATTCGACTTGGAATCTAAATTCCAAGTGAATTGAATTGACACGTACCATCCAAACTACTACTATCGCTACACTAAACATCTATTTGGTGAAGGGACGCTTAGATAGAGACCACAACACAAATGGGACGACAAATCAACCTTACTGGATAACCTGTACTTATTGCATCTCGTATAGTTATGTAACTAGGGACATGCTACACACTAGAAGACATTATGAAGTTAACCACCAAAAATCAGAACACACTACAAGACATTATGAAGTTAACCACCAAAAATAAGATGCAAGCTAAAAGCAAAAGTCGAGACATCAAGACTCCAAAATTAAAATGCACACCTCTTGCCAACACACCTACACCTAGATGAGTCAACATAAACATTCAAATCCTAGTTGCTCAATCCATAAGCGACCACAAGAGAGGGTCAGAACTAGAACGTTGCCATCATTATCAACACGCAATCCCATTTTTGCAATGCCGAAGAAGGAAAAACAACCATAAAAATTACCTTGAATGCTATAAAAAGAAAATTCAAACAAATTAGAGATGAAAGTTCGGACCATAGAGAAGGAAAGTTGTCTAGCTTAAGAATTGAAAATACACTTCAAAATCTCAAACCCATTAGAGTCTTAAACCCATCCACGTACATGAAGAATTATACTTGGGCGCACCTATGTAATCAGTCTCGTCAACGGGTCCAAATAACAATTTGACTCCTACTTACCTTGAATAAGCTACTGATGACAGCTGATACCTGTAGCTTATATCTGTGACATAGGTGGGAATTCAAAACATTTATAGCAAGATAGACATCTACTTGCTTGCAATGACAATTTCACACCATTAAAACCGATACTCATATATTCAACAGAAGTAGAACGCACTTTGACCAAGCATATGACATCAAGCGAAATGCCCAACTCAAAGGCCGTATAACATATACTCTCAAGCCCTGAAATGTGTCCCATAGCACCCCGAAACATAGTACAAAATGACAATAAAGCAATCAATTAGTATTAACTGTCAAAACGTCACAAATGGGCTTGAATCCTCAGTACTTTGTTAAGTAGTCTTAAGATCCATATTCCAGTGGTATTCCAGTGACTGCTTTAAACTTTCCAGCTAACATACTTGAACAAACTGTGGTTTACACAAATCTGCAGAAAACATGCACCATATTGAAAGAAATGGCCAGCTTGAAGCCTCTTGTATAGGCTATTGGAAAAACATGCACTACCGCACAAAATATAAGCGTAGCAAGCTTGAAGACTCTTGCATAGGCTACTGTACTGCAGCTCCTGGGTTTTGCAGGGTTTTGCTCATGCTGCCAACACAACAGCCATAAATCCAATCTAACACACAAATCCATCTAAATGCAGTTCTATTGAATCTAGAGCAGAGGTCATGCCAAAATAACATATAATGTAGCTACAACTGTCTTCAAGCTGAATTCTAAACCTGCATAACTTGTACTATGCAAAAAATACGCTAGACATTATGCATAGTAAGTCCAAAGAAGCTAGATGGGGACATGACTTGAATCTTGCAGCCTTTATCGCATTTGTAGCTTTTTAAGTTACCAAGATCACTCATCATAAAGCATTGCATCCTGGAGAGGACGTCTTGAAACAAGAAGTCAAACAATCAAGAGAAACCAACATCCGAGCAAGATAAAGATGAGCCCTGCAACTAATAAAATGATTAGAACCAGCAAAAATAAGATGATGAAAGAGGCTATTAAATATTTTGCCCAAAGAATAAGAAATGCAAATAATGTATTGCCATTAAATCTGGTCCTTACCTAGCCACAATATTCAAACAAGTGTCCACGCAAAATAAAATCCTCCAGACAGAAGATGGCTCACAAGCTAAGACCTTAAGACTATTCCACAAGCGATTCATAGGCAATTCAGAAAAGATAAATGGAATTGTAAGGAAACAGACTGTAGTACAGATATTAAAAACCAGTGTCTTTAAATTTGGGCCTAGTAAATTCTTTAAAGTATCTGTGCAATTTTTGGACGTTTCAATATATAGGATTATTGTAATACATACAGAAACACAAACAAATAATACATTATCTCCATTGTGCAATCCAAAATCAAACTAATGCACAAGTTTCCAGCTACAATATTATAGAACCTGTAAATGTTTAGTACAGCAGGAATAAAGGGTCAAAGAATTAACAAGCATAGTGTATGCATGATGGTAAAAGTTCCAAGTAAAAAGCTGGAAAGTCATTCTATGTCTCTCAGTTTGTGAATTTACTCTAGCAAAGAAGCCTTACCTTACCTTTGGAGAAGATGAAGAAGCCTGTGTTGTGGCTCTTTTTCTGCCTCAAGCTAGTCTTAGCAAAATGCCCCAAATGGAAGAACACAATCTACTTAATCAGTTCACAGGCCCCAGCAGGACTGTGGTGCAGGTGGCAGGACTAGCAACAATCTCAGATCCCTAGTTTGGGCTCATAGCATCATAGGAGGACCTTCTCTGAAATCTAAAGCCCTGGACAGGTGCAAGGCACTATTGCACTAATATGCAAGAAGTCCAACTCTAAACTAATATGCAAGAAGTCTAGCTAGCATGCAAAGATGAATCTCCAGAGAATATTGCAGAATATAAGCTTCATTAACTCATGCTATAATCCATGTTTCAGCATTACATTGCATCCATTTCCTGCATTGCATTGCATTGCATTTCATTTCAGAAAGACCATTGGTAGCTCGCAAGGCAAGTCAATCTGCACGAAATTTGCCTTGAACAAACAGCTAAATGTAGAAAACACTTGCAAGAAGGATGAAGACACTAAAGGATGGGCTAGAAGACGATGTGATAAAGTCTAAGAAATTAAATTTAATGCAATAGAATAAATCTCAGTAGATATGTAAAGCAAGAAATAGGTCAAATAACAGATGCAAACCTGAATAAGTGCCTTTTTTAAGGAATACCGAGGAACTCCATCATGTGCAGGCTAAGTATGCCATTTGGTCCTTTCACGTTAACCTTGGAAGGGTACAAATCCAAAGATACGAAATCTCTAGATTTTCTGTTGAACCCAAAAGTAGATTTATAAGAATCAGGGGAAGTGGGTGCATACATTGCATAGAAGATGCTGCCCCGAAATCCTTAGAATTATTCTGGCCCTTTCTTGTGTAGGTAAGATCCATGGTTTAGAGGAATCCTTGATGAAAAGAAGGGCTCTCGTCATAGTGTAAGTGGAAGCATGGAAGCAAGTTTATAGAGTCCATGATGTTCACATGTTTAAGACGACATATTGCAGCTATGGTGCGCTCTCGGCAAGCCCATCTAAAAAGGCTGAGACAATTTTACTAAACGAAAGGTAAGCAAAGCTGCAGTGGAAGGATCGCCAAACTCGTAGGAGCCAAACTCCGGCAGAGAATTACTTGGGTTTTCTAATTTCCCTGACCCTAGGATTCGAAATTAGAGAATCGGACGGTTCAAAATGATTTCGGGTGACGTGGCAAGACACGTGGCGTAGCTAGAATTTCAGGAAAGTGGGCAGCTCGGGTTAGGCAACCCTGCTAAAAAAAACCACTCCTCTGTGTACTCAATCTCGATACACGAATTCGTTAACATATGGGTATATTTTGCAAATCCAATATATTCTAGAATAATGTGTTTAGCTAATATGGTAGTAACATTTTTATAACTTATCAAGTACGAAAGTCCCTTATTGCATAGTAAATTTATTTGAAACGAAATTGGAATCATGAAGTGTTTTTTATGTCAACTCAAAAAAGCATCACTTGTAAATTTAAACTCCAATTTAGATGAATGTGATATTGTTTGAAAGATTTTATTCTAATCTATGATATTTTTAAGACAATCTTTGTATTTGATGAGCCCTAAAACAACTATACTCTTCGTTTATATTTTTGTGATTTCTGTAGAATATAGGGGTATTTTGTAATTTTTCCATATGTAAATAGCATTAAAATGCTAGATGCTTTCTAATAAGTGCATCGACTTCCTTGGATCCCTTTTACATTGGTTTCTTATTTTTACAAGAATCCAATGGAAGTATGTCGCTTAAGCAAAAGAGACTCAAAGTTATTTTCACGCTATTCAAATTAAGACTAAGTTTGGTTCTACTTTCTAAGGGGAACTTGTGTAAAATTTAATACCACCTATTACCATAATATGCACTTGGTGTGAAAACAAGTTTTATATAGTTGGAATCACAAATTGTGTCATATATGGAGACCGATATTGTCTAGTATATAGTCCACAATAAGTGTTACGATGGATTGTATAGTTCACATAGTGTACATTCCTAAAGGAAATTACTATCTAACATGTTCATATTAACAATATGCATGAGGAAGGGTCTTTTTTTTGTTGAAAAACATACTTTATTTAACAAAAAAGTCAAATACAAGTAAGGATGCAAAGACAGGAATAAATCTTAGAGGGTAAGCATGAAAACCTACTGAGTGAAGCAACCTGCCTATGCATAAGAGTTGATCCTGATGGATTTCCAGTTGAATTTTTCCTTCATTCCTGGAATTCAATAAAAAATAATTCCTTTAGAGCCGGTTCACATGCAGTAAAGGTGCCATCACCGTCGTGTAAAAAGGCTCACCCTTTTACATGCACCATCAACTGCCATTGCCAAATAGCGCAGGGCAAAACAGGGCCCCTCTCTGGCGAATGTGGCATGTGAAGCCAGCCTTGTTAATGCTTTTTGGTCATCAATTACATGCACCCTTCAATTTCTAGTGGTTTTATCTCTCTTATTCTTAAAAACCATCTCAATTCTCGGATTGGAGACCTATTTCTTTAACTAATTTCACTTATAAGATTTGTGCAAAAGATCATTGCTCTCAGAATAAAAATTTCCTGATAAAAATCATCAGCTCGAACCAATCTGCTTTTCTGCCAAATAGATTTATCTTGGATAACTACATTGCTGCTATAGAAGGCCTTCAGTGGAATAAAATCTCTAATCAAAACTGTATTTTGTTGAAGCTTGATTTTAAAAGAGCATTTGATACCATTCATTGGGATTTTGTTCATTTTGCTATGACTATGCTTGGATTAAATCAAAAGCTTATTAAGCTAGTCCTTGGCCTAAATGAGCAGGCAAATTATGTTGCCTTGATTAATGGTTCTCGAACTCCATTATTTCCTCTTGCAAGAGGGGTTAGACAAAGGTGTCCTCTTGTCTCATATTTATTAGTGCTGATAGTTGAGCTCCTCACAAAAGCAGTCTTACATCATCAACATCAAGGCAATATTATTGGCCTTCAAATTATGATACTTCTCTTAGTATCCTCTAGTATGCAGATGATATCTTCTCCTTTTTGAGAAATATTGACTCTAATATCTCATCCTTCCTCCAGATCTTGAATGACTTCGGTGCTGCCTTGGGTGTCTCCCTCAATCTCTCTAAGAGCCTCACTATTGGGGATATCTCTACTCAAAACATTGCTGGAATTAAGGTTATAAATTTCGCGGGCCACTAAACTGCTTGGTATGGCTCTATCATTAAAACACTACCTCATTAGTCTTTGATCTCCTATTGTGGCAAAATTTGCGCCAAGTTAAATAACTACAGGAACTGCTTACCTTTAGTTGGCAAAATTGTAATTGCTATATCAGTTTTTGCAAATTTTCATAAAGCGATTATCCCAGTTTTGATATTGATGCTTTACCCGGATGAGCATGGGCATCTTACTGGGATTCAACTCCCCAAGCTCAGTAATATATGTTTGTTCTTTTGTTGCACAGTGTGGTACGATACTAATAAGGTGTATAGATAGTGGTAATTACTTTGATGTTGCTCAGAGTATGCATTTTGAGTGACATTAGAATAGTTACCTCTATTCATAGACTTGTGTGAAGTGTGTTGTGGAAGTGAAGTTTCGATTGCTTGAGGATTCAGGTAAGACAACGGCATGGGTGTCTTGTTGGGGTTCAATTCCCTAAGGTCTGTTGTGTTTGATCTATTTTGTTGGAAGTGTGGTCTATATCAGCCAGCAAAGATTGATTTATATGAGTACCATTGGCCTTTTTTCTTTTAATGCCCTTTTAGAAATCGGGTCAAAATGAGGTTGTTTGACCCATCAAAATTTTGTGGCAATGGATGAGAGAGCTCCTCATGGAATATTCTCCAGGTTAAGGCATGATCTAACGGCCTAAACAAATTGATGTGCACCTTAAACAATAGACCAATATGCCGCCACTTTTTTGTCTGCCATAGCCTTTGGTTAGGAACTTACAATGTCCATGTGCTTGCAGGAAGTATATGAGTTGGAAGAGTAGATTCAATGTTGTCAAAATACATATGGCATATGATTTGTAGTCTTATATCAATGATCAATTGACCTTTAACATTTTCACAGCCGAATTGAAGGCATCAGTTGAATAAGAATGGATAAATTAAGTGGTGCATGAACTTAGTTGGACTGCAATTTGAACAGAATTAACAAAGAAGCCAACAAATCAGCTTTCAATCTTAATATCTTAATTCAAAATGCCATAAGGACTATTTCTTTTTTGTCCATAAAATATCTAACAGAGAGTTCATAAACTCTATGTGCAGTCAAAATGCCTATAAGGGCAGTCACAAAGGATGTAGCAGAGATGGATATAGTTAGTTTATGGATGCATATACATATAGTAAAGGAGGGGGGCCATGGCCAACAGGAAAGCAGAGCGCTGGAACAACGTCAAAAACCACAGATTAGGCTAATTAGGGCCGTGGAGACTTAAATTTAAACTGGTCACCCTCAATGGTCAGGGAACAATGCACAAGAGTAATGTCGTCCTTGGCATGCTGCAATTGATTTGCCACTTTGGGAGGCACCTCGATGTTGAGATTAGAAAAACCTCATGGCGATTCATAAGGTAATTCTTGAGGGTAAAGCTGCCAATCTCTTTGGTATCCTGGCAAGCCTCATTGTCTCACCGCTCGCTCTTCTTAGGGTGCTTTCCCATGGATCTCCGACCTCAAGGTTTTCTTGAGGTCCAGATAAGGGCGTGCAGGTTCCCGTGGGTGCCTCAACCTCAAAGACTCAGGTTTTTGACCTGAATCAGAAGTAATCACCAAGCATTTCTTAACGTTGAGGTTTTTGACCTGGACCCAGATTTCCAGGTCGCCAATCTCATGGGAAAGCACCCTTAGTCAGGAAGGGAGGGAGTCTTCCCCAGCTTCCTACCAGGGTTGGGAGGACTGAACCTAGGGGAGCGCCTCCGATTTTCCATCTTGACTGCAAGCCAAATGCATGCAAACACATTAGTAAATAAGAAATAAGACCAATAACATTAAGAAAATAGTAGGATCTTGAGAAAACAGATCTGCCAGACGCTTACCCTGGGACGCAGTAGGCCGGATTATGCAGCTCAGGAGGGATGGTGTTTGAATGGCGAATCCCTCTCGCTTTTTAAGGAGAAAGGATTATGATGAAGTCTTACACCGATTTAGCAAAGGTGGGCCAAACTGGCCACCAAATTAATCGATCTCACTCTAAAAATGGTGACGCTTCACGGTATATGTACCCATGTGAAGGGGACTGTTGAGCTATGATGGGCTTTTCGGAGCTCGTGAAGGCGAAGAGGCATGAATCCTTTGATCGTGATAGCCTGTGCGATGCCTGACCTCCACTGCGCGGAATGAGGTATGGCATGTGTGGGATAAGAATCCACATCTGCGGACAAGTGATTCTCTCTCAATAATTCAAATACTGCTCGTAAATGCTGCTTATGCTCTTCAATATTCTTGCTATACACAAGAATATCATCAAAGAACACAACCACACACTTCCCTATTAGAGGAGCCAATATTCTCTGCATGAGTCTACAAAAAGTAGCAGGAGCATTAGTTAATCCAAATGGCATAACATGAAATTCATAATGCCCAAAGCAAAACAGGCTATAGCTTCTTGGAATCATGTTGCAGGGCAGATGCAGATGCCTCCCTTGCTTACTGAGCCTTATCCAGAGCAGCCGCCTGGATATCTCAGCGAATATAAGTCGGATTATTGCAGTCCAGAGCTCATTAGAAAGCACTCAGAGTCTAGTTTCCGGATTGGAGTCGCCCATTCTCTAACTCCTGGTGGATCGTGAGATATCGCCAAAAGCGTGGTCGTGGGTCAGACTGGACTGCACAGCCAAGATCCCTGTTCTTGCCTTCTGAACCCCTGTTGCTTTCATAAACCTTGCCTTCATCCTTAAACCCTCCCTCTGGAGTGCATATCAGGCTGAGATAACGATTTCTCAGATCGAAAACAGTTCAGAAATACAAATTCAGATTAGTTACCTCAAAGAATTCGATCTCTTCGAATTCTTTGAGGTAACTAATCTGAATTTGTATTTCTGAACACACCAATGTTGCGGAATTGAACCTTGGCTCTGATACCAAATGTTACGCACTAGCACCCCTAGTGATAACCAAGGCACCAAAAGGGCGGATCCTTCAAGGAAATCGTTATCCAATGGGCCCCAACCTTTCCAGGCTTTATCCCATACCCCACAGACCATATCAATTTGGGATCTGTGAAAGGAGTGTTGGGATCACTGGGAACGAGAAGGATGTAGGAGGCACTAAAGCATTAGAGGCATTTGGGAGAGAGGAGCATGAGAGGATATGCATGGAGGGTCCACATTAGGGATGCCAATATCAGAATCAGGGATTATTTCTATGAGATTCATGCTAGGAGGCAGAAGTTCAAGGTTGAATGGAAATGTATCTAATGAATATATACGGTAACCCATGGGTGCCAATTTGTGAGGTGAAGAGAAGTACACGAAGGCCTTGCAGCCAAAAACTCAAAGGTGGTGATGAGAAATTGGTTTGGATGTCCATTTTTCCTTAGGGATAGCATGGCCAATGGCACTATGGTAGAAGATTGATGAGATATGTGGCAGTGGCAATTGCTTCTCCCCAAAATTTGTGAGGGACGTTCATGGATAAAAGCAAAATTCTAGCCATTTCAAACAAGGTGTGATTGGCTCGTTCAACATGCCCGTTTTGCATAGGACAGTATGGAGAAGAAAGCTCATGATGGATGCCATGACTGTAACAAAAGTCTTGGAATATATTAGAGGTGACGGTAATAATTAAGAAGGAAAGGCAAATTTCAGAGCTTTTTTTGAAGAGGATAGAATTAGCAAAGATGTCACTCTTGGCTTTTAGAAAATACATAAAAAGCTTTCTTGAGGTGACATCCAAAAGGACCAGAATATATTTGGCTCCATCAAAGGTGGGATATTTGACTGGGCTGATGAGGACTGCATGAATCAATTCAAAATAGCAAATCACTGACCTCAAGTTGTCTTCTTCAGGTTGGCCCTAGAGATATCATTTGCCTTTATTTAAGATCATCTCCATGCACTAGTCTTTGCTTACTAACCCTATGCTATTAGCATCTATAACTCAAGAGGTGTTTAAATTATCATTGCATTTCCAACTATGAAATTCCCAGCTTTTGTATGGCATCTGTCTGCTAACATTCTTTATTGTAGAGCTCCTGGTATCCGAACCATCAACTTTTGATTTTGAATTTCAATTCAGATGCCTTTACATTAGTCGCTAGAGTTCATGGTGTCTGAGCCACCAGTTTCTAAGCTTGATTTTGAATTCCAATTTAGACGTCTTTACATGGGCCACATGACTTTAGACAGACATCAATGGACATGTTTTAATACAATTTTACCAAGTGTTTTTTACTTCTTTGGATCGCGATATCTTGGCTATAACCGCTAGCACTCGTAGTTTCCATTTGACCCGAAGTTTTGAACAAGGAGTCTCGACCAAGTACATTCTCAATTTTTTGCTTCTAGACCCTAACCTTCTCTTTACACGTCTTTACATTGGCCACATAAACTTTATCCACTTTATTTCCATACTGACAACATTATAAAAGTTTTATGTTTTGATATAAATGTTCTAGTCTTTATTACATTTATTTGCTCGTTAACCATGTGCATCATTTGTTTCATTATTAGCCACCTAAACCATCTGTCATATCCTTGTGTTTTTCCATTTTTCTGATGATGAGATGGAGTGTTCCTCTTCTTTTGGCTAGAAGATGATGTTGTTGTTGTTGTTTGGTGTCTTCCAAGAATGTAATGGCTTTATGACAACATGGGACAATCATTTTTGGAGAGCCAAAAATAGCTCGGATCTTTTTTTGTGCACCTTTCTTCTCTCTATATATTTCTTCAGTTTCTGGTTCTTTTCAAGGGCCTTCTTCTTGAGTGTTTCCATTTTTGTCTCTCTTGTACTTCTACTTTTCCCTCTCTTCTCATTCAGGCTTTGTTTCTTGGTGCAATAAGATAGGGGTGGAATGTTCTTCTCCAATTAGTTTTGCAAATGATTATTCCTAGCTAGAGGGATGTTCTTCCCCAGCCCATTCTTTTGTAGTCGATTGATCATAGATGGATGTTCCTCCCTGCACTAATTTGCATATGTGTTTACATGGCTAGGTGGATGTTCTTCCCCAATCCATTTTACATGCAGTTTAGTATATTTTTCTGAGAAGGCTTCGTTCGATGAGTTGGAAGTTTCTTGGATGTTCTTTGTCATTTTGAGTTTTTTTTTTTACTGTTAACAAAGATTTAACTATCTTCTTGCTTGAGTCTTCTTTTTCAGCTTGGTGCAATAAGATAGGGGTGGAATGTTCTTCTCCAATTAGTTTTGCAAATGATTATTCCTGGCTAGAGGGAAGTTCTTCCCCAGCCCATTCTTTTGTAGTCGATTGATCATAGATGGATGTTCCTCCCTGCACTAGTTTGCATATGTGTTTACATGGCTAGGTGGATGATCTTCCCCAATCCATTTTACATGCAGTTTAGTATATTTTTCTGAGAAGGCTTCGTTCGATGAGTTGGAAGTTTCTTGGATGTTCTTTGTCATTTTGAGTTTTTTTTTTTTCTGCTAGCAAAGATTTAATTATCTTCTTGCTTGAGTCTTCTTTTTTCAGCTTGATTACTGTGTTTTTACATTTTAGATTATTTGGGAGTGTGACGGCGTATTTTTAAAAAACTTTGCACGTGGATCTTCTAGTCAATTTTTAGCGGCGTGCTTTTAATAACAAACATGAGTTTTTTGATCCATTGAGACTCTCGATGATTGTCTAGTCTAGAATGAGATTTTTAAGAAGTTCACATATGTCTGAGGTTGACAGATATGTGGATAGGAAAAAGGGAGAACGTCAAGCATGCACCTTATAACCAGCACTCAGTTAGAGCTATGATCAGGGCTAAAGAAATTAACAATTCCAGGAAAAGAATTTGGGCTAGTGTATTTACAAGAGAAGTGTTGTATGCACTACTTATTTTGGTTTATCTATAATCACCATCGACAATTCATCTCAAGATTCTCCTACTATAAACAATTTCCTGCTTGTAAAATTTTTATATTTATCTACTCAAACTATCTAGTTGTTGTGATATTGAAAGTTTTATAATAGCTTTCTATCTCCATTATATGTTTTTCCTTAATTAATGATAAAAACATCCCGTACCTTCGAAAAAAAGGAGGAGGCGGTGGGAGGGAATTTCGATGTAAAAGGAAAATTAATGTCCGGGCTTTCTTTATAGTTTTTAAAGGATTGAGAAATTGATAAAGCCGGATTTTATAAGTTGAATCAGACTTGAAATCACTTTTTCTTGAGTCAAGTTTCTACCAGATCAAAGGGAATTCTAGTCAGTTCGTGTAATTTTTGTATATAAGAATCTTGCATTCTGAGTCGGTTCTACTCAAATCTTCAAAAGATTGTTGTTTCTTCTATTTTCTTCATATTTCCTAGATGGGCCAACTTTCATATAATTCTGAATTACAGTCTTGTTGGTTCTTGCAAAAACTTTCTCTTAATCAGTCAAAATTTGAGCCAATATTGATACAAAGATTATTCAAAACTTGGTTTTCTCCTAATTTCTTTTAGTTTTCTCTTTTTTTCTTCAGTCTACAAATTCATACCAGAAATTTGAAATCTTGGTTCTATTTCAAAACTGACAGTATCATGGGATCCATTGATGATCCATGGAGGTATTTCATTCATCCAGTTTTAGACATTGACAATTGGTATACTTGGAGAGATGCTTTTAAAACGAATCTCAATCTGAGAGATCTTAGAAATGCTTTCCTTGAAGATCGAATATTCTTACTGCAGAGGATAAAAGGAAAAGTTTCTAGCACTTAATCATCCTAAAATTTGTATTTCAACTAATTTCAAAGTTTCTCGCAAGAAGCCTCATGTTTCAGGAGTGAATGAGGTAGCAAATTGCTGATCAAAGACGAGCTTGAGAATGTTATTTATTTGAAAGGTTATCTTCAATTACTCAAAGTATTAAAGGAAAATCATTCTGGAGCTGAAGATTATTGCTTTCATTATCTATGTACTTAATGGTTTGACCAGATATTACCAAGTTTGATTAATCATTTTAAACTCAAGGCTCGGATTAAGATATCCTTTAATCACTTGCAGTCTTTTAGCAGCATAAACAAATCACACCACACTTCAGCACCATGAAGTAGCACACTGGTCAAAATTTCTTCTTCTTCTTCTTCTTCTTCTTCTCACTCCCAAATCCAATGTTTCTGCAAGTAATCCTCAAACTAAAACTCCTTTTGCTTGTTACTATTGCAATAAGAAAGCCTATTTTGAAGAAAGACTGCAACAAACTCAAGCGAGACTTGGCTTTGTATTTAAAAGAGTAAGAGGCAAAGAATAATCATAAAGATTCTCAAGAAGTGTCACAACCTGAAACCAATGCTCAAATCTCTCAATTATATAGGCATGTTTCCATGGCTTAATAGTTTATTCGGGTGCAACAAACATTTGGTAAGTTTGTCAATCTATCAATTGTTTTTGAGAATCTGGAGTCCCATGATTCAATTATGGTTAGAATAACAAATGGATGCCACGTCCAAAGGAAAATGTAATATCCAGTTTTAGATAGATTCTTGCACTACTTTTTGAATTGAAGACATCATTTTTCTGGCCTGCTAGTAGAGACCTTCTTAGTGTCAATTAGCTTGACAAGAAATAAGTCCAGTTTCCTTTACAAGTAGGATTCAAAGTCTAAAAGCCATTTGACATTTTTCTATTGCATCATTTGGTGGTAACAGGTATTTTCTTGTTCTAATTGATAACTTCCAACACATTTGCTTGGATATATCCTATCAAGCTTAAGTCTCAAGCTTTATCTATCTTTAAAACTTTCAGTTTGTTGGTAGAAAATGAGTTATCAACAACCATCAAGGATTGGAAATAGATAATGCTGGTGAATATATCTCAAGAGTTTGAGACATATATGGATAACAAAGGTAAAAAAAGAGTTTATAGCATCTTACACTTATCGTTGATAGTAGCTTATGCTCATCCCAAATTGGTGTGCTGTAGGGCATAAAAATTGACATATATGTTGAAGCATAAAGATTTACCTCAAGAATTCTGGGAAACAACAACTTATGTTTCTACTCATACTGAGGCTCCCACTGAGGCTTTGAACCTCCAGATGCATATGAAGCTATATATGAAAACAAACTGGATGTTTCTCATTTTTGGTATTTGAATGTCTTGTCTATCTCTATTCTTCGATAAGTTCTTCAAAAGACAGCACCAATTCATTAATTTGATAAATTTGTGCTAATTTGAGAATAATAAGCTAGCAAGCATAACCCATTTGATTAACTTTAAGCTAGCAAGCAAGACACATTTTATTCATTTTAAGCTAGCAAGCTAGTCACATTTTGCTCATTTTAAGCTAGCAAACAAACACATTTTACTCAAGCCGAAAGACAAGTTTATTTACCATCCTTATCCTCATTAGCAACTACGTCTTTTAATTGAGAACTCACATAGCTTGGGATCAATGTGGTTGAAGGCATCCCTTCAACTGTCTATGCATAGTCAATGGTTTCTATATGTTGGTATCGAGGTGGATCATTAAGGTTAGGCCTCCATCTCTTCTCCCAACAATCAACATAGTTATTGGGATAAGGTATAACCTTCTTATTGACAGGCTCCCACCAAGAGATATACACCTCTTCATAGTGAGGCTCATTTGGGTCTTCTATAGGGTTTTCTTTTGCATAAGCTAACTATGTGGGGCAGTGATCAACTGGCCTCATAAGCAATAGCATATCCTTCTTAATACCTTGATATGGATTAATCTGAACAAGAATTTCGACCTCTGATTAGACGTGCCTACATATGATGGCTGAAGATTACATTCTTGCTGGATCACCATTTCAAATTCAACCAAAGTATCATGCCGCTATATGAGGGAAGAAATCATCCATATCAGATGGACCAACATCCACCTCTCCAAGCACACATAGTAGATGGAACCGGTAGTCGATAACCTCATTCATGTATGCATTAGAGAATGAGTGCTACCCTCCTTTTCAGATGGCTACCCAATGCATGATATATTTTGTTATGGAGCTTCTCAAAGCATGAATGTCCTTAAGAGCTTTCATTGGGGGTACCGTTAAGGAATTAGGGGTGCACCATCTACATCTGCCTTCCACATTTTGATCCCCTTCTCTGACAACCACTCTTATGCCCAGGTTTCATCTTATAAAACATTAGATGCCAACCATCTTTTTGGCAGAACTTGAAAAGAAGAGGTTCTAGATGGCAAATCATTCACAAAAGCCCTTCCATCGAGAACTTCATGCACAAAGTAAGGTGTTTGAACCTTCGAGCTATATTTATGAAACAACTGCATTAACTCTGGAATGGTGAGTGCATCTGGCCTTCTTAAAAGAGTAGAGTAATTGTCGAATAGAGCATCTATATCATCATGGCCAACCATCATGAACCCCAATTGCACCTCATCAAACATGCCCTGCCATACAAAGCAAGAAAGTATGAGAACACTTATTTGTTATTGTTTTGGCTAGAGCAATTATCAAGCTGAAGGTAAAGCCTCCTTGGTTTGCCTAACTTATTGGTTACTTGGTCTTCAAAGCCGTAGACTCAATAATTGTAGAACCACATGCACACTGGATTTAGCTGTGTCACGTAGGTGCCCCAGTTATCTTGAGTTGAATCTTCGAGTGTCTTCAATGCAGGTTGAGGGATCCAACGTGAAAGTTAGAGTCATCTTGTCAAAGCTTAATCGAGAAAGGACTTAATGCTCACTCATCCAAGAACTCTCTGAAGATGTCATTCATTAGCCTCATGAATATTGCTGGAGCATTTGATAAGCTGAAAGGCATGACTATAAATTCATAGTTCCCATACCGCATTCTAAAGGCGGTCTTATGAATGTCTTCTTCCTTGATTCTTATTTGATGGTAGGCTGATCTCAAGTCTATCTTAGTGATGCTAACCTTCGAACGCTCTCTTCTCCATACCGACTTGGCTAACATTTCAAGCCTAAGGACCTGGGTAAATTAAGGGCCCTAAATATTTTTCTATTCAAATTAAGGTTGGCTAAACCTATGAAAAATAAGAGTTCATAGATTTTTGCTTTGCAAAATTTAATAAAATAAAGTTCGTTAGTTATCTCCCCGCTTGGCTAAAATGTAAAATTTATATAATATGAAATTCTTGTGTTGGCGAAGTTTTCTTGGTTGACAGCAAAATTGCAGCTATTTAATTGATTCGACATGCTTATATTACACATGAATGACAACTGATTCAATATGCTTATATTACAAGATGATAACAAAGATGTTTAAAGTACAATTCATAAGAAATAAACAATACCATTTGAGGGAATACACATATTGGGGCCAACATCCAATTGTCTAACTTGGTGCATGGAGCCCTTTAAGGTCAACAATTGCAATAATAAATCACTATTACTTAAAACTTAATTATCACCTAAACCGCTTGTAGGTTCAAATTCAATACCCATCAAAACATGATTGGAGTAGCTAATGGCAATTCATAAATGAAAGAGGTCCCTGAATAGATTCAGAGGGCTATTTAAATTGAGCAGGTTGTGCCTTATCAGCTTCAGAGAAAGTGATTCAAAATGCCATGTTGTAGCCAATCCCGACTAAACCCTAGGTATCTAGAATTTTATTGCTTTAGAATGGCTAAATTCTTATATTTTCTTAAAAAATGACATTTTTTAACTTTAGCCACGAAAATTGATTAAAGGTCTAAAAAATTGCCATTTCGCGAATTTTAGCCATCTTTAATGCCCTGCTAGGCACCATAGTCTTATTGTAATCCATTTTGATTGTAAGAGCAATGTCTGGTGCATAATCAGACAGTGCGCGCCATGACCAATAAAGGCTTCTGCAAGATAATTGTGTAGACATATGAGTCTTCCTTTCCAATGCTAACTCTCTTCTTTCCAATGGATCCGTGTTTTAGCTAGCTTCTCTTTGATAAATATACATGTATTGCATTTTCAGAAAACTATGCGTTCGGCTATGGCAACCTCCGAATGATTATCCTTTCAAATATGCAAGAAAGACTAACATGGCATGTGCTTACCAGTCGGCTTTTCTAAAGAAATATCAATTTCTTGATGTATACTTGGTCAGAATGGACGGCAGCTTCAATATATTCGCTCTTGTCCCTCGAATGGTCTCCTTTGATCTATGTGACAAAGTCTCAGTATTCTCATTCACATACAATGTGAATATGCGATCTGTTTTCAAAGTATGAGACCTCGGCTTCATTGAACCTGAATTTCTATGCTCAGGTACCTTGTGTCCGACCACAATTTTTTTTTGTCATTTGTAGAAAGTTGACAAAGCTATGTCATAAGCCATCTGCCATGCTTGCTGGCAGACCTTCTTATCATTGAGCATCACTGTGTCAACATGGCTATCAATAGCACAAACATGTTATATTTATTTATTTTTTATTTATTTTTTGTTTATTTATTTATTTATTTGACCTTGCTCACTTAGGGCCTTGAGAGGCCATGGACAAAGGTGATTTGATCTGATGTTTTCATGTTCCACTAGAAGGTCCTAAGTATAGTAACCTCCTTGACCGAGAACGTAGAACAACAATGCTTCCCACAGCATGAAGATGTTATGAATTCCTTCACTACTTGGTCGGTTATCTTTCTAGCACATTTAAAAGGTTTTTTCGCTTGCTTTACTCTTCTTTTATTGCTTCTATATGGTCTCTTCAAACTATCAGAATCTAGTTCTTTGAAATGCTTCATCTTGGTCTGGCATGCCTCATGGACAACCTTTCACAAGATCTTAGATAGGAGATTCTCGTCCACCACCACCAAATGAATCTTCCAACGCACTAGGTCATGCAGCAGATACATCTCGATGCAAGATACACACCTCATTGAAGGATTTGCTAGCATATGAAGCACGTCCATCACTATGAACTCATCCCTTAGATGTAAACCAAATGTAGAATGATTTGGATCTGTCACATTACTCATACATTAGCTTACAAGTGCATTCTATGAAGTTGTCCCTAGTGACGACCTTAGTTGGAAGACCTCCTTGCTTATCTAGGACCTGTCAATTTATTTTCTTGTTTTGTCTTTCAGGGGAGCCAATTGTCAGTTCTTCAGTTGCTTGCTTCAGTGACAATGTCAATTAAAGGCCACAATATGAATGCATCACATGCTTGTTTTACATTTTCTATTTCGGGCTCGACAAAATGCAATCTAGCTGCACCATCAAAAACTATGTCAATGAAAACAACAGACATCCCTTGTCGTACTGGAGCATGGACACTGCCCCTAGCCACCACCACATCCTTCACTAGAAGTAGAAGCTAGCACCGATTATTTTCTCCAGTTGTTAGAACTTATTGCATGCGAACCTTAGAATGGTTGTGCCTAACATTTTTAGGTATGACTAAATTAATTTGACAGGTGCTATCAAAGGAGAATCTTGCTAAGTCTAAACTAGAAGTTATGTGGAAAGAGGAGGGAGGCCATTCCCGCGACTAAAAACAAGAAGAGCTATGGCAATGGAAGATCTGCAATTTCTATGGAATTAATTATAGGCGTTCATGCATGTACCTCATTTTGTTGAAGGCGTGCTAGGCATCTCTTTTTCGTGGCTGGATGCATGTGCAAATGCATGCCACAATATCCACTATTTTGTTGATGTCCAGTTCTAGCAGTGGGCTAGGTATGTCTGTATTTTATGCAAACCACTAGATTTGCCATTTACGATAAAACCATGTAGTATACAATAGTGTTGTCTTTAACAGCTTGGTCTATCAAGTATTCCGAACTGCAATATTTTCAGCTATATGCAGCATGGTGAAGGCTAGCTACGTCCAGCATGGTGAAGGCTAACTCTTCCCATACAATATGATTGTAATCTTTAATTTTGAGCTTAATTGCTACATCTGACCAACGATCAGAGAAACTCCATGTTTGCAACAAAACTTGGACAGTTTTTCGTGTGAGGTTAGCAAAACAGGAATTCCTCAAATGATGTATTTGATGTAATGGTCAAAATGCTGCTATGAATTTATGGGATCTGTCCAGTTAGGAAAATATGCTCACTCATTTTATTACTGCTATCTACTTAAGACACATTTCCAACCAATTTGGTAAGAGAAAATATTCAGCTCTGTTTTTCTTTCCAACAGGCAGCAAATGGCAAGAGCTAGAGGGCAGTTGAACCAGGAAGAGGTATGCAAGTAAGTAATAGGCTGTCATCATTGCACCTTAAAGATTTGTGCACTGCACATGATGAGTCCTGTTATCTTAAAGGCGCCAGTGGTGATGTTTAGTGTGCGGATTATTTTTTATTCAAGTTTGATATTCCCTTATCTCTGAGTAATTTCGGACAGAACCCTTTTGTTGCAGGACAAAACCATTTTGGAGCACATTCTTTGCATGGAACAAGTCGTCTTCAATTGCATAGCACTGCTTGGATCCACATTGAACTATGCAGTAAAAAGGTCAACCAATGGTTTTGAGGGGGTTAATGTTAAAAAAAGCGTTTGGTCATGAGAGATGCTTATAGACCAATAATGAGCATAATTTTAAAGGAAACGAATGATAGAATTGCCATATCTGGAAAGGAACAAAGGTCAAAAAGAAAGAAAAGTCATAAACTTACATAATAGATGTATTTTACATTTATGGGTCGACTAATAGTCATGATTTTTTACATGCAATCTTTCAAGCCTAATATGATGCTAAGGAAAATTGTTCCAAGGAGCAAATATGGACGTGGAAAATGCATGAAATGCAGAGCTTTTAACTTCTAGCTTGCTAAATGACAAGTTATTAGTATATCTATCTTTTAGTGATTGTATACAATGTTTCAACTCTTTTGATCGAATTGGAATACAATATTTCAATGCTAGCACTGCTCAAAACATGTCTTACATTGCTATAAGTGGCCCAATTAGCCCACTTATGTAACTTCATTTTGACTTGGCCAACTCTTGGTCCAATATAGACATTAGGCAAGAATTTCAAAACACTCAACTTCGTTGGCCAGATCAAAACAATGGCAGTCAAGCTTTTATTGTTGAATGTATCCTAGGCCTTGCTTTTTCAACAAATGTCAATTGTTAAGAATGCATCCTAGACCTTGGTTTGCGAAATTCTTGAAGCACACGACACATTTCCTGCTGGGCTAGGTTGAATGTATCCTAGCCTTGCTTTTTCAACAAATGTCAATTGTTAAGAATGCATCCTAGACCTTGGTTTGCGAAATTCTTGAAGCACACGACACATTTCCTGCTGGATCTAGCCCAGCCTACCAGCTACATACTCACACTCTGCCTAGTGGAAGTAACCAGAAACATTGCTATTTTGAGCAGGAAATTTGATCCATTCCAGCTACAAGTAACAAGAAAAATTGCTATTTCTAGCAAGAAAACCCTGCTATTTCTAAACTGTGCCTGTTGGATCTAGCCTAACTACATACTCATACTCCATTCTTTTCTGCTATTTCCAAACTATAGTGTGAATTTTCAAGGTTATGGGGTATTTTTCGATCGAAATTCAAACTTCAATAGACATGTAGAACCCAAATGCTCAACTAGCCCCTCTCTCCCCCTCCATGGCCTTCCCCACTTGAAACTATATGCAACATGGATTACTCGAGACAAATAACAAACCTTTTAACTCTTGCCCACAACCAAACAAACCTTTATCCAACATCCAAACTTAGTTTAAAAAAGCATTTCCACAATGATATGATTGATAGACAAAATTGATTAGATATTGTTCTATTTACTACCGACAATTTCACAACTCTTAATCCTAAGAGGTGCAGCCAAGATGTGAAATATTATTGGTATAAAGCTTTTTGATTAATATAATTTGATCAATGTTGTGCAACTTGGTAAGTTCAATGCGTTTTTCTAAAAAATTACAATTCGCATAAATTCTTCATTGGACAAGTATACATTGTGTTGCCCTACCACACAATAGTTTTTCGAGCTTCACTCCCTTTCTAGCATCGACCTTCAATGCTAAACTCGATATGATGTGACATGGCCGCACTCATTGATGCACCATAAGCAAGAGAGTGTCTTTTGAATGGTTTCTGATGCCATCAAAGACAAATAGGGTTCTTTTATCCTATTGTCTAATAGTGCAACTATTTTTGTTCACGTCAACAAAATTGCAACTATACTATAACTATAACTCCGTGGTTGGATATAATACAAGTAGTACACAGCTTGCACGTAGCTTTTCATGTCTATGTCTAATAACTCTTCAAGTTCAATGGTTCAATGATTTGTTAATGCACACCTTAACAAAATACATTATTAGCACTAGACAAAAGAAACAGAAATGATAAACAACACAAGGAGAACAAACAATAAATATGTATAAACTCATGTTTTCCCATCAAAAACCACACGCTATTTTTTCGAGGGGTGATTACAATAGCCATCCACAACTTTAATTGATCCATGAAATATGAATGGAATGCTATATATTTTTAGAACATTTGCACGTCACAAACATTAGTTAACCAAGGGCCACAGACCGACCATAGAACCCAATTCAAGAAGTGGAACGCATCAGCTGTCTGCTCTAGGCAGGTAGATCACACATCAAAAAAATCAAATTTAAAAAACAGATATCAAACCATTTAGTCCTGTCGAGTTCACATGGATCTAAAGCCCGGCAATGCCGGGCATTATAACTAGTCATATTATTAAAGTCCCATTTTTTTCTAGCCTACATTCATTTTGTATATGTATACATAGAAAATGCATAGGATATGGTGTGCATTAGAAAATGCATAGAAAATACATAGAATATGGTCCAATTAATCATGATTTGTTTTTCATAAAATTAAAGATAGAAACTATATTTGTAGGCAAGTAGATTTGCCACACTTGTTGCAGAATTGGCCCCCAGACCTGCATTTTTCACTCTGAGTTGATCTTTCTCGACTCGTGAGTCGAGAAAGGCCCTTAGACTTGCGTTTTCACTCTGAGCTACCTTTCTTGACTCGCGAGTCGAGAAAGGCCCTCAGACTTGCGTTTTCACTCTGAGCTACCTTTCTCGACTTGCGCGTCGAGAAAGGCCCTCAGACTTGCGTTTTCACTCTGAGCTACCTTTCTCGACTCGTGAGTCGAGAAAGGCCATCAAAGGGAAAGGCCCTCAAAAAAACCTTTTGCTTTTCCTACTTAAAAAAAAGGGGAAAAAAGTTTTTTTTGGGGCTCTAAGCTACATTTCCCGACTCGCGAGTCGAGAAAGGCCCCCAAAAAACTTTTTTTTCCTATTAAAAAAAACGGGGGAAAAAGTTCTTTTTTTTTTTTTGGGGGCTCTAAGTTATTTCTCGACTCGCGATTCGAGAAAGGCCCTCAGAGGGGTTTTTTAGGGGCTTTCTCGACTTCATGAAGTCGAAAAGGGCCTCAGACCTACTTTCTTCAGAAATGGCCCTTAGAACTGGTTGTCTTCTTATTTGTATTGTCTGTATGATTTTGCCTTTCCCAATACAGATCGCGAACAGAAAGGACATGATCAGGAGACATGGAAAGACCCGTCCATTGACAAAAGAGGACAAGAAGAGGTTCGTGACATGCATTGGTCAGGCTAGCGTGTTCAGATTTCTACTCTCTTCAAGTTGCTCTTGTGGCTTGGAACACCTCAGATCTTGCTCTGCATGCTGTTCCCAGTAGGTGGTCTGTGTGCGAAGATGATGTAATATTTGTGTCAGCCCGACCATCATGGTATCTTCAACCATTGTAAAATACAATCTAATAAAAAATTTTATGAATAAAAATTCAGGGCAGATCAGCAGTTTGGTTACGGAGGGATAGCATTTTCATTGGTTTTAGTTGTGCTCTTTATCTTCTCGACTTGCTAACCCAGAAAAGTAGACCACGTAATTTTCCTTAACATTTTTTTTCACACAGGAAAAGAGGCATATTCTAAAGCAATAATTCGGTTTTAAAAGTTTCCCTCGTCCTTTTCATGTAAAATAACATGGTTTCAAAAAAAAGTGGGAATGGAATGAGACCCACTTTAATTAAATGCGACTTTTTTACGATGTGGCTGCGCAACCGACTTCCCAAATGGACAGTGGCCAACTCTATGTTGGAATTGTATATGCTGCCTACATTTTGATAGGGTCCCCAGGTACTTCAACCATTTCCTTAGTGCCTTATGGTACTTCAGTCCCGTACATAACCTATGATTCCCCCACGGGATTATGCCATAATTCCGAAGGCTACTACCCCACATGAATATCAACCATGCTTTGTCACAATTAGCCTATTTTTTTTAGGTTATCATGTTAACTTCAACTTTTGATCGGTTTTAGATGTTGTCATCCTTGGCTCCCTCATAATGAGATGGAGGCATTAAACCCTCTCAATCTCATAATAGAAAACCCCTATGTTCGAACGTTCGTTAGTAATAAGAAAAAAAAAATTGATACAAAATTTAATTAGGGCAACTGTAAAGTGAAGGGAGAGTATAATAGACATATAGACAGAAGTTAATATGATTAGAATGAGTTTGTACCAAACAGTGCAAAAATTATAAGTAGTTGTCTATGTCTATGTCTATGCCCGTGTAAAATATATAATTAGCTACATGTGTGTGAATAAAGAATGATTTCTAAATTAGGTATATTGTGATATAGTGTCACTGCAATATATATCTATAAGAGTATAACATGAATGAATAGTCTAGTAATGAGAGGTATGTATCGATCAATATAGTGAAATAACGAAGTGAATAGTAATGGATTCCAGAAGAATTCCAACCATTGCGGAACTCATCACCACGAATGTAACAGTGGGACTTCCACAAACCTTCACCCACTTGACGTCTAATGGTCATAGTTGAACAACGTCCAACGTCACTGCTCAAGTAGGATTTTTGTTCAGGCTTACCTGGATTTCCTGCGGCAACGTCACGCATGTGCCAATAACGACCCACAAAAATCGACGCGTGCTGCAACCACCAGCCGATATCTCATGAGTCTTAGATCCGGCAGGGATCATGCAAGCCAGCCTTCATGCAGGGGGGATTCGGGCTAGATACATCCTAGGAATGGGGACGTGCATATAGGCATGATAGGACGCCTTCGTTTACGGCTATAATGGGAACATTACCATTCCTTACGCCGAGACGGATGGCAAGCCTTAGGCATGATCGGTTTTCCCTTCTTCATTTTTTGTCCTCAAAGGGGGTGGTCCCTTCAACCACAACATATAAATTAATTTGTACGCACTGAGGTCTTGTAATTATGTCGGCCAGAGGCGTTTACCTTGGCGCCTGCAGCTTCTCCTAAGGGTCACTAGGGGCCCATGTTCGCGTGCAATATGTGCTCTCTCTTTGCAATGCTCTGCTCTATATGCAACGGTCCATCGAGGACCAATGTTGTGCCTCCTTATGTATTATATCTTCAGTGCCGCTTTTTGACAGACTACGGTCCTAAACGATGATCATATATGGGACATCATACATCGTTATATCCCCTTCCATATAACGTTGTTCAACCGTTCAACTCTCCTACAGTTATAAATTGCACATTACGGGTCATTTCAAACTTGATCACTTTGAACATGACAACTTTTGTGTGACTTATATATTCGCGTTACCTCTTAAAGATGGGGAGACTTGCCTACAACATGCCATGTGTTGGCCCAAAGCAAAAAATAATCTTGATGCTGAGAACAACATCATTTTCAAAATGGGGAGAATGTGATCTTCCACACATTTATATGCCTTTTGGGTATATATACATCACATGTCGCTATGAATAATTAATGGTGCATTAATTATTCATAAGCTAAGGGTAGCTATGCTAAATCATTAATTATTAAGGTGGAAACCTAACCCTAATTCGAATTTAGGGCTTAACCCAATATTAAAAGGGCTAAAATATTGAATTAATTAATGATAACCAATCTAGAATTGCCACATGGCCCAAATCGATTGGGCAAGGCAGACCTGCTAACTTGGGATATCCAAATTGGGGTTTCCACCCCCAATTTGCCCCAATTCGATTTCGGGGCAGTTGGAGGAGGAAAAAGAGGAGCTTATTCAACTCGTAGGGCATGGAGAACCTCAGAGATGGGAGATCTAGCTCAGATACCAGTTAATAGGCTTAGTTAGCTTGAGATTCTAGCTAGGAACTAACCCTTGCTTGCTAGATGGATGATTAGTCTCTCTATTTTATGTCCTAGATGAGATTGTGATGGATATATCAGATATGAATGCTCTCTTTCTGTTCCTCCTGTGTTGGATGGGTAAAAGGGGGGTAGAGACCTAAAGGCCATCTAGGATTCGATATGCTCCTAGTTAGAACCCCCTAAATCCCATTAGATGCGGCCTGTGCACAAGAGCCCACCTGGCTGTGGATGTTATGATGTGATTCAGCACCAAATAATGGGGTATAATGTTGAATCGGGGGTGGGGTCTTGCCTAGCTTGGTCTACCATATAGTGTGCGAGGCTTATAGCCGATCACTGAGTGTGGGCCAGGTATGGGTCTGACACTCCCTGGGTCGCAGGAGACGTGCCTATATGTACATCCTGGACTCAAATGGGTGCGGAGAGCCGGCCTTTAGATTTAGGAGAGTAAGTGTGGTACGGATGCGGGGGTCACTGATTGGGTGGCACGTGTTCCCTAGCACACCCAGAAATCTGTCATGCTCGAGGAGGGGACTTCCCTGACTTGCCTCATCGGACCGGGGAGATGTAACCCGGAGTAGTCTCATAGGGTGATTCCATGAGATTGCGTCTCCGGAAGGCTACAATCACGCCATAGCATGTTTCAGCCTATTTGCAAAGTGTGCACAGGAGGGACGGATGGAGTGGACTACCCTAGCCATTGTTCTATGCCAGGCAATGCCATGTTATACTTCTGTCGGCTGTTATCCGGAGGCCTTGACTGTCAGTCGACCCCCATGAATATGAGCCTGGGGTAGAGCCCTTATTTATAGTGCCTATCCTTTGATATGTTTGTATTCTGTTGTTAGTTGTATTGGTGATGATGGGCCACCCTTCGTGGTGGTATATTATTTATTGGTATTGTTGCCAGAGGCTAACATGTATATACGCTCTCACTATATAGGATTCCCATAGAAAGCGTGGGACGAATGACACCTCCATGTCCTTCACCCGGACACTTGACCATCGCAAGTGGTCTGAGTCAGACGGGGAGCCTTTCCGTGGTGATGGACTCGCCATGGGAGGGGAATTTCCTGTATTTATACGATGCGAGCATAGTATGGATTTAGGGAGCATCACAGTAAAATAAATTGATTGTTTTCCTATAAATTGAAGAATGGGAATATTGACAGTTGAAGGATCACCTTATGGAGGAATCATTTTAATCCCCCAAGATTATAACAATTATATTATTTTCTTATACTAATGAATATAATATCACATCAAATATGTGGGACATAACGGCATGAAGTTTTTACTAGTTTCTCGGATTGCTTAGCCCTTAGATGGGGGCTTAGTTGTAGAATATGCCTTTATATCTCAAAAATCAGACCATGTAAAGTGCAATGTACATCTGGCTTACAATGCGTTGTACTTCACTACATCATTTGGTCTTCGTGGAGTGTCATGCCATTAATAGAACCTAGTGGATGTTTGAATCCTTTAGTTATAGCATGAATCATGGGGTCAAGCCTTCGAAACAATAATACACACAATGGAAGTTTGAATCATTTGGTCATTAACAGAACCCAATGGAATGAATCCTTTGGTCATAGCTTGAATCATGTGGTTAAGCATCCAGAACATTAATAGAACCCAATGGAAGTTCGAATCCTTTGGTCATAACTTGAATATCTGGTCATAGCTCCAGCATTGTTGAAGCCCATGCTATATCTCAATCATATAAAAATTATGTAGGCTGTTTTTTTGCTGAGATGGCAAGAAAAATGTGACGTGTATTGTTGGGGGGGGGGAATTGCACTTCAGCAAGTTAGATTGGGATGGAGGGCCAAGATTTCTTTCGTCAAATAGGGCAACTAAGTTCCTCCGCCTGATGCATGTGATTCTGCCTTCAGCACTTAATTGTGTGATTCTTGAGTTGCAACAGTCATGCTAGAGTAGCGCCAGAGCCGCTCTATTGATTTTTACAGCGACTTAAAGCATGCAAACCTATTGTTGGATTCAAAGGAACACTTACAGAATTCTAGTTTTGAGCTTAATGCTTTGCTTCAGGAACATAGAGCATACAGTCAGGGAGCGGGGAAATGCTCTGTATAAGGAAGCAAAGCTAATCTTGCTGCCTGAGAGGCCCACCAATTAGGCTAAGATTTACTTGAGATTTCCCTTATGTATAAGGAAGCAGTGCTAATCTTGCAGCCTGAGAGACCCACCGATTAGGCTAAGATTTACTTGAGAACCCGAAGGATTATGCTAAAAGACAGGGATTGGCCTTAAAACTCCACAAATTGGACTGACAAACCCACAGATTGTGTAGATTGGGCCTGATTTGGAGCTAAGGCAAAAATACATGGCCCATCAGACCCAAATGTCCATCGCCATAGCTAAAATTATGTAGGCTGTTTTTTTGGTGAGATTGTGGGAAAAATTGCACGTCAGCAAGTTAGATTGGGATGGAGGGCCAAGATTTCTTTAGGCAAATAGGGCAATTTAGTCCCTCTGCCTGATGCACGCGATTCTACCTTCAGCACTTAATCGTGCAATTCTTAAGCTGCAACGGTCATGCTGGAGTAGTGCCATAGCCGCTCTATTAATTTTCACAACGATTTAAAGCATGCAAACCTACGGTTGGATTCATAGGGACACTTACAGAATTCTAGTTCTGAGCTTAGTGCTTTGCTTCAGGAACAGAGAGCATACAGTCAGGGAACAGGGAAATGCTCTGTATGAGGAAGCAGAGCTAATCTTGTAGCCTGAGAGGCCCACCGATTAGGCTAATATTTACCTGAGTTTTTCCCTTTGTATAAGGAAGCAGAGCTAATCTTGCAGCCTGAGAGGCCCACCGATTAGGTTAAGATTTATCTGAGAACCTGAAGGATTATGCTAAAAGACCCAGGAATTGGCCTTCAAAATCCACAAATTGGACTGACAAACCCACTGATTGTGTAGATTGGGTCTAATTTTGAGCTAAGGCAAAAATCCATGGCCCATCAGACCCATCTCCATCGCCATAGCTAAATCAGAGTAGGGGCTTCTTAGGCAGGGAAACATGTGTTTTTGAAGGTGCGGTAGGTCTATTTGTGTGAAGCTTTTTGTTGGAATTATGGTCATGCTATATTTTCAACAGAAACGACCATCTGGCATCGACAGTGGGACACGTGTCGTGAAAAACAGTAAAATCGGCGATTGGGAAAATTTAAGAGGTGCGGTGACAGACAGAACTGGAACGGCGGATCTGCAGGTGAAGAGTTATCAGAGATCGATCTGTGAAGGGCCGGATGATCCAGGTACGGAGGACATTAGATGCAGGAGATATGTGAATAGCCAGATAGGAGGGAAAATCTGAGGTTGTGGAAGAAGCTGTGGCAGCAGAAGAAGTCTGGGCTGCAGAAGCCGAATTGTGAAGAGAAGCCAATTCGTGCATGGTGGAACAAATATCCTGCAATTCCTGGTTGAATCAGAAGTGCAGGGTGATGGGTTTATTTGTCTGAAGTAACCCAAGGGAGGTGATTGTTTTGTAGGAGGCAGAGACCGGTTTTCTTGGGTTCAAATCCCAGGCTCTAATTTCTATCATTGGTATCAGAGCTGGGGCGGTCTCAACTATGGACGCAAATGCCGAAGCAGTTCCTCTCACCATTGATTCTGGGGCTGAGAGGACTGTGATTGCTTCTGGAAAACTAATAAAAGAGATGAAGGAATCAGATACACCTTGTGTGCAAATGGGCAATGGCAATCTGCATCAAGTCAAAGGATGTGGAAAGTTGGAATTTTATCATGACGATGAGGAGAAGGTGTGCTTAGAAAATGCTCTCTACACTCCTGGTATGTTGTTCAATTTAGTTTCTGTGGCAGATCTAGTAGACGCCGGTTACAAACTAAATTTTGATGCTTCACGCTGTGAGATGGTACGTAATGGAAGAAGAATTTACGCAAACAGAAAAGGTAAGTTGTATTGTTTGGATGCCTTTCCGTGTGTTGGAAATGTCAATTCTTTAGAGTTGTGGCATCTTAGATGCGGACATGCTAGTGATGCAACCGTTAAAATAATGAGCAGACATAAGTTGGTAGAGGGTTTGCCTACCAACATAGATGGAGCAGAACACAAAATATGTCGTGGATGTATGCTTGGAAAGCAAGCTAGACATGCATTCAGTCCTCGTTTCTCTAAAACCTTAGGCATTTTGAATTTGGTGCATTCGGATTTATGTGGCCCAATGCGTGTGGAGAGTATGAGCGGCAAAACATACTTCATTACATTTATTGATGATTTTTCCCGAAGGGCGAAGTGTTACTTTTTAAAATCTAAAGATCAAGCATTCCAAGCATTTCGCTTATACTTATTTGGGGTTGAACGTGAGACGCCCGGGAAGTTGAAGCGGTTGCGCTCGTTCGGGGGAGAGTATCTATCGGTACATTCATGCGGTTTTGTCGAGAAAAGGGAATACCGGGTCGGTTTACTTGCGGTATACCCCCATCGCCAGAACGGTATTGAGCCGAAAACATGAAAGAACGTAACTGAATGAATGCCGAGATCAATGTTGAAACATGCGGGATTGCCTAATTACCATGCGGGGCGAGGCGGTTAAAGCCGCGCGTGTTACATTCAGAATAAGCTACCATCTGCAGGTATTAGAGGGAGAATTCCAGAGGAGGTGTGGTCTGCTAGAAAGCAATCTGTAGAGCGATTACGTGCATATGGGTGTTTAGCATACATGCATGTGCCAGAGGAACTGCGTACCAAGCTAGACGATCGAAGTGTAGAAACATATCTAGTTGGTTATGAGGACCAAGGATATAGATTGTATGACCCCAAGACCAGAAAAATTTATGTAAGTCGGGATGTCGTGTTTGATGAAACCAAATTTTATAAGGACAGAATGGTGAAGCAAAATGTGCCGCATAAGGAAGAAGGAAACTTGGCAAACCAACCTTGGGCGCCAGAAGGTTGGTTTGATGACGATGATAATGACAATGACGAAAATAAAAAACCAGAAGAATATCAAACAGAGGTTGTTCAGACCCAGGAGGTGGAAGATGGTGTTGTAGAGGAGAATATAGAAGGTGAAGCTACAGAAATGGAAGATCGGAGTATGGAAGTAAGTTTGGAAGAACAGACTGAAGATCGAGCAGTGGATTTAGGAGATGTAAATGTAGAAGAGCCGTTGGTGGAAGAAACCCGCACACAAAAAAGCGATGCAGAGAAATTGAAGGAGGAGGTATCTTTTGACACGTCAAAGTATGGAAGAGATGAGCGTGGGAGAAGCACTCGTGAACGTAGGCTACCAACAAGGTTTAAGGAATATGAATTAGGGATTAATACACGTAAGAGCCAGCCGCCATCTATGTTATGTATTGCAGCCCAAATCGTATGAGGAAGCTGTTAACTCACCAAATGCAAGTAAATGGTTGAAAGCAATGAAGGAGGAGCTAGACTCGTTCAAATTGACAGGTACCTATGATCTTGTAACCCTTCCGATAATGAAAAATGTGGTAGGGAGTAAGTGGATCTTTAAATTGAAAAAGGGGCCTGATGGTGAAATTGAAAGATACAAGGCAAGATTGGTTGCACAAGGTTTTACTACTCGAAAAGAAGGTATAGATTATCATGATACATTCTCACCCATTGTTAAACTAACAAGTTTGCGAGCTTTGATAGCCCTTGCAGTGGAGCATGAGCTCGATCTTGATCATATGGATGTTAAAACAGCTTTTTTGAATGGAGACTTGGAGGAGGAAATTTTCATGGAACAACCAATTGGGTTTGAGGTGCAAGGGAATAAAGTTTGCAAGTTGAAGAAGGCGGTATATGGGCTCAGACAAGCGGCTCGGCAATGGTATGTATGTATGAATAGTTTTTTATTGTCACAAGGGTTTGAAAAGTTAGAAAGTGAAGGAAATTTATATAAAAGAAAGGCAGGTGATGATTTATGTATTATTGCTTTATATGTCGATGACTGCATAATGAGTGCAAGCAATAGAAAGTTTTTGGATGAATGCAAGGCCATCCTAAAAGCCAGATTCCAGATGAGTGATCTTGGTTTGAAGAAACTTTTGGGCATGGAGGTTACTAGGGATAAGGAAATTGGAACACTTACGTTAACTCAGAAACAATATATTAGAAAGATGCTTGATAGGTTTTCTATGATGGAGTGTAAGCCAGTTCCAACACCGCTTAGTGGTCAATAAGATCTCGTGGAAGTATGTGTCCTAGGACTGAAGAGGAGAGAAAGCAAATGAAAAAAATACCGTACAGGGAGCTCATAGGAAGTTTACTTTATGTTGCCAATGCTACAAGACCCGATATAGCATTTGCCGTGAACTTTTTGAGTAGGTATCTGAACAATCCAGGTTGGGCGACCGGTGGTCGCAAAACTAATTCTTAAGTATTTGAAGGGGACTATGGAGTTGGGAGTCTCATTATACTAAAAGTAATGGGAACCCCGAGATAGCCGGTTATCACGAATTGTCCGGTTATGCGTGATGCGGATTGGGCCGGAGATTTAGATGAGCGGAAATCCACAACAGGATATCTTTGCAAGCTTAATGGGACAGTGATTTCATGGTGTAGTAAGAAACAGAATTGTACAGCAATGTCCAGTGCTGAATCAGAGTATATATCAGCGTCTTCAGCGTGTAAAGAAATAATATGGCTAAGGATATTGTTAAACGAACTAGGGGAGAAACAAGCAGGCCCAACTGTGCTTTATTGTGATAATAAGAGTTGCATAGCCATAGCCAAAAATCCAGTGCTACATTCAAGGACAAAACACATTGATCTTCATTGTCATTTCATCAGAGAGAAGGTAGCTGAAGAAGAAATAGATTTACAATACATTCTCACGAGTAAACAAGAGGCGGATATTTTAACAAAAGCGCTGGGTGAAAGGAAACACGCACAATTCAGAAAGATATGGCATGAAGGGGGAGTGTTGGAATTATGGTCATGCTATATTTTCAACAGAAACGACCATCTGGCATCGAAGTGGGACACGTGTCGTGAAAAACAGTAAAATGGGCGATTGGGAAAATTTAAGAGTGCGGTGACAGACAGAACTGGAACGGCGGATCGGGCCGGATGATCCAGGTATAGATGCAGGAGATATGTGAATAGCCAGATAGGAGGGAAAATCTGAGGTTGTGGAAGAAGCTGTGGCAGCAGAAGAAGTCTGGGCTGCAGAAGCCGAATTGTGAAGAGAAGCCAATTCGTGCATGGTGGAACAAGTATCCTGCAATTCCTGGTTGAATCAGAAGTGCAGGGTGATGGGTTTATTTGTCTGAAGTAACCCAAGGGAGGTGATTGTTTTGTAGGAGGCAGAGACCGGTTTTCTTGGGTTCAAATCCCAGGCTCTAATTTCTATCACTTTTGAGTTGCTAGATTTTGGATTTCCACTGCCGGCATTCTTTCTTTTGGGTTATTCCCTCCAGTTTGCTCCCAAATCTACTTATCGGAAGAAGGAAAAAAAAAGAACACAGCGAAAGAGCATGCCCTCCTTGCTTTAGAGTCACCTAATCCTTCGGTTTTCGATTTTCTTCTCTGATGAAGCAAGGAATATGTGGCGGCTATTTTTTGGGCAAGAATTGTTCTCGCAGGATACACTGTTTTGTTCTGAAGCTCATTTCTAATTTCTAGAAGAGCAGGGGTGGGGGCGAGAGCAGGGATATTCGGCTATGGCAATGCAGCTAATTTGGCGCCTCAGAAGGTAGCATGTTCTTCCCTTTTTTATTCTTTCGGAGCTTCGTTGTCAGTGGGGTTATCCACATCTTCTGTCTGATAGCATGTTTTCCTTTAGAAGCTTTGCTTTCATAAGCTTTTGGCTATGGCAAGGCAGCTTCAAACGCCTTAAGTCTGGTGTACATTTTTACACTTTACCTTGCCTCATCAATTCTGGGCTGAGAATTTCCAGAAACTCCTTTAACTTAGATCTATCATACAACAATACAGTTACAGTTTTATAACAGTACAGTTCCATAGTGGAATCACCTTGCTTTATTCACGAATTTGCATACTTTGATATCCTGATTCTTGCAGAAATTTGGCTGTTTATTTGCAGGCATGAATACCATCCTTGCACTCAGTAGTAACCTCACCAACTGTCTCAACTCATTTCTTTCCTGTATTTGTATTCAAATCATCCCCCAAGAAAAACCAATGGGAATTGGGCATTGCACCAAGGGTTGCTCTTAAAACTGTCCAAATGAAATTTCTTTGTGGTTTATGTGATCAGATGAGTTTTGTGCCGAATTTAGGTAGCGAGGTTCAAAGCATGAATAGGTGGGGATCTACAGACCGGGAAAGAATGAATGTTGTATATATGATTTTTTATATTTATTCCATCTTTTAAAAGAAGAAAGTTATACTTCGTGGATCTGTCACCTCCATGTTTACCTTATTCAAATCATGTTTTTGCTTCACTATCAATCAAAATCTAGTTTCCATTCTAAAATTTTCACTTTCATTGTATAGCCTCAAGGTCAAATAAATTTCTATAAATAAAATAAATAAAATTATATACATATATATACAAGAAATTTAATGCGTCCTACGGTGCATGTTCGGGTTTTAGCATGTTCCTACGTGCAAGTTCTTGTTATGCCCTACATTCTAAAAGAATCCCTTGAGAATACTCTAATATCATAGATTCTCTAAGATTCTACAAAGGTTCTCTTAGAGGTTTCGTGAGCATTTCTCTAAATTTTATAAGATTCCCTCTAGATTCCACTAGATTCTCTAAGATTCTATGAAGATCCCCTTAGATTCCCTTAGATTCCTTTAGATTTTATGAGATTGCTTTAGGTTCCCTTACATTACATGAGATTCAAAGGGATTCTATAAAGATTTCCTTAGATATACTCTAAGATTTCACCAACATTTTCTTAGATTCCCTTAGATTTTATAAAGATTCGTTTAGATCCCCCAGATTTTAAGAGATTCCCTTAGGCTTGTAAATATTTTTCTAGATTCTCTTATATTTTATAAGATTTTCTTACATTCTATCAGATTCTTCTGGGTTCCTTTACATTCTAGAACTTTTTAGAACATTCTAAGACTTTCTGGAACATTCTAAGACTTTCAATATATTCTAGAACTTTCTGGAAGTATTTCCCTAGATTTCCTTACATTCTCGTAGGTTCCCCTACATTCAGAACATTCTAAAACTTATTAGAACAATTTGGAACTTTCTAGAAGAATTTTCTTAGATCCCCCCTAGATTCTCTTATGTTCTAGAACTTTCTAGAAGGTTCTAGAACTTTCTAGAGCCTTCCAGAACATTCTAAAACCTTCTTGAACTAGCTAGAATGTTATAGTCTATTTTATCTTAATGGGAATATTACCCTTAAGTATATGTGAAACATAAAATATTCATGGAATTAATGCTTGGTCTAGTGGTTAGAATGGGGGAATGGGGGGTTAATGGCTAGGGTTCGAATCCCCCACAAAACATAAAAATTTTAAAAGCCTTTTCCTAAGGGATGAGCATTCAACTTGGGCCGTAGGATCTTGGACCCGATCAAGGGTCGAGATCTCACGCAACATGAGCCATAGGATCTATTATATATAATTCCCAAAGTCATGTGCACCGTAGAATATGTGCCAAGCCACGTGAGCCGTAAGATCCTGGATCGACGATCAGGATCGAATCAGCCTGGACCGTAGGATCGATTACATATAATTCCCAAAGCCATGTGCACCGTAGGATGTGTCCCAAAGCAACGTGAGCCGTAGGATCTCGGACCGACGATCATGATCAGATCAACCTAGACCGTAGGATCGCGTCTATATGGATTATATATAAACTCCCAAGCCATCTGGGCCGTAGGATACGTCCCAAAGCCACGTGAGCCGTCGGATCTCGGACCGACGATCATGATCAGATCAACCTAGACCGTAGGATCGCGTCTATATGGATTATATATAAACTCCCAAGCCATCTGGGCCGTAGGATACGTCCCAAGCCACGTGAGCCGTCGGATCTCGAACGGACGATCGGATAAGCGCGACAAACATAAGAACATATATATGTTAGATACATACAGCATATGGTCTCCATCTCACCCACACCGCTACTTCAAAAAACCCTTCGATGTATAGCGGCGGCAACGCCGCCGCAAAGTCGTTTTGTACAAGATAAAAAGTCGTTTTGTACAAGATAAAAAAATGTGATGTTGCACTGTGGAAACAAACACATTATGTTCATGCTTGGCTCGTATGGTCTCACATGGTCTCCATCACATTATGTTCATGCTTGGCTCGTATGGTCTCACATGGTCTCCATCTCACATGGTCTCCATCTCACCCACACCGCTACTTCAAAAAACCCTTCGATGTATAGCGGCGGCAACGCCGCCGCAAAGCCATTTTTTACAAGATAAAAAAATGTGATGTTGCACTGTGGGAACAAACACATTATGTTCATGCTTGGCTTGTATTCAAGCCTAAAGAAACCTTGTAGGAAGTCCATTTCTTGTATGCAACTGTGCATTTCTATTCCTATTATTCAAGCAACTCATCACCACCTGAGCAGATCCTAATGTTTACAATTTATCTTGCTATAATGTCAATGATTATATATTTGGCATTGGATATTGAAAAGCCAGCGTCTACTCCTAAGTATAGGATCCATAATAAAATAGTTAAAACAACAATTGTGTGTTTAAATTTGTCCTGAAAGGGGATGAGAAGAGGTTGATGACATGCATTGGTCAGGCTAGCGTGTTTAGATTTCTATTCTCTTCAAGTTGCTCTTGTGGCTTGGAACACCTCAGACCTTGCTCTGCATGCTGTTCCCAGTAGGTCTGTGTGCGAAGATGATGTAATATTTGTGTCAACCCGACCATCATGGTATCTTCAACCATTGTAAAATACAATGTAATGAAATTATTTATGAATAAAAATTCAGGGCAGATCAGCACTTTGTTTACAGAGAGATAGCATTTTCAATGGTTTTAGTTGTGCTCTTCATCTTCTCGACTCGTTAACCGAGAAAAATATACCACGTAATTTTCCTTAACATTTTTTTTCACAGAGGAAAACAGACATCTTTTAAAGCAATAATGCGGTTTTAAAAGTTTCCCTCGTCCCTTTTGTGTAAAATAACAGGGTTCCCAAAAAACGTGGGAATGGAATGAGACCCACTTTAATTAAATGCGACTTCTTTATAATAGATAAATATATAGAGAAAATTGCCAATGAGTTTATTGACAGCGTTTAGTTTGGACAAATGTAAATTATTATACATGCGATTGCACACGTCTTTTGTTCAATGATATGACAAAAAACATATCACATGTATCACATACACATCAACTATGCAAAAGCACGTAAGCTAATTGAGGTCCTTCAAACTGCTACCTCAAAAAGCAAAAACAGGAACAATGAATAAAAAAGTCACAACATTTTTCTTGTTGTTAGAATGAGTAATTTTTAAAGTGGTATTTTTTAGCCTTTAAGAATTTGTTTATTTCTCAATGCTTGATCGTAATTTGACACCTAAAGATCGGTCTTACACCGTACAAATTGATATGGTGATATCAAATATGCATGTTCCAAAATGTTGACAGAGTGAATAAGATAGAATCCTCTAATCATCTGGATACACATTTGATTGGGCTTCAACATACAAGCAAGTAATTTCTATCTAGACATATGTCTAGCAATTCTGCCACACCTTATACATTGAGTGGTACATCAAAAGAAAGTAGGATAGCTATGCTAGAAGGCATTGAAAGGCATAATAATGTAAGATTTAAAGAAGTCCTTAGTTAAGGCATTAATACTTGTGAACGAGGCTTCTGCTTTGCAAAGTGGTCTTCCAATTGGGGCATGAATTTTATCATTGCTTTATATGGCTTTCTATCCATTGCTAGAGTTAGTTCTATGTAAACATGTGTTGACACAAAGCTAGTTTCGGCCACAATTTAACCATAACAATCAATTCCTCATGTATTTTTGCTTCCGTATGGCCATGTAGGACGATATCTTCCTACATGCATTTGAAATCACTAAATTGCCCAAAGCATCACATAAATGATTTTAGCTATACATCTACATGAGCCATGTAGTACAATATCTTCCTACATGCATCTGAAATCACTAAATTGCCCAAAGCATCACATAAATGATTTTAGATATACAAGAAATTTATCGCGGCGGCCTTTCTTTGGTTCCTAGCCTATTCAATTGCATCCATTATAACCTTCCTAACCTAAATCCACTATAACATCCAATGGTGAGAAATTCCCAATCAGAGAGCTAACTTCAGACCATTTCTTTTTGTTTAAACACGTGTAGTTAGACCCATTATTAACTCGTAATCCTTCTAACTTGGCTCATCTATAGGCTAGGAATGCTAGGACCACTTGATGTATCAATTTGAGCAGATAGCTTGAAAACATGTAGGAGTATTGAACTTCCACTATTGCCTCGTGTTTTGTGTACGTATGATAGATAGGTGCTATAGTTAATCACATGGGATTCCCACTATTGTACGTTCTGCATTTTTTGTTTTCAACACCCGATGATAGTCAACTGCGTCTCTGCACCTCGCGCATCGGCACAATTTGCTATGTCGGAATGCAGGGGAAGTTGCCATTCTTGTATACATAATATCTGCATTATTTTGTAGAAAAATACCAAAATTATGTCAAAACACATCAACACTCTTCAGTTGTCTACAATCAACATCAACATTGTGCACCAACATGTCATGAGCCGAATGTTAAAAGTAGCATACTTCTCTCCTATTCTTTATATACGATTAAGATTGTTTTCTCATATGACCAACAGTGTGCTACCGTTATTACAAAGATGGACAAAAAGTTTTATCAAGAAAACTCCCAAGTGCTATTTCGAAAATATCTCAACAAACATATTATACTGACTGAACAAACTAGGGCTTTTAAACCTTTTGCACTTGCAAAGTACTAACAAAATGCATCCTTCTATTATATTCCCACTCACTAATGCAGTCTATGTAAATATGGCAACAATAAATTTGTTTTCTTGCATAAGAAAAAGACATGCTAGTTTACTTTCCTTCCTCTATACCGAACTTGCATAAATTTAAAGTCTGCAATTTAACATATTGTGCAGAATGGGTTCAACAAACTCGGGACATGGCAGCGTTCTACCACATGGTTACATGTCAAATTTAAATATTGCATTTAAAAATTCAAGAACAATCTCAGGTTGTGCAAGCTTGCCCAACGTTGATATATTTTGAAATAATTGATCTCCAAATATATTTGATCAATTGCAAAACTTTGAAGAATGCTGGACCGCTTCAATCACTAGGTGACCATCTAGAAGCAATAGAATCGAGCACATTATGCACTATCAAAACCTTTTGTATAAAGACAACTAAAACTATTGCACACAATGCCCTATTTTTAAGGATAAGAGAAAACATTACCATGGTACCCAATGACGCAAAATAACTTCAAAAGCTTATCTAGTTTATCTACACAATGGTGTTCGCAGTGAAGAAGAGCTTCTGCATCCATGCATGTCTTCTTGGAATTGACACAACACTTTAACAACGTATATAAGACACATTCATTAGATACAAATGAGAATACAAATTGTGAATCCAAATATAAGGGAGTTCATACATCTCTCACACATCAGACCTTATTAGAAAATGATGCCTAAAAAATGACCTCAGTGGAAAAGCTAGGTGGCATATACAGTTTACTTCTGATGCCAATATAATGCACCTGCTCAACTGACACAACTAAATCATATGGAAACCTATAAACCAAAAAATGAAATTATGCAAACTAATACAGGGCATAAGACAGGACAAAGTGCAAAATTCGGCCAGACACCTGTAGCTATATTTGAGATTGTGTTTTCATATCCGCGCTTCTCATTTGCCAGGCCAGTGTAATGGATAACTTATATGGCCCCTTCAACCTTTCGGGGCTAGTGTGTATCCTTCACATGTTGGGCATAAAAAAGATGCAGATGAATTTGACTATATGCATGTCAATCCATATATTCAAGATTAGATTGTTTTACAGGATATTCAATCTTGCCATCTTTACAGGCGTATTAGAGTTTGTGGATAATTAATGCAATGTGTTATAGCCACCATTCAACAAATGGGACATTCAAGTATCTGTGAGCATATGCTATTGCATTTGGAGGAGTCAAAATTGGCAGCATAAACGCATGTGATATTGCACCAGTTAACATAAGAAATAGCGGATGCCTATGTATTGACAAAGCAACATCTGCTAGAAGTGGAAGAAAAATAGTTGTTGCAGCATTATTTGAGGTAAACTCTGTCACTAAGCTAACAATCAAGGCTATCACAGGCGTGATTTGACTTCAAGAAGCCACAATTTTGACTGATCCATACTGAGAGACCACTAGTTTTAATACCTTCAGCCAATGCAAAACCGGAATGCAGAATGGGAATATTATCTAAAACTGAAAATGAGGGCTACAAATAAATCTTCAATTCCTTATCTAACACAGCAGCAATGGATTACCTCCACCCAATAGAAGGACTATGTCCCAAGGGAGTTGCTTGCAGCCACCCCAATCCATAAGCTTCGCACCAGGGCTACTCTTGTTTGGTATAATGAAGAGAATCGTCGCCATGAAAACCTGTAGTCTTAATAAACAACATTCAATTCTGTATGTAAATGCATATGCATGTCTGCTTCATAATGGAAAGCATGAGGCACATTAGTTCTAACATTACCTGGCTATAACACATTGCATTAATTGTCATTGCCAATAGCCTGCAGAAGAATGCGGACCAGTTTTGTGCTCCCAAATCGTATCAAAGGGGAAAAACAGAGCATATTGCAGCAAAAACAGGGGACTGGAATCGATCGACAGTGTCTCAAAATGGTACAACACGACTCGTCACCGGAAGATCAACAATGGGCTTGTCAGAACTCCTCCCATGGGGTACACTACTAGCTAGCTTCTGTTTTCTCAAATCCCGCGGAGTGTATGTTTTCACACTAATGAATGGATGGATGGGCAAACAATTATCCAGTTTTGCCCAAGTCCTTACCGCCGCTGTTAGAAGCCAATGTAAACTGATCCAAGACTTTAGACCCATATTCCACTACTGCGGCAGACCCAGACCGAAACCCTGCTCCCAGATTCCACTAATTACTGAGGCAATTTGAAGCAGACTGCAGAAATTGGCATTCCGTTCAAGTCGTGGTAGTTCCTAAATTCAAGCATTCTTCAGCGTATCTGGAAGGCTTTGCATGCATCTGCCTGGATTTTTGTGCCCAAACAGGTTGAATCTGTCAATCCAGTAGCTTTTAAGCAAGAAATTCAAAAATCCATTTGCAGGGAAGAGCCGGCAAGGCATTACAGAGGCACACCTGCCACAACTTCGTGACAGATAGTCGGGATGCCGCCCTGCACACATCCAACCATCTGGTCGACGGAATCAGAGTGAAAAAAATTTTATTTTTCCCTCGAGGGAAAATGTCCGGGAAAAACAGACGTGACTTTAGAAGGCATGGTTTGCTGCCACGTGGACGTCCCTATCGGACATAATAGATTATATATGTGTAGATATCTACATGAGCGTATCTAAGCTTTTCGCCCATTGCAATGTGTAGGGGAGGGTGGCCGTCCACGGCGGCAGACCCCACGCCCAGATGTGGCAAGCCCACGCGCACACATGGCAAACCTGTGCAAGGGTTTTCGTAGTTTCTCGTGAAGGCTCGATGGAGGAGAAGCGAAGCTCCATGGCGGTCCACCGAGGGCTTTGCCATAATCATCGAAGGCAGCCTTAGGAGTCCCGTTGCTGATAGAAATGTAAGTAATGGGGATCATAGAAGCTGAATAGATACTTTTGACTCTAGTACAAAATGTGAAATCAATCAGTGTATGTGTTATGAGAAGGATGACGCAGGTTCCTTGATTGTTTCTGCATGGTTTCTGAACTGATTTTGTTGGTACACAGGGATCTAATAGATATAACTCTGTACCCTCTTTAACATGCATCAAGCTGGCATATGGTTCACCTTTTTAAGCATCAGCACATCTCTGCTCATAGGCAATAATGATGGAGATATCAATGAGAGTGAAAATGTCCTGCGTAACCAAGTATTTTATAAGTTTTCTCATTCTTATGGTAGCTGATTTTCCAGACATAAGCACTGCATGCTTCCTTGCAATTTCCCTTATCTTTTTCCTTGGCATTCTTTTGAATTTTAAATGCTGTGTTGTTAGGCTGCTATAAGGTTTCATTATCTGATATATAATTTCAGAAAACATCTGCATAGGTTTCAGTTAATTTGAGCTGTCTGGCCCTTTTCTTTAGTAAAGTAGAGACCTACCAGAGTTGAATCACTACACCTGTACGTGCAAGGCATGTGCAGTTTCTGATAATTCAAAGTGGCTCCATTCTTTTCTTGGTTTTGCTAACCATCTGATTCGTCTATTTGCCTCTTCTGAAAATTTGTTGAAGGCAAATAATGTCTTTATTGAAACCCAAAAGAAATTTGTGGATCTCCAAGGCCACATTTGTGGCTTTATTTGATACTGAAATACTTATTCTAATATAATATGTGGCTGTTGTAAGATTCAAGGTTTAGAAATTTTAAAAAATGATGAGCGCACTACAACTTATGAAGCTGGTCCAAGCCTTGCACAAGAGCATACAAGAGGTTCTTTATCACTTTAAGCTTTTATATTTCTTGCCTTATAAATGCTTTGTCTTAATTGGTGATTGCAAGAGAAAGTAACAAAGTGGTGCCTGACTTTGGAAATAAGCATTATCTCACTAGTGATGCTTGGATTAGAGCCGTACAAGAGGAGAGAGTTAGGAGAGAGTTAGGAGAGAAGATGCTGAAAGAATCAAGAAGGAAAATAGATTGTAAGCATGCTTCAGTTGTTACATTAATTTTTTTTATAAGTTATAGGTTACGTAAATGTATTTGTATGCTTGGACTGTATGCCATCCAAGTAATGTATCTGAGGTGTGCTGCAGGTTATGACACCATTTCTTCTTGTGGAAGCAGCACTGTAATTGATGGAATATGTACTATATTTGACATTTTTTATACTTTTCTAATGCTGTTTAACAATTGGAACATTTCTGCTGTACAACCAGATTGTTTTTGCTCTGGTTGAGATGTAAAACAGTGGGAACTTTGTGGATTTGCTTTAATACAAGAATGCTTAACAATTTTTGATCATGATTGCTGTTGAAAGAAAGCTGGTTCTCTTCAATTTTGTCATTGTAGCCTTCAATGGGCTGCCTAGTATCATAGGGGGCTACCACCTTAGCCCTGTTGGTACCACTACTCCCACCTCTTTGACATCTTATAGCTTGAGGTGGCATTATGCACTTGGCATGTTGTTAGGCCTGTATTGTAGGTTATCTCGTTGGGCACGCTACCATGTAGCATGTAGCATGCATAGCATTTCAGGTGTGCACATGGCTGCCATTCTGTTTACGCCCTTAAATGAGCAACCAATGGCCACCCTCCCCTATTTGTTCTTTTACATTTGATAACCTATTTTCAAATTAATGATTTTCCACTAATCAACCGGGGGTCTATTTTGGGCCAACATTTTATCCACACATTCGCTTCAGCCATGAAACCTACATCAAGGATGAGAGTCCTGATAGATTTTTCTTGCATATCACAGCGGCTAATTCTGCAGTTGAAATTTGGCATTTGGTGCATAAACTTTCTCAGGTGGGCTTTTGCAATCAAATGTTTCTTCATATTTCTCATGTCAATAATAAGCCCATGTGAACATAGAATTGTTGAGGAACTTTAAGCTTGTAAATTACAGATGGGCTCATTTGTCTCTGTCAAGGGCAGCAAATTAGTAAGGGCAAATGTTATCCCTGGTAAAGCCCATGTTGAATTTCTCAGGACAAATTCTATGGTGCCAACTCCAACATACTCAATGGATTTACTAGAGGAAACAGTTGCAATTCCTATAGCCTCTTCAGCTCTGCATTTGTCTGCCCAGACTTGAAAGTAAACAAGAAAGTCGTTTCATTTTCCATCATAGGCAGGTTCTATCTACTTAGCTTTGTAAATAGCAGCTGCCACTATAGCATATACATGGCGGTTAATAAGAATCACACACTGCCCTGCAGAATCTTGCATTTCAACATCTTCAGAAGTAAGAACTAACTACAAATTCCATGTGAGTTTACTGGAAGAATCCCATTATTTTCTTGAACAGTTATCTTGATCACTTCTTGCACACATAATCTTGTCAAACTGTGGCCATGGCTGTAATATGCATCGAGTTCTTTGGCATGGATCAGAGCTGCATCATGCTAAGAATCTTGCCAGAAATGATTCATTGTGATAAAATCTTAGAGCTTAGGGAACTTGAATGAGGTTATTCCCTATCAAGTGCAAACCAAGCATGTTCAACTTCTTTTCCATGCAAACGCCTGCATGACTATCAAATTGCATTACAATCTGACATTCTTGTTACAAATATACAAGAAGGAAATACAAACTTCTAGTAACACAAAATGTAACGTATAGGCATGGGCTCTCTCATATAATGAATTATTATGCCCATCCTAATCCAATAGCTACTATCAAATAAATCTTCTCCTTCTATAGGACTGGCAAGAATTTGACATTGAAATAACATAACAGTTTTAACATCTATATGCGCAGGTTTTTGCAGTTTTTTGCTCCCATAATTGCCCGACTCTGAGCCAAAGGATGCTAAAGTCTATTGAAGCAAGAGGATACATTTACCTTTTGTCAAGGGCACAAAAACAACAACAAGTAACTCTCTATTCAGTTGATTCAAAAGCCATCTCAACCCAATGTGTACTTTTCTATGCGATGTGGAGGAAGCTCCTTGATGTCTTGATAGTGCCGGTATTCCAGATCATCAGCGAGGACAGCAATTATCTTATCATCTTTCTCACCTTATAAATAAAAGAACAAAGACAAAAGTTCATTAATAGCTCAAAAGCAGAAGTTAAGGTTTCTGACAGCTATGAGACTTGTGACCTGTTCAATCATGGGCATCAATCCAATTGCTCTTGCCCGAAGGAAACATCCTGGAAGAACAGGTTCCTACACATAAATGCATATCCAAGAAATTAACAAGAAGAAGGAAAAATAACAATATTCTATTTGTCTTCAAGAAGACTCAAAATACAGATAGAGATACCTGCATAGTTACAAGCACATCGATAGGATCATTATCCTCACATAGAGTACGCGGGATGAAGCCATAGTTGTGGGGGCAAACAACTGCAGAATACAGCACTCTGTCAACCTAGACACAGATCCCCAGCATTTACAAAAGATGTAAATGTTAAATCCGAGAAATGGCACATTCAAGACTTTTCATAATGGTTCCTGACCTTAATCAGCCCACTTTTCTTGTGCAGCTCATATTTCACCTTTCTTCCTTGCTAATTTCGACCACCAGATGAAACGAATGATAGTTTTATGCCTTTATTAAGCTTTAGACTGATGGAGCACCAGACCCCGCATGATATATTCCACAATCTATCATGCCAAGGTATTCACCTGTTCTTTGGTGGCAAAAAAGTCATTCTAGTTGTTAACAGTCTATTTTCCTACAGGAACCAAAGAAGCATGTTTTCCATCTATTGACTGATAAACTCAACTATGGAGCTATGGAGATGTGGTTTCTTGCCAATCCCCCTGGCAATGCAACCATTGAGATCCAGAATGTGGATGACTTACATGGCTCAATTCTTCATATTGCCCAGTTTTGAGGCAGCTGGAATCTGCCTCTATAAAGGAGTATTATTTCGAATCAAACAGCCCAGAAAATGTTGCATCTGAGTCAGCTACACTTAAGTACAGGAATCCAAAATATTTCTCTTTGCTAAATCATCTTCGGTTTTACCTACCTCAAATTTATCCAAAGCTTGATAAGATTGTTTTTCCCGACGACGACATTGTTGTTCAAAAAGATCTCACTCCTCTTTGGAATATTGACTTAAGAGGTAACGTAAATGGTGCTGTTGAGACATGTGGACCCAGTTTCCATCGTTTTGACAAATACTTGAACTTCTCAAACCCGCTTATCTCAAGCAACTTTGATCCCAATGCTTGTGATTTTAAGCTCCTAGACTTGTTTTCAGTTGGATTTGTTACAATTGGTGGACTACGTGAAGAATGTGGCTCTGGACCACGTGAAGAATGTGGCTATCATCAAGACATGGACAAAAAATGGGTGAGATCTACCCTTTTCTATTGTAAAAGTGGACCATTGATAGAAAGCATTGCAATGGCTAATAATCATGGGCATCTTAGATGCGTGATGTACAATGATAAAACCATGTGTTAGAATCATGGTTAAACAGATTATTTTGTTTTAAAAGGAAAAGCATTGAACCTTTTCCTTTGGCTGTTATGCAAGGGCTTTAATGACTTGCATATGAATGATAGCTAACGGAATAGCCTGTGTGCAGTACAGTCTCCTGCAGTAAACATATGTCAAAGTCACTCTATCGAGTTCATGCCTCTTTTGATGAACACAAAATGTTATAGAATCTTACCTGTAGCAGGCATAGGATGCAGCAACAGACATGATGCTCCGCAATGTACATTTGTAATTTCTCATAAATCAGTCTAAAAGAAATGGTCTACTGATACTGATACTCTGTATTGTCTAAAATCTAAGCTAGGCATTTAGGTAGCATTAAATGCAAGCTATGATAAAATGATGAATCCTTTTTTTTTTTTTTTTTTTTTAATCTTCATACCTTCATTGCAGCATGCACACAGTGAATTCTCCGTGCCTTCTCTTGCAGCTGGAATGTATTCAGAGTAGATAGATGGCATCTGCATATCTGCATACCTTATAAAGTTAGACTTCTCTCACTAGGTACGTTTCAAAAACAACTCATAAAGCAATTCATTTTGTAACTATTAAATTCATTATGCACAGATAAGCTAACAACTGGCTTTGATAATGACTCAACTTCTTATCCTTCATAAATCATGGGACACCTTGTTGAATTAGAAGAGAGAGATTAAAATACATAGCAGCAGTCCAGTCTTGAGCAATAGTTTTAAGTAGTTCTTCCTCTTCTGTTACGGCATTTTTTCTGTTGTTCTTTTGGACTAGTTTGTTATTCAAAGACTTATATATAGTTACTTGCGACAAAAGACATTGGTCACTCTTCACATTGCTTGCTTAGCTTACTTAGCAGCTCCTGCATTTGGTTATTCACTTCAATTGGTCTCTCCGCAAGTTTAACCCCATATTTTCTAAGTAAATTTGCTGCATAAACAGCTCCTCTTATGTCCATACTAGCATACACATTGGACATCAGCACATATGCCGCAGTACAAAGAGAGTCTAATCTAACGATTTCTTCGAAGCATCTTCCTCCTAATTCTATGTTATAATATATTCTGCAAGCATTAAGCAGAGCCATCCAAGAATAAATGTGAGGTTGATTATATTTAAGTATCAATTGCGCTTCTTTGAAGGATCCTGCATGGCCCAAAAGATCCACCAGGCATGTAATATGATGTAGGTTATGTGTAATGCCATGGTACTGTGTCATAGTTTTGAAACAGAAAAGGGCTTCTTCCACAAATCCCCCTCGAGCAAATGCAGAGAGGATGGAAGTGAAAACTATATCATTGGGTGCAAAACCACAACACTGCATCTCCTGGAAGCACTGCATAGCCAAGCCGGCCTCGCCCACCTGAGCATACCCTGCTATCATTGCACCCCAAGACACTACATCTTGGATAGTCAATTTGCTGAAGACATTACAAGCCTCTGCCAAGCTTCCACAATTGGCATACATGTCAAGAAGACTACTTCCCACTGTAAAATCAGATTGTAGTTCATTTTTTATTATCTGTGCATGAATGTGCCTGGCCAGATCTATGACACCCATGTTGCCACATGCTTTGAGGATGCATAAAAATGTAATGCTATCTGGTTTAATACCTTTCTGCTGCATTTCATGAAAACATCCTAAAGCAAGACTGTCTTCTCCATGATGAACATAACCTGCAATCATTGCACTCCATGTTACCACATTTCTGTTTTGCAATCGATCAAACACTTCTTGTGCCTCATTCAAGCTGCCGCATTTTGCATACATGTCTAGAAGGGTACTTCCTACCACAACATCATTTTCAAAGTTACTCTCAGCCACCAGTACATGAATACGCCTGCCATGCTCTATGGCATTTAAACTCCCACATACTTTCAAAATGCTTGCAAATGTAAATTTGCTTGGCTTTCTGCCTTGAACTTGCATCGTACTATAAAACTCAAGTGCAATATCTTCGCCAAGCTTAGCATTGGCATCAATGATTGCATCCCATGTATACTGATCAGGTTTTAACACTCTCGTTAGAGCATGGTATGCTTCAAAAAGCAACCTACAAGAAGAAAAGAGTCTTAGCAATGGATTTACCAGTACTGCAAATGAATCGAAACCATTGTCCATCATTAGCCACAGAACACGCCTGCCAAGTTGGAACTCTTGTTCTTTCTCGCATTCATGAACCAGACAGTAAATGACCTCTCTGGAAATTAGAATTCCCTCCTGTTTCTGCTTAAACTCCGAACTATCAACTGCCTCCTCCAACCAATTCTTTTTGCAGGAGCACAAAGCCCTGCTTCGGCCAATAACCCAAGAGCGCCATAATGCCATACCTTTCTTCCATCAAAATGCCCTTTCGAACGTTTCCTCCTCTGTACCTTAAATTTGCCCTAACCAAGGAACGTCCGATTCAAATTGCTTGCCAGATCCACGATGGTCCCATGGGGCTACTAAGCACGTTTGATGAAGGACAAGCTTTCCTTCATCAAACGTTAGCGTCCGATGCCATCTCCCTGCTACCGGAATACCGGCACTATCAAGACATCAAGGAGCTTCCTCCACATCGCATAGAAAAGTACGCATTGGGCTGAGATGGCTTTTGAATCAACTGAATAGAGAGTTACTTGTAGTTGTTTGTGTGCCCTTGACAAAAGGTAAATGTATCCTCTTGCTTCAATAGCCTTTAGCATCCTTTGACTCAGAGTCGGTCAATTGGGAGCAAAAAACTGCAAAAACCTGTGCATATTGATGTTAAAACTGCTATGTTATTGCCAGTCCTATAGAAGGAGACGATTTATTTGATAGTAGCTATTGGATTAGGATGGGCATAATTTATATGAGAGAGCCCATGCCTATACGTTACATTTTGTGTTACTAGAAGTTTGTATTTCCTTCTTGTATATTTGTAACAGGAATGTCAGATTGTTTGTAATACAATTTGAGAGTCATACAGGCGTTTGCATGGAAAAGAAGCTGAACATGCTTGGTTTGCACTTGATAGGGAATAACCTCATTCAAGTTCCCTAAGCTCTAAGATTTTATGACAATGAATCATTTCTGGCAAGCTGATCCATGCCAAAGAACTTGATGCATATTACAGCCATGGCCACAGTTTGACAAGATTATGTGTGCAAGAAGTCATCAAGATAGCTGTGCAAGAAAATAATGGGAGTCTTTCAGTAAACTCTATGGAATTTGTAGTTAGTGCTTACTTCTGACTGGTATAATTAGCTTTGGGTCAAATTGCATTTCATTCTCAGTTTAGACTCTTGAACTTTTCGCTTGCTTTTATGGTTTTGCATAATCCTGTTACAAACTAAAATGTACCTAGACCAGCTGAGGGAACTGCCGTAGCTGAAAGAAGTTGAAGGAACTGCCATAACCGATTTTAGCTTTGTTATTTTGGGGCTTGCCAGAGAAATAATTCGGAATTGAGAAATTGGGTAAGGTCCTCATGGATTCAGAAAACTGCAATTTTTTCCCAGAGAAAAGCAATTTAAATGAATTCTAGAAACAGAGATTTTTAGACCTATATATGAAGATTTGGAAAGGTATTCTTGAGCATATGCACACGAAAGAATTACAGACTATCGGTATGGAAGTTACACCTTTCCATTTTTTGCTTGGTTTAGCACGAATATTTGACATGTGAGACTGATAGCAGATGTGCCTTCAGCTCTATATGAGTCAAATAGAATTTGCTCGCACCTTTTTGAAACAAAGCAGATCGAGTCAGACTTTATTACTCTTGGCGGGTCCTGTGCTTTCTTGCATACTTGTTAAAAGCCTATTCCCTTATGTTTTTGGCATGATTATGTAAGCCATAATCCCTTTATTTGTCAATATGTTTAATCTTACACTCGTTGTGACTTATGGCACAAATGCAGGCACAAGGCATTACAAATCTAGGGTGCAAATAGCAGTCAAGCTTGTTCAACATTAGGAGCTATTAGTTTTCCATCCTGCTATAGGGGATTTGTTATTCAAAGCTTTCTTGGACCATTCATCGTAGCTAATTTGAATTCTTCGTAATTCTATTGAAGCTCTGTGGTATGAGGAGCACAAATGGAAGAAGGAAGGTAAGTTCATATTTTTCTAATTTATAATTTGTGTAACTTTGATGTAAAGCATAAATTTAACCAGATATCATTCGATCTCCTATGCTATTAGCTATGGAAGATGTAGTACCAGGATGCATACTCCTGCTTGTTCTCATCATACTCAAAAAATTCCTGCTTGTTCTCACTCGTACTCGAAAAATTGCCATATTGCCCTTTCAAAAAACAATCATTACATGCTATATCTTATGAACACCGACTGCTCAATGTTACTGACATAGTTTAAACATGAGGGACTATGAACATTAGCAGGGAAATGAGAAGAATATCGCTGAAGACGCTAACAGCTACAATTGAGAATGTAGTATTCAGACCTTCTACAATCATATATACTTCTAGTTAGATTAGAGATCCTCCTTTATTTTCCATAGGATAGGAGAAAATTGATAGCCACATTGGAACAGCTAATGTTTTTTTTTAATTATCTTATTGTTGTCCTTTTCTTAGTAACAACCTCTGTTACCCTCTGTCTCAGGCCGCAAGCTATCTTTATGGTGCATCAAACTGAAGCAACATTCACTGGTTGCTTCTTAAGCCTGAGCATTCCATGCAACCTGCAATTAGGCAATTAGGCAGACATTATTTTCAAATATAGCAGCTGCAATTTGTTACAGAGACTATCTCTAGGCAATGTTAAGATAAGAAACAACTGTTGCAAACTGTTACGTTTGTCTGTGCCCAAAACCAATGAAGAGTAGTGCAGATAGCATGATCTAAAGTTATTCAACCATACGAACTCTTAATACATGGACCAATTATGAGTCATGCCACTGGAGATTGCACCACATTCTAGGAAGCAATTAGATTATATATAAGATGCTAGCGATTGTGTTCATAGACATCATGGGCTAATCCGCTGCAAATTTCTCGGGGCAAGCCTGTCATAGGACCAACTATGACTTGGTGCAATATTATTGCCATATGGTAATCAGTGCTTGACATGGTGTAGAATTGGCCCTATAATGGCATCTTTACCAAGCCCCAAATTGCCTTTTATGCATGACCCAACGTCCCATAGAAGTAAATAAAGAAGCAGACTGCAGGTCGCACTAGACAAGTTGAATGCAATCTGGAAAGATTCTTGCAACTGTGAAATTTACAGAAACGGTAAAACGAGAACGCTTTTGAATTCTAATCATTAAAAGTTGAAATTTGAGCAGCAAGTTTTTAATTTTTGTTAAAGACGCAGTTTCTTGTTTCTTTTATGTTTTATGGTGTTGCATTATATCTAAGTTTACTGTTAATGCAGGGTAGAAAAAATATTACAGGTCAACTTATTACCCAGATTTTGCAATTGAATCAACTGGACATTGAGCTGTAAAAACATGCCAAATTGCTTTATGCGAGACAAGAACGTGTCCATCAGGATTATCTGGATAGCAAGGTATGCATATCTTCTACTCTGCATTATTTTTTCTTATTAACAAACAAGAGTTTCAATGTTTCAGAGAACATAAAGGCTTTGGGAATACGTCGAAACATGTAAAAAACATGTACGACAGGTACAGATCCTTTACACATTAGTTATTCATACTAGCCATACAATGTCTTGCTTGCTTTTCCTTTCAATTGTTAACTGCTACATCAAAAGTAGAGCACAAATATTGATTATTTTGCTTTGAAAATTCTATAGGTGGCAAAAGAGCTTTATAGTTCCGTGCAACTGCAGGTAAGGCCGTTTTCAATATCTTATAACTGTGTGATTTTCAGTTTCACTAATACAAGGCTCCTCAGATACTCACTTCCAAAAGACACATTATTGTATCCAGCATGTAACAGAGACATAAAGCTTCTCTGCCCTATTCTCGTCTTCATATCTCGCAACTTATCCGTCAGAAAGCGGAGACGATTTTAGAACCTTGATTCTTAGGTCATGACAGGCTTAAAGCTTACAATAAGCAGAATTGTGAAGATGTCATTGCCAATGCTGGCATTGTCAGGTACATTGCATCAGTTTATTGATTTTCTGTCACATTTTTTTCATGAAGCCTGCATTCAGTTAAATGCAAAGCCCAAGTGGGAGCAGATGATGAGTGAGCGCCCATCTTTGTAAGAAATATTCCAGGTTCTTAGGGCTTTTGGGGAGAAATATAGTTTAACTGATTATGATTTATGAAGTCTTCAAAGCTTGATGATTATGATTTATAAAGTCTCCAAAGCTTGGTGATGACGCTTTTGCAAATTCCTGAAGGCAAAATAGGCAATCATGAAGAAATTGATTTTGATCAAACACATTATTTAGTGACATGCGCCTACTGATTGTCCATCCAGATCTTTATACTCGGATTGAAAGGTCAATCCTGTGATGTGCATTTGACTTGTCATTCGTGCCTGTTGTGCATCTCAAGAGCTTATTCTGTCTTTCATTTGTTCTTTCTGCAGGGCAAAGTCCGCTGAACCAACTAATTCCATGGCATATCTGTTTTATTTATGGTTTGTAAATGATATTGAACATATTTGTTCAACTTGGATATGTATTTGCAAAGGGTTCTCCGAGAATTGCATTTGTACAAATAAGGTACTTCTCCACTGTTTAATCATTTATGGCAGTACATTAATTGGAGCTTCTGATATGTTTGACATTGCCGCAAAAGCTTCATGTTTTGTAGCTATGACCTATACCCAATCCTATGGCATGCAACTTGAGTGCAACTACATAAATGGGAGACCAAAAAAAAAAAAACTTAGCCTATTGGATTGTCTGTTGGGATTGTGAAAAACAAAGGCACATTATAAGGTGTTGGTTCTCTATCCATTGGAGTAATGCAAAACCTTTATTTGCTTTACATTCCATGGAAGAAGAAAAGAGAAAGTTCCATTCAAATGCAGTAGACATCTCCAATCAAGCATTGTCATCTATCTGTGCCTAGTCATGCTTTTCCAACTTGTAATAAGCTTTGTATTCAAATTAAAACAAGATATGTTGAGCAAAGCCAAGCTTCCTCAAATGAAATACAAGCGAAAAAAGAATACAATACACAGAATTAATCTTCAAATCGAATATATTATCACAAATGTGAAATTACATAACACAAAAAGCACATTGCCAATTACCGTTGTCTAATGACACCACAACAAGCAAGTTTAACCTTGCCAAAGTCTTCTATCTGAAGCTACACTTACATATCCAAGAAGTTTAGCCTTGTCAAAGTCCTCTCTCTAATTTGAACATAAAGGGCCCTTGAAGAGCAAAGTTGGGATGGAGATGGACAAAGTCTGCAAAATGACAAAAATGTACCCAGCTGGACGGCCTGGTATGGAGTCACTGGCTTGGTTACTTGATTTACATGGCCCTTTTTAATCCTCAACCAAGAGATAGATGTATAGATAAAGATGATATGCTTGATGTTGATTATGAGTAATTTTACCGGCCTCACATTAGTGGCATTATTGCCATGCTATGTTCTTTCTAAAAAGTTGTCATATAAATGCATAGCATGAAATGTATCTAAACAAAGTCTTTTAGATTCTTCTTAAGAATGGCTAAGTTGCCATCATGAGGATTGGTTTAAAGAAGATCCAGAATCTACCTCATCAACATTACTATTATTTGGAAGTTTTGGCCTGGCAGATGCTAAGTTATGGTTTAAGGTCAATGCTATTTTCCCTTTTGGAAGACTTCACATGCAGGTGGGTTCCCATGATATATGCCATTTTTTCGATCATTTGGGCATCGGTACTACGCAGATATACTTTCTATCTTTGTGGAATGAAGTATCTTCATTTTCTTTTTTTGATTTCTTAAGTTGCATGTTTTTAAGGTATGCATGTAAGGATGCTATGTTTTATTTAGCCATTTCAATTATGCATTAAAAATGCTACAGGTTGCACGCATCCATGAGCAGGAATATACAAATTATCATTATTGGGGCATTTGACTGCAAGCCATTAAAAATGCTACATGTTGCACGCATCCATGAGCAGGGATATAGAAATTGTAATTATTGGGACATTCGAGTGGAAGCCGTTGAGGTTAAACATTTTTTGAAAGTATTCTACTCTTGGATTGATATAATGATTATAGGTTTAGGGTCTCATTCGAGTATTTCTATTTTGTGGGTAATGGAAGGAAGGAAGGAAGGTATTTTTATCGTCCACGGAGACCAATCGGTCTATGGGACCCAATACAAAAGCGCAGCAAGCGGATTACTACCCGGATTAAAAAACCCCCGCCCAGAAGGGTTTTCGAGGGAAAAATCGTGGCAGCAATCAGCCTGCTGACAAACTGTTCCAATATACGAAATGCAAAAACACACAAATATATACATTCATGCACCGCACCCGTAGTGCCTGATCAGCGGGCAGCCAGGCGGGGGCAAAGGTGAGCTCGCAGATCCAGTACCTCCTTAATGTACGACCCAAGAGCACGTACTGACGGTGTGTTCATCAGCAAATGTAGGGGCAAGTCCCACCGCACTAAGGGGAGCGATCCGGCCCGGATCGACCGAATGCCGGGCAACTCGAAAGTGTGAGACTCATCCTCAATGGCACGTTTGACAAAGACCGACAGAGCTCGCCCCGCGCGGGCTCCCCAATCCACCGCCGCGCTTCTCGCGCGAAGATGGTGGGCACCGCAATAATGGAGGCAATCGGTCTCAAGCGCTTTTGGTGGGCAAGAACAGGGGAACGCAGTAGAGCCAGGGCCCCGCTAACACGGGTTGATGTGCTCCTTGTAATGGGCCGTTTTGACCTGCTCTAGAGCCGGGGTCCCGTGAGCTTGCCAAGGAAGCAAGCATCCAAGTACTCCCCGCAGGCCGCCACGATCGGCCTCTCAGATGCACCTCGCACGCACTGCTCCCCGCGACGCTCCATCTAGTGAACCACCGATCTCTTTACCTCTCCAATAGCCCCGAGCCGGCAAGGCCCATTGCCACAACACAGATGCCAAAAGGAGCCGAAAGCATCACCCATATTAACCACTTTACGAAAATAGACGATGTGTCTATCAAGGGTCGCCCGCGAAGCGGCAAGAATCCGATTTCTGCAGCAGACCGATAGGGGACCGAAGGTTTCACCCTAAGTGCCCGTGCCAAAATGCCTTCGCACCTGCTCCAAGTCATTCCGTGTCGCCAAAGAGACGGCCAAGCCCCAAACCTCGACCCCATACGGAAGGACAGTGCTCGACCCGGTTAGAAACAGATGTGACCGATGGCCCTAGCCATAGAGCTCGCCTCGGGTGATTTGTTGTTCTACATGGCATAAAGCGCTTCCGGCTGGCTTTCACCCCCATAAGCGGATGGACGCCTCCCAACAGAGCGAGGAGGGAAACTCCACGCCTAGGTACTTGTAGGTGGGCGTGACCTCCACGGGCTGTCCCTGATATGTGAGTGCAGGAGGCGTGGGGTGGCGTGAAGAGGATATGAGAACCACCGTCTTGGCCGATTCATGCGCATGTCCAGTAGCGCCCATTGCATGTGTCTAGGGCATCCAGATGAGACTGCATAGCTTCTGGGGTGTGGGCCAGAAGGTCAACATCGTCCACATAGATGAGCTAGCGGATGACCTGGTGCAAAAGCTGTATGCCATCCCCCCCATGCTCAGTAAGCCAGGGCTCTAACTGATCAATGTAGAGGCCAAAAAGTGGTGGTGAGAGGGGGCAGCCCTGCCGGACCCTGATACTACTGGTGAATGCTTGACCCGTCGGTTGCATCCTGCCAAAACAACTCTCATACAGCCTGTATATGGCATTCTGCACAGGCAGCAGCAGCCCCAGTTGACGCAGTCTAGCCACGCAGTCTAGCCTTCGCGAAGTCCACAAAGCAGCAATACAAGTCCTGCCGATGGTTCCGGCTGTCTTCAATCAGTGCCCGCAGTGTAAAGATGTGGTCAATCGTTGAGTGGCGGGGTCTAAAGCCTGCTTGTGTGAGGGCTTGCACATCTGCTGCCTCTGCCCAACGGGTCAACTGTTGCTCGAGAATGCCAGCCAACAGTTTGGCAAATACTGAACTGACCATGATCGTTCGGTAATTGGCCGGACAAAGGTGGGTCGCCTCGCCTTTGTGAATGGGGACAACCCCGCTTGGGTCCATTGTCGGGGAAATCTTCCCGCAATGCTCTATTGAATGGTAGTGAGGATCGGCACCGGGCGGCCGCCGCCCATTTGAGTAACTCGGCCGCATACCATCGAGGTCACCGCCTTCCCATTAGCCCGGCCGGGCCGCAGTTCTCCACAACATTCTCCTCCGCGAGAACCAATGGGGGGGCCATCCCGGGGGGGTATGGGCGCACGTGTCCCCGGTGGGTCATAGAGCTGCCGCAGCAGTCGCTCCCACCGCCCGTGTGATGTCCCCCAGAGGGTCGGCTGGCCTTCGGCACTCAAGCCAAAAGGTTTGAGGATGAGTGTCCAAAGCCGAACATCTCCCTCGATGCCTAGCAAGGTACCGCGCTTTGTCTCCTTCCGATGGGCGCGCATCGGGTGGTGGCTCGCAGCGGGTACCGGATCCAAAATGTGACCAAGCCGGCGCTTTTACACTCCGCATCAAACCACCGCTACGCTGAAATGTTGCTTGTCCCCCGAGCGCCAGGGGGGAGGGGAGGGAGGGGGAGTATGCCAAAGCACATGTCCGGCCGCATCCCGTAATAACGGTCAACCGGTCCATCTTTGCTCGTGGGTCCGGGCCGCTGAATTGTCGGGGGGCATCCATGAGCATCTCGGCGTAGTCCTCGGCCGCTCATAATCTAGTCGCAAATCGAGGATGGCGGGGCTGGGCAAACGATGGGGGTTCGGGCGGCTTGCCAAACCATGTCCAAATAAAGTGGGAGGTGATCTGAGTCGACCTCCTCATCCCGACTGTCGGTGCCCACCCGGAAACGACTGATGAGATGCATATCTTGTGCAACTACGAGCACATAGTTCACCACACTAGACCCTCCCCCCTGATTGTCCTGTCTGTAGGTGCACTTGCGAGAAGCGGGCCACTGTGACAGGCCATTGCAAACTATCAAGTCAAAAATACCACATAGCAGGAGCAACTGTCTGCCAAAGCGAGTGACCTGGCTGTCATCCGATCCTCGTGGCCAGGTTGCCTCTGTGGGACGTAGCTGCAGGACATCGTCAGCGAGGGGGTCAAGTCTCATGGGCTGCTCTACTCCTGTCCGTGCATTGAAATCCCCAAGAAGGACGACCCTACCCAACTGCTTGTGCTGCTGTATGTCATCATATAGATCGACATAAGGGTCCATCCTATCTGCATCGGAGTGGCTACGATAGAAGGTGCTCTCTGCATGAGGGAAATAACAGGCGGCCAGAAAAAGAGGGTTGCCACTGGTATTATGGACAAAATTAATGACAAACTATCATAGCGTGATTTAGCTTTTTAAGTAGTGTTGTATGTGCATAAGATTACAAGTTTGGTGGCATGCAAGTAGTTAAGAGCCAATGGTAGGGATATTTTAATCATGATCTTTTGTAACATGTTGAATCACCTGAAATAGATACGTCGAAATAGGCATAGAAATAGGAGTCAATTCTTTAAGCATGTGTCTTCTCCTCTTTGTAGAGATGCTTTGTGCGTCCAGGAGGAGGCAGCTTGGGATGAAGCATCAATTGACTAGGTTTGTTCGTTTTGTGGCATTTTTTAAAGGCACTCAAGCGAAGACGTTATTGGAGCTGGTATGTATATTGATCATTGTGAAGCTCATTGAACAAGAATGTAGAGTTGAGTTCACTGACATAAATATGTCGTGTTCATTTGATATAGTTATTACGACGAGAGATTTGCATAGCTTTGCATGATGGATTGTCCAGAGCTTGAAATTTGCATCTATGATGCTATTTTCAAAGTTGGGAATGTTGGAATGCTGTAGCCGCGTTGTCTCCTTTGTGGAGCAAATCTTTGCAGCATTTTAACATTTATATTTTTTTTTTTGGTTTAAGGTCTTAGCTCCTCTGACATATTTGGTGGACTGTACCAACAGAGACAGTTTGCTAATAGCATACAAGGTCTAGCTGGTGTTCTAGTTGTAAGCTGTCAACATAAGGTGAACTATCACTTTCTTTGGCATATTCTTGCAAGACAAAGGATGTGTTGTAGTGGCTGTAACATTGTTCTTCAATAGAATTATCAAGCCTTTTACATGTTTAAGAGCCAAGCAGGTCTCATCACAATTGGTGAGTTTCATGTCTTCTTATGCCAAGGACTGAACATGATTATTAGATACTTTGTAAAAAGGGTGAGTATTTTACTATTTTTTAGTTACAGATATTCCTATAGTGCATCTTTGAATCTGATATGTGTCAATATGCTTGCTCATGAATGTAGTAGAGAGGGGGCCTAGACGTTTCTTCCTTGCTCTACCTTTTCTTGCTTCTGGGTTTTGTCTATATTGCTTTTCTTATTGGGTTAGAGTATTTCATGCACTATTGCAGACAGCTATTCCAAAATTTGCTTGTTTTTTCTTAAAGGCTTCACTTTTTCTTATTATACAACAAGGTGGAATTGCAATCTTATATTGCACAAGTTAAGACAACAAAGATGGTAGTAGCTATTACAACCTTTTATTATAATTATGAGTCATGATCTATGCACCTTCTGAAGAAAGTGCACATAATGCCCCTTGCCTAAAAGAGGAAAACTATGCCTCTAATTACATTGGCAAAACAAGGGAACTAGGTTGTTGCTAGTTGTTGCTATGGAAGAAATGCCACACCCTTCAGAGCTGTCTGGCATATGATGATATTCGGACACGCTAACCTTCAAGAGGTCATGGATTGCTGGGATCATCTCGGTCCTCGGGCACTTGGCTGATATGTGTACATATTTCTTTCTTCTCGTGATAGATAGATGTCTGTACAGTTTGACAATAATCTTATTCCTATCATGGTTTTTCCCTCGAAAATCCTTCGGAGCAGGAATTTTTTAGTCCGGACAATAATACGTTTGCTGCACCTCCTTTTTGGGTCCCATAGACCGATTGGTCTTCGTGGACGATAAAAACTTTATTTTATTCTTTGTATTGAAAAAAAAAATTGAAAACTTTTGTTTGATGTGTTATGGGAGATGATGTTTTTCTGGTTTGGAAAAGAAATAAGAATTCAAAGAGCATTGGCGAATTCATAGCACAATAAGAAGGGATTCCAGGGGGATTTGATGAGGATGCATAAATCACAATTCTCGAGGCCATAGACCATACCTCTAAAACAATTGAATGGGCTATTATAAAAAAGAAAATAAAAGAAAACTTTCAAACATGTACAAACGGACTTCAATCCTTTAAGACCTTTTCAAGAAAATAAAGGATTCAATAGGCAATATTTTTATTGAATAGATGATTTCAACAAAAGGCCATAATCTGGTTACATAATTTTCCTTACAAAATATATATAGACAACATTCACATACTGCATACTTTTCAGAAAAAATCTTTACCTTAAGAACAATCCATCTTGAATATCTAGCATTATAACAGGGGTTTTTTTTTGTGATTCTATATGCTTTTGGCATGGTTTTTATATGATTTCATGGGCGTATTGCATGAGGCATACTAATCAGTATATCTAGAGTGCACACTAGATTCTCATATTTGAATGGCACTTTATCTATGGTTTTGCAATGGTTTTGCCTTGCATGTTTTTGTTTCTTAAAAACTTAATTAATTTAATTTTATGAAGGCCATGCAAGCAACGAGGCATTCAACTTTAGGGTTCAACTTTAGGGTTCGTGGAGTGAAGGGGATTTAGAGGAGAGATACACGGTGCATGTTTCATATCCATGGAATACAGAGACCTACCTGAACTACCAGTTCCTCCTTCTATGGCCAATACTTTTCATTTTGCTCTTATGTTTTTTCTTAGTGCCTTTATTCTGAAGTTTTTTTTTCCATCTTTAGCAGAGTATTGGAGCTCCTATCTTTCCTTACGAATGTGGAAGCTGAAAGGAGTTTGCAATGCTTGCTATGGGTTTTTGTTCTGCCGGATTTGCAGTAGGGATTGGCTTCTGTAGGGTTTTTGCACTGTCGGATTTGCCACAGGATTGGCTTCTGCAAGGTTTTGCACTGCCGGATTTGAAACAGGATTGGCTTCTGCAGGGTTTTTGCACTAGCAAGAGGGATTGGCTTCTGCAGGGTGTTGGCCAGAATATAAAGCTTGGAAAAATCAGTTTCGCTGCAGGCCTTGAACTGTAACCAGTGGAGAAACTTGTGTTAATCTGTTACAACCGGCAGTAACCTGTAGCCAGGGAATGGTCTTTCCCTTTCCATTCCGCAATGTAGGGATGTGCCAGATGGTAGCACGAAATTCATCTTCCGAACGAATTTTGCGACCCAGTTTCCATGTTGCTTCATAGGAACCACAACTTATTGTGCCTGAGCTGAGATAATAGAAGGCAACTCGGGTACAATACTCATTTAGGTGCTTTGCTTGTTTTTTAAGGGACCGCGTAGTAGATTACGAGGGACCAGTATTGACTACTTAACGGATAGAACTGTTAACTTTCACTATTGTCGAGTTGTATCCATTCAAATACTCAAAGATGTCTACCATCATCCCAAAGGCTGACTTTACCAGTTTCAAAGGTATTTTGATTGAGCTTACGTGAGTTTCAGTTTTAATCTTACTCACAGTTTGTTCATTTTCAAGGTGCTGCGTTTGAGAAGATCAGAAACCCCAACAGTCAAGCCTTTCCAAGAAGGGTGATCGATGTTAAAGATACAATTAGGAGTGATGGTGCAGTTATCTTCTTCAAGCCAGACAGCTGGAATTTTCACATCCTATCTCATAGATGGATTAAGGAGATTACGGAACGTAGCTCTGTATTATAGTTTTATATACAGATTACACCATAATGTTATTGCTATGAAAAGTGGCAGATTGAATGGCCGATGAATGGCTTTTATTTCAAACTCAGAGCATTTAGCTCTGTATCATAGTTTTATATACAGATTATACCATAATGTTATTGCTATGACTATCGATCCTTTCTCTAGTGTTCTCAAGCACTTGAAAATAGAGCTCACATGGAAGTTTGGTCATCCCTCCATAGATCAAGGGGTAAAAGCATGAAAGGGTGTACGTACATTGTACTGAATTGATGTACAAATATGGATACTTTTCACGTACATTTTGGTTATTTTTTACTTGTATAAACATACACTTTTCGATTTTATGTACTTTGCATATACATTTAAGCTAAATTTCGGATATGTTTTGGCTATGCATGTACTTTTTGGGTACTTTGGGTGATTTGTGTAATATAGCCACATGTACCAAAAGGGATACATTTATAGACACCCTTTCATGCTTTTACCCCAAGCACAAAATGACCATAGGTTCCAGTTCCATGCCCATGTGTTAAGACACCCGCCAGACTTACTTTCATCTGAAAAGCGTTTTGACAATGCTTGGGTAAAGGATCTAGCTTTGGCAAGAAGGTCTTGTGTTGGTCCATCTTATCATGAATTATACACAAAAATCTGTCAGGCTGCATCTGAGAAAATGTTCTCCACTGCCAATACAACTGTCTACATGATATTTGGTCCCTTTGGTGATCTGCAAATTGCTCCCTAATTGCCATTCTTTCGTTCTCTATTGCAGTTGATGCAAGTGTATCCTTGAGTTGAATGCAAGTGTTGCACTTTGAGAATGGCATGTGTTGCAGGACACTCATGTCTGAGAAGTGAGTGTTCCATAACTTGTTGAAATGTGATTGAGAAAGAGGCCTACCTCCAGTAGTTTCTAGGATGGAGTTGACCTCTTTAAGGCACTCTTTTTGGATATAATGTTGTGGCAACACCCTTTGCACCACTCGCACTCCGTGCTCGTTCACCTTCGACTTGTGGGGCATAGATTGAGACATGTATCTCACAAAGCTCTCGAAAACTGCAATGGCCTTGAGAGTGTTTGCTCTAGGTTTCAAAGTGAGTGCATTGCCATGTTGGAACAACCTATGCCCTTTTCTAACCTGCTCCCAGTATCTGTAGAATGAAGACTTGCTCACGCCAACAATCCATCTCAATGCTCTCATACATACCTTCAGGCCCCTCAATTGATATAGTAACCTTCCTGTGTTTTCATCATAGCTGGAATTTCTACACAAGGAGTAGATGAAATTAATCCTATCTTTCTGAAGCTGTCCAATGTATTGGGACCTTATCTGCACGAGGTCATCCACACTGTACTGGACTGTGCAATCTAGGTTGCAACACTCTTGTCCCCTAATTGCCTCTAGGTTTCCTTTGGTTGGGGCCATACTTTCCATCCTTTCTAAATATTTGTCACTTCTAGGCCTCTTGGGCACCCTTGGCTGCCTTTTATGAAAGACATAGCGCCTCTTCCTTGTGATCAAAGGATGCTCATCCACCACCAAATCTTCCACATGGCCTGGGGTCTTGGGGTATCTAGTTCAGTAGGGCCTTCCAAACTCTCACCATTCCTGTGTGTAATATATCTAATTGGCCATCTTAACTGTGTTTGGGACTCCAACAACCCAGAGCACACAATGCAATCACTAGAGCTTCCCTGGGACATGATTGTATCAACTTGGATAAGAAGCTTCACAATGCCAACTCCAAGATGATCATCTCCCAGTCTTTCATTATTCGCACTATCAAAAGGATCAACTGCAGTTATGATGCCCTCTGCAAATACCGTCTCGTTGCAAGGGTGCAACAATAAGCAGACCATCTTCCTCCATTGGATCCTAGGGCAATGTCCTGTGCTGGGCTTCCTTGGCTCCATTTTGCTCATCTCACATGCTCCCTGAATGAAGAGCACACATTAAAACCATATACAACCATTAAAACCATTAAATCCATTTAAACCACTAAAACCATTTAAACTATATAGAACCATTAAAAACATTACAACCATATAACCATCAAAAACATTAAAACCATATAACCATTAAAAACATTATTATAAAATATTATAACCAAAATAAACATATAACCATTACAACCATTAACCATTGGAACCATTAACCATTAAAAACATTATAACCATTAACCATTGGAATCATTAACCATTAAAAACATTATAACCATTAACCATTAACCATTAAAACCATTATAACCATATAACCATTAACCATTAAAAACATTTAAAACCATTAAAATATTGGAACCATTGAAAGCATTATTGTGCCCACGTGGCGCTTCGTCAGCGACCGCTGACATGGCCACGTCAGCAATTCGGACACCCAGGTCATGGATGGCATGGCCCACACGTGACAGGGTGTCATAATGGCAACTTTACCGAGATTCGAGGGTGCAGCCAGAAATAACTGCACCCTCTTCCTCTTCCCCCGCGACCCCTTCACCCTCTTTGGTCTGTTTTTCTATTCCATCTCTGGAGCTCCCCCTTGGCGATCCTTCTATTCACTCAATTACGACGTCTTCTTATGACAGCAGCCTGGTCGACGGATCGCGACGCATCCAGCGTCGAGGTTTTCGCGCAGTTTGAGTGTTCGAGCGGGCGTTACTGCCTAAGAAGAAAGTGAGGTTCTTCTCTGTAAGTTTTTAGCTTCTTTTACTGCTTCTTTTTAGTTTTCTGTAAGTCCTTTACTGCACTCTTACTTATATCCTTTTATTAGAGGCTCTTACTATCCCCTGATACAATTTCCAGCCCGACAAATCCTTATTCTCGTTTTGCAAACGCCTGTTCAAACATGGAATCGAACACGGGAGCTTCCTCCTCATCCAATAAATCTCCCAGGTATGTTTTTTTAATATGTTATCTTTTGTCTCCACTGTTTCACTCTGTTTTCTGTTTTTTGTTTTCTTTTTCTTAGTTACTGTTTAATTGAATACCTTGTACATGCATAAGTGAGACTAGTGGTAAGACTAGTGGCAAGCAACCGAATTAGGAATCCTCAGAGACAGGTGATAGGAAGAAAAATATTGCAGAGCAGTAACAAAATATTACTATGAATGATTCACAACAAAAATTGCAAAACTGTCTATGAATGTTTCATAACAGAACATAACTATGAATGAATGTTTCTAACTATGAGCTAAGAACAAGAATTGCTTTACAGAAATTGCAATTCTAACTCACAACATATCCTCCCTTGCAGGAAAGGTGCAGACTACACCCGGCTTTCTCGACTCGCAAGTCGAGAATGCCTCAGCTTGCCAACAATCCAGGAAGTACAAGCCTTCTTCTCGACTCGCGAGGCGAGAACAGGGAGTGTACACCCTGGACTGTTGGTTAGTTGAGGAATTCTCGAATCGCGAGTCGAGAATGCAGATAGTGCTACCCAACGTCTTTCTAGTCAAAGAAAGCCTGCTGCAGCCTTTGTGCATTCTCGACTCGAGAATGTCATACCCAGCCAATGCCCCTGTGTCCGGTCGCAGGTGCCTCCACCCAGTCCGAGCCACTCTCCTTCGAACCATCTTCGTCGAATTTTGCGAAGGGGACTGGCTCCGACTGGGTGGAGGCCTCAGCAACTAACCACAGATGTGCTGGCTGCTTTCTCGACTCGTGAGTCGAGAAAACTTGCTAGTCTCACACACTGCAATGCCAGGACCTTAAACCACATCTACCCTTGACCAAGCCAAGCTCTGGGGCATTCTTCTGTGTCTTGTCCGAGGTGCCTCTAGCCTGTCGAGAAGACCCGCTAGTCTCACACACAGCAATGCTGGCTCCAGTGCATTATCCAGGTGCCTGCAGACAGTCTGAGCCACTCTCCTTCGAACTATCTTCCTCGAATATTGCGAAGGGAAGTGGCCTTGACTGTCTACAGGCCTCTGGGTCTAACCACATGGGACTCGATAATGCCATAGGTTGGCTTGCTGTCTGCATTCTCGACTCGCGAGTCGAGAATGCCTTAACCAGCCAGCACTCCAGGAGTACTATCTGGAGTTTTCGCTGGCTAAGGCATTCTCGACTTGCGAGTCGAGACTGCAAACAACAAGCCAACACTTGCATTCTCGACTCGCAAGTCGAGAATCCCTTAACCAGCCAATTCTCCTGTGTCTGGTCGCAGTCCTAGGTGCCTCTAGCCTATCTGAGCCACTCTCCTTTGAACTCTGCGACTAACCACAGGGGGATGCATTTGAACTGCATCCCTAAGGCCCTAGACCTAGCATGATCTATACACAAGTAGAATGCATAACAGATACTCGGACTGGATGGAGCCCTTTGCTTCTAAATATAAGGGAAGGCATTCCAAGCAAAAATACAGACACATGAAACTGTTCGCGAGTTGCTCCGATTTATAGTTCCCTTGCTGAGCATCTCTCAACCCAGAGAGTATCTCGACGCTGAAATATGCTCAACAAGGAAACGATAAATCGGGCGAGCTTTCGAACAGTTCTATGATTAAAACAAGGAGTTGTTCGCATCTTACTCCGATCCAATGCTTCCATGCCGAGGATATCTCAGCCCAGAGAGTTATTAGACTGATATTGGTCATAACTCATGACCTCGTGTATGACTGTTAAAGCTGCGAAACTGCTCTTAGATACGCCCACACTGGCTTACGGTGTGTTGGTGGGTTGGCAAAAGTGTAAGGCCTTATATTGGACACTCCAATTTCATAATGTCTTTATAATTATCCATGGAAGCTTCTTGCTCATGGATAGGCCAACAAGCTACTTGGAATTCTCGTTGGCATTTATGTTAATGCAGGAGCAACATAGAAGGGTTTGGAGAAACACCTATTTTGATGGTCAACTGCAAAATTATATCTCACTGGACAGTGGCCAAATCAATTCTCAGCAGTAGGGTATAAATTCTGTACTAGTATGCAAAAAGCACTATTTGGACATGTGCTTTATTTGCTGAAAGTATTACCCCTCCTTGATTTGATTGACTTGAAGATGCTACATCTATCGCTTTTTCTATGCATGGCATAGAAAAGCAATATTATATTATATTGGTCCAGCAAGTCACAAACATCGTGGTTGCGATCGTCTCGACTAGCATCATAACTAGCTAACAAAAAACGTGAAGATGATCCTACATATGCTGCTAGATTAAGTTAATGGCACTCTCTAACTTGTTGAAGTCATAGAAATGTTGAGACTTCGGTCATCTGTTGTGGATGTAAGGCATATTATTACTACACAGAACATACATCTAGTTCTGCGTAATGGAGCTATGCATTACACTACAATGGATGGCGGAAAACTAATAGCATCGCTATGGCTTAAACAGGCTTAGAGATCTCGATTGGTCTTGCTCACAAGAATCGCCAACGTGGTCCTTCTGAGCTGGAAAGGCTACTAAAAAAAAAGGACCTTGCTCAAGAAGATCGCCACTGCGATCCTTCTGAGCTGGGAAGGTTACTCAAAAAACATGAACTTTGCTCAAGAAGATCGCCATCGTGATCTTCCAGAGCTCAAACAAAGAAAAAAAAACTACAAGCTAAGTTACCACTAAGTTGAAACTAAAAAAAAAAAAAAAAAACATACCTTTGTTGTGCGCTTTTTGTTGGCGCTATTGGGAGCTTGTCCAAGTAGGCAATCATGAAAACTGGAACCGGGTGCGCGTTCGTGAAGACGAGCAGGCGCTCTCAAAATTTCTGAACTAGACTGAAGGAATTTGCGCAGCTTATATAAGAATACTTGCAATTAATTTCGGTGGCGCCATGCGTCAGCAACCAAAATTTTGGAATTAACATGCTATAATGACAATGTACGTCTCATAAATATGGTGGGGATACAAAATATTGCCGCGCGTATAAAATACCACCATATTTATTATGTTGGCTATATTAATTAGGTCTGGCTGAAGAAATCCGACCAAATTTCGGTGGCCGAAAACCACTCGTGGAAATATCTGACAAAATTACATGGTACCCTGATATTTGAATTTGCAATGATGATTTACTTTTGAATACTAATCATCTTGGTTTATTCAACAAAATTCAAATATGTTAACCAAAACAATTTGCAACGTACGAGACAATCTTGTACTATCATATCTCAGGACAATTGATATATTTACAGAATTCAAATTCCCTATATACGAAATTTGAACTTGGTATAAGATCCATTCTTGATCAACCAGACGCTCACATCAATTCTTTTCAGGCACTTCACAAGCCATCTCCTCAAGCACTCAATTTAATCTTTTGAGGCGCTTAGGCACTATCATCAGACATTCTTCTCAGGCACTCAGACATTCATCTCAATTCCGTTAGAAGATTATTGTGGAGGTGATTTCAAGCCTTCTCTTCCTTACGCTTACTTATGTTGGCTGCCTTCTTGCTTACTTGTGGTGGCTGTCTTCTTGCTCTAGAACTTGCTTAGAGCTTTTTCAATTGATTTAAATAGTTCGTGGTTAGATTTGGTCTAATATTTGTGTTTAGGAGTGCTGGACTGTATCATCCTATTCCATTACTTCTAGCAAGCCTTGTCGTAGGTGGGCGTGACCTCCACAGGCTGTCCCCGATATGTGAGTGCAGGAGGCGTGAGGTGGCATGAAGAGGATATGAGAACCACCCTGGTCTTGGCCAGATTCACGCGCATGTCTGTAGCCTGGCAGAATGTGTCTAGGGCATCCAGATGAGACTGCATAGCTTCTGGGGTGTGGGCCAGAAGGTCAACATCGTCCGCATAGATGAGCTGGCGGATGACCTGGTGCAAAAGCTGTATGCCATCCCCCCCATGCTCAGTAAGCCAGGGCTCTAACTGGTCAATGTAGAGGCCAAAAAGTGTTGGTGAGAGGGGGCAGCCCTGCCGGACCCCGATACTACTGGTGAATGCTTGGCCCGTCGGTACATCACCGCCAAAAAACTCTCATACGCCTATATATGGCATTACGCAGACGGGGCGCGGCAGCCCGATTGCGGTCTAGCCCATAGCTTTTCCCGGGACCAGTATCAAAAAGCCTTCGCGAAGTCCACAAAGCAGCAATACAAGTCCTGCCGATGGTTCCGGCTGTCTTCAATCAGTGCCCGCAGTGTAAAGATATGGTCAATCGTTGAGTGGCGGGGTCTAAAGCCTGCTTGTGTGAGGGCTCGCACATCTGCTGCCTCTGCCCAGCGGGTCAACTGCTGCTCGAGAATGCCAGCCAACAGTTTGGCAAATACTGAACTGACCATGATCGTCCGGTAATTGGCCAGATAGTGTGGGTCGCCTGCCTTGTGAATGGGGACAACCCTGCTTGTGGTCCATTGTCGGGGAAAACCTTTCTGCAATGCTCTGTTGAACAGGGTAGTGAGGATCGCCACCAACGGCTGCCCTGCCCATTTGAGTAACTCGGCCTGCATACCATCGAGGTCAGCTGCCTTCCCATTAGCCAGCCGTTGTAGGCCCTCCACAACATCCTCCTCCGCGAGAACCAATGGGGGGCCATCCTGTGGGGGTATGGGCGTACGCGTCCCTGGTGGGTCATAGAGCCGCCGCAAATCTTTGCTTCCCACGCCTCGGTGTGATGTCCCTTGTAGGTCGGGCGGCCTTCAAGCACTTCTGCGCCAAAAGGTTCGAGGATGAGTGTCCAACAGTAGGACATCTCCCCCTGATGCCTGGCAAGGTACAACGTCTTTGTCTCCTTCATATGGGCGCGCAGATGCGTGGTGGCCCGCAAGCGGCACCGGATCCGAATGTGACGAGTCGGGCACTTGCGTTCTTTACACTCCGCATCAAACCACCGATTCTGCGAAATGTTGTTGTCCCCGAAGCGCGGGGAAGGGGGTCTGCCAAAGCACTTGTCCGCTGCATCCCGTAATAGCTCAATCAACTGCTCTGTCTGCTGCTCTAGTGTGGGGGTCCGCAGAATTGCTGGCAGGGTGTCCATGAGCATCTCGGCATAGTCCTGCCTGCTCATAATCTAGTCGCAACTGAGGATGGCGAGGGGCTGGCATAGTGGGGGTTCTGGCGGTTTGCCAGACCATGTCCAAATAAAGTGGGAGGTGAACTGAGCCGACCTCCTCATCCCGACTGTCGGTGCCCACCCGGAAACGACTGATGAGATGCATATCTTGCGCAACTACGAGCACATAGTCCACCACACTAGAGCCTCCCCCCTGATTGTCCTGTCTACAGATGCACTTGCGAGAAGCGGGCCACTGTGACAGGCCATTGCAAATTATCAAGTCAAAAATACCACATAGCAGAGCAACTGCCCATGCGCCAAAGCGAGTGACACGGCTGTCATCCGATCCTCGTGGGCGGGTTGCCTCTGCGGGGCGTAAGGGGACATCGTCGTCGCCGAGGGGTCAAGTCTCATGGGCTGCTCTACTCCTGTCCGGTGCATTGAAATCCCCAAGAAGGACGACCCTACCCAACCGCTTGTCTTTGCCAGATATCATCATATAGATCGACATAAGGGTCCATTCTATCCGCGATCGGAGTGGCTGCGATAGAAGGTGCTCTCTGCGTGAGGGAAATAACAGTGACGCCGAAAAAGAGGGTTGCCACTCGGTATTATGCACACGAACCCACAAGTACCGGTTGTGTGCATGCGTCTTCGGAGGGTAACCAATGTGCCAAGGTTGTCCGGTGGTAGCAAGCAACCCCACCATGACCCCTCCGTCCCGTGCGGTATTGAAGACCGAGAAATGTTGGTAACCCTACGGATCGTAGCCTTGGCCCAAAGATGCTCCCATATCTCCATGAGAAAGATGAGATCTATATCGGCGCCACTGAAGTTGAGATCGCCCCCCTTCGCCAAGGGAAGCCTTGACAATTCCATGAGACCACCCGAGGCACAATTCCTATTTGTCACAGAATGGTATGCGCAAATCGAGTCGCAGGGGGAGGACGGGAAGCGCAGAGGCCGAAAGGAGAAGAAGATGGAGCGGAGGCAAAGATGTGGCCGAGAGGGCGGGGGTCGTGGAGGGAGCAGGAGTAGGAGCAGAGAAGGGGGGGCTATGGTAGGAGCCACGCTCACCGCCATTAGGGTCGGTGGGCGGGTCCGCAGCAGAAGAGTGTGCCGGCGTAAAATGTGCATCATGCCCCGAACCAACTCCCGCAAGACCTTGGTGGCGTACGCCTCGACCCCGACAAGCTCCCCGTCTGTGCCTCCTCGCAGCGGGTGTGAGGTCCCGGGTCCACGCATGTGGATGTCCCCTTCAAAGATCTTGCCCCCGGCGCATATGGCATCAATCGAGAATGTGTGTTAGGATGTTGTGGGCTAGACTCTCCCCCCTCCTCTTAAAGCATGCCTCGGACTACCAGTTAGGGGCCTCCGTCCGTCGCGCTCTTGGAGTTACCTGCATGCGGGTCAAAGGTGGGCGAGGCCGGGCCCTGTTTGGGGTGGTGGTGGTGGTGGGCCCCGGGATGGCGTGGGGTGTAGCGAGTGCGGGGCAGTGATGCGTGGTCAAATGCTTGCCAAGCGTCGTGCATTATACCGGGGGGGGGTTACGGGGTTCTTGGGGCCCCTTGCCGCCCCAGCGTCCTCGCGGAAGTCGGGAACATGTTTTGCGGGACTTCTTTACATTCGTGGCCATCTCCACAGCCTGCACTGCTTCTTGTACCGACTATGAACCTTGGTAGGGGAGACCTGGCCCGGGTCTATGGATGGCTACCCAACCCCTCGGAGCTCCGGGGATCTGAGTAGCGGGGCGTGCTTTCGAGCCCCGGCAGCACACCGGCGCCCGAGGCCGGGCTTGCTGCTCCGATGGGTACTCAAAGAACCCGAAGGCGTGTGCGCGATGCGCAAGAGTGGCCTGCGCTCCCCGTGCCATAGTGGTGGCTTCCTCAACCTCTGACTGAAGCCGAGACACAGTGACCATCGTCTTGTGCATTGCCCGCTCCCTTTCCTATGTCATGGTGTCCAGAGTGATGAACACAGAGTCTAGGCGGGCCCGCATATCAGCGAGCTCCTGCCTGGCCTGTTGCCGTTCGAAGTGTGCCAGGCCAAGGCCATCTTCTACGTGCTATGTGCGGGTCTCCAGGCCTAGTCTTGATGAAAATCACTTTTTGAATAAAATCTTGTCCGCATCTTGTTGCCAGATTGAAGCCCATATACAGTGAAATCACAACGGAATCTCTAAAGCCATGCTCCACGCTCCAGGATATCCACAGAAGAAAGCAGCTGCTGCAAAAGATCAAATTTGCATCAGAAATTGGAAAGCAGGAATTGGGGTCATGTATCCATCACACCCTCTGACGAATGGATTTGTATTGCGTTGAATTGTGGCATTCATGCCGAAATAGTTTCTTGATGCCCAAAACTAGCACCCGTTTAGAAATTTCTACCAGTAAAAACACAAACCCCAAATCATACAAAAAATATCTTTCCCGATTTTTGGATGATCGGGAATTTTTTCAGGTAACGAACACCCCTAAAAAGGGAAACAAATTTAACAAAAAATCCAAAAAGTTTTCGGAACCCAGAAAAAGCAAATTTAAACAATAGGATGAGCTAGACAATACAATATGAGCTAAAATAATATAGACATTATAATATCCCATTGGGCTTGGATAAATATCCCATTGATGCCCCGCTTATTTCTGCTTGAAAAAAATGGGATTTTAATAATAAGACGAGCTAAACAATATAATATGTTCTAAAATAATATATAACATATGGCATTAGAATTTATTTTATTAGAATTTATATTTAACATTTTACCATACGCTATACCCTAATCCATACCCATACACTATACCCCACCTTTTTTTTTTTGTTACGTACACTCTATATTCCGATTTTTTCTCCCACCCATGCTTAAATTCGAAATTTGAAATTTAAAAGGGGGAGGGGAGATTTGGTACATACCTTTGAAAAAGAAGAGATTTAGGACATGTGTCACTGTCGAGATTTGGTACACAGCCCCAAAATCGTGGCAATGGAGGACGCCCAAAATCCTGGCTATGGCATCAAGATCTAATCCTGCTTCCTGGCTCTAGCTCTAATCCTGCTTCCGGAGTACTGAAAATCTGCCGAATCTAGCTACGTCTCTCTTGCGATGGCATGGCAGAGAAGCAAGGGCGATTTTGAGGCATAACCATACCAATCGTGGAATAGACAGGGACAATCATGGAAATAACAGGGACAATCGTGGAAATAAACAAAGAATGCATGGAATAATATTTGATTATGCCAAAACATCATGCTGAAGATGTGAGATGTGAAAAGCCGGACCGCTGGTCCTTAAGGCTCTGGAGATATCGAAATGCTGGAGCTTAAGGTTCTGGAGATGTCGAAGATGCTTCTGTGCGCCTTAACCTGCCTGTTTGATGGAGGGAGTGGAGGGAAGGGTATGAACATATACAGGGCCGAAAAAAGAATTGTTACACAGACTGCCAGATTTGAACATGTAGGTAAAGACATCCGGATTTGAGCATAAACAGTCGGTGTAGCTTCAAGTGGCAAAACCGAGGCATAAACGGTAGTCGTAGCCCCGTTCTTGAATCCCTAAGCGGACGCCATAACTGTTCTTGAAGTCTTGTCTGTGGTAAATCATTACTATAGGTCGCCATAGTTACTTCTGCCTAATCTACTGTCGCTTCCCAAGATAATGATTGCTGCTTCCCAGAAAAAGGCAGCAGTTGCTCGTGGTGGAGGTGTCATGCAGGCACAGATGCAAATCTTAGATGTCTGAGCATAAATACTGCTTGTCGATGCAAAGCTTCTTTCCACCATAGCCATGGACGACAAACACAAATCATCAATAGGAAGCACAAAAAACCTCATTTCTGGTCTGGCAGGTTCGCTCCAGTATAATCTTTATAAAAAAAGCTCTTAGACTTGCTGCTGGATTGAAGCAAGAGAAGCATCGAAATGGGAGGTCGCTGTGAAGAATCTTGAATGGTTGTCGGACCTGCTGTGAAGAACGAAGAATGGAGGTCATTGTGAAGAATGAAGAATGAAGTAAGGAGCCTAACTGATGTTTTTCTGAAGAATGAAGTAAGAAGCCTAATCTGCTGTTTTTCGATGCTGGGCAGAAGAAGAGAAATGCAAGCACAAGCGGTAGGGTTTAGCGCCTAAAGGGTTTGTGCCAGTCTATGTGGGCGCCCAAGAAAAGAAATATTTGGTGCCCATTTCTTACCTTGGTCATCCACTCATGGGCCTTTTGCTGAAGGCTTGGGGGGCACGGAAGGGAGAAATCGTGCCCATTCTCGCCTCGTGGGGCGAGAAAAAACTTCTTTAATTATATATTGTGTAAATTGTTTAATTATTTATCGTCTGTCTAATTAATTAGTTAATTAATTATATTATTTAAGTTGTCTAATTAATCTTTTTATTTTTTCGAATATCCCACCCTACCCATACCCCTTTCCCTAACTCACCCCCTTTGCCCCTACCCATATACCGCAACCCTTTTGCCCCTACCCACATCCTCTTTGCCCCTTTGCTCTCCCCTTTTGCCTCTACTCCTCTTCCCCATGCCCCCCCTCCCTCCCTTTGCCCTTCCCCTTCCTCCCTTCCCCTCCCCTCCCCATTTGCTCGGCCCTTTTGCCCTCCTCGTGCTCCTTTGCCTTTCCCTCCCTTCCTCCTGTCTCCCTTCCTTCCTACTCTTCTTTCTCCACCATCCCCCTTCATTTTCCCGAATTGTCATATTCTTATTTTATCAAGAAAATATCTAATAATGATTCAATGGCAACTTACTTTTTTTTTTCACGAGTTCCATTTTCAGTCTGAGTCCCAAATTTCGAGATTTGACCCACTTTAATTAAATGCGACTTAAAGGTACATAGGCAATAGGTTTTGTTTCAAAGAACTACCAAGGTTACACTTTAGCTAAGTTAGAGCAGAACTCTAGCATTGTGGGATGAGGATATATGTTTACTATGTACACATATGATAAACATCTCAGAGAGGTAATCTATGCAGTGATACGAGGAGAGAAAGACGAGTGTACCCCATATGTACCAATGAAGGGTCTGGAGTATGTCTAGAATGTGCAAACAACAGTCAATCTGTTGCATGCTAAGGTAGGATGTTGTAGTTGGCACTTCGAATAAATATCAATCGCAATAGAATAAAGCTTAAGATGATGGGGTTGAACAGTACAATAGTACAATTCCAAGATGGGTAGCAAATAGCAGTTACCTACTAGAAGTTCGAATGTGTCTTGCATAGACACTGAATATTAGATCTCCCATATGATCCATACCCAGATCAGGCAGATGTGAATGCCATGGGTTACATGGAGTTGTAAGTTAGAACATACAGGGCTCGAACATCAATACAAGCCCGGGTTATATCAAACGTAGGTATTTTAGGAAGGCTCACAAATTGCAAGGCAGGCACCCTGATGATTCCAGGTAACTTACGATTCATACGAAGGCTCACTCGCTAACTCAGGCCATGACCATGGCTTAGATGAGGATGCCATCACTTGGAATGCCACAACAACAGCATAATTAATGTCATGATAAAGAAACGTAATGACTAACATTTCTAGTGTGTACAACAACGTTGAATCATAACCCCCAACGATGTGTGGGTTAACAACATAGGGGGGTTTGGAAGCAACCCTGGACATAAACTGTTATATCGTATGGCATATAATAGCGGCTTAGAAGCCACAAGACGGTTAAAGAATACCTAAAGGAGTAAATGAATTGGTGACCTACGGAATAAAAGCCACAACCAAAGGGTGAATTCTATATGTTTTGTCACTGGTAAGGGCTGAGATAACGAAAATTGGCCATGAACGTAATAACATATTGAAGAAGAAAAGGAATGAAGGACCCTTATTGATGATAGTTAGCGACTTGGATGGGAAGATTATTGCCTCCACGATCTTTGGATGAATGGCATGAATTAAAGGTGCGTCTTTCCTATCATGCAAAGATAGATTTTTGACTTGAAAGGCAGCAAGAGCTGAAAAGCTCTTTAAACATTTGGTGCATGGCTTAGGGAAGAAGACTTTCATTTTCCTAGGACAACATGGTGGATTGAATTCACCAAGAATCTTTTAATAGAAGAGGTCTCTCTTGAGAGGTCTTTGAGTGGTACTGTCTTCTGGGATATCCACATAATCCTTTAGAATACGTAAGTTCATCTGTGGAACTTAATGACTTTTAGGCACTAAAGTAATGGTTGGAAACACTTTGCCCCAACCCTATGTAGATACCCTAGAAGGTGGTGACTAGACAATCAATGGTTGGATGCCATTGGACCTTTACGGTAGAACAACTCCAGAAGAGGGTAGGCCACTATCAATTTGACAGGCGTGTGGCGCAGACAAATAATCGCGGCCATATAGGCAGTGAAGTTTGGCACACTCTGGATAAATGAGAATAAAGTATTGGCTTTGCTGTGGGGGTTTCAACACAAGCAATCATTATGTGTTACAGACTACGTATCGCGATCTGGGGAAGTGATCCATAAAAGGAACACGACCATTGAGAAGAAGTATTGAAGGTGATAGGATTAAAGAAATTCAAACCCATGGTCTAGATGGATGTTGCATGGCAGTCCCTAGTCAGTTGGGCCAAGAGAGATCCTTTTGTCTGGGAAATGAGATGAGTCAAGGCTTAGACACTAAAGAGAAACAACGTTAATTATAGTTATGTCTATCTTACTCCGAGGAGTTCCCTTCCATCACTCAACGTGAAAGTTCGTCGATATGGTTGCGGGAACCATTCCGCAATTATAGTAAGAACCCTTAGGTTATTCCTACCTCACCATGGTCGCACAAGTCCGGGGACTCGTTGCCACCACAACATTGGTTTAGGGAAGGGTGATTACTAGACAAAAGTCTTACTGGAGAAACAGAGATACTATTGGTTAGGTATGACAAGAGACTATTATATCCACTAAAAGGAGGCTTACCGTGTTGGTAAAGGGTTTGGTTGGGTGGTGGGATAAGGTTCGAAAGGAGGCGCTGGTAGGGTGGTAGTGGCGGAGGTCAAGCACAAGGTTAGGGGAAGCGAGCTCTTCTGCGGCAGCTACGGCGGACGGGCAAGCCGAAGGACGCAAGTAGGAAAGATAGGAACCAAAAAAAGTAACCATCATTTTATTTTAAAATTCATTTTTTTCTATACGGCAGAAATATGCATTTTTATACGAGTGTGGCCCTGGCAGAATACATGTTTCTTTTTCGATTCTGAGACGCTAATATGCTAGCAGAGCACTCTGTGCTCCTGGCCCCATTTGATGCCATTTTGATGCCGGATACTGGTGCCCCTAGGGTAATCGGACTATGCCCGACACGTTGGTGCAAAAATCGCGCCCATCCGAGTTACCTAGAGAAAGTTATGGCCCGTGGAAACAAGGGACCTCTTTTTTTCTCCAAAAACATAACATACTTGATTCTAAGGACTCACGCCTTAATTCCTAACTAGCTTAATCCTTCCATACTTCGGTCAACATATATACTAGCTATGGAATTGGGCTAGTTTAACTTAAGTTAAGCCCCCTTACAATTAACCAATCTAACAAGTTAGACCATGGCCAGTGCAATGATTTGGTCTACCAAAATCATTCTCTGATACCACTGTGACGCTCCCCGAATCCATACGATGCTCCCATCGTATAAATACGAGAAATTCCCCTCCCATAGCGACTTCATCACTACGGAAAGGCCCCCCGTCTGACTCGGACTACTTGTGATGGTCAAGTGTCCGGGTGAAGGACATGGAGGTGTCATTCATCCCACGCCACAGCGTACGTATATGTTAGCACCTGGCAACAATACTAATAAATAATATACCACCATGAAGGGTGGCCCATCGTCATCAATACAACTAACAATAGAATACCAACATAACAAAAGAAAGGCACCATAAATAAGGGCTCTACCCCGGGCTCAGAATCATGGGGGTCGATTGACAGTCAAGGCCTCTAGATAACAGCAGACAGAAGTATAACATGGCGTTGGCTGGCATAGAACAATAGCTAGGTAGTCCACTCCATCCATCCCTCCTGTGCACACTTTGCAGATAGGCTGAAACATGCTATGTCGTGATTGTAGCCTTCCGGAGACGCAATCTCATGGAATCACCCTATAAGACTACTCCAGGTTACATCTCCCCGGTCCGATGAGGCAGGTCAGGGAGGCGTCCCTTCCCCGAGCATGACGGATCCCTGGGTGTGCTAGAGAACACATGCCACCCACTCATAGACCCCCGCATCCGTACCTGACTTACTCCCCTAAAGCTAAAGGCTATCTCTCTGCGCCCATTCGAGTCTAGGACATCCATATAGGCACGTCTCCTGTGACCCAAGGAGTGTCAGACCCATACCCAGCCCAACACTCAGTGACCGGCTATAAGCCTAGCATACTATAGGAGTCATGTAGGCAAGACCCCACCCCCGATTCACCATCATACCCGTTATTTGTTGCTGAATCACATCATAGCATCCACAGCCAGGTGGACTCTTGTACACAGGCCACATCTAATGGGATTTTTGAAGGGGTTCTAACTAGGAGCATATCTAATCCTAGATGGCCTTTAGTTCTCTACCCCCTTTTCACCCATCCAACACAGGAGGAACAAAAAGAGAGCATCTATCTGATACATCCATCACAATTTCATCGAGAACATAAAATAGAGAGACTAATCATCCATCTAGCAAGCAAGGGTTATTTCCTAGCTAGAATCTCAAGCTAACTAAGCCTACTCTACTAACTGGTATCTGAGCTAGATCTCCCATCTCTCAGGTTCTCCATGCCCTGCGGGTTGAATAAGCTCCTCCTCCTCCTCCTCCTCCAACTGCTCCCAAATTGAATTGGGGCAAATTGGAGGTGGAAACCCCAATTTGGATGTCCCAAGTTAGCAGGTCTGCCTTGCCAAGTGGCAATTCTAGATTGGTTATCATTAATTAATTCAATATTTTAGCCCTTTTAATATTAGGTTAAGCCCTAAATTCGAATTAGGGTTTAGGATTAGGTTTCCACCTTAATAATTAATGACTTAGCATAGCTACCTTTAGCTTATGAATAATTAATGCACCATTAATTATATGTATTTATACCCAAAATGCATATAAATATGTGAAACGTCACATTTACAGCATGCTGAAGAGCCTAGCACTAGCGGAGGTCGATAGCTTCAGGTGTTATATTTGGATCTAGATAAATATGGTTGCAATCTCATATATTGGTCCACCTTCAGATGGTGGATCATGAGAATGAAAACCACGCTTATCACATTGTTGTATAGTGTTCAGCCCCCCAGGATCAGAAAGTCTGTATATTCCATAACTTCTGCATATGCAAGAGTTAATAATATCAAGGAACTATTCAAATATGTTTAATCAAAACATGAGAGATGTACTTTGTTTGATCTGGTGGGGCCATAACAATAGCCAGGACTTCCTGCAGCATAACCTGGAAAAGGAAACTGATAAGAAAAAACTGTCCTCCCAACTATAGAAGATGCCACATTCTGGAGTTCTGGGTCAACTAGGCCAGTGTCCCTAGCTGTTTCAAATTGATATTTTATATGTAAATTGAGAACTTTCCTATCCTATAACGACAATCACTATAAAAATCCTTCTACCTACAAAAGGCCTTCTAAATAGGTCCCTTTAAATTACCTGGTAAGAGTAATATGTATGAAGGTCGATTGACGACATGAAACATGGCTGGGTTGAGTGCATCTGCATCAAATACCAGAAGGTAATATTAGCATAAAATGCCCCAGACAAAAATTCAGAGTAAAAAGTAATATTATTTCACAACTGAAAGGTCATAAGAAGAGAAATATTTGATAGAACAAGAATAGCGTTGTAAAGAATTAAAACTGGTCTCAATAAAGGTGCAATAATTATGCAAGAAAATATGCTCCATCTGAGAGAATTATCAATGACATAGAAAACATAGAGTCCTCATTAGGGAAGTGTCGGCTAGATCCACTATGTCTTTTAAAGGCAGAGAAGCACACATGATTCATATGCTAGTAAATGCAACTTTATGTCACTGGATGAAGCAAGCCTCCAAGTTTGATAACAATGCAATGGGGAACAACACATAATCAGCCTGTAGATACAATTGGGCAAGAAATCCTATGCTCGGCAGGAAAGCCAAACTTTGCGGAGTCAATATCGTAACTAGATCTCAACAATCCAAGCTTGATAATGCTTACACCAGGTTATTTGGGCGTAAGAAGTTAGTCGTGGCCAAATAAGCATCATGCTGTAAGTCAAATTTTAATCTGACTGACTGACAGACTACATATGTTGACGATAAAAAAATACTTAGATGCACATGAATCCATCCAAGCTGAAATAAACCATGTTTATCCTGGATATCAAAGAGTTTCTCCTTGTTGATCGTTTGGCACTGTACAAGAAAAGGATTACAAGATCAAGAATCAACATGACAATATTAGCAAGAAAAGGTATCAATCTATTGTAAAAAACTTACTGCATTTGAGGTTCCTTCCTGCTTTGGGATGATTAATGCCCTGGCATAAAATATGTCACTCTTCTATAAAACAGATAAGAACACAAACATTCGGCTCTTTCAAGAGGTTGATTTATCCTAAAAACTAGAAGGTTGCATAAACAACTACCAGAGAACCGGCAAGCACACCACAAGTTTCCACACTCCTATTTCTGTTTGATTTAGCCATTTCCATGAATGCATCCATGATCTTCAATGTCTGTTAAGAACCAGATCAATAAAGAAGATATCTGGCTATATTACAAAAGATGTCATGGTTTCAGGAACGTGAAATGATGACATGATAACAAGATGAAACAAGAAAATCAAAAGACCATAAATTCAGCATCTCAAAGCTTTTTTAAGGTGCTCATAAAGACCATTTGAGCACTTTAGATGATAGTTTGAGCAGTTTGAAAGAAGTATTTATTATTTTGCTTATCCTGATTTCATTCCTCTAACAAAAAGTGTCTGGGATTATATTGATGTGAAGACATGTTAATATAATGTCTTATCCCAACGCTTCCCACTTTTACTCCGAAGCAAATGTTGATTCTGCAACTCCATGGCTTTTAATCCTAATATCTCGTGGAATCGTCATCTTGACAACACCAAAATCCAAACCAAAGATGCTGTCATAAGAAAGAAAACATTGAAAATCAAATTCTAGAGCAAAATCATCCATGATGATGATGCACAGAAATCATATCTCAGTTGTCGGAAATGCATGGCAGTGAAAATGGACGTCATTTGGCTTACAGGATACATCGAAATAAAAAATCGAAACTTTTGTCTTGTTTTGAAGATGCTTCTGTGCAGCAACAGTGAGATCTTGTTCTAAAACAAACTGCAAACCAAGAAATTAGTTCAGTAGCATAACATTCTATTCTCAAAATTATGCTTCTCAAAATAATTTTTCACGGCGGGATGGTAAAATGGTAAGACCTTTGGCAAATGGTCCTCAAACAGGAACTCTTCCAAGTTAGCTTGCACCAAAAAAAGCTATGCATAATCTAGGAAAATAAAGCAACATACTTGGAAGTCTTGCATCACGAAGCAAAACTTATCCAAATCGCTTCCATGGTTAGGAATGCTTGAAGATCTGAAAAAACTCGAATCTTAAATCCTTACAAGTAGGAATCACTTGAGCTTTAATCTCCTACCATTCAGCTGTAATTAATTCGATGCTATAATTAATCATGGTTTAGCCGTTTTTCTCAGCCCATCAATCCAAGTCGTTCCTGTATTTTGGGGCCGAGCGCTATAGCAAGGTTTTTCAGAAACAGCTTAGGCTTTGCCCGAATAACATGGCTTCCTTTGCCGTGCTTCGCCATGCAAATCTGGCAAAAGTCCTGCTTCGTCCTACAAATCCGGCTCGATTAAAAAGTTATTCGCTGACCCTTTCCATCTCCGTGCCCATTTTTGTTCGATTTTTTAATTTCTTTGGCCTTAGATTCGTAAAAGTAGAGATCTGACAGTGTAAAATAAGACACATCAAATTTTGATGACATGGAAATTACACTTGGATAGGTCAAAATTGCAAGGAAGATTGTAGGCCTGGTAGGGCTGGTGTGCTAAAAAAAAAAAAAACATTAGTTCTTCCTTTTTTCCATAAGCTAAGGTTTTTCATTTCTTTTTCCTTTCTTCTTTCAATCAGTCCAAATAGGCTTTAATACTCATGAGACATTCATTGCAGAGCATGCACTATTTTTTCTTGCAAAGGACTCCTAGAGCTTTGTTAATGTGATGTGTCCTCATAAACCAATTGGTCCTAAATGGAGATTAAAAATACTACTCTATTATGTTCATTGGTATTACTAGCAACATAAAAACAAAGGTTTAAAATTTTGGCCTAAGAGAGACATGTATACAAGGAATCAATTTTATACAAATCTATGATCTATATACAAATCTATGTATCTTCAGGATGTCATAATTAGGTTTGAAGCTTGTGGCAAGGATCTGAACGAGCTTGTGCCGTTGTACCTGAGAAATTATGCATATTAGTCGAAAGGATTTATGTTGGACATCCAAAAGCAACTTACACATGTTTACGAAGCATGGTTGCTTCAATGCAAGATCTTCATCTAGAGGAGGTGGAGCTTGCCCGTATACCATTTCACAACTCATATCTTCAAAATCTTCAGAAGGATCACAACAATTGTTAAGGCAAGTACAATTAGTGATATTTCGTTATAAAAGAAAAATCTAATGATGTACTAAACCATGGGGAGGGAATTTTCTTTTCACTAATAGTAGTAACGGTTTTATTATTTAGCATATCTACTTGTCTCCAGAGGTAATTTGGTCTTCTTAGACGTTAATCATAATAATTCAATGTAAATCTTACAAAGGGTATTTGGCGATAAAATATTTCTTACTAGGTGTCATTGTAAGTGGCAGACCAAATTCGTTTGTGAAGAAATCTTGAGTAGGTATCTTGCACATGTTGACACACATTCCAACACAGCCACTATTTTCCAGGTACCTGAAAATACAAACGGGTTGCCTCAAACGCTTGGATACTGGATACTGATCTGTTTTAGCGGGGCAAGACAACTTACCTACACTTCAGAATACGCACACCACTTTTCTGTTTGACACCATTCACTTCCACTTCAATAACCTTTCGCGGTCAAAAGTTATTATCAGCATTATGATGTATCCTATGGGAAGGGAAAACATTGTAAAAGCTGCTAATTATCCTATTAAATGCATTTCCCCGGGCTACATAATTGGCACATTCCAATGGCTGCAGACATAATTATTTTATATCAGCCCTTTCAATGTATGCATATTGCACTGCAATACCAAATTTCTGCTCTAGAAAGTTTTAGAAGTTTTAGAATTCCCTTAATCTTCATATACATTGAATATGATGCTAGCAGCTGAGAATAAGGCAATGGGATAGGGGTGTAGAACCATTATGAAATCTTGAAGGTAATAGGCATGACACATCTATGTAATGATTATAAATTGTTTCCAGTTCCAGTACCAGCACATGATCTTTGACTTTGTTCATTAACATTATATATACAACATTTCAAATAGTACTTAATCTTTAACTTTAATACCTCAGAAGGTCCCACAAGCCATTGAAAGAAAGGGACAGTTATAGCTGCATTAAGCTCCGCAGATCTCTTTGTTGGTGGAAACAATTTTTTGAACTGAAAAGCATCCATTGTTAGACATAGGCTTGTCACTTATTCTAAAAGACCCATAGGAGGTTTAGCCTAGTTAGTATATATGAAACTGCAATGGAAAACTAGAGTAACTTGTGATAAGTATGGCCAAAGCACGTTATCATGTTAAGGATGCATGCAGTGATAAAGAACATCGCCATTTATTTAATTGACGAGATCCCAGATCCGTTTTAGTCAAGCGGGATTTGTAATAATTTGAGCCAAGGCCTAGACCTATTTATATTATCTCTTCAGACCTGTGAAATAACCTTAGTCCATTAACTTCAAGTTTTCAGTGTTTGTTCCAAAGCCTCTCAGATAAAGTGCCCTCTCATGTCACTAATAGCACATTGCAAGGAAAGCGAACTCCTTGCAGATTTAATGCATTGCAGGGTAAATGAGAATGAAGAATTACTGTTTCTGGAGCTCCAGGCGGTAACATTGAAAGCAATACTTCTCGTACGAGAGCTCTTTGTTCCAAAGGTGAACGCCCTTGCATCACACCCCTTGAGACGTCCACAAAGCCTTCATATCCCTCTAATTGGCTAGTTTTTCCTAAACAAAACAATTTGGAGTGAGCAGCAAGGGACAAAGTTGACAGAGCCAATCAGCATGTTGTCATTATTCTCACAAATTTATGCTATCACAAAACAGTGATGTAGATGCATGAACTACAAATTGGCTTTAAAAGGTCTAATTATCAGTGTTGTTATACTTTAAAAGGTCTAATTATCAGTGTTGCTATACTTTAGCATAGTGGGTTTTCTTTCCACAGTGTATCTATTACCTAATGCAATGAAAAGATTTCGAGTCCGCCAGAAGATTTTCTCCAAGTTTTAAATAGCAATTTGTTCACCGCTGCTTGTTGAGATTAAATGTCTAGATATCCAATACGTGTCGCAACAGAAATTTTCTACACGCGCCACAACCTGATAACATTGTGCAACGCGTTTGTCTTTCCCTTAGTTTTCTTTAACAGATAGATGAGTTTTTTAATTCTAGCAACAATTCATAGCCGAGGAGGGAAATTTAAATCCCAAAGTGTTAGTTATAGGCATACACAGGGACCTGGGTGATGCAAAGGAACGCAAAAAAAAGAAAATGAATCCCAAACCTGTGGCCTGTCGCATTTTTCGAGCAAATAGGGCCATGAATGCCTTGTCGAAGAAGGAATCGTTATACTTGGTTTTTTGACCCATGGGAGCAGGCTTGCCGGATGGCTCTGCCAACCCGCAATGTATTCTTATTCTGCATGTTGTGCTGCTGAGCCCAGAAAATCCAAGGCCAATGCCAGAAGCCATAGCCGCGGCCATATTCGTGGACCATTGAAGCCATAGCCGCATTCAAGTGCATTCCCGCCCACAGACAAAACAAGTACGTGGAGCTGTTGTGGCCAAGACCAACTAGAGGCTACCTTCAACAAGCAACTTGCATTTCATTATCCAGTCAAATTGGGCCACGCTTGATTATGATGCTCCGTAGTTTCTGAAGAAACTAGGAATGGTATATAGGGGAGGGTGCCCATGAAGCGCTTAAGGAAACATATTTTATTATGATGGGCAATATTTTTTTTAAGTCCTCTTTTTAGCATATCGAAGCTTTAAGTCCTTAGGTTTCAATTGATCTCACACAACAGAGTTTTCGATAAATTTGGAGTTGGCTAGGAAGGTTTTAAGTCGGGAGGTTAATTCAGCCCCAATAGACCACATGTACCCTTCAGTGGACCACAAAGTGCCCTTTAATGGACCACTGATTACCCTTCAATGGACCACATGGGACCTTCAATGGACTACATTGGAACATTTAAGAGCAAACCATCTTCCAAAATTTATAAATTTATGTACAACAGGTGTCCTAAACTATTTTCAGCTGGAATGGATTGTTGCAATGTGACCATTCGTGTCTCGATCTAGACCATGTTTCATGTCAGAAATATTTGAGTTGCTTGATTTCCTACATAATGCACAAATAATGTGGCCATCCAACGAGTCCATGGCAGGTGTTGGAGCTGCCTTCTTGGGTTCCTTGGGAACATCTAGCATAGGTCCAGCATCCCCAACATTACCAATGTTAGATTCAGGAACGCTGAGCTTTGTAACAGCTTTCCTCTTTTTGGCATCAACTTGCCGAGGCATTACTTCAAACAGGAAATTTCCACCATTCCATATAGCAGCTGCAACTTTTAAAAGTTCAAACAAAATGTGCAATCGGTATGACTGAAAAATAGGAATAGTGAGTGCCATTATAGGTTCTCGAGTTGAACACTAACATTAGTTTTGGTGCTCATTCTCAATAGGCGTCATTTGCTGGTCGCCCGGCTGCTAAAGATGAACGCACGTGTACGCAACGACGTTGAACGACGTCAGGTCGTCGCTTAAAGACGCCGCGGTTGCGACGCGTATAGCGACGCATAAATGTCGTTTATCGACGCTGAAACGTCGAAATAGACGTCGTTTATCGACGTTTTGACGTCGATCATCGACGTGCAAACGACGTCTGGACGTCGTAATAGACGTCGTAACAGGGCTTTGGTTTTGTAGTGATGGTCGCAACTGTCAGTAAAGCCTGTAAGATGGGATACATAACAACCCTCCTTTTGTCTCCAAGTAGGCCACTAACACGCCACCAGATATTGTTGGCTCTTGCTGCCTTCCTGGAAAGCTCCCTGTTTCAATAACCAAACATTTTAAACTTTAGCTGCAAGCAACTCCAGCAATAAACTTTTCAGACTTGAATGATCAAGTAGAACTAGCATCATAAAATTAAGGCCGTATAAAATAACTTCCAGCATAATTCAGGCATTCTAGACAACAAGGAATGCCAGAAATAAAGATGTGTAATTGTTGTGCTGCTTGTATACAAAGGCATGAACATACATCATATTGAAGAGCATACCCACCGATATGATGTCATAACCTCTGAATCATTGAGCAATCGTTGTCGCCTTAAACCATTTACAATAAGAAAATATAGAGCCTGCCAGACACTGTAGACAGCCAATGGAACAATGAACAGCCATGTCCAATAAGACTGCTGTTCTTGCACAACAGGCCATGCAGGCCAAGGACCAACTGCATCTCGTGAATGAAGAGGACTTAGTTCTTCATGTGGCAAGCACGGCTTCCGCTTGCTACTTTCCATTCCCTGCACATGTCTACAAAAGCTAAGAAAAAAAGCTCGTTCTTCAACTCGTCAGCTGAGAAGGCTCCTAGAGGCGTGTTAAGTCTATGCCCTGATAACAAGCTATTCCACCATAGCTCATGTCTTGGAGGGACCATTAACCAATTAGAAGGCAAAGAGCAAGAACAATTGACTCACATGACTCAAAAAGGAGAAAGGAAAAGAGAAGGAGACCTTGCAGTGTTCCATAATGGGAAAATAGACTATAGATTTTAGTGTAACCTTCAACCTGCCATCCCTGGTCTTCTCCAAACCCTAGATAGCAATGACCAATGTTACATTACTGCATGAATACTTGAAGAAAAATCATTGGATGTATACCAAATGGCAGCAAAAATACAAGTATATCCTTTTAGCTGAAAAGGAAGATGGATAGAATAGTTTGGGAGAGCGGACTCTTTATACTTTACAAAGAACGAGGAAGTTGGATACCTAAACAATTAATGCCCCCGCCTATAATGCATCAGATTACTTGCCACAAAGACTCCAAATAAAAGTTATTTGTTAATACTTGGCATCGAGGTTTTCAAGGCTCCAAAATAAATGATAAGAATCTGCCGATTCATGGGTGAGAAGTCAAGTGCGTACCAATCGGTTGAAAGGGGTGCTGATATACGGTAAACAAATTGAGTAGTTACTAGGCTTCGCTACATGAATACTATACACACTCTAGCCAACCTTTATAAATTCAGTAGGCATCCCCCGGGGGGTTCACGTATGTATTCCGTAGAATACATGTGCGTGGACGGGAGAGGGGTTTTTTCGAAAAAAAAAGGTACGTATACATGCGGTGTGTCATACGTTTTGGCGCCTGGACTGTATGCATTTTCACGGTTCTGGGAGGGTTTTCTTCGATCAGGTAAGGCGTTAGAATACGTTTTGAGGTCTGGGAATCAAGCTTCTTTGCCGTGTTAAGGGATTTGGTGTTTCGGAGGTAATCTTTTAGCTTATTTGTCATTTTCCCTTGCCTCATAAAATAAAACTCTGTTACAGAGTTCGGTTATGGACGGATGAGCTAAGACGGAACTCTGCCATGCCGATACTTCATCTTTGGCAGATTTGCATTGCAGAAAATGCAAAAAGTTGCATGGCGCGTCGAACCGCATAGGCATCGTTCTTCTATCGTAAATCGCTTATTGTTGATGGGATCTTTGTATTTTCAAATTCGAAATTGCTTGTGGCGAATCTTTGGACCGCCAAAACGACTCAATCGTGATGGTATCTTCAATAGTCGCCGCTTTGCATTATTTTGCAGTGAACAATCTGATGTTAAAGCAGGCTAATGGTATATTGTAAGGCCATAACAGAATGGCGGATTTGATGGCGGATCTGTAAGGCCATAACAGAATGGCGGATTTGATGGCTGGACCGGATTTGATGGTCGATACCTAGTCTGTGGATACATCACAGAATAAATCGGCATGCTCCCATATCTAATTAGCTTTACATGTGCGCATCTATTACATTTAAACGTTTTTTTTTTTTCATTTTGTAGGAAAAGCTTTTCGGTTGTTGGTCTGGTTGTATCAAGTAACTGCATTGTAAGTCTAAAGTTCTTTCATTGATGACTCTGCCATTTCCAAAGCTCTATTATTTCCCTTTCTGAGTTCAGATTAACCCAGGAGTTTTTCGTGATGGTTTAGGAAGATTCTCTGCAGGCTCTTTAGCTCTTCCCATATGTGGATGGCATGGGCTTGATATGGCATGGGCGTGAGTAAATGTTTGGTGATTAATATTATGCCCTGAACTCACTCAGATATTTCTTTATTTGATTGATTGTTATTAATATATGCCATAGAGGTCTCCTTAATATATGTCATTGATCTCCTTTGCTGTGCAGGGCAGCTCAAACGTTTGCCATAATGCTTAGAAAAGGATGATGGATAGACCCGAATATGGCAGATTCATTAAAGCTGGCAGTTCATGGGCATCTCAGGCATGATACTACGCTCATACAACATGCAAATTTACTCACAAAATCTGGAGGCGAAACTATTCAGGTTTTTATAATGTTTCAATGTCTCTAAGATGTTATTTTCAATCATATTTTTCTCTGCTACATGTGCTAAGGGCTAAGGGTTTTTGGGGTTGCTTAGGGGTAGTTGTTCTTGCATTATGTTATGCTTAGCGAAAATGGGTAGTTTATAGAATGTTCTTATAGATGGCTATTGCTTGCAATATTGTATAGATATCTGGCGTGGCTTTATCTGCTTTGCAAAGTGCCTTAAGATTTAGTGTAGTTAGACCAGCTAGGCGCTCTAATAAGGTGCTGCGTCTGCTATTTCTGCTTTTTTTTTGCTTAATAATAAAAGGGTCGTGTGTTGCTTTTGTAGTCTAGTTTTCTAGATTTTTATCCTTCCTTTTTGGCTAGGTTTGTTAGCTAGGTAGTGCTAGTGGCATGCTATTGAACCCATATGCCATGGTGCCTATTTTGGATATGTGGTTTTGCGCAAATGTTATGTATTGATATGACTATGTGCATCTGTTATGACTATGATGCAGGCAGAATTATGAATTTTGTGATTTTGGCCACTATAAATATCAACATAATGTCTGATCAGATTTTTTTAGAAAAACGTGGAGCAGTTTCTTTTGATAAATGATCAATAAATGTTACTGTACAAGACTTTGCCCTACAGTTCATTAAGGGTTGAATTCTAGATATATCCATGATTGTTTACTTGTCCATTTATGGGGCTGTGGTAAGCAGCCTCGTGGTTCTATGGCTGCAACAAATAACGATTTAAGATCTGGCTAATATGTGTTGGCTGAATTAGAATATTGTAATGCTTTAACCAATAGGTGGAGTAATGCTTTAACTTCTAGTTAAATGATTGACTGAAAAATTGGAATACTTGATAAACTAGAGTTGAAGGGCGATGAGCCAGAAAGTCTAAATGCTTACCTGTCATCCCTTGCCGTGTTACCAATTTCTTTGCTAACTATGGTATTGGTTGGGTGCAGGTAACCTAGGCTTTCTCTACTTGGAGTTTGTCATTGTTGTCATATGCATCTGGTGCATTCAAGACGATATTATCTCAAGGTTGCATTTGAACAAGACTCTAATATTGGTCTCTATTTGGTGAGATCTTTTCATATTCAGGTTCATGTGTTATCTGGATTATTAAACACTACAGTAGATGTTGAAACATATATGGTATGGTGTATGCTGATATTGTCAGAGATACTTGGACAATATTTTGCTGCTTGTCACGAGAAAGTTAGCAATGAAAATATTATATGTTTTATTTACAAAAGAAAGATTAGAATAACTGGTTGAACGTATTTGGTACCTATGTTGTGGCCTGGTTAAAACCCAGGGTGGATATGTTGGGCTGTTTTTTCCCTGAATGTAATCATAATATGTTTATACAATATATTTTGACGTAATCTGGGAAAGAACATATCGAAGAAGAAAGAATGTGCATGTATTGCAAATAAGACACTCAAATGCTAGCCATGGATGTCTGATAGTTCTATGTTTATAGAAAGAATGCGCATGTATTGCAAATAAGACACTCAAATGGCGCCAGGAAGAACCCTAAATACTGACTGGATGTAACATTTGCGGACTGGATGTAAAAATACGGTAGAGGGTAGGATACATGAATGAAAAATGGACGTAAAAATAAGGTTGAGGGTAGGGCAAGAAGTGCTTAGACTGGGTGTAAAAGTATGGAATCGGGTATGATTCTTCGACAGTATGGGACCGTATACATAGGGGTTTCTATGGAGGGTCAGCTGTATACAGAGGGGTTTCTCCTGACTTGATGCACGCACATGCCATATGCCCCTTATATAGAGGTGAACCCCCCGGGAGGCATCCCAAGCAGCTCTTCTTCCTTAAAAAGGAGAGTAGTGACATCATCATTTAAATTCTTTTGGAAGATAATACACAATTCTGCTATGCTCTTTCTCAGCCTTTGTACTTGCACCCTTGCCTCCAAACACAAATTGAGCCCTAGTCTTTCATAACTTTTCACCTGCAAACAGATGAAGTAATTGAACATTAATTCTTTTGTTGACCAACAAAACTGAGTAGGACTCTAAGGTATTACCAAGTTATCTACATAACGTTGTGCTTCCCATTGTAATTTCTCTTTTTTCCGTGAATATGCCTTTACAACCCGATAAACATCTTCTCGCATACTGCTCATAAAATAAGCTGCTAAGTAAACTATATAACAAACTACATGTCCATTAACAATTAAAGGTTCCCCATTATGCTCAGTCACTTTGAACATAAATCAAGCTCCCCTCACACTTGACAAAAACATGCAAGAACGTGTACCCAGAGAACATAAAAGAGGTATGTTGTTATCTTTGTGATTCAAACACGGACACTTACCAAAGAATATATCTAGAGTAGATGAATTTGTCTTCTTACACCAATGCTAAACTTTGACCTATCCTAACAGAGTCTCTAGCTGTTCGCCATCATAATTTTTTTATGATGGCATTTGGAATCACATTGAAAGTCATTGACAAAGGATCCAGAAGCAAACGTATGCTGTGACATTGCTACCCTTGCTATAAAGTTGATTTCAAGATATAAGTATGCTTCAGAAACCTGCATTGCAGATGGTGAGCTTCAACTTTCTTCTCGGCTTCAGTACTTGCATCACGAATATCTTTTGTAGTTGCTACTAGGCTAGGAAAAACGCATGATTGAACAAGTGCAAACTCTTCTGCTTCTAAACATGCCAGTGGCTCAATGACAATTTCATATGATACCTGCAACAATTGCCTCTAGTCTGTGAGGGATAACTTCCTATCTTTCCAAGACAAAATAAAATTATAATAGAAGTATTAACATCATCAAAATTCTTCACTGCACCCCAATTATTGTTAGAAATAGACTTCATTATCATCCATAGAGCAACCATTTATAAACAGTATCCGTACTCTCTAGATGCTGCTCCAATTGTGATCTCACCATCTTCTATTCTACTAATAGCCTCAACCATATGTTCTGTCCAGCTACCTCTCTTTCTTTTCCTAACAGATTTCTTTTTTCCATTTCTTACGAAGCCTTTCTTTTTACTAATGGCCATTTCTTTGGCAATCTGAAATATATGAAAAAGCATATCTTATTCATCATGCAAAAGCATGAATTCTTACTTATCATGCATTCTTATCATGCATTTTTGCTCATCTCTCTTCCTTAAGCAAGACAACTTCAAATTTTTATCTTGATTCCTTCCGCTCCCGGCATTCTACTATTGACCATATCTTCACTCTGCGAACACTCATAGAGGATAGCCGGAATCGACGCCAGAATCTGTACTGTTGCTTTGTGGATTTCGCAAAGGCTTTTGACACAGTGCCTCGGGATAAGTTGTGGGACAGATTGAGACAGCTAGGAACCCCCGTCGACTTGCAGAATGCTATATACTGACTATCTGAGGCTTGCTCTCGGTCGTCTCACACCGCTTGTCGGGGAGCCCATTGTTAGTAGCATTGGGGTGCGCCCGGGGCTGCCCTCTATCCCCGATGCTCTTGGCTTGTACATTGACCAGCTAGAAGAATGGCTAGGCGAGCACCCGGGGGAGGCTTTCGATTGATGCACCACATAATCCCAAGCAACTCATATATGCCGATGATGTTGACACCTTTCGATATACCCCGGAAGGACATGCAATGCCACACGGATGCTTTGGACACTTTCGCCAATTCACATGACATGAGAGTTAACTTGGCCAAGACAAGGGTGCCGCTAGTCCCATCATCCCGCACCCACGCCTTCCCTCATTCACTTACCAAAGGTAGTGGAGGTGGCTCGATCTTATAAGTATTTGGGCATTGAGTTTTCTACTACCACACACCGGGATGCATCCATCGTTACGGGGTCACCGCAGGCGGAAAGCCCCAGATGCAATGCAAAACAACAGTCACAAGGCAGAGCTGTATGCATGGGGTCACCAGACACACTTGTTCAGGGCCTTGGTTGAACCGGTCCTCCTCTATGGGGCGAGAAGTGGGGGCCGGTGATATTCCACACCACTTGGAACAATCTAGAGCAGGTACGAAGGCTTTCTTGGCCCTACCGGGAGTGAAATCCACGGTCCCATATCGGATCTTGCTCCGGAGGCAGGGCTTCCTTCCATTCTGAGGGTCTGGCTGGAGCGTCACATTATTTACTTCCAGAAGGTGGTGGCTATGGATGAAGCCCGGCTGCCCAACCTTGCTTTGGTAGTGGCGATGGGCCCGCAGCGACTCAAAGCCTGCTGGAAAGACAAGCAAGCCCAGTGGTTCTCGCTATGGAATGTGCAGGCACACGCAGATGTGGACCCGGTGCATACACCGGAACGCTACGCCTTTGAAGCAAAGATTTGGATGCTTGCTTCATGGCCAAGCTTTGGGATCTTGAGGCCCCGTCACATGTCAAGGTGGCAAATTATCGACGGCGAGTTAATCCCATGCTCACGAGGGGCCCACACCACTACTGCGCACCCATCTACCCATGAAAAAGCGCAGGATGATTGCTTCCATTCGCCACAGTACACACCACCTCCGCGTTGGGGCGGGGAGATGGATTCGGGAGCCGCGTGAGGACAGAGTCCGGCGATCTTTGTCAGCGAGCGCCATTGAGGATGAAAGTCACGCCCTCGGGCCTGTCCGGCGTCGAGCATATCGGGCTCGGTATGCTCGGTTAGTTGTGCCCCATCGGGGCCTTGCATGAGCTCTTGAGCACCCTCACGCCAGGGCTTGTTGGGATCGTACCTCCTCAGGAGGTAATAGATCTGTGGACTTCGCTTATGCCCCCCAGTCCAGGCATTAACCTCACCGTACTTGTGATTATGTATATAATCGTGCGTATGTCAAACATCCTTATTGCTACTAAGGTTTTTCCCGAAAACCCTTGGTGGGGGGGTTTTTAATCCCGTAGTAATATCGCTTTCTTTGCTCTCTCTTTGTACTTGGGTCCCATAGGCCAGTAAAATCATATTCTATTCTATTCTATTCTATTCTTTTATAAGAATACATGGGAAGCAAGGGGAGGCAAAGATTTCCTAAATATCCTCTGTCTAGATGGAGCAGCTCAAATTGCTACGAAATCCTAAATTATATGTCCCATCAAGATTATCAAGATGGAGCAACTCAAAATCGCTCAAAAGAAAGGAAGAAGGAAGGCGAAATACTTGTTTTTGACAGGCTGAGGTGACCGTCCCTTGCCTGGAGCCGTGTTCTCCACTCGATTCCACTTCTGGAGCTGCTTCCGGAGCTGCTTCTGGAGCGTCCGACAAAGGAAATAAGCTGGTCGAATGAAGGTTCAGTGGTAGGCATAAATGAGAAAAAAAATGGCATATAACGGGCGTCAAGAACACCAATAATGGTCTTTTAACGAAGGAAGGTCACCCTCCCCTAAACGTAAAGGAAAGTGGGTATTCCTTCTTGATTATCATCCAATGAACAGTCGCCATGTGGCAACCATTATAATCAAGAATGGTAAATGGCTATACATTATTGGCGCTGATGTGTTGCAGCCCGTTTCTTGCCTGATTTGCCATAGACCAGCAAGTCCGGCCGCCTTCAAGAAAGCTCGTGTTCCCAATACAGATCCGGCAGCTTCAGCGAATGCATCAATAAGAGTCTTGGCTTTTGTGTTGCAGGAGCATCTGTGCCATAGCCGGCTGATTCAAGACTTTTATTTTGCAAAGCTTCCAACTCCATAGCTTCATCTGCAGCCAGTTCTTGGCTTTCCTTGATGCTGTGTAATGAGAACATGCCACGTATTCCGGACTGGCAGGAGCAGCCAGCAGCCGATCGCGGCTAAACGGCGCTCCCGACTGCTAGCTGCCCCTGCCATTCCAGAATACACTCCCTGTTCTCATTCCACATAACATTTAGTGCTCAGGCATGATTGTGCATTTGATGTTTTACTTGGGATATTTTATTTGGGAGTGGCACCTTTGCAGTCCCAAACGCACAAGGCAGACTTGTGTGGTTCTAAACATGGTTACATATGGTAATAAGTTAAAGTTAGAAGAAATGCTTCTTACTTCTTAGCAAATTTAACCATCAGTTGTTGTTAGTATCAATAGTCCAAGAAAAAGTAGAAGGAGAAGCTACATCTCACATTGATAGCATTCCATTGGACACATGACCCATACACCACACCAACATTGCTTCGTTGGGTCCTGCCCCTAACTCTGAGTGGCCTGAAACTCAAGATATATTTATTCTAGAACAAGTGTATTCAAGAATAGAATAGAACCATCCACGGAGACCAATTGACCTATGGGACTCAAACAAAGAGAGCAACAAGTGTATTACTGTCAGGATTAAAAATCTCTGCCCCAAAGGATTTTCGGGGGAAAAATTTTGGCAGTAATAAGTATGCTGACAGACTGTACAATGGTATGATATACCATTAGTCAGTATCGTACCGGAGGACACAGCTAAGTCTGTGTATCCATGACCTCTTGAAGATATGAACCTAGTAAGCTCACGGAGGCCGTGTCCAATAGCACATGCAACGGCTGGTCCGGTATTGTGTCCGAATATGATTGAATGCTGGACTGATCTGCTGGGCATGACATTCATCCTCAACGGCACCTTGCTGTTCTATACTGCTCCAGGATAATTTTAAAATAACTTGACATTGCTTTGTACAACTCTATACATCCATGGATGTCAAATTTGTCTTTAGCGACCCCTTACTAAAACAGATTTTGGTATATCTTTTTTTTTTTGAAAACCTTGCAGCAGTCTGCAACAGGAAGAAGATAAATGTCCATTCAACCTGGATTACCTTGTATCACATCACCAGCAATCTTCTTGGTCGTATTCCAATATGAACTATTAAATTTAGAGTGCATTATTATTGGATGGAGGAGTTCCCCCATTCCAAACGATGATGTGCTATTCAAATCATTAAGAAGAGATGCAAAATCTTATAAATGCATGTGCATGCGTCTAAAGCATTTGAGCATGCGGAAAAAATTCATCTACATCGAATTCAACAACAATCATGACAAGCCAAACAATGAGATACCTAAACCCTGTAGAATAAAACCATTAAAATAAATACATCCAAAAAAGCATGGACCAATTTAGAAACAATGCAAAGGATGCTCAAAACTCATTCGAACAACAACTTACAGCAATCTTGTCTTGAACATCGCTGATATAAAAAAAACTAGGCATATCTAACCTAGATGATAAAAAGTGCAAAATTATCTTTGCTATGCTACTGACAAAGCCAATTTCAGCAAAAAAGCAATCTAACATGCCAAGCATCCCATCCATTCAAAGATTAGAAAAAATACAATACATAGATAGATCACCTCCATCGCGACAAAGAATTGTGTCTAAGGCATCAACATCAACTTTGCACCCTGTTGACCTCTATTGTGCTAGACCTAAAAGCTTTAAGCAAACAAGATTCAAAGAATATTGGAAAAAATATCAAGTTGCTCCAAAAGACTAAAAACTAGATGCCATTGACATCGGCAACTACGACAATAGAATTAGATTGCAAAAAATGTAGTTCGATTCATACACTACCATCTATTGCATCACTTTGAGTATATATTTGGGTGTTTCTGCATTTTATATGTTAGGACAGTTTGTCAGCAGGCTGATTGCTGCCACGGTTTTTCCCTCGAAAACCCTTCGAGGCGGGGGTTTTTTAATCCGGGCAGTAATCCGCTTGCTGCGTTTTTGTATTGGGTCCCATAGACCGATTGGTCTCCGTGGACGATAAAAGTACCTTCCTTCCTTCCTATAACATTGTGTTATAGAAAGTGTCAGTTATCCAAGAAAATCAATTGACATCAAATCAAAATTCCAAATCATGCTATTTCATCGAATTCCAAATCCGTGGCCTTGTAAACAATGATGAGGACATCTTGTAGCACATCCAAAACAAACTACATCGAATACCACTAACTAGAAACTGAGGAACAAACATAGATTTACAAATTATATATATTTAATCATGGTTTTAATCTAGCCTTCAATTTAATGGCTAATCTAATCTCTATAAGTTGTTTTAATCTACACATATATAATTGATTTACCGAAGATTCGATTCCTTTATGCATTGATATTTTAGCGACACCTGTGCTTTTTTTTTCCTGGGTACAAGTTTAGGATAGAATTTTCCGGCGAAGTTTTTGCAAAGATTGGGCAAGACTCGGGTTCTCTCTATTTGGGATTGGGGATAGGAAACAACACATGCCCATAGATTCGCTGACCAAAAATTGGAAGTAGCAAGAGCTTCTTTCTTGATCGAATAGTCCAAGCCTAATTTGAGAATGATATTGCAAAAGAAACCCATTGGCAGATTCAGCAAAAGCAGCATTGGAGTATGCATGCTACTGGGTATTTTCACCTGTCGGCCAAATTGGGTCTGTCAAATGCAAGCCTCAATCTAGAATGTGCACGACTGCACCATTTCGCTGTTGCAGCAATTGAGCTGGCCTATTTCCATGTTTCTGTGTTGCTTCCTATTGAATTGTGGCAGGACTGGGCATCGTCAAAGGGTGCGATTGATTCTTGTGGCAGGGCAATTACCCAATCTGCAGTTGATTATGCGTCTACAATCGGCTGCGAATGGTTTGCCATATCCAATTTCTACTGCATCTTCTGGTGCCATCCATCATAACTTGCCACAGCTCGTCGCATTCAAACCGGGGCTGCCGCATTCAGCAAGCTGCTTCAACAACAGACAAGAAGCGAGATTCATAAATTACGGTATGCTTTCTTCATTGAGCTTCGTTGATACTTTATCAGTTATTAACACCGTAAAGGAGTTGTAACACATACCACAGCTGGATTTTCAAGGTTGCTAGGACAGCCGGAATGGCTGACCCCATCCATTCCACATTACAACATGACTAAAAGAAACGTGTGTATGAGCAACAAGGTAGGTCAAGACGTGCTAGATGTTCCTCTGCATCACAAAATGTTGTCACGATTGAAAGAGGCCAGATTCAAACCATGATGTAAGAATAACACAGCCAGGAGCTCTCCACAGAAAGATGGATGGGAAGAAGGCGCTGCTGTTAGGTGTCTTCCTCTGTCGCACCATTCTGCTAGTTCATGGAGCAACATAAGGGAGGGTGCCCGGTAGTGGAACAGGGGCCCTGAGATGGCTCACCTTTATGGCGCGATTGAATGGCCAAGATCTTCTCATTTGACCTTTCTATTTTAACTTCTGGTTTCAACGGCCAAGATCTTCTGGTTTTGCTATTTTTACATTTACTAAAAAATCTTTTTCCACATGAGGCGACTAGCTAACGCACAAGTGCCATTGCAACGTGCTCCACAAGAGCTTTAATTTGACCATTGACACGTCTTATTTTGACTATATTAGGACTAACAACCACAGGTAGGAGACCTAACTGCGCCATCAGGGGGGAGTGGGCGATTTTGGGGTCATTAGAGAGAGCAAGTCTTAGGGATTCCAACGAGCCATTGTTTGCCCAGATCCGTCCATCGACCTTTCCTGTTAAGTGTGCCATCACCGGGCACCCTTCCTTATGGTACATGGGATTACATGCTAGCAGGCATTTCCACAGTTTAAGACCCTTTATTATTCCCCGAACAAATTGTACCGCCTTGTTCTGTATATATGCAATTATGCAGGGCAAGGAATGCTGTGCTATTTTGGGATGGCGAACAGCACACATGTAACATCTTATTGGGGAGGTATAGCCATGCTTGACTTATATACACTGACTGATAGGTGTGAGCTGGATTCAGATGATGAGGGCTACGTAGCAGTTAAGACATACTTATACGCTGCAGTAGTGGCCTATTTAAGTAGTGCTGAGGCAGCCGACAGACTCCGGAGATTTCATTCATTCCTCTTCCCCCCCACCTGCAGCGGTCGTGTCATCTCCGCCTCCCCCTGTTATTTCCTACCCACCCCCTGTTGTCAAACCCCCAACACCCACAACACACTTCCCTCCCACCCCCCTACATTATTTGTTTACGCCCCTCCACCTCCCCACCCTCGCCTCTGGCCCAGCAGCAGCCCCAGTGTCTTCCCCTTCCTCATATGCTTCACCATATTTGCATTAAGTTTTCACGTTGTAGTTGCTTTCCCATTGTAGCTTAGTTAATAAACCGATAAAGGTGTTGTAACAAGATTGCAACTCGAATGCCCAGATTATTCTACCATCTCGATTGGCCTTGCCATGGCCTTCAACATAAAGGGTTTCTAGTCCGGATTCTCGCCTCTGTCACGATGCACAGAAGGGGGTCTCTCCCTTAGTTTTGGCCCAACCAACCCAGTCCAGCCCAGTGGACCCATGATTTCAATGGTCCCATTTTGGTATTTAACATTTCAAATAAAATGCTAGTTAACAACATTCAAAACATGCTATTAAAAAACATGGATCTTCCCATCGGAAATAGTTCTTGCGCCTTCAAGAGCTCGAATACAACCTGATCTTTCTACAATAATTTGACCCAATTCAATACAATATATAGTACTTTTGCGTTTGTTGAAGGTTAGAGTTCTCTTACTTAGACACATATACTTCAATTTCGCAAGTCCATAAATGAGATCCTTTTGACCTAATACAAAACTACTTTGCCACGAGTTGGGCCAAAGAAATGTTCGTCGCCACGATAAATTTCTTGTATATGTAAATGCTAATTTTGAATGTTCCTTTAGCTAATAATGTTTCTCCTACTGGTTTCCTAAAGAGAAACTAAATCCAAGCCTAAAACTACCCAACCCTCATGTTCTGCCTTTTTTCTAGTTCTATTTTGTTTGTTTGCTTGTTTATTTGTTTATTTGTTTCACAAACCGTCTAAACGTGGTTCCAAAATATCCTTTTATTTGAGACATCCGTTCACGCCATTCACTAACGGAACCAGCTTGCTCTAATATATAACTATGGCGATCCTTCTCTGGCCCCTTTCCCTTTGCAAATTGATTCTAGGCATAAAACAGAGATTGTTGGTCCATTAGGCGCTATTGCCATTACTTGCATACATCCACAGGGCATTTGTGGCAATGCCTACTGATGCACCAGCTTATATAAAAGTAGCCCTCTTGCTAAAAAAAAAACAAAATCTTTGTTTGGTGTGTTATGGGCTATATTTTATAGTTTGTATGTTATTTGTGAACTTGCCAATATTTTTTGATTTTTTTTTTCCAAGCCTAAAAAACCATATTTCTGTTATGGATCACACCAATGAACCATACCTTTTATATCCCTGAAACCTTATTTAAAGCTTCCCAATCAATTCATGGTCTCCCAATCTATAATCCATCCAGAATTGCTACATAATCCACAATCAAACTGTTAGCAATGACAAAAGATCTATTTGAAACAAATATGACCAAGCTTTAGTTCACCAAAAACAGAGCTAGCTCAAGATGCAATAACCAATGTATGATAGTGCACCGCCCAACCGGGTCATTCGGTGTTAAGAATTGGCAGAATTATGGCAAGGCCTGACAATCAGCTTCCACTGGTAGCTCCTCCCTCAAGCTAGCAGTGTCAATATAAGACACCAAGAGTTAGGCTCTAGGATAGTAACAGGCTATTAAATAAGAACAGCAGAAGCTCTAGGAAAAAGTAATGGCTTTCTTAGAATCAGATTCAAGAGCGAATGTGTAGAGCAGTCTTCTTTGACCCCCTATCACTCTTCTGGCCATATCTCTCTTATTCTGATGAATTACGGAAAGTGCCACCACAATTCGGAAACTAAACTCCGAGTCAGTTCCAATGAAGTAAGAATCGCCTCTATCGGAGCTCTGTAGATATGTGTAACTAAAGTTCAAGGTCTATTTATAGGTATCTCCTAAGACTTTAGCCCTTTTTTATTAGCTATGCCTTTTTAGCTTCATAAATATAGACCATAGGTTGCCTTCATTGCCTTTCCTTGCCAATAATTTGCCAAACTTAGACACCCACGCTAGTCCACCAAGACTAACATCCAAGACCATTCCCCCGAGCTACCATATTCATAACAATTCTTCCCTTTTTGGAAGCAACTGACCTCAGATGTAAACCTCAAATTAAGCACCAATTCAATTTGTACATGAGCACCAACTCAATTTATGCATGAGCACCAACTCAATCCAGTTTAAGGACCAAAGGCTAGGATTATGATCTCATAAATAGCACCAACTATTTATGACAATCACAACTGTTGTGGCTAAAGATTAAGATAAAGATTCAGGAAAGATTTGATTATTCTTAAGATCTACTAGATAAAATTTAAGTTTTAAGATAAAGGCAAGATTAAGAAAAGATCAAGGGTTCCGTAGATGCACCGACTCCTCTAGACACCAATCTAGAATTTCAATGTCATCCTTTAATATCAACACTCATGGCACCAACCATTGTGCAACTATTAATGGCATGATCATTCATTAGCAACACGATCATAAAAGAGATTTACAATTTCTTATAGACAGGTATTCATTATCAAGACATCTTACTAAAACAATGGGCCGCACTTTATATTGTTTAGAATTCGTTTAGTTTGGAATAGTTCAAGATATGTCAAGGATAGAGAGTTCAGATAAAGATTGATCCGTCCACCATAGATACGCCCTCTGTATATGACGTTCCTAACCGACATGCCCTTAAACAACTGGGCAAAACCGTCTAGACGTTTATGAGTAGTCGCTTCTACCCATTTATGCCGGTGTCTCGGGAACGCCCCACATCGAATACTCGAGCGGTCTACCATGGGCCCGTTACAGTCTCTCCCACTAGAACTATGCTCGTCCTCGAGCATCCAAGGCTATACCATGTCACAATGATTACCAAGTCTTTGCAAATTACCCATGCATATAGGCAGACTCGAACTCGAGACCTGCTCTGATACCAACTGTGACGTTCCTAACCGACATGCCCTTAACCAACTGGGCAAAACCGTCTAGACATTTATGAGTAGTCGCTTCTACCCATTTATGCCGGTGTCTCGGGAACGCCCCACAGGCACATTCAAGGTTCGAATACTCGAGCGGTCTACCATGGGCCCGTTACACTGTAGATGCAGGAAAAGTTTCAACGGAGATCCATCCTGGCCAAGGAGATGGATTGTCAGTTCTGGTTAGGCTTGATTGGAAGCAGATCCATTTTGGCAAACGAAATGGATTGATATGGAAGATTAGGCTCAATTTCCTCTGCTTATTCCACGTCACCAATCACCTGCACCTATATGTTTCCTGCAACAAACAAATTTGTCATACCATTATATCCAAAGATTGGGTGATCTGGGTAGAATCAAAATGTGAAAGAATAATTCAAGGAAAGATTTTAAATTCATAGAAAGAAGATCATTTATATTCTCAAAGGAGAAGGAATTCTATTCCAGTTTGCAATCACTAGCACCAACTAGATGACTTACAAACATCAAGAATAGCCAGAATAAGGTTCTCTATTCCTGTTTGCAATCTCCAGCACCAACCGGAAGTCTTTGCAAACTTTAGGAATAGCCAGCTCTGATACCAATTGTTATGGATCACACCAATGAACCATACCTTTTATATCCCTGAAACTTATTTAAAGCTTCCCAATCAATTCATGGTCTCCCAATCTGTAATCCATCCAGAATTGCTACATAATCAACAATTAAACTGTTAGCAATGACAAAAGATCTCTATTTGAAACAAATATGATCAAGCTTTAGTTCACCAAAACCAGAGCTAGCTCAAGATGCAATAACCAATGTATGATAGTTCACTGCCCAACCGGGTCATTCGGTGCTAAGAATTGGTATGGCAAGGTCTGACAATCAGCTTCCACTGGTAGCTCCTCCCTCGAGCTAGCAGTCCTCAATATAAGACACCAAGAGTTAGGCTCTAGGATAGTAACAGGCTATTAAATAAGAACAGCAGAAGCTCTAGGAAAAAGTAATGGCTTTCTTATAATTAGATTCAAGAGCGAATGTGTAGAGCAGTCTTCTTTGACCCCCTATCACTCTTCTGGCCATATCTCTCTTATTCTGATGAATCACGGAAAGTGTTCCCACAATTCGGAAACTAGACTCCGAGCCAGTTCACCTCAATCGAAGCTCTGGTTGCCGAGATATATGTAACTGAAGTTCAGGGTCTATTTATAGGTCTCTCCTACGACTTTAGCCCTTTTTTATTTAGCTATGCCTTTTTAGCTTCATAAATATAGACCATAGGTTGCCCTCATTGCCTATCCTTGCCAATAATTTGCCAAACTTAGACGCCCATGCTAGTCCACCGAGACTAATATCCAAGACCACTCCCCCGAGCTACCATATTCATAACAATTTCCTATTATGTTTGCAAATGCTTTTGACAATTTTTTTGTTGAAAAAAAATGTTTTAATAATAAAAAAAATAACCTCTATGAGAGGTTTCTTCTTACCCAACCATTGTATGTAATAAATATCCAAAGATAAAGAAGAGAAACACTAAAGAGAGAATGTCAATTATTCCTACGTAGCTACAAAGGTCAGATTCAGATGATCTTGGGCTCCTTGGAAAGCTTATACAAAGAGCTTTCCATTTGGTATGTTTGACCCAGATTAGTCAAGATCAGTACCTGCATTTTGTGTTTTTCTATCCGGATACCTTTTTGCAAAGTGCGTGCCATGCAGATTTAATGGTAATATGGTTTTTATCATAAAATTTGAATCTAGACTCCGTTTTAAGTGCTTTTTATTGTTTTGGAAAGCTCTCTCCAGGATCTTTCTAATGATGTATGGTATGCTTATGTTTGGTTAAGTTTTCTAAGTCAAAACAACAAATTTCCACACAGATTTGGTAGGGTTTCACACCTCCCTAGTTGATTAAAATATGATTTGCATAGCAACAAAACATTCTCTCTTTCCAGCTGATCATGCTGGTCATGTCCTTTGTACTGCATCATTGTAATGTCGTAAGCTTTTGTGAAGATATTAAAGAGATGATGTTATCATGGCCGCGTTTTGTATTCGGGAAAAAAAATTTAGAACTTTTTGTTTTGGTGTGTTATGGATTTTGTGCTATCTAGTGAATCCTCGACATGATCTTCTGTTGGTTTGCAGTTTTGGCTTCCCTTGAAGAATTAGAAGCAGAAACTGCCATGAATCCTTGGAATAAAATCCGTCCCAAAAACCATACCCTATTCTGTTATGTCCTCTTTTATGTTAGAATTGCCGACAAAAGTTTTTTTCAATCCAAAGATAAAGCTTCTAGATTGTTGTCAAATTCGTTCAAGATACTCTTAGTGCCCAATTCCTTCATCCTCGTGCTTGCCAGAGCAATCCCTTTTTCAATTCATAAGCCCTAAAATATTTAAAGATCATCGTAAATCTCGAAGAAGACATCGATTCTAAACAAAAATAGGAGTATATCACTGGAACAAGTTAGAGCGAAGCCGGATTCCGTTGCCGAATTTGACCAAAAAAACCTAATCTGTGTTGAAGCCATCCATATTTTCTCCTATTTCTCGGATCTCTCTATTTGACATTTTTGAAATATAATAACATGTATCTGGTGTGTCAAGATCGGATCTCCTGGGTCAGGTCGACTGGCCTTCCGATCAACCTGGGCTGCCACTGAACAGACCATGAAGCAAAAAGCTTCACCTCTTAAGTCTTCCCCACCCAATCGAATGGTGCCACGTCATCCACAATTATGCCAATGGTTCACAAAAAAACCATCATTTTTTATTGATCCTTTTTCCCAACAAAAAAAAAAAAATGTAAAAAGCATTTGACAAAGTAAGTAATTGAGCAAGCCACCTTAAAATGCCATAGAATACAAAGCATAACCAAAAGCTTTGCATTTTTAGGGTAGCAAGCAACTGGCCAATCATTAAACCTAGAGAAGAGGGCTGTTGAGCTTAACACCATTGGCTTGCAAAAATAAGGGAAGAATTGAAATGGGACCAAACCATGCTGGTTTCAAGGCTAGTTGCAAGGCGCCGTCTCTTGCATTCGTGTAGACATGGGAGCTCTGTATGCGTGGAGCAGTTGAAACAGCAGGAGGATGAAGCAGATGATGAAGATGGCCATGCTTCAATTCAGCAACCCGTATACTTCAATGTGGATCAGCTTACTAGCAGCGGAAAAGCCCCTATCCAGGTATGTTTGTCTAAATGCCCGAAGGCAGATTTGCCAAAAAATAATGATGCATCTGTTACTCCTGATATTGCCACCTGCCTCCGGCGGTTTGGTAATGAGGGGCAGCTTGCTGCTGGCAAGCGCCTCCATGCCGTTATGGTCAAAAGTGGATGTGGGAGAAATTTGTTTCTGGGAAATCTTCTGGTGCAGATGTATGGCAAATGTGGAGCAACAGGTGATTCTAGGGCTGTGTTTGACAGGTTGAGGGGAAAGAATGTATATTCTTGGACCATCATGGTTGCCATGTACGCTCAAAATGGTTTGTTAAAAGAAGCTTTGCAACTTTTTCAGCAGATAGAGGAGAGGAACGTGGTATCATGGAATTCAATCATTGCTGGATATGCTCAGCATGGGCATTGCAAAGAGGCTATAGATTTTTTTTGGAAAATGCAGGTCGGAGATGTATTGCCAAACAAAGTGACCTTTGTTGGGGTCTTAGATGCTTGTATGAATGTTGGAGGTTATGCAGATGGAAAGATAATGCATTCCTGTATTGTACATAAAGGCTTTGAGTCAGACGTTCAAGTGGCAACTGCACTGGTCAACATGTATGGAAATTGTGGGGGTATATCACTTGCAGAGGAGACATTTGATCGCATCACAAAGCTAGATAGCATCTGCTGGAATGCATTGATTGGGTTATATGCTCAGCAGGACTTTTTTAACCATGCTATTATCTGCCTAAACGAGATGCAATCCCAAGGCATGGTCCCAGACGGTGGTACGTTTGTTAATGTTCTTGATGCACTTTCCAGCCCTGCAGCCTTTGCTGATGGTAAACGAGTGCACACATATATCTTAGCTAGTAGGCTTGACTCTGATGTTGTCGTGGGCACAGCTCTTATTAATATGTATGGGAAGTGTGGCAGACCAGAGGATGCACAAGAAACATTTGATAGAATGCCTGTTCAGAATGTTGTCTCATGGAACACTATGCTTGTAATATATGCTAAGCAGGGGTTGGTCAATGAGGCTATCCAAGTGTTCAAGTCTATGCCTGAAAAGAGTGCTGCCACATGGAACGCCATGATTGTAGTCTACAGCCGACAAGGTTGTTTTGTCAAATCCCTCCAGGTTTTCCGACAGATGCAGCTGGAAAATGTAGTCCCAAACAAAGCGACTTTTGTGAGTATTCTTGATAGTTGTGCTGGCCTTGCCGCTCTATCAGAAGGAAAACGATTACACAAGCTGATAGTAAAAAATGGATTTGAGGATGACATTATTGTTGGTAATGCACTAGTTAATATGTATGGTAAATGTGGTAGCATGGATGATGCACAAATAACATTTAATAAGATGCCCAAGCGGAATGTTGTATCTTGGGCAGCTATGATTGCAGCCTATGCACAGCATGGCCATGGTGAGGAAACACTAGAGCTCCTTAAGGGGATGTTGTCTGATTCTGTCATGCCACATAATATATCATTTGTTAGTCTTCTTTCGGCGTGTAGTCATGCTGGGCTTGTGAATGATGCCACTCATATGTTTCTTGGCATGCCAATGGATTATGGCGTCACACCAACAGTGGAGCATTACAACAGCATGAATGATCTCCTAGGGAGGGCTGGATTACTGAAAGCTGCAGAAGATTTGATGATTGGCATGCCTTTTGAGTCTACAGTATTGTCTTGGATGGGCTTGTTGGGTGCATGCAGACAGCATGTAGATGTGAATATAGGAAGACATGCGGCAGCACAAGCTTTTGCATTCGATAACACAAATGCTGCACCTTATGTTTTGCTGTCTAACATTTTCTCGGAAGCAGGCATGTGGGATGATGCAGTCAAGGCGAGGATGTTAATAAAGAGCAAGGGTTTGAAGATACAGGGTGGTCGAAGTTCTATTATAATAAAAGATAAAGTACACGAGTTTTCTGTAGGAGATGACATGCATCCTCTAAAGGATGAAATATACGCAAAGCTGCAAAAGTTGAACAGGGAAATAAAAGAAGCTGGTATGCTTGCTAAAGTTCTGGACCATGACCTGGTGGATGGTGAAGAGAATGACTTACCCTTCTATCATAGTGAGAAGCTAGCAATTGCCTTGGGTTTAATTAGCACACCACCTGGAACAACCATAAGGATCGTGAAAAATTTACGGATTTGTCCTGATTGTCACCCGACCATCAAGCTGATATCCAAAGTTACTGGTCGGGAAATTGTCGTAAGAGATACAAACCGATTTCATAACTTCAAAGATGGTGTATGCTCTTGTGCAGATTATTGGTAGTGTGGGGAGTGATGCAAATGATCATGTGCACAGATAAAAATGACAAGCACATACTAGAATCGAGGGAAGTAGATTCCTTAGATTTAGGTAAGTGGATTCTTTAAATTTATATTCCAGGATGCGTTTATTTCTGGACCACAATATCTTACTTGGGAATGTGTACACTGGCGAATTAATCTAATGGAAACTTCCCACATGCTTCCCCGTTAGGCATTGCGTAACTTGTGGCAATGCAGAAGTTCCAAAAAGGGGGGAAGGGTTGGGGCTTGCAGCGGATTTGAAACAGGTAAAAAAAATAAAAGCTCAATTACGTGGCAAAAAGAGTTTGAACCAGAGTTGGAAATTGAAGGGCTGCCTTAAGCCCTTACCTTTTTTAAGGCCACTGGACTTTCAAATTGCATGGCATAATTTAAATAAAAGTTTCATTCGCATTATTAGTCCAAAATCAACAATGCATCGGCTTAAATTGTTTTTTCCTTTAAAATACTTAAAAGGTAACAATGCACAACACAATATTTATAACACACTAAGATTGGTTTTATGAGGCCAATTAATACGGCTTCCATATTCCACCTATGTGGCGTGCATTTTAAAACTTAAGAATCAAAATTTAGAACGAACTACTGAAACGCCAGATGGCTCTGATTTTCTTGTTCGGACCATAATATTTAGAACGAACTACTGAAATGCCAGATGGCTCTGATTTTCTTGTTCGGACCAAACTGTGAAATAGTGTTTGCTTTTCTTTCTTTTTGTAGCAAAAACTCATTGAGGTTTTGAACACAAAGATGAGATTAAGAAAGATAATGAAATTATAGACAGAGAGTTGGATACTTTTCTGATCCGGGAAGTGATCTTTCTTCTAATGCCATTTTCTCTCATTTTTGTAATAAAATGAACGATTTTGAATTTGTTGATGGGAGGGAATTTTGGCAATATTAATTGCCATGCCAGTTGTTTTTTTTTTTTTTTTTAAAGGACGTGAGACTCTTTTTATTAACAAGAACAAAGGCGCAATACACAATTGCACATACAGAAATAAAACCCTAGTGGATAGGCTGACCCAACTAAGTACAAACACTTGTCTATACCATGCCAGTTTTTTACTGAAGATTCTATTCCATGATATATTATTCTTTAGTTTTTTCTATGATTTTTTTATTTCTCTATATATGATATATTCGTGATATATATGGGATTTCCATGCATCTATATTTTTCTCTAATACATGTTTAAAATATTAAATTTCTCTAATACATATTTAAAATATTAAATTAATATAGGGGTATAAGTGCATGGCCAAGTAAAAAATGGGCTTTTTGTTGCATGCCTATTTTTGGGTTGCCCCTAGGGGGGCAAACCCTTGTTTATGTGGGCTTTTGGCATATCCTAGGTATATGCTAGAATATCCCTAGGATATGCTGGTGACTGCTCCAAACTTATGATTGGCTGTAAACTCTCGGTCACTTCTGTTGGTGGGCAGCCGCTCTCGAAACCGGCTAACCGGAGAGATAACTCTGCGATGCCTTCTCATTTTGATAGCCACGAGCCTTGTATGCCTCCACTCTCGCCGCAGTTTGAGGTCCGGTGGTCATGTCACAGCAGCATTACGAAGAGAGGGGATTGATCCATGTATATGATAGTATTTTTCACGGATTTGCCGCCAAGCTTACTCCGGAAGAGGTTGCAACCATCGAAAAGATGGTTGGCTTTGTAATGATGTTCCCGGATGGTGTCAAACGGTTGCATACAACGCACAGCCCTGGTTTTCTAAGGTTGAAACTCATCGTCTAGGATCTGGCCTATGTCTAAATATGGTGAAAATGTGGTGATCGGAGTGCTGGATACAGGGATTAATCGGAGCCGGATCCTGAAGTGCATGGAAGCCATGGAAGCTTTGCGCAAAAGGGCTCGTCAGCTGCCTGTGACTTTCATTTCTAGAATTTTGTACTTGGTCAGGGTAGAAATGTTTATAATAGTGATAATTATGTTATCGTGCTGCAGATTTCCCTGGAAGTTGCACCTCCACTTGAATCATAGAAAGTGGAAAACATGACACTTGGTCTTGGAGGTGATCATCAAAGAATAAATGCAGTGCTTGCTATAGCTTTATGCCGAACCTGGGCAACGAGAAGCGGACATGAGACGCACAAATCTATGATAGAAGAGGTATCAATTATATTTGAATATGAAAGTAAAGTTGAAATAGATTAATCTATCTGCACAGCAACGTCCACAAGGCTGCTAGACTAAATGCAGAAACAAACTACAGAGTGTCATGTATCTGGAAGATCATTATTTAAAATTATTTATTGTTGATCACATTTCTAAGTTTAATAATGTTTCTTTTCTTTATAGGCAATGTGTAAGGGGTCACTTCCAACTACATACATTGAAGGGCTTTCAAAAACGTTTTGGCCTGGTCGTGCACAAATAATTCATGATACTAACCTTTGCAAACCTGGAAAGCCGAGCTTTTATTTGGATGGAGCACACAGTCAGAATAGCATGGATGCATGTGCCAAATGGTTTTGTTCTACTGCAAGTCCAAAATCCATGGTCAATGGCATGAAGGGACAAGAAGCAAGTGCTTATGTAAGTAGCTACAATCCAGTTCTAAAAGACTTTGATATATGGAATTACTTATGGTAAAATAACATTGCAGATTTTGCTTTTCAATTGCATGTCAAAATGGGACCCCCAACAATTGTTACCTCCTCTGCTGAATACATGTACAAAACAAGGTTGCTACTTTCTTTACTTATGACTCATCCATAAGAACCTTTACTGGGCCATAATGATTTCTAATGTGCTTTATTCATATCCACGGGCATTCTAATCCAGACATCATTTTTTGTTCCTCCTTACTCCAGTTATAATGCCATTGATGCCTATAACAAAGTGGACGCAGATCTTTCATGGCAAAAGCTTTTGCAGCAACAATGGGAAGCAATGCAACAAAGCTATTGGAATAAAGGTATTAATAAAATATAATTCAACACTCAATTGAAATATATCTGAAATCTTGTTCGAATTATCTCAATGCATAATGATAGCTATTACTGAGAAACCTTCGTTCATTAGTCATTCCAAATGAAATTGAGGGCCTTGAAGTTGCTGTTTCCTGATCTGGTGGTGTGTATGGAAAATGCAGGTCCATTATTCAAGACTGAGTCTAGCACAGCAATCATAGGGAGTCTAAAAAATGGTCTTAAGCCAGATCGTGGCCTATATAAGGGCTGCAATATTGGGCCCACGAGTGCGGTGCTGCCATCATTACCTACAGCATTAGACTTGCTAAGGTTGTTTGCCAGACAAAATCCTGGGATTCATTTGCAGGTCAGTACAGAGTCATATAGACGTTGCTGTTGCAACTGGACCACTACGATTACACATCGCTAGATTAACCAAAAAAAAAAACTCGAAGTTTAACTAATGTCATTTTTCTGCAGGTACTTGTTACTAGTTCCCTATATCTTGTTGGAGATCTCTTGAAGATTTTAAATGGCAATCAATTGGCGATGTAGAAGAAAAGTGATTAAAATATGTTTACTGTGGCATTGTAATAGTGGAAAACAAAGGAATACAATGTAGATCATATGAAAATAACATGGCTTAAAAGCCTTCTGTTGGTTATTGGCAAGGGAAAGAACCTTGCTAATATAATGGCTAGCAGCTGAAGGGTCATTTTGCTAAATGTACGAAAAACAGAATCTAGGGTAAGCATGGTTCATCATGCTTGCTTTATTTGAATATAATGACAACTCATGGATGTAAATTTGAACAATGGTAATGCAAGATTGCTCTTCCACAAGAATGGTACATATGCTTGTTCTTTGTTTGCCTTATGAAAAAATGTGGTTGTCTCTATTTGTGAAGATGTAGTGTGTTGAAATTGCAAAGGACTATTAAACTTCTAAGGAATAAGGCAATATGCAGATAGCTACCAATAGATGTTAAAATCTATCTAAGCATAACTATTTGGGAGAACCATGAAAATACTTGGATATACAAGCGACATGCAGATTATGGCATATTTTGATTTTTATATGTTGTAGTGTTGCATGATTTGGATCCAGTATTTAGGAAATTTTCTCGATCTGAAATGTTTGCAAAGCCAATGGACTTGCCACTTCCTATGGTATTGCAAACCTCTTCTGATTGATGTACATCTTCAAGGTATGTTGGATAGTTATGACAACATCGACTAGTAAATGGAATATGTATGTATATCCTAATGTTCAACCTGACAGAGACACCATTGTGGAGATAATTAGACTAGCTGGTGGTAAGGTATCATCTAAATACTATCTAAACAATAAGGACATATCTTATTTTTATGTTTGTTCTTGCAGATTATGGCATCCTTAAAGGTTGCATGATTCTTTGTTATCGCATCCTTTGTTCTTGCATAATTCATTGCCAACAATTGTTGTTGCTTCAAGATTTACCGGAAGCATTATGTGCAGGAAAGAAGGCCTTCAAACTTACACAAGTGAATGGCTAATTGAAGAAAGAATTGGATCTAATGGCACCTCAATTTACGGAATCACTCTAGGCACACTACCGCGTTCAAAGTATAAGCTAAAGTCGTAAATTCTTGTAACATAATATCCCAAGTGTGGGGTTATGTATTTTTTTTTATCAAGTGTACAATATTCAATTCTGTTTATGATATGCCATTTGATTTTTGGGTTTCGTTTTTTGGTGTCTATAATGTCATTATTGTTTTTGGGTTGCCCCTAGGGGGGCAAACCCTTGTTTATGTGTAGGTATATGCTAGAATATCCCTAGGATATGCTTGTGACTGCTCCAAACCTCCTATTTCCTGTAAACTCTCGGCCAGCTGGTAAAGAACTCCACCTCTCATTTGTTGAAGCCAACCGGGTAACTGGCAAGGCAGGCATCGGCGCTTCAATCCGATGAAGAACACATCTTGGTTCGAAAATGCTTAGTTAAGAACCGACCTGCTTAGTTAAGAACCGACCTGGTATAAGCTGGAAACGATGATGTTGGAGCGGATCAATTTCTCTGGTAATGATCCAATACGAAGTTTGTCCTTTGCTTCGTTGGGCGTTGTTGGCCTTCATTCAATGTAATGCAGCAATATAGGCTTCCTTTGTTTGATACTGAAGAACGATCTTTAGTTTTGCAAAGATAATTGAGGGGAAATAGATCGAAAACAATGCCATTGCATGGCTTTCACATTAGACATTGCAATTAGAAGTAATAACTCCATATATCAGCATAGAAATGCTTTAGAAGCTGAACACTATTTGAAACTTTATCTTGTAATGCTACATGCTTGTCCTACATAATACAATCCCTGATCGAGGACATGTAAGGCAATAATCTACTTTAGATGTTGTACTGTTGTTAAAGACTTATATTAGTAGTATAAAGAAAGTTTGTTGATCTCTTTTTGTGGGAATGATTTTTGCAGGTGGGCTTTTACTCTGCTCATAATATACTTTGGGGTGTGTATTGCTGTGCATATTTATATAGTTATAAACATCTTCAATATTATTTTCTGACTTTGGTGTTTGTAGCTGACAGTCATACTGACAAACATTTTGGCACTTGTGGAAGTTGGCTATGAGCTATAGTATGAAGGAATGTGTCACATGGAAAAGGAGAAGGCAGGCAATTCCAGAAGCACAAGCACTTGTTATAGAGGAAGGTAAGTTTGGAAGAAGATATTATTGTAGACATTAAGCACCTTACTAATGGAGAGTCTGCATCTAGAAATGGCTGGTTTCTTGGGATATGGCATGCAAGTTGCTTTCCAGGTATGCATAGTTTGAAAATGATTTCTCTTTGTTGTTTAGCGAACTCCTTCATGTATAGTCAATCATGACATAGTTAGCATTGCAATAGTTGATAAACCTATCAAAATATCCTGAAGGAACCAGTTACGTGATATTCATAGGAAGACAATAAGCTGATTTTCTACCTTTTTACTGTATTTTTATGGGCTATGAAATGGGGACAACGAAGCATTAATGCAGTACAGCCCTGTGCGAGAGGTTTAGCAACTTATAGGGACAATATGCAGGTCTGAGAGGTTTAGCAAGTTATAGGGACAATGGGGCTGCATCTCAAGGAATGCTTCAGGGGGACAAGATTTTAAAACTCATTTGAAATAGAATAGGAGACACAAATGCTGCAATTTGAGAGGTAACGCGCCAAGTTGGATTTTTCCTTTTCTAAGTTAGATAATATTGTCCAAGAAAATTAAATGGCGGTGTTGCCAAAGTAGCAACCCCTGATGACAGCAGGGGGGCTTCAATGGTTGGCGTTTAAATAACAAGTGGATGTTGATAAGATATTTTTTGAGATAGGATGTTAGCTAGAATCATAAAAGTCAGTTGGTATGTGATAAAATCTAAGCAAGTCGCATTATACGTCTAGTCATGGCAGCCAAATTTTTATTCTTTTAACAGATCTGAAATGTCCACTTGCAGATTTGTGCACCTTCTGTTTTACTTACAGATTTAGTATACTGGGCTATCATTAGTCCATCTCGATCATCTCGTATAACATTTATAAGTGTTAACATATTCCAGCTTTCTTAGTGTCACTTCATGGCATACTTTTCTATGTCGACCATGTAACAGGTGGATGTGAATATGCATGCTGTAAATGCCATATTTTTGCTTGGAGAGTTTGCATTGAACAACATGGTGAGTTCAGATCCTCCAACTTCTTTGCTTATCCTCGTAAATTCCAGCCTCGTAGGTAGTGCAATATCATCTAATGGTTTACTTTTATGTTGTTGACACTGCTAAACTGTAGCTCTTTCCATGGTTTCGTGGGGCTTACTTCGTGTTATGGAGTGTTGTGTATGTTTGCTTCCAGTGGTTCTTGCATGCTATGGGTGTCGTCAAATGGTAAGGCCTCTGATTCTCAAATGGGATGATGACAAGAATACAAAGCCACTTATGCTACTGTTCTATCTAATATTCTGAAACAAACTTCTCATCCTGGATAGCTCGATGCGTCCAATTTCCTACATAAATTTAAAAAAAAATTAGTCGTTGTTTCGTGTATGTTTGACATATACCTGATTGCCAATCCTACACCTCACCTGTTCAATTCAATTCAATTCAAATTTTGTTCCATTGTTTCCTAAGAATCAGCTCCAAAGGTTATCGAGCACTTGAAACAATTTTAACTTTTCCTCAAGCATTGAAATTCTAGTGTTTTTGTGATAATCCAAAGAACATAAAAGTCGCCAAAGAACATAGAAGCTGACGTACTTGGAACTTGCAGGTGGCCATATCCCTTTCTAAAAGTATCTACCCATTGGGCTCCCTTGTGGTATGTTTTTATTAGTTTATGGAGCTGGATGTTTTTTTCGTACTTGGAACTTGCAGGTGGCCATATCCCTTTCTAAAAGTATTACCCATTGGGCTCCCTTGTGGTATGTCTTTATTAGTTTATAGAGCTGGATGTTTTTTTAATTTTTGATGTTCGTAAAACTGAACCTTAACCTTAACGATCTTGCCTTGTGGTTCTCTGATGTAGGTACTTTGGCCTCGCATGCATACATGTAATTTGCTTTTGCTGTTGTATTTTACTATCCTGGTGTAAAGATGCTTTGTATAGAAGATTTATTTCTTTGTCATCTAGAACAAATACATAGTGATCAAGGGCAAGGCACAAACATCCCCTTAATCATGTCTATTCATAATTTTTTGGGTTGCCCCTAGGGGGGCAAACCCTTGTTTATGTGGGTTTTTGGCATATCCTAGGTATATGCGAGAATATCCCTAGGATATGCTGGTGACTGCTCCAAACCTCCTATTTCCTGTAAACTCTTGGTCAGCCCAATCATAAATAAAAGAGGAACCATAACTTTTCTGTTGTATTTTGATTTCCACTCTGTTTTTCCTTGCTTTTATTGTTGCAAAAGTGTAGTTTTTGTGGAATTTATGTGTTCTCTTATCACACTGGTTTATCTCTGCCGATTTATATATGCGTAATGTCTTTCAGAACTATTTTACCAAAAAAAACAAAGATGGTATTATCAAATGCTAGGGTTGTCTTCAATAGATTTGCAATAATTTGTTTAGTACCAGAAGAACAAGCTAATGTTACGGGTAGCTATACTTTAACTTTTGCAACATAAAAAGAGTTGTACTAGGTCTTTTGTAGCAGTGGATCAAGCACGTGAGTGTTTTAGAAAGTATGTGAAGGGGCAAGTACTATTCTCGTTGTTAAAAGAGGAAGTTAAAAGCTTTAAGATACATGCTTTCAAACCCTTTAAAAGTCACCTCCTTAAATATAAGGAACTTCATTAAAATGAATAGCCAAGCGAGATAGATGCACAAATGTTGCTGTTTATGTTTTTGTAAGTACTTGTTGGCTAATTGAAATATTCTGAATATAGCATTTTGCATATTTTGGGCAATTTTTGCTTTCAGTCTACTCGTTATTCGTTCTCCGTGAAGTTGCTTGCAATATCTTGTTCGTCCAAATGCACAAACATATGAAATATGTGGTGCTACACAAGTTTTAACTCTGGGATTGGAAAAGGCTTCCATGTCTGACCAGTAAGTCCTACAAAACCATTGGCTGAGAAGGGTGTTAAAGAATGTTAGCATGCAAAAGTACCTGGGGTCTATTCCTTGTCTATGTCTTATGGTTCACCAAAAAAAAACAATAGGCTTTGGTGTTATTTGTGAGCTTATCTGGCTTGCAAAACAAATAGGCTTTATGAATTCCCTTTACAGCTCAGAACATTTCCTTTTTTTTTTGGGACAAGCAAGCTTGTACTTCAATAATCCTTTTAAGCCAGCTATACTTCATGCTAATTTGAAGTAGTATAGTACTAAAGGTACTCATGAATTATCATATGGCTCCCAAGTCACAAATTCTTGTTTACAATCCAGTCAGAGGGAGATGTTAATGTGAATGTACATTGTAGACATGTTTTGATACGTATTACTACGCTGGGTCATTGACGGATCCGTTTTTATTTTTGCTTCATTTATCATGGCAAGATTTGAACATTCTTTATTCTGCAGGCTAAAATTGTAGGTAGAACTGTACATGACAAGGCTATATATGTTTGATGCTTGCAACAAGATAGTGTCGAACAGTCTCTATGACACGTGCAGGAACGATGACATGACGGAAGAGTTAACAGTGTTCGACGACATCGGCACTGCATCCAAGATGCTACATGTCACAACGGTAGGAGCATTGTTTCACAAATTTCTCGGTTAACATTAGGAGGTGCATTAGATACAATGAAAGCAGATCCTCGATCGTTGCGCCAAAGCATACTGAAGAGCCGAGGTAAATGCACGTTTGAGCTTAACCATGGACTCCAAATCATTGCCTTCGACAGGGCCTAGGCTGAGAACCCGATCCATAACTATTCAGCAACAAAAGTCATGCCTTTGCATTTTTAAATAGCGGTACTTTACTTGCAACTTCCATGTATTTCATGCTATTAAATTCTTAGCAACCTTCACCAATTTACAATATCAAGTTCCTCCTTCATACCCTGAACAAAGTTGACATGCAAAATAATTCTGCAAATGGGTAACATCACCTTCACAAAATGTCAATGTTTTAAAATGGCAATTTTAATTGATTGTGAAAACACGACTTTTAAGTATGATTTAAGCCACTTCACCCTCCGGCCATAGAGGGCAACCCTCCGTGCGCAGCACCTTGTTTGGGTTGCCCCTAGGGGGGCAAACCCTCGTTTATGTGGGTATGTGGGCATATTCAAGTATATGCTGGCATATACCTAGCATATGCTGATGACTGCTAAAAAACTTCTTTGCTTTTGTAAATGGTCTACATCCAGCCCCATTATCGACACTGCTACACAAACCCTATCCACGGGACTTGGCTATGGCTTACGCACCTCGGATTACGCCCTCCCTTCCTTCCGCCTTCCGTCGGGGTTCTCACGATTCTCATCTTTATGTTGCCTTACGAACGTTCTGAGAGGAGAAACAATGTTAGCTCCTTTCAAGGCATTGTTTTCAAAATTTTATGCCAAGGAAACTTTGGCTACCGGGGAGGAGTTGCAACCGTTTATGAACTTCTGTTCTAAAATAACAGCTATAGATCATATTGTTGTGATGAAAGTAACGTTTTTGTCACTAACAATATTGGCAATATGGCACATATGTTGGCAGGTCGCAGGTAATTCTCCTTCTTTTCTATTATTTCTTGCAATATAAAACAAAGCGTTAGGGATTTTATTCTCATTTCACGGTTCTCTGGGCACAAACAAATAATACGCCTAAATCTAATGATACTTTGCTCACTGTTTCTTTCTAGACAGGGAATAAGTTGGAGCCAGTCTGCACTTAAAGTTAAGGCGTTTGACAAAGGATTTATGGGTGAACCGAATGAAGTGAAGCCAGGAGGAGGTGAGTTCCATAAGAGCCCTGTTGGCTTGTTCTGTCAAAAGCAAATAGCCGCTTAGTCTAGCATATGAAGATGGTGGTCTTCATGCAAAGATATGAAGAGCATTCCCCATATGAAAAGCATGCCCCAGAACAAGCTTCTGTGAAGATGCCAAAGAGGCAGGTATAGAGGCGTATAATCGGTTCCAAGTTTCTAGTGAGTATATGCCAATGAGTTTTTCTATGTTGTCCCGGCTTATCCATTTTCACATTTCAATTTGTCTCTCAGTTGCAAGCCTAAATTTTGTTTGAAGATAGAAGGACAACATGGGCGGTATGTTGGTATCTGAGCAACTTCTTTTGCCCCCTTCCTTTAGTTGTTCCCGTTTCCATATAATTTAAGGCTATCTCAGTAGGAAGTGAAGAAGGTTTGCAAAGAGAAACGAATGCCGAAAATATATGATATCGTTGAGCAACGACTAGTTGTACACAAGAGCAATGCACATTACTTTCCCGAGTTGTAGCATAAAGAGATCTTAAACTTGCTTGGCACCGCATACTTTGATGATGCAAATTGGCGTTGCCGATTCTTTGTGAGCAGCTCATTTGGCTATTGACAACTTGCAGATGCCTAGTCGAAGCAAACCAAGTGCTAGATAACGCACTTGAAGTGAATGTTCTATCATTGGGTGCTCTAATTTCAGCGCATGGCAACCGGGTGGAGGCCCAACCGCTCTTGATCCGCATAATCTGATTGCTACAATTAGGTATGAAGTGTGATAGATCTATTTATATTGCTTTGCCATTAAAGCATGCACATTGATATTGGCCCTTGAACGGGGTAGACTGATCCATGTCACGTATTATCAACAGCTCTCTTCCTTGTGATATGTTTTTGGGAACCAATTTCTTTGGATATGTATGCAAAATGTGGAACCTTAGAGGAGGCGTGCCATGTTTTTGATAACTTGCCGAATCTGGATGTAGTATCATAGACGACTTTGATCATTGGATATACACAACATGCTAAAAGCGAAAATTGCTCTCCACTATTTTGAAGAAATGCAAAGATCAAGACATAGCACCAAATCTTTGCATCATATTTGAGCATTACGAAGGCATGTTCTAGCATTGAAGCATTCTTAAGGATGTGTCCAGAATGATGAAAACATTCTTGCTGTCCAAATTTTTGAAAGGATGCAGAACAATGGGGTAAAACCAAACAGGGTTACATTCTTGGGTATTTTGAAAGCTTATGGAAACATTGGCGATATAGTCCATGGCAGGAGAATTCATGTGCAGATAATTGGTAATGACCTGCAGCTTGATATTGCTGTCCTGAACACCCTTGTTGACATGTATGCCAAGTGTATGGCATTGGACGAAGCACGCAAATTGTTTGACAAAATGGCAACCCGGGATGTGGTATCATGGGGTGCAATGCTTTGTGGTAACAAGGTCATATTTCTCAGTCTTTTGAAAGCATGTGGTAGAATAGGATCCCTGAAATGCATCAGCAGATTATTGTAAATGGGTTTAAGTTAGACATTGCAGTGGGGAATACCATTCTTGATGTGTGTGCTAAATTACTTTGATAAAATGCCAAATCTAGCCATAAAACCAAATAAAGTGACCTTGTGTATCTTGAAAGCATCCTGTAATATTTGGGACATAAAACAGACAACGAAGATAGATGACCAGATCATCAAATCTGGGATGCTCATGGATGTACCCTTGGAAGCGCTTTGATTGATGCATATGCTATATGTGGGAGCTTTGAGAAACTGTCTGCACGAAATGTAGTGTCATGGAATGCCATTATTTCAGCATTTCTGCAACACAATAGATCTGATGTCGTGCTAGAGTACTTTAAGAAGATGCAGGAGATTAACTTAGAACCAGATAAAGTCACATTTTTGGGCATTTTGAAAGCATGTAGTAACGATGGAGCTATTGATCAAGGCAGATACATCCATAATAAGATCAAGCAAAGCGGTATAGAGCTAGATATAGTTGTAGTTAATGCCATAACAGATATGTATTCAAAGTGTGGGAGCATGACGGAAGCATGCAAAGTCTTTAACAAACTACCAAACCGGGATGTAGTAACATGGGGCGCAATTATTGATGGGTATGGTCGGGTTGGTAATGCAGCATTGGCTTTCCAGTACTTCTATGAGATGCAGCAAACATGTGTCTGTGAACGGTTCAGGATTATCTAAGAAGGACCATTATGATTTTTGTGCAAATCTTCGATAATGGAGGTCAACTAATGGCTAGAACTAAGAATGTATAAAAAAAAGCTCCTGTGTAAATAAAGAACGAAGGGATACTATCTATACCTATGGAGAAATTGATGTTTAGATCAGCACACTTCTCGCCGAACAAAACTTATGTGGATGAATATTTCAAGGTCCCCCCTTGAAAAGAAGGGGCAACAAGCTCTAAGGGCCTTACATAATTAAGAAGGAGGCAAGAACCCTTTAAATAACATGCTGTAAGGGTCGTAATAATTGTGTATTGTGCTAGATGCACGCAATTTTTGGGTTGCCCCTAGGGGGCAAACCCTCGTTTATGTGGGTATGTGGGCAATTTCAAATTTAAAAAACAAAAATAGCAATAAAAAATCAAATTCCTTGAATCTTGGAGAACCGGGCTAAAGTGCGTGCATGTGTTGAGCCCCGATAAAGAAAACTAAAACACCAACGATCATTCTTGCTTCTCGTCTTTCGATATGTTCAAGGTTTGAATGGAACCAATGGATTGTGTTTCTTTTTCCTATTTGCAACATTCAATTTGTGAGTTATTAGCGTATTTGAATGCCTTGACTTATGAATTATGAATTGGGCATAGAAATAGCATTCCACTGATACGTTTGAGTCCAGTTTTTTGGGTTGCCCCTAAGGGGAAAACCCTCATCCATGTGGGCAACCCTCCGTGCGCAGCACCTTGTTCATTTCCCTTCTTGCAAAGCAGATGTTATGGTCCTGATCTGATTCAACATCCATGTTTTACCATAGCTCGCGTATTCTTTGTGTTCGATCAAGCTTACAAGATTGATTATGAAGAAGATTATGTATAGACCTATTAATTTACTCTATGTGGACGACCTTTTACATATCATATTCCATATATAATCACTAAGTAAGGTGACCGTGTCTATTTCAACATGCTTAGAGATTTAATTAGTAAGGTGACCGTGTCTATTTCAACATGCTTAGAGATTTAATTGGCGACGCTATCACATCACTCCCTCTAGCTATAAGCTAAGAGTGTGCAAGTGATTACATCTCAAACTTGGGCTATAGAAATCCAACAATACACTAGGAAATAAATTATGACTCAAGCCCTCTTACATCATATTGATACCATTCTTGCACCATACTAATGCAACTCTAGATTAGCACTCTTGCTCTTGGCATGCAACCCAAACTTAAATCATAGAAACTATACTACACTGCACCTCTTGCATCAATATTCATATATGGGTATAATTCCTGACGATGTGGTTTCTAGGTCTTGCAACTGATGTTGATGCTTGAGAAGATGAAAACAACAAATTAAAAATCAGGCAAACAGACCCTCGGTCACTGGAGGGCAACCCTCCGTGCGCAGTTGTTTTCTTGACTTTCATTTCGCAAGGCTATGTGAAATATAGACTTGTTTTTGAATGTCCATTAATTTTTAGACTTTATTTTACATGGTAAAAGGGTCTTGCATGGCATGCAGCCTTCAATTTCCAGCCCTGGTTTGAACGTATTACCATTTTATAACGGTAATGAACAATTCTTTCCAAGAAAAAAAAAGGGATATTGGGAACGCATAAATGTCTCAAGTAATTTTCTAATACATGTAGTAATTATTGGTGGTAAGATTTCTTGGTCCCACAAAAGCAGGGGCTGTTTCCAGAAATTGGGCGTATGTGCAGATCTAAATCATGATTGTCAAATTTGCTTGCAGCATATTCTAGGAACGATTCTTGCTTCTTAGGGTTTCGCCATAGCTGCCTCTCTACACCACCACAGCAGAGATTTCGTTGAGGCAGCAGATGTGGCGTCGGCACTTCTATATTTCTTGAGCTTGATCTATTTATGCATCTCCCAAGTTGCACCATATGTGCTCATAGGTTTAGATTTCCTACATATAGGTGCGTATTTGCTAAGCATATAATTTTTATGCCAAGGTATAAAATTAAGTTGCCAACTTACAATAATATATTAACAAAACACTGGAAAAGGGAGAGGGTCATTGTTCCAAATGATTGCCTAGTTAACTAGGCTTTTATCCTTGAAATTTCTATTTCCTAAAGACATCTTCATAGTTCTATTTTACCATATAATATGGGGGGAAAGGCCCTCAAACCTACTTTTTCCGATATGAGCTACGTTTCTCGACTCGCGAGTTGAGAAAGGCCCTGAGAAAAAGAAAGGGATTTATTTATTTATTTATTTTTTTATTTTTATTTTTTTTTGCTCTGACCTGTCTTTCTCAAAAAAAAAAAAAAAAAAAAAGAGAGAAAGAGAGAAAAGAAAGAAAAAAGAAAGAAAAAAAAAGGAAAAATAAGAAGCTAATAGAGAAAATAGGGGAAAATGTGGTTTTTGTTTCCCTTAGCTAGGTTTCTTGACTCTGAGTCGAGAAAGGCCTCCAGGAAAAAAAAAAGGAAAAATAAAGAGGAGCTAACAAGAAAAAAAAAGTGTTTTTTTGCTCTGAGCCACATTTCTCGCCCTCACACCTCCTTTGAAGGATAGGGAAGAAGCATTCTTGAAGAATAGGGAACACGCATTTTTGACCCGGTCATTGTAGAATGAATGCAGCAAGAGGGTGCAAGATTGGTTGGACGGGCTAGTGGGTGGGCCATGAAGCACCTTCTCGTGAGGTTTTCCCATGTCTTCACGTCGCTTCAAGAGCTTACACAACCCGCAAGGGTGCTCTAGCCGTTCTTTCCCTCGGGTGGTCCGTTTGTGAAGAGGGTGTAACAGTTGTGACAACACGGCTGCCATTGGCTCTTCGTTCACTGTAAACTAAATTGTAGTGATATTATTTATCAATAAAAATTCATTGAATACTACCGCTTTGTTTGTAGAAAATGAATTATTTCATTGTTTTAAATTTGTACATGTTTTTAATTTCTCAAACTCGCCATCCGAGAAAAGGAGACTATTTATAACACTTAAGTTGTGTTTTTCACACTAGAAATTAATCTCTTAGTCAAACAATAATAGAGCCTTAAAAAAACAGGGTTCCAGAAAAAAGTGGGAAATGCATGAGACCACTTTAATGTAGTGCATCTTTTATGAAGAGCACATGTGGGCTTGACTTTGGGAGCCAAATGGTTTTATAGGTATCTAGACTAGGCCATCATGGGCCAGAGTTCTATCCTTGAATGCGAGTGAAATAATACATCAAACAAGAGCATTCATCCCAAGCTCGAAAAGACATTAGCTAGTATATCGCCAACTGAGGGAGGATCCATACCGGTTGAAGTCCATGGCTGCTGGTATATATACTAAAAAAGGAGTTGCTGGTAATGTAAAAGAAGCCGACAATATGGAAACCCTAAAATGGGCTTATTATGGGCAGATTAGGTGTACAAAACATAGGTACGTAAATACAAATTTTGTATAAAAGTGTAAAGTACGTACGAAGGTGACCTATGATTAATTATGGGGCCTAATATTCCCAAAATTGGCAGATAGGAGATCCCACTAACACGTGGAATGTTACATTCCCCCCCTCCTCCCCCCCCCAAAAAAAAAGGGACAGACACCATCTTCTATGTTGAAATAGTTAATCTGATTACAATTCAAGTAAAAAGATATACAAAAATCTTTGAAAGTCAATAAAAATTAATCTCATCATATGAAAATATAAGTGATTTTGTTAAGATGGTCCGAATTCTTGATTATAAATTCTAAAGAAGGAAAATTCCTCCTTCTAATCTTTGTCTCTTTCCTAAGCAGCCTCTTCTTCACTTGTGAATTTCCACTTGGAGGTGCTCGTTGTGTGTTCTCCTCTGTGTTAATGTCTGCAAGGTTCCTTTTCAGATTCTAGGGCAATCTAGGGAAGTTCCCCATATTTAAGCTGTTGACTTTGTGAAAAGCCAATGTTTCAATATATAGACCAAAGCGACCCATTGCTCTGGTGATCTTTCAAAAAAGCTGCTCCATTAAAAACGTAATTTTAAGTAAGCTAACATGAAAGACTGTAGGGACTCTTAATGTGGAGGAAGCTCGAGCTCATAAGCTAGGTTCCCCTTCTCTTAATCGCAAGTTTGAGCTATACTTCATCACTTTGCTCAAAAGTTTTGCCTTTCGGTACAGATTTGTATAGGCCTTTTGCCTCTCTTAATATGCTTTCCATTGTTTTTAATGTTTTTTCATATATCTTGCGGGTCAACTTGGCTAAGATCAAGGTATTATCATATCATCTTCTAGTGAGGGCCAAAACATAGAAATGTATCACCACATTCTAAAACATTTATGGATAATAAGGGCTCTCTATGCAATGCAGAACAATTGCCACAAAGTAGAGCTTTATGGGAACGATTTCGTTTATATGGAGTGGAAGTATGGAGGCCAATGATACACTTGCCACATGGGAAGATTTGGAACGTGTCCTGATAATCTTTCGGACTCGGGCTCTTGGAGCCAAGCTCAAGGTTCCTTACCAAATCCTCCTCCATGAGACATGATTCTTGCCTCTACAACGTGCCACTATGACACAATATGTACTCTATTGCTAAAAGGTGGTAAACAAGAGAGACACCTCACTTCCAAACCTTGCCTACATTCTGGCCATGGGTGCGCATCGCCTTAAGCCTGTTGGAAGGAAAGACATACATGTTGGTTCTCTAGATGGAATGCCTAGAAGCAAGGATGTATATAGGTGCACACTAATTATGATCACATCCTTTGAAGTAGTATCTCGATACATACTTCTTTGGGAAGCTTAAAAATGCCAATGCTTTGAAAATAATCAGGACAATACATTACAAAAGCCATATTAATCCCACACTTGTCGCGGCCAATAATGGCTGTTATCACATTTGCCCATGATAGATGTAGAACAATTGCATCCATTTGCACTGGTGCACACTATCTCTGAAATGAAACAGACAGATGGGCCTGTGAGAAGCGTGAAAGCATGGTATGTGAATGTTCTCAAATGGGATCCATTGAAGATACAAGCCACACTTTTTAAACTTCCCCGACGTTTACAATCGTCCAAGCACGATATATTGACAATATCACTCTATATCCCAGAGGTTCTCGACAAGTGAGGTGAAATATGTCCTGCATCAACACATTGATATGTACACATAAACATTGTTTGTCAGTGAGTCTATTACTATTGAAGTTTCTCCCTCGAAAACCCTTCGAGACGGGGCATTTTAAATCCTAGACAATAATGGTCTTATTGTGTTCGTTGTATTGTCCCATAGAGCTTTTGGTCTCCGTGGATGATAAAAGTCAATTCAATACAATACCTAAAACCTATTTTTGTTTGAGTGCATATTCATAAAGGGGTGACATAGGGCAGCAAAAGCTCCCTTTTTTTTTCCTTTCCCACAATTATACAATACATGTATGAAACTGTGATATCACTATACGGCATATCCCGATTTGTGGGAGCATACTATAAATGAGAATCTAGCTTTGGTACAGAGGCAAGCACAACTTTCCAACAACTCTTGATGCCTAGAGAGGCCCCCCGTGGAAATACCATCCAAACAAAATAACACACTAAAAATAGGTGAACCATAATACATAAAACTCCATCCCCTCTATGGATGGATATGTTCTATCATGTGTGCGCATCTCATAAATATTAGTTGGTCTCTCGTGGAGATGCCACACATGCGTGCGCGCGCGCGCACGGACGCGGGGTCAAAGACCTAAAGCCTAAATGTTGGTGCTTCTAGATTAAAAAAATGCTCTTGCCTCCTATAAAGCTTAGCTCATGGAAGGAGTAAGTGGTCCTATTGTATGCAAAGCTTTCCATTCATATCGGCATTCCTCCTCTTCCTCCTCCTCATAAGTAAATGTTGAAGGCCAATGTGGACCTAGCCTAGACCATGGTAGTGACATAACCTTAGTGACTAAAACGTGGATTCCAACGAATGTGGCATAAAAATGCTAAACTTTATTATTTGTCCCCATCCAATAAAATCTTCCATTGACTCATATGCTATTGGTGCAATTGGATATAATATAAGATCTTAGATTATGGATGAGGATAAACCACAGTGATGACATCTTATTTGCCGAATAATTAAAATGCGTATTGAATAGATGTTCACATTTAGCAAATGGGAAATTGCATGAAGATGCAATAGGATGGTTGGCACGAAGGGAACAATTACACGGTTGTAAGTTGAAATACGGGGGGGCCCTTTTCCTTTTCTATTATATGCCTTTATGTGAAAATGCCTTTATCTCACGATTTATAAGTGCTGAAATTGTCTTCTAGAATTAGAGCATGTAGGTTCCAAGGAAGAGATGACTTTGATAATTCTTTTAGACTAATAAGTTAGTTTGGGAAGAGGCGGAACCAAAATTCAATGGGCAAAGCGCTGGGGCGGCTAAGCAGGGCGGTCCGAACATTAGGGTTCTTGGTTTTTATGCTCGTTTCTTTGATCGTATCCTGTGCGCCCTGCCTCATTTCTCTTGCCGATATTCTCATCACCGGAAGCGCCTCGCTTTTTGCCCTCAAACCCAACTGGGCCGACTACAAATTTCGCTCTTCAATTATCGATATTCCTATTCTATCCTTGCTCAGATCCTTCATCGCAATAAGTAAGCAATCTATTCTTTTCTCTGCCCAAAATTCTCTTTTTGGGTTTTTTTTTAATTCAATTCCGTTGTGGGTTGTCTAATTCGCGTCTGTTCCTTTCAGGTTCATACAGTTTGTGCTGCAATTGCAATCTTTTATGCTACGAGCCGTATGTGGGCACGACGATTTTGTGTTTGGGGGGTTCTATAATTTATTTGATATCAAAAGCCTGTTTGCTGGTTCCGAAGGATTTAAGCAGCAGCTATGTGTGTGGATTATTGCTTGCCTTTGTTTCGTCTATGATTTTTGCGTTCGGGCATGTGGCCGTTGGATTGAAGACAAAATTGGAGGCTCAGAGACGGCTGCTGCTACTTTGGGGAGACGAAGAAGCTGTTGTGTCTAAATATTCCAAAAAGGTTGCCGATATTCCAACCCAGAAAATGCCCCAATTCTGGCATTGGTTTCTTCTAACTAGATATATAAATTTAGCTTCGAAGGGGCTGCCCCACCACACTCTTATTAATATCTAGCATGCCGTCCAATATATGGCAAAGCCGTCCAATATAATGGCAATGGCACATTGTATAGCAGTTTGACCACTTGAATTTTACTTCTCCATGCCCTTTCTGCTAAACTAAGTTGGGCACATATTTTTGCATCTCTTTCTATGTACATTTATACATTCAATTGACCCCCCTGTATTTTTTTCTGCTTGTCAATATTACAAATGGAAGGCTGAGATTAGTGAAAGTTTTTTTCGAAACCCTAGTATTAATGTTCTGTTTTGCATCAGGAGAAAACTCGATCTTTGCTTTTGATCTTCGATCTTTGATTGGCCTCCGCGGACGATAAAAGAACCTTCCTTCCTTCCTTCCTTCCTTTTGATCTTTGCTTTCACGCATGTGATGTGCAAAAATTTTCTTATGGCCATGATACATTTGCTTAGATAAATGCCTAGAGCAATAACATGGCAACTTAGATCCAAATGGAGGACATCCAAACTCGGCCCTTGTTTGCAGACCTATGCATTAAGAAATAAAAATTGAAAAAGACATTACAATCATCAACTAAATAGAGCCTATAGCTTACAATCTACATTGCATACACACCTAAATGCATAACCAAATCTCGAGTACTCATGAATGGTAAAAATAATGCATAACCAAATCTCGAGTAGTCGTGAATCGTGAAACAACATATAGCATACAAGGTAGTTGCTTAGGTGACTTGGCTATATCATGCATTTTGAATCCCTTTCAATAGCATACAAGGTAGTTGCTTTGGTGACTTGGCTATATCATGCATTTCGAATCCCTTTCAATAGTATTTATAAACAAGGTAGTTGCTTTGGTGACTTGGCTATATCATGCATTTCGAATCCCTTTCAATAGTATTTATAAACAAGGTAGTTGCTTTGGTGACTTGGCTATATCATGCATTTCGAATCCCTTTCAATAGTATTTATAACGTTTTGATGAGTGGCTCCAGATATCATACATACATATATTTAACTTATACTTATCTAACTTGAAAAGAGTTAGAAGATATGTGTTGTCACTACAAATTTTTAACTTAAATTGAGATTGATATATACCTGGAACAATAAGTGTCAACATGAGGTGGCTTGCTTTTGTTGCCATCCAGGAGGGATGTTATAATTCACTACCACAACAAGCCACACACTAAGATTTGAGGACAGGTGACCAAAAGGATAAATTTCGTCTAAACCAAAGGAAATACGCAAGTTTCTTGGTTCTATTTTAAACATAAGCCAGTTGTCCTCAATATGTTTCATTGTTTTACCATCAATTGTTGGTCGTAGAACTCCATCTATGCTCTGGTGCTTTAAATGATCTCCATAAGTGCAATTATTAAAGGGCATCACAACACCCTAGGTGTCAATGGCATATGCCGCAAGACCTTCCTTTGGGACTCATGTAATTTTCATCTTAGCATCATATCTACACTCATTACATTTGAGCGAGTTTGCATAGTCATTGCAGCAAAGAATACAATTATTGGGGCATGCGTGGATGGAATTATACTCCAGCCCTAATTGACTCAAACATTGCACCTCATCTATCCCTCGGAAGCCAATGCCCATTTGGTAGGCTATACCTCAAGAAGCTACAAAAAAATCAAATCAACATGTATACTTAAACAATTAAATAATAATAAAAATGATATGAAGCAAAATCTTACTTGAATAGTTGCAAAACACTATTGTTGCTCCATTTGCACATGGGGGTTTATAATTAATAGGCATGTTGCTAATGAAGAAGCATAGACTGATTGCGCCCATTCGCACAAGAGCACTGCCTTAGAATTGAGATAGGCAAATGGGCCTAGGAAGATCGCAAATATAGACTATGTCAATGTTGCCAACTGAGGATTATTGAAGACGAGTACCACATTCTTCAGAACTGCCCAGCCTTTGGCCCTATCAAAGCATGTTATGTTGGGTTGATTCCACAGAACCAATTGCTACATGTGGTGTTGGAGGTGGCTTCAGTGGGGGTCCTAGCATCATACCTCTGGGAGGTAATATGACATCGGTTTTTTTTAATATGGATAATAATAGGTCTTTTGTGTTCTTTGTTTGAACCCCATAGGCCTCTTTGGTCTCCATGGACGAAAAAAAATCAATTTAATTCTATTCTAAATTGAATGGCCCGTCCATGACTTGGTTGTTATTATCTTAGACTTCGAATGCAACTTCAGCACCTTCAATTTCATTTTCCAAAAAGTTGTTAATAGCTTCGACTAGACTAGACTAGGGAGCAAAATTCCCATCCAATGATAGATCTGTCTAACTAATTGATGTCGATAATTAAAGAACAATGATAACTATATGGGCTAATCCTTTATAGGATATAATGCTATATATTAACCATATGGCCTACCTCATCTCTTTCTCCTAGTACATTTGTTTGAATGGGTGCATTGAGACACAATCCATAAGCAAACTTATGGTGCTATTGAGTGTAAAATGTTATCTAGCTACTGCCAGCATTCTTTACACCAACAAAGTGCCACTTCATCAAAATAGTATCACATGGATCACATATCTGAATATGTACCACACTCACAGGGGGTTCCAAGGGGATTTGATATGGATGCATAATTCACCATTCTTGAGCTATAATATGCAAAGTGCATGGTAAAGAAAAAACTAGCCTCCTGTGAAGTTCACAAATTCCTTCAAAAGTATGGTCGGTACTTTGATATGCCACTTCTAGTTGCTAAATGCTTTTATCACACATATAGAGCTTGAGGAGTTGAACTATTCTTGCGACATGCAAACTTTTCCATGCACAGAGAATGCCATCCTGCTTCCAATACTTGATGCTTGCAAGCAATATCTTGAAGACAAGAATATTGCTCCTCAATAAGAGGGTCTGATGACATAAACTGAGAGGGAGATGAACTAGAAGGAGGCAGTCGTGCAGAAACAACTTCAAATGACGGCACAAAAGTCGGTAACATTGGTGAATTAACTAGTGCAGGAGTAAACAAAGTAGATGATGATCGGTCTATCCTTAATATTAAGAAACATCTTGGCAAGCGCTAGTCCATTAAGCAGATGTAGTTTGAGTTTGAAGAAAAGAAGACTTAACCATGATGATTGAGGAATAGAAATACAAGCAAAAGAGACACATAAACTTGAGGAACATTAACAATAGAATGGGTAAGATGCATGTCCAATCTATTGGCAATAGCAATCATAAAATCAAGAATTTGTAATTCAAGTGGAAAACCTTTCTCGCAAAACAATAAGGCATGCGCAATGCACCAGACTTCCTTGGCAGGAATCCCGAAGAATAAATTTGGTATTGAAGATAATGCCCCTAAAGAATACCAACACCACGTTTTGCAAGCCTATCCATTGTAAGTGAGGAGTCGAACATAACCAGCAAGAATGCAATAGCTTCAAACACCTTCAAAGATGCATAATGAGGAAGATCAATGATATTTTAGCCAAAATCCAATTGGCATACAAGTGCATGAAGATTTTGAATACATTGCAAAATAAATAGTATGATCAATCTCAACAAGTGGCAGGCTAGCTTGTATAAAAGCAGTTGAGCACTCCTATACCTCATAGAAAATATGTTCCAAAAGCATTTGAACATCCATTCGAGCATTCTGTGCTTGCAAGTCGTTCAGATATAAGATTCTTTTTTATTGTTCTGCAACATGATATTCAATGCAGCAGAGATATTCAATGCGGCAGAGACATGAGCAGATTGCCCACCAGATGTCATATCACGTTTGATCCAATTACTCTGCCAAAGTAGTATGACGTTAAACTACTAAATTAAATTAAATTAAATCTTGTAAAAGACACCCTAACTACTACATTAGAAGAACGCCAAAAGCAGAGGCACCACTAGAAGTAGCAATGATGGTTTCCACTTGAGAAGTAGAAAGAGGTGCAGATTCAAAAAGAGGTGGGATGTACTGTAAATCCATACTTATATTAACAGGCGCAGGGCCAAAAGCAAGAGGATTGAGGGGAGCATTTATTTGGTAAATTAAGAAGCAGCAAAGAAGAGTTATATCATGCACAGAAGAAAAAATGAAGTGCCAACTACCATTTTAGAGGCACCCATGGTTGAAAAAAAGCATTCCCGAAGCTAGGGAATTAGAATTATTTGCCCTTTGAGATTTATTGATTCGACTCCTTAACACTTTGGCCATGTCCTTAAGCAAGTTATACAACTCCGATGTCCTTTCGAGGGAAGGAGACTTCTAACACCTAGCGCATAATATGTGTGCAACCCTCCGCCGTCACATCTCAATGCCATGATGCCAGTTCCAAATATCTCACTTTGCACCCTTTGCCCCGACTATCTCACTCAAATCCAAATCCATACCCATCACTCAAATCCAAACCCTAAATAACCATTGAGAATATTTAAATACCCTATGGAATTGTAACGCAAGAAACATGGCTTCAAAAGAACCTCTTCTGTAAAATCCCACGATAATGATAATAATCATGTCTTTTCAAGACCTCAAGATAATAGAACAACTCAAGACCAACCTTTCCCTCCCACCTTCATTTCTAGCTAACTTCTTCCCTCACCCCTTACCAAAAGTTTATCCCAGAACTCCAAAATCGAAACTCTAAACCACCTTAACTTTGCTAATGCTACATGCAGCTGAAGACTCTGTTTTTATTTGCTTTTGCATCTAATCGAAGCAACATACCCTGCAAAATTAAACAAAACCACACATAGCAATACGACGTGTCCACCAGAGGAAATGAAAGGAAGCGGGACGGGATCCGCCATACCTAAAACTTCCTCCTATCCCCTGTTATTTCCGGACTCCTCGACTTCCTCCTCCTTGTCTTCTTTCGACTACTACTTCGATGGATGGCAACCCAGGCAGGAAGAAACTTCACATAACGCTGTGAGAGAAGATCATCCATACTGTCAAAACGGTATATCCAGCGGTACAAAAAGTATACCCACCCAAAAAAAGAAACAACACTCTGAAGTAAAATGACAATTTGTTACAACATTTTGAGAAATCATAACTATGAATCAAATTATACCCAAAATAGCACGCTTAATGCTACTAAAATATCTTACTAGAGAACTGTGCCTCATTAATCAAAAGACTGTTGACATTTCCATGGAATAACATGACAATTTGTTACAAAATTATGAGAAATCATAACTATGAATCAAATTATACCCAAAATAACAAGCTTAATGCTGCTAAAATATCTATCTTATGAGAGAACTGTGCCTTACTACTCAAAAGACTATAGACACGTAAGTGAATAACTCTGCCTACAAGTGAATAAACTCGTATTCTCTCACTAATCAGCAGCATTTTTGGATTACCCTCGCATTTTTTATATGGAGTCAAGGAGGAGACCATTAAAGTAACTTGGAAACTACCTTTTAATTGTTGATTCTGGAAGGCGCACCTTCTTTCATGGTTCTTTCCTTTCTAGCAAAAACTATTTCCCAAACTCTCCTTCAATCTCTGAAGAAAATGAAACCAGAAAAGGAGAACGCCCTGTTCAAGTTTTTCTTTAAGAAAATGACTTTAATAGTCAATTTCTTGTCATAGTTCTCACTTCCTGTATTTATTATCTTCAATCAAAATATTCGAACCATTATCAGCCTCAAACTGCAGCATGTGTTCCCCAACAATAACGTAACTCAAGGCACTTTTTGATATTCCAAATCCCATTGACAAAATGCATAAGACTGTCAAAATTGCTAATTATTCTGCATCAAAAGTTGACATTTAAGACATCAACAACAACTGTCATAAACAGAAAGCTGGCCATGTAACCATTCATGGCCAGCTTTCTGCCTTTGAATAACTGGAACATCTTGATGAATAAAAAGAAAAGTTGATCCAAAACTCTGTTACGAGATATACCCTCCATATGCAAATACCCCTCAATCCCAAAGCTACAAAGCATCCAGCCTTTCAGATACCTCATGATTTCTCAAACCTGATGTGGCTGCCCTTAAGCTATCTCCTATGTTATTTAAGGCACTCAGAAAGGCTTCCCCAAGTTGCAGAGTACGAGTTAACTTCTCCTTCTCAAACTCCAATCTAGACCTTTCTAGAGCCATCTCTTCCTTGTGTCGTTTTTCTCTCATGGTTTCACATTCCTTTAGTGCATCCAGAATGTTTTTATTATTTATCTGGAGTATGTGGCCAAGGCCTTCAGCTACTTTTGTAAATGCTTTCCTTTTTTTACCTTGTCCCTCTCCACTGTTTTCCTCACATTCAGATTCAGAATGATCAGCGCTGCTCCCAGCAGCGTGTGTTGCATTTGATCCTGCACCCACTTGGCAACATGAGCATAGCAACCTATTGATATTAAAATACATGCATGCTAACTAGAAGATGTTAGAATAACAATATTTAAAAGCAGCAATATGGATTCTTGGCATGTAAGGATGTGAGGTATCTAAAACAAAGGCTGTGTATCCAACTATGTTAAGAACCCTTAAATTTGTCAACAGTCGTACAGAATTCCCTAAAAGGAAAAAGAAAATATAACTTGATAAAATTAAACACACCTATATACCATTTCGCATTACCTCAAATATATAACAGAACCTGAAAAGCTTTGATGGTTCTCTAAATTCCACACTTGAACAATCTTGAATGCAAGCACTAACAGCATGACACTTATGGGCCACAATTTTCACACCCTGGCATGGTTGAAAACAGCAGTGAGAAGGTAACATTTTCGTTTACCACGATACCACTTAGCTGACATACTACCAAATGGTAAATCGGGATTTAGGTAAAATATGATTTCTGAAGGTCTATGTAGAAAGTGACAGAAAATGTGGGCATGCTGGATGACAGTCATACTCGCGCAGAGAAGAAAATAGCAGGATCAGGCCACCTAAGCTTGCCTTAGCAGGGGAGATGTTCCAATCCTATAGCACTGCAGGCCTGTAAGGAAGACTGATCATTCAGGAGAGATTGGACAATGAAATGAAACCTAGATGACACTGCTGACGTAACTGTATCGTGCAATGGCTCTACAAAATAGTGCCTTAATGAAACCAACAAACTGTTGGATTTTCTCTTGTACTCTAATCATGGTACTTTGTATTTTAGAAATGGGGGAGAAGCAAGAGGATAACTAAATTTGAGCTTGTGGCATATCTTAAGTAGCCATGCTAATCAAGATAAAAGTGCCATTGAGCTTTTAGCCACGTTTTGCTGATGTTTAAGGATGAAACGGAGAATTTTAAGGCTGAGGAGAGAAGACTCAGTCTAATTCTGGTTTGTATGATCTGTTTTATGAATGCAAAATCATACCCTACTGTGCCTACATACCAAATGCCTGCCCTCATAGCTCTAATTATCGTGACAAGCAGTATACTTCACTCCATATAACTTGCAAACCAATGAGCATAAAGATCTAGTGGGAGAATGATCGACATTTCATTAGTAACTCACCAACTAGTTAGATCTAGTAGCATTTGAGTCCTTGTAATTTGAAGAAGAATACTAAAATGCTTTCACGAGCTATAGCTCTTCAGTAACTAATGAATTTACCATTGAGAACACGCCATATAGGTGTAGACGATGTATCTACCACAAGCTCCCCAGAACTGACCGCCCTATTTTTTGCATGCCATTCAATCATCGCATCATAAATTTCTTTGTGAAAATTCCTTGGCAACCTGTTAGCCCGTTTCTCATCCATATTCATAAGCCAGTAAGATCTTACACCTCCACAAGCTGCATTTCTTTCATTCTCACTAATTCTTTTAAATTCAAGACTCAATGCTTGCCATTTATCATGGCACTGATATGCACTACGATGCACATTTAAGCTCCAACATCTATCTTCAATCCACTCCCAACGCTCTCGAGCCCTTTTAGCATTAGAAAGGGCTTGGGCATCTCTTTCCTTCTCTTCCATACGAGCTTTGATGAGAACAAGAATCTCTGCCACCATCCAAGAGCCCCGTTTGAAGGAGCGACCCTTCGAATCAAACGTATGAAGATTAAGAATCGGATTTGGGCCTGTTTCTCTAAATTCGCTATGGAAAGCGCCGGATTCCTCCGCGATCTGTTCCATATGCCAGACGACATGGCTGCTAGAGGGCCCCTGTATTCGCCGACGTACTGTGACGTGGCGGCGAGATTTACATGTGTATAATATAGTTGGGCAATTAACAGTTAAAAATACCAGAGGGGTTGCCCTTGGGAAAGATTATGTTTGTTTTTCATTTGTTAGCACATGGAGACGCTGTTTTCCAATTATACTAGTTACCGCTAATATGTTTAGTTGTGAAGGTTATAGTAATGAAGCATACAATAATTAGAAGTGCGAGATGAAGCGTCATCTAGGAAGAAGGGGATATACACCCCTACGAGCCCCTTACAGGAGATAAATGGGCGAGCTCGGGGGGGCGATTATGGGCTCATTTACATGGTTATGAATTACATGGTTTACATGGTCACTACTTATTAATTTTTTCTTTTTCACTAACCACTGAATGAGTTTTCATTCTCAACGAATTTTAGGGTTAGAAAAACGCTGAGGGATGTGGCATGAACATGCTGAGACAGTATCCCAGACCTGCAATCATGCTTAGGTATGGCCGCCTTTTCTATCTTAGGTTGCTATCACGGCTTTGCATGGCTCTGCTGGATTCCTTCAAGGTTTACACCAAGAGGACATGACGGTAGTCAGGACTACCAGGCCTTCATACTAATCGGCCAAAGGCTTTCTTCTTATAACCATGGATGCTTCATTCTATTTCCTTCTTTGATCACAGCCAAGTCTGGCCGCCCTGCTCCTTGTATGGGCAGAAAGAAAGGCGACCTGAATTTCGCCACTAGAAAGAGGATTCATGAGGAGAAAATGAAGAATGCCAAGAGGAAAAAGGTATATGAATTCCATAGCTCGGTGGTGAGCCCCAATCCCAGCAAACTTGCAAATGCCAATAGGGATACTGGCAACACAACTATGCCTGCACAAAAGATTGATACCCAGCAGCCTGTTTTTGATCCTGTACACAATTCTGGCCAAATAGCTCCACCTGTTGCCACTGATTTGCAGCCTACTGTGAGGAACATGGCAGACCATTCTAACACTAGGCGTACTATTCAAGCTTCTATTTAGTTGAACAAGGAGGATTATGTTTCAAATACCACTCAACCAACTCAGGTTCAGTATTTGGTTTCTTATATTTCTTGCATCCTCTTCTTGTAAATGCCATTGATCTTCACTCCAGGTGAATGTATTTTGCTAACTTCTTTCCTCGCAAATGTAGTCTAGTTGTTAAATTAGCCCTATCATAAATGCCTTTTTGGCTTGCTGGACTACTATTCTATGCTTCGGGCTAGATAATCTTCTTGTAGGATTGTTAAAATCAGAACTATATAATTATTTAACCATTGAATAACATACTGAACTATGTTATTCAGTATTTGGTTTCTTATATTTCTTGCATCTACTTCCTGTAAATGCCATTAATCTTTACTCCAGGTGAATGGATCTTGCTAACTTCTTTCCTTACAAGTGTAGTCTATTTGTTAAATAAACCCTATCATAAATGATTGTTTGGCTTGATGGGCTACTATTCTATGCTTCGAGCTGGATAATCTTCTTGTGGGATTGTTAAATCAGAACTATGTAATTTTTTAACCATTATGTGTTATTAGGCATAGTTTTGGAGCTTTTTTGAAGTATGCTACTGTTTTTGACCCTGTTACTGTTTGTACATCAAGCAGAGTGAAGGGGATGACCTAAGAGATCCCACGACATCTGCTACACATTTCATAGCGACCATACTAATGCTCGTTTTTTATTTGTTGGGTGCAGGTATCAGGATCTCTTACTCTTTGCATTGATGTTCCTAGGAATCTACTTCTGGAGCTTTCTTTCATTTTTTTGTGAAGATTCTGTTGTAAGTCTTTAGGATACCACTGATAAATGGTGAGTATCCAAGTACAAGTTCTGGTTTTTTCAATATCTTTCTCTTTATGAGAATTACAAGAATAACGGTTATGATTTAGTGGTAATTGTGTTACCTCATTTTGTTCTGCTGAACTTGACTTTAAGCAGTGATATTAAAACAAGATCTTGTCTTCTATTAATCTCGTTTGTCTATTTCTGTGAGATCTGATATTTAGTAGTAATATTATACAATATAGATTTTTCTCTTAAAACTAGTTGCATTTGTTCATGGTTTGCAATTTTTCCTTGTTTAATTGGGATAGTATCTTTTATTTCTTTTCCTTCTACTATCCATCTGATTATTGCTCTAAAGGGTTCATGTATTGATATTATATTACCATCTATATCATCTGAATATTGGATCAGGCCCAATATAATTTGGATATCATCTTCTATTTCATTTACTTTATCTGAATTTGGGTCTCAAAGGTCTCAAAGGTTTAGTTCTAATTTTTCATTATCTATAAATTGATGGTCCATATTCCTATATTTCCATTCTACAAATCATAATGTCTTATAGACCGTGACCAGAAATGTCCTATGTACAAATAATTTTATTAACCAACCTTGGCTTAGGATTATTTTACACCGATAATTCTAAGGCTGCTAATTGATACTTATTTTTCTAAAATGAACTATAAGTATAATAGTCTTGTCTTTTGACATGACTAAAAGGTTTTTTATTCTGTTCTCAGTTTTCAGGTTATACTTGAGACCAAGGTTTGGTTAATTTCTTGGTGTACTCTTTCTATATATATAACCGAGATTCTTCTTTTGACATATGTTTTTCTGATTATTTAGGACAAAACCACTCTTCCTGAAGATGTTGGTACCTACAACTATTGGATTAAAGAACTTTTAGAGCTGGAATATGACAAATGTGGAGTGGACAGTCCAAATGTTGCTGTTCAGATGGTTCTGGCCTGCATAAAAAACAAGCATATCCATAATTATATCAAGTTCAGAGAATTCAATCTGGTTGAAAAGAAGTGGTCTTCGGTCTCATGCCTAGGCTTTAGTGGTTGGTTCAAGACCTTTCATCTTATCAAAAAAACCAACTATGACTTTGAAAAGTCATAGAATCTGCCATGAAGATGACACTGGGAAAAAGTTCATGGTTGGCCTCACTGCCATGGAAAAGGCTAATGATATCAAATACCTTACCTTTGAAATTGATGAGGTAATAGCTCCAGACGAATCGCATGAATGCCTTTTTACTGATAATGACCTCTCTGAAGCTGATCTTTTGAGACTTCTTGACAAGGTGAATGACTATTTTCCCAATCAAGTGCAAAATATAGAGGATAGGGTCCCAAATCTTACTCTTGCAAATTCTACATGTTTTCCCATTATTACTGAACATGCTGTTGCATGTTTGTCTGCTGCCTATGATCATGTTTTGTGGAAAAGCCAGAATTTTGGAGCCTTGGCCCCATTGGACCTTGAGACTTAGCCTTTGCCGGAATTTCTGACAGTGAGGTCAACACTGCTAAAATCAAAGCCCTGAAACTAGAAAAGTACTTCATCATGGAAAAAATGGAGGTACCATTTGATATCACCTTTTTTTATCAAACTTGTACTAAAAATACTGGACTGTTTGTTAGTCAAAAGGGTAACATGGCTTATCCTAATGAAGATCGACGGGACTTCTACCTAAAAAGGGTTTGGAGGACACATTGCCCGTACTTCAAGTGCAAGTGCAAGTGCGAGAAGAAGAAAAAAGATAAGAAAAATGATAAGAAAAATGACTGCCCGAGTGGCATCATTTGGTTTGACCAAGGAGTCTAGTACCTGCTCAATCACATGGAGGTCATTTACCCAGGAACAACTCCAATGGCAAAAATGGTCATTATGCCAAAGCTGCTGAACAAGACTATGAAATCTGCTGTGCTATCCTTCATATCTTATCTTGAAGTTAGAAGGGTACTACTGGAAATGGCCATGGTGTATGCCGAGAAACCTCAAACGAACCTCAAAATGATGTTTGGTAACAACAAGCTCTCGGAAGTTGCTGAAATCCATCAGACCTACTTCCTTTATGAAAAATCTACCTTCCAATAGACGACCTTCTTATTCTGTACCTAGCAAACCTTTATCTACTGGCAGCTGGAAACCTACTACACCTTTCATTCCAAAAATGCCACCTAGAGTGACCACTGACCCAAGGGCTCCTCTCCCTATGGTTGGCTGCAATTATGAACAGAAAACTGATGTGAGCACTAGTCATGGCAACTTTGATCACTCTGTCATCAATCTGGATGACCACTCTGTTACAAAAGGTGGGAATAAGGTCATATCCCTGGAAGACTGCTCACAAGTTCAACTCACTTATCCCGAGGAAACCTAGTAAGTTCTATCTTTGATTGCACTTTATATTTGCTTTTACAAAGTATATGGTTTGTATTATGACTTTATACCTCTCCAACTCTGATATGCCTGAGAGCTATATCAACTTTAAACAGACTACATCTTTTAAACGGCTTTAATTAGTCCACTTACAACTCAAAGGTACTTCTGCCAAAATATTTTTAGTTAATTTCGATTTTTGTTTTTTATACTAATGGTTGGTAGTTATGTAGGAGCCTTCTTCCATTTCTAGATCCATCTCTAGAGACTGTAAGAGGAGGAAGCATTTGGTTACATCCAAACAGAAAGAGAACTCCAAAATAGTCCATTTCACTTTTCTTTCCAAAGTTTTGGACAGATTCAACATCAAAGCCATTTTCTCCAATGTCCTTAGTACTTCAGCAAAAAGGTACAGATCTTGTGAATAACACAATTTTCTCATGGCGATACATCGAGCAAATTCGACAGAAAGTCTATAAACCTGCTTCGATATTTTCGTTAGGCATTGCTGGCAAATGCCCGTGCAGTAACCCGAATATCAGCAAGTTCATTGACCCTCTGATTGGTCATGTACGAAGTACAGACCTAGAAATCATCCACTCTCCTAAACTAAGGAAGGCATTTGCTAATGGCCTGAATCACATCCCGGATGATCCTTTTAACATTCAGGATTTTATGGAAGAATGTACAGATTTATGCAAACAATTCTTCCAGGTACACTACTTTGATCTTTTGGATGTTTCCAGAGGTGGACAAAGAAAATATTACTGATCTGGTATTGAGATTCTGCCATTTTGAAATGGTGCACTATAAAAGAAATTTGCCCTCCAAGAGATTCCTGTGGAAAGACTTGGAGGTTACAAAAAATCTGAACTGGCTAGTCCAGAACTTTTATATCTCAGGGCTTGATAAAGCCACTAATAATGACTCCTTTGTCTGCCAAAAACATATAAAAGAGATGACTTTGACTAGACTTAGTAGCTCCGATTTTGAAAAGATCAATTGTTCAGTTGAAACAGTTAAAATGCTTTGTCTTACTGAAATTCAAGGGTTTAATTGCGGAGTCAGCTCCAATAGGCTCCCATATCTTATGGTCATTTACAAGGCTCATAAACAAGAATACAGGTGGTTGACTAATGCTCACAACACCATTTACTCAGAAATTTCAGATTTGACTACCCTTATTCTGAATGACTTCATTAGTATTTGGCCCAATATCTGCCACAGGCAAACTGCTGAAATCAGGTTATGGAACAAGAACATCAATGCATGCTGGCTCATAAACTCGTCCATTGATGTCATTCTAAACCTGACACTAAAAATTCATGACGTCCTTGCTGCAGATATCATGAAATGCTATGAGAATATACCTCTAAATGGTGAAGATGGCATTGTAAACATTATAAATGAAATAACTGACCCTGTCTGGGACTATAGGATGAAGGTTGAGAGATGCTTCACCTCATGATCAATTCCAAAACAGGGACCATGACCGTGAAATGGTTCAAATCCCTAAAGAATGATCTATTGAATGCAGGATGGCGATGTCTGCATAGGAGTGAATTCCAAAAAATTTAATGCCTGTTTGCTGAATAATTGTTTTTTGCAATGGTCCTCGGAAATATGGAGACAGTGCAAGGGTATCCCTATGGGATTTGCTTCTAGTCCCGCCTGGTGCAACCTGTATTTAGCCTGGTATGAACTGAATTTCATTCTCAAGCTAGCTAGAAATGGCAGAATCAAAGATGTTGCTAGGTTTCAATATGCCTCAAGGTATATTGATGATTTAAGTATCATTAATGGAGGTGACCTGCAGGAATTTTTTTCAAAAGATTCTAAGATTACCATTTACAACATGGAGCATCTCTCCATTAAGGATGAAACTTCATATTGTCAAGCTTTGGATGGGACAAACAATTTTGGCTTCAAGGTCAACTTCCTTAATCTATCCATAATGACTACTGACGCGGAAAGTTTTCCATCAGCAGATTTGACAAAAGAAACAAACTTCCTTTTGAAGTCTACAAATTCATTAAAGCTGAAAGATGTAGGCCTTATGGGCAAGCCTTAAAAGTCATCATCTCGCGGGTTTTACCATATGTCTATGCTCATTCTTGCCCTTTTTCTGCTGCTAAGGATATTAAGGGGCTTATTGATACATTCTGCATCAATGGATTTGGCCAAAAAGACATGATCAAATATGTGACGACAACCTTACAGAAAAGCCAGTTTCCTGGACTGTTATATGGATATGATTAATATTCTGGTAAGATCTTTGTATACTTGAGTAGCATAGGTTAATATGCATAGTGAGGGTAAGGCCTGCTGGTTGCAGCAGGATCCTAGTCTCCTTGCTGCAACTGTTTTAGTTCTAGGTCTTTTGCCTTAGAACTACATCTTCAATTTTGTACAGGCCCCCTGATCTACGACTGGAGGCAGGGTTCTTTTATTAAAGGTATGTTTTGTCTACTAATTCAGAATGACGTCTTCACTATACCAATCTGACAACATAAGTCTTGACAAATGATTATGGGCTCATTTACATGGTTATGAATTACATGGTTTACATGGTCACTACTTTTTAATTTTTTCTTTTTCACTAACCACTGAATGAGTTTTCATTCTCCAGCGAATTTTAGGGTTAGAAAACGCTGAGGGATGTGGCATGAACATGCTGAGACAGTATCCTCAAGGCCAGACCTGCAATCATGCTTAGGTATGGTCGCCTTTTCTATCTTAGGTTGCTATCACGACTTTGCATGGCTCTGCTGGATTCCTTCAAGGTTTACACCAAGAGGACATGACGATAGTAAGGACTACCAGGCCTTCATACTAATCGGCCAGAGGCTTTCTTCTTATAACCATGGATGCTTCATTCTATTTCCTTCTTTGATCACAACCAAGTCTGGCCGCCCTGCTCCTTGTATGGGCAGAAAGAAAGGCGACCTGAATTTTGCCACTAGAAAGAGGATTCAGGAGGAGAAAATGAAGAATGCCAAGAGGAAAAAGGTGTACGAATTCCATAGCTCGGTGGTGAGCCCCAATCCCAGCAAACTTGCAAATGCCAATAGGGATACTGGCAACACAACTATGCTTGCACAAAAGATTGATACCCAGCAGCCTGTTCTTGATCCTGTACACAATTCTGGCCAAATAGCTCCACCTGTTGCCACTGATTTGCAGCCTACTGTGAGGAACATGTCAGACCATTCTAACACTAGGCCTACTATTCAAGCTTCTATTTAGTTGAACAAGGAGGATTATATTTCAAATACCACTCAACCAACTCAGGTTCAGTATTTGGTTTCTTATATTTCTTGCATCCTCTTCTTCTAAATGCCATTGATCTTCGCTCCAGGTGAATGTATCTTGCTAACTTTTTTCCTCTCAAATGTAGTCTAGTTATTAAATTAGCACTATCATAAATGCCTTTTTGGCTTGCTGGACTACTATTCTATGCTTCGGGCTGGATAATCTTCTTGTAGGATTGTTAAAATCAGAACTATATAATTATTTAACCATTGAATAACATACTGAACTATGTTATTCAGTATTTGGTTTCTTATATTTCTTGCATCTACTTCCTGTAAATGCCATTAATCTTTACTCCAGGTGAATGGATCTTGCTAACTTCTTTCCTTACAAGTGTAGTCTATTTGTTAAATAAACCCTATCATAAATGATTGTTTGGCTTGATGGGCTACTATTCTATGCTTCGAGCTGGATAATCTTCTTGTGGGATTGTTAAATCAGAACTATGTAATTTTTTAAACCATTATGTGTTATTAGGCATAGTTTTGGAGCTTTTTTGAAGTATGCTACTGTTTTTGACCCTGTTACTGTTTGTACATCAAGAAGAGTGAAGGGGATGACCTAAGAGATCCCACGACATCTGCTACCCATTTCATGGCGACCATACTAATGCTCTTTTTTTATTTGTTGGTTGCAGGTATCAGGATCTCTTACTCTTTGCATTGATGTTCCTAGTAATCTACTTCTCGAGCTTTCTTTCATTTTTCTGTGAAGATTCTGTTGTAAGTCTTTAGGATACCATTGATAAATGGTGAGTATCCAAGTACAAGTTCTGGTTTTTTCAATATCTTTCTCTTTATGAGAATTACAAGAATAACGGTTATGATTTAGTGGTAATTGTATTACCTAATTTTGTTCTGCTGAACTTGACTTTAAGCAGTGATATTAAAACAAGATCTTGTCTTCTATTAATCTCGTTTGTCTATTTCTGTGAGATCTGATATTTAGCAGTAATATTATACAATACAGATTTTTCTCTTAAAACTAGTTGCATTTGTTCATGGTTTGCAATTTTTCCTTGTCTAATTGGGATAGTATCTTTTATTTCTTTTCCTTCTACTATATATCTGATTATTGCTCTAAAGGGCTCATGTATTGATATTATATTACCATCTATATCATCTGAATATTGGATCAAGCCCAATATAATTTGGATATCATCTTCTATTTCCTATTCTATTCTATTCTATTCTATTTCATTTACTTTATCTGAATTTGGGTCTCAAAGGTCTCAAAGGTTTAGTTCTAATTTTTCATTATCTATAAATTGATGGCTCCATATTCCTATATTTCCATTCTACAAATCATAATGTCTTATAGACCGTGACCAGAAATGTCTTATGTACAAATAATTTTATTAACCAACCTTGGCTTAGGATTATTTTACACCGATAATTTCTAAGGCTGCTAATTGATACTTATTTTTCTAAAATGAACTATAAGTATAATAGTCTTGTCTTTTGACATGACTAAAAGGTTTTTTATTATGTTCTCAGTTTTCAGGTTATACTTGAGACCAAGGTTTGGTTAATTTCTTGGTGTACTCTTTCTATATATATAACCGAGATTCTTCTTTTGACATATGTTTTTCTGATTATTTAGGACAAAACCACTCTTCCTGAAGATGTTGGTACCTACAACTATTGGATTAAAGAACTTTTAGAGCTGGAATATGACAAATGTGGAGTGGACAGTCCATTGCTGTTCAGACGGTTCTGGCCTGCATAAAAAACAAGCATATCCATGATTATATCAAGTTCAGAGAATTCAATCTGGTTGAAAAGAAGTGGTCTCCGGTCTTTTGAAATATGCTACTATAAGATTTCCTGTAGAAGGCGTGGGACGAAGAGGTAGAGTTTACTCCTGTAGTACTCCTCCTTGAAGATTGAAGCATTGTACTTTGTACTTTTTATATATAATACAAAAATTCTCCTTGCCTTCAAAAAAAAAAAAAAAAAGGGAATGACACCTCCGTGCCCTTCACACAGACACTTGCCCACAAGTGGTTCAAGTCAAATGGTCTTTCCATGGTGATTGAGTTGCCATGGGAGGGGAATTTTCCATATTTATAATGATGGGGGCATCATATAGATTTGGGGAGCGTCACATATACTGGCTTTTTGAGCACCCTTTGCCAGAAGGTCCTGGGATTATGGCCCAGAAGGAAGAACATTTCCTGCTGATGAGCCACGATGTATTTGGCCTTCTTAGCCTTAAGAAGAAGGCGGTGTTGTCTAACGCGTGTGGGGGTAGAGCAGGGTCTGTGATCTAGCGGAGCCCCCACTTGTGTTCCTTGCACTCCGCATCAAACCAACGATTATGCGGAAGGTCATGGCCCACGTGGTCCTTTGGGGATGGCTTCTCCAAAAGCACCTTGCTGTCGCCGCCCCAAGGACATCAATCAGCCCGTCATCCTATTGGTCTAGTGTTGGGGATTGCAAGATGTCTGCCAAATCATCTGTGAGCATTTGGGCGTAAGCCTCTGTGTGTCAACTGAAGCACGCAAGGGGGTGCTGCATAGGAGGTTGGGACAATCTTCCAAGCTAGTTGCAAGTAGAGTGGTAGGTGGTCTGAGTCCACATCCTCATCTCTCTCCCACTCGAAAATGCTTGACAACATGCATATCCTGTTCTGCCACCAATACATAGTCCACCACACTAGATCCGCCCCTCCTGGTTCTCCTACCTGCAAATGTGTTGAGCCTATATTGACGCATGTCTGTAAGTGCAACTTAAGCAGACTTGCCTATAAAGAAATCTAGGCAACTGTAATTTTGTAAGCAATGTAATTTTGTATCCATTAAATATGTAATGATAAAACAATGGCAATGTGTTTGATTCGTAAATTGTTTAGCAGTTTAACAACAATTATTTAGCAATGATTTGATTCTTAAATGCGGTGCAAGTTATAAATATGATTGTGTTAGAATGTGATGGCGGTGCTCTAAGCGGCACCACCAACAAGATAAAAATAAAAAAATTATCTAAAAAGTCACATTTGATTAAAGTGATTCTCATGTCATTCCCACCTTTTTTTTTTTGCACTCGGTTAAATTGACCTAAAAGAACGTGTGAAACTTTTGAAATGCCTTTAATTTGCTTTAGAAGAGGCCTTTTTTCTTGTGGGGAAAAAAAGAACCAAGAAAAATTATATGGTCTCCTCTTTGCGGTTAGCGAGTCGAGAAGATAAAAAGCATAGCAAAAACCAACAAAAATGCTTTCTTTCTGGAAATAAAGTGCTAATATGCACTGAATTTTCATTCATAAATAATTTCATTACATTGTATTTTACAGTGGTCGAAGAGACCACGGTGGTCGTGTTGTCATAATGAGTACACCCTTTTCGCGCATGGACCATTTAATAAGAACAAGGTCTGGAGCCCCCGTCGACCTATTCCAAGCCACGAGAGGAGCTTGAAGACAATAAAGAACTGTACGAGGAGGTGCTTCATTGGCCACGATCAGGCTTGTCCAACTAATTTTACCACCCTCCTCTCATCTCCTTTCATCAATGAACGGGTCTTCCTATTGCTCCTGAGCATGTAATTTGGTCGAGAGAAGGATTGCAGCACACATAATCAAGTTAATCAAGAAAGGCAGCTCAGAGTGAAAATCGCAGGTCAGAGGTCCTCTCTCGACTCCCGAGTCGAGAAAGGCAGCTCAAAAAAAAAAAAAAAAAAAAAAAAGCAGTTCTGAGGCCCTTCAAAGTGAAAAACGCAGGTCTGAGGCTCTTTCTTGACAGAGTGAAAAAAGCAATTTTGAGGCCCTTCAAATTGAAAAACGTAGGTCTGAAGCCTTTTCTCGAATAGCTCAAAGTAAAAAAGACAATTTTGAATTCAAAGTGAAAAATGCAGGTCTGAGGCCCTTTCTCGATTCGCGAGTCGAGAAACGCAGCTCAAAGTAAAAAACACAGTTCTGAGCCCTTCAAAGTGAAAAACACAGGTCTAAAGGCCTTTGCTTAGAGTGAAAAATGCAGTTTTAAAGGCTTTCTCAATTCATAAATCGAAAAAGATAGCTCAAAGTGAAAAAGGCAGGCCTGAAGGCCTTTCTCGACTTGCAAGTCGAGAAAGGCTGCTTAGAGTGAAAAATACAGGTTTGAGGTGTAAAAAAATGCAGGTTCGAGAAGGTCGCAAACGAATCACTTTCAAACATCATATCGTATTACTATACCTTTGTTCACATGTGATCAACATGCAACAAGTGTGGCGAACCTACTTGCCTACAAACATAGTTTCTAGCTCCAATATCATGGAGCGCAAATAATGACTAATTGCACCATATCCTATGTACTTTCCAGTTCACACCATAGCTATCCATTTTTAATATACACGTATAAGAAAAAATATACCCTCCACCTTTTTTAATATATCAATGTTTGTCCCATTGATTTTTCAAGGATAGCTTTTCTAAAATAAGATACCATAGACCCTCCTCAAATATTTTCTAATGGATACATTTTTTAGGTATATGTATATCAAAAAACAGACCCTCCATTACACGGACATCAAAAAATAGACCCGCGATTACACCTATATCAAAAGATAGACCCTCCATTACTTTCGACTTCAGTTTTCTTTATAATATATTAATGTTTACCCCGCTTTTCTATTCCCGCCCATGCTTGATATTTGAAATTTAGTACATACGTTTGGGACTGTTCATTTCAGGCATGGCTCTAATTTGCTTCCGGAGTGCTGCATCCTGGATCCCCACTCCATAGCTGAGCTTGAATCGTCAAATTTTATGCAAATTCTAAGCAGCAGCAGGTTTTGTGGCTCGGCAAGGGCGATTTTGAGGCAGTAACCATATCTCCCTTGCTAAGATTGAAAATAAGAGGGATAATATTGGAAATAAACAAGGGATGCATCCCCCCTTCTAGCAACAGCTAGAGCAGAACACAACCAGAGATCTTAGAGCTGAGATGAAGATGCTGGAGATGAGCGGAAAGGGCACTTATGTGTGTAATGGCGCCTCCATGTGCCTTAACCTCAGTGCGCCTTTGTGTGGCGCCTTTGTGCGCCTTAACCTCTGTGCGCCTCTGTGTTTAATGGCGCCTCTGTGTGCCTTAATGTCTGCGCGCCTCTGTGTTTAATGGATAATGTGTAGGGAAGGATATGAACATACCCGTAAAGCTTGCATACTTTGGAAGATCTGACAGTGGAATCCGAGTCCCCATAATCTGTTTTCTTACTGGAATCTGCCCAAACAGCATCGGTCTGAGTCTCGATAAACCTGTCGTGTTCAGTTCTGGCCCACATTATTTAAAAGATCGCAACAATGGGGCATTTCAGAGCTACGGGTATGTAAACTATCTGTATTCTTCTTACTACAGATTAAAGAACAAACAAATTAACAAAGCGAGTTTTGTATATGGGTTCTTTTATTTTCGAATTGGTATGGCAGTTGTTTGTCAGAATTAAGTAGCGGCAGGAGGCTCTGCTTGCCTTGTGATTCCTCATTGCAGCTGCCCCATTGCCGGGCATCAAACTGGTGTACATAAGCTAACAATTGGTGCATTTTGATTGATGCAGGGTTTGTGGGCATTGCATATGGAGTGATAGAACAGACAGCAACTGCAGATAATGTGTAGGAAACGGTCCTTACGTTACCATAGGTACGAGGGTCATTATCTCCTCTAATCTCATAGCAAAGTGGTTCATCAGAACCTCGGCAATTGCAGTATTTTTTGGAAAGCCAGAAGAAGATGTGCTTCAGGGTTTCGGCTCCCCTGAGCGATGGTTTTATCTGATTTTATCTGGTAGCAGTATAGCAAGGAAGTTCAGACAATAAAGCTCCATTTTTGCAGATGAAACACCCTGCAGAGACTTGTGCTTGGAAAAAAAGTCGGAGGCAATATGTTGAGCCCATTCTCACCACGCGGGGTGAGAAAGAAATAAAAAATTATCTAATTAATTATGTTTACTTGTATTTATTAAATTACTTATTGTATTTTTATTGTATTACTTATTGTATTGTATTTATTATATGATTTTATTTATTGTATTTATTTTATTATTTACAACCCTTTTTTGGATTCATCCCCTCTCCCCGACGCCATCTCCTCTTTGCCATCTCTCTCCCCCTTTGCCCCTTCTTGCCATCTCGTTTTCCGTTGCCATCCCCCTCACCCTTCGCCCCTCCCTGTGCCCCTTTGTCCCTCCCTTCTCCTTTGTCCCTCCCTTTCCATCCGGTTTGCCCTTCGACATCCCCCTCCCGCTTTGCCCTCCCTGTGCCCCTTTGGCCCTTGCCCAGCCACCCTCCATGGGCATTTTCTTTTCACTCTTCTCTCGGTGAACCAGTTGTAAATTCTATAAGAAAGACATGTGAATTAGTTGTTGTGCTTTAATGTGAATTTCTATCAGTGATTCAACAAAACTTAATTTTCTTTTTTCTTTTTTTGTATGCTCATTTTATTTATGAGTCCCAAACTTTAGAATGTGGTCCACTTTAATTAAATGTGACTTTAACGTTAAAAAAACGCTAAAAATTCGAGGAATTTCAATGACCTAGTGGCTTATAGGCTCGGATGGACTGCATTGTGTTATGCGTTGGAAAATGTTGAAAGGAATTTATTATAAGAGTCTTGACCCAATATTGACACATAGCTATGTGTGCACCTTAAGCATACTTGCCTATGAAGAAACCTAAGCAATTGCATCTATTTGTACGTATGCCAAATTTTACTTTAGATGTCTCAGAGAGAGAGAGAACCCAAGATGTTTTTAGATGGAGGCTTTGAAATATGACAATATGCATATTGCTTGTTAACTTCAAATCAGTTATTGCACTCTTACACACATCCAAAGTGTGATACTGGCATTTTACACTTCAACGTTTTAAAATAGCATGCACTAATTACATAGGATGAGAGCACAGTACTCTGGTCGTTACTTTGCACTAAGCTAATTATAGGAGGCTTGTCCTTTGGGAAGGCGGGTTTGTGTTATTCATGTGGTCAACCACATCAGTCAAAACTTACATGCATATTTTTTAGCCCTTCGATGTAATATTTTAGATCAAAGAGATGCCAAAAAACCACTGGAAGAGGAGTTGTATCTCGAATCCCGATTTTTGTGGAAATTACTACCAAATTACATTTTTATACATCATGTAAAATTAATACTACTATAACATGCATGTAATTTCAACAAAAGTCCAATTTACGTTTTATAGAATGTCCTTATGGCTTGTATGCCATGTAAGGTGCTCGGTGCAAGCCTCAGCAGTGGACTCCCTGCCTCCCTAGCTTGCCCACCACCTCGCCCTTACAGAACGTAAAAGCCCACAAGGGCATTTTTATATGTATACGTAATTATAAAGAAGGTAATGCATTTGTGGTAGTGACTCTTCATCTCCTTTGCCTCAAACTTATTGGGAAAAACCTAATTTAACATGTTTGGGCACCATTAAGCTATCTTTAAACAATAGGACTGCACACGGAGTTGTTGTAGAGGTGGTTCAACCACCAGGATGATCCCTTGGCACGTCTTGGTACATTTGCTGGAAGGAAGAGAAGGTTAAATTTTTTCTTCAACCCTTTAAGTTTCAATAAACTTAGTAGCAGTCCATAATTGATTGATTGTTGGACCAAGAGGCATGGAGGTATACAATGCCAATATCACTCCACGATATCGAATTTGAGATCCTAAGAGGAACATCCACATGTGTGGCATTGGCATAACTTATGAGACGAGACCAAAATTGGCGGTCTAAATAATACAACTAGTTGCACCGAGAGATAGATGCAATAGCTAACTTGTAATTGTATCTTAAAAGTAAGATGGTCTAACCCTCTTTCTCTTTCTAGTCTAATCTACTTTACATGTGCTTCTTTGGATATTCCAAGGTTCGGACACACATCCTTTTGTTACATTGTACTATGCGGCAAGTGGTTTTGTTTGTGTGGACATTTTTCTTCAAGAAACATTTCATCCCATATTCTTCACATTCAAGTTTTGCTGATTCATTAAGATTTATACCCTAAAAAAGGGGGGTGGGGACGGGTGGGGAGAACTATACCTGCATCATATGCCAGTAGCTTGAAAAATGTTATAGGAAATCCATTATAAGAGTGTTGACTATACATTGACACCTGGCTACAAGTGAAGCTTAAGCAGACTGTAGCTATTGTAGCTTCTCTGTAGCTTCAACACTTGTAGCCTTCTCTCTATTTGAATAATTGCATCTCGAGTCAAAATGTCATGTAAGTGTGGAAGCTTGCAAAAAAAAAATTTCTTCTTCTTCTTTTTTGTTTTTGTTTTTTGTTTTGTTTTTGTTTTTGTTTTTGTTTTTTTTTTTTTTTTTTCTTTTTTTTTTTTTTCTTGCATTCTTCCTAAGTAATTTTAAAGGAGATAATGCCTTTGCAATAGTGGCCCTTCGCCTCCTTTGCCTCACACTTACCTTGAAAGACTTCTTCTATAATTTCTCATGTTTGAGCACTATTAAGTTATCTTATAAAAACAATAGCATTGCGAGCTGCTTTGTTGTAGAGGTGGCTCAAACACCAGGACGATCCCTTGCCAGGCATCTTGCTACATTTGCTTTCAGACCTTGTGGCTGGAAGAAAGGGTATTTAGTCTTTTTTTTAATCTTTTAAGTTTCGATAAACTTAACAGCAATCCATAATTAGGTTACTGTTGGACCAGGAAGTAGGGATACAAAGCCAATATCACTCCACCGACATAAAATTTGAGATGCCAAGAAGAATATTCACACGTGAGGCGATTGGCATATGAGACGCGGCTAAAATTTGGTGGTCTAAATATCAGTAGCAAGAAGATGGAAGCAATAGGGTGGTAGGTGCAAGTAGACTTGCATCTAAGGCCCTATGATGTTGAAAAAAAAGATGAAGCAAAACAAAAGAACATCAATGACAAAGGGTCAATAAGGAATGGGTGCACCACATGGCCCATGAACATGAATGTGGAGTGGTAGCTTTTGCAGAATAATGTTGTATAATATATTGAGTGTATCACTGTAGCTTTTGTGTTGTTCGATATGACAGATTGGCCAACTTAACATTAATACAAATTGGATAGACGTGGCTCACTCCAACGCCTTAGAACAATCCAAATTGGTGAAAAAATTTGCATTGGAATTGAATTGAGTTGAATTCTATCGTGTTCTGTTCTGATACCACAATTTGAATTCCATCAACTAAATAAATGGTCGTCTGAGAATAGGAGTGATGGGAGAGATGAGTCCGTGTATTTTCGTGTGCGCCATTTTGGCATGTTTTTTAGTATGCTTTTTTCCTGCTGCCTATGCTTCTTCTTCCCAGCAAACTGATATGAGCAATGTTACTGCAACCGTTGCATCAATTCCGGTTGATTTGGTCGTAAATGGCAGCACTAGCATCGCCAAAACCAGCCAGGATTACGTTTGTCTCACCGTAGATTGGTGGCCTCCTGAAAAATGCGATTACGACAGATGCAGCTGGGGTTATTCTTCAGTTCTCAATCTGGTACGCACAATTCCTTCAATCTTGATAAACCAATGTATGTTCTCAATTTAATCTGTCTGTTTCTAGGTGGTTTTCTTAGGAAATTTTTCTGTATTCAACCCAATTCGTTTTTTTTTCTGAATTTCACTGATACAACCACTTAATTTCTTCACAGGATCTCAACAATAAAATCCTCAGCAATGCGGTAAAAGGTACGCATTCGATTCAACCTATCAAACTGAGCATGGGATTAAAAACTCTGCATCATTTCCAATTGATTGAAACTGATTGTTGTTTGCATAAAAAATCAGGATTATCGCCATTGACGATGAGGCTGGGAGGAACATTACAAGACCAGGTTGTATATCTGGTTAAGGGCACAGAAGATTGTCCTCAGTTTACCAGAAATTTATCTGCGCCGTTCGGATTTACAGGCGGATGCCTCAACATGTCTCGATGGAAGGAATGGAACAATTTCTTCCAAAAAACAGGGTAAGAATTTCTTCTGCCAAATCAACTATAACACAGTTGGATTGGAAAAATAACTTATTTCTGGTGTTCAATTAACAGAGCAGTTGTTGCATTTGGTCTGAATGCATTGTATCCTCGAAAAGATCTCACCGTTTTTGAGGATTGGGATCCAACCAATACACAAGATTTTATCAGATATACTCATGATCAGGGATTCAAAGTCCGGGCCTGGGAATTTGGTAAAATATGGAATCAATCCTCTGTAAAAATCTGGAAATTCTATTGCTGATTTTTCTTGTGATGCAGGGAATGAATTGAGTGGAGACGGAATAAACGTATCCGTTCCTCTCAACGCATCTGTAAGAGATGTTAAGAAACTGAGACCATTTATAGACGAAATTTATGCCGGGTCTGAATCCAAGCCTCTGCTGGTTTCTCCAGATGGAATTTATGAATATGAGCCCCAATGGTACAAAGACTTTCTGATTGAAACGGGAAAAGGTGTTCTTGATGGTTTGACGCATCATATCTACAATCTGGGAGCTGGTAAGAACGAAATTGCAACCCAAATTTGGGTTATCCTGAGATTAACTTAAATTGTTTCCAATTTTGAAGCGAAATAAGCTTGAATCAAATTAATTTTAAGATGAGACGAATTGCTTTGCTTGTTATTGATTCAGGAGATTAAAATTCCTCTGTTGCAGGTGTAGCTAAAAACCTGACTGAGCAAATACTGGATCCAACGGTCCTTGATAATATTAAAGGCACATACAAGGGCCTAAGAGATATGATCCGAAAGAACGGGCCTTGGGCGCAGGCTTGGGTTGGAGAAGCTGGTGGAGCTTACAACAGCGGCGGAGATAATATATCGAATGCATTTGTCTCAGGATTCTGGTACCTTTGCAATTGAACAAAATGTCAGTTTTAGAATTAATCTGATTCATTTCTTAAACAAATTTTCAGGTATGTTGATCAACTGGGCATGGCTGCATCTTATAATACATCAGTTTATTGTCGTCAAACTCTGATAGGAGGCAATTATGGGATATTAGACAGAGAAACCTTCGTACCCAATCCAGATTACTATGCGTAAGCTTCAAATCCGTTGTTTGATTCAAGTCCGGCGAAAAAAAAGCTTTGATAATTCAACCACCATTTCTCTTTTGCAGAGCGCTGGTGTGGAAGCGAATAATGGGCAATGTAGTATTGCATCCACATAAAACAGAATCTCCATATCTGAGAGCTTATACCCATTGTCACAAAACTGCCAAGGTAGGAGAAAATCCCTCCAGCGAACAGCGTCATCAAAAAATCTGAGCCCAAATTATTTCTTCTGATCCTCTGTTTTTATTCTACAGGGAGGACTAGCAGCAGTATTTATAAATCTAAGCAACATCACCGAATACAATATAAGGATATCAGTTAAGGAAGAAAGGAAGAAAAAGAGGGTTGCGGCTGGCGTGAGATATGAATACCATTTAACGCCGAAAGATGGGGATTTACACAGCAAAGTGGTCCATTTAAACGGATCCCCTCTTCGCCTTACCGGATCTATGCTTAGTAGCATCCCTCCAATTCATCCCCTCACAGTGGCTAGCTCCACTGCCGTTTCTGTGAAACCTTGGTCTATCGTTTACGCCGAGATTCCTGATGCCGGAATTCCGGCTTGTCTGCCATAGCCACAGCTCCATTCGCTTTTCCCGCATTTTTCTTTCATTTTTCATATCGTTTATATTTAATCTTTCCCTCGAATAATAAATAAACGAACTAGTCAAAATCACATTTATTACTTTTTACATAAATTAGATGTTTTGATAATGATGTTTTGCCTCTGTAATTTGTAACACGAAGTTCTCTATATCAATGTCATCAAAAGCATCGCTAATTTCTAGTTACAAAATTAAAAGTGTAGTTTCCCATCTTCCAAATGCTTGGCAAAGACATTAGAATCTCCTAAAACATGGACTCTCTAGTACAAGGCAACAACACTTTGCAGTAGATTATCTGAAATTCCCATCCTCTAAGAAAGCATGATTAGCTGCAATAATATATTATCTGTTGCGATACATATACTAAACAAAAAAATCTACTCAATTGGACTCGAGCAAAAGCAATGGAACAATCCCATATTCTAGGTATATAATTAAAATTACAAGGCCACATCTTGATCTTGGGCACATATGGCCCAATTTATGAGAAAATGGGGCAGCCATCATATCACCACGGTCTACACTGGGTCATGGATTGAACAATGGAGCATGGCGAATAGTTCTAGATCATAGACTGCAAAGAATTTTACATCCCAAACGTGCCTTAAACTAGAGGGCCTCCCTTGATCCTCCAAGACAAGCGCGAAAGGGGGGTCGTCGGCTACATGTGCCAATCTCACTCAACATCTCACCCCAGAGCTTGTCCAATAGTTCTTGCAACAGGCTAATTACCTTAATACCCTTGCAATTGAATATAAGTTCTGATAAGAATTCAGAGATAGGGCTCCTTCTGAGGTTTCTATCGCCTGGATCGAAACTAGGTTACCTCCTGCAAGCTCACGGTCAAACAAAAATGTTCCTGCACTGTTCTATTACAGACTTGGACGCCCTGTTCGCCTCAACCTCCTACAGTATTGATTCACCGCAAATCAACGATCCGGCCTCCCTGCAAATCGAGATTCGATTCCGCTCCTCTCTGCGTCTGTTTCGATCCCTTTCTGCTGGTTTTATCTGGACGCCGCTTTGCCAAAGCGTGTATGTCTGGCACAATTATGCCATGGCACGTGTACCCCTGTACAGGCTGTATTTCCTTCATTCTCCCCCTCAGCCTGTACAGTTCATAATTCCTACTTGTTCCTTTGCAACATGAAGTTTTGGTTCATTAAGAACCTTAGTCAACATATCTGCTTGCTGCAATGCAGTAGGAATGTATTCTACATTTATTTCACCCCTTTCTACTTCATCTCGAATGAAATGGTGATGAACCTCTATGTGCTTAGTTCGCGAATGACAGACTGGATTTTTGCTCATCGCTATCCCGCTTTTATTATCACAATAAATTGTTGTTGTACCCATGCATGACTTTCCCAATTCCTTGAGCATCCTTCGCAACCAAATGATCTCTGATGCTGCCAAAGATACTGCCACATATTCTGCTTCTGCACTGGATTTTGCAACACACTCTTGTTTTTTACTGACCCATGATATTGCCGTACCTCCAAGCTTACAAAGATATCCAGAAGTGGACTTTCTATCATCTGTGTCTCCTCCCCAGTCTGCGTCTGCATATCCAACTAGATTATCTTCCATGCCCCTTTCAAAACATAGCCCATGAGTTGAGGTACCCTTAAGATACCTGAGAACCCTTTTTGCGGCTATCCAGTGCTCCCTTCCTGGTTTATTTAAAAACCTACTTAGAAGATTAACAGCATAAGTAATATCTGGTCTTGTGCTGTTTGCAGCATACAACAGGCTGCCAACTAACGACCTATAGGGTTTACCTCTCATATCTTCCTCCTCCTCAAGTGTTTGCGGACACATTTTTCCCGACAATTTTACCCCTGGCGCCAATGGTGTCTTTGCTACATTGCAATCAAGCATTCTGAACTTGACTAGCATTTTCTTGATATATTGTTCTTGAGTGAGGTACAACACACCTCGTGCCCTATCTCTTCTTACTTCCATTCCCAGCAGTTTTTGAAGATCTCCAAGATCAGTCATTTGAAACCGGCTTCTGAATAATAGTTTACACTTGTCCAGCAAGGCTTTGTCATTACTGGCTATCACACAATCATCGACATATAGAGCCATCATTAGGCATTTATCTCCTTCCCTTCTCATGTAAAGATTACCTTCTGTTTTTAATTTAATGAATCCACTGTCAATTAAAAACTTGTTCATGCATAAGTACCATTGTCTAGATGCCTGCCTCAATCCATAAATAGCCTTTTTTAATTTGCATACCATATTATTGCCCTGCTCGTATCCATGAGGCTGCTCCATATAGATTTCTTCTTCTAAGTCTCCATTCAAGAACGCAGTCTTGACATCCATATGACCCAATTCCATGTCATTTTGTACTGCAATGGCTATGAGCGCTCTCAGACTAGTCATCTTAATGATAGGTGAGAATGTGTCCTTAAAATCTATTCCTTCTAGCCGTATATCCCTTGGCAAACAAGCGAGCCTTGTACCTCTCGGACGGACCCATCCGCCTTTCTTTTAATCTTGAAAATCCACTTACTACCGACAACATTTTTGCCATTTGGTCTCGCACCAAATCATAGGTTCCATGCGCTTGAATGAATCTAATTCATTCCTCATCGCTTCTTTCCACCGCCCGCATCCGCCTTGTTCTTGCTTCTTCCACAGTTTCTGGTTCTAAATTACAGGACAAGATCTTAGGCTTTCGAGGTCTTGTTGTCTTACCACTTTCTTTTCTGCCAAATCCTTCTGTATCAAACGGAAGCTGAGATTTGAGACGTTCTACTTCACTACGACGAGTCCTGCTTGTACTCCCCCTGGTTTCTTCAATTACAGCTTCACCGCTCTCCTCCTCCTGGTGTCCAGTTTCCGGTGCACTGTCAGCCTCTAAGACTTCATGCACCTCCTCTGGCTCTAACACTTCATGCACCTCCTCTGGCTCAGTATGTAGCGCACTATCAGTTTCTGCAACCTCATGCACCACATCTGGCTCTGTGTCCTCTTGCTCACTTGTATCCTCAATTTCATCATCTTCAAGGTCAATTTCATCTTTCATGGGCATACCTATTGTCTCCCCAAAATTGTGCATTGCTTCTTTATTTACCCCTGAATCATTTTCCAAATATTCCACTGGCACCCATTCTGTCATCTCCGTCTTACTAAGCAGCTTCCTATCTTTGTATAGGATGTTTTCGTTAAATATCACATCTCTGCTAACATGTATTCTGCGAGTGCTTGGATCATATAACCTGTAACCATTCGTCTCTTCATCGTAGCCAACCAGAAAAGTACATATGCTCCTATCATCCAACTTCCTCCTGAGTTCTTCGGGGACCAACATATAGGCTAGACACCCGTACACCTTGAAGCGCTTCACAGATTGTCTTTGTCCAGTCCAAACCTGTTCTGGTACTGCTTCCTTTACTGCAACACTAGGCAACCTGTTCTGAATGTGACAAGCGGCCGCCACTGCTTCTGCCCATAAGCTGTTGGGTAGGCCCGCATGCTTAAGCATGGACCTTGCTGCATTCATGACGGTGCGATTCTTTCGTTCTGCTACACCATTTTGCTGTGGCGTATACCGACACGTATACTGTCTTCTAATCCCATGCTCATGACAAAAATTGCAAAATTCACTCGATCTATACTCTCCTCCAAGATCGGATCTCAAGCATTTAACCTTTAATGATGTTTCCCTTTCAACCTCCGCAACATAGAGCCTAAAGGCATCAAATACTTGGTCTTTGGACCTCAAAAAATAACACTTAGTCCTTCTGCTATAGTCATCAATAAATGATGCAAAGTAAAATTTTGACCCTAGACTCTGAACTTGCATTGGACCACAAACATCTGAATGAACTAACTCAAGCAATTTGTGTGCTCTCTTGCCTTTATTTCTAAAAGGCAATCTATTTTGCTTTCCTAACATGCATGCCTCACAAATATCATCATGATCTTCATGCTCACACATCAAGTCATCCAAAAAATTGTGCTTTTCTGCAAGCTTAATGTTATTGTGGTTTGTATGCGCCAACCTCAAATGCCAAGTATGCAGTTTATCCATGGGAGATATTTTATTAATTGCTTTGATGTCAAACTCAAACAAATTTCCTCTTCTATCAGCATCAAATATCTTCACACCATCTTTAATAAATTTGCATCCATGCTTATGAAAAAACAAATCATAACCATTGTCAACAAGATTCGCAACCGAGACTAAGTTAAACAACATTTCTGGAGCAAATAGAGTATCTGGCAATCTTAAAATTTCCTTGCCTTCTCTTGATACCTGCAACTCCCCCTTTCCACGCACCTTTTGTGTTGCGCCATTTCCCATTTGCACCTTCGGATTACCCTTACTTAGCTCAACCTTATTCAACAAACCAGGTGAGTTGACTATGGAGACTTCAGCTCCCGAATCTAAAGTCAAAGTGTCAGTTTTATCCAAGCCATTTCTACGAGTAACATTTGACACTAGATCTTTAGAGTTCGGTTCTTTACCTTATCCTCACTAAGCACTTTCGTCTTGTTGCCAATTTCTCCCTTTGCTATCATCAAGTTCACTTTACGGTTGCCACGGATGATGCTTTCGACCCCTTCCTGCGTGAAAATGCTCCTAAGCCCACGACTCCACCTTTCTCGATTTGGGCATTCTGCTTTTATGTGGCCGAACTCCTCACAACCGTAACACTGGATTTGAGCTCTTCCTCTTCCTCGGCTTCTACCTCGTCCCCGACCTCTTTCCCCTGTATACAAAACAGTCGGATGTTCTTCCATACGGACAAATTTTTCCTTCACACTTGCTGCTGCAATCTTTTCTTGCTCCAATTCCGTTCTAATCGCTTCCACAGCTTTATCAAACGTAGGCGAAGTGCGCCTAACCAACACAGCTAAATCCTTGTAAGAATCATGAAAGGCTCTTGTTAAAATCAATACTTTCTGTTGCTCGGAATATTTTACTCCGGCTCCTTCTAAATCATGGAATAACAAACGTAGACGCCTTATCAAACTCGTCACGTCACTACCCTTCTCAAACTGCAAGCTGCGCACTTGCATCTCCAACACTTCAATTTGCGAAGAAGTCTTCGCTTCATACCTTTCAAGAAGGTATTCCCACATCTCGGCTGGAGTCTTGTGCTGAATTTCAAGCACTATGTCTCCTCCCAATTTTGCCATGATAATCGCCTTAGCAATTTCTTCCTTCTCATCTTCAGATGTCTCTTCCCTCTTCCCTTCTTCTGATCCAGAGGCCTCTTTCTTGATCTTGAATGGTGTCACAGCCGTTTTTCCTTTGGATACGAGCTCCCATAATTTATCCACTTTGAGGGCCTGTGTGATCATGGCTTTCCAAAGTTGAAAACCGGCTTCATCTCCCTCAAATACTTTGGTGTTACTCAGGTATGTTAAGGCAAGCCTGCTGGCCATGAATCTGGCTCTGATACCACTGATAAGAATTCAGAGATAGGGCTCCTTCTGAGGTTTCTATCGCCTGGATCGAAACTAGGTTACCTCCTGCAAGCTCACGGTCAAACAAAAATGTTCCTGCACTGTTCTATTACAGACTTGGACGCCCTGTTCAACTATACAACCTTGTTTTTTACTTCTCCAAGATACTGTGCTTCCTCCAACTTGTTGAAGATAACCAGATGTGGATGCTCTGGAGTCCAGATCACCTCCCCAGTCTGCATCAGAGTATGCTGTTAAATCAAGACTAGTGTTTGTAAATGTTAGTCCTTTATTTTGTGTACCTTTCAGAAATCTGAGTACATGCTTGGCTGCCTGCCAATGTTTCCTTCCAGGATTGTTTCCATATCGGCTTAACATGTTTACACAAAAAGCTATATCAAGTCTGCTGCAATTAGCTACATATAAAAGGCATCCAACCAATTCTCTGTATGGATACTTTTCCATTTCCAATCTTTCCTCTTCATTTGTAGGACTCATGTTTATAGATAATTTCTGACTTGTAACCATAGGGGATTTTACACCATTGCATTTTGTCATCCTAAATTTCTGAAGCATGCCCTGAATATTTCTTTCTTGAGTCAATGTTATCCTCTTGTTCTCTGGGCGTTTGGTCTAGTGGTAATACACTAGTTCCTTAGCAATGTGGTCTCGAGTTCGAGACCGCCCAGAATCGCACTCGGTACTGTTGGGGGTCAAATCCCAACAGACGCAATGTAAGGTGGTTGGGGGCAGGGCCCAACCAAGCAATGTAGTGTGGTGTGTGGTCATATGTCCAGTTGGATGCTGCCTAGTGGCGTGACGTTAAAACTACTATCTATCTATCTATCTATCTATCTCTCAATCCCTGTGAACTTCAATTCCAAGAAATTTTTGTAGAGGACCTAAGTCTGTCATTTTAAATCTGCTATTCATGAGTCCTTTGCATTTGTTTAGGCATTGTCAGTTATCACTTACCATAATATTATCATCTACGTATAGTGCTATGATGCAAAAGTGAACCTTTTCTCTGTAAATATATAAGTTACCATCATTTACCATCTTGCTGAATCCTTGCTCTCTTAAGAACCCATCCATACATAGATACCACAGTCTTGGAGATTGTTTGAGTCCATAAACTGCCTTTTTTAGTCTCCACACCATATTATTTCCTTGTTCAAAACCTTTAGCTTGCTGCATATAGATTTCTTCATGCAAGTCAGCATTCAAAAACGTTGTATTTACATCCATATGGTGAATTTCAAGATCCAATGCATTAACATATGCAAGCAGAATTCTCAAACTTGTTAACTTAACAATAGGGGAAAAAGTCTCATCATAGTCAATACCTTTTCTCTGAGAATAGCCTTGAGCCACCAATCGAGCCTTGAATTTTTGTTCTCCATCATTGCCAATCTTTAGTTTGTACAGCCACTTGTTTTTTACTATGTTCTTGTCTTTGGGTTTTTACCAATTCAAAGGTTTGAGTTCTTGCAAATGAACTCCTCTTCTTCCATTGCTCTCTTCCAATGATCTGAATTATCAGAATTTAGTGCTTCCTCATAAGTGTTTGGCACACTAGGTTCCATAATGGGCATCAGCTCATTTATTTCAATATTTAGATTTTGCAACCTTCTAGATGTACCAGCAGAAGTTCTACCATGTTTTTCAAAATCTATATCATTGAGTCCTTCTCTCAATTTCTGTACCTCAGTGGTTTTCCTTTTGGCGCTTCTATCATATATTACATTTTTGTTAAGTTGATCTCCTTCATTTTCTCTGCTTTCCTCATTATGGTCTGATTCTGCAGTTATATCTTCTTGATCACCATGAGCCTCTGCTGGTATTTCATCATCATCATCAGTACAGGAGCTTATTTGACTCTCTTTAATCCTTGTTTCCTGATTTTTACTACTTCCATATAAGTCTTCTCGTCCATCAATTTCCTTTCTGTTTTTGTATAGTATTGATTCAGTAAATCTCACATCTCTGCTCACAATAGTTCTCCTTTCCTCTGGGTTATATATTCTTCCTTTGATTGCTCTATTGTCAAGTTTCCTTCTTACTTATTTAAGAACATGTGAAAAAGCCAAATAGCCAAATGCTTTTAATAATATTCATATTTTGTAGGTGTTCTGCTCCATAAATCTTTAGCTATTTGTCCATTAAGACTTGATGATGGTAGTCTATTCTGGATGTATACTGCTGCTTGTACTGCTTCTTGCCACAGAAAATTAGGTAATCCAGGCTACTCCATTTTGCTGAGGAGTATGACTACATGTAATTTGTCTTTTGATCCCTCTTTCTCGGTTGCACATCTTGCGACATGGCAACCATCTGAAAGGAACCACCTTCTCTGTCCAGGAAGACCTGACCCCAGCACAGCTCTGTAGACGGAAAGAAGAATTATGTCGTGTGCGCGAGGCTCGCTTGCAGCAGAAGTGGGCCATTTATAGGGGAGGTCAAGCCATCATTCGGGATCAATGGCCATCTGACCCATGGGCATTTACTGTATAGCCATGTACTCTCTAGTCTCGCTTTGGTTTACTTTCAAGTTTGTTAATATTTGTGATTTGTTGTGGGGGGCAGCCCCCGAGCTTTGTGAGGGCTCATGCCCTCTTCTTTCTGTTCTGGTCCCATAACCCGATTGGGTTCCCGTGGACGTTAAAAGATTTATCTCTCTGCAATGAAAATATTCTATAGGCATTATAAGACTGATTTTTTCTTCTAAGAAAGAAACATTTAGTGTGTCTGGAGTAATCATCGATAAAAGTGATAAAATACCTTTTGCCTTGCAAACTTCTGACATTGATTGGACCACAGAGATCTGAGTGTACCAATTCTAATAGGTCTCCAGCTCGTTCATGTCTTTTCTTGAAAGGCAATCTTGTGCTTTTGGCCATCATGCATCCAAAACAAACAAAGTCCTTACTTTTAGCTGCTGATATCAGTCCCCTTTTAACCATTTCCCTTAGGTTGTCTATGTTTGCATGACCTAATCTTTCATGCCAGAGTTTTAGAGTTGGAATTTCTACTGAGTTTATGCTTCCAGACAAGTTTTTATTGTGAAAACCAAACAAGTTACCAACTCGTTTTGCAAGGAACTTCACTTTATTATTTTCAAACACTTTACAGCAGTGCTTATCAAATACAAGCTTGAATCCCATATCCACCAGCTTGCTGACTGATATAAGATTCCTGATAATATTTGGAACAGAAAGTACATCATGAAGGTTAGCTATATTGCCCTTTAAATCAAAGAGTTCAAGCATTCCTGACTCGTTTACTTCTTGCAATTCTCCATCTCCCATTTGAACAAATGTTGATGTTCTTATCTTCCTTTGCTTGAGAGCATCAGTAGTTCTAACTACTGATCTCTAAGCTCCACTATCTATCACAAGTAGGTCACCAATTTTATTAGAAGTTTGATTAGAAATAGGGCAAGTAATAGTTGTGCTTACCTCGGCATCAGAGTCTTCTCCTTCAGTGTAAATATCTTGTGTCAAATTGACACTGCTGGCTCCTTCATTTTTGCCTCTCATATTGCTATTTTTCGCGCAGAAATTCATGATTGGCCACGGAAAGCCCACTTGTTTCGGGCTTTGGTAGAGCCTGTTTTACTGTATGGTTCTGAAGTGTGGGGGCCTGCCATTAGTGCTAGTGCTTGGGAGAGCTTGGAGCGGGTGCAAAAGTCCTTTCTCACTTACGACCTCGGAGTTAAAACAACGGTGCCCTATGCTATTCTTTTACAAGAGACGGGTTTTGGCCTCTTCAACATTACGCCATGAAGCCATCTCCACTATATCGCAAGGTGCACCACATGGATGATGTTAGGTATCCCGTTCTTGCACTTGCCATGGTTTGAATCTCCTCGGCGTTTGAAACGATGTTGCAAAGAGCATTATACTACATGGTTTGCCCGTTGGGCTAAACCACAGCGAGCACTTGCCTGATGCTTGCCGATTCGATCCCCCGAGCTTTTGCAACAATATCTCAATGGTCGTTTTTCAAAAGATATGGGACGCCTTGATTACTTTGGCCCAAGTGAAAACCGGTCATTATCATGCACACATAAATCCCACCTTGGCACCGGGGCCCAAGCTTATTTGCTTGCTTCATTGTCCAGGAACAAGCTTGTAGCTATTGCATCAATTTGCACGGGGTCTCACAAAGCTTCTGATTGAGACATATAGATGGGAGCGGCCGCAATTGCCGCCGAAGCGAGACTATGTGCTGTTGCCGATTCACGTGTTATTGAAGATGAAAGCCATACTCTTCCGAGTTGCCCCGCTTTTGAGATAGTTCGAATCATTTTTTTGACCTTAGCATTCCATTCCACGCTTCCACAACTTCTCAGAGCACCATCTGTGCATGACTTGGCATTATACATACTTGAGGTTCTAGATAAACGTCTGCAATTACTGAGTCCTCTGTAGTCATTATCTCTACTTGTCTAGTATCATCATTACTGCAAAGGTTTTTCCCTTAAAAACCTTTCGAGGCAGGGGTTTTTTAATCCTAGTAGTAATGATTGTACTAGCCCATTGTATGGGTCCCATGACCTATTGGTCTCCGTGGACGTTAAAAAAACTATTCTATTCTATTCTATTCTTCCAGAACTTGTGTCCCTCTTACCCTTATCTTTATTTTTTCCAACACCCTTAGGACTTGGACATGCAGCTGCTATGTGACCATAACCATCACAATTAAAGCATCTTTTCTCTTTTAGCTTAGGACAGTTGGTTTTCAAATGACCATAAGAATTACATCCATAGCATGGCCCTACTTTTTTTTCTCATTTCCAAATCGTACCTTCTTTTTCCCTGCAAACAAGATCTCAACATTTTCTTCTTCTCCTTTAAGATTTTTTGCTGTTCAATTTCAGTTCTAATCATTAGCTTAGCCTTTCTAGCAACAGTTCTTACCAAGGTGGATAGCTGTTCAAACTCAGAAAATGCTCATGACAAAGAAAGCACATGAAAATCTTTAGTAATTGGCACTCCAGTAGCCTCAAGGTCTGTAACAATGTTATCATGTTTTTTTGGAAAAATACAGTCAAGTTATCTTCTTCTTTGAACTTCAACCTTCTTAGCTCCCTATCAAGCAATTCAATTTTAGAGGAGTTTTTAACCTCATAATTTTTTATCAGAAATTCCCACATTTCCTTTGAAGTCGTATTTAATTAAAGTGGGACAAATCTTGAATTTTGGGACTCGGACTGAAAATGGGACTCACACCCCATAAATTTTTTTTTTGAATTGATTACTTGAATATAATTACAGATCACACACAAAGAATTGGGTTACTTGTTTTCCTCATAAATTTTACAAACCACTAGTTGAGAAAGTTTTCAAGCTTCTCAATATTATCTACCCTCATACAATGATATAGCATGGAGGTTGCTCATGGCTTTGTCCATCTCCCTTTTTGGGATCTTGTGTGTGTTGTCCTTTGCAGTGTGAGAACCTGGATATGACCATACCACACACTCCACCAATTCCCTCCTTTGAGGATCAAAGATAATTTGCCCTCCACTTCTTCTCCCAAATTGGGTGTATTGCTCCTTCAAGTTGCCCTTCTTCTTGTGTCCCCAATGGGCTCCCAATATTGAATTTGGAATCCAGGACGCAACTCCTCTCCATCAGGCATAGTGGTGGTTACATCAAGAGAGTGCCACCCCTAACCATATTGGACAGTCCTCATCATCAGGCCTTACTAGCACAAAGTATCCTTCCTTGATGTCCTCAAAGGGATCCCACTCAGGAAGATCAAACCACTTGGCTTTGAGGCCTTACTTCCCAAACCACTTGGAACCCTTGTTAGGACCCAAGTGAACATTCTTAGACGTGCTTGCTCCTTGAGAACCCTCCCATCTTGACTCGCAAGAACCCGCCTCTTAGCTTTCTCCCACATGGTTGTTCAGTTTCTAAGCATGTCACAACTTTCTCCCAGTACTTGATTAGGGAGTCCATTTGATTTTTCTTAAGAGTGGAGGTGTGCTTTCCATTTCGAACATCATCCCAGTGCGTTATGTAATCCTTGATGCCCTTCACTAGTTGGCTAGAGTCTTTGACAGTCTTGAAGGGAGGTAGTGGTTTTGACCCCCTTTAGAATGAGAACTTCACCAAAGAGACACCCCTTTGCCACAACTTCGATTCCTTGTACAGGCATCCACAACTTGTCACCCGGTCTCCACTTATATTGCATGATTGGTATTCCATCCCTAACCCAAAACTTGAACTGAAGTGGCTTTGTGTGTCCTCACATCAACCTGGTCCTTACCATCTAGCAAGTATCCCTCTACAAATGATTTCCAATCTGCAACCTCATCCATCAAGAAAGCCATTGGGTTGGGGTCAATGCGACTCTCAAACACATCCATTAGTTCGGGGAGACTAGTCACGTTTTCTCTCTTGAGCTTGGTGGAGAAAGTTCCAAAGAATCCATCTATATCATCATCGTATGCCCAACCATCATGAATCCCACTTTCACAACTTTGAATACTCCCACTGGCCATCCAAGTATGACATTGCCCCAAACATCCATCTATTCTTGTTTTCTTTCCAACAGTTGTCCAATTGAACACATAGCTCCTCAGGCAGTGGTTTCTCAAGTAAGGGGAAATCATCCCAAGTCCTCCTTGATTCACTAGACACTTTGGATGTGAGCTTTTTTATCTGCCTTTGGTAACAAAGCGGTTGATCATCCATCAAAGCCTCAAAAATGGGTGCTGAAGGGGAATACCTCCTCCCTTCTATCGATCCTTTCTCTAGTGTTCTCAAGCACTTGAAAATAGAGCTCACATGGAAGTTTGGATCATCCCTCCATAGATCAAGCACAAAATGACCATATGTTTCAGTTCCATGATCATGTGTTAAGACACCCGCCAGACTTACGTTCATCTGAAAAGCGTTTTGACAACGCTTGGGTAAAGGATCTAGCTTTGGCAAGAAAGTCTTGTGTTGGTCCATCTTATCATGAATTATACATAAAAATTTGTCCCAATGCATCTCGAAAAATGTTCTCCACCGCCAATACAACCTGTCTACATGATATTTGGTCCCTTTGGTGATCGCAAATTGCTCCCTAATTGCCATTCTTTCTTTCTCTATTGCGGTTGATGCAAGTGTATCCTTGAGTTGAATGCAAGTGTTGCACTTTGAGAATGGCATGTGTTGCGGGACACTCACGTCCCGAGAAGTGAGTGCTCCATAACTTGCTGAAATGTGATTGAGAAAGAGGCCTACCTCCGGTAGTTTCTAGGATGGAGTTGACCGACCTCTTTAAGGCACTCCTTTTGGATTTAGTGTTGTGGCAACACCCTTTGCACCACTACGCACACCAGGTGCTTTCGTTCACCTTCGACTTGTGGGGCATAGATTGAGACATGTATCTCACAAAGCTCTCGAAGACTGCAATGGCCTTGAGAGTATTTGCTCTAGGTTTCAAAGTGAGTGCATTACCATGTTGGAACAAAGCTGTGCCCTTTTCTAACCTTTGCTCCCCAAGATCAGTAGAATGAAGACTTGCTCACCCCAAGAATCCATCTCAATGCTCTCATACATACCCTCATGCCCCTCAATTGATATAGTAGCCTTCACCCAGATTTTCATCATAGCTTTGGAATTCTTACACAAGGAGTAGATGAAATTAATCCTATCTTTTTGAAGTCATCCAATGTATTGGGACCTTATCTGCCATGAGAGGTCATCCACACTTTGTCTTTGCCTTTGTGCAATCTAGGTTGCAACACTCTTGTCCCCTAATTGCCTCTAGGTTTTCTCTGGTTGGGGCCATACTTTCCATCCTTTCTAAGTATTTGTCACTTCTAGGCCTCTTGGGCACCCTTGGCTGCCTTTTATGAAAAACATAACGTCTCTTCCTTGTGATCAAAGGATGCTCATCGACCACCAAATCTTCCACATGGCCTTGAGTGGGTCTTGGGGTATGTAGTTGAGTAGGGCATTCCAGACTATCACCATTCTTGTGTGTAATATATCTAATTGGCCATCTCAACTGACTTTGGGACTCCAGCAACCCAGAGCACACAATGCAATCACTAGAGCTTCCCTGGGACATGATTGTATCAACTTCGATAAGAAGCTTCACAATGCCAACTCCAAGATGATCATCTCCCAGCCTTTCATCATTCACACTATCAAAAGGATCAACTGCAGTTATTATGCCCTCTGCAAATACCGTCTCGTTGCAAGGGTGCAACAACAAGCAACCCATCTTCCTCCATTGGAGCCTAGGGCAATGGCCTGTGCTTGGCTTCCTTGGCTCCACTTTGCTGAACTCACATGCTCCCTGAATTAAAAAGCACACATTAAAACCATATACAACCATATATGAATGAGCACTATAGCCATATAACCATTAGAAACCATACAACCATTAAAAACCATTGAAAACCTTATAACCATTAAAAACATTAAAACATTTAAAACCTTATAACCATTAAAAACATTAAAACATTTAACACTAACATTTAACATTAAAACATTTAACATTAACCATTAAAAAGCATTAAAACATTACAACCATTAAAACATAGGCTTCCCCGAATCATGATTTGTCTTTGGCGTGGCCCTTCGTCGTGACATCCTCGACATGGCCCGCGTCGGCCGATCCAGTCACGGATGGCATCGCGACACCGCGTGACTCTAGGAGTGTCATAAATGCCACTTTTTTCGAGGTTCGGGGTGCAGCCCGAAATAAGCGCACCCTCTTCCTCTTCCCCACGACCCTATTCCTTCCATTCCTCTTTGTCTTCCCTGTTTTAGACTCAGGTAGCCTTTGTTCCTCTGTTCAAGCCTTGGCGCTCGATCTGCTATTGCATTTCGGTGCAATCTTATGATCATAAGCGTGGTCGACGGATCGCGGCGCATCCAAATGAGGAGGTTTTGGCTCAATTTGAGTCGGCCCGGCCGAAAAGTACTTCCTAAGAAGAAAGTGAGAAACCTTTTCTGTAAGTTTTGATATTCTTATACTGCTTGTTTATTGTTTTTTTGCAATTCCTTTACTACTGTGCTGCTCCTATTATTTTTTTAGAGCCTCTTTATATACCCTTATACATTTTCCAGCCCGACAAATCCTTACTCTCGCTTTGCAAACGCCTGTAGCAAAATGGAATCGAACTCTGCAGCTTCCTCCTCATCCAACAAATCTACCAGGTATTTTTTTTTCTTAATATTTTCTCATTTCTGTTTCAAAGCTGCTTCACTGCTTTCCTTTTGATTTGCTTTCTGTTTGTGCTTTCTTGTGTTTAGTTATTGTTTACTTGAATACCTTGAACAGGAATCAGTGTTCTTAGATGCTAATAGTAGTGGCAAGCACCCGACTTAGGAATCCTGAGAGATAGGAAGAAAAGTATTGCATAACAGTAAGAGAACTGTCTATGATTCATAAAAGAACAGAACTATGCATGAAATTGCTTTACTTAAAATAGGAATTGCCATACAGTTTGAAATTTTCACTCACAGCATATCCTCCTTTGCAGGAGAGGTGCAGAAGGGAACCCGGCTTTCTCGACTGGCGAGTCGGGAATCCCTCAGCTTGCCAACAATCCGGAAAGTACAGGCCTTATTCTCGACTCGCGAGTCGAGAATGTCTCGACTCGCGAGGCGAGAACAGGGAAATGTACACTCTGGATTGTTGGCTGGTTGAGGCATTCTCGACTCGCGAGTTGAGAATGTCATTCCTAGCCAATGCCTTTAACCTGTCGACAACACCCGCTAAGCTCACAAACACCAGTGCCGGCTCTAGTGCATTCTACAGGTGCCTGCAGACAGTCTTAACCACTCTCCTTCAAACTATCTTGCTCGGATATTGCAAAGGGAAGTGGTTTTGACTGTCTGCAGGCCAACTCTTAGCAAGCCAATTCTCCTGTGTATGGTCGCAGTGGCCTCTACCCAGTCAGAGACCGTCTCCTTCGAACCATCTTCGTCGAATATTGCGAAGGGGATGGGCTCGGACTGGGTGGAGGCCTCTACAACTAACCACAGGGAACCACAGAGCTTGCTGTCTGCATTCTCGGCTCGCGAGTCGAGAATGCCTTATCCAGCCAGCACTCCATGTGTACTATCTGGAGTTCTCGATGGCTAAGGCATTCTCGACTTTGCGTCGAAATCGACAACCAACACATGCCTTTCTCGGCTTCGCCAAATCGAGAATCCATAAACCGACCAATTCTCCTGTGTATGGTCGCAGTGGCCTCCACCCAGTCAGAGCCACTCTCCTTCGAACAATCTTCGTCAAATATTGCGAAGGGGAGGGGCTCGGACTGGGTGGAGGCCTCTACAACTAACCACAGGGAAACCACAGAGCTTGATGTCTGCATTCTCGACTTGCGAGTCGAGAATGCCTTAAACCAGCCAGCACTCCATGTGTACTATCTGGAGTTCTCGATGGCTATGGCATTCTCGACTTGCGAGTCGAGAATGCAGACAGAAAGCCAACACATGCCTTTCTCGACTCGCAAGTCGAGAATCGTAACCCGACCAATTCTCACGTGTATGGTGGATGGCCTCCACCCGGTCGAGCCACTCTCCTTTGAACAATCTTAAAAGTCGAATATTGCGAAGGGGGGGGCGGACCGGTGGGAGGCCTCTACAACTAACCACGCGAAACCACGAGCTTGCGCCTTAAATTCTCGACTCGGCGAGTGGGAATGCCTTAAACCAACCCGACACTTGCATTCTCGACTACGCAGTCGAGAATCCCAGATGCTCCGAATTCTCGGTCTCGACCACTCTCCTTCAAACTATATCGCTCGAATATTGCGAAGGGAAGTGGCCCTGACTGTCTGCAGGCCTTTGGGACGTAGCATAGGCCTCTACAACCAAGCACTTTGTATTCTCCTATTTTTAGTCCCAAGTGCCTCTAGCCTATCTGCGCGGCGAACCTGCAAACCTCTGTTCTACGTTCGGTTTCTGACAGCCTCTGTGTCTATAAGCGTTTTACTTTGGTTTTTAAGTCACTCTCCTTCGAACCACATTCCTCGAATATTGCGAAGAGGAGTGGTTCCGACAGGGTGGAGGCCTCTCCGACTAACTACAGGAGGATGCATTTGAACCGCATCTCCAGGGCCTTAGACCTAGCCTGATCTATATACAACATTCGAAGAAAACATTCCAAGAAAAAACACACCTAAAACGGAACTGTTCACGTTTGCCCCCGATCCATTGTTTCCGTGCGGGCATCTCTCAACCCAGAGAGTAATTCATCTCTCGAAGCTGAAGAATGCTCGACAAGGAAACAGTAAATCCGTAGAGCTTATGAGCAGTCCCATGATCTAAGCACGGACGGCATGTTCTACACACAAAATAACAAGCATCTCTGAAACTCACCTCTTCACGCTTGATAATTCCTTGGGCCATTGTATGACAGATCCCCCTCACGAGAGTCTTTGCTTCTTACATCCGGTCTCATCAAGAGTGCATTCGCATCTAATACTTGTATCAATGCGATTTTAGTGTATCCTCGTTCCATGGCGCTGCAGTGTAGCATTCCCATGTCTGGCAGCTCCTCTCCGCTTGCTACCTTAGCTCCGTGCTCATCGATCAAATCAACTGCTTGCAATAAGGCGGGTTAGAAAAAATAAACGAGCAAAGGCGGCGTGAGGAGCTTACCGCGTCGTGGCGCCATTCCGGAAGTAAACTACGATCGATGCTCGGCTCCCAACTCCGAGTTGCCAATGCCGCAGTGAAGATAAGCTACATTGCGCTCACTAAGTGCCTGGATGTGATTCAATTTTGAAATGGTGTTTGGGCGGGCTAAAGCCGACCGTGCTGTACCCTTAGCCCGCTTTTTTCTTAAATGATTGTATGCCCTTAAATTCAAAATTAAGAACACGCCCGACCTTTTTTACGTGCAGTCCTAAAACCTCCAAGGCGTGGAGGAAGTTTAATTCTGAAGGGTTCGGCGGCAAGAAGATCTTGGGGCATCTGGACATGACGACTCAGATCCAAGAAGCGGCGTCGGGCGGAAAAGCTGGTTCTAGCGGCAGCAAGAGGAAAAAGACAAACGCTCCAGGTGAGATGTGAGGTTTTTCTTTGGTCGGAATACCTTTACTCATCCATCCTTTGGTCTTGCAGCATTCACCGAGGACTCACTAGTGATCACTGGCCGAACTCCGTTCTTCGTCATCGAGGGATTGGAGACAGAGCTTCTTGACACACCAGCAGATTCTTGGTGGTATGTCGAGGTATCAACAAGTGGGAAGGAGAAAGATCTGTTTCTCCGCCAAAGGGATAAGAAGAGCTCCGGAGACAAGTACAAGAAGGTCGGTGTTGTGCTCTCCGATCTCCATAGCCGGATTGAAGCATCTATCAATGTTTGTGGAAGACTGCCAGAAGAGTAAGTTCTACCACACGAAGAAATTATCAGTTTCAAATTATTCTTACTCTTCAATGAGCAAGTCGAAGGGCACTGACAAAAGGCTGGCGCCTTTAAACTGTCAGAACCTTGGGTGGAAGGATCTGGAAAGGATGAAGGAGGCCGGGACCCTAACATCCAGGGAGCTTGGAATGGAGATTTCCAGAGTGAGGGAAAAACTGCTCAATACGGGGAGCTTCACCTCCAAAGCAGTCTTTGAAGACTCTACAACACTTTCGGCGGGGGGAGGGAAGTTGTGGTTCATAAAGAAAAAAACCGGACAAGACCACGGATGGAGGAGATGACACCACACGGGAGGAATCAGATGATGAACCAGACGAAGATATGGTCGACTCCCAGTTAATGGATCCAGATGAGCAGATCAGGTTTCACAGAGAGGGGCACAGAAAATGGAGCGGCTGGCTCAGTATTATCCGTTGGGAATAGCGAACAAGCCGCGCATTTGGACATCGACGCCTGAAGGTTTGCACGGGAGATGCCGTCTTGTTCAACCACAGGGAATTTAATCCAGCACACATGCTGGAGATTCTGAACCTGATGGTGCGACATCCTGTTGCAGATCCAATGCCTGCGGATGTCATACCTTTCGCCAGATCGACCGGTGAGTTGTTCGGCCACCGAAGTCCGAGGAAGACACGAAGGAAAAGACATCCGGTTACGGGTAGTAGGCGGTCGGCATTCGGTGAGGGCAGCGCAAGTATTGCGCCGGAGAAGGAGGTGCCGCAAAGGATCAAGGATAGATATGCTGCTAGCGAGTGCGAGTTCTTGCGCAGCATGATGCCAAGAACCGAAATGGCCCGGCGATAGCCAACGCGAACACAATAGCGGCGAAAAGCCAACTACATAAGGTAAAGAACTCTCGATTCGGTTTCGACTTCGCGAGTCGAAAAGCCCTAACATCCTATCATTTCGTTTCTCAGGGGGTTTCGACTCGCGAAGTCGAAAACCGAAGGAACACATGAAAAGTCAAAGGATGCGGGCTTTCTCGACTTCAGCGAAGTCGAAAAACCCATAGAAGTAAAAGAAAAGTAAACATTCAAGGGACTTTCTCGACTCATGAAGTCGAAATCCCGGCTGATAAAGAACATTCGAGATTAATGGTCGACGACTGAAAGCATCGAGCCTTCCCATCCTTTCTTCCTCGGCCTCTTTGGCAATGTCGCTTAGTTTCTATTCTAAGTTGCATCGTTCGAAGAGGCGCGGCAAGAAAGGATTTGGGAATGAGCGGTGCTTTCATCCCGCCTTCACTCATTACCCGCGTTCTCTCCTCTCAGGGTATTCTAGACTTCATGAGTCGAGAAAGTCCCTTGAATCTTCTCCTTGTGCTACTCTCACTTTCTCGACTCGCGAGTCGAGAAACCCCAGGGCAATAGAGAGAACACTTGAGATTAATGGCTGAAGAGCAAAAGCATCGAGCCTTCCCAATCTTTCTTTCCCCGCCTCTTCGGGCAATGTCGCTTAGTTTATATCCTAAGTTGCATCGTTCGAAGAGGCGTGAAAGCAAAGATTTGGGAATGCGCTGCTTTCCCCAACTCGCCCGACTCTCCTATGTTTTCTCCTCTCCTTGTGGGTATTCTCGACTCGCGAGTCGAGAAACCCCCTGCATCCTCCTATTTAGTGTTTACTTCGGGTGTTAGTAGATACTTTCAAGCTCTAACATTGGGACATTTACTGAATGCAGCCCGTATCCTGACCAGATCATACACGCTCGGCAACAGTGGAAAGCATTGGGTTGTCCTCGGCCCCTAAAGGAAACAGGGGCTCCCTGGATAAAGTGGAAGACCTTTGAGAAACTATGCAGATATGTTCTGCTGGAAGGCCAGGAAGATGAAGAGGGGGAGGATGAAGAGGAAAAGAAGAAGAGAACACCAAGAAAGGGCAGGGAGTCTCTCTCAGACCAATATGACCTCATACTTAGCACTGAGGCGGTCTGGGAGAAATGGACCGAGATATGGGCTCAATGGACAAGAGGCAAGCTGAAGGACAGCAATGGGGAATTTCCATGCAAGCCGGACCCAAAGTTGTTCGACAGGCAATTTATGAAAAGGATACAGGGCCTGACCGACAAGGAAACGTTTGATCTACAGGGCAGAATCCTGGATGGAACAATCCTGCTAAGGAAAAGTAGAAGCTCAAAAATGCAGGATGCAAAGGATTATGCCACAGCCTTAAAGAGATGGCGTGCGTTGGAAGAAGGCATCACGGAGTTCTGCAATGTTGCTTCTAATGAATACCATGACTTTGATTATTACAAGGAAAAGGCTGCCCTTGATGAGGAAGACATGAAGGAATTGAACCGTCTATGTCAACCCTACATCAACACCAAGCTAAAGCGTAACGTCAAAACCCTTCCCTTCCCTGAACGTGCTATGGCAATTCTGAAGAGGAAGCTTGGATTCGAGATGGTCCCATTTAAGGCCGATGATAGCTCCCCCCCATTCCTGGTAACATTGGGACACAAGGGATTTGGTGGTGCAGGCCACTTGGGCCCGTGGCACTATTTGCCATCAATATGATTGAAGACCCCACCCTTTTTATGAAAAGCTGACATAGAGCGATGGTACAAGGCGTGTCCGGACATGACCGACCTGGATACTTTCAGTTTCCTTGTCTTTTGCATGCCGGGCAATCAGACAACTGTTGTCTCCCAATGGGCAGCTGATATTAACTTCACCAACAAGATCTTGTACTCCATATACGAGCTTGAACATGAGTGTAGACTTGGCTTGCGAAGGCACCAAGCTTTGCCAATATAGTTTTGGTTTTGGTTTCAAGATCGGCTGTAGATCTTGACAAGTGGTGGTCTAGCGAACATCATTATCTCGACAGGTTCATGATTTTTCAAGAGCAGATGGAACCACGGAAGGGCGGCGGTTATGGAGGATGTGCCATCGATGGACAAAGTCAGCAATGATGGTGCGACGGGTCCTATACATAGAATTCCTATCCGCCAAGGGTTATCAAGTACTTCATAACCCGGCTTGGTCGGGAAGATCAAATTGTATCGCGAGTGGTACATGAATGGATCGTTTTCTCTCGGGGGCTATCTTTGTATGGAATGAAACCCATATCCGTGGTTGGAAATAAGGACATGGTTGAAACCATTCGGTCATACCTGGATCTGCTTCATGAGCATTTCAAAGGGAGGAAGACAAATGGAAGCGATGGGGGACGATGATGACGAAGAAGACAAACCCGAGGCGAGGGAGAGAAACTTGACGGAGACGAGAATCTCCGAAGGTTTAGACCAGAATCTTTAGGAACATATTCTTGAGAATCTGAAATTGAGGTGAGTTCACTTTGCTTTCATCAGGTGTTTCTCGACTCGCGAGTCGAGAAACTTTCCATTCTCGACTTCGAGAGTCGAAAAACTCGCTTCCTATCGACATCTCTCATCATTTCGGGAACATCGAACGCAAGCGACTCGGGATCATTGTCAATATCTAGTGGCGGTTCACGCGTCGTGAGGACACTTTGTACACCCCAAAGACAATCAAGACCAAGACACCGCGGACGGCCGAAAAGGACCTGAAAAATTAACGATCCCGCATATGGATCCCGACGAACCGGAAATATGGTCAGAGCCAAACTCCAACTGGGATCCAGCTGGTCCCACCAAGCTTGTAATATTTGACGTCAATGGAGTATTAGCTGCGGTATACCACGATAAAGACGTCCACTCGAGCTTAACACCTCGCTCGCATCCCGGCAGCGGCGGAGCATAAAATCGTATCCGGGGCCTAGAGCAAAGGAAATTGTTGAATGGTGCCTGGAACGGGGATTCGAAGTGGCCATATGGTCTTGTATGGCAAAGAAAAATATCGTCAATGTTCTTGGTGTTCTCGGCCTTCCAGTTTTGAAGTTCAAGTTTGTTTGGGGAAGCGAAAGGATCGAGCATGTGTCAGATCTCGATCCAGCCATCACAAAGGGGAAGCATATTATGGTGAAAAAAGATGGACAGGGTTTTATGAACAATTCCCGGACTATGGCAAACACAACACGCTGATCATAGACGACTCCGCCTACAAGTGCTATCATAACTTCGCAAAATACAATCATTGCTAAGACTTATCGACCATTTAAGAGTATGAGACGGATAGGTGGTCGTCTTTTCGGACTTTGTCCTGTCTTGGCGGAAAACCTCTTTGCCATTCTTGTGGCGATGTGATTCGCGAACTATCCGAGCCTCAAGGAACCCGATCCAGAGAGCCGCGCGATCATGAAAGCTATGGACGACAAATATTTTGGTGATCAAGAAGAGTGACCTCTGCTTTCAGATAGTCAAATTGTGTGAATATTGTAAAGAAACGTGAAGAAATGTACTATGTTTTGTAATGAATATACATGTATATTGAGTTTTCGCTGGCTTTCTCGACTCGCGAGTCGAGAAAGGCATGCTTGTCCTGTTGATGAAACCATTTGTATGTTTGTTTGTGTGACTGGATGCAGCCATAATCTATTATGATAATGGTTGTACATTGGATTTCCTGGGCCTTTCTCGACTCGCGAGTCGAGAAAGGCACTGCTTGTCCCGATGACGCAACCATTTGTATGCTTCCATGTGTGATTGGATGCAACTATATTCTTGTACTTTGACTTTTCCGGGCCTTTCTCGACTCGCGAGTCGAGAAAGACTTGATTGGATGCCGTTATATGGAATGAATGTTCTCTACTGTAATTTGATTTCACCATTCTTTTCTTCGTTTTGACTAATGGCACCGTAATTGTTAATCATAGACTCTCCTTGCTCCAGGTGGTTCAGGCACAGATCCGACACCAGCACAAATCCCGTTCAGGCATCACAGAGACCGCACCAGGCGGCACAGATCCCGCTCAAGGTGGAAGAGATACCGTTACGCACGATCCCGCCACCACGCTACACTCTTGCCCGGCCTTTGGGATAAGGTTGCTCGTGAATGCAGACGCCATGCACACGCTCGGGATAAAGAAGAGGAGAAGAAATTAGAGACAGTCCGATCGAAGCTCAAAGCATCTTGCAAGCATTGCATAACATCCACGGAGGTTGGGGAAGGAGCATATTCGATGAAAAGTCTGCGGGAGGAGAGTGGAGAAGTCGGTGGACCAGTCACCGGTGGCTCGGGAGGCACCTCCACGTGAGGCATTCCACACTCTACAGGTTGCCCCAAGGCTTACGGTCGGCGTGAAGAAGCGCCGCGCAGTTAATCCCCTAAGGTGGACCACCTACCACGATGATGTAATCAGAGTGACAAAGAAGACCGCCATGGTCTCTGCGTCCGATGTAAAATACATTGTACCTATTCAATTTATTAATAAAAATTCTTTTTCAATTAGAGCTTTGGTTTCAATCTTTAATGAATTTCCTTTGTTTTAGTTGCATTGTTCTTGTTCTCGACTCGCTATCCAAGGAAAACTGGAAGAAAGCTTGGATGCACAATAACAAACAAAAATTCGAATTAAGGATAGTTTCGGGTCGGGGTGCTCCTTTTGGTGTAAATTAACAGGGTTCCGAAAAAAAGTGGGAATGGAATGAGTCCCACTTTAATTAAATACGACTTTTTGGTGTTTTATTTTTAATTTTAAACATAATGCTAGAACTCAACTTACTAGCAATAATGCACCTTGCCTGATGTGATCTTTTAGAGTTGCTCCCACTTGCAGCAGCATTGATTGATGCCTCACTTGCACTTCCATCTCTAGTGTTGGCTATATTGCTCTCAACTTCTTCAGCATTTTCTTCTGATACAAGATCCCATAGATCTTCTGCCATCAACACATCTTTCATTCTTTCCTTCTAAGCCTGGAATCCAACTTCACCTTGAAACACCTCAACACCATTTAATAATGATGAACCAAGTCTAGTTGCCATCTGGCTCTGATACCAATGTGAAACAAAATCAGCGTATTAGTAGTCACAGTATTATCTAGAGCAAGTAATGCAATATGACAACTAACTTCGATGTTTTCAACCACAGAACAATATTAATGCAATACCAATGCAATTTGGTCAATACAGAAAATCAAGCTATTGACCAATATTTCGATTGACATTGATATGCATTGCCTGACATTCCCCTGCAAAAATACAATCCCTTGTCGATACCATCAGATTCATCTTGATCTTCAATTTATAGATCCAATCCAAACTGATAGGAGTCGGTTCCGGATCGGTTCCAGACAGATCGCCTGTGCCTTAGGAGCACGAGGCTATTTGGTCGAATTTCATTCGACTCCTTAATAACATCTATAATTATAGTCTCCTTAATATTTCGACCATGCACTTTCATATGCAATATGCAAATCATTCACATCATTACTACTAGTTCCATATTTTAAGCAACCCTAAGGTTGTATCATATGCTTCTACCCCTTGATGTATTCTCTGCTCAACTCCTTCAGGCATTAACCATATCTACTTCTTAAGAATATCTAACATTAACAATTCTTCACAAAGAATATACTGGGTTAGCATATCCAAGGCGCAATATACCTTAACAAGAAGGGCATGAATAAGCTTTAGTTGCAATCATGGCATTCCACATCCTATCAAATCCTATCATAATATGAAATCCTTCTATGCAAATATGAAACTTCAAGTTTGTCCTACTGACTTACATTTTCAATGACGAAATTCCCACATCCGGTGGAACCAAAATCTCTTAAAGCTTAGAACTTGAAATCCCTCAAAGCTTAGAGCTTGGTGCACAACAACGGATGAAACCAACAAATTAACGTAGCTTCTTAAAATAAAGCAATAAGGAAACCTGAGCTTTCAAATGCCAATTCGAATTATAGTAATGCCGTAATCCCAAAAATCGCTCAAGTTACAACGGATAAAGCCATTACACTATCAAGAAAAGTGTTATAATTAATGTCTAATGCAACCATTTTTCACCCACATAACTTAATGCAGTTTTAACGAGACCTTAAAAGACAAGTAATGCTTCTGACAGTAAAGCCTATTTCATTGTCAATCCTTCCTTATCTTGATCAAAATCAAATGCATAAACCTAACATCTAGTATGTAACTGCCATCTAGTTTCACACACTTGTTTATTTCAGTTTTCAAATAGATTGTCAATGTATAGGCGAAGATGTGCTTTAGCCTGTTTTTGTCTTTCCATCTTGTCTTTTCATTCATATAATTCTTGAGGGTACCAACAGAACTTTCTAAATCGATAATTTATGTGCAGTAGGTTGACTGCATGCAACTTCTACCAGCTCAAAATCCACATAGACACTATGCAAGCTCTTCCATGTCACTGCACAAGCTCATATGACATTTTCCAGGTTAGTACCATTTTCGTTTTTGAGTTTAACCTGCATGGATGAGCAATTCTTTACGCAGGCATAAGTATCTCATCCCGTAGCTTGAAGCAAGCATGGAATAGGCAGAAGCAAATAGTGATGACATTTTCCAGAATACTACCGTTTTCTTTTTTACTTTAACCTGCATGATTGAGCAATTCTTTACACAAGCATAAGTATCTCATGCCTTGTTTTGTGTATATATGAATTCACCAAACTCAGAAGATGTAAAAAGCATCAGAGTTTTTGTTTTAGGCCCTATAAGTGGGTGCACTGTCTACTTCCTTCAAATTATTTATGTCTTTTGGGTTGTTCTTCCCTTTGTTTTATACTAGACTAGCACCACCTTTGTTACATGCGAGTTCTTAATCTATGTGACTATTAATATGTGGGTTCCTGCCTCCTCGTTTATCTTGTTCCTAGTCCGTTTTTAAACTATTCATGGACGTACAAATCTATGCAACTTTGATCACTTGTTGGGAATGGGATTGCCTCATTGAGTGGTTGTAGTGCACGAGTTAAATCTCATTTGAAAAGGGATGCCATCCATAGTCATAAGCTACTCTTGGATATTAGAATATAGGGAAGTTCCACCAAACTGTGGTGTCTGTGGAGCTTACGGTGAAGAAGGCCTTCAGCTGCCAGTTTCTGTCAATGTCATGGTCCTGGACAGCCAAATTGGTTGGATGAAATAGGTGTTGTTTTAAAAGGATATGTCAGATTAGTCAATCCCGTCAGATGAAGATTGAGACCTCCTCCAAGATGGCAGAGATGATAGTTTTCACATTGCTAGCAGGGTTTAAGACCTGAGGTGCAATCTGGTGAAAGATTTGAAAGCCCTTTTTGCATTCATTCTGCATGATATGACATCGTGTCAAATATCTGTTGTGCATATTCGTGTTTACAACCTCAACAAGAGGGGCATGAATAAGCTTTAGTTGCAATCATGGCATTCCACATCCTATCAAATCCTATCCTAATATGAAATCCTCCTATGCAAATATGAAACTTCAAGTTTGTCCTACTGACTTACTTTCTCAATGACAAAATTACCACATCCGGTGGAACCAAAATCCCTCAAAGCTTAGAACTTGAAATTTTCTCAAAGCTTAGAGCTTGATCTGCACAAGAAGATCCCAATTTCTTCAATACCTAATGAAATGGATGCACTTGCTTGTGGAAGACGCTACGTGGGTACTACAATCAGATTTGGAGAAGCAGTACCCCCAATTCATGGAGCAATGCAAGGGTCGGCTTGTCACCGAAATAGTCAACACCGAACCGATAGGTGAGTGTGAGGTAGATTAAGAAGTCGACTTTCGTCTCTCGGAAGTAGACGAACTTGAGAGATAAGAGGTCATTTAGGCATGCATTGATTATAAAGCACCTCTAATCAATGCCTACTATGGGAAGGATGCCATCCTTCATGCCAAAGGCGACTAAAGGTGTAGGCATTAGTGATCATCTTAGGCATGATAGGGCGATGTCTCCACGTCCAAGATGGAAGAAACATCATCTTCCTACGCTGGTAGATTAGCCTTGCATCCATATAAATTGTAATTAATGAGTGGTTCTCTAATAACCAACTTTAAAATAATTAAATGTATACTAGCGGCAGGAGGGTCGCACTGCGAAGACTTGCAACACATGTTTTATCATAATGTGTTGCAAGGAGACCAAATGAAACCTTAATTAGAGAATTTTGGAACTATGTTAATGATAATGGTGTAATCCATAAAATTTTGTGAATAATCGATGATAAAGTAAGAGGGTGAGAGATCACCTTACCATAGTATATTATTGAACAAGGATGTGTTTATGAAAATTAAACTTAAATATTACCTTGGGGTAATTGTGTTGTAAAATTGTATGCATGGAATGTGTTGCAGGGTTCATGCATGTTTCCAAGGAGGGGAGACACGTGATGCTGAGGATATCATCAATTCAAGGTGGGGAGATTGTGACGTTCCAGCATAACATACGGTTCGAATATGTATATTATACTGCCACATCACATGTACATGTCACCATGACAAGTTGTGCCTAGGGGGCAAACTCGTATGTTGCACATGTATATTAAACATATGCATTTAAACCCCTTTTCCAAGTGGCAAAGCCCCATTGGTCTCTTCTACTTAAACCTAAAAGTTCATGTAAAAGGAACAAAAGGGAAAACCCTAAACCTTTCCCGTTTTCGCATTTTGGCTTCCCTAAGCCATTTCGGCCAAGCCAAGCTGCTATTCCGCATTGCCAGACGCCGCGAGCCATTTTTGCACAACAGTTCTCTTAGGAGCAGCCGTCTTCAGCAAGAATGAAGGCATGGACGCGATTCGGGGAGCTGGAGCAAGCCAAGGATCAGGTAACCTGCGATTCCATTGTGCAAAGCCGACTCTTAGCCTAGCAATGAGCTAGGTTCTGTCATAGTAATCAGATCCTGCTGGATCTGCAAGTTGTAAGATTTCAAAATGGGTACAATCAATTGCACCAGCAGCAAAAACAAAAGCGATAGTCATGGGTTGTTTTGTTAGTTTATCCTCCACACAAGATTTCAAAAACAATAGAGGCTCTGACTTATATTGCTACCTTGAAGGCATGTGGTATTCTTCCTTATGGTACAAAGAAAGCATGAATTTCTGATAGACGGAAGAATTGCAAGGGATCAGTTTGCAATACAAGAAGGAAGCAGGCAATATATGCACGATTGCTGTTGCCGATGGATAGGAAGGAATAAAGTGGCCATTATAAAGCAGCTTCTTTTATTAGTCTGATTAATCAGAAAACATTGTATGATAATAAGTCATCACCATAGGTGAAATGATATCAAAGATGCTTGGCATCTTATCTGCTGAAATAATGCCACAATTGGATATCCATAACCTCAAGTTGTAGTGCAAACAAAGAAGCACAATTGGGTATCTTCAAAACATCAAGTCTTGTTTTTTATCACATGATCTAATATTCCCTCATGTCAACTTGTTATTTTTCTTCTCATTGACATTTCGCTGCAAGAGATAGTCTGACTTGGATAAAGCAACAATATAAACTTACAAATAACTCCGATATAAACAACGAGGCAAAAAAAACATCATCTTTGTCTTTTGAATGTATAGAGGTGCATAAGTTGAAGCAAACATATGTATACAATGCAAATTATAATTGAATTCAAAAAGATAGTACACAATAGCAATAAATGAGAAAATAAAGTATCCACAATGTCTGTTGTAGTACACTCTTCCAATTTTATTCCAGGTTTTTTCAATTGTCAAAAATGCCGACTTTCCTTTAAATAATGGAATAATTGTGGTCTATCTCTCTAGATAGGTTCATCCATATTTTTTGCCCGTCAAGGCGTGTAATGTCCAAAGTTCAAATGAAGCATTAAAAGAATGACTATATACTGAGGGTTATGGTGAGAAGGGATGCAAATGAGGTCAGTGTAATTGCCTTGGCAATCTGGCATAATGGCCACTAACGGCCATGTTTATAACCAAAACAAAAAGGGCCCTCTTTTATCACACTCTTCTGGCAAGCCTTCCTCTAGAAGGGCTATGGCAAGAATGTGGCTCCCCTACAACAACAAACATAATGTTTCTAACTTTCATCATGCTGCCTATGCTGATCACCTCAGTCCAAAACTATTAAGATTTGCTTTTATGAAGTCCCCATGTCCTGCATTGTACATCCAGTGCTTCTTTTACTATCCTCAAAGCAAAGTATTTTTTAGTTATGGCTAACTTCTCTTTTAATAAATGCCACTTACTATTATTGTGCACTGAATGTGGTACATTGATATAAGACATGCTTTCTGCTCATTGTATTTTTGTATACTGATCAAAGAAACGGGCATATCCATCTTGCAAAGTCTGGCCAAACGCTATCCAATCTTGAAACCTCCACACATATGTCAATGTTTTAACTGCGTACTACAACAATGACCCTAAGAGGCTTCGTCTCACTTATTTGCTAGCATTGTACCATTGTCCTTATTCTGCATTGGCAAAAGCACGCAAAGTAGATATAAGCAACTTCTTCAAGAAAATTTGTTCCTGAATTCCCAATAATACATTAGCAATAATTAGTTGGATGGTGCATTGTATGATGCAAAACAAATACGAAATGCAAACTATCTAGGCGTTTGAACTGATTTCAGCTATGCACATACGCGAAAAGCCATCCTTGCATGTCTAGATCTCCATCATATCAAACAAGAAAAAACAAATCCAGAATCATATACATATTCGCCAGGGAAAATACTTCAGACATTAGAGCTTTTCAAAAGGACAAATGGATTAATCGTGATGGCTGGCTGCAAGTGGATAAGGGATAATAAAGGTGACAGAATTAGGTCTTAATCCTTTTAACTGCATTTGTTAGAATAATTCTAGTGCTCCCACATGTCCATGCTGGTTGTATATCATGATCATGCAATTCCAAGTTATGAGATCTTTCTCTTGCATTCTCTCAAATATGCAAGACGCATCCTCCAAGCATGCACATCTACCATACATGTTAAGGAGGGAATTCTTGATCACAAGTTCGTGTTGGAGTTCCTTTGCAACGGAAGCATAAATTCTGTAAGGGCTCTTGAGTTACCACATGCACTAAGAACACTGATAAAAGCAGTTATACTTGGAAAAGTACCAAGCTTCTTCATTACACGAAATAGCTTGAGAACATACTCGTTTCTACCATGGTCAGTGCATGCTGAGATCACAAACAATCCATGATATAACAGTCCATGTTGGCGTGGAGATTACAATAGTCAGTCCCATGATTACAACAGTCCATGCTGGCATGGTGGCTTCTGCACAGATCTGCACACAAGATCTTAATATCCATACGGAATAAATGCAAGAGCAGCCCATATGCTTAACTGTTTAAATGAAAAGTTATCCAAAAGTGTTGCTCCATTCTGCAGGCCAAACGTTCTCCTTGTGCAGGCCAGGCTCCAGGTTTTAGTTTAGCACTTCAATCCTAGGTAACCAATGGCATGCTCTAGGTTAGTGCACAAACCAATGGCATTGCTGTATGCTATATGGATACCATCGAGCAAAATCCTTATCCTGATCTGGTTGGCACATTGAGTTCTCTTATGTCTAGAAAAAATATGGTATTCTTTTACTCTAGATATTCTGCCTTAGCTATAAACTAATTATTGATTTGCAAGAGAGCAAATGCCTAACAATATTCAACTGTGCAGTGACCAGGCATATTGGAGTGGGAAAATCTTCACTCATAAATGCACTGCTTGCCTTTTGAAATATTGATGCAGGTACCAATTCAATTATTCCTTGTACAACTTGATTAGAAGCTGCAAAAATAGATTGTATCGAAGATGTACTCTCTTATTCTTGTGACCACTTGGAGAACGTGGTCCTTTGGGATATGCCAGGTGCTGGCACCACAATTATGCCACAGAAAGCTATTATTAGGATACCAGGCTTGAGGAATTTCACAAAATTTTAATCTTGCTAGAAGACAGAGTTTCTGAGATTGACATTCAAATTGCAAACAAAGCTAAAGAGGATAGAAGGGAGGTTACATTTGTGATATCTAATACAAATATTAGAATTAAAGAACTGGCTCAAGAAAGGGTACCAACATGATTGAAGCTGCTAAAGCTTTTAATGAAGAGCAAAAAGCAATGTGTTACGAAGAGCAATGAAGGCAATGAGTTAAAATGATGGAAGAAAATTTTACATGTTCATGTTAGTCCTGTGCCTCCTGGTACAGGACTATTCATGCATACAACAGACCAGGTCAAGCTCAAGGATCCTCAGTCAGCCACGGGTCAGCCATCAAAGGCTCAGCAGAAGACCAAGCAGCAGACCACGCAGTCAAAGCCTGTGGCCGTCAACAAGAGGCGCCGCTCAGACAAGTGACGGCCCGTCACCGCCCGCGTCAGCGTCAGCGTTATTCTAGGCACTTCAAGAGGCACCGCCAACATTCCTGCAAATCAGGCCTCCTTCCAGGAGTCGGCACCGAGATCAGTCAGAGTGTCTATATTGGGCCCAAGGCCATTGTACTATATATATGAGTAGAGCTAGCACATGAGTTTTTAGATGAGTTTTGAGTCTTGTCTCCTTTCAGTTTTTCTCTCTATTGCGAGAGCTCATGTATGTTCATCATTGATATCAAGGAAGCTTATCATTTTTCTCTCATTAGTTCTGTTTTCTTCTTCTTCTTCTCTTCTTGCAAATCCCGCGTGACATAGTCCCCCGGACTCTCCTGTTAGATCCACGGGTCCTCACAGAGGGCTGTCTTCCAGGAGTTCCCGAACCCAGACCCCAAACAGTTCATCCCTATCTGATGAGCCGTGGTTCCCTCCATCATGGCCTCCACCCCCACGAACTCAACCGCCCCTCGAGCCCCTCGATCCATAACATCTGCTCGTCCGTGCAGCATCTTAACTGGAGTTATTGTGACCTCCTCGAGGTCACAATAATATTTACGATTTCATAGTATAGGTTAATGGTACAGTTAAAATTATGTTAACAGCTTGTTAACTGTGATGTCAAGTGTGAAAGAAGATTTGACTAAGGTTTTTGGTTAAAAAAAAAAGGGAAATTTACCAAAATAACCCTAATTGTTGACTTAATTCCCAAAAAGCCCTTCGTATTTATGAAATTCCCAAAATGCCCTTAATTCTTAAGTATTTTCCCAAATAGCCCTTTGTAATTTAAAAATCACCAAAAGCTAGAGATAAGCCTATCATTCTAATATTAGAAATGATCAAATACAACTAACTTAATGCTTTTATAAAAATCATATTGAAGGAGACGCTTTGTAGGCATCTTGTGGAGAAGCTGCTTTATACCCATCCAGGTTACTTGTGGAGCTCATTTTGCTATTAATTTGTTGTCCATATCTATCCTCCAAATATTGAACTTCTTGAAAATAATGAATTGCTACCTCCTACAACATGTCATCCTCCTAGCAGGCCTAAAAGCAGGGATAAGACAGAAGACATGGATAGGAAAAAGCGTGTGTACAAGTCCACACGTTGTGGTAATGTCGGGCATAATGAAAGCAATTGCAGAAATTCTATTTGATATTTCTATTGCGTATTTTTGTCATAATGATATTTGAAATTTATTTTTCAAATTATTGTCATCTGTAAGAAACACTTCCTCTTAAAAAATGATCCTCTATTGTAAATACGTGCTTTTTGGCGATTTTTAAAATACAAAGGGCTATTTGGGAAAATACTTAAGAATTAAGGGCATTTTGGGAATTTCAAAAATACAAAGGGCTTTTTGGGAATTAAGTCAACAATTAAGGTTATTTTGGTAAATTTCCCAAAAAAAAATTAACCACGACTAACTAAATTTTATAATATTATATTAACTTAACTTGCAGTGTGAAGAGCATTGTAGATAAATATACTAACCTAGCCTAACTTAACGGCGAGTCTAAATAGACCCTTAAGCCTGTAATTTTCTTTTTTATGATCCTCACCATAGTCCTTTAGAGGTGTTTGCTCATGATTCTTGAATACAACAGCAACAAGTTCCATGGCAATGCGCATTCTTGTGCAACTACCTTCTTCCCTTTCCATTTCTTTTCTTTGCTATCTCTTGTCTTCCAAGTTGCATCTACAAGTTCTCCCACGTCTTTTCTGTGGAAATTCATATCTACAAAATTGAGAGCTACATTTCAAATTCACTTGATGAACCCTCTCTTACGGCTGCTTCACCTACCATGTCTGTCGGCCTCTTGATAGCTGCAAAGGCTTCTAGAATTTGGAGTTGTCGACATGCGAGAACAACCAGATATCTTTTTTGGATTTTCAAATGGGTATCGCATGCTTAGCTTCTGCATTCTATATTCAAATCATTGAAACAGTAGTTCACATGTACAAAAATTCCTTTTAGGTTTTAAGGCCGTTTCGCCACCTAAAAAAATCTCAGAAAGAATATTTTTGACCCTTATGTAGATGGATCCTCAAGATCCATTTGTAAGTTTATCAATTTGGTCTATTAGCATGACTTTTTTGTGTGTTTGCATATTGTACCCATTACCTAATATTCACAATATCTCCAATCTATAGGGCTGAAGGACTCATTTATAGTATTGGATGGATCAACTTGTTTGTCTTTTGGTAGATTTATTTGTTATGAATGGAGCTCCACAATCAAACAAGCAGTTACTTCAGGCAAGTGGCTTCAAATGGTGCATTCCCCTTTGTAAGCATCTCTAAGTATTTAAAACTCTTTAACAAGATTTTAAACAAGTGTATCTTTCTTATGGTATATCAACTTCATTATTTTCCTGCAACTTAAACCCTCAAGCGTAAAATATATTGCAGCTATTATGTTGTGAGATAATACCATTCGAGCCTAAATTAGGGTCCTTAATTGTTTTTTAGCAGTTACATTTAGCATTTTTGTACTGCATAACATTTATGATAGAATTGATTTGATTTGAGTTGAGTTGAGTTGAGTTAAAGTTGAATTTTATCCTCCAAGGAGACCAATATGTCTATGAGACCCAAACAAAGAAAGTAAGAGTACAACATGCCTATTATTGTCCAAGATTTAAAAAACCTTGTCCCAAAGGGTTTTCAAGGCAAAGGAGTTGGCAATAATAAGTTCGCAGATAAACTGTGCATTTGTACATGTCAGTGTAGTGAGGGACATAGTTGAGCTTGCATGTCTAGCACCTCCTAGATATATGGTGCTATGAAGGCGCCTACAATATCACATATTGTGGTTGGTTAGGTGTAACCAACCTGGTGTATCATGCCCAGATAAGTACAAATACTGTTTGGCAGCACTGGGAAATGTTTTCTCATACTTCTCATGCCCATCTGCCCATCTCAATTCTGAGGCAGTGTGTCTCAACTCAAATTGATGCAATCGTCCTACACTTCTTCATAGGCAAATGTGTTAACATGTACTGTTATGGATCCATGTCAGGCATGGGATTCATCTGATTTTTACAATGTGATATCGTTACTACCAACTCTAAACCCCTGGCTAGCTTTAAAACGCCGTGGATCCATGGCCATTGTGTAGCGAGGTTTGAAATGCGAGGTCTCCTATGTTTACCACCTTTTGACAATACATTATGTGATGTTCGAGAGCAGCACACTAAAGAGGTAAACACCCTCTCATATAGAATTTGATATGGGATCCTTAACTTGACTCTAAGTAGTCGAGTTAAAGATAAATTTTTAGACTCATTCCAAGTCATCCCAAGTGGCAAGTGATATCACTGATCTCCATACTTCTACTCCATATAGAAAGACTAGCTCTATCCAAACCCTGAATAAATGTTCCTAATGGGATCAGTGGTAAAGCCATGTTTTTTGGCAATTTGTTCTGCATTGCATAGAAAGTCGTTGAACATGTCATTACTCATTTTTGGGTACAAGGATCGCAGCAGCAGCAGCAACAACAACAGCAGTAATGGCGAACTCCACTTTTAGGTATCTGTATTGTTGCACCACTTCTGCATTTCGGCCTTGATAAGTGAAGCAATGCTGAAAGTAGAATTTGTTACTTTTGAATACTTCTTTTATGCAATATCTATGTAATAGAAAACCCGTTATGTAAAAGACAACATATACTAGATATGACTGCAATCATGATATATAAACTTGAAGATGTGATTTCATTATAGAGGCTATCTTTTATTTGATAATGAGAGTAGATGCATTCAATCTGTCATTAATGTCAACTGTAAGTATTCGAGCTATATCAGTTTGACAAATTTCATTTAGCTTTCTAAAAACTACCATAATGCAATCATGTGTGTTCTCAACACTTTTTATTTGAATGCTTAAACTTAAGGCAATGGATTTTCTAATTGTCTTACATGTTGCATATACTATTCTAAAACATTGGTATGTTTTGCTTTACTTCGATAAACATACAGAGGCAATGATTGGTTTTTATCCAATTTGAGCCATTATGATGATACATATTTTGACAAAATACTATTTTGACGACTCATTGAATATACCTCAATCTTGACCATCAACCATAATTCAATGTGAGAGATGATGAAAAATTCAGGACAAGCGGCGCAAGGATCTGATTTCAGTATAACTGCAAAAAATGTTTCCAATAATAGACGTAAATCTAAATACATCCTTTCCCATTGAATCTTATGTGTTGCTAATCTTACAGTTTATATCCTAGACAAGAGATTCAAGGATAATTCATGGTTCTGGCTGTTATCAACATGTGTTGGCAGAATTCAAGAATGATTTTTTGTTCTGGGTGTGTCAATATGGGCTTGGAAGGTGAGCTATGAAGGATAATCATGAGCATACTTTTTTTTGTCTTGGATCTGTTGAAATTAACACATCATATTCTATATTCAATTAAACCATACAAAGGCTAGCCTACACCCAAATGGAACTTGCAACCAATATAGTCTGCATATTGTGAAATACATGGTTCCCATAGCAAATGAATCTTCAGTTCTGGAGACCTCAGAGATGCCATAACCTGCCCTGCTTATATATCACGCTAGGCTTCAGTTGATTTGGTCCGCAATCACTAATACAGAATCTTCCGTACAAATCCAAGGACAACTGGGTACAAGTTCTAGTAATCTTGGAATACTTGATGAAGGCGGATGAAGGAGTATGTACCCCTCAATAGCCCTCCCCCACCGCCAGACATGCCCGCGCACACACTACCCGCAAATGCCATGGTATAGACTGAGGCCCTAGTTGAGACAGTGGATTCAGACATTCCAATGCAGGAGGTGGCTCGGGAGCATACATAGGGGCCAACAGTAACAGCTTCAGATAGCACATGGAGCCCAGGTCTGGACCAGCCCAAGCATGATTGCCACTTGAACTTGTGACTCGTTGGAATCCAGGAAATAGCTTCGGGCTCAGATATTGGCACAGCTGCACATTTTTTACAGATATCATGCATATCCAAAGCCCATGAACTTTTACCGCGCAAAGAGTGGGTGCTCACCGGCCCAATTGACCACGCCATCTTCTGATAGTATTACATGTTTCAACATCCCGAGATAGGTTGCATGTATTACAGCATGGGAGTTACCTTAAGGGCACTCACTTTTTAGTACAAGAGGACCTCTCCCCAGTTCAGTCAACTTGGCGACATGATGAGCTATGCAAGGTTCGAGAGGAGAGACTCCAAAGAAAATGGGCAGTATATCATGGAGGCTTAGCACTTATTTTTGACAAGTGGCTCTCAAACCCATGGTTGGGGTATTTTTAGTTGTTTCCCCATGTTTTAGTCTAGTTTTATTTTTGTTCTTTCATGTGTTCTATAATGGGCTTAGTTCCCAGGTCATTTGAGCTTAGGGGCCTTTGCGTTGTTGTGATTTGTTATGGGGTATATATTCCCCGAGTTTTGTTGGGGTTCATGCTTCTCTTTTTGTTCTGGTCCCATAACCCGATCGGGTTTCTATAGACATTAAAAAACTCTTATCTTATCTTATCTTATCTTATCTTATCTTATCTTATCTTATCTTATCTTATCTTATCTAACTTGAATACATATATGTCCATTCCAGGAACCGCAGGGTTGTACAAATTCAATGAAGGATGATTCGTGGTTTTGGCTTTCTCAGCATGGGCTTCGCAGGTGCGTATGAAGGACAATGGGTGATATACTTTTTTCTTTTGAATCTGCTTAAGTTAATGCAAAGCCTAGTCTACATCCAAATGAAACTTGCCTATCTGCAAGGTATGCACAAGAGGGGAGATGGAGTGGACAAACCTACAAATGTCCTATGTTGCCTACATCCATTGTCATGATTTTGTTTGCTGCTACCTGGAGCCTTGACAATCAGTTAAACTCCACCGGAGTCCGAGCCCCAGTAGGAGCCTCTTTATTGATGGCATTTGTATGTTTTATGTTGTTGTATGTGAATGGATGGAAGTGGTAATATTTGGTATTTATGTTTTATGCCATGTGCTTCTGCAGTATAGGTAGCCTAGAGAAGGGATGGGCCTCATGACATCTCAATGTCTTCCTCTCGGGCACTTGGCCATCCAAAGTGGATTGAGTTAGACAAAAGGGCCCACCTCGACGATGAGGAGTTGTCGAGATGACATTTTTCGTATTTATATGATGGAAGTATTGTCTAACTAGGGAGAGTGCCACACGTCTTTGCTTAAGTTAGTTAAGAAAGTAGCCTTAAAGTGACCTCAGGGATCACAGTGTTATTGTTTGTTCTGGTGCTTTATGTTAATTTTGCTAACTTAACTGAACACAGTGTGAAGACAAGTTTAGTTAGTCTCTGGAAGACAAAGGCTGATTTAAAGGACTTTTCTTCCTTTAGGCTCCCAAATCCTAGAAAGCACCAATTCAATTTAATTTGCTTGTTGGACTATAAGAAAAAGCTAAGAAAAAAATGGATGGGGTAATCGACAAGAATGAAGGGTTACTGAGGACCATGAAGTTTCTTATAAAGTACTTACTGACAGCGGCACTGCTCCTTGCTAATGCCGCTCATTGTGTCTGTCCACATTAAGTATTCTATAAGAAATTTCGTAGTCCTCGAAGTTTCCCCTTTCATTATGATGTTTTTAAGTGCAATACCACAACTGTCGAATAATATTTCCATTATTTTTAATGGAAATCAAATAGTTAACCAATACGAAAAAGTTTGCAAATCATGTATGATGTTGTGTTGGTTAAGTTTGGCCTATTATGTTCATTAGATATTGTATATATCTATTGGCACATGGGTTATTCCACGCATGAACGCCATTTATGCAATACAAACTCACAATAATGCCCATGTTCAAAGCGTTCAAACAAGGGAGGGCTTATGGTGGATACCTAGGCAAGCAAGGACAAGGAACCATGGATAAGGAATGGCAAGATACAATCAACTACTTTTCCATTTTTTGTAAACTCTTTCTTCTGCATGGCGAGGGAGCACTGAAGTTCTATCACCACATTTTTTTTCGATGAATTTGCTTGTTTAGTTCCAGTACGTAAACCGCCGTTTAAAGGAAATTCCTCGAATATTCCCTATTTCTTTATTTAGGTAATTTTTGGTTTATTTGTCTAGCGCCGCCATAGCTCGAGCGTCCGACAGAGCATAGAAGAGCATCAATAGAACACTGAGCAGAGCATCAATGGAACACTGAGTGGCCGGCCGACAGAGTAGAGCATAGCTTGAGCGGCGGACAGAGCAGAGCATTCGGTCGACGCCCCTAGGGCAGCTGATTTAGAGGTTCGATGCCCCTAGGGCTGTTTCTTTAGTTTCATATCTTATCCAGCTTCTTGAATTCGTTTTTATGATTAGGTTGCGAAGGATGCTGTCCTCAGAGCAAGAGCGTTTTGACCAAGAGCAAGAGTCGGCGGATCCCCTTTCTTGTAGCCGCCGGATCCCCCGCTCAAGTTTGCGTGGTAGGCCCGATCCATAGAATCGATTTGCGGTGTGTTTAATTCTATAGAATCGATCCCTGCAATTAGAAAAAGAATCTATTTTTAATGCGGACTGTATTTGATGCGTAAAGATTAGGAGACTCGTTTTGGGTCCGTAAGAAAGATCAAGGTTTTATCTTCGTTGTGGATGCTTCCAGCCAAAGAAGTATAATCTATTCTTAAAATTTCAAGAGCAGGCAATGGAGCAAGCTCTAATCCAACAGCCATGGCGTCTTTCCAGGGTTTAGGATCATCCTTGATAAGCCCTGTTTCTAAATCGTCTGCCGGAACAGAATCTTCAATTTCTGAAACCCAGAATCAACACAATGCTTGCAAAAATTTGTATCCAAAAACAAGACCGTCGGTTTATGTTTGGTAGCCGGATTTTCGGTTTCCTACGGGGTCTGTTTCGGTTTCTCTGGGCGGCCGAAAACCCCGAAATCCTACCTTACCTAGCACTTTAAGTTATGTGCTCACCTTACTACACTCTAAGATAGAGTTCAAGTCTCGGTATTATTTTATTACCACTACTAGACTAGACTAGATTATCATTGATTATCTCTAGCACTGCTTAACCCTCTACCTTCGAATTTTACTAATAATATGTATTTTTCTTAAAAACGCCGTGAGTCATTTTGTATTTTTGTAACAGACATTTTCTTTGCCAACGTCTTGTTCTTTTGAAGAGAAAAAAGAGGGCCGGCTTTCCTTTTTCTCAGTAAATCCTCAATACGGCGGTGTATCGTAGGGTTTTGGTTGCTCGTCGCCGGACATCCGCTCTCGCTTGCCCTGGCGTCTTATCATTCATAAGGTGAATCATCTGTCGCTACCTTGCTAAACAGATCTTACTATACCTAGTTTTGTCAATGCAATATTCTCGATCCGAGGCTGTCCAGAATGAGTTTTCCTTTTATGTACGGCGCATGTACCGTTTCTAGTGTCTTTAAACAAGTTGTTTTTGAAATACACAGCAGCCTTTAGTCGGAGGTCGCCGAAGGAAGTAATTAGGGACACAGAAGGGGGCGAAGATGCGTCAAGTTTTTTGTGGTAACTTTGAATATGATGCTCGAGAATCAGAAATTGAACGCCTTTTCTCCAAGTTTGGAAAGGTTGATCGAGTGGACATGAAAACTGGTATCTATTATTAATCCCTATTATTTATAAACTATATATTCTGTTCGCGTTTCTCTTTTTTTTCTTACTTTAAACTTAAATAGGCTGGAGTCTTAGTGGCAGAATTACCGTGCTCTTTTTCTCTTCGTCGAATATACAAATAATTTAACCAATTATGTTTGGGCTCTGGACAATATTAACATCAACAAATCCTGTGTGGTTTATATGTGCATATCTTCATGTATGATTTGATTGTACATGTGTGCAAAATAGGCGGAGTCTAAACCTGAGTCATCTTTATCTTATATACTAATATTTTATGTACAATTTATAATTGCAGGATTTGCTTTTGTTTATATGGATGATGAACGTGATGCAGAAGATGCAATTAGTTCATTAGATAATTTGGAATTTGGAAGGGACAAGAGGAGGCTCCGAGTGGAATGGGCTAAGGTAATGCATCTGCATTTACAATTGGTATTGATTTCCTGTTTACATCTTTATAATGATCGCAGCAAGGGAATGGAACAACTAGACATCGAGATGAATATCGTAGGTCATCTGCCAAGCAAAGGCCTACCAAGACACTGTTTGTTGTTAACTTTGACCCAGTTGGAACAAGGGTGCGGGACCTTGAAAGGCATTTTGAGCCATATGGGAAGCTTGTCCGTGTCCAGATACGCAAGAACTTTGCATTTGTAGAATATGAGACCCAAGAAGAAGCAACAAAAGCTTTGGAATCGACAAACATGAGGTTGGTTCAACCTTACTAGTCAGTTTTCATTTGTACGTGTTTGTCTTTGTTTTGGAATAATTCCATGCTTTCTACTAGGAAGAAATGTGCAGTGCAGAATGAGCTTCTTTTTTATCTAGAAAAGCACCTACTGAAAGCGGCTGTTTTTAGTTTTGAAAACCAGCAGCTTTCATTCAAAGGCTATTTTGGAGTATGTGCTGCAAATTATCCTTGCAGGGATTGATGTATAATTTGTTTTTGCAGTAAAGTGATGGACAGAGTAATCACTGTAGAGTATTCTACACGTGATGATGGTGATGCTCCTTATAGGGGAAGGGGTGGCCCTCGAAGGAGTGCCAGTCCTGTGAGATATGGTGGCCCTCGCAGGGGTTCTCCAGATTATGGATATGGTGGTTATCGGAGGTATAGCTAATCTTTAAATTATTTGGAGATTTTACTGTTGGGCCATATTAATACCTCTATTCTTGTATATTTGGCAGCCGTTCACCTCCCAGGCGCAGGTCTCCAGACTATAGACCATATGTTGGTCGTTGATGGTTTTTTACTTGATCAATTAGACTTTAACTTTGTTGCTCCTTATTGCAGACAAAAGTCTAATATCATTCCATGTGCAATATATGGCATATGATATGTAGCTATACGTTTCTGTTTCCTTCCTCCATTTTGGCAAATTCTATTCCTTCCAATGAAGTAGAGAAAAGCGTCGGAATTTTTCTGTCAGGAGTGTTCATGGGCAGAAGTCATGTGCCAGTTGCTGTTTTATCCATTACCCTCTTGGCTTCTTCTACACGAAGACTCTGTGCTACCATGGTTTCTATCTGGACATGTACTGGTTGGTTTGACTTGCCTGAATTGTAGAACGTTTTTCCTTCCTATCATACTAGAGAAATATCAAATTTTCAGTAAGTTGTAACTTCCAATACTATTAGCAGCCACGGAAGTCGTGCAAGATCACATCTGAAAAGTTCATTCTCAGTGACATCCTCCTCTAAAGAGGTGCGTATTTTTGGTGGCCTTAATTGGAGCATATTTGCTCAGGACGCACCAACTCGATGCTTCACTATTATGTCTGATAGGATGTTTTCTTGCAGGCCTTTACTTAAAACTATGGCCCCTCTCTCTCTCTTCATGTTCGTACTGTTTGAGTTGGATTCCTTTGCACCCACTGCCCTCAGAAATCTTGTCTCCACAGAGCTGCTCTACTCAACTTGCCACCACCCTTAGTCTGACTCGTCCTCAGGTAAGAAAGTTGGTAAATAATCCTTCATACAGCTATAATTGATTTTTGTGTCAAAAAAGTGAAGTGGGGGTACATTAACTCGAGATGCATTTTGGAGGCCAGTTATTCTGACGGGCACTTTAGACTTGTTTCTTGCATTGGTGGTGGTCGTTAGTCTTTTTAGAAATATATATTATGATGCGTTTAAAGGAATAAAGGAACCTGTGTTTCTAAGGCTATATACAAACGAAAATAAATAGATCTTTTTGATGTTCCAAATAGAATTTTTTTGTCCAAAGCGTGTTCTGTTTTATGATTATATGCAAAAGCTTTCCTTGTGCAATATCATGACATGTCGAGAGGTTCTTTTTTTTGTTTGTCTCATCTATATTGAGCCTATGGAATAGTTTAATGGTATCCTAAATTAGATGAGAAAAACAAGGAAGGTGTCAATCTTGTCTATTGTAACTTGAAACAGTAGTAAGTAAAGCCATGCAATCACTGTCCTATGCAATGCCAGATTTTCAGAATAAATTTCTCTTTGATGGGTTGGACGCATGTGCAAGTAAATAAGCGTATGGTATATTGACGAGATTGGACGCCCTTTATGGTTTCTTGGCTAGATTAGAAAGCTATGTTGCTATTTTAGTGAGTCGTTTTGGGGGAGTTTTCGTAAGTCTCTTCGCAGGCATTCCGGTGTCAGCAAAATAGAAAAATGTTTTAGACCAATAATAAATCCGAAATGGAATTTTAAATGTTTTAGAGCAACAATAATATGTTAGCAAAATAGAACCTTCAATGTTTTAGAGCAATAATAAAAATACGAAATGGAATTTTAAATGTTTTAGAGCAACAATAATATGTTGGCAAAATAAGGAATGTTAAGTACACTGCGGCTACTTTCAAAGTATTCGAAAAAGAAAAAAGGATTGAATGGAATCGAATTAGTTTTTATCTACTTTCAAAGTATTAGAAAAAAGAAAAAAGGATTGAATGGAATTGAATTACTTTTTATCGTCCACAAAAATCAAATAATTTATGTGGCTACAAAATAAACAAACAATTATTAGCCAGAAATAAACAAGGTTGCCCTCCGTGTCCCGAGGGTGAAGTGGCTTAAATCATACTTCAAAGTTATGTTTTCACAATCAATCAAAATTGCTACTTCAGACAGTACAATACTCGATACCATGACTTTATGAAGATTAGCCTGAAGAAATCTCTGGTCCATGTCATCACAACCACCCCAAAATTTGCTATATGTGTAGTTTTTTGTTGCCTTTTTTACAAAAAAAACAACTAAAATCCATGCATATTATTATTCGGAAAATGCTAGAAATGACGCGTAGTTTTTGTGAGCCAGAAGTGGCCGAATCTACTCAGGCCAATTTTGTACTGCAAAAGAGAAGTCGATTCTGTATACTATAAGGAAATTAAACAATCCTATTGCGTTGTTGCTGATTCTTGTTGCCGATTCATAACCTGAGCTCTCAATTCTATAAAAAATTGCAACAACTAGAAATGGACGATGTGTCTCAGAATGCTAGTCCTTACTTGAATGCCCGTATATCTTTGCCACTTGAAATACATATTTCAATGAGATTTCGTTATACCACATTATACAAAATCTGGCCAGTGCCTATATCAAAAGTTTGAAAGGTAGGAAGGTTGTTAAAAGAGATTTATTATCCTAGTCAGTAGAAGGGCCACATATATGAAAGAATAATGATGACATGAAATGAAATGGTTTTTTGAAAAGCCAAACTCACTTACCACTGTAACCTTTCTATTTGCTTGCGTCTGCGCACTTTCTTCTGCCTCTTTTAAATATGTGTCAAGTTATCAGGCTGAGCTAGTTACTGGCATGATATGCCAGGTGATCAATTTCTGCATTAGCTGGCTGGCATTTCAGTTCTTGATTATTTATTCTGTTATTAATTATTTGATTTGGATATGGCAGATACTCGGCTTGTTTGATATTGAGGTAGTTCCGCTCAGCAACGCTGGTGACTGCCAGTTTACAGGAAACAACGAGTTTGGAGCAGTTTTCGGCATATTCTAAGCATATTCTAGCATATACTTAGAATATGTCGAAAACCCACATGAGCAAGGATTCCCCCCCTAGGGGCAACCCAAAAAATTAGTCTCTTTATATAAAACCATTATGTATAAGAGAATGTCCTTGTGGGCAATATTTTAGGTGTGGCTTCGGCAACATTCTAGGTGTGGAAGCCATGCCGACGCAAGGAGTGAGGAGACGTGGCTGACATACTGAGAATGTTGCCCAAAAGAGCATTCTTGTTACGTCAAGGTAAGTGGATCTAGATTCCTGCCCGATTCAAGATCATTCTTATCAATAATGAAAATTGGCTGCACAAAACCTGTAGAATCTAGTCATTGCTTACCTTGACATAGTAGAAACGGGAAGGGGTCAGGCATTCTTGCCAGCCCCCTGACCTGCAGCCGGATTCTGCAGGTCAGGGGGCTGGCAAGAATATCCTTCCCCATCCTGTTCCACATCACAAGAAAGCAACTTGGGTTTGAGTTGCATTTGGCAAATTGGAGTTCTAGAATAAAAGGTAAGATCTTTAGAATAGAAGGTAAAATCTTCAAAATGAGGGGTACATTCCGCACAGTTGTTAAAAACCAAGAACTGTCGCTTACTGTTAAACAGAGTAGGATTCAAGGAAAAGATTTTATGCCACCACATAGTAGGGATCCAATTAAAAATTTTACATCACACAGCACAATGTATTAGAAACTAGATGGAAAAATTTTTGTGCCACATGGCACAATGCTATTGGACTAAAAAGGCATAACGCAACCCAAGTTGCTTTTACGAAGTACTAATGGTTATTCCAAAAAGTAGTCGAGAATGCAGTACACGTTTTGGATTTCCTCTTTTGTGTACTGGCTTTTGGCCAAAAAGTGGTCCTTCACACACAATAGATGAAGGATATAGGATATGGCTTAGCCACCATTAACGAAATATAGCTTATGCTTTTGGCCAAAGAGTAGCCGAGAATACAATACCCCAAAATTGACCAAACAGTAGTCGAAATTCCAATACCGATGTCGGGTTCCAACTTTTGCTTCAACTTCCAAATGGAGCCTCATTTTGAAATTTAAGATTCTTGGCCAAAAAAATGGTCGAAAATGCAATACAGATTTTGGGCTTCAACTCACTTCCACCTTCAAAAGCAACTCAAATTAAAAGGGCTATAATCCCGACAGACAACGACGACAGTAATGTCATTTGTTTCGTTTTTCTCCATGGCAGCCTTCACCAGAATGTTGGCAGCAGCCTCTGCATCTGGTTCATCCTTAATCAGCTTAATGGCTTCATTGCTGCTAATTTGGTGCCATAGACCATCGCTTGCAATCACAAACATTCTGTCTTCTGCTGTTAATTTTCCTTGCCATATATAAGGTTCTACAGTAAGGTGTTTCTTGAGGGAGTAGTCTCAAAAGGACCTCGACATCGCCAGTCTGTTGTCCACCCTATAAATCCCATGTAGCGTCAAATTCACCTCGCCACCCTTAGATTCCACCTGTACCACATACCTAGAAATGTATAGGCATTACAAAATCTCTGGAAATCCTATACATTTAAAAAAAAAAAGTTTCGGTAGTTGGCACACAAGTTTAATATGAGATTATTATGATTTAGAACAGAAGTAATGAGACCTTTAGATTTTTCCTTGTTATCATGAATAATAGAGTTGCTTGTTTGAGTTTCTTACCATTTCCGTTCTTGTGGTTTGTCAGGATCATGGTCTACAGACAGCTCCTTAGCCTTGCCAGAGCTTAACAAGAGTGCTGTAGAATCTCCCACATTTGCTACTACCAGATCTTGTGCATTATTCATAAGAATTGTCGTCGTACCTGTAGAGCCAGATCTCCACCTCGGACTTTGCTCCCTAACTCCATGATCCTAAAAATCTTGCAGTAAACATCATATATTAAACCTCCTTAGGTTATAAATGCTTATAAATAAGAAGATGTTGGTTTATAAAAACCTTTGGTCAATGGCCAGATAGGATTCTCTAATAGCTGCTTGTATATTGCTTGAAAATTTTAGATGTGCCAATATCGCACCATAAGGAAAATCTTGGAGATACTTGGCAACTTCAGGACCTTTATGACCATCAAATACTGCAAATAGTCCTATTTCCTCGCCATCAAATATATGAATGCGTGCAACGTGAAAATTTTCACGACCATGACCAAGTAAATTGTCAGCCTTTGCAAAACTATATCGAAACTTTTGATCCCCTGCTTTGACCTCCACCACACCCAAACTGTCTGTCCAAGCTTCCATGTAGACTGATCTTTTGTGCCATTGCCATGATTGACCTGTTACTGCTGCATATCACCATACGTTATTTGGAAGAATGACATGCCGATAGTTCACCGAACATGAAAGCTAACTTAGTTACACCAAACATATGGCCAGTAAACCGAAAAAAGCTAACATAGTTACACCAAATAGATGGCCAGTATGAAAAAAGCTGGCATAGTTACACCAAACAGATGAACAATAAACTTTATTTGTTCCAATAGGTGATTTACATCACACTATCAAGCCAATTGCATTTGAAACTCCTTGATTTGCTCCAATAGGTAAATTAAATCACACTATCAAAGTATCACACTGAGAGCTCCTTGAACTCTTTACAAATCTCAACATTTAAAGGTAGCTCCCACATATGAAGATAAAAGATTCGTTTTACCCGAATCACAATATTATTTGGGTCAACTTTTTAGCAAAAGACTGCCTTGACACAGAGGCCAATTGAATATGTAGCATAATAACGAGGGGTTTCTTTTGTATTTTTGTACGTTTTTTTCTATGGTTTCATATGATTTGATGGGCGTATTGCACGAGACCTACTATTTAGTATATCTAGAGTGCGCACTGTATTCTCATATTTAAATGACATATTATCTATGATTTTGCAATGGTTTAGCATTTGCATATTTTTCCTTGAAAAATCAACAAAAGAGACATGCAAGCATCGAGGTCCCTTATTTTAGGGTTCTTTAGGAAAGGGTTTGCTTTACGGTTGCCAGCCAGATTTGCTTTCGGAGAAGAAAATTCTCTGTTCTTGCTCTCTGGAGGAGGGATTTTGTAGCAATGTTGCCCGCCATGGCCAAATCTTTGAAATCTGGAATTTGCTTAAGTACAAAGCATGCGTTACTAAACCCTAACAGGATGCAGATTAGGGATGCGGTTTAGGGTGCGACTTGGCATGGCCAGAACTAGCTTCCATCCAGCCGGATATGGCACCTGTGTTTGGAGCATTTTGCTGCCTTGGAGCTACAGATTTTAGAAGTCAAATTTTACCAGCATGACACCTCTTCTCTTTGATACGGTATTCTTGAAGCACAAGTTTGTTCAAAACCAAGTGAGAATCTTTGGCATCTTATGCAAAGCAGCAGCATTCTCTAAGGAGATTCAGGTATATCATCTGGTTTTTTCAGTATGCTGCAAATCCTTGTTCCTTACATTCACTTCTTGGAATGACCTGTGTCAATTAAGAAAACAGAAGCAAACAAAAGAGCTTGTTGTCCTGAGTAAGAACGTACAAGATCTTGATGTGGCTTTGGAATTACGCAAAGAACAAATGCCTTCAGCTTCAAAAATAATTTTCTTGGTTTCTACTATAGCATCTGCCACAACCTTGGCTGCGTCTGGACTTGTGTCCATGTACAGAAATGAGAGAAAATTCTGTGTTAACTCATACTTGTTTGCAATTGAGAGCTCAGCTCTTTTCTCATGTACAAATTCTTAGTGGTCAAACAGATCTGCTTTACTTGTTGTTAAGCAAGTGGTCTACTGGTGGAACCATTATATATTCTCATGCAGGAATGTTGAAGACGAATATATAGCTTCTAATAGATGGTTTCTCCTAAGCTAATACATTTGGTATCATTGAATGTGATTCTTGCAGGAATGGCTGAGAAGTGTATCATGGAATGTGATTCTTGGAGGATACGCCGAACAAGGATTTCTCCTCAATGCAATTGAGCGCCTTAGGGAATTGCCCAACCATGATTTGATTTCTGAAATGCCACAGTTTATACATATGGCAGGCATGGGGAGCTTAAAAAATCATTAATTTTTTCTCAGTAGATGCCTAAAAGGGATGGGTTCAGATGGACTGAAAGGGATGGGTTCGGAAAGACTGCGATGGCTGCAGGTTACGTATCTATGTCTGCAGGCGTTACTTTAAACGCTTAACAATATCAAGCTGATACTAAGCCAGCGAGGAATGTCTTTTGATGCAAAGTCATGTCCAGTGGTAATTTCAACTTCAAACTCATTTTAGCAATTGACCATGTTGACTAGTTTGTTATGCATTTGTACTTTAGTAGTTTAGTATGCTCAAAAAATTAATGCTGAAGCCATGTATTCATTGGCATGATCCAAACATAATCGAGGACGAACATAATCGAGGACGGCATGAGTGTTACTTTCACACAGCATGAACAATTAATGTATGAGTCTGTGGAGCCAAAAGCATGATACCAAGGACACATGCGTCCCAGAAAATGGAGCAGAAAAAGATTCAAAACAACGTTTTTGGGAAACTGTTTGGTAAATCATATTCTAACTTAAGACTGTCAAGGAAATGAGAGTATTTCACGTGTGTGGACCACTATGCAACATTAGAAGCTTTAGAAGCTCGTAATTGGAAAGTATGTATTAATCTTGATTACGCGTAGCAAGCTCCACGTGCACCAAACAAACCATGGGAGCACTGACTTAGAAAATTATCATCGATATTGTTGTTGCTAGATTTCGACGTGTTCAATTCCAAGAACGTGTTCTTGTCCTAATGATTACACAAAATATACTCATAGTTGTTTGCAATGGAAATAATTTGTTTGTCTTTAACATTATTGCGCTTCTTAGTAATTACCCAGAAATTAATGGCCCAGAAAGTTTACCTATGTTTGCTTTATTTAGGGACCGAAGGGTCCAAATTTTTTTCTAATATAACAACTAACACACAACTACCATTAATATTATTAACACAGACCATTGCATCCAACACATTTAAATTAAAATCCCCCTGAAACCCCCTTTGGTTTAGGTGCATATTCACACGGGGGGTTACGTAGGGCAGCGAGAGCCCCTAAAAATTTACAAATACATGTACAAAATTAACACCATTAAGTACATTCTCTCAAATCTTATAGTATTTTGCAAATCTTAACATACAGTATACAAAAACTTGTACAGGCATACCCCACAAACGAGGATTGCTATGTACGGTCCAGATCAAGGAATAAAGGGCAAATATGCCAATCTGATAGCTCTCGGTGCCCGAAGTAACCCCCCGTGTGAATATGCACCTAAACCAAAGGGGGTTTCAGGGGGATTTTAATTTAAATGTGTTGGATGCAATGGTCTGTGTTAATAATATTAATGGTAGTTGTGTGTTGGTAGTTGTGTGTTGGCAGAGCATAAATATTGTTCCCACTCTGAATGGAAAGAAAATTGCAAAGGGTCAATGTCTTTCAAGGGAGTACAACGTAGGAAGGAATCACCATACAAGCCATAGAAAAGTGCAATGGAGGATAACGTGAAGATGGTGGATGGATCAATACAAAACTCCCATGCACACTTGTTGCAATGTGATGACAATTTGCAGGCTGCACAGACACAACTGACATGTCATCGTGAGCTTAAAGCTGTGGGTCGGCATAGTAGATAGGTATGATTGCTCAGAAATATAAGAGGTCACAATTTCTTTACGATGCAAGATAAGGGCATTACAACTCCCACTAGAGTGGGAGTAGCCTGACGAGATAACTCTCGATATCTTTTAGAGCATTCTAGAGATACACTTTCTCAGCTACGTGTTCTTTTTTTTTTTTTGAAGGTAAGAAAAATTTTATTAAAGATAGGAAGAATTACATCATAGGTCTCACATAGACTAGAAAGAATTTAAGCACAAAGATCTCATGTAGATCAGATTTCATATCCATAATTCCTGTACTAATCTGTCTTTCTCAACATCTTCTTCTATCTAAACAAGATTACATGATTAAAACCAATCTTCCCTGTTTAGATAAAATACTACTGAGGAGCTTAGCACAAGCTTTCCGTAACTATGAGATAAGTCGTGAATGCTCCAAAAAAACCTCTTGCAAAACTGAAAATGAAGAGAAAAGAGTTGAAGAGTAATCTGACCAATTCTCCCGCACTGCTCAGAGAAGCCCAACTGCTTCAAACTATGATCTGATTCAGCAATTTTTCTCTGAGAATCGCGAAATTAAAGGAGATGTTTGCATTGTCGGGATGTGCCGGTCGGCCTACCAGAAAGCTAGACACACGACCCAAGACCAAAACCTCCCCCTAAATTTTGGTTCATGATATCCGAATCGATATGGAAGCGTCTTCACGACACGCTTATCTCCCCTAGCTCGGCAATCTCGAGAAAAATTAAGCATTCTGTTCCTAAACCGTGAAATCGAAATCAAGAATTTACCCCGACTCCTTCCCCGAACAACATTCTTAGATCTTTCCACTAGAAAGAAAGAGCAAGAGGAAAGGGGAAAAAGCCGACCTTGGAAGATCCACCATAGATTAGATCGCCCGAATATATTTACATGAAAAACGCTCTCTTCACGTTTTACGCTAAAATCAAGCTACCTTATAGGTCAGATGCCTTTTCGGATCTTGATAAACAAGAAAATTGTAAATTCCAGAAAACTTACATGATCTTGCTCATCCATTAGCAAATCGGGCCACGTTAGTGGCATCAGGCAAAAACATTAGGACCGCCTTGAAGCAGTGTCAGGCAAGCACTCCGGAACATTCTTTAAAGAAAAGAAAGATCCACCTGAAACTGATGGCAAAACCCCGCTAGTATCCAGTTCAATCTCTGATCTGCAAGGAGTACTGGGGCAGTGCCGGAATCAGGGAAGAGGAGGGCGGCGTCCTCTCCCCTTGCCGCCCTAGCCGCAGACGGAGGCGACAGCGCCAGCGCCAAGAACCATTTTTTTTACCCAGCTACGTGTTCTAGAGCACGATAGCCAACCAAAGAGCAGTAATGTTTCAGTATAGAAAGACCTCACTCCATTTCAGCTCTATAAACGAGGGGAAGAGCTAGGCAAGATGAGAGAAGCAAGACAACAAAAAAAAAGACAGTTTACTAAAAAGAAATGGATATGATTTGGGATCATTGGCCTTTTGATGTTTGGACTGGTTATGTTGTAGCCTCATCTTCTTCCTCGTACGTTTGGGGTTTTCTTTGTTTTGATTTAGTTCATACACTATAGTAGGATCTGTCTGCATGCCTATCTGTCTGTTGTCTGTCTGTCTATCTGCCTGCTTGCTTGTCTGTTTGCACATTTCAAGAAACCAGGAATCACAAGGTCTCAAAATCCCACTATTCTCATTTCTCCAAATACATATGCATTTCAAGAAACCAGGAATCACAAGGTCTCAAATCCCACTATTCTCTTACCCCCTTGACCGCCACATCATTTACTTTTCAAAAGTGGTCAGTATGGATGATTCTCGTCTCCCTCACCTGGCCTATACAGTGGCAATGGGGCAACAACGCTTGAAGGCCTACTGGAAAGACAAGGGAGCTCAGTGGCTGGCCAGATGGAATATTCAAGAGGACAAGTTCATACAGGTGCAAATAGATGTAGATCGCCATAGCTTGAGGCAATATCTTGATGCCTGCTTCCTCAGCAAGCTCTGGGATGTCGGTGCCTTTGAACAGGTCAAGCCATCATATTACCAGCACCACATCAACCCCACATTAGAATGGGGCCCGCAACATTACCTGCGCACCCATCTGCCTATAAAAAAGCGCAGAAGCATTGCCTCGATCCACATAAGGACACACCATCTCCGAATTGAGATGGGTCGCTGGACTGGAGAGCCACGCCAAGATAGGCTTTGTCAACGTTACCAAGCGAGGAGCCGTTGAGGATGAATGCCACATCCTTCAGAGCTGCCTCGCATATGATCAGATCCGGACACATTATACTGAGCTGATCAGGCCCAGCCAGTCCCTTACATATGATATTGAGCACGACTTCAGCACGTACACTGGCATCGAACCTCCAGGAGGTCATGGACATGCGAGATCATCTATGTCCAGCAGCACTCACCTGACATGCATCTCATGATGTGTGGCAATGTGTTTTGTTTATTTCATACATGTATACAGTTTCACAGCATTCTTATTGCTGCCACGGCTTTTCCCCCGAAAAACACTTTGGGGCGGGGTTTTTTTAATTCGGACAGTAATAACTTTGCTGCACTCTTTGTATTGGGTCCCATAGGTCGCTGGGTCTCCATGGATGCAAAAAACCCTTCTATTCTCTTCTATTCTATTCTTAAAATAATCTCCAAATTTTTCATAAAATGGTATTCCTTTTGGCAAAGTCACACCTAAACATGTTCTTGCATGGGGTCTATTCTATGATTTGTGGCCTTATCCCAATGCTTCTCCCTTTTAAGAGGGTTTGCTACATTCCTGACACATAGTAAAAACATTATTTTGCATCAACCCAACCGCTTGTGCTCAGTTGACTGCTCCTTATTGGTGGATTTCACTGGTTGACAATGCACCACTTTGCTTTATTGTGAATCCATTGACTCAAATACGATGGAAAATGGCCGGACAATTGCAGCGTGATATAGCTCATGCCATTTGCTAATATGGGAGGCTTTTCTGTTAAAGTTCTTGTTGGGGCGATGGGATGGAGCTCTTTGGCAAAACGTTGTTGATTACTTGCAGCCTATTCTACCACAACAAGAAGATATTTTGGTGATGTGTCATCAGGAGGCTAAAGAGTGCAAACGTACTCTATGCATAAGCTATTGCTTGATACTGATATTGTTTCTTCTTCTACTAAGTGGCCCCTTCAACTTCCTCCTTCTCAATGACATCACCTGTGGACTTGGGCATGGGATAAACTACTTCATCCTAAAATGGTTATACTTTGGTGGCAGATTTTTCACAAATGTCTTCGGGTTAATGATTTTGTCCACAGGTTTGACAATAGAATATCGGATCTGTGTCCAGTATGTAAGCAGAGATCTGAGATCATTTAGCGTTGCTTTTTTTATGTGTGGCCACCTTAGACATATATGGGATTGGTTGTTCTCCCTTTTCCAGGTATCACTAACAAGTCAACAAGTGCTTTTGGCAATTTACCCAAGTACCAAGACGAAGTTACAAAGCCAGGCTTTTTGTTTAGTAGCAAGTTGGTTGCTTTGGACTATTTGGAAAAGATGAAGATTGATAGTCTTCAAAGGTATGGGTATGACAGATGACAGTGTTCTCCAATATGCTCAAGGTAGTATAGTTAAGTCTTATCATTGTTCTTCACTTGCCCCTCTAAGAGGCGCTTGATCCCTATGGAGTTTTTGAATGTGCGCTCTTATGCATAGGCAGGTTGCTCCACTCGGCAGGTTTCCATATTTACTCTCTGAGGTTTATTCTTGTTTTTGAATCTTTACTTGTATTTGACTTTTAGTTAAATAGAGTCCTTAAAAAAACAAAAAAAAATTGCCTTTCAAGAAATCATGAATCTCAAGATATAATATAAGTAAAAAATGAAACAATAACTTTGCTAAAACAGTTTGTTGTGGAATTTGGATATAGGCACATGATAGTATATGCTTTTGATGCATTACTTTTAAATATCTACAAAATTGAGTACACATTGTTTATAAGATAAGAAGTACATCAACACTCTCTTTTTTGACAATAATGGCGTGTATGATAGGGGCACCAAATGGTCATATCGTGCATGTGCTTGGGAAAAATGAAATGGACCAAAATACGAGAAAACATGCTACACCTACAATAGGCCCAAAACAAAAAGAAAAGTCGAGGCTAATATATACCACCAAGATGTTAATTGAGGTAGATGTTCAGAAACCAAGATGCTCTCCTCCCACAAAACAATGGCAATCCATAGTGCTTGATCACCTTGCTAAAAGAGGCTTTAGTCAATGCAATGCTTGTCTAGTTTACTCACCAGTCATGTCCATTCATCTCATTCTTGTGAAGGACTTGACTCCAAAACCACACGATTCAACCACATGATATCTCAAGACCTAAAGCGCCAAACATTAATTATGTCTTTATGTTGCAATCTTTAGAAATGATACATTTGACTTGCTTCCTTTAACATAATGGGACCCAAGCAATTTAAGAACCAATGAAAAGGGATCTGGCATTACAATGAGGATCACAAGAGTCCTTATCTCCTTGTATAGTATGCCGTGCAAATATACCTTTAACTAGTGGTAAAATGTGTAGATAGAAATCCATATGCTTCATTCAACACTATGTATGCATATATTGTGATAGGTTAGTTCCTATATGATTCATGTGGAATGATGTAATGTCCCTTAATTCACCTGAAAAAAAGAAAAAAGAATAGAATAGAATAGAATAGAGTTTTTAGATAATGAATGATGTGATGCTCTAGTCTTTCCAATCTTCTAGAAAAAAAATGTCTCTCTAACTTATTTGGCCATCGCACCTTTGGATAAGATAACAGAGAAATACGTGTAAAATACGTTTGGCTCAAAATACTTTTCAACAAATAATAATTATCAAAAGGATGCACATGATACGCCATATACACAGAAAGAGAGGCCACCGGACCAGGAGAAAAATGTTAGTGAGTAGTGGCTAAAGAGACCATAGCCTGGCTATGGCGGCCCTAGCTCAAGCGGCTTCTGTTTCGCCGCCCACATTGCCGAGACTTTGTAATCAGCCTCAATCTTGTAGCAGCTGTTCATTTGGGAAGAATTTGGTTTCCTTGAGACCACAATTCGTTTGGACTAAATGCGGAGCTGCTTCTTTTGCTAATGGCAATGGCTATAGAAGAGGTTGCAGAAACAGAGTTTTAACAGAAACAGCAGAAGCTTGCGCTGCAGGACTCAATGCCAGCCTTGAAGATCGTTCAAAGAGGGACTTTGTCTTATCTTCCTCTGAATTGCCTCCTTCTACTGAGACCAACGGTCTCTTTTCCAACCGTTCCTCCACCTTTTTGCTTGCTGAAACTGAAGAAGGTGAGACAAGTGGAACGCGGCATTATTCAATTTTGGATTGAAAATTGCGTTTTTAAATATCTAGATTTGCACCGAAAGCAAATTGTAGAAATATCGTTCCACCCATTCTACCCATTGTCGTTCTTTATGGTATTTGGAACCACAATTATTTGGTTCCTTACGTGAAATTTCGGTCTTGAATATCTTTATTAACACTTAAATTTTATTACTATTTGGTGAAGTTAAGTGTTGCGTTTGCTTCTCATGTTTCATCATATGCAGCGCACTAATTACCTATGCTTTCAGATCTATTACAGGGAATAGAAAAGGAAGTGGAATCTAGAAGAATCCCCCTAGAGCTGGAGAAGGCATGAAGGAGCTGTATCTAAATTATCGAGATGCTGTAAGTGGTTCAAGTCTTGCATTTCTAGTTACATCTTCATTCTCTTTGAGAAAAGTAATTCTGCAAGTCTCCTTCAAATGTTAACAATCTGCAAAGGCTTTTCTTTTAACTTAATGATAAAGCTATATAGATTAAAACGGGTTAGTTGTGATTGATTAATCAAAATTGACCTCATCATGCATGTATGGCTTCGCATTGTGTACATTTTGGTTCACGGGATGTTATTTTTATTAATTGGCAGCACTATTGTTGAAGACAAATGTGAGCTTTCTTTTTTGGTTTCTCTCTTGACTTTATCTATAACATAAGAAGGTTTTTTCAGGTGTTCCAAAGTGGGGCAGAAAATGCAAGGGAAGTGGTTGTACGAGTAATGGCCACTGTTCTTGACCGTATACTTCTACAGTTTGAGGTCCTTCTCTTAACTTCCTAAGAAGCTTTTATTATGCTCCAAATAGGTAGGTAGATGGACTAGAAAACTTGGAATTTTTGTTTCATTTCAAAGAAGAAAGAAACGCAGCTGGGCTCCTTTTTCTCTCAGAAATTTTGTTCTCTCTTCTAGTTAATCAGAACTGGAGCCAGCCATAATGGTTCGTTATAACTTCCACTATTAATGTTAGTGGAAGACTTATATTCTGTAGCTGGCTTGCTGTTCAGATGTTAGTTTCATGTCCCTATTACTTTGGTGTAATATTGTGAGGTTCAATTTAAAGATTAACTATTTCAATTGTGCATGTCTTGCATCGCCCATTTGGGAAGCCTCCTTATCATTGTCAAACCCATTAAGTGTTGAGTTTCTCTAATTATTTTCTCTTGCAGGATCCTTTCACGTTTCAATCATACCATGAGGCTATGAGGGATCCTTATGATTATTATAAATTTGGACAAGAATATGTCCGCCCTCTGTTGGACATGAGGTATATTACTGCATATTAACACCATCTCTAGCAACCTTTTATTGGGACTTAAACTATGTTTTCAGGACCTCATACTTTGGTAATCATGCAAGAGCTGAAGAAATTGAGCAGTTGTTGAAAAAGGTGGTTGCTTTAGGCTTAAATGCAAGTTTGAGAACAGCGCATGCTATAAAATTTACCACGTACCATCAATATGCTGCAGGGACATAATGTCGTGATGTTATCAAATCATCAGACAGAGGCTGATCCGGCTGTCATTGCCCTTCTGCTAGAGAAGACACATCCATATATTGCAGAGAAAATTGTATGGTAAACCAGCTCATAGGCTGCACAATTGTTTTGATTGCAGTAAACTGCTATCCATCTCACTGTTTTATCCTTTTTCTGACTAGACCTATATAGCTGGAGATAGGGTGGTTCTGGATCCTTTCTGCAAACCTTTCAGCATGGGCAGGTACTTTTTATCAAGTTGTTTGCATCAGATGCAGCATTAATATATGTGTATCCTAGCAGATTCAAAATCTAGGATCAGGCGGATGAAAATTATTACACAACTAGCCTTAGATTAATTGGAATTGTTCTTTGAAAGAATCTTTTTTTACGTGTACTTGCACTGTTCCATGCATAGAAGGTTGAAAGTCCTCCATTTTAAGTGTTACAAAGTTGATTCTAGAGATGCCTTTTTATTAATGCATGATTCCATTATTTATGTATCCTTTGTGTTTCTCCATGTTTGCTTTTGCCATAGTCTTAAAATTGTCCCATTCTTAGGCTCCTTACACTGAAGTAGTCCCTGACGAGTATGGTTTATAAAGATGTTTTTGTGAGCTATTCATCCTTTAGGATGCTCTGTCTTCTTGGTTATATGTGCTTAATTTGTGGAAGAAAATGTTAGCTACCATTCTAGTTACTTAGCTCAAGATTCCTGATGTTTTTGCTTGTGCTTGCTTCATATGAATCAGTCTACTCTAATTGACTCGTGTCTTCCAGAAAATGTTGACACACCACTCTGACACATCACGAAGAACATCGAAGAGAGAGAATGGATTTAAATTCATGTTTGTTGTTTATTATCGCTGTAGAAGATTTTTCGGGTCTAAAATATCCGTTTTTTTCCTTCCTATGTTTCCACAGGAATCTCATATGTGTCTATTCTAAAAAGCACATAAATGATGAGCCCAAGCTTACAGAGATGAAACGCAGAGCAAATACCCGTAGTCTTAAAGAATTAACTGCTCTTTTGAGGTATTGTTTTTTACTCCATACGCTGCATTTGGTGGAACTGTTGGTAATATATACAAGAATGCCTGCATGGATCGTACAGCTGTAGCATATAGCTATGTAGGATAGTGAGAGGTACCAATATGAACAACCATCTGCATACACATGAATATTTATGACGATGTTCTAAATTTGACAAGGGCTTGTCCTTTATCAGACCAAACATTATATGTGTTGTTGACCTCTTGTTAGAATGAAATACAACACCTCAACCAATTTGTTGAATGGGGAGTTTAAATAGTGCAGACCAAAGATGGGAACTAGAAATGTCAATTGTGCTGTTTCTCTTAAGTTTATGCACAATATTGTAATAAACTTTGGAGCTATAATAACACACCATCGTTTTCATGCTTAGGAATGGTGGGAGGTTGATTTGGATTGCTCCAAGTGGTGGCCGAGATCGACCAGATCCTAATACCAATGAATGGAATCCTGTAAGTTTCCTGCAAGAATTGTTACTTGTATTCTGAAACTGATCTGTTCATATGCTAACACTATCTTGGGAAAAGTGGGGATGTGCCGACAAAATTACAATTGATATATATAAGATGGAATGGTGTTCTTGCAGTTGTTATTGATCCTTATTTGAAGTGTGAAACTTATGCATTGATCTAAGTATAAAGACTTGCTTTTAATATCTATCTTTACGAATATGATTTTTGCAGGCACCCTTTGATCCTGCTTCAGTTCTGAGCATAACAAGGTTGGCCAGCCATTCCAAAGTTCCATCGCATGTCTATCCCGTGGCTCTCTTATGTCATGATATCATGCCACCTCCACGGGAGGTTTGTGTGAATTGTTGAGCAGCTTTTTATGTACTCTATATGGTCAAGATTCTGAAAGATGTCTTGTTTTTTAGGTTGAAAAGGATATAGGTGAAAGGAGAAGGGTGGGATATCATGGCGTTGGTTTTTCTATTGGTTCTCCGCTTGACTTCAAAACTGTCACATCTGGGATTACGGATCCCAATGAGGTATTGTGTTTTTGCTTGAGAAGCAAAAGGTATGTCATTGTGGATGCGTTATCAGTCTTTATGTTCTTTCTTCAGGTTAGTGAAGTGTTTTCCAGAACTGCATGGGAGTCAGTTAAAGAGCAATATGATGCATTGAGACGTGCTGTTTATGGTGGAGAAGGCTTGCATGCAGCATCATCGCTTACGTCCTTGTCACAGCCATGGAATTGTATACCAAGCTAAAGCAGTTGTACTACATCCTTTCTTGTAGAATATTCAGTTCTGGCAATAGCATTGATTTGTTCCTTCTTGTCCAGCAGCTTCAAAGCTGATGCCCATTATATGCTGGACGATGTATCTTATTGCTTGGCTCATTCTTTCAACAATCTTGAAATAAATTTATCCATTGTAAATTGTACTCGTAAAACTTATGTACGTTGTGCCATTTTGTTTAGTTGTATATATTGTAAAGTAAAAACATGTATAGTTGTTTATTGCTTGGCTCGGTGTTTAACAATCTTATTCATAATAAACCATTTTCCACGTAAAACTTAGGTATGTTGTGCTAAAAAAAACATGACGGCTAAGAAATTTAGCACGACGGCTAAGGCTGCTGCGAGTATTTCTCTTACCACTTAGTTAGTAATTGAACTTGTGAAGTTGAAAACGATACGTGATATATTCCCCTCTTGGATGCTATCCTTGTGAGTTTACGATGGTGTGAACATTTATAATATTTTAATATGGAGGCTCTGAACCAAATATAGCTTTCCATTTCATCCTTTAGCTTTCACCCATTCCATTTTGTCTTTTAGTTTTCATGCACTACCTTTGCACATCACAATGCAAATGGAAGAGTGTACATAGGCCTTAAAAACCATATGTAGAGCAATGCTATGCATGTCACAAAATTGTAACTTGATAATCTAACTTTATACTATTCCATCCTGGCTACAGAATAGTTGTTGATTGTTCAAATAACGTGTATATATCTCTCCAGTAGATATGACAAATCCCATGTTTAATTCAGACTAAAGTTTGTTGCAAATTTTCTAAATTGTAAAAAGTTCTAGTAGAACCACTCAAAACATGCCACAAACAAATTGACAGTGATTAAACAGATTGGACAACTACAAAGTGAAAGGGTAGATCATGAAGTCATATCTAGGACTCCATGAAAGACTGGACAACTACAAATTAAAAGGAAACAACATGGAGTCATATCTAGGATCCCATGAAAAGTACGTAAGGGAAGGATGGAGGGATCATGAAACAACAATAAAGTTTAACTTTATATTTCCTTTCTGCAATCGATAAGCCAATGTTTTTTTCCATACAATAAGATTTATGTGGTTTGTTGCAACATTTCTATAAGGATGGAATCGTAATAAAATTGTAAAAAATTATCTATCAACTAGTAACGTTTGGCATAATTTGGGAACCTGTGTGGATGGAAACCTATCCAGCTCGGACTCCTTTTTATAAATACAAGAAATTTATTGCGGCGAACATTTCTCTTTCTCGAACCCCAACACACATCCCCCCCCCAATACGAAAAGAGTGTGATAATGTGAGCATTTTCCTCAACCGACTCACTTGCTAAATCTGGTCTCGGAACAATGGTAGATATTGGCGACTTTATCAACTGAGCGTGGAAGGTGCCATGCAAATATGATGCCCTCGTACCCTTGCAAACCCACGCAGTCCCATGCATCTTGAGCATTCGAATATTGTTTTTACTTTTGGATCCACAAATGCCAATTTTTGTTAAAAAGACCTATAAAGGAATAATATAAAATTAAATATTTCTTAACGAAGAGGGAAATTTTCAATGTGAATTACATGTGAATTCAGTTGAGTGGATTCGAACTCACAATTCTAACTATGTACTGGTGCCCAGAATATGAGGCTTATATGTTGGCAGATAAATATTGAGTTGCATATGAGTGTTGCCTAAGCTCCTCTTACCACTGTTGCAGGTCTAGACATTTCTCAAGCAAAGATATCAATGATAATAAAGACATTCTATGTATTTTACCAAAACATATTATCCGTAATGGCTTAATATCCATTGAGTGAATTTCTGCTTTGGGCCAACAACTATAAACTTGCAACAACAATTACGACAACTACTTAGCATGGCAACAACTAGGGTTGGTACGTTGTGCAGGTCTAGATCTTTCTCAGGCAAAGATCTTTCTTAGACATCTCTTAGAGCATGAGCTTTTGGCACTTCCATTGTGCTTGCTATAGAAGGTCAAATAATGAATATCTATACAATTTTTGTTTTTCAAAGCTATTTTCATATATGGTTAATTGGTCCTAAGTGTTTTCCTTTATCTGAAATGTTGTACCAATGTTCCTTCTTGGGTGAGTCCTTGAGTGAGTGCAATTGCCATTGAAATGTCGTAGCAATGTTCCTTCTTGGGTGAGTTCTTGAGTGAGTGCAATTGCCATTGGCTAGATAGGTAATTTTTCTTTTTATTATTCTCTTGTGTTTAGCTGTATGTTTGAATAGGAATGATGAACACTAGAATCAAGAATCAAGCAAAAGGGCCTTTATTTTGAAATTGGTGAGAAATAAGACCGGATTTAACTTTAGCAGGATGAGAGGTCAAACCCACGATTGGATGTAGGACAAAAAAGCTCTGCATTTGAATAGATCGTGCTATGGCAATTGCTGGAAGATTTTAAAGTTTTAAACAAAGCAGATGATGTTGATTTTTTCATTTTGATTTTCTATTCAATGGAAGCATTGTCACTGTGACCGATGATAAAGCTAGGCTAATCTAAGCTTAAGGACCAGCTATACCTTGGGGTTTATCTCTATTTTACGGCAAGGCATCCAGAGTATGGAAATCCATCTTTTTTAAATCTGACAGATTGTAACCTTGACACATCTTGGAGCATTATAGCTGATTTTGAAAGTCTCTTCTAATTAGCAGCCAAGAGCAACTCTAGTAAACAGAACTCGGCTCCTTCATTTTTTATAGAGGTCAGATTCTTATTTAAATGCTTCGCTCACATAGACACAAAGTCAGTAAAACTCGAATCAGAGCTCGTCTAAATAGCTCAAATGTCGTTTACGGCTATGCCATGACCATTGTAAGGTTATGCCATCACAAGTTATTGTTTCTGGCATGAAATACTATCAACCCAGAGCTAAAAGATTTTCGACTGCCGCAGTTCATCCTTGGATTGATGCCTTTTGAATTGTTGCTTCTTTTTTCCTCTGTTCAAGCTTGCCCTTAATTGTTCCAAGAGAGAGAGAACACAGGGAAAAAAAATAGAAGGGTGCAAGAATTGTTCCAAGTGTGTGCAGGAAAATCACTCCTTTATGGCTTTGGCATTACTTACTAGACACAAAGGCCATTCTCCCTTGATTTCCAATAGTTGGGCTGGGCGAGCTATGCTTCGCTTTGCCGTGTGGGACATGCCACGTGGCAACACTTAAGTGGGCAAAGACAGAAAGCTCAAGTAGAGGCAATTTTTGGGTCGGAGGTTCTAGAGCGGGCTAAAAGATGGCCGGAGAAGATGCTTCAAAGGGCGAGAAGCGAGATCAAATGAACTCTGATTCTTCATCAGATCAGAAATGTGATTCAGATAAGGGAAACAAGGGCAAGGAGAAGCAAGATTCTGATGCAGAGGAGAATATTGTTGCAAAGAAGCAGGAGGTGTTCCAGGAGAAAATTGTTGTAAAGAAGCAGAAGGTGTTCGATTGGATGATCCCTAAATGGATCCCACCCGAGGAAGAAGAAGCAGAAATACTTTATTTTCAAGAGTTAGAGGAAAATCAAGAGAGGCGCAGACTTGAAAATTTGAGGCACAGATTTGTCCCAGAGCGGCCTCCTGTATATGACCCTGAGTACTATGGGTTCTATCCCATGCCTGACGAAATAGAAAGGTAAGTAGCTTAAGTAGTGAAAATTTTGTTAAGTAATCTTAGATTTCTGTTTTCTGACGGGAATATGTTTCTTTATGCATTCAGATTTAGATGTCCTAAAGCACCGGATGAAAATGAAAAGGTATGTTTCTATAAAGATTAGGATATCTTTATAATAGCTAAGCTTAGTGGATTTGTTCATTTGATACAGGGAAAGGAGCTAAGCTTAGTGGATTTGTTCATTTGATACAGGGAAAGGAGAAGGAACCAAAAGAAAAGAAGAAGGAATCTGACAAAGAAGAAGCAGAAAGGTTTCCAGCGGACGATCCTTATCTATTCCCTCCTGATGCATTCCCTCCTAATGATGCAAAGCCTAGATTACACTTTAAACCGGCTGAGCGTGGGAACTCTTCCTTGCTTCCTCCCCATGGGATCTATACTTTTGACGAGGCAGAAAGGTTCGAGATCAGTTATTTTGACGAAGCAGAAAGGTAAGTAACTATTGATATGTTAATCTCAAAATTTTCTTAAGTATTCTTTGTTTTCTGACGGAAATATGTTTCATTGAATTCAGAGTTCTCGTGTTTGAAAATGGATTCTGAATTCATGTGCTAGGAGGAAATGAAGAGAATGAAGAGGATGAAAACGAAAAGGTATATTTTCACAAACATTACAATATGACATATTTAACAAAATTTGGACTTATTCAAATTTAATAAATGTACTTCAAGGATACCATGATAATATTATATGTATTTTTAGCTCTTATTGGTTTTAATAATTTAGATAAAAAATATGATACTTACTAAAGTTTAAAGTTGCTTTCTAAACCAATTCTCGGTTTCATCTATTTAGAATTAAATTTTTATCTAAGATAATTCTGTATAAATAAAATACTATTCTTTTCAAAATATTTAAAGAAAATTTTAGATTGAAACTAATTAAATGATTACGTTTATGTTAAATAAAAAATGAATAGTTTATTATTGATTAAATGTCAATATATTGTATCTCATCAATAATAAATTATTCAATAGTTATTACTAAACCAATAACTTCATATCGTTTAATTAATTTCAACCTAAAACTTTTCTTAAAGTATTTTTAAAAATGTAAAAGTTTGTAAATTGTGAAATTCTAATAATAGTTTTAAGTCAATCGCTAGTCAAACCATCAGGTTTCATTTAATTACCATGATTGCTAAATTTTGAATCTATTAAATCACTATAAATTGAAAATTTTATATTCTTGAAATGTCTAATTCTAAATAGATTCAAATGAAGATTAGTTTGGAGATCAAGTTTATTCTTTGATAACCATTATAGTTTTAATTGAAAGATAAACTTATATAATTTAAACTTATAAAATTATAACAATCAAGAAGAATCAAACAAAATATATATTCTTATAATGACGTTCTTGAAGTGCTATCTATTAAATCTGAATAAGTCCAAATTTTGTTGAATATATCATCACTCTTATACAAAAGGTATAAGAGGTGGATCTGTTCATTTTTAACAGAAAGGAACCAGAAGAAGTAGAAAAAAAGAAGGAATATGAGGAAGAAGAAGCAGACACGTAAAATTAGTGATATGTTAAGCCCATCTTTGTGCATGAAGACTTTGTAGGTCCTTTCAATTTTCTACTCGTCCTTTCGATTTGCTATTTGCAATGAACTTAATTCTTTTTATGTTATTGGCCATGTATATGGTGGTTTCTATTTTTTCTAATTATTCAAGTATTAGATGGAAATAAAATGCTTACCATTAAAACCATTGAAGAAGAACATGTAATATATAATTTTAATATATTGCTAGAAACGTGTGCTCGACGATGCCGGACATTAATCTCAGTGCGTGGAATCGTAGATAGAATGCATAGGGCCCGAGCACTGATTATTGCACATGGAATAGTAGATAGAATGCATAAGGTGAAACAAATGCGCAGGGTGGAATGTGATGGCAAACATAGATGGAATGGAAAATGCGTTAAAAGTGCATGACGTAATAGGACTTTGGTCTTCTGAAAGATCTAGACCCAAGTAATTATAGTGCTTGTAAGACATGGAAAATTACTTGTGGGCACGTGAGGAAGCTCATGAATCTAAATGCTATCCAAGACATGTGAACACAACACATTCATCATAACAAAATGTCAAAGAAATAATTAGCTATATGATTTTACCAAACCCACATCAAGTTGTTTTATTTTCGTTTATTTCCAGAAGCCAAGACACATAAAGTTGTTTTATTTTCGTTTATTTCTCATTCTCCAAAAAGCAATAATTTCTGCAACTACAACATCATTTCTGTGACTGTTGTCCGTAAATATTAAAATGTCATTATATTAGATAAAGTACACGCAATAGCACATCATCTCTGCAAAAATGCTCTATTTTTGCAGTGATTCCTTCCATTTAAAAAATATATGTCCCAGATGCACCAGATGCATAGAGAAGCATGTAGCTTCCAGATCACACATAAACCAGAGAATAGAGTTATCTTATTGTAAAGTAATATCAAAGCTCACAACGTATACAAAAAGCACATCATTTTATTTTTACAACACCAAAAACAACACCAAAATAGCTTATAACACAACAAGAAATAGCACATCCCACATAGCTACACACTAACTTGAACCAATCAAACCATCTCAAAAGTGTCGTATATTGCTAAACACATCAAGATAAAAAAAGTTCTTACTATGGCGAATATTTAAAATCGAAGATAGTTGAATCCAGAACTTAGTTAAGCAACAACTATTCAAGAAGCGAACAATCCCACAATTCAATTGAGCTGTTATTAAGAGCATTATATTTGTTTGAGAAACTAAGATATAATAATACAGACAAAAAAATGTACAGCAAGATACGGTGACTATGCAACAAGGGATCTATGGATCCAGTATAAAGACTATTAGCTCTCTTCACAAAGCATGTTTCTAACTGCTCCAACTATGTCCACGCTATGAGAAATTCTGTAACAATGCATCATCATTATTTCAACATTGTAAAGCTTATAATACTGGTAAGGTCTTCAAATTGCAGACTGAAAACCGCATGCTTGCTAGATGCTTGTAAGTTTCAATTTCTCTAAGTTCTAGCAAAAACATCTATCAAAAACTATTGCATTTGCCGTTGCACTAATATCTAGATACCCTTGACTTGTCTAGCCCTCCTTCTTTGTTCCAAATAGCACCAGCTAGCTTGCCAAATCCATGGCAGAAATCAAATCAGCAATCTATGATGCCATCCAACTCCACATAAGGTTTAGTCTGCAATAGCTTCAAAGGGAATATTCTTTTATGTGAATCAGAGCCCAAAACTGAGAAAGTGGAGCTGACAACTGCTTTATAGTTCTCTCTAGTATGTTCTGTACATTTTTCAATAATAATGAACTTGATTAGTCGGTCATATGTAGGTTATGTTGTTCTTGCAATTCTCCTTAAACTGTGCTCGTTCCTAAAGTATGAAAGTGTTACACGTACATGAGCACAACAAATTATAGCTAGCTACCTAGAGTAATAACTGGGAATATGCCATCAACCTCTGGACTCCCTATCATTCATAATTAAAGTGGGCAGAATTGTAACAACTCCTTGCGAGCCATGTCCAACCTAATCAAAGAATGCTATTATTCTGAAATAGATTAGATATCCTTCTTTGTATTTTACCCAAATGCATATACAGAAATGCATGCGATTCGACACCGTCGGATCGCCATTTTGGGGAGAGATGAGGCTATATATACGTTTTTGGGCTCCTTTTCCATTATCGGCATCTTCTCACAGCAGTTTTTTGGTCTCAGTTCCCTCTCGCATCCTCGTTGTGTTCTTTCTCAATTTCTCTTGGCAATTGTAGTTGTCTCAGAAGTACATTATTTTCCCATGCAAAGCTATGTTCTGTCTTCTTTTTTTCTTTGTTACGCCTCTGATGTTTAGTCGTTTCTAGATAAGTAGGAAGTGAACCCATGCGATTTTTTGACTTGGCCTCAGCTAGTGGGGGAGAAGGTGCTCGGTTAGGCGATAACTAGGGTTTACGAGTTACCCTCAGGTAAGGTCCGATCCGGTCATTGAGTGCCATTCTCTAGCTTCATTCCCGAGACCGATCCTCCTTTCAATTCTCTTCACATTCCTTGCAACCCACATTCCAGCAGTCATCTCGGCTCTGCACATTCCCATTTTTCCAGATTTTCCTATTCCCTCGCTTCCCTCACTCAATCATCGGTTGACAGCCGTACTCGAGGAGATCCCTTGCTTTATGGCTCGCCCTTTGAAATGCTCGACTCCAGAACCCAAACTCTCTGTACTAGCTGAAGAGCTCGGAAAATATTTTATCCAGTTCGGGAGCTTCGACATGGCCGCCTTCACAGCTTGGCTGCTACAAAACCAAGGCATCCCGGAATGAGATAATATAGCTCGAGAAGAAGACCCGGTCATCCCTAGGCCTGCAGCTCCTGCTTTTTCCATGAACATTCTCAGATAACAGAAGGCTATCTTCTCTCCGGATGAAGATCATACCAAAGGTATAAAATTGGACTTTCAATCAGTGCAAAATAAATATGATCATCTGGTAAAGAATGCTATTATTGGGTGGGTCGAGAAAGAAGGTAAACTTGAGGAAATAGCCAAACACTAAGTTCTCGTAGTAGGAAATCGGCCTCCAGTGCGATCTGAAGGCTATTAGCTATGGTCTCCATAATGCGGGCCATGGTGGCACGTATGCTAGCCTCAATTTTTGTCGTGGGATACTCAGAACCAATCTTCTCCTTACTACCGAACCTATGGCCACATTAGCCATTAGGCACCTACGGCCAGATTAGGCACTATCTTGTGGCCAAATTAACCTATGGCGAGATTAACCTTGTGGCCAAATTAACTGATGGCCAGATTTAGGACTAGGGACAGAAAATCTGTTGCAACTTGTATTATACAACAGAAATGATTGAAGTGGAGATTGGCAAGTACAGTTATAGGCCCCGTAAATGGGTGAAGGGCATGCATCAATGTTTTTGCATGGCATATGCATGGGGGTTTGATATACCCCGCCCATGCATGGGGCATGCCCCATGGGGATCAAGCGGGATGATGGGTTGGATGGGGATGTAGCTGGCTGATCACCGCGTTCTGGCCGTATTAACCACATCCCGCTTGATATGTACGTGCTTCTTTTTTCCTCTGTTCAAGCTTGCCCTTAATTGTTCCAAGAGAGAGAGAACACAGGGAAAAAAAATAGAAGGGGTTTAGGAAGAGAACAGAGAGAAAAAACAACGAGGTAAATTCGCTGGCAAGCTTCAGTAGATGACTTATCTTGAACAAATTGGAGCAGATGGAACTGGAACACAGTGTAGACCTTACTTCTTGCTCGGAAGCTACTTCAAAATACAGCAAATCCAGAAGCAGCAAGACCGAGATCCATGTCTATATCCTACTGTCGGATAATATTAACGTGCCACCTAGATGAACCCTAGATGAACTTAAGACGGCTCAAAACTTTAGATGTCTGCTAGACCAGCAATCTGCAATCTGCTAGGTAAAACTAGTAAGACGCTTAGGGATTTTTTGAGATAATAAAAGGGCCTTTTAAGAACTGCTGACTAAGCTATATGAACTACCAATCAGAAAACAGAACTGGTAATCCAGTCAACAAAACAGTTATAACTAACTCACTGGATCACATTTTCTAGCATAAGTGTTGATAGAAAAGTCCAAATGAGCTCTTGTTTGGTGCAATAGATAGATCTCATTGAGATCTTTCCAACCTTGGGAGGTTTGCATATCTTTTAGCCCCGTAGGATAGTAAAAAAAATGGTAAAACCCATATTTTTTGGAGTTTTGACAATCATAAGTGGTTAAAATATGTGCAAAGCACTTAAGGTTGAAAAGATCTCAACAAGATCTATCTATTACACTAAACGAGAGCTCATTTGGACTTTTCTATCAATAGTTATGGTAGAAAATGTGATCCAGTGAGTTAGTTATAACAGTTTTGCTGACTGGACCCGTCAGGCTCTGATTTCTGATTGGTAGTTCATTTATCTTCATTTGATGGCATATTCAACAAAACCTAGACTTATTCAGATATAATAGACAGAGATATCATTTTAAGATTATATTTCATGTTTAATTCTTCTTGATTCTTATAATTTATAAAAGTTCTAATTATATAACTTTATCTAGTTATATAACTCTAGTTATAGAAACATAAAATTGCTTGTTAAACTAATTTTCACGTGAATCTATTTAAAATTAGACATTTTGAGAATATAAAATTTTAATTTTTAGTGATTTCTTAATAAATTTAAAATTTGGCAATCGAGAGAATTTGTAAATGAAATATGATCGTTTGATAAGTGATTGACTTAAAATAATATGAGAATTTCACAATTTACAAACTGTTCGCACTTTAAAAAAAATGTTAGAATAAAATTAATTAAAAGATAAAGTGTTAGAATAAGATTAATTAAAAGCTGCCAAAATAATTGCATCCAATATTCAAATGAATATATGCACAAAGGTGCGCAAATGAATATATGAACAAAGGTAAGCTTATACTTTTACCTTTCTGCTTCTTCTTCATCAGATTCCTTCTTGCTTCTTCTTCTGGTTCCTTCTCCTTTTCCTGTTAAAAATGAACAGATAGCTTAGCCCTTACACTTTTGTATAATATCGTAATGTTTATAAAAGTATACCTTTTCATTTTCATCCTCTTCATTTTCTTCATTTCGTTCGATATTTGTAGAAATATACATTTCAATCTCATTTCCTTGTCGATCTGGTGCTTTATGAACTTTGAAATGCATGAAGAACCCATTTCCGTCAGAAAAGAAAGATGAACTTAAGAAAATTTTGAGCACTACTTAAGTTACCTTTCTACATCATCAGAAGGGAATGGATAAGGCTTTGCTTCGTTAAATAAGTACCCAGAGTAGAAATCCGATAGTAATGCCTGTTCGTACTGTAAGTTATGCTCTGTAAACAACTCCTTCCCAATAATTTTAAATCCCACATTATTCTCTGTATTTGTCCGTGCCTTTTCTCCTTGCCTTTGCTATCTGATAAAGAATCGGATCTTATTTTATCTTCTTCTGCCATCTTTGAAGCCGCTAAGTTAACCTCTGACGCAAAAGCCTCCGGCGTCAAAACCTTTACGTTCCTGTATTTGCCACTCAAGTGTTCCCACGTGGCTGTGGCAAACAAAAGCTTAGCTCTTCCCAGCCCACTTGCAAACCAAAGCGTAACCTGTCCACTACTTGCAAACCAAAGCGTAGACTTAAACTCTATACCAAATCTAGTAGTGCCAAAGCCATACAGGAAAAAATTTAGCAAATGTGATTTCCCTGCATATGATTTTACATACAAAAAGAGCACATTTAAGAAAAATTTGAGCTTTAGGATATCAATATTTACTTACCTTTTCGCGTCGTCAAAGTAGCAGATCCCATACCTTTCTGCTTCGTCAAAGTAACAGATCCCATACCCACGCTCAGCCTGTTTAAACCGTAATCTAGGCTTTATGGCATATTCAACAAAACCTAGACTTATTCAGATATAATAGACAGGGATATCATTTTAAGATTATATGTCATGTTTAATTCTTCTCGATTCTTATAATTTTTAAAAGTTCTAATTATATATATATAACACTCTAGTTATAGAAACATGAAATTGCTTTTTAAACTAATTTTTACGTAAATCTATTTAGAATTAGACGTTTTGAGAATATAAAATTTTAATTTTTAGTGATTTCTTAATAAATTTAAATTTTGGCAATCGGGAGAATTTGTAAATGAAATATGATCGTTTGATAAGTGATTGACTTAAAATTATATGAGAATTTCACAATTTACAAACTCTTCGCACTTTAAAAAAGGTTTTAGAATAAAATTAATTAAATAATATAGGTTATGTTTTAATGACAAATATTGAATAGTTTATTATTGTTAAAACTAAATTATTCAACTTTTTTTAATTAAAATATAAACATCATTATTTGATTCGTTTCATCTAAACTTTCTTTAAATAAAAAAATGTTTAAATAGATTAAAATAAAAATTAGTCTAGAAAACAATTTTAAACTTTTAATACTTTTTATCTGAAGATAAACTGTAAATTTTTTAAAAATCAACAAGAGTTAAAAATACATATAATCTTACCATGGCATCCTTGAAGAATATCTATTAGATTTGGATAAGTTCAAGGTTTATTAAATATGTCATTTTGGCTTAGTTGGCATGTTTTGAAGGCCCTTTTTTAATCTCAAAAAAACTCTAATGGCAATCTACCCAGCAAAAATCTAGACCTACGTCGAATATACAAAAGCTTATTGAATGAAAAATTTCCTCTATAAAGCAGAAGTTGACGCCATAGAAACAGAGGCCTTAGCTGCAAAAGTCGGAGCTTTGGAGCTTGCTTGCTCGTTTCTGTTCTTCAAGGGGCCGCCTGCCAGCCTCGGCAATTGGATATATTTCTTTTGCTTCATAGAAACGCGAGAGTGGCTCTTCGTCTCGGAAACCAAGCGGTTTCGCGCACACACAGTGATTTGGTCTAGTTTTTGCTTCATCTGCTTCAAGTGGAGAGGATTTTCTGGCTCTTCCGACGATTTAGAGCCTTCCCACAGTAGAAAAATCTCTTTGGGCTTTTGTCCTTGCACGACATTTCGTGTCTTCACTATTGGGTCCTTGTTTGATCGGATTTTTCAGTGTTCAATTTCTCAAGCGGTGTCTCAGGAGCAAGCGACCCCACTCCAGTTGAGTTTTTCGCCGAAGCTGCGTCTGTGGGTTTTGGATTCTAGGGATCTGGGACCATTTCTAACAATCCCAAGCAAGAAGATCGGACCACATTCTCACTCTTCGAATTTCTGCAACCAACTCCGGTGAATTTCTGCAACCAGCTCCGTAACTTGCTAGCGGAGGAAGAACAGGGGCACGCCTTCAGATCTTGTTTTTGATCCGCCATAAATGCTCATAAATACTCTAAAATCAATGCAATAAATGCCATCAATGCAACGTGTCATGGACTCAGAAATCCGAAATTAATGCAATAAATGCTGTCAATGCTACGTGTCACATGCTTGTAATTTTTAAGGAACAAATTAGGAGTGAACAGAAATAGTTACTGCATTAGATAGGAATGATAATATAATAGAAACGAAGCTAAGCGTTGATGAACTGTAAGAGGCTTTTGTGCATTCGACACCTTTCATCTTCCCTTTGCATGTTGCTCCCATGTTTCGCCTTTTTTTTTTTCTCTTTTTTCCTCATTTTCCTACATCCTTTCCTTTTTCTTTTTTTCTTTTCCTTTTTTCCTCATATTTCCTACATGTTTTCTTTTTCCCTTTTCCCTTTTCTCCCTTTTTATCCTCAATTCCCCTCCCTTCCCTTCTCTTTCCCCATTCTTTTTTTTTGCCTTTCCCTTTTTTTCTGACGGATTTTTTCCCTTTCCTTTTCATCATTTCCCCGCCCTTCTCGGTTTTTCTTTCCTTTCTCCTTTTTCTTTCCCTTTTCCATAGCTCTTTTTCGTTCCCTTTTCTCCAATTTTTTTGTGTGCCCCTTTTTCTACCTTTTTCCACCCTCTTCTCATTTTTCCCATTCCCATTCCACCTCCCTTTTTCTTCTCTATTGTCTCTTGTTATATGCCCTTTTCCCCTTCCTTTTCCTCTTTTCGCCTCCCGTTCCTTTTTCCTTTCCCTTCCTCTTTTAGCCTTCTTCACCTTTCTCCTTTTCCCAAGCCCTTCTTCCCTTTCTTTTCCTCCTTCCTTTTCATTTTCTCTTTCCATGCCTTTTTTTCGTTCTATTTTTCCCACCTTTTTCCATATACCCCTTTCCTTCTTTTCCCACCCCCTTTCTATTTTCCATGCTTTTTTTCCCTTTCTTTTTCCCCTTTCCTCGCCCTTTCTCACTTCTACTTTTCCCCGTCCTTTTCCCATTACCCTCCCATTTTCCTCTTTCTTTCCCGTTCTCTTTCCATTTTTCCTTTCCTCACCTTTTCCTCTTCCCCTTTTTTCCATGTCCCTTTTCCATTCCCCTCATCTTCTCCTCTTCCCCGTGCCTTTTTTCCCTTCACTTTCTATTTCGTCCTCCATTTTCCTTTTCGCTCTCCCCCTAAAAGACCAAAGCATGTCCAACCACGGTGGTAGAAAATCGTGCGTTAAATCTCGGTCTTCCGATGCAATTTGATGATCTTGACCGTCCAAATTAGGGCGTGATTCATTACGGCCTTACGCTATAACATTATAATATAAGATAAGATCTAATTATCTGCACTCTTGAGCGCTTCCCCATAATGACCAGAGCGATGCTCACCCATAGATTCTAGAAGTCGAAGAAGTATTTTTAGAGTCCTTGGATTGTAAATCTAAGATTCAATTACAGAATGTGCTTAGAAAGAAGTCGGATAAAACTTGTCACTGTCAAAGGCGAACCTAACTAGCATAATTCTCGCTGAAGAAAAACATGTTACTACTATGATTCTTCCAAGCGAAGCAAGAACTATTAGGTTGAAACATCACATGCACTATGGACTTTTTCCTCATGTTCTTTACCCCTTCTCTCAGCATTGACAAAATCTCATGATAGATGCAAGGCTCTCTGCTTAATTTGAACATCTGGATTGTCTTGCTTGAAACTAGTGAAGAATTCTGTCTGCAGGAATAAGAATAGAAAACTACTTAGTAAATGCTAATGCTAATACCACTAGTGAAACAAATGCTAATGAATAACAACTTAGAACTAATTATTGATTCCATTAGCATTACAATATAACCCTTAGCAAACCAAACCACTAACCAGTGCTAGGATGTTAGGCTGAAAGCATTGCTAATCTGTAGTGGTAGGTGGGCTTTACTAACTACAGATTTAGTTTAGTGCTAACATTGACAAAATTACTAACAATGGCACCAACGTTTAATGAAATTGGTAACATTAGCACTATCATTAACAAAATCACTAACACTGGCACTAACATCAACACAATTTTTTTTTTTTTTTTGAAGGTAAGAAATTTTTGTATTAATAGATAGGAAGAATTACAACATATGGCCCCTTAGACCAGATAGAAATTAAGCACATGGATCCCAAATGGATCAGATTTCATATTCACAACTACAGTACTAATATGCATTTCTCAACCTCTTCTTCTATCCAACTAGTACTACATGATCAGAACCAATCTTCCCAGCTAGATGGAGTACTACAGGAGCCAAGTACACACTTTCCTTTAGCTGCAAATAAGTCTTGATAGCACCATAAAAACCACCTCTTGCAAGAGTAGAGATGAACAGAGAAAGGCATGAAGAAATCATGAGCAATCTCCCGCATTGCTCAAGGAAGCTAACACAGCTCCAAATAACCCATTTTGCAGATTAATCAATACGGATTGTTCCAGGAGAGATGCTGCATTGTCAGGAGAAGTCTACATGAAATGGCTAGACACAAAGCCCCGCCACTAAAAGTATGGCAATCTCAAGCATGAACTTGAATAAGCAACATGCCATCCAAACATATCAGTATTTGAAGACATGTGGTTCCCGCATAACAAGATACCGGTGGCAATCAAGCATCAAGATTTTGAAAACCGCCGGGCATAGCGATTACTCGAAGCAAAACCAAGAGCTTTAATTCAAGCCATCTTGCAACCGCCATACTACACTAGAAGCATAAGAAATTCCTAGCTTCGGCAATCCGCCCGGATCATATTTATCAATAAATCTGAATAAACGGGTTAATCGTTCTCCTTCTTTTCAAGAATCATCTCTAAACCTTTTCTCGCTAGTAGGAAAGAGCAAGAGGAAGGGAAAGGCATCTGGTATTACAGACCTGGATTAAGAAATAAAGCTGCCAGATTTTCTGGAAAGTTGAAGCATCTTCTTTCATAGCCCTGCATCTTGATTACTCAACCTTATAGGCAATCTTGGCCGTTTCGGTGTGCATCCACAGAGAAAAAGGCAAGGAAGAAATGGGTTGCTAAGAAACGGCCAAACATCCCTGCTTGATCAATGGGAAATCACAATGCTTACCCAATCCGGAAGCATCAGAGTAAAGATCCACGTTAGTGGATTATCTGAGAAGGCTGGAGAGGCCGCCATGAAGAAGCTCCAAGAAACCAAAAAAAGGAAGCTGATTGATGCAGAATCTGAAGTACCAAATCGCCAAAACCCTTGTGCTAGCCATCAGAAACAGAAATTGGAAGAAGATTTTGACCACTGCAGTGCCGAAAGGAAGGAAAAGGGGCGGCCCCTTTCCCTGCCGCCGCCCTAGCCGTGGAGGCGCCAAGAAACCGTGAACGACATTTTTCGCATTAACATCAACACAATTACTAAAAGTGGCACCAACATTATAAAGGTGAGAAACCTTAGCACTATCACAAAAAATGCTCCATTATCAACCATCAATAGCACTAAAACTTGCTAGCACGACAAGAACGTGCAAATTAATTCAATTAGCAGATACAATTCATATTAGAACCAGTAATTCAAAACTTATAAAAAATACTAGTAATTAGTAAATGTATATTTCTACAGATAGTATATCTGACTCACATCAAGGTAATGTGTTGGATGCTTAAGATGTTTTCCTCTACCAGATCTGACGTCCTTGAAGTTAGGCGAAACTCTAGTGTAGTTTGTTCAATAACCCACAACTTTTTCAATCACTTCTTGGCTCAGGAAATCCTTTCTCTTCTTCCTTCCCCCAAGAGTTCATAGTGCGTTTTTTATTACTAATTGCAACATGGTGCTTCTTAGCTCTGGAACAATTTCTTGGATGAATTCCTAAAGCCTTAGCAGTTAATCTTTTGCTGCCATGCCGACCTTCCCAAGTGCCATGATTAATGCTGCTCTTTTTGCTGCTAATTTGTCATTGGACTCCACTCCTTTCACATGCTATATGGTTTCTTGGATGCTACCAGCAATTTCACTATGAACAATCTTTTCCTTATCAGACTCTGCAACCTGCATAACTTTGTTGTTCTCCACTAGATGCCATACTTCTTTCTTCTGGTCTATAGACATCGAACATGTCAAATCCAAAAACGTTTTCGTAATTACAGAGGCTGCATGTTGTAATTGCTTGTGCTCAATACTCCAATCTAAATTTTCATTTGACATCTTGCTTGCTCGTTGCCATTGCCTCTGCAAACGCCATTTCCGCCTCATGTCTTCGTCATTAGTCATTGGATCACAAGAAGCCCGAACAAAAAATGGACGGAAAGAAAGAAATGAGATCTCTCTTCCTCGAGAAAGGGGGAATCAACCACCCCCCAATATTCTCGCTAATTTTGAATTTTTCTCTTCTCCTAATACTAAAAAATGGTGCTAATTAGTGGACAAAAGGACGCTAAAAATGAGACACTGTAAGATGCGAGGACCCTTTTGTCTATTTTTTTGTACTTCTCGGGTCACTTTCCAACTTCTGACATCCTCTATGTTTTCTTTTCGATGTTTTTTGCAAATGTAAATGTTCTTATGTTTCATTTTTCTCAACGTGACACTGTAGCCTCCGAGGCATTCTTCTTTTTCATTCTGTCTCGGCGTGGTATTGTACCCTCCGAGGAAGCACTAATCGGATGTTTTTTTTCCCCACGATGGTCATTCCGCGGACGGTCTGCGATTGGTCAGTTGTTATTTCTCTTCTAGCGCGGCCATGGAGACTCTGAGCTTTGTTAGATATTTGATACTCTAATGGGCAAGGCACCTAACTCCCTGACAGGTTATTCTCTTTTTTCAGCCTTAATTTTGCAGGTTATTTTTGGAGAACTCTTGGTTGTCGTGATGTACGGAGTCGCGCTTCATCCGTTTCTAGTGCTTCAATTTTTTGTGTGGCGGACTTATTCGAGTTGTCTCCATTTCGGTTCAGGTGCTGCAGGCATTCCTCGAGAATGTTGGCGATCGTTTCTCATTAGGGTTTTTCTCGAAAACCCGAAAGGGTGGGGTTTTTCATCCTGATGAGAAGCTGTTGCCAGTTTTTCTCACCTTTGATTAGCCTATGCGGTGGATGGTTCATCTTTGATCTTGTATTATCAACTTTGTTATGCTCTCGATGATTGTCTAGTTTTGGAGCACTTTCTAGTTTCCTTTTTTTTTTTTTTTTTTTTTTTTTTTTTTTAATTTCTATCCCTAGTAAGGGGCACAGATTTGTACTTGGTATTTTCAAACAGCTCAATGAGAATACCAATTCACTTCCACTTGGTTGTGTCGTAGGACCCATCCTAGAAATAAAAATTGTAAATTAAAATTCTTCTACATATATTTAATGTCAAGTAAGAAGCTCGTAATTTTTTTTATTTTTAGATGAAAACTTATGTTTGTAAAATATTTTTGGATTAAAACATGTAAATAAATGTTTAACATATGTATTGTAACAAGCAAATATGCAATACGCATATTCAGTAAGTGGAGCTAGTAATTTCTTGTTTATTTTTCTATTTTGAGCCAGCTCTTTTGCATCATAGCTACTTATAAAATAAAGATCTTTTATAAAGTTTTGTCGAACTTTCAAGATTGCTATTTGTTGCGCCGTAATTATTGTTTTTGAGATTGTTCTTCTATTCTTTTCTATTCTATATAGAGTATATTGTGTCATTCATGTAAATTACATTTAGAGTCCCTGTTAGTGACTTGAAGTGGCTGTTAATGTTCGAGAATGTGTCATGGTGTTAGTTTTAAGACATTTTAAGGTGTAAGGTGTGCCTGCGATGTCTCTTGAGCTCCTTGCTGTAACTGTGTTGCATTAGTGTAACTGTCTTCACACAAGATCAAGATCAAGTTCAACCTCTAGGAATGGAGGAGAAACCAAGCTACCAAGAGGTATAGTAATAGCATTTCTTTCCGATCTCACTGAAGCATAGAGTGAAATGTCAATACCAGGCGGACGTGCAGAGACAGCGGCCGGAGACAGCATGATTTAAAAAAGTACGTGTGCAGAAGCTATAATCTACTAAATTTTTGCATTGTGGTAGCTTCAAATGAAATTATCTTTTAATGAAATTTGCATATGCTTTAGAAACTACAAAAGAATGTAGGAACCATCATACATTTCATGAATGTCTTTAATGCACCATGACATGAATGTCTCTAATGCTGCATGATAAGTTGAGACATTGTTAATTGATAAACTGCATAGCTTACACATTCATATTTACGAAGTTTACATAAATATGATAAAATTCCTATGCTTTTTACTTTTATTGTGGCATGCCGAAAGAGTGGCATAAATTTGTGGGATTGCATGATAATAGTAAGTCTAACTTAACAGGTTTGGAACTAATGAGAATAGAATAGAATAGAATATGATTTTATCGTCCACGGAGACCAACTGGCCTATGGGACCCAAGTACAAAGAGAGAGAGCAGCAGGCGTATTACTACCAGGATTAAAAAACCCCCGCCCCGAAGGGTTTTCGGGGGAAAAACCTTAGTAGCAATAAGGATGCTGACATACTGCACAGTTATATACATAATCACAAGTACATAATCACAAGAGAGATGATGAAAATGTGGAGTAAAGAGCACCCAGAGATAGCGGTTAGAGCGAATTGCAAGGAAAATAAGTTTTTCGTAGATTCAGAAGATGCTTATTTGTACGTAACGGAGCTTGCAGAAGAAGCGGAGCTTCCAGAAGAAGCGGAAGTTGCAGCAGAACTAATTAAGCTATCTGGCAGTAGAGGCACACGGCTTCGTGCTGAGAAGCTAAAATCTCAGATCGAGAGGGGAAATTTGTCCATAAGCGAGATCGTTGCAGTAAGTGGAGTTGAGTGTAAAATCATTCAGTGTATGAATCTGTTAGAAGTTTGATTGATAAAAACACAACACCTGAGTATATGCCTTAACAGTATTCCAAGAAATAAGCTGGAAGGATGTCCTGTCAATTTCAAAGGGCCTTTGTCCAAAAAAGGAGATTTTAGTAGCAATGTTAAAGGCCCTCGCCCTCTTGAAATCTGAATAGGCGGTGCACCTACTAAATAATACATGAGGTACTGCTTCTAGAGACTTGCAGAAATTCAGTTGTGTCAAAATTTTCAAATCTTTAAATCTGTTGCGTACATCTTTCATCTAGTTAATATAAAGACAACACTTACCATCATGGTTTAAAATTTCGCCAAGGATAGACTCAACTAGAGATAATGCTAGCTCAGTATGATAATCACAAGGCCCCTCCAAAAACAATTTAATTGATCTTTTGCATTACTTTTAGTATAAAATCACTTTGCTAAACTAATATTAGTTATTAGTGGGTTAAATTGTTGAATATATAGTTATATGGTGTAATTTGCCATGATAATTTGGTGCCTAGTTTACCAAACATGGTTTTTATGGTGTTTAATTTCGTTGATTTATTGCTACATTTATATATGCGGTCTAGTTACTGATTTTGCTTATAAACCACTAAATATTTTAGCTTTAAGGAATTATGAAATTTATTAGCAGTTTCTCGTTGAAATCATCATTACCGTATCATAGAAGCCATTATTATTGTATAAAATTAAAGGCTTTAAGGTTCTTTATGAAAAACACTTGAAAGTTTTCCTACTTTATGAAAGACACTTGAAAGTTATCTATCAAAAAAAAAATTTTTGAAGGACGAAAGCCAAAAAGTTTATTAATCAGAGAAAAAGTACAAAATTTACATGTCTCATCTAACTGTGTAAGCACACAAAGATGCCACAGGAGCACGAGCCTGGAGCACAATGTACTTACTCCAGAATAGGAGACTAATGATAAGAATCAATTCAAAGATACTGAATCCAGATGCGTTCCACCAGTTCTGAGTCAAGGGAGGAACACTCGTAGGCTGTCAATATCTTTTTCTGGGCCACCGTAATAACACTGTGTGGAGATGAATAAATGCCCTGAAAGATGTGGTGTTTGCGACACTCCCATATCGACCATAGGAGCCAACCGGAACCAAGATGAAATGCCCTTTGTTTAGCTGCAGGCCATGCGTTGGGATAGGACGCCAAAAGGATGCATCAGCAGTCCAATGTACTATTAAACAAACCTTGTAGCCAGGACCACGCTGGTTGAACCTCAGGACAATCAAAGAGACAATGCTCAAGAGTCTCAACGTCCGAAAAGACAGAAAGGTGCATACCTGCAGATATCGCGAGGATCATAGCGATGTCGAAAGGCATTAACCCGCAGGCACCTTTGGATAACCTACCACCACAGTACAGAGACTTTAGGGTGGAGCAACCTATACCAAAGCCATCGCCATGTACGACATAAAGTGGGCTGTGGAACATGTAGGTGCCACCCATCTGGCAACTGGAGGGGTTGTGGTGCTAAAAGAAGGCGATATAATCGATCCGACAAATTGCTTGCCTTTGTGAATATTTTCATGACAAATCCCATGGCACCCTTTCAAAGAACACCAACTTGCACTATAAGAGGCAAATTTTCTCACGACCTTCTCCCATAGAGATACATCCCAACGAGAGCAGGAACTTTGCCCGAAATTCGCACCAAGATAGTAGGCGACCCTCCTCATACCATGCTTGAATAAAGACAACACTTGCAAGAACCCATCGCCTACGTGTAAGGGAATGAACCGAGGCCAATGGAGGTGCCGAGGGTGCGGAGGCGCGGGTGCCCACCACCATGGAGTCTCCATAGGGTGTGGATAGAGGGGCATGGCGGAAAAAAAGATGTCCGATGCCTCCCATGCTTGCCAACAAGCCACACAAAAATGGAGAAGCACTTGGAAAAGGCTTAAAAAGTCCAAATAAAGCCCAAGGTAGGACTGGTTTGATGACCTTCTTGCCTAGAGGGATACAAAGACCAAGAGCTTGTCTAAGAAGGCGTGAACCGGGAGAGTCATCCTCACCATTCAGAGTCTCCAAATGAGCTTTGAAATAAGCACTTTGCTCTGCGATAAGAAGTCCATCATACCCGCACCACACCGCCATTTTGGAAGGATGCACCGACCAAGCCACCTTAACCACAACACCTTCCTCAAGACTTCCCAAATAAAGTTCAACTATTGCAATGAGCTCACGCACTTTGATCTGTGGTGCTAGCAGTAAGGATGCCATATAAACATGGGTACTATTAAGGACTGACTTGGCCACTGTAATGCGACCCGCAAGAGACAACTTAGCAGTGGACCACCAGAACAAGTGCTTCTCCAAACCCCTAATGATCTCCTCCCATGCAGCTCCCATAGTAACATGGATGCCAACTGGAATCCCCAACAACTTGATGATGATGATCTATCAAAATGATGATGCCTTTGCATCATTTATATACTCATGTTTTGAAAGCAAATCAATTATGCTCTTAAATTCTATTCATATTAGTATGTTTCTAAAAATATACTATGTGTTGAAAGCAAGTCAATGAGAATTTTGAATTCTATTTCTATTAATTTGTTTCTAAAATTAATCATGTTTAGTATATGTTAACAACAATGGATTGTTGAAGAAAACACATCGATTATTTATATGTTCACTGCCCTTTTTGCGCCACCAACGTTTCTCGATTACCGACATAAAAACAAAATTGCAAAGGCATAGGGAATCGAACCCTGGTAAGAAATTCCATCACCTATCATGCCTAACATCACCTATTCATGCCTAACAATGAAGACGAACAACATGACACTATATAACAAAATATTACGAATAAACCTTTTAAACTGTATCAAGGATATCATTGGCTGGCTAATGTCACTAAAACAACCACATTGTTTGCATGCTACAATGGTCATTGTAACTTTTAACTATTTTAATCTCCCATTACAAAAAAAAAAAAAATTGATACCCGTGAGAATACATTCAATTCAACATTAACATCAAGGGGCTGCTAGCCACCATTCTTGTCCCAGGTCATCCAATTTAATAAGGTAGCTGTATTCAGAAATAAAGGCAATATCAAATTTAGGAGTAAAGCTATAAGGTGCTTGGCCTTCAGTAACATAGCAATTCTGCAGAATACCTATCTCCACAATTTATCAGGCAAGTTATATTCAGCATAGTTAAAACCCCAACTGAGCTTGGCTCAAACTAAAGACACACTAATCATGTGTGTGTCTAGGCAAATAGGGTTTAAATCATAACAAAATAATGATAACAAGCAAAGAAAACTGTAGATTAATTTAAGGTAAACTGTACATGGGACAATATTTGTTATCCTGCAAACTGAGAAGCATGTGAATATATTTAGATTAAAATGACCAAGCAACATATCTCAGTGTAATATGAACAGAGTATGTGGAAGAGAAAAATGTTTGATTACAACATATAAAGATGCTAACCTTCGTATTGGAATCAAAGATCAGTCTAATGGAGTGCAATCTTTCTCGCTCATTGCCTGCAAAACATCAGAATTGTATATGATCAGACCATAATTTGCCAACACAGATAGCATTATTCAGATTCATTTTTCCTAAATCTAAACACTTGCCAAATGCAGCAGATAGTCCACTCTAAGCTTCCATCAAATAAAGACATGAGCATAAAACAAACATATAAAGGAACCACCCATGATGCTCGATATGCACAAGCTCTACATGTGCTCTCTGCTTGAAGGAATCTTGCTCAGCCCATGCAACTAGTTCTGGCTCAACAATCACATCCTCCATAGTCCAGTAGCCCAGAATTACCCTCTGGCTTACACTATGTTGAAGCTCTTCAACTTCGGTCGACTCTACACTTAGGTTGTTGGAGCAGGAACTTGCTGCAACTACCATACCCGAACTCTCACTATCACAGGAAAATGTCGTTGGACCAGCACCTTAGGCCGTGCCATCATGCAAAACGCGTAATGAATTCGGAAGCATAGGAATTGAGACACAACTATGGAATTTCAAATGACAGGCGTACGATATCTTTTAGGCTATAAATTCTGGACAAAGGAATATTACTGCCCCTTTCATTAAAATTCTTTCCCATTCGCATAGGTCCTATCTAAGAATAAGTGTCTTCTTCACTCAACCCCAAAATTGAAGGGGTCAATCATTGACCACTTTCAATGACGAGTTTCAAATAGAACAAGAAAGTCCTATCCTAACTAACTTGCAGAAGAACAAAAAAAAACTGAAAGCAACAGCAGAAAAAAAAGATTTGAGAATAGTACCTTAGATTTTGGGTTAGTTAGTCTAGAAGAGTGTCCTTTGTCGTCTAGCAGATGCTTTCTGTCATAATGGCCACGGATTGAGCAATTTTTAAAGTGTTGGCTGATCTCATTGACTTAATTGTTTGATCAGTTCATGTCTCTTAACGGATTTTTCTTTCATGAAATCAAGCTTCCTTTTCTCATTCTCGCCAAAATTGTTAGCCCTATTAAAAATCCCAGCTACTATGTCTTCATCTATGTGAATCCGAGATCTTTTTTTGGTTGTTGGCTTACCACTAACACCAGGCTGATTGCATGCAACAGACCTAGGACTGATATCAGAAGGGTTGCATGTACTTGGAGCGTCTTTGCTTGAATTTTTTTCTGGACAAGTTGAGTTAGAACAGGGCTAACAGGGCTGTCCTCTGCACGGTTTACAAACTCTTCTTGCACAAAAAATGCATTAGTTCCAATTGTCTCATAAAAAGCATCACCCATTTATTTCTCAACTGCCTCAATTCTTCCAGATCATGAACCGTGGCTTACAATTTCATCATAATCTCTCTCCACTGGCTTGATGAAAGATTAATATTTCCATTATTATGCACCTTATATTCCTTTATCAGAGCAAGCATGGTAGAAATTGCATTGTATGACCAATCTACAGGTGTTTTCCTCTTTTTAGCTCAATTAAGAGCAACAGAACTGCTTTCGTGCACAATCATGGCCAAATCATTTAGGAGGGGCTCGGATTGTACCTCAGGTAATTCATCTTCTAGCTGATCCTTTTTCTTCCTTCTAAGATTTCAATTCGAAACTTTTGAAGGCTTGAAATTTATCTCTATTGCAACAGATTGGGAAAGTGATCTAGTCATTCTCTTGGTTTTACTTGGAGCCATTTTTTCGATCCTTGGGGGAACGAATGGCTTCTAGGACTGGCAAAGAGGATCTGGTTGACTTTGTCATGATCTTGAGCCTGATTTATGAGGCAAGGATGAACTCATCAAGCCGATAACATAGTGGCTATTACTAAATAATTCTACAAATTCAAGTGAAGAAGGGCAACCAGTACTTACCGGATTGCCAAAAAGTAATGCCAAAATAAGTGTTTATTTGGTCATGGGTTCAAACCTTGCCAATGTCACTTATATTTGGATGTTAGTTACTAAGGGTATACGATGATGATCCTCGTGGTAGAACTTAAAAAGCATGTACGTAGCCTCCACTTTGGCTGTCGCAAGGCAGTGGGATAAACTAGCTAGTATGTACAAGATTAGTCTAGTATGGACCTTAAACAAAGTAATAAAATATCAACGGGACCATGGCAGGTGGCACTAGATGGTGAAGCTGAAAAGCAATAACCTTAGACTTCCACTGGGACCTAGACTTCCTAAGGTGGGATTATATCCTGCCTACAAAGTGTGCATGTACGACAAAAGTTTTGCCCAACGAATGTGTGGTGAGTTGGTATAGACTTAGTAATGCCAAAATAAGTGTCCATTTAGTCATGTGTTCAAACCTTGCAAATGTCATTTATATTTAGAAGTTGGTTACAAGCTGTATATGATGACGATCCCCGACGTAGTAGAACTTAAAAACAAGTACGTGCCCTCCACTTTGGCTGCCGCAAGGCAGTAGGATAAGCTAGCTAGTCCGTACAAGATTAGTCTAGTATGGATCTTAAACAAAGTAATAAAAAATCAACAGGACCGTGGCAGATGGCACTAGGATGGTGAGGCTAAAAAGCAATGCCCCTAGAGTTGCCCTGGGATCTAGACTTCCTAAGGTGGAATTATATCCTGCCTACAAAGTATTTATATACAGTAAAAGTTTTGCCTAACGAATGTGTGATGAGTTGGTATAGGTCTAGTCTAGTAATATTAAAATAAGTGTTCATTTGGTCATGGGTTGGCAATGTCACTTATATTTGGAAGTTGATTACTAGGGGTATAGCATGATGATCCCCGACGTGGTATAAATTAAAAAGCATGTACGTGACCTCCACTTTGCTGCCACAAGGCAGTGGGATAAGCTAGCTAGGTCTAGTATGGACCTCCCACCAAACTCTCCATTTTTTAGATCCCAAATTGTGAAGCTCGCCAAGAGCCATTCCTGCCCAAAACTTAAATGCAGCTTAGCCAAAGTAATTTTGCCACCACTAAATTCAAGATTACTTTTATGTTAAGTCAGTAGCACTTATACAATTGGAATTCAACTTCCTTGCATAACAATAAAACAAGAAAATGTGTTCATTCTTTTGGAATTCAACCTTTTTGCATACCAATAAAACAAGAGCAAATGGCAACCTCTGCACAAACAAGAGGATGGCCAAACCAAAACTTACTTCCAAAAACATTGTATGCTCCAAAGGAAATGGCTCTAGACGAATGGGCAATACATGCACTACATCAAGAATCTCTAGACAGATGAATCATCCCTCCAATTGTTCTATTCTTAAAAGGATATGACTAGATTCATAAATGAAACATTGAATATCAAAATCTAAGTCTACATTCAACTGAGCAGATCCTTCAAATATAATGCAAACTGCTGGTTAAGATTCCTTGGAGCATTTAAATGCCCAAATAGGAGTATTTACCAGCATGCATATGCATGCATGCTTGGAGAGTAATTTCCGCTTAGGGTATTACCCAACTGAGCCAATTAATGGCCCAGGAGCCTTACCAATGGATCTTGGTTTCAGGACATTACTCGTAATTTGGCTTGACATTCAAGGGTTTTGGCAGGAAGCTCCTGAAACATCGATCTGCAGAAACAGTTAAAAGCCAAAAACAATCGACAGGAGGAAGTTTGATTTGGCAAAGCAAATGCGAATGGGGAGCAGAACCCACAAGAACCACAGAGCAGAAACTCACAAGAACCACAGGCCAAAGCTCCTGGACTCTGATAACACGTGTCACCACACGTGGTAGAAAAGCTCAGGTGCCACTAAGGACGCAACACCACAAACACGATCCCAGCCATTCAACAAAATCCCTCTCTCTACACAAAGTGTTAGCCCTTTCAGGCGGCCAACCTTCCCTCTGTACAAAAGTTGTAGCAACTTACCTCACTTATTGCAGGGACACAATTTCACACAGTGGCAGCAACTATATTTGTCATTTATGCGCAAAACTTCATCTCTCCAAAAATACACAGTAACTTAATCTTTACCGAATTTGTGCAAGTTCCAAATATTTGCACCATAGATCAAGTACCATTGTCATCAGGCCACTACTGTGCGTGATGATATTTTGGTCACGATGATTTTGGTTAGTAAGGTCATATTTCTTATTTCTATAATAGAAATTAAGTAAGCTGGCCATTTTCTTATGCCATTTTATTCTTTTTATTGACTTTTTGATGTAGATCTCTGTCGTGGTGGTACTCTCAACCATGCTTTCATGCCATCATAAGCCACGAATCCTATTGCCACAGATGGAACAATCTGCACAATTGATAAAAGCCCAATCAGCATGCGGATGCAGGAGAGAAGAAATTCAGCTGGAAGATTATAACATAATCGAACCTTAACATAGTTAAGACTAAGTCCGGCAAACATTTGCCTCCATCCTTGTGCCCGTACAACAAATTTGAGCCCATCAAGCGTTCCTTTAAACGGACTACCTTGAGATGGCTTGCAGCTTGGTTCCTCTACCTAAGTTCAAAGGAGTTAGCCAAATAATAAGTAGAGAAAAACCTGCTATATGTGCACACCTGCATTTGGCGCCTCACAACATCCAGAGGGTAAGTAACAGTTTGCCCAATTAACCCTGCTATTGCACCACATCCAAGTTTGAGAAACACTGAACTCTCTTGTTCAGAACTCAAGCGTCCCTTCAAAGTTTCATAGACATAGAACTTCAGTCCTGCATATGGTAATATACCATAGAGTGTTGGTCCTGTGAAAATCCCAAGAATCTCAAATTAGCTTTCTGTATTGTGTCTCATGAGCTTGGCATAGTTGACAAATATTCTTACCTAATCCACGATATAAACCTCTCAGACCTCGTCGTCGGTAGACGGAGGAAACAACGTCACGTATGCCAGTATACTTGATGGCAGATTCAGTTGGAGTACATGGAACCTATAAATTCCTTTTTTATAAGTTAGATACGGAAATAGACAAATACACATGAGAAACAACTCAATATTAGCAGCAACATGTTATGCAACTACAGTCATTTCTCATAGGATTAAATTTCCCAGTTCCAAAAGAGGAAGTATAAAATCAATTCTTGCTCCAACTTAATAATGGATATACTTAATGCTATATTTCTCCCGTAGCCAACTATAAATCGTTTTCAGTGTGTTACAGATCTTTCCACGTGTAAAAATAAGAAGAGAAAGGACATCTAAGATAAAAAAGGAACAAAAGCAAAGATATACAACCTGATATGCCAATCTAGTTCGAACAAAGTCTAATGGATATGTGCAGAGAACAGCTGTCCCTCCTGCTAAGGACCCAGCAAGCAGGTCAACAACAGGCCCAGTGCCAGTTTCTGGATGGTTTTCTATTAGCCACCTCCGATATTGCTCATATGTCATGAAGTGCAATGCAGCATATGGGACAATTCTTACAACGCTAGCACCATTTCCCCTAATAAATCAAAGAAAAAAAAAAAAAGACTCAATTCATTGATGACCAGTGTTTACATGGGAAACAATGGTGCATGCCATCCTGTAGCATTATGTCCTAACACTAGGGAAACAAACTAGTTTTCCTGCTGCAGATAAATTGGCGTATTGTTCTATGCACGCAGAATTGCCCTAAATGTTTTCTAAATTTGTACATAAACAAAATAACTTTGACCAAAATTAACACACCTGTAAAAGCCTCTGATGCCCTCTGTTCGAAATATAGAAATTAAGGAACGACTTATCCCTAAAGTTTGAAAATTGCCAGCTCGTGTCTGAAAATAATATCCATCAAAAACATCTCTTACCAATGAAATTGTTTGCAAGGCCAAAAATTTGTAAACTGCAACAACTATTTGGTTACCTGAAACAAAATCTTAAGGCGTTCCAGAGGAGCAATTGCTGTCTTAGCAAATCCCCCAGCAACACCCCCGGCAATAAGTTCTTTGGCATAAACTGGCAAGTTATCTGTTAAAGACAGAGCACTATTGGCTTTTTCCATTTCATGAGACATTGCAGATGCAGCCGTCAAAGTAGTAGCTTGGGATTCCATGTTTCTTCCTAATTTCCAAAAAGCCTAACACCAATCTTGAAACTTACGATGGTTCCAGCTTCAGACCGAAACCCACAAGCATCAAACCTTCATCCCATGGATAACCAGCTAGACCTGGCCTGTTTTGTGTTGGAATCAAATCAAAAACACTCACTACCCTTTGCATCCAAGCACTGGACACGAAAAAGGAGAGCAGATAACTCATGAAACTAAGGATCAAGATAAGGGGCAAAGAAGAAATGGGAGAAGTCGGCAAACGAAAAACCACGCTCCTGGGTTAGGTCCGGAGCACAGAACAGAGAAGGTAGAAGACTAGTTGTTGATGGCGGCCAGATATTTATTGATAAATACAAGGAAGGAAGACGAGGTCGAATTATGGGCGCATTACGGCGAAGGCCATGGTGCTCCGCCGTAATGGCTTGCTTGCTTAAAGGCTCTACGATCTGGTTCGATCTTTCTGTAAAAAAAGATCTCTTAAAAATATGCTTAAAGGGACAAAATCAATGGGCGACCTTTTACTCGTCCACGTTTGAGCGAATCTATCCCACGTGCCAACAGTTCTAGGAAACCGTGTCACAGGTTCACAACCTTTTTTGTCCATTCATCAAATATCCCTTTTACGGAAATAGTCTAAACACGTAATATATTCCTTATTAGATGGACGTGGCTAACAACAGTTCCATCCATGACTGATAACAATTGTTTACATTGCAACGTGTACTTCTCGTGGAGAAACTTTGCTTGGACTTCAGGCAAAACAATTTGCTGCTTTGACTTCACAATACAACATCAATGCCCTTCTAAAGTTTACTTTTTTACGTCTTGAATTATAAACTTATGTGCCACCACTTTTAAACGCTTTAAGTCTACAATAAACACCCCGGGGTTTCAATTTTATGTGTCGATGCCATTAGGCGGAGGGAGCGTTGACACCCCAAAATTTAAGCCCTGGGGTGTTTCTTGAAACGTGAAATCAAAGTTAGAATCAATTCAAGAGAGTGAAATCAGCCAGAATGCGAGTGAAATCAGAGGTAGAATCAATTCAGGAGGGTGAAATCCGCCAAAATGCGAGTTCAAAACGACAGAATGTGGGGTGAAAACCTAAAAAGGTTCGACTGAAGGATGAACGCCCAGTACAACATGAACGCAGGAGCAAAAACAGGGTCACATGAAGTTCCAGAGGCAGCCTCCGTTCTTATCGTTCTTCTTCTGCCCGCTAATTTTTGGATTGATGCCAAGTGCCCTGAGATCTGCCACGTGATGATATCCAAGAGATTCATGTTAACATGAATCCGTCCAACTGAGAGACTCATGTTGACATGAATCCATCCAACTGAGCAGAGAGCCAATGGGATGGATTGATGTCAACATGAAGGGATTCATGTCAAAAAGCTTCATGTGACTGCTATGTTTTGAGTTTTTGCCGTCTAATGTCGAATGGAAAATGTGACCCGGCCCTAAAAGATTTTGTCGTCGTTTGCTCTAAAAATCTGTAACATTTTTAAGAGAATAACTGCCACGTGGCGAAGCGTGGTTGATGGACGAGCCTGAATTGATCCTACCCTGATTTTACGTTATTTTACGTTATGTAACTGACAACACACAACGCTTCACTTAAAACCAGCCAAGTAAAAGGCTTCCAATTACCCTAAACTTTAGCTCATCATATCCATATTTCTATTTATATTTGTCTACTCAAAGTAGTGATAATGTACAGGTAATGTTTGATGCCAGATCAAACCTCAAGTCGTAGATGACACATGTTTGTCAAGGATACCTCTTCACGCCCCAAATGCACCGCCTTAAAGACATGGAAATTTGCACTATTTCACGAGGATGTTGCAGAACAACACAAATGCTGGCACAGGCTATTAATATAACGAATGCAGTAACAATGATGCGTCGAGCACTTTGTGCGTCCACACCAAAGTGAACGGCTCTAAATCGAGATGAATCTTGATGTCTTCTCGATGGAAGCTCACAAGACAGTAATGGCACAGCTATATCAGTGCATCCTGGTGAAGCTGTCCTTTCCTTTTTAGTCATCTCTGGCAGTGTATTTTGACTTTCTATTTCAGTTGCATTATTGTACCTGGACAACTTTTGTCTGTTGGCGTCAACCACATGCTGGTAAGAAAAATGACCCCTTTCCTTCTCAGACATCTCTGGCAATCTATTTTGATCCGTTACATTATTGCACTCCTCTTCCCTGGACAACCTTTTCCTGTTCGCATCGACTATTTGCTGGTAAGAAAGATGACCCAGCGCTTTTGCGTAAGACTCGGGAGTCCATCCTAAGGAATCCTTTGAACTTGTCCATACATGAATAGCAACCTGTAACCAACAAAGAATGCACTTGAGCAAACTGATGAATTCACATAAGAGACAAAGTGATGCACAGAAGTGTCTGATAATAAAACATGCAAAACTCCAGTTTTCCAAGTACCAGAATTTCCCACAAGAACGAGGCACGATAGACAGGCAAGTGCATAATGGACAATAAGGTGTAAAGGAGGACCATTGAGCAGTTTTATTGCCTTCCCAATAACACCAGATTATCTTACCTTACTTCTTGTCATGATGTCAACCAGCATATCCTTTTCCTTTTCTAGTGCTACAATATGCATAGAGGTTAACCCCCTAGGGCCTTCAAAATCAACATTCCACCAAAACTTCCCAATTCCGTAGTCCTGTCCCTCTCCACCATGATGTTGAATATTTAAAAATAATTCTACAAGATCCAAATAACCATAGGCAACTGCTATCTGAAGAGCACTGTAACCGTCCTCAATACCAATATTTTCTAGTAACTTTGCTGTAATAGCACATTGCAAAAGTTGCTCAGAAACTTTAAGCCATCCTTTCCTGACAGAATACAAAAAAAGTCTTTGAAGCCTCTCAAGCTGAGACTTCGCAACAGAACTTCTCACTTGAGCTGGCTTCTCAAGATATCTTAACGCCCATCCTAGATCAACCAGAAGGTCATGCACTGGTTGTCGAGAATAACAACTTGAATCACAGGAGCTACAAGCAGCTTTAGGGTTGCAGCAGGTGCTCTTCACAACTTCAAGATCATGCTCAAGTGTTAAAATATCAGAACATACTCCCTTGTCAGCCACGAGAACAGGGAGAAAGTTTGTGACCCCATGTTTGTACGTCATCTAAACATTCAAAACATGCTTGTGAGGCATACTTTCAGTTATAAGACACAATTTACGCAATGCACTCACGCTGGCATGACATAACTTAAAGGAGTCCATACCAACCTCAATAAACGCGATGCCAACTTTTTTTGGTAGACAAATATTCAGTGTAATACAAGAGGTATCTTCCAGATTATTTGGAGGGCTGGTACAGTTTGGGAGATATTTCCCGTCAAAGGATACCAAAAACCTACCAAGATTGTAACTTTTAGCGCATTATATAGGCATAGCATAATGCAACAAGCAGACCAAAACGGTAATGGGAATAACTCAGTGCAACAAGCAGACCAAAAAGCCAATGGCATTAATTGATAAGAAAAAGGGTAAAAATAGTAAGGACTACAAGGAGAAAGATGAAAATGAATATATGTTCCATAAAAACACATTGCCAAATCTAAATGCTGCATGAATTACAAGCGAGGCAAGCAACATGTCTGCCTACCTTGATGTTGGTTGCAGTATAGCATTCCCAGAAATTGTTAGTTTTGACGGCATTCCTGACTCAAGACATACAGGATGAACTGAACGAAGCCTTGGTGATGGTTCAGAACCCTTCAAAAGATTTTTTTTAATCTGCCCTGCAGAAAGAAGCATATCCAAGATTATTCACAATGAGTAGTTCCTCAGATGAAAGTGCCCATTGTTTTCTGTAAGTAAATCCCGTGTGTATCCTCTTTGAAGGGAGAAAGGGAAGAAAAAAATAACAATTGACCATTTGAAACTTTCCTGAAAGAGAATATGGATTCAGAAGAATGTACATTCTTTGAGACCACAGTGACGGTATTAAAGCACACAGGCTGTTACCCGTCTCTATTCATATAACGGAGAGCCACAATTATGGTTTGCATTGGTTGTTGGGGGTTCCTAATTTCTGCCTCTAAAAGTAAAGTAATCTGAGAGATACCAAACGTAGCCTGAGTTGTCCTAGATAGAATCATGTCCATCGATACTCAAATCGAAAAAAAGTACCAACAGAAAAAGAAGTTACTGCATTGACAGATTACCATTATCAATGTAGATAAGATGGTGATTTAAGGAGGCAGATATATAGCCCCTATCCCAAAACCCACACCGAAATAGGTCGATTAGGCGTTTAAGATGGATTTCCCAATCCTGACTCACCTGATATGGACATTAATTGTGTTAGCGCAAACGGATGCAAAGTACAACGTAAAAGCAAATAACACCTGAGCTACATACTTTGTTCCATGATCCTGAAGGCATTGAAACGTAAAGAGTCAAAATTGTACAGCCTGAACGAATGTACCCCTCAAGTTCCACAGGCATGTTTGATAACCATTCCAAGATCTGAATGAAGAAACAGAATCCTTAATGAAGTTAATACCTTTATTCGCAACCATAGAAACCATGCTTAAGTACATGTAACATGCATATGCCCTTAATGTAGCAAGAATACAGTGAAAACACAATGGCTGACAAATACAATGATGACAAGACAGAATATGAACAAACAGCCACAACAAAAATGCAACCTGGTGGCGAAGCCTTCGCGGGAAATCGGCTGGATTCCAGTCGTAAAATTTAAAAGAGATCCTATTTGTAGGGCACTGCAAATCAAAGCATCAAATCTTAGATGAAGGAACTCAGCCAACACAGCCAAAGCTGAATGAGATAAAAGATATTACACAAATCCAGGATGGACTTACAGAAGATGCATATGTGGTGTGCCTCTTTAGTCCATTTGATGGTAGGCTGTGATAAGCTATGTCCATTTCAAAAGCATCTCGCTGATCTTCAGCAAAAGGATGATCTTCTAGAACAGTATTACCAGTTAATAACTCAACCAAAGACTGTTCTGCAGCTTTGGGGGGCTCAATGGAGGCCTTATCATGAACAGAACTACTTGGTGTGACCTCTCTTATGCCCACAAGGTCTGATGGGATCTTTAAGTTCTGCCCATCCAGTTGTTGTGTTGTGCCTTCGTGGATATCCTCAGAAGGTAATGCAGGAGACAGCGTCATGGACCAATCCAAAGCTTGTGTCTTCTCCCCACCACTTGTGATGCCTACATGGTTAAAGAAAATAACAACTAAAATTTCATCACAAAAGTATCAAGTTGCATAACTTGATTAACGAACAGACACAACCAGCTCCAAACATTATTGTAATGTGCAAAACTCACATAATGATTTCCAGAACTAAAAGGATGATCTTAAAGCCTAACATACCATGAACGAGGCATACACATAAAATGTGCACATGCAATGTTGGATATGCTCAAACCCCATGCATGTTCGGGCTCATACCATCTGCAGTGTTGCTTCTCGCGTCCTTATCGCTACTTTGTGTCGATGCTTCTTTTCCCAAAACATCTTGAGGTTGTGGGAGCCTCCTCCTCCTTCGATTGTTGTGCCTCTCCAGTTTCCTTCTGCAGCTTCTTTTATCCTCATCAAAATCTAAAAGTCGGTGGAATCTGAGGATCACAAAATTAATCAGTACCCAAATTGATCATCCTTATGCTTGCTATATTACAAGCTTCATATTCCCTCATCTAGACATGTATAACAAAAATAATGTGGACTCGATGGATAACCCAGGTCATGTATGATCCATATGCAGCTGTCCAAAATAAAACCCTTGCCAAAGCTTCATTGGCCATCGGTTAGAACTCAGAATAGCCTTTTTGATATCCATTTGCAAATAAGATCTTTAATATTTATAATGTTTCTTTTCCAAGACATGTTTGACTCCCTTTACTTGATTATTTGAGAGTCCTAAGAAATATATGGCACTTGGGAAACAGCCTCAACTAACCCCTATATTGCCATGTTGTGTCCAGCCATGATATTCTTGCTTAAACAACAAACATGGCTCATGTACAGGTACCACACTTTGCACATATATACGATTCCGATCCAGACTGCTAACACCACCATGATGGCATGTCTGCACAAGTATGCATGAGTTTACTAGTTTGCCAATGTGGTTGAGCCGATGTAAGAACAATAATCAGCCAAAACCATATATTGTGAAATTATATTATCTCATTGGATAGACATTTGGATTGTTCCTTGCTCCCCAATTTGTGAACATATAATAGGTCTTATTATAAGCAGAAGGTTAGAGCTTTTCTACCTTGCTTGTCAATAAGGTCCTTTACTTTCTATCCTTGTTCTTCACCTGTTTTCTCATTCCCCTCTCTGCATGGAGCATGAGTTGTTTAAGCTTTCCTAGGTGATATCATCCAGATATTTGTAAACATATGAAGATGACACTCTCCGTACATTATACTTAGCTTCCAAATATTTGCCCTTGGGTCTTACAAGTTGATGCAGCCCATGTTATCAATCAAAGATGAATTGTGGAGTGCATAAGATGTTTATGTCAATAGTCTCCCAAAATAATCTCCTCCACTGGATTTAACAGCATAATCAGAAAATGATCCTTATAGATGACATTACTCCATCCATCCCATATTACTGTGCATATATATCGACATTTATTCTTACCATGCTTTTGTCATTCTAGCATACTGAAGTTATTAAAGTGTATTGGGACTATCAAAACTGTGTAACTAACTAATTCCAGTTCTTAGACAAAAAGACAGCACTCACTTGCCACACTGTTGACAATATCTATGATCTTCACCCTGTAGAGAAACCGTTGAAGAATTGGCACAGGCCAGGCACACCCTATGGCGCTGATGGTAACCCTTAAGACCTGTAAGAGGAGTCCGACAGGAAGGGACCTGACATTTAGAAACCTTGCCCTTAAGCCGTTTTCTGCTTTCGTCATTATCCTCCTCGTCACCTTCAAGCTCAGGGCAGGCACAGGGAACTCGACCAGCCAAATAATTGGGGCAAATAAGACGAGGATCCCTTTTTCTTCTGTGCCCAGATGCAGAAGTAGAGGGAGGCAGTGAAGAAGGAGAGGCTACATGCTCGTTATCGCTGAATGGAGAGGATGGAGACGGATTTGCCAGTAGTAAAACACTGTCCCATTCCCATAGAGCATTTAAATCATGGGGGTCTGCCATAGCCTCGCCGATCTAAAGCCTCTCCTCATTCTAAGTGTAACGCCATAGCCAAGTCCACCAGTGCCCGAGCCATGCAAAGGTAACAAACCAATTTTTACATCCTTTTTTACATTTTCTAGGTACATGAACCTTTCGAATTATATCGAAAAGTAAGGATACCAATTGTAAACTAACAATTGTTCAATGCTTTAATACTGACTTCTCTAATAGGTGAACAGAATATTGATGTTGATTTAGCGCGCGATTTTAGCTACAAACCTCGACTATTAAAAACTGGACGGCAGCCAAATAATTGCAGCTCAAATATCTAACTTTCCACATCTCACGTTCCATACAACTGGGTATAAAATGTTGATTGGGCCCACACACGTGTCAACCCAAGAGATTTACAAGCAAATCGTTTGTTTATCACAATGTCGGCAATGTTGGCAACATGCCTTTCCGTGAACGTTAAAATACCTACCTATCTTCTCAACCACCCCTTGGAGGCACAAAAGGTCCTCTCATTTTAGTCATATCAGAGGGCTCTCAAACACTAGTTGGTAGAGACGTTAGAGATAAGTTCATTATATATAAGTACTAGTTATGGTGCCCGGCGTTGCCGGGCGTAAGTACAATTTTATTGTAGAATTACATCAATAAGATCTAGGATCTAAAAACATATGTAGGGTTGTCAATGATGCTAATTTTAAGTTATTGTCTAAGATGGATGTCCATTTTATATAGGTACATGTATGTAAGGTTGGTGTTTATGTGCGTATTTTTTTTATTTTTTTTTTTTTAGCACGTTTGCACAAACGCAAGTGGACACTTTGAAGCAATTTTAGAGTGTCCACCTTGCTGCCAACTAGGACTTTTTTCCACGTGGATGCACTTTCCATCGTTAGATTTAATCGACGGTCACAGAAAATTAAGGGAAATTCCAGCGTGTATTGGCGCGTTGGGGAGAATGCTTGCCCGGGTTCCACATGCCTAATGGCGACTTTTCCTCTCGATGTCGATGGTGCTTTTGGGATGTGATGTAAAATAGAAGAACAAAAATCAAAAAGTCTAAAATTTGGTCGCAAAGCAGTCCCGGCCATGTTTATTTCCTGGATTCCCTGCCTTTATCCGGTCGATTTGCATGTTGCACACCCTATTACCGAGAGATGTATCGAAAATACAAGGGCATAGATGCTTTTTTCGGTTTTATTTTGGGCGATGGCTTAAAACATCAAGCTTCGGATATACCTTCGTTGGATTTGTTGCCATTAGGTCTTCCCGGGATGATATCTGACTACATAACACCTCTCCAACGCCGTATGGCACTATCAACCGGAGTTTTGCCTAAAACGCGGCCATGCCATTGTCGCCATAGCCGACCTTTGTTGGTCGACTTGGTTATACTCACAAGGTATAATCCATACCAATCCGCTTTGCTAGTAGTCGTGTTATGCTAATATGCCTTGATGTTTGACAATGTTAATACTTCGCCATGTTCCTCGGATAATAATGGGTTTGCCATATTTCCTGATAAAATGAGTCGACACTTTTGGCAAGACACGGATCTAAAAGGATGTCTTGAAAATGGTCCAATTGCTTTTTTCTTTGTTGAGGTCACTCGAGATGCGGTTACGTTCTGAAGTCGCCTTGTGTCCTTTTCTCATAGTAGCGCAGATATCCGCAAGGATCTTTAAGGTTTTTGAGAATCATGAATGCGTAAATATGACCGAAATTTGGTGTATAAAAAGCTTCAAACTTGGTAAGCTTTTGTCACATTTTATTTAGTTTATATTACATGTGCTCGACCATTGTGTTGCTTGCTAGGCTATGAAGTTCAATACGTTTTCTTGTGGCACACATTAGCACATCTGTTTCGACCGGATGCCTATACCGTGAGCTCTCTACATCAAGCTCTAAGTGCCTACACTACGATGGCGTGAACATTTGCCCGGTGTACACCGGCTTTCGGTCTCGGGTAGCAACTGTGCATTGGCTATTTTATGCGCTAGGATAAGCTCGCTCTAAGAACGGTTCCTTGTCGCTATTTGTTCTCGGCTAAAGCACAATATCGATGACTTATCCGAAACTCGATTCCTAGTATTTATTTTTATTTATTTATCCGTTAGCAAACTTGCTTTTCAACTTCTAGAATGTTATGCACTAGGATAAGCTCTCGCTCCAAGAACGTTCCTTGTCGCTATTTGTTCTCAGCTAAAGCACAATATCAATGACTTATCCGAAACTCGATTCGGTATTTATTTGTTTATTTATTTATCCGTTAGCAAACTTGCTTTTCAACTTCTAGAATGTGAAGCCTTTGCAAGATTCTCGAGCTTCAATCGACAAAAATTCAATCGACAAGAATGATAGTGTTCTAGAAAGATGTTTTGAAAATGGCTATTTGCTATTTGTTGTAGAGGCCAGTGCAGATATGCGCGGTGTTGCAAAAGTCAGCCTTTATGTCCTTTATGTTTTTATGCGGGAAGAATGTAGCATTCTTCCTATCAAATAAGAAGGGAGATGAATTTTTGAATGGTGCATGATATACCACTACTACAGATTAAAGGCAAACAATAAAATCAAGGAGCGACATCAATCGAAGTTAGTCTAAGCTTGGTTGAAATTATACTTCAATATAAGTTAACAACTTATAATTCAAAGCTTTCATTCAAAATAGTATGGTTTCTAGGCTCACCATATTATACATGAGCTTGGGTGCCTAAACTAGTGAAAAGGATACCTAGTTTCTATGCAAAACTAGGCATTAAATTATTAAGAGGTATGATGAATCGATACCCTACCGATTTGATTATATGTGCATGGACGATCAAATTACATACAATGGCATTGTAATGGCATGTGGCTATTCTATGTCCAGAAGAATTCAGGTTATTCATAAACCGTGAGATGCTTTGTCGAATATATGGGCATATTTAACTCCTATGCGAATTTATACAATCTGATAAAAGCCCATAACTATGACCCGGTACTAATGTTTGATGCGTTATAATCTCGCTTAAAAATGAAATTATACGCTTTGCTTTTTATAAAATTGGATATGAGGAATATGGCAATATGTGGGTGATGCCCTTATCATAAAAATTGAATGCGGTTGTTGATGTTGGCTTAACTTGCCATTTATTGTTTTTCCTACCAAAGGCAAAGGCCTTCTAGTGAAGGGCAACTTAAAATGCTTCGAGGCGACTTTTAAAAATTCTTCCGGAGCAACTTACATTGGAAGACAAAGCCGTTGGTGCCTGTTGCTACTCAAAATGGGTTCATAGTCATTGTCATAGCCAATATTAGGCTGATCGGATATGAGGATGTCAAATCTGGATACACATATGAGGTAATGATGTTTGCTTGGCTAGTTACAGATTTAGCCATGTTTTTTAATAAGGTTGCATGTTTAGCCTGTAAACTTGTAAACTGGGTATATGTGGAACTCGTGAAGATTATATCTTGGGCGTATGTGGCTGATTTTTTCTTACATGGGTTGCTCTATCAAATGTTGCAGTGCAATGAAATAGGCCTGCTCCTTTGTGGATATCGCAACAAGGAAATAGAGCTACTACTGAGCACCTTGCCACATTATGATTGTTATATGTAATTGCATATAAATAAAAGAGTTTTTGTTTTATTCTCTTATATCTTTATAACTTGTAGCCTAAATACTTAAGCAGCATTACAAGTTGTATGCAAGCATACTGTAAATCGATATAAAATTCAAAATTGCAGACAAAATGCAAATTCAGACAAAATATAAATAGATGAACAACCTGACGATTTTTTTACAATTTTTTCGGCGATTTTTTTTTACGGTTTTTTTGACGTTTTTTTTTTTCTGACGATTTTTTTGACGAATGTTATGACGTTATTTTTTACGGACATTGACGTTTTTTCTGACGCTTAATCGTCAAAAAAATTGATGATTTTTCTGACGTTTTATCTGACGCTGGTCTGACGATAACCTGACGCTATACTTGACGAGTACCCTGACAAGTCCTCTGACGCTATATCGTCAGATAAAAATCGTCAGGCTAATCGTCAGCCAGCAGGGACTGAACTCCTGACGATTTTGTAAAGGCCATCTGACGGTTTTTCTGACGCAGAACAAGCATTCTCTTGTAGTGCCGGTTGCCCATCTGTTACCGAGTTGCCATCTGATCCTTGCCGATGTGTCGAAATTTTTATGTGACTGTGGTTTGCCGAGATAGCATAAGAATACAAGAACAGTGGCACAAACCCAAGTGGACACTTTGAAGCAATTCTAGAGTGTCCACGTTGCTGCCAACTAGGACTTTTTTCCACGTGGATGCACTTTCCATCGTTAGATTTAATCGACGGTCACGGAAAATTAAGGGAAATTCCAGCGTGTATTTGCGCGTTGGGGAGAATGCTTGCCCGCGTTCCACATGCCGGAATGGCGACTTTTCCTCTCGATGTCGATGGTGCTGGGGCCGAAGATCTTAAGCCAGTTGTCAGAGACAAGCTCTTGCAGTAAGATGGCATTTGCTCTGGGTAATGTTCGTTTTTAGATGTTTTTAGATGTTACAGACACTTTATATCATTTGGTACATAGAGCCCAAGCTTGGGATGACTCTTATTTGAAGGAGATAGATAAATTAATTGACAAACACAAAGAGGCTGCATTTGATTTGCTATCAGAAGAACAAGACCTCAGTGGATTTCTTGCAAACTTGCAAAACAATGTGAGCAACGTTTATGCGACCATGGAAATATGATCAAGGAAGGTCTTGTTGCTTGACTATACAAAGTGAAGGTTTACAAAGATGGAGCTAGCGAGCATGTTCAGTTTGAGACAGGCGATATTGCAGTTTTCCGCAAAGGATGGTGTTCTTTTGGCCCAGCAGCTATGGTGCTCGTTTGGTCCAGCGGCCCACATTGGATCTATTATTCATTTGTTGGTGGTGAATGTTTACTGTCATTGGTTTACATTTTGCAAGAGAAGATGTGCAAGAAGGTTGGAAGGTGGTCTTTTAGAATACTTGATAACGATCTATCCTCTTTGACCACTACTTCATGGTGCCTCATAGGAGGGCCACAAGAACAAAAAGCCTAGCTCGTTTATTAGTCCTTCATGCTTTGTTTCCATGAAGGGATCTTTTGCAGCATATGCAATAGTAATAGTTTTGAAGAATCTTTATGTCATTCCTTCCAGTCATTATGAGATGCAATACTGCCGGTGAGACTTCCTTTAATCTAAAAGCTAGCTTCAAATGGGCATAGTACAAGGAGATGATTCTCGCATGGCAAAGATGATGTGAAATTTTGAAGAATGTCTTGTGCATATTTCTGGCGATATATAGTGATATCGATTGTGGTGCAATCGAATGACAAAAACCACCCATGCCGGAAGTGTTTTTGATGCTATCCTTGTGTCAATGGATCGCCGAAGATATAGCTACAAGCATCGATTGTTCTTTTCGAAGGAGATCGAGAGTTAGGAGACCTATGTGAAGACGATGCATGTGACTTTGGTCGTTTCATTCCCTTGATCCCCCCCTTTTATATTTGTGAACTATGATTTTGGTGCTAAATCCATTTGCATCCCATGGCATTTTTCTTTGTAAGTCCCAAGTATGGTTGTATTGTGTAGCATAAACCGTGTTGTTTGTGATTCTCCTTTCTGTTCTATGTTCTTCAGTACCAATTTTGCTAATAAGTATGCTAGAAAAACAATTTGACTTCTCCTTCCCTTGGTATATGGTTGACATTCATGATGTGTTATAGAAACACATCAATACGAATCCGCCATCCGTAATGATAAAAGCAAATCCACAAATTTTAGCTTAGGTATAGAGGAGATTTTTTGTAGGATGAGATCTCCCTGATCATACTAGCTTGTTCTTCCTACTGGTTTTCTTTAGATTTTATTTCTCATTTTCCAAGACTTATGATGGCAGAATCTGTTTATTAAATATGTGTCACATGATGCGTGTTCTCAACTTTGCAGGTTTTGTGGACGAGTAAAGTTTGCATATTTTTACTGCTGTGGTGGTTCTTCAGATTAGGCCAGTAATTATGAGAATTTAAGTCAAATATAAACTCCATTGTTCTGAATGTGTTTGCAAATCCAATGGTAATCTAGTTAGTCTTTGTACAGGACTCAGTTTTGTAGAAGGCAATGCTAATTATTGTTTCTAAATGAATAGAATAGAATAGTTTTTTAAACGTCCACGGAGACCAATAGGTCATGGGACCCATACAATGGGCTAGTACAATCATTACTACTAGGATTAAAAAACCCCTGCCTCGAAAGGTTTTCAAGGGAAAAACCTTTGCAGTAATGATGATACTAGACAAGCAGAGATAATGACTACTGAGGGCTCAGTAATTGCAGACGTTTATCTAGAACCTCAAGTATGTATAATGCCAAGTCATGCACAGATGGTGCTCTGAGAAGTTGTGGAAGCGTGGAATGGAATGCTAAGGTCAAAAATGATTCAACTATCTCAAAAGCGTGGCAACTCGGAAGAGTATGGCTTTCATCTTCAATAACCTCAGAATCGCAAAGGCACATAGTCTCGCTTCTCCACGGCAATTGCGGCCGCTCCCATCTACCTGTCTCAATCCGTAGCCTGTGGGACCCCATGCGAATTGATGCAATAGCTACAAGCTTGTTCCTGGACAATGAAGCAAGCAAATAAGCTTGGGGCCTTGGTGCCAAGGTGGGATTTATGTGTGCATGATAATGACCGGCCACTTGGGCCAAAGTAATCAAGGCCCCATATCTTTTGAGAAAAACGACCATTGAGATAGTTGCAAAAGCTCAGGATCAGAACTGGCAAGCATCAGGCAGTGCTCTGGTTGCACAGCCCAACGAGCAAACCATGTAGTGCAATGCTCTTTCCAACATCATTTCAAACGCTGTAGTGCAATGTAAACACTGATTACGAAAGAAGCATTATGTTGACCTACCTATATAAAGAAGCATTGTGTTGCCATGAACATTATGCTTATTGGCCTTTTGCTTGTAAAACTTAGGTTACGTGATGGACCTAGAAACCCTTTTTCTTGTAAAACTTACATTATATGATGAATCTAGAAACTTAAAACAAAATAAACATCATAATTAGGGCACAACATAACATTTATATACATAGTTCTTCTACTTGATTAGGGTCATTCTCTATCAGTTTGTGTTGCCTACCCTTTTGCCCCAAGCCTCATCCACAAGAACCATCGAATTTGATCATTTATTTAAGATCTTATTAATTGGTGACTCTGGTGTTAGCAAAACTAGCCTTCTCTTACGATTTACAACAGATACTTTTGATGATAGGATCCACACCAGATCCTACAATTTGCTATGCAAAGTAATCAAACGTGCTTTTGACTAGTTTTTTATTTTTTTTAGCACGCCAGCCTAACCAAGCCTACAGGCTTTCTTGCAATTCTAGCCTATCCACGTAGCACCTCCACCTCACCAAAATCTGAGGTGGCATGTTCTGCACCTCTAGATTCTCTCTTTTACAAATCAATGGCTAGGAAAATTAGAAAAAAAGGCTAAAAATGGCACGGAGATGGAGAAGGTCGTGAAATAATTTCGTCTTTGCACCATTAGGCTTTTGCTTTTTTGATGATATTGTCCTCTGGTGTAAGCCTCCTCTTTCCCCCTTACATCCGTTTTTCCTCTCTTATATTTGCATGTTTCTTTTATTTTATTCGGTGGAGCCGAGAGCTCTTTTGCAGGTAGCGTTCCACAGATTTATTAACCCCGTGCGACTCAAACTTTGGCAAAGGAACTTCAGAGTCCTCAAACTTCTGTAGCCTTGCATAGCAAAGGATAAACCACGGGCCTAATACCAAGCATAGCAAGTTTCCCATTACAAAAGCAATGGAGGAAACATTATTCCTTATATGTCCCTCTGTTGGTTGAGTGATGGAGAGTCTGAAGAGTGACTGCATAGTGGCAAAGGAGTTCCACATAACCCTTTGTTTTCTATGTAACTGCTGATGGAGAATGTGCCAAATTGTCCACCTTCCTCGAATTTTCCCTCTAATTGATTGAATGATACATTAAACCATGCTAGCTTGTTTAGTCTAGTCAGTTCTTGGGGATTTTGCCCGTCGGGCGTTATTGGATAATTCTAGTTGTTCTAACATCTCCGGCCCCGCCATAGTACTTGGAATTGATCTGTTTAAATTATTTGAAGATAAATTGAGATACCTTAGGCCCCTCAGGTCTCAATTTCTGAGGGTATTGCCCCAGTTAAGCTATTGTTGGATAAATCCATCACTATCGTTGTCTTTATATAAGACATATGTGTATGTAGAGGCTTTGTTACCTTTGATGGTGAGAATAACTTTGTAATTCAGGGCACCTTCCCCTTTGAAGTAACTTAAACTTGTTTCGTCCTCACTGAAACTAAAGCCCTCCATTTTCTCTCTGCGGAATCTCGCCTTGGAGCTTGTTGCTGGACAGTAGCACCATTTGCAACTCTGACATGCTTCCAAACCAAGTGGAAATAGGCCCTTTAAATGAATTATGGCTAAGACTAAGCACACAAAGCTTCTCCGTCGATTTCAAGAAATCAGGTAATCTTCCCTCCAGTTTATTCTTTCTGCTTGTATTCAAGAAATCAGGTAATCTTCCCTCCAGTTTATTCTTTCTGCTTGTAAGCTTATTATTCAGCAGAAACAGATATTACAGATTTTGTAGCTGCCCAAGTTGGGGAGGTTTGGATCCTGTAAAATTATTGTCTATCAAAAAAAGTTGCTTGAGTACAATGCAGTTGGCAAGGGTTCTTCGAATGGTGCCACTAAGAAAGTTGTTATTGAAGGATAAAATTTTCAAATTCTAGCCTATCCACGTATCACCTCCAATTCAACAATTGTTATTGAGGGATAAAATTTTCAAATTCTTCAACAATCCAAACGCATCAGGCACTGCTCCTGTAAGATTACAAAAGTCCATATAAAGAAGCTGCAGATATGAGAGGTTACCTAATGTAGGCGGGATGTTGCCCATCAGGGCCCACTGTTCCCATGCTTTTGGTGGCTGCAGTGTCGTAAGATATCAGGTTTTCTCTAAGTGCAACCACGTTAGCATAATTCTTCAGTTTGACTACTGCTTTCCATCATTATGAAGCTTTCAATTGCTAGCTGTTAATCATTCTAAAGACTAACTTTTCTTTCTTTATCTCTTCTTTGTTTGCTTGACTTACTCAGTGATAAACACCAAACCCCTTTGCATTATGCTTCTATGAAAGAAATATAGAAGCGAGCGACATAATTCCTTCTAGAAAAAGGTGCCAGTTTGAAGAGGCATGTAATGTCGTCACTGGGGCAACTCCATTCCACTTCGCAGCTAGATGTGGTAACATAACAGCCATGAAAAGTTGAATTTCTTTTGTTGATGATGAAACAAAAGAAGTCAATGGTAAAACACTTGGCTTAACAAATAGCGCTACACTTTGTTGCATGGAATGGACGGAACAACGCTAGAAATGGTTGCTTGCAACGCATGCTTGTGTGTCTAAAAGCGTGATGCAAATGGGAACACCGCTCTTCATTGATCGCTAGAAATGGATGTCAAAATGTCATCCATAGTCTTATAATAGCAAATGCATGTGTCCGTCTTTGTCAATAACAAGAAAGAATTAGTTGTTAGCTTGTGATAAGGTCACCCTGTTGTCACTGCAATCTGCACAGCTACGAAATTGTTAGGACCATGTCGTAGATCCTCTACGAGGCCTTTATTTGATACTTTAGCGTTTCACAAGAATACGGCTAGTTTGCTTCATCATGGAGCAGCTTATGGAAATATAGAATTTATGGTCCCGCTTCCAGCTCATTCAAATAGCGGATCTTATGGCAATGCTCTGTTGGATGCCCAAAATTGTTTCCTTATCCATGTTTTTTTATCTATGCAGGTGCCCTTCTTTAGAGTAGGGTACATCAAAAAGTAACTGGTTCTTTTGGTTACGGTTTTGTTTGGAAGGCGCATCAAAAGTACAACTCTTACAGCACCTCTGAGGCATATAGAATAGAAAATTCCAAGTTTTGTCCAATGGCAACACAGAAAATGACAACTGAAGAAGTGCTTCTGCACAGGCTATGTAGAATGAAGCAATGGATCCTATTGAAGAATCTTAGCATGGGTATCTATTTATTATATTTTTGTGAATGGCTAACTTTGTTATTAAGGTAGATACTTGAGTTTTGAGGTGGCCTCAGCCTATAACGGCCAACAGTAGGTACTTCTTTTAGGCTCATACAAGTTTCTAGTAGCATATCTATTTGCTGAGGTTATTTCTGATTTTGTCTAGCATGAGTCATGCCAGATATGTATCATCTACTTTCAGCAGTTGATGGACTGCATAACGGATGCATGCTACTCAACAAGGTACAGGATGCAGAATGGATTATGCAGTTAAGAGCCTAATGCATTAGCGTGCTATATCCATGCATTTTCCTGCAGACTTTAAAGGGTTCCAGAAGCATATGGAGGTAGCCTCGACATTATATGCTTGGAATTTAATTGCGTGGTAACCATAGTTCATTCGAGTAGCAGATCTGCCACTTGCTTAAGGATGTTGTATTCAAGTAGCACAAATCCACATCTTCAACTGATTTATTCAGATATGTTGTTATGGTGTTGTTTAAACATTTTCCAGAAAATGTCCATGTCTGGAATTGCTTCACTCAATATAGGGATGCATTGTTTGCATCAAGTGCATCCTGAAAGACCAGGGTAATTTTTGCTAGTTTGGTTTAACATTATATGTTTAAAGCTGGCTTCCAAGCTGCTCTACAGGAACACAATCTTGATACAAAGGAGTATTTCAAGCCATCTGATTGTTGAGTGAAGTCATGTGTTTGGATAGCAGTATTTCTTTTGTTTGTTCAATTGAAAGGTCTATCAAGCCGTATAAGATACATCAAAACTATTTTATACCCTTTTAGCTAGTTGTAGACCGAGAGGTAGATATTCAAAATTCTCTAATTCCAATTGCACCTATACTGTGTATCTCAGTTGGAAATTGAAGGGGTTACTCGTAGCCATTAACAGAAGAATCTCTACTACATATGTGCATTTTATAAATTGCATTTCGCTGTGTATAGTTTACAAGACAACGAGGACATGGTTCTGGTATGTTAACAGGCTTGTAAAATTCTTCTCTGCAGCCCCATGAACATGAAGTGCTTCAATATTGTACCTCAAATTTTTGCAATACTATAGAAGAAGAAGATGATGATGATGAAAGTACAGTTGCAGTATGATTGCAGTCAAGGATGAAAATTTCAACATTATATCTGATACAAATTCAGAAAGGCTTATTGATTGCCAGAATATAGATGTTGGCTTTATGATGGTCAGTGCATAGTAGACTTTGAATGATGTGTTTTCTTAACTTATGCTTAAGATGCTTGTCAATAACAATCTAAAACAATGTCAAATAATGGCCTTCACGTCATTATCTAAGCTAGTTTACATCACATTGAATTAAGTGTTGAGCCAATGGTTTTGGTAAAATACCTAGCCAATATTTAATTAAGAACTAAAAAAATACCACTACATGCTAAATAAACCATCAACCATGAATATAACCACCTCAACAAAAAACTACGCAAAGATTCTCTTTTGCCATTCACAAAGAAAAACTACGTAAAGATTCTCTTTTGCCATTCACAAAGAAAAACTATGTAAAGATTCTCTTTTGCCATTCACATTCAACTTGGGACGAAATTGTAATTGATTTATCGTCTCAAGTATTTTTGGTAATGAACCATATTTTTTGTGACATAAATAATGACAAATAAAAGACCTCTGAACTTATATATTACTTTGCCCTAATTTTCCAATGCCCTTATTTTCTATAGCATCTGGCGTGCCTTTTTGCTAGTTTTTTTTTTTTATTGAAGTCTTTATGTGCGTATTATTGTTGTGAGTAATACAACTTTGGCCAAGAATGTAGAATCATACATATGTAGGGTTGTCAATGATGCTAATTTTAAGTTATTGTCGAAGATGGATGTCCAGTTTATATAGGTACATATATGTAAGGTTGGTGTTTATATGCGTATTATTGTTGTCATCAACCATGCCATCATGATCGCAAGCTACAGTGCCTTTACCATACTATGCTTAGGATTTGCAGCGACAATGGAAGACCATGAAACGAATATGTAGCATAATAACAGGGGGTTACTTTTAGATTTTTATACGCTTTTTCACATGGTTTTTCTATGATTTCGTTGTTGTATTCGTTGAGGTGTACTAAATAGTATTTCTAGAGTGCACCTTTTATGGGCCGTTGATTTTCGTTGGTTGGAACAATCCGAGGGTTGTTGTCTTTCTCTGCATGTGTTTGTGCATGAACACTACGCATGTGTATGCATGTGCATGTGCACATGCATGTGCATGTGTGTGCATGTGTATTGTGCATGTGCAAGTGCATGTGCATGTGTGCATGTGTGTGCATGTGTGCATATGCATGTGTACTTGCCCTCTTGGATTCTTATTGCCGGAGTGGATTTTACTACCACAAGATGGATTTTTGCTCACACTTACAAAGGTATTTATTTTTAATGTTTCTTCGATTAGCATAATGTTTTTTTACTTAGGTATTGGTTTCTGATTCTACAATGTAGTGTTTGCAAAATCCCCTTTTGTTTCCTTCCTAAGATTTGCTGCAGATTCAAGTTTAGGCCCTCTGTTTGCTTCTAACTCTTGGATATTCCTGGCTTTCGGATTGTTCATAGCAAAAAATTAGCTTCAATCAACAAAGGGATTCTTATGCACACAACAAAGGAATTATTCCACGCCCTTTTCCATGTCACGCAGATCAGGTCAAATAGTGGCCACAAGAATGCATTTATATTGTAGGTTTGGAACTTTAATCGAACCATAAGGTGGATCATGCATTACCTTTAAGCTAGAGATGGAGCATTCAAAATAATATGGATTGATAAACAATGGTGTCATTGTGAAAGAGAAATAGTTGTAGCGAAGTAACAATATGTAGCATAATAACGGGTTTTTTGTGTTGCAAATTTTATGACTTTCGAATAATGGGATCAATCTGCTCTATTTTTATGGTAACTTTTACTTATGTTCTATTTGTTTTATTGTCATCAAATTCAAAAAGTCACGGTGATGAAAGCCTCAAATGAATTCTAGTTTTTTCTGGTTTGAATTCTAAAATTTTTTTGTCACACCTGGGACGTCTCTAAGGCCCCGGCAAGGGCAAAAAAAATTTTGCAACACAAACCATTAACATCCAACATGTAAAAATTAAATCCCCAACACATAACAACCAACACATAACAACCATTGACATTAACAACCAACACATAACTACCATTGACATTAATTAACACAACCATTGGGTCCAACACATTTAAATTAAAATCCCCCTTAAACCCCCTTTGGTTTGGGTGCATATTCACACGGGGGGTGACGTAGGGCGGCGAGCCCTCATAATTGTATTTTGCATGTACGAAAACAACATCATATAGTATTCCGCTTGAAATCTTATAGTATTTTGCGAATCTTGTTATACAGTATAGCAAATTTTGTACTTGCATACCCCACAAACGAGGAACTTTACGTACGGTATAGATTAAGGAATAAGGAGTGAATATGCCTATCCAACAGCTCTCGTTGCCCGGAGTCACCCCCCGTGTGAATATGCACCCAAACCAAAGGGGGTTTAAGGGGGATTTTAATTTAAATGTGTTGGACCCAATGGTTGTGTTAATTAATGTCAATGGTAGTTATGTGTTGGTTGTTAATGTCAATGGTTGTTATGTGTTGGTTGTTATGTGTTGGGGGATTTAATTTTTACATGTTGGATGTTGGCCTAGATAAATCTACCTCCCGAGAATCAAGAATGACAATCACATGGTTGAGTTGGGGTTTGTGTCAGTCATATAGGCATTGCAAGTGGAGTGTCTATTGCTTGTCAATTGTCCCATCCACAAAGAAAATCAAGAAGGGAACCCCATTATTTGAGATTGGAGCAACGCTGTCAAATTTAATCTTGTCACAATGTGCATGTATCCCTAGATATGAATGATGCATTCCATTCCACAATTTCCTATACGATAGACTAAGGATTCATCAATTTTATCGAGCCAACCATGCTAAAAATTTGCCAAGCCCGAAGACGTGAATTATATGCATTCTCAACATATTAAATGCACACGCATACTAAAGCACAACCACCTAAGAGCATTTTGATAAATTAGTTCAAACGATAAAGTGGAAAAAAAAATACACTCATGTTATCGGTTCATGTGTGTTCCATTGGTGTAGAAAGTTAGATTACAGGCTGTAATATCCCATCATTTAAGCTTATGATGAACATAATATTGAACTTTTATTAAGCAGCATGATCGGGTGTACATGTATGTGCTTCATGTATTCAGAGATGGCAAATATGTAAAGCATGTGGCCGTACATGTATGTGCTTCATGTATTCAGAGATGGCAAATATGTAAAGCCTGTGGCCGATGATAGCGAAGAAGCTTTGACATATTTCTAAGATAAGATAAGATAAGAAATTTTTACGTCCACGGGAACCCAACGGGTTATGGGACGGCACATGCAAGGGCAACAGCCCATCTAAAACCTGGGGACTAGGCCCCATCACCAAACACAATAACCAAATAATAAAAGGCTACCAAGAATAAGATAAGATAATGCTAATGTTAGTGGTAAATTTATGTTAGTGATAATGCTAATGTTAGTGCAACCTAAATAGTTACACTTTAGTGTGGCTTAAGATGGTGACTTGGAAAATCAACTGTATTTGTCGACTATAAATGGTGCCTTTGAAAATCAACTATATTTTCGTGTTTGCTTGTCTATAATAAATGGTACGTGTTCTTGTAGTTACATATACAAAAGAATGGTCTCGAAAAACTTTTGCCATTAGGATAGTTCAGCTGATGGTCACTGCAGTTACATAAAACTCCAACATATAATTGTTTGGCCATAGAGGACAATCATAATCCCCTTTCATTCGTGGTGTTGCATGGTCTCTAGACTCTACAACCATAACACACAATGCGCAAGGGATCAGATGCTAATAAAGTTGTAGTATGCTTTTAGGAATATAAGTTGGTTTCAAGGCTTCATTACATAAAAAATGAGTCACGATGCACTCTAGTTTGCATTCATGTTAAGCAAGTTTTGACATAGGGTTGGTTTAAAGATGAAAAGCCAAAAACGAAATAACTTTGAGACAAAAATCTTACCCAAAGGGTAGATCTGTAAGCCAGGCAGTGAACAGAATTTAGACATTTTTCTTACAGCCCATACCATTTCTTTTCTTGAGCAAGAAAAGTAAAAAACCCGAGGCTATGACGGCTGTACTATAGCAAAAATATCTAAGTGGGTAAATTGATTCTATCCATGCAGACAAAGCATAATCTTTTAAGGAAAAAAAGGGGAGTTGCCAAGCAATGAAATCGATGTACCTGCATCCACTGCTGTTGCCAGCAGGCCTGATAAACATGTAAGCTCCTGATCAGAGTTTAGGGCAATGCCATACTTCTATGCTGTTAAGATCACCCAGTGCATCTGCATTCAATCGGGTGGCACATATGTAATTATCAGAAATGAATCATTTATTGGAAAACTACTACTATCTTGCTCTCCACATGTTCTCCATGTCGACCAGATCTTCCACGCCCAAATAATACGAAGGACATGACACGTTGTTAGTTTTTTGAAACAGTCCTGCTTTTCTATTGTAGTAAGCATATACAGTCAATAGAATGCCCAAGAAAAATTCAACGCATTGCAACACATAGGCAAAGTTGCAAAATTCCCAACCCTGAACTTTCAGTGGTCTCCATATCTGCAAAGTCCTGGTTATACTGCAAAATGGTGGTTGCTAAAAGAATGGGTCTGAAGGCACAATGACTTTTAAGAAACTCCATGGCTAGAAAATTGTGCAAGATCCACTAACCCGACATGAAAAATATCCGATGGTTAGGAAGGGATAATTAGAAGGACCATAGATGCTTCCATGGTGTGTCTATATGTGTCATGCTTCAACTTCTTCATATCTGCAACAGAAGGATGAAATCAAACTGGAAAAGGATGCAGTAAAACTAAATGAAAGAAATTGACACCCATCATTTGTTGCTCATGTACAACTACCTTTGCAATGCATACAATTGCATCGAACGTAAGAAAAGCATAAAAGCTTAACTTATGGTAAAGAAGACTCTTACGTTGATTCATAGCTTGGAGCAATAGTTTTGAGTTTCGCTTGAAAGCTAAGATATAATGCAAAGCGATCTTCAAAAAACCTTACAAAATGCTTTGATTAGAAGTACAATACATGCGAATTTTGAAAGTAAATGAAGACATAGAAGTTGTTTTAATGTGCAGAGATATTAGTTCCTTAAAAATAATGTTGTCTCTGGATGCCGTAGGGAATCAGGAACACATTTATCAGGAACACATTTATCTGGGAAGCTACCATTATCTGCATTTGTGCTTGACTAAAACCTGTAGAAAGTTGATGCCAGAGGAAAGAAAATGCTTAACTTTTTAAGTAAAGCAGAGTACTGGAGCTCGATGGGGAACCGGTTGGGTCATGGAGCTGCAGCTCAATATCTGAACAATTCCAGTTTCCATAACATCATTAATTAGCAAGCATGCTTTAGATATGGCACAAAAAACATGAATTGACACTATGGTGAAAGTAATGTGATCCTAATAAGACACCCTAACAACACACGATCTTCATTTGAAGACGATATTTGCTTGTCGTTATATGGTCTCAATCTGCAAGAGTAATAGTCAAAAAGGCTCTTCCCAAGCAATCCGCGTTTCAGTGGAACAAACATACCTTCAAACAATTACTATATACATTGGAGTCCAATGGATAACACTCCCAACACTGGTGCCAATTTGCTTATCAAATTGTCTCCATCAGTTGCCAAAATTATAAGAATGTGTATCCATTCCTGTACAGTCTTTCTAAGAATAATCAAATGGTCTGTGCATATCATTTTCTCAGGGCTGTACCCATGCTTGCTGGACCACTATCACTTGCTAAACATATTATCACGGCCAATGTAACATAATATAAGACCATCATCATCAAAGAAATAATCATGAGCAAACACACCCTTAATACTGTTACATAAGAGATGCTCATTGAAGGCAACAATGATCCACAACATGACGGCAAGTAACTGCATCAAAATGGCTGCTATTCTGCTGCCAGTAAGTTAGAACATCAAAATCGAGGATATAAACTTGTCGATTCTCAGTTAAAGCATCATGTTTGCACATGGGATTCTAAAATGCTAGACATGCTTGCCATTTAGCATCTGCTTATTACAAAAGAAAAAATATACCTTCAAACAATTACTGCATGGAGTCCAATGAATTTGTGAGCTTGTTATCTTCTCGAGCAAAATCAAAATCAATAGCACTCAAGAAATGGATGGCTAGACCTGAAGATTAGATAGTTACCTGGTCAATTACTTCTGAGGGCCTGTCTTCATCAATCGATCTCACTAAATCTACACTTTCCAACAGGTCCGTTATTCATAATACAACAGAGACTTGAAGATTAGATAGTTACCTGGTCAATTACTTCTGAGGGCCTGTCTTCATCAATCAATCTCATTAAATCTACACTTTCCAACACGTCCGTTGTCCAAATCTTTTCAAAATCTTACCCTAAGGTAACAGCCTTTTTGAGTATGACAATATCGCTCTCTACTTTGCCCCTTTCATCCTGCACATAATAATCCTGCTCATAACAATAAAATAACCTTTATAAGCAACTTACAGCTAGTCACAACAAAAAAAATAGATTAAAGCTAGCTCTTATACATTATGGAGTAATATTAATCAACTAATTCAGTGAAGGCAATATAATTACAGTATATCTACATATGTGCCTACCGTGCTATGTTAAGAGCACAGTAGATGCAAACCAATTTGTGTGATTAAGCAAAGCCTATCCTATGAAGAGCTCACTATTCTTGATATTATCTAAATACTTGGAAGACCTTTGCAGGAGCATGCTTGCAAAGTGAATCATAAAGCTCCAAAAGAATCAGATGGGGAGGACTAAGTAAAGAATCAAGATATAATCCTAATGCATAACACAACCAAAAACGTGCTTTTGAAAGTGCTTTCTTCATGCATCAAAAATGTACGACACCGGCTATTTGGAAGCATAGTTGAAGCGGCCATCTCTGCTCACAAAAAGAAGTTGACCTCATGCTTCAAACTCGGCATTTGAAAGAGACAGGCCAAAGCTTTTTATCTGATGCTTCAAATCCGACACTGGACAACACAGACTATCGGTAAATCTAACCTTATTGGAGTCGATGATGAGGTGGCCTACCTGCCATGCAGAACTGAATGACCTCCCTCTTCAGCGGATAAGCTCCAGCCAAGCCAAAAGACAAATAAATTCGCAAAGCAATTTGATTTTTGGATTACTCGAGTTTTTTTTCCGGCGTCTGAAATCCTCAAAATCTTAGGAAATCGATTTAGAAAAAAATCCAAAAAAGTTTTCCTCCATGCCGGAAATTCCCAAATTAACAAGATTGATGTTGTATAAGCACAAAATGAACTAAACCATAAGGCAAGCTTGGGGTGGCGATAGGCAACTGACTATTGTTTTTATGTAATCCTTTGCATCGTCTTTGGGAGTACATCTAACGTTGTGATTCTATTTATGAGAAAATGAACCTCCAATCACGCAAGATTTTGCTCATGAATCTAACCCTAAAACAACCATACATTTGATTATAGGTATGTTCACTTTAATCTTTCATGTTGCATTTTATGAGGATAGCTCAATTTATGAGAAATGAACCTTCAATCACACAAGTTTTTCATTTTTTTGTTAGTGCATCATTCCAATTATAATGATAAAAAGAAAGAAAAAAGTATGAAACGCCCTTATGTTTGGCGAATTTCACCAGATGCAACTGAGTTTCGATCATTTCATCTAATGCCCTATTCTATTCTATCATATCCCATCCTATCCTATCCCATCCCATCCCATCCCATCCCATCCCATCCTATCCTATTCTATTCTTCAAATGTTAAAAGTTCCAAAATTCACAAAATACTTTTGCAATATAGAATCGTGAGCAAAATCGACTTGTGGTTCAAATTCTTCAAAACCGCACTGTCAGCAAAATCGACCTCTGAGCAAAATTAATGGCAGCAAAACCGATTTAGAAGAAATTCGATATTGCAAAATCCTATGAGCAAAATCGACCTTTGAGCAAAATCGGTGGCAGCAAAATGATTGAGAAGCAATTTGATGGAGCAGAATGAATTTTGGTGCCTTTCTCTTTTCTTTGAGGAATCATGCAGATAAATAGGCGATGATTTAAAAAGGGCGCAAAAAATATCCGTTGAAAAGGGGCATTCTGTTGAATACAAAAAACTGAAGATCATTTTGTAAAACTTGAAGTTTTACAGAAGGATATACATTGACCAAGGGCATTTGATGAAATGATCAAAACTCAATGGCATTTGGCGAAGGGGAAGGTGCAGGTAGAGCGGCAAGGTTAGGCGGCGTCTTGTCGCCTCTCCAAATCGGCATTGCTACGGTGGTGAGTGATCTTTCTATGTTCTTTGGAGCCAGGCAGGAGATCCTTATGGCGCTTTGGCATGGCTGGTTAAAGATGATGCAGTTTTCTTCAAGGTTTGCTTATGCTGCAAATAGAACCAGTTTCTTGCAGAGTTCAAGAGGTCTTTAGTATGTCTTGGATCTGGGTCGACCGAGGAGCATGTTTTCTTTGCAGGACAAAATCTTCTTTGAGTCCTCCGTGTATATCTATTTTGGAAGCAGGTCTGGCATCGTAGGTTCAGGTCTGGCATCGTAGGTTCTTCCTTTATCTTTCACACTCTTTTACTGGCAAAGAGTTTCAGATTGTATCTGCAAACTGAAGAGGACATGGTATCTTATCCCTCTAGATTTCTTGAATTCTATATGCAGTCTATCTTTGTCATGAAGGTTGCATATTGCAATCTTGAGTAAGAAAGAAATTTCTCAAGAATGCGGTAATGTTGGAGATTATTTTTATTTAAGTCTACTTAGGGATGAGCTTCTAGAGAATGGGCTTCTTAATAAAAGGTTCTATGTCAGCTTTGCAATCTTGAGAATTCTCTGGGCACCTCAAGTTTGTTTTATTCAGGTTAGTTCTTTGACAGATTGGATTTACAGAAATGGATTGAGATGATAATGCCGAGCTAGGGACATCCAAATGCGGAGATATATTATGCACCGGGCTTTTGCGAGAGGAGTTTGGCGGCTGGGCTTGTTCTAAGTCTATCCAACTTTAGGATGACCGTATTTTCCAAACAATGCAGCATTTGCATCAAGATCCTTCTTTCGTTAACTTGTCTATAGACGGATGCGGATCTTAGAGGGCGGTGAGCATGCATGAATTGCAATCTTGCGTAATCCCAACAATGCAGCATTTGCATCAAGATCCTTCTTTGGTTAACTTGTCTATAGACAGATGCGGATCTTAGAGGGCGGTGAGCAGTGGCAGCTCTTTGGAACAATGTGGCAGGCTTTTCTACAAAAACATGTCCCTTTATCTGGTATATTTTCTGTTATTTCTGAAAGCTCTTGTGCTTAATTTTATTGCCATAAAAGGGCTATCTGATCTGTTAAAATATTTCCAACTTAACTCTCAAAGGAGTTCTGAATAAACATAGCTTCTAGGAAGCGAAGATGTTGAGGTATGCTCCTGTAGTAACTTCCCATATTGTTGATGCATGTACTATTTTATTCCAATAATATAAAAATGGCACCTTCATGGTGTCTCCTTACCTTCAAAAAAAAAATATATATAAGGGCATTACATAGTTTTCCCCTAAAAAGAAAGATGTGATATTAAAATTTAATTCTATTTATTTTTGTTGAGATAGATACTCGATTATCACAATATTAGAAAGCATATTATGGGGTTTTAAAGTTTCCATTGGCAAATAGATTTCAAAGGAAGAAAGAGGAAAATTGCTCACTTTGAATCTTTGGAGGAGATGACATAGTCCATGTGTTCCAAACTTTGGTCCAAGGTTGTGCAACCAATCATGTAAATAGGTTTTGAAGGAAGTAATGTTGAAAATAAAACAAGGTGGTGTGCACGGAGGGTTGCTCTCCAGTAGACCCGGGAGCAGCATTGGGAAAACCTTTTTCCTCCCATCGGAAAATTTTCTGTAGTTTTCTCACTGAATCGGAAATTATAATTTTGAATCGGATCGTTCCTGCAAAACTAAATTCACAACCAGATCCTACTTCAAAGAATGGGAACAGATTTAATCATTATCTGTATTTTAAATGGGTCTTAAAAACTCTAATAGTGCAGTAGCAACAGTGGCTTAATTTGAATGTTTTCTAAGACAAGATACAAAAGAGGGATAAAAAAAATACAGAGGGAGAAATTACCTTTGCTTTGAGACAGTAAAAGGACGATTGATTCTTACTGTACTGTAGTTGCAGCCCTAAAGAAGACTACTATTGCTCTTCATGAAGCTTGCTGGGCGACCTGAGTGAGTTATCTTAAGTTCGTTTCTCCATCTCCATTTCCATCATTTTTATCCTACTGAAGTTCGAGTTCCGTGGGCTTCTTGCCGTGAAGGGGCATAATTTTTGTTGTTTTCTGTGTTCTGTAGCTTGAGTCTGGTATCAACCTTGAACTACGACGGTGATATCAGGCTTGCTCTGTAAATCGTTTAATGCATCCATGATACTGATTAATCAGATCATTAGATCGAGTGGGAGTTATGCAGATCGAGTTGGAGTTATGCATTCACAACCCTGCTTGGTTGAATCACATCGATTTAGAACTCCAAAACAAAACAAAGAAATGGAGCAGAGCAGACGCCAAACCTAGTTGCCACACAGTGCTTGATCGAATTTTTGAGTCTGGTACTCTGATTGTTGAACGAACCCATGCAGAGCAAATATACAGAGATAAAAAGAATTTTGTTTTCCCCTTTTTTAGTTTGCATTAAATTTTTGCAGCAGGTTAAAGTTTTGCAGCGGGATTGCGGGAAATGAGATGAGCACTTCGATTTGTTACAAGCCTGAGACAAATTTGTTGCTACAGTAGTATCACGCTACTAGTAAGTGCCGATTTATGATAGCTCAATCGACAATATTCTGGAAATCCCTTTTTTTCTTCCGGAAGGTGTTCCGCCACTTTGCCACACTGGAAGGCAAGTTGGCAATTCAAAACGGCATATTTGCCTCTGCCCCGGAGTTTCCCTAACGCTGCCCAAGAGTGTATTTGCATGTTTGTTTTTTTTTTTGCCATTTTTTGTTGATTGACATGTGACATTGGTTTATGTAAAAATAAATGAACTTGCTTTTATTGATTTAGAGACAAGTTTTTTAGAAATTGAAGGGATTGTTTGTTAAACTTGTTGTTTTACTCTAGATTCTTAAGGTTAACCTTTCATGGCCAGACTACATTAACATCTACATAGGCTACGATGGCATTTTAGATTGCAGAGGACACGAGCTGCTTTCTATCTCAATTATGGTTCTCAAATGATGATTTAGTTGCCACACTTAGAAATCAAGCACATGTTCTGGAGGAGAGTAAGGTAGATCTCTTACTACTAGGCATTTTCCTCGTTCCACAATTCCTCGCCTCTTTGTTTCTTGTCGGGTCGATCTAATAATATATTTTTTATGTCACACTGCGTTTGAATATGATATGGATTCAAGAATTTTATATCAAGAATTTTATAGGTGAAGAAGTATTTCCAAATTGAAATTCACAAAGCTCGAGGCAATTCACAATGCAATTTCCACCCCTTTAGGGCAAAGCTCTCCGCCCAACTGGACCAACTAGAAAAGATGTCACCAAGTCAAGCTACTCCACGTATAAGAGCAAACTCTTTCTAGCCACCAACCACTGGTGTTACAGCAGCAAGAAGCTAGAGAAAATACTAGAACATAAGGCTAGGTCCATTATTAACATAGGATGAAGCAGATCTAGCTGTGCAGTCAGTTTAGACCCCTATGCACCTTTCTGGGCATAACGCTCAGACCCTAAGGAATAGAATAGAATCTATGGACATCCAAGCCCAATCTAGAAACTAGATTTTGAGATCTTTCCAATAAGGTAAGGATCGCCGATTTCTGAGTTGTGGTCACGGAGATATCATTCGTTAAAATTAACCTTCTATTTATTGGTAACAACACCTTTATTTACATTTTTGCTTCTAAATAAAGATAGATAGTAGTTTTAACGTCACGCCACTAGGCAACATCCAACTGGACATGTGACCACACACCACACTACATTGCTTGGTTGGGCCCTGCCCCCAACCACCTTACATTGCGTCTGTTGGGATTTGACCCCCAACAGTACCGAGTGCGATTTTGGGCGGTCTCGAACTCGAGACCACATTGCTAAGGAACTAGGCCAAGGTTTATTTTATCTTTCTCTTTAATAATATCAGGGCTTAGACATACTGGAAGCAGATTTAGCTGTGCAGTAAGCTTAAACCCCTATGCACCTTTATGGGCATAACTCTCAGACATGAAGTAATCTATGGACATTCAAGTCCAATCTAAAAACTAGACTTCGAGATCTTTTCAATAAGGTAAGGATGGCTAATTTATGAGTTGTGGTCACGGAGATATCATTCCTCAAAGTTAACCTTCTATTTATTGGTAACAACACCTTTTTTGACCTTTCTGGTTCTAAATAAAGGTCAAGGTTTATTTTAGCTTTCTCTTTCATAATATCAGGGCTTAGACTACTGGATGACATTCTCACTTGATCATATCAATAAATATTGTTCCATGCAAGGCCACTCCCCCGAGCACAATATCAATTCCTCCTCTTCCCGGGATTGATCATCCGCGATCAAGAAATTATATGTCAAATTAACACAATCAAGCCCATGGTTGCAACTCCGATTGAATCCACAATATAAAATAATCAAGTCCAGCCCGTTAGGCTAAAAATTTTCAAGTCCATCCCTTTGGGCTAAAAAATTTCAAGCGGTTACTAGTCTACCATGGCTATACACAACAAAAGTATCTATTCTTTATTCCCAATAAAGAAATTCAACTTACGAGCTTTACCCATAGGCTCATTCTCATACCATATGAAGCAATTTGAGATTCCAAATCCAAATTTCGCATCCTTAAATCCAATAGCTTATTTGTAGTATTCTTCCCAATGCTTAATCCTAAGCACCTGCAAATAAAGTCAACTAGTAATATAGATGACTTCCAAAGTCAAATATTAATATGGATTTCTCCCACGGCCAACCGGCCTCTCAGATCACCACGATCTGGATTTCCGCAAGCTTAAGCAGGAATGCTTTTTTGCGATTTTCATATTTAGGTTTGGAAGTTGTATAGGCTCAGATGATCAAAATAGACTTTCAGATTGTATGAGGATGTGATAGGTAGTTCGGCTATTATAACAAAGCAAAACTCAATGAAATTTGATCAGGACTATAGCATGTCGTCTCCATGACAAGCTACTTGTCCCCACGTCAACCTAGCAGTCGTCCTCGTTATTTCATAATCCCAAAGGATCATAGGAAACTTCTCCAGTAATCCAAACTCATTTGCAATAAGTCAGTTTGTGTACTTTGAGCAATCTCCACAAAAGCACATAGCTTTTCTTTTTTCCTGCTGCTCATGCTTGCAACAACTGTCGCTATGTTGCCAAGTCCACCTCAATTCCACTAACCGCTCTAATAGCCAAGTCCATCTCAATTCCACTAACCGCTCTAATATTGAAATCATATGATTTCCCATCATGCATAAAAGCTTTTACTCCATGAAGACAATTCAAATATGTTCTTGTGAACTCCAAAATGATAGTCTCTTCTTCATTCCAATGCCATGCTCCAATAAAATAAGAATTAATAGTAGTTCTTGTAGCACGTACAAAAGCACTGATCTTTAGGCCCTTCTAAGAAATTCTTAGCACCACCATTTCTGACTTCTTTAATTCCTCTCATGAATTAGAGAGTTCAAATTCCATTGGTGATCCCATTGCCCATAATTCCTAAAAGAATCGCAAAATTAAACCTCTGCTCTGATACCAATTGATATGGATTTAGGTGAAGAAGTATTTCCAAATTGAAATTCACAAAGTTGGGGGCAATTCACAATGCAATTTCCACCCCTTCAGGGCAAAACTCTCCACCCAATCGGACCAACTAGAAAAGATGTCACCAAGTCAAGCTACTCTGCAAGACTGTATAAGAGCAAACTCTTTCTAGCCACCAACCACTGGTGTTACAGGAACTCCTTCTAATGATATGGTCAAGCAAGAAGCTATAGAAAATACTAGAAGATAAGGCTAGGCTCATCATCAACATAGGATGAAGCAGATCTAGCTGTGCAGTCAGCCTAAATCCCTATGCACCTCTATAGGCATAACTCTCAGATCCTAAGGAATCTATGGACATCCAAGCCCAATCTAGAAACTAGACTTCGAGCGGCCAATTTCTGAGTTGTATTTGCGGAGATATCGTTCCTCAAAGTTAACCTTTTATTTATAGGTAACAACATCTTTTTTTACCTTTTTGCTTCTAAATAAAGGTCAAGGTTTATTTTAGCTTTCTCTTTGATAATATCAGGGCTTAGAGATACTGGATGACTTTCTCACTTGATCATATCAATAAATATTGTTCCATGTAAGGCCACTCCCTCGAGCACCATATCAGAATATCACAAAAAAAGGTTCGTCATGCAAAACATATAATTATACGATAAAAAAAAAACATATAATTATACGACCATTTGGCTATAGTTTTCATATGATTGTGGTGTTCTATTTCTATGAGAGTATGCTAGTAGTATTTATAGAGCGCGATTCGTATTTCTAGTTAGTTGCCCTATTGACCTTTGGTTTGGACATGCATTCCTATGCCCATGTCTGCATAGCATCTTCTTTGCTAGTCAATGCATGCAGACACCCTTTCTCACCCGGTCAATCTTAGGTGTCCATTCACATACTTTTGCATGTGAGACCACTTTACATCAAGTGAATCTCAAGTTTACATTAACATGCTTTTACATGCACCTTTGGTTTGGACATGCATGCCTATGCCCATGCATGCATAGCACCTTCTCTACCAGTCAATGCATGCATTCTCTCCTTCTCAACCAGTCAATCTTAGGTTTCTATCCACACGCTTTTTGCATGTGAGACCACAGTGAATCTCAAGTTTACATTAGCATGCTTTTGTATGCACAGGTCCTTTTGGCCAGTCAATCTCAATCTTCCATCACATGCATTTGTGATTCCTCTGTTCTATATTACTCTTTCTTTTTGTCGCCGCTCTTTTTGGGTTATTCATGACCGCATGCTTCTTTGGCCACAGGGAGCATATGGAAGGTGGACAAGGCATGAATTTGATTGCATAGGGTTTTTTTATTTCTACGATCAATCATGTAGTCAAAGCACATGCTTACTTTCTTTTGCGGCCACATAGGGGTCTCTTCACATGAGAGCCTTACCTTTTCTCTATCGTCACAATGCACCAAGGGTTTGCAAAACCATGTGTAATATTTTATGTTCCCTTTTCTCTAAGGTAATCAGCTTCTCTTTGTTTTGAGATTCTTGGCATATTTATTTATAGTGGCAGGTGGTCAATGGTTTTGTAATCATGGCTCAATCCCTGATAGATATCGATCGTAGGTGTAGCTATGTTGTGTTGGCTTTATAACTATTTCACATTATCCTATTGTTTAAATTTGGTTTTTCCGGGGTTCTGAAAACTTTTTAGAATTTTTTTTCAGGTTATTTTTCTAAGGTTGAGAAGCTTTTAGCAGCCGGAAAAATTTATAGGTGTTCCAAAAATCGGGTTTGTGGTTGTCATATGATTTTCAAACTCTAGGTTTTGGGGTTGCCTTATCGATTCCTTTCTCGGATGCCTTCATTCTTTCTGCAGCTGTCGATGCATGCATATTGGCCACTTCGATGCATGCGTTATTCATAGTCTGCTTCGAAAATTTCCATCAGTCTGTGTAACAGATGGTATTTTGCAGTTTGGAGTGGATGGATCCGCCTATACATTGCAATTCCGGCCATTGCCTTGGCTTGCAAGCTGCCGCAATGGATATTGAGAGTCCAACAAGATGCCGGATATGAGGATTCATATTTTGTGGAGCTTATGGAGAAATGAATCACTTCCAGAGATCCAGAGGTAAGGCTTTGATTTTAATCAGGGACAACATCTCTTAATAAAATTTTCAATATTCTTAAGCTTTGGTTATTCTGCATTAAAAGGTATGAATGTCCGGCATAGATAGGACGTAGAACAGAAATAGGAATTTTGCTTCTGTGTGCCTCGAAATTCTATGGTTGTTTCAGGTTTTCCTCTTGAATTATTTGTCTGCTTTTTTACTTCGATTTTCTTAGGTTTGAACAAGCCCTAGCAGATCGTGTATTACCTGCTCTATATATCACATGTATTAATTTTGTTGTGTTTTCTGAATCCTTTGCTTTATGCAATTGTTTTTGGAGAGAGCCCACGTGCATGTTGAATGCATCTCAATACATAGCATTTTGCTATTCTCACCTCTCCCGATCTTTAATCATTTGTATTTTAACTCAGAGATTAAAAAAAATTATATGGTGACTCTTTTTCCAGTTACCTACATGTGGAGCAGATCATCTAGCCCTGGTACTTGGTATGAGCTCTAGGTTCTTTTGTGAAGAGACCTGTCTATTTAATCGCACTTTTTTTTGCCTTAGGTATATAGTATGTGCTCTTTATGTTATTTTATGTTGTGTAATTCATTTGCATACTATATTTGCATATGACCAAGCTCATATTGTATCTTATTCACATGTTTTATCAGGTGTCTAAGAAATATTATGCATGCATATATGTTCTGCTTCAGTATAAACTAGCAGAGGTGCACATTGGTATTTTTAATCCATGAACTAGACAGATTCTTTCTAAAGCTTTATATATGGTAATGTGCCATTGAAATGTGGTGTGAATTTTAGCAAGCTTAATTAGTGCATTACCTAAATATTTCTGTTGCAGAGAATATGAGGGCAGTACTGCATCTCTTATGTTCTGTTATAAACATTACTCCATTGGAGTTGGCGTCAAGTTGAAGGCATATCCAGGTAACTCGGGCAAATTAAGACATGTGGCAAATATGTTCACAATAGTTGGTTAGTGTAATTTCTAGCATTGTAGATATTTAAACAATAGATAGCAAAATACTGTCATTGCCCACTAGCTTTACGTAATAGCCATAAAATGGCACATGAAGTTGCAGTAAAATGAACAATTAGTTTCACAACTTCAGTGGCCTTTGCGAAACTCCAGCATTTTAGATCTCTTATATATAGTTGGAGTGTAGGAAGGGCATGCTGAAGCCAAATGCATGTGACAATTACTTACTTTATATCCATGCAATACAAAGCAGCTCATTCGTTGAATTTTCGAGCTAGGTTAGATAATGATTTAGAAGCTTGCGGAATGGGAAGTGTTGGGGCTTACTGTAAGGTTAAATACTGATTTAGAAGCTTGCAGGACGGATAAGACTGGATAATTTCTTGAAGCTTGCAGAATAGGAAGTGCCGGATCGAGTTCTCCATATTGCATAAAGAAGGCACTTTTAAATAAGGTGACTAGGTTATAAATGTAGATAATATGCTAACCTTTTTGTTCATGCACAACTCATTGCTCACCAGCAAATAAGTGTAAAGAACTTAAAATATGGTGAGTAGGTTACAAATGTAGAAGGTCTGCTACCCTTTTTCTTCATTCAGAACTTATTGCTCACTTGCATAAGTGTAAAGAACTTAAAATATGGTGAGTAGGTTACAAATGTAGAAGGTCTGCTACCCTTTTTCTTCATTCAGAACTTATTGCTCACTTGCATAAGCGTGTGAAGGTTAAGGCTTCAACTTTTTGCAATAAGAAGAATGGAAACTAAGCATTATGTACATGATCTGATTTCCTTCAAGGTTTGCAGCTTTAACAAGTCATGGACCAGGTTTTTACATGGGGATAAGCGCATGCGTGATTTCCTTCAAGGTTTGCAGCTTTAAGAAGTCATGGACCAGGTTCTTACATGGGGATAAGCGCATGCGTGAAGTTTAACATTTGAGGATTTGTCCTTGGAGCCAGCATTGGGTTTCAAATAATGTAAGTAATGCCTGATTTAAATCCTACTTTAGAACACCAAAATTATTAGGAAGCTTATTGGGCTGTTGTTTACCATTATTTGTGCCATAGTCACGTTGTCAAGATTAAATGACGAGCTTTTCTTTGATCTCTCTGCAGAATAGATTGTCTGAGTATTCCCTCCTTCGCTTTCCATCATTTTCTACCGCTTTAAAAATTCGTTCTCATCTGTGGCTAGCAGCAGTAAAGCTTCATCGACCAAAGCAGCTTCAGACGCACACCTCATCAAGCAGTGAACAGGTGATTCTTTAACATTTTTTTTTTTGAAAATCTCTGATTTTTGTATCTCCGCTTGCAGACTGCCTCAATCCCTCGCAAACAACACTTCCGATAACATTAGCGTTAGAAACTTAGTTGCTTCAGCTTGATTTTCCTGCAGTGAGCATGAATGGGTTGGGTTTGAACAGTGAAGCGTGAATCGATTGTGTAGCCTTCCACTTTGAGGTATGAATTTCTTCCGCTAAAGAGCTTCCACATTTTTGCATCAGTAGAGAAGCAACGGCAACGAAAGTTTTTGATTGGCTTCAACATGACTCAATTTTTCAACATCTTTTCTCTTTTATTGTACTTTCGGTGTTTGAAACCTGATTTCATTACTTGCTTGCAGTCGTTAGAGCCCATATAGCAATGTTCTGGAGCTTCAGCAGGCTAGAGCTTCAGGTAAAATGCTTTTTTCAACCACATTATCTGGTGTTGCATTGTCACAACAACAAGTCTGTCTATGAAAATTTACTGGGCAGATTTTTATGCTGCCTCACAGCCCTCTTTTTTTATAAATAGAGATCTTGTCATTTTTCTGAGCATCATAACCATAACCATGTAGGGCATTTACCATGTTTATTTTAGAGACTGAAATTTATGACATGCTGGAAGCAGTTTCAATTCTGAGTATTTTAGTTCTTCTCATGTATCTTATGCAGACAAAGTTTGCTCCATGGCTTTATGCTTTTGTGACTATCGAGCATTCTCCGATTGTTAACATACAAGATGTATACACTGCGGTGTAGGTATTTTAATTAGACATCATAGTTAAGATGTACCAATAACCAGGCTTTAAAAAATCACTGCCACTTTGATGTTACTAAATATTTACTGTTACTATGTGTCAATAACCAAGCTTCATTTCTCTTCTTGGCATTTGATTTTCCATGCTATCCATTGGTAAACTAGCTCTGCAACATATTCCTTGCCCATGGCTGGTTTCATGTGATCGATAGATATTCTCTTGTCCATGTAAAATCTTAATATTCCAATGAATTCCATTCTCTTGTCTGCTGTTAGAACTTAATTTGTGCTAAATGTAATAGTAAATGAATGGAGCTCTATAGGAATTCGTTAGCTTATATAATTGTTGGTTGTGTAGATTTTTTTCTCTTATTTTTTAATTATTTTTTTCTTTTACCTATTACTGGATTGGAACAATTTACCAGGTTGCTACTAGGCGAGGCCCTGATGATATGAGCACTCATATGAGGACAGTCACACACAATTTTACCATGTATTTTACAATAAATCAGATAATCATGAATTGTATTCATATACACGTTGAAGCACACAAAATACTAAATAGTACAAGGCCTGTGAAAACCAATAGATTTACACCATACATGTGAAGTATATCATGTGAATTTTGATAATTCTAGCCTTTTGTTTCTAGATGCATTTTATGTTTTAAAAGAGAACTAACCTTTCACCTCTTCTAACTCCAAATGTATAGAGTTACCAATTTCATACACCCATGTGAGTTCGATGGTGAATTAAGATGTTTCAGTTTCCTTCTCGCCTTCATACTTAGTGGTCAACTTTTATAGCCCCCTATTTTCAATTTTGAAATAATTTTTTCCAACTTACATACCTATGTGACCTTTGAACAACATTGACAAGCAGCTTCAACTTCGAATATACTTTCATGCATCACAATGCGATGTCACATAAATATCATCTCACAGGGCGACCACTTAAGAATTACGAAGAGTCCATCCTTGCATAGTTTTGTAGGGTTTCTTCGTCTCACACTTTTCTTAACGACGGAATTGAAATGATGATTCATCATTTCGGTCTTCACTGCTAGACCATGTCCTTGCATAATTTGTATCGTACAAACTTCTTCACGGCATATGATATCTTAGACATCACATTTTAACATCACATAATGTGCCTTGCAACATAGAAACGGTTGTAGCCATATTGAGAACAAGTACATGTTTATAAAAATCCATTGACTGCTAAAGAATATATTGATTGGTGCATTCAAGAGTGCCAGTTTGTACTTCTATTTCATTTGCTTCTTGTACATCCTGTAGGGCTCAAGGTCACATTAAGTTGAAGATTCCTACCAATCTAGCAAAAATAAATTCATCTGACCACTAATCATCTCACACCAGTTGTAGATCAATCTCCAACCATGAAAATAATTGCAACATTTCCTAGCCAACAACCAAACAACCACCCCTCCCCTTCAAATCGTTACTAAAGCCCGGCAACGCCGGGCACCATAACTAGTTATAGTGGAGTTCAACTCCCATTCTTTGAATTTATTGATGTCTCTTGTATAATTCCGTCACAACTATTTTTGGGGTGTGCAAAACATATAAATATATGACCATTTTGCTATGCTTTGTATATGGTTGTATTCTTGTATTTGTGTGAGGGTATGCCTGTAGTACTTTTAGAGCGCGTGGAGTAATTCTAGTTAATTTGCCACATCATTGTTTTGTTAAGGTGTTATGGGAAAAATGCAAAATGGCATGTCATGTCGTTCTAGTCTTTTTTTATTCTTTTACAAACTCGTATTATTTCATATTCTATGATGATTTGTTCCCCAAGTAGTTATTGCAACCTAACCTTGACCTCACACAAAATAACCTTTAATACAGCTGGACCCATATAGACCCTATTATATATACATATAACAACCCTAGGCCTCGAGGGAGCCAAAAAAATAATGGCCGCATCTAATATACACATACATTGTATTAATATAATTTTGTACATGGCAATCCACATACTAAAAAATTGAACCATTGAAATACCGCCCTTCCTCCCCCCCCTGCCCCCCCAGACCCTAGACAACAAGATCGTCAAGACGCGCAATGCTTGGAAGAAGACAATGGTCCACATAAGATTTTTTTTTTGTTTTCTATGGTAAACAATACCTCCATATTCAACCACTATTTAGATAGATGGATGGATAAATAGATAGATAGATAGTATTTTTATGTCATGCCACATTGGTAGCATCCATAAGGACATATGACAGACCCCAGAGACTTGAACACAAGATCTCTTAATTGCTAACCCAATGGACTAGCCACTAAACCGAACAAAGGGGAACAAAAGACAAAAAAAAAAAAAAAAAAAAAAAAAAGAGCAAGGAAAATAATTGAGTGTGCTTAAACAAGAAGTTTTAACAAAGAATATGGCTATTGGGTCTGCTGCTACGATATTTTGGCAAAAAAGAGCAGTTGATAACACTACAAAAAAATACTATATTAAAACCATACATCGTATAAAAAGGCCGCATATACAACATCATTTGTATAATTTAAAGATTGTAAGAGGAAGAACGTATCAAATTCACACAAGAAATCCAAATTCTAATAAGCAAACCCATTGAACTAATATCTAAACATTGAATAAAAGACAAGGCTATCTTTGACACATTTCTTTGACATGGCAAATGTGTGAACTTTGACATGGAAAATGTATGAACTATGAGACAATGCAGCCAACTTGGAAAGCAGCGTTGCTTCTTGCTACTATTGTGACAAAGTTTGAAAACCTGCCAATATTGGCTTCATTTATTTTCAAAATATTACAATCCCCCAACCCAAAATAAGACTTTGCCTTTTGGGGCAACTCAAACCACAATGTAGAGTGTGTAATTCTGCGACAGTGCTAATAGAGAGTATTCTCTTCATCTTGCATAACACCGTTGCTACCAGATTCTCAGTCCACAAGCAAACAACAGATTACGGGTTGAATAAGCAAGGCTATCCAACACCAACACCAGGTCGTTACAAGAAGAAATGCATCTATAATTAGAATCAATAAATGCATCTACATGGAAAATAAACCATAATCTTTTTTTTTTTTTTTTTGAAGAATTGTGTCATCAATATGTTAAAAGAAGGGTAATGTTACAAATCAAGTGAGGAGGAAGAAGAACTGCCCCAAAGAGACAGCGATACCTCGACACTCCACAACAAACTCACAGAAAAACTACAACTCTACTGCTGTACAAACCGACCATCACCATCTACAATACCTAAGAAGTCCCGCTAAATGGCGAACTTTCGCTCTACTAACCCCGGGAACACCAAAAAGCTTTGAAATAGCTTGTACCTGAGTCGAGGACATGGAAGTGGCAAAACAAAATAGTTGCAAGTTCTGCTCTATGCTACTGCATTGAAGCAGACATTTGTTCAATCTCCTTGGAATCACAGTAGTAAAAACAAGAAGTTTTCTTAAAATCTTAATGTCTCATACATAACCTATATTCAAATTTTTTACAAATTATAATGCCAGCTCATACATCTGTGTCTTGGAGTGTATCTTCGATGCTATCCGTCAATTTGTGTTTCTCTTTATCCACATAAATAATAGAAATATTGCGGCCGCCTTCTTTTGTAATGGACTTTAATATGGTGGAACTCATGATGGTGTAGATGCTTGGATTATATCATTATTCCTCTCTTTAATTTCTCTTTCCACAATCTGATCATGTCATCATCCTCATAATGCTTCATATTGCAGCTTCAAATGCAAACTGAATAAATTTAAAGCTTAACTCAGTCAGTAGTTATTTTCTAAAAATACTAAGAAAAAGTTATACTGAATGGTGTTCAATTTAATCATTGCTAGCTCCTAGATAGCCGTTGTTAAGTTGTTTCTCACCATACCTTCTGAAAGATCAAGTTCAATTCTCACAAGACAAAAGAATGTTTTTAGGAACAAATGTACAACAGTATATCAACCACAAGAATAGTGTTCACCCAGACAAATGTTCTTTGTCAACCTTGATTTGTGCATTGTAATGATATGCACAGAGCTTAGCCACCAGATCAATTAAATCCTTTGCAGCATTTACTACCAAAAATTGGAACAAACATATAGTGAAATACCTCCGTTAGCAACGTGACAACAGTCCTTATTATAAAGCTAATGATGCCATTGTCTTGCTTCCTACTTACAGGGCCAAGGGCCCATGCATTTGCTTGTGATAAGCTTGATTTCAAACAAGGACACCCAAACTTCTAAATCCTGCTGCATGACTAAATGGCAGAGTGAAAGGTTTTTTATGTAATTAAGCTCAACTCAATCAGCAGTGTAATGATGTGCATAGAGCTTACCTACCAATGCTTTGCAGCATTTATTGCCAAAGCCTGGAACAAACATATAATGAAATACCTCCCTTGGCAACTTAATTAACACTGGTGAGCAATGACTCAATTTGATCATGAATGGCTACCCTTTCTTAATTAAAATTCACTGGCTTGCAATAAGGGGCATCATCATTTAGAAAGGTCCTTATTGTAAAGCCAATGATGCCATTGTCTTGCTTCCTATTTAGCATAGTCAAAGGCTCGCACATTTGCTTGTGATAGGCTTGATTGAAACAAGGACGCCAAACTCCTACGTCCTACTGCACGACTACTGTCCTACGTCCTACGTCCTACTGTATGCCACTTCTGGAAAAGGCACTACAAAGTAAGCTCCACCTGCAATGTCATATCTCTAGTAATGATGAAGAAAAAATGGAAGACACAAATCAGAAATTAAGCACTATACTATTCTACTTATCTGCAATACCCAACCAAATAGATCCACAAACATAGAAGCATCAGATCCATGCATGTCTGTAGGCTTTGCAACCAAGGTATACAATGAGTCTTCATATGATCCTACATGCCATACAGCTAGATTCCCAATTGCTGGTTCTTTTGTAAGCATTGCAATGGATGCTTTGACTGAGCCTGTGTTCATTATATGGTTGAAATTTATTAATGCTACTAACTTCTCCGAGCTATCACTAATTATTAGACCAGATAAAACCTAGCAAAAATGAGATTTGATTAAGAATACTGTTGATTTTGAAAAAAAGAAAATATTTCGTTGATTTTCAAATCCTTGAAGGATTATCTAGTTTTAAAATAGGGAACATGGGAACAAGATCAAAAGCAAAATCATCATAGACTATCCATAATTTGTACCTATTTTACGATGTCTATCCAAAAATTGGGCGAAACCTTTACAAATATATGCATTCTAATGCTTCATTTCCTGCTCCTTAATCCATATACTTTCCATCACCATTCATAAGCATGCTCGTGTGTACCACAAAAGAAATTATTTAGGGACCACAAAACTACCTAAAATGGTATCCAACATTGTGTACTTGGTACTTGTTTAATGTCTCAATAATCAATAGGTTCATTTTGACCTCTAATAGTGTTGTCTTTAGTCTATTCTAATCTATTCTATTCTTTATCTTAACCTTGAACAATAACATGCTTTTGACTTTTATTTTGAATTTTTGAATTGATTTGTATGAAAGGAATAAGGAAACAATACCCAGTCCTGAAGTACCTAGTGCAGGTACTTTGGTAGGTTCCAAAGGTGAACACTTGTAGCATGCTTATGCTCCACTAGATTCGACCCTCATCCCGAGTTCCAGCATTTTCTTGTTTAATCTGCTACATTTTTTAGGATTTCTTCACGACTTTGAGTTGCTTCTTTCTGTTTTCTTTCTCTTTGAATCCCACCCCTTGTTAAGACTCCGACCCACTAGTTATTGGCAAAAGGGAAACTATAAAGATCAGCAGAAACTTGTGGAAACCTGCTCTTCTCAAAATCAACAAAAATTTGATTCTCCGCCTTCGACGGGAAAATTACCTCTACTGTTGCAGGTTTAGGCCAGTTAAAGAGAATATTGGGTATATACCATCATATTTTCGAGTATGCCCATCTAGGCAGGGTTTGCCCTTTAGGGGCAACCTAAAAAGCCCATGCCTATGCCACTTTCTTTATCTGGAGCGCATGATGTTGGCCTTTTCTTATCCACTAGGTCTCTGCACAAGGAAGAAGTTTCATCTTAGCACAAATATTTATTTCCTTCCTAGCTTTTAATATCATGGTCTTCTCTAACTATTCTATTCTATTCTATTCTATTCTATTCTATTCTATTCTATTCTATTCTATTCTATTCTACTAAAAGCATTGTCCCTTAATCTTTCTAGACCCATTCTTCATATATGTGCATTTCTCGATATCTTCAAAATACCGCCTTGCAATGCAAGATGGGGCTTATAGCATAAAAGACTGACCTGCACAATAAACACTCTCGTGCCTGTGAGGACAATCTCGACAAACGGATCTCATATTTGTCGAGTTAGAATGAACACTTGCATTGGTATGGAGTTCGTACTATGAATATTATTTTAGGTTGAACAACTGTATACATTAGGTTGTGGAATTGCATACAGCCATATGCTTTCAGATGACAAAGCTTCGATTTCGTTCCTCAAATTCATTGAAAAGAGTAACCTTCCCAATTTTATCCTTAATGCTTTGAAGAAACTAGCCTTCAACACTATAGTTCAAAGCAATGCCATGGGGCAAGCCACTCAAGAATACTTTGACGGAAATTAGAAATCAAAGAGACATGTCCCTCAGTTTTGGATGCATTGTAAAAAATGTTAGGGCCCAATTGCAGAGGGTATTATCGATCACACATATGATCCGAACCTTTTAAATCTCAAAAAGCTTCTTACATGTCTTCATTAGATAAAACAAGATCTTACAATCCTTAAACCATCAATCACTGCAACAAATTCACGAGTCCAACTATTAACAGAATCCGGTAATCACTATCTACAATAAGAAAGACAGATGGGCACAACTTATTCAAATAACCTGGGTTTCTAGCCAGTGCACCAAAACCAGCTTAAAGTCCATCTGATAGAAGTTACACTGATAAATTTTAATATTTAATCTCCACTCCACCAAAATAGGAGAATGATTCAATGAATTACATCCATAACTCGTATTGATCTAGCTCTAGTTCACCAAAACCAAAGAAAGATCCATTCAAAGAACCAACTTATGTTAGTTCATCGTCCAACCAAATAAATCAGCGCTAACTTCTGGCAAATTAGGCAAGGCGACTGACAATAGAAAAAATTCACTAATAGCAAGATCTTCTTATTTGTACAAAGGATAATTTCCAATCTTTAGAGTAGTAGGAGATCGTTGTTTGCATTCATGTTATGATAATCGGCTCCGAAATCCACCAAGTCTTGCAGCAGAAGTTCGATCTAAAACAATCGTAGCTTCTCGTCCAGAAGCGATCACCATGTATTACTATAGTAGCCCGAGAGTGTTCCACTTGTCCTAAAATTACGAGCCCCGCCCAATAGTTACTGTAGCCCTTATTTATATCAGGTCCGCCCCTTAAAGGACTCATGTTCCCATTTAACTATAAATTATTTTATAGCTTAATTGTTTCTCACCACTTTTGGAACTTGCCAAAGAATAGAATAGAATAGTACCTGCATTAGGTACTTCTGGATTGGGTATTGTTTCCTTATTTTTTGCATAAAAACTAATTTAAAAGTTCAAGATAAAAGTCTAAATCATGTTAGTATTGAAGGTTAAGATAAAGATAATACTATTGGAGGCCAAAATAAATGCATCAACTTCAATGTTTATTAGTTATTGAGACATTATACAAGCAATCAGTACCTAGTGGTTAGATAACCTTTTAAGTAATTTTATGGTCCTTTATTAGTACTTTTTGTAGTAAGGTGTAGCATGCTTATGCCCCCTTATAAGATATTATTTAAACCATAGATATTATAAGGTTTTCCTTTGCCCTTCAATTTGCATTGCCAGTAATCTGCCAAACTTATGCACCCATGCTAGTCCACTAAGGCTAACATTCAAGACCACACCCCCGAGCTGCCATGTTCATATCAATTCGTTCCTTTCTGAGAAGCAAATGACCTCAGTCGTATCCTAAAAATACAAATTAAGCACCAACTCAATTTGCATAATATAAAAATTAAGCATCAACTCAATTTGCGGCACTTGAGCACCAACTCAGTCCGTTTGTACTTGAGCACCAACTCACGTGAGCATCAACTCGTTCCATTTGTACATGGGCATCAACTCAATCAGTTTCAAGGTCCAAAGGCTAGGATTATAATCTCAAAAATGGCACCAACTATTCATTGTGGTCACAATTGTTGCGTCTAAGGATTAAGATTAAGATACTGAAAGGATTGAATTGATCTACGGAGTTGGCATATGATTAACAAGGTTTTAAATTGTAAAGTAAGTTCCTAAATTCAAAGATTATGTAAGGTTTAAGAAAGAGTAATGGGTTATTGTTGAAACACCAACCTCAACCAGTAGCACCAGCTCCTGTTCAAATTTTAGATAGCAATCTAAAAATTTCAATGTCATCCATTAATATCAAATACTTATGGCAACAACCATAATATTGTGCGAATATTAACTGATGAACAACCGTTAGAATGAATGAATGAATGATTTTTTTTTCGTCCACGGAGGCCAATTGGCCTAAGAATGCAATACAATTATAAAATAGATTTACAATTCCTTCAGTGGCACCAACTACTTCATAAAGATTTATTATATTCTCTAACCCCTATGCATATCCGCAATTGCTTACAGGCAAATTCTAATCACTAGCAACTAGGGACTCATAAAAGATGCAATTTACATTGTTCAGGCTATGGATTAGTTCAAATAAAGATAAATTCTTCCACCATAGATGCATCCTCCGTAGATACATAAAAAGTTTAGTCAGAAATCCATATTGGCCAAGAAGATGGTTGTCAATTTTGGTCAGGCTTGATTTGAAGGAAATCCATTTTGGCAGAATGAAATGGATTGATAAGATAAGATAGGTTTTGTTTGCACTGTGTATTCCAAATCACCTTATGTTTCCTGCAACCTATATTTCCGGCAACGAAAAGAATTCACCTTACAGATATTCAAGGATTTCTCTAGAATGCTTCTTTCCTTTTAATAATAGAATAGAATAGAATATGATTTTATCGTCCACGGAGACCAACTGGCCTATGGGACCCAAGTACAAAGAGAGAGCAGCAGCGATACTACCGTGATTAAAAACCCCTCACCAAGGGTTTTCGGGAAAACCTTAGTAGCAATAAGGATGCCGACATACCGCACGCTTATATACATAATCACAAGTACAAATGAGGTTAATGCCTGGACAAAGGGGCATAACCGAGTCCGGTATCCATTACCTCCCAAAGGTAATGATCCCAACAAGCCTACAGAGGCCGTGCTTTCGTGAGGCTCATGCAAGGCCCTGATGGGGCACAACTAACCGAGCATACCGAGCCCCGATATGCTCGTGACGGACAGGCCTAGAGGGCATGACTTTCATCCTCAATGGCGCTCGTTGACAGCGATCGGCAGACTCTGTCCTCACGCTGCCCCCTAATCCATCTCCCCCCGCTCAATGCGGAGGTGGTGTGCACTGTCGCGAATGGAAGCAATCACCACCGCGCTTTTCATGCGTAGATGGGTGCGCAGTGTAGTGGTGTGGGCCCCTCGTGAGCATGGGATTAACCTCGTTGTCGATAATTTGCCACCTTGACATGTGACGAGGCCTCTGCATCCCAAAGCTTGGCCATGAAGCAAGCATCCAATATTGCTTCAAAGCGCCAAGCGTTCCTTCGCAGGTATGCACTGTCCACATCCGTGTGCCTCGCACATTCCATAGCGAGAACCACCGGGCTTGCTTTGTCTTTCCAAAGAAGCTTTGAGTCGCCAAGGGCCCATCGCCAACGCCAAAGCTAGGGTTGGGCAGCCGGGCTTCATCCATAGCCACCACCTTCCGAAGTAAATAATGTGACGCTCCAAATGCAGCCCTCTCAGAATGGAAGGAAGCCTGCCTCTTGGAGCAAGATCCGATATGGGACCGTGGATTTCACTCCCAGCGTCTCGGCCAAGAAAGCCTTCTCAGACCGCCTAGATCATTCCAAGTGGTGAGGGATATCACCGCCCCCACACTTCTGCCCCATAGAGGAGGACCGGTTCAACCAAGGCCCTCAACAAGTGTGCCCGGTGACCCCATGCATACAACTCGCCTTTGTGGATCGTTGTTTTGCATTGCATACGTGGTTTTCCACCAAGCAAAGGACTGTAACCCGATGGGATGCATCCCAAAGGTGGGTAGTAGAAAACTCAATGCCCAAATACTTATAAGATCGAGCCACCTCCACTACCTCCGCCTCGGTAAGTGAATGAGGGAAGACGTGGTGCCGGATGATGGGAGCAAAGAAGACTTTGTCTTGGCCAAGTTAACTCGTGGTCGTTGAATTGGCGTAGTGTCCAAAGCATCCGGTGGCATTGCATGTCCTCCGGGTATATGCGAGCAGTCAACATCATCAAAGATATATGAGTTACCGGATTATGTGGTGCATCAACCGAGCCCCATGCTCAGCTAGCCATTCTTCTAGCTGGTCAATGTACGTCCAAGAGCGCCGGGGATAGAGGGCAGCCCCGGGCGCACTTAATGTTACTAACAACTGCCCCCCGACAAGCAGGAGACTACCGTAGCAAGCCTCAGATAGTCTGATATAGCATTCTCAGAAGTCGACGGGGTCCCTAGTCGCCCTCAATCATTCCCACAACTTATCCCGAGGCACTCAATAAAAGCCTTTGTGAAATCCACAAAGCAACAAGCATGATTCTCAAGGCCGATTCCGGCTATCCTCTATGAGTGTTCGCAGAGTGAAGATATGGTCAATAGTAAAATGCCGGGGGCGGAAGCCTGCCTGCGTGCGAGCCCGCACTTCTCCATCCTCTGCCCAAAGTGTCAAGAGGATAGGATCAGATTGGTAAGAATGGATCGAGAAGTTAAAAATTAAAATTCATAAAGAAAAATCATTTGGGTTCTCAGGGTAAGGATTTATTTTCCAGTTTGCAATCTCCAGCACCAACCGGATGACTTGCAACATTGATACCAGTTGTTACAGACACACCTACGATACAAACCTTTTATATCTCAGAAGCCTTCTTACAGATTTCCATCAGATAAAACAAGGCCTTACAATCCATAAACCATCTACTGTTGCAACAAATTTACAAGTCCAACTATTAGCAGAGTCAAGTAATCACTATTTACAATGAGAAAGATAGGTGGGCACAACTTGCTCAAATAATCGGAGTTCCTAGCCAGTTCACCAAACCCAGCTTAAAATCCTTCTGATAGAAGTTACACTGATAACTTCTACTATTCAATCTCCAAACAGGAAAATGATTCAATGAATTACACGCATAACACAAATTCACTAATAATATAGCAAGATCTTCTTATCTGTACAAGATATAATTTTCAAGTTCCTTTAGAGTAGCAGGAGATTGCTGGGCATTCATGTTATGATAATCGGCTCTGGAATCCACCAAGCCTTACAACAGAAGTTCGACTTAAAACAATTGTAGCTTCTCGTCCAAAAGCGGTCGCCATGTATTACTGTCGCAGCCGAATGTTCATCCTTGTCCTAAAATTACTGTAGCCCTCCCCAATTACTGTAGCCCTTATTTATATCAGATCTACCCCTTAAAGGACTCCCGCTCCCATTTAACTATAAATCGATTTATAGCTTAATTGTTTATCTTTAACTATACCTTTAGCATGGCAATAATACCTTGCCTTACGAGATATTTTTTAAACCATAGCTATTACAAGGTTTTCCTTTGCCCTTTAAGTTGCCTTGCCAGTAATCTGCCAAACTTATGCACCCATGCTAGTCCACTAAGACTAACGTTCAAGACTACTCCCCTGAGCTACCATATTCATATCAACGGGAATGGATTTTGTTCAAAAAATGCCCTCCTCATTTGCCCTTGCACCTATGCAAATATTTCCTTCATTCATGCCTTTAATTCCTTTATCCAATCCCTTATAACATGTCACGGTAGAATTAATCTGTTATAGTGTTACATATCCTGATATTTACATAGTTTTATTAGCTACATCGATCATTTCACGCAGTTTTCAATGATCCAATTAACGTCAAGAATTCAATTAAGTTTTGATTATGTCAAGGAATTCAATGCATTAGCTACATCGATCATTTCACGCAGTTTTCAATGATCCAATTAACGTCAAGAATTCAATTAAATTTTGATTATGTCAAGGAATTCAAGGCATCAATATACCTGAAATTATCTAACCGAAGAATCCCTGCTTTAGTGGATAATTCAACAGCTTCTTGCAAATCTCATTATCTTTGTCTATTAGACCTAGAGAATAAGACCTGTTGTGTTCACATTACGAGAGAAAAAAACGGAATGTCGTTGTTGCCCTGCTATGGCAACATGGCAAGGTGCCATCAAATCTTATTCATGTTGCAGGAAAAAGGAAGACACTATGTTGAAGAACCAAGTGAAGACATTGAACTGGAATCAAGGTCACACATTGAGACCCCTATGAAGTTTGCAAGCTATGAAGTGGTATCTTTTCTCCTTCATGTTGTCATTTCTATTCCACTCCCTCACATCTACCTCATTTCCAACATACCATCACCCTATACCATTATGCATCTCACACATAGCCTTTTGTTCCATAGTTGACCTACCACTACCTAAGGCACATTTTCAAAAAGTTGTTACACCAAAAAGATTGCCTAAGCATCAAGTTTTATATCATCATTTTTCATCACACCATTCCATTATCACACACTTCACACCAAGTGGCTAAAGCCAAAAAGCATTTTATGCTAGCCAAAATACAAAAAAGGGAAGGAAAAGCTAAACACGAGTTTGCCTAGTCACCACCTCTAAGTGACATGGCATGATGACTAGATACACATGTCATCACTTACAAAGCCACTTTGGTCCACTCATCAATTGCCACTTCCATATGTCATCCACCAAGTTGCCACCTAAGCAACAAGTGTCCACATCATCACATCACTCCACACCATTACATCACTCAACATCATTACATCATTCTACATCATCACATCACCTTACATCATCAAATGATGACTAGGCAAGTTTTGACCAAACCCAAAAAGTTGGTCAACCATAAGATTGAAATGCTTGGAAAATGAGCCTATTAGCCTTGTTCTTCCTCCTTGCCACCTCATTCTAAACCTATTGCCAAAAATCATTTTGACTAAGGGAAAAGATGGTTACCAACCCTTAAGTGCCACATCATCATCATTTTTGCCACCTCACCAAGTCCCATGCCTACTCACTCCATTTATTTTTCCCACAAAAAAATCAAAGTATTGCATTTGAAAATTTGATGATACCACCTGGTAGCCCTCATGAAATCATGCCACGTGGCACAAACATTTTTGAAAAAAGAGTTTATATTGACCTTCTAAATGACTTCCTTGGGAAACGTGCCTCATTTAAAAAAATGGTAAAACCTACCTACATCTACCCCCCATCTATCTACCCTCTCATCCTCTGCCAAGTGGCGTCCCCCCTGGCATGCCAAGTCGAAACACGAAGCCGAAGCTTGGCGGGGAGGAGACCACGTAATCGCGAAACGAGAGAAATGGATCTGTATTTATACCTTGGCCCATTTTTTCATTCAGGCCTGTGGGATAGTTGTTCCTGAGAAAAACTCCGAACCCTAAAATTTAACTTGCCAAGAACCTGTTTTTTCTTCGATCGAATCGAAAGCAATCATTGCATTGGTCGACTATTTTGTCCTCGCCGCACACAAAGAAACACCTAAACCGACCCGTAATCATAGCCAAGACTCTGAATTTGCCAAGATCCGCCGGAAACGAGATTTTAAAAAGGGGTTTTGTTCGACAAGAAAAATTGTGGGCGCTTTGCGCCGATTCAAGACGGTACCAAGAGTGAAGTCGGAATTGATGCCGAGAGATCCTCCCCGCCTTAAGAAATCAGTCTTGAGGCATATTATGATCAATTTGTATCCAAAAATTCATGATTTGTATGTTTTTAGAGATGTCCTCGTTGATTGATCATCTTGATCATTAACATGATATCAAATGTGATGACTCGATTCTGTTGAATGAAAATCACCTTGGAAAATATCATTTGTAGCATTTGCATCCTGAATTAACTTGAAAAATAAAAAGAAAAAACTACATATCTCAGATCTCGGTTGCATCCGAGGCTCTAGTTGCATTTAGTACAATTGTTTGGAAAGGAAAAGTTAAAAAGTAAAAAAAAAAGGGGGGAAAGATCAATCTCCTAATGTTTCAAAGTCCATCTCTCATTCTTTCTATAGATATTAGATGCTTAGACATGTTTTTAAATCACACACTGAATTTTTGACCTTGGAAATAGCATGCACTTATTGTGCGTGTCCCGCGGTTCACCGTCAAAATTTAGTTGGATCAAAAATTCATCATCGTTTTCATTTGGCAAAATTTAGTGCAATCATTCCAGTCCATTGACTAGTTTCACTTAGTCAAGAATCAATATTCCTCACCAACTGTGGAGATTCTTTTTGCATAGACTTTCTACAACACTTTTTTCACATATCATTGTATCATGCTATGCTTACTTGGGTTCAAAATGTCGAGTGCATTGGTTTCTCGTGTCTGTTAGAACAAGACTAGCTTTTTGGCTTTAGGGAAACTAGTGAAATCTTGTTTTTGGAGGTCTAAACACGATATATTCCAAAGACGCAGTGATCACCTCAAGTGATCCGGAGGTCCTAGACCAAGATTATTACTTCTTTGACCCGAGGTTGGTGGTTTAGCCAGTTTTGCCATCAACATTTTGGAGGTCCCACCGAGATTTCCACCGGTTTTCAAGAACTCATGGCTCCTAGAGGAAGAAATGAACAACAAGAAGCCCCGGAATCATTGGAACCACAAGGAGTACCTGTTGCAAACTGTGGTGCAGCCAAATTGTGCAATCCCACAAGATTTTGAGCTAAGTTTGCCCATTACTCCACCCATATTTGAACCAACTATGAATGCTAACCATTTTCCTCAAAAGTATTTGATGAATATTATAGAGATTATGGTTGTAAAAAGGGCTGTAGATTCTCCGAGTTTAAGAGATGCATGAAATCTGATGAGGCATATGCTTGGTGTGAGCATGTGACCTCGCTTATGGGTACCGATACATATGAGAGTCTTGTGCAGCAATTTTTGGCTAGGTTTTGGCAAACTATCTCCCCTCAAGAGTTAGCAAATGAGCTACAAACTTTTTGCATAAGGGCAGGTGAAAGTATCAACCACTATGTGGAAAGGTTTAGTGCATACTTGAGAAAATGCCAAAAGAGTCGTACCTACTCCCACACTCTATTTCGTGGCTGCTTTCATTAAAGGATCACACCAAGGCCTAAGGTGCAATGTAAAGATGCTAAAGATTCAAAATCGGAAGGTTTTGATACCATACACAAGACTTTTGAAAAGGCAACCAAAATCTCTAATGATATGTCTTTTTTACCCGATAATCATGTAAACCATTGTGCCGACCCTTTTTTATCCGTGATTATGAGCAGGAGTAATGAGCATGTGCCCCTCAGATATGCAAAGTAAGCAAAAAAGAAAGAAGAAAATCCAAAGATGAAGAAGCTACACCTAAAATCAGTGAATCCAAGAGTGAGATGGCCAAAATGTCTCGAGACCATTGCAGAGCTGACCAAACAACTTTTGGAGTTGAAGAACAAAGAAAAAACTTATCCTCCTTGTGCACATTGTTTCAAAGATACTCATCCTTCCGATATTTGCTATTACAGGGGCATGCTTGAAATGTGGTAAGAAAGGTCATTTTGGAAAGATCTGCCACCTGTGGTGCAATTTCTGCAAGGAAATAGGTCATCTTGAGGACAAATGTTTTGTTAAAGAATACTTTGACAAGCGTGACAAAGGCAAGAAATTGAGGGAACATCCGCCATTAGGTTTGTAGAGGAATATGAGGAGCGTGAAGAGATCATGGTGGTGCAAACAAGAAAAATGGTGGAAAGTGGAACACCCGGCAGATAAAGGTATGAGCAAGAACATTCCTGTCAACAAAGAAGTTCGGTGATAGCTCCACCTCCTTTTGAGAAGTTTAATAAAAAGGACAAAGAGTTAGATGAGCTAGATATGATCCTAAAAGTTCTAAAGTAAGCATAGATCTCCTCACGCTTCTCGTGATTGCACCTAGCTATAGAGAGAAAATATTGAGGTCTAATAATGTTGAACAAATTTCATTTGCTGATGTGCATGAGACAGAGAAGGTTATATTAACCCAAGAAGAAAAAGATCCGTGTGCTTTCACTTGCTCACCTAGTTTAGGTAACTTGCATTTATCTAGGGTCTTGCTAGATGGAGGCTCTCCACTAAATGTCATGCCTCAAAGATGTAATGAAGAAATGTGGTCTTGCTGTCACTCAACCATCACCTGTCATATTAAGGTCATTCTCCAATGCCAAGATAAAACCCATAAGACTAGTGACAAAGGTGCCAATAGAAATTGAAGGTATAATTGTTGAGGCCAGTTTCATAGTTGTGGCTTTTGAAGTTAATTGTGATGTGACTGACATATATGACTTGTTGTTGGGAAGGAGATGGTTATCCACTGTAGATGCTAGACCTGTCTGGTCCAAAGGGCAGTGTACCATTTCAAATGGAGCAAGAACTGTAACTCTATACAACAAAATAGGTGATGCTAATCTGTACAACTTTATAGAACAAGATATGTTGATTGAAGATGAGCCAGGTGTGTTAAAAATGCCTGTTTCTGTTTGCAAACCAATAGAAATCATACCTACCTGTTTAAGTGACCTTGGCATGGAAGCAAATCTCAATAAAGGTGTGTTGTGGTTTGATGGTGGAATTTCAATCAAATTGAATATAGCATCTTCTGCAGCTGTGATCAGAAACTGTGCCAATAAACTCTTATCCAAAGTTGGTAGAGTGCACGAAGGAATCACTTCAAATATGGCCGAATATAAGGCACTCATAGCTGGCTTAGAAGAATCTTTGGCTTTAGGTTTGACTGACGATCTATCTTTGGTGATTCTCAATTGATATGCGCATGTGTCACCGGAGAATACCGCACCAAAACCAAGACATGTCAGAGCTCAAAGAAAGGGTACTGCAACTTCTAAGCAAGTTCAAGGCTTGGGAGATCAAACATATACCTAGGGAGGAGAATTGTGAAGCAGATGCACTTTGCGTAACCGCGTTCCTTGACTATTTGGTCGAGGGAGCTATAAATGAAGATGAATTGAACAAAGAAGATGCAACACAACTTTATCCTATTCTCGTGATAGATGCACAAAGAGAAAGAGGTAAAAGAGTTAACCATCAACAAAATGGACAGTAAGAACACTTTTCCTTGGAGATCTTTTTTGATAGCAAAGATGAGGCTTCCTTAAAATTTTCTTTGAGAACCGGAAAGATGTATTTGCCTCGATTATACGTAATTAGTAGGAGTGAGGACTGATATTTATGAATTTGAAATAAAGATAAAAGAAAATGCTAAACCTGTAATGCAAAAACTCAGAAGAATAAATGCATCACTGCTTACCTTGATCAGAGAGGAATTATTGAAGATGAAAGAAGCCGAGGTTATTAAAGAGATAACAAATCCCGACCGTCGCCTTGCATTGTTCCAAAGAGAAAAGAAGAATAAGAGCATTAGGATTTGTATAGATTACAGGGATCTAAACAAGGCCACTATTAAAGATTGTTATCCATTACCATTTCTAGAAGAAGTGTTACATGCAACCTGCAGGGGAAAGAAATATACTCTTTTCTAGACGGATTTTCAGGTTTCAATCAAATCAAGATAAAAGAGGCAGATCAAGCTAAGACCTCTTTCATAACCCCTTGGGGTACTTTTTGCCATGATGAAAATGCCATTTGGCTTGATGAATGCATCTGCTACCTTTCAAAGAGCAATGGATAAAATATTTCAAAGCATGCCTATGTCAAACTTTTAGAGTTTTCTTGGATGATCTATGCCCGAACTTCTCTAACCAAACACATGGAGTTGCCGACAATGACAATGGAGTTGTACAGAATGGTGGAGTGTGTTTGAATCCAAAGAAGTGTGCATTTCTCTGCTCTAAAGGCGAATTGCTAGGTCATGAGGTATCTACTCAAGGGATCAAAGTATCCTCAAGGAAAAATGGAGGCTTTGAAGAAATTAGCTCCACCTAAAACCCTAAAACAGTGAAGAGTTTCATGGGCTTGACAAGTTTTTGAGAATGTATGTGCCTAACTTTTCACACATCATAAGTCCTTTGGCAGCTCGACACGCCTTGGCAAGTATAATAAGAGTGAGAGAGCAGGTTTATTGCAATAGAATGGACAGATGAATGCCAAGCTGCATTTGACCTCATTGATAACTTCCATATGCCAATCGAGATTTTGAAACCACCGGACTTTGCTCAACCATTTCAGGCATATATCGTGTCACTAGCAAAGCCGTAGGCATAGCACTCATGCGTAAAACATGGGATAATACCTTTGCCAAAGAAAATTTGGTCCGATGTCGAGAAATGATACCCTAGAATGGAAAAAGTGCAGCTGGAATAATGTTTTTTCTGCAAAGGCTTGGTCATATAGTTCAACACAATGAGGTGAAAGTAATGATACATCAAAATCCTATTCCCATGCTGTTCCAGAAAACTCAGAGTAAGGCTAAATTATGTAGATGGGCATGCAAGATACAGGATTACAATTTAAAGGTTAGCAATCACCAAAACAATTAAGAGTCCTAGTGATTATTTGACCAATAAGGTGTTTGAGTTTGAGGATTTTAATGGTTTAAGTAATCATGAAGTGTGTGTGACATTGCTACTAACCTTGTGCTATCTAGTAAGATGCAAGAGGATCAAGTGGATGAGATCATCAAGTTTCTCAAACATGAAGAGGCACCGTAAAAACTTTACAAGCGGTCGCTTGAGAAGATTCAAAGAAAAAGCAAAAACATACAGAATGATTGGAGAGGTATTATGTAAGATTGATCAATCTGGTGTTCTACTAAGGTGTGTTGATAGGTCAGAAGCTGAGTTGATTCTAGAAGCTTGCCATGAAGGAATTTGTGGAGGCCATTATGCAGCTGATACAACTGCAAAGAAGATACTCAGGTCTGGATATTACCGCCCAAATTTTGTTTAAAGATTGTTATGAGACTATCAGGAGATGCCATAAATGCCAGATACATGGGAAAAGAATTCTTCAGCCTGCTGCCTTGACTAGCATCACGTCTCCAGGTCCATTCCAAACTTGGGGACTAGACTTCATAGGGCCTATACATCCAAATTCTCCCTCTCAGCATGAATACATACTAGTGGCAACAGATTTTTTCACCAAATGGGCAGAAGCTGTCCCATTAAGACAAGCAAATGCTTTAACAACTGCTAGGTTCCTCCATGAAAACATTTGCACTAGATTTGGTATTCCTCTGAAAATAGTTTCTGACAGAGGCACACAGTTCATAAATGAATGACATAGGAGGAAGAACAACAAGGAGAGATGGATGCGCCCTAGGGTTTCTGCCGGAGGCTGCTTTACGTTTGTGCTCATATCTTGAGCTACAGACCTCGGATTACGGTGTTCTTTGGCTCGTTGGAAAGCTGATTCAGAGCTCTTTCCAACGGTGTGTGGCATCGCAGGTTTTAGGTTCCGGCTGATTGCCTTTTCGGCCCTGACAGTTTCGGCTCTATGGCGTCAACTTCCAAGCTGCCTGCAAAACCTCCTGTATCCATGCCGGTGCAGGGGGCAAATTTGGCATTGCATGTTAACCCTTTGGCTTATAGTGAGAATGTCTTTCAAGATGCTGATTTTCCTGTTTTGGCACCCCAAATTGGTGCAATCAAGAGTACAAGTGCTTTGAATAGCGGTAATGCTTCCGTGGATGGTGCCTCTCGCCGGGGTGTCAATTTAACAAAGATCAGTCCCGTCCACTTCCTTGGAGGTCCTCAACTTCTGGAGTAAATGCTAGCAGGGAGCGCTTTAGTGATTGGATCAAGAAGGACTTGTCTTCAACTACGTCTGCTGGGCGTGTTGCTACAGCTATTGATGTGATGATTCAGGATAATAAAAGAGATCTTAGTAATCTTTTGGGTGAGTTGCGAGCAAAGGAGACACAGCTTGAACTTCAGCCACCTTCACAAGTTTTCTATCAGCCCCAAATGTGTAAGAATACTCTTCAAGCCGCCCGGGTACAATGTGGTCGAGATTGATCATGACTTACACAAGAAGTGTATTAGTAACTTGTTGTCGCTTAGTGTGGTTGGTCAATATAATTGGGCATTTCTTGACAGTAGGAAGCTTGGCTATTGGTTGACTGGTCATCTTCGAGATTAGGGTTGCCACCTTATCGTACTTTAAAGATGCTGGGATAAGAAGTTCTTTTTGATCGCTTTTTTATGATGCCGTGGGTCATGAGCAACCGTGGCACGTGGTGTGGACCCAATGTGGAGTGATTATATTTTGTACCAGCCTTACTCGCCTGGATTTTCTCCCCGGTATGACTCCTCGCTCTTAGGATGCCATGTTGGTTTTCTATTCCTAATCTTCCTCCCCTCTCTTGGTGCCGGAGTTTCTTATCGCGATTGCTAAATGGTCCGGGTACTCATCCGCCCATTCTATTGTTGATGGTGCTAAAAATTGTGTTTCTCTTCCTTCCGTCGCTGGGTCTTCCCGACCGTGGGTTGTGAAAAGTGGCCCTATCTTTCTGAAGTATGCTTTGCAGTTGCTCAATGGCCCTCAGCTTGCTGATTTATTTCCTCAACTTGCTTTATTTGCAAATTTTCGTGCTAAAAGAGATCGCCCTGCAATGGTCCCTTCTTCCTCTCAGGCCTCCTACCTCTGTTGTGTCTCCATTACCCTCTCATTGTCCCTTCGCCAATGCTATCGCGACCTCTCTCGCTGTTGCTACTCCATCTCGGCCGCTAAAACCACTATCCCACGTAAGATTGTGCATACTCCCCGCTTTTGAAGAGGATGCTAGGGCTAAGTTACAGAAGATCCAGGAATTGCAAGAGCGGCATGAAAGTGTTCAAGAACATCATGAAAATGCCCAAGAGGGATGGACAAATGTTAATTGGAAAAGAGCTGCACGCAATAAGGCTAGTCAACATGTGTCACATGTCATGAGCGATTCTGATAATTTGCATGGAAGGGTGGAGCAGAGAGGAGGCTCTCCCTTGCCGTTACCCAACAAAATAATGGGGGGGTAGAGCAGAGAGGAGGCTCTCCCTCACCAAGTGCTGAACAAAACAATGGAAGGGTGGAACAGAGAGGAGGCTCCCCCTTGCCAATTTCCGTGATCGAGGTGGGCTGACCTCCCTTCGTAAACCATGCGAGATGGACATGGTTGAGGCTGGCTCTATTGGTATGGAGGTGGAGCATAATATTTTGGCCACATGAACCTGTTGTCTTGGAATGTGAGGGGAGTGGCTTCTTCCCCAAGTAAAAGAAGCAGTTGTCTCTTTACCGCCTAAGTTTTCTACGACCTTTTGTTGCCTCCAAGAGCATAAATGCCGCCATTGATGATGTACATAAAGTAGCTAATGTATTTGGACGGACTATAATGTCTTGGTGTCTCACTGCTGATGCATCTAAGGCTGGTGTGTTTATCGCATGGAAGTCATCCGTGGATGTCACTTTTACTCAAACAGATAGGTTCTAAGCGGTGGATAATAATCAAATGGAAAGATAAGGGCCAAGAATGGGGTTTGATAAATGTGTATGCTCATAATAGACCTCGCCAATATGGTGCTTTGTGGGCAACTCCGAGAGGAGTAAAGTTCTCCAGCTTGGACAAAATGTTGCATGGTTGCTCGCTTGGCGACTTCAATATGGTCGAAAGTTGGAAAGAGATAGAAGTGGTCGCGCCTCAAGTGGTGCAAGGATTCGAAATGAGCAATGGCTACGCCTTTACATGATGGTCACTTTATGGAGATTGATGGTGATCAGTCCTTTACGTGGTGTAATGGTTGGACAGAGTCGGCGAGCTTATGCAAGGCATGATAGAGGATACTTTAATACTTGTGCAGCTGCTTTCGGCTAGCGGATTTTCGCCGCTCAAATCTTCCTCGATAGCTCAGTTCCGATCATAATCCACAACTTCTAACTAATGATGTGGCTAATTGTCATCGACCTACCGGGACCTACTTTAAGCTTAATTGCAAGTACACCGGAGGATGATGAGTTCAAAGTTGGTCAGAGGGCTTGGTCTCGGCCTTCTCACCTCGTAGGGGCATGTTCGGGGTTGTTGCAAAATAAGTTGTCGCCGCAGTGAAGTCATTTGCAAAAGAATATGGGAGAGTCGAGCTGCCGGGCTAGAGGGCTATTGACCGCATTGTACCAGAATTAGAAGTACTCCGGCCGGGCCATACTAATGGAGTCGAGAAAAGGAGTTATTATCTCGTGATCAAGGCTATAGAAACCGTAAAAGTTACCGAAGCCAAAGTGAAGGCGGGGTTGCAAAGGGTTCAAGGACGGTGATAGATGTACCCGCTTCTTTTTGCGGCGCAAGAAGAAGGAAACTCGCCACTTCTATACATTCTTTGGTGCTGCCGGATGGTGCTCTTATCTCCGATCCGGTGAATCTTAAGCAATATCTTCATCATCACTTTTCTTCATTCTTTTGCACGACACCCATTGCCCTTTTCGTAAGGACATGCAATTGGTCAAGTTTGACTAAGGTGCGCCGCATTGTTTCTCAAGAGCGTAGGTTGCTTCTTGAGTCTAATATTGTGAAGGAGGACTTAAAAGCAGTTGTGGCTCTCTTTGAAAAGGGATAAATGCCCGGTCTTGATGGCTTTCCTATTGAATTCTTTTCGTAAGGCTTTGGACCGGTTGGAGGATGACATATATGATGCCTTTTGTGAGTTTCGGAGATTTAGGAGCCTTGATAAGATTTTGAATACAGTTGTATCTCTCTCATTCCAAAGAACAAGGAACCCAAGACTATTTCTTTGACTGGCGACCTATTACATTGCTTTCCTCCTCAGTACAAGATCTTTGCTAAGACATTGGCGTAAAGAGTCCGAGACATCTTGGCCGACGCTTATCTCGCCAACACAATCTGGCTTTTCTCCCTCGCTGTTGTATTCTCAACAACGTGGTCTGCCGCATATGAAGGAATATATTGGGCCCGGCATACGGGTCATAGAGCAAAGTGTATCTTAAGCTTGATTTTGCTAAAGCCTACGAAAGTGTTGATTGGGGCTTCTTGGAGAAGTGTCTTCTTGCACTTGGGTTTGGGGAGTCATTCACAAGGAATGTCATGAAGCTCCATACATCAGCCAGATCTATCTGTTCCTTTCCAGTATGCGAGCCATCGGATATTTTTGTAGTGGGTAGAGGAATTCGACGTGGTTGTCCCTTAGCACCCTTGCTTTTCACAATTGTGGCGTAAGTCTTGTCCCAGCCTCTTCTCCCGTGGCTACCCAAGATGGCGTTATTCAAGGCCTCCCAATGGACGATGGTTCTCAAGAGGTATGTAACCAATATGCCGATGACACTTTTTGTTCCTAATTGCCGAGGCTGAGAATCTTCGTAATGCCAAGCTATTATTAGACACATTCTCCTTAGCATCGTGAGTTCTTGTAGGGTGGCAAAAATGTACAGCTTTTGTGGACGCTTAGACATCCCATCCCTCCCCGTATTTTGGACTATCCTTGGAAGATTCTTCTCATGGCAATACCACAAAGTTGCTTGGTATCCCAGCTTGGAATTCATGTCTTTGCTTCAGATGCTTGGGATGAAATCATTAGTGGGTTGCAAAAGCACTTGTTTTGGTGGAATACGCTTTAAACCGGCCCATGCCCTGTAGAATCACTGTGGCTAAATGTGTTCTTAGTAATACTCAAGTCTACATGGCGCCTCGCTTTACTAGCTCGCAGCAAGATGGAGGAGATTGTCGCGTGATCGTCGAAATTTTATTTGGGGTGGAAATGAGTTAGGAGCAAAGGGTCAAGGTAGCTTGGGCTTAAATGCATTAGACCTAAGGCACCGGTGGTCTTGGTATGTTGGATTTTCACCTCCAAAGCAAGGTGATGATATCAAAGTTCATTTGGAGGATTTTCATTGGTAAGGATGATTCTCCGGCCTCGAGGTTGTTGGTGCAAATCGATTCAAAGATTGTCTCCCATTTCATAAGGCCTCCATTAAGCCCCCTCCTTCCTTGGGCTTTGCTTTATCATATGCATCCGTATCCTAATGCTTCTCCCTTTCTAAAGGGGTTGCTTGCGCCTTGGGACACCGCCGTCTCTTTTCCATATTAATCCCGAGGCATGTCTTCGGGCTTGTCCACTCCATGCTGGTGGATTCCTTTGCGGGACACCCCGGAGAATGTGCCTCTAAGTGTGGTTGTTCATCCAAAGACACAACGACGATGGGTAGCGGCCGGTATCAATACTATTGCAGCTTTGGTATGAGTCCCATCATCTCATGTCATGGGAAGCATTTAGAACAAAGTTCTTGTTGTACGATGGGACGGAGTAACTGAATCATATTGCCGCATTGTTGCCACAGGATTCCGGTCCACGATTGAGGTAGTCATATGGGGTTGCCATCGATATCCAAACCGGTATGCGGTTTGTGTCTTCTCAGTATAAATTGCTTGTGCATTCGAAATCCTGCCTCCATCTAATAGATGGCATCTTCAGTGTCCCTCCCACAATGGAAAAGTGTTTGGATATGGGTATGGGATAAGCCGCTTCACCCCAAAGTAGTAGTTTTGTGGTGGCAAGTGATCCATAGATGCCTCGAGTCAACAAAGTTAGTCCATAAAATGGATAATCGGATTTCAGAGCTCGCCCTTTATGCCATTGCCAAAGGGTTGAGAGTATTGAGCATTGTTTTTCTTGTGTGAGAGGCTTCGCAGGCATGGTCTTGGTTGTTGACCCTTTTGGCACGTCTCGATCTAGCCAAAGAAATTTTGCTTGCTATCTATCCCCGATGCTTGGCCCAAACAACGGAAACGAGCTTTTCATCTCGCATGTGGCTGGGCTTTTATGGTCAATCTGAAGAGAAGGAGGTTGTTTATCTTTAAGGGCATAGATATCGCAGATGAGGTTGTTCTTCGCTAAAGGCAAGATAAAATTGTTATGGCTTACAATTGTTCTTCTCTTGATCAAGAGAAGAAAGTACTGATCCGCATACTTACCTTCGTGATTCATTCTTTTGCATAGGCAGTGGTTGTGCTTTCGCTTGGATCGGTTTGTCCACCGGGTTATAATCCTGCCTTTGCATTTATGTTGCTCGGTTTCTAGTTGGTGAATAAAGCTTGACGCCCTTCAACAAAAAAAAAAAAAAAAAAAAACACACAGCTTCATAAATGATGTGATCAGCAACCTCCTAAAACCTTGAAAGTAAAGCATGTGAAAAGCTCAAAGATACTACCCTCGAGAGCAATGGCCAAGCTGAATCCACCAACAAAGTTCTAAAAGGTATTCTCAAGAAGACAATAGAGGTACATAAAAAGGATTGGCACCTTAAATTGCATGATGCACTTTGGGCATATAGAACTACAATTAAAAATGCTACTAATCATACTCCTTTTGCTCTTGTCTATGGTGTTTAGGTCAAGTTGTTCCAAAGGGAACTAGAGTTGCCTTCCTTAAGGTTAGCTCTAAAGATTCAAATGCGCATGGAGGAAGCATACGAAGATAGGTTTGATAGGTTGCTCCATCTAGAAGAAGAGAGATTTGAAGCAGAGAATGCCATCTTGTCAAGAAAGCAAAAGATGCAAAGAAAGATTCAAAGCCATTCACAGATTGCAAGGAAGTTTCAAAGAGGGGGAACTAGTTCTCAAATGGGACAAGGCAAAGGAAAACACACAAAGAGGTAAATTTGACTGCTTATGGGAAGGGCCATACAAAAATGTGGGACAAGGTGTACAAACTCTTACTTCCTAGAAGATATCACAACAGACAAAGCAGCTCATGAACCCTATAAACATATTACATCTAAAAAGATATTGGCAACAACATATTTGTATGAGTTTGTTTGAATAGAATAGCCATTTGGATAGTTAGCCACTTAAATTATTAAAGACACTAGCTTTAAAATTAAGAGGCATGTTCCTTAAAGATGTGGATGCTTGTGCTCTTTTGATGTTATTTTGAAATTACTTTCATAAAATAAAAAAAGAGAAAAAAGGAAAAAAGAGAAAATAGGTTTTAACTTTGATATCTTGTGTGTATTTATGTTCCTTAAAGATGTAGATGCTTGTGCTCTTTTGATGTTATTTTGAAATTACTTTCATAAAATAAAAAAAAAAAAGAGAAAAAAGAAAAAAAGAGAAAATAGGTTTTAACTTTGATATCTTGTGTGTATTATGATGTTGCAGGTTGAGTTCACAGTCATGAAAGCATAGGAGGAGTTGTTTTCTAACATATGTAGAACTTATCATGACAGGTTCACCAGTCTGAATAATCTCCACCTGAGCAAATAGTTGCCCTCCAATTCATATCAGCCAGAATTCTTCACTGATGCAGGATCCCAAACAGCTAAACATTACTACAATTAGCTGGGAGAACGTGGTACTAACATTATATTTTTTCCACACTTGCAGGTTCACCTGATACATTCCATTCATTTTCATCTGCCTTTGTTCCATTCTCATCTAGCCCTTGCTTCCCAAATCATTTTCAAAAAAGAGAGAACACAGCCTGCTACCTTCCATAGCCTTCCATAGAGGTGGCTTAAGTCTCAAAAATTCCCAACTCAAGTCTCTGCTCCTCGCCCATACATCTTTCAAATGAAGTCAAGCAAGTCAAGTCAAGTCACTAGTCAAATCACTCTCAAGACAAGTCACTATTCCAGCTCCATACAAACACCCTTGAAGACATTCACTCAAGCATCATTCACATCACCATATCCGTCAGCATTTAGTTTTCTCAATACCATTTCCATTTTTTCTTTCTTACATCACCTTTTGCTGCCCATATTCTCAAGTTTTTTCATTCTCTTGCACGACCACCATCACGCTTTTGTCACATTCCATTCTCTGTTTTTTTTCACTCACAAGGCTGAGGGGACCAGCCATTCCTTTTCCTTGTTTAGCATGATGTTGCCCTGCTATGGCAACATGGCAAGGTGCCATCAAATCTTATTCATGTTGCAGGAAAAAGGAAGACACTATGTTGAAGAACCAAGTGAAGACATTGAACTGGAATCAAGGTCACACATTGAGAGGATCTAAGCATCTAGAAGTTTGGAAGACCCCTATGAAGTTTGCAAGCTATGAAGTGGTATCTTTTCTCCTTCATGTTGTCATTTCTATTCCACTCCCTCACATCTACCTCATTTCCAACGTACCATCACCCTATACCATTATGCATCTCACACATAGCCTTTTGTTCCATAGTTGACCTACCACTACCTAAGGCACATTTTCAAAAAGTTGTTACACCAAAAAGATTGCCTAAGCATCAAGTTTTATATCATCATTTTTCATCACACCATTCCATTATCACACACTTCACACCAAGTGGCTAAAGCCAAAAAGCATTTTATGCTAGCCAAAATACAAAAAAGGGAAGGAAAAGCTAAACACGAGTTTGCCTAGTCACCACCTCTAAGTGACATGGCATGATGACTAGATACACATGTCATCACTTACAAAGCCACTTTGGTCCACTCATCAATTGCCACTTCCATATGTCATCCACCAAGTTGCCACCTAAGCGAAGAAGTGTCCACATCATCACATCACTCCACACCATTACATCACTCAACATCATTACATCATTCTACATCATCACATCACCTTACATCATCAAATGATGACTAGGCAAGTTTTGACCAAACCCAAAAAGTTGGTCAACCATAAGATTGAAATGCTTGGAAAATGAGCCTATTAGCCTTGTTCTTCCTCCTTGCCACCTCATTCTAAACCTATTGCCAAAAATCATTTTGACTAAGGGAAAAGATGGTTACCAACCCTTAAGTGCCACATCATCATCATTTTTGCCACCTCACCAAGTCCCATGCCTACTCACTCCATTTATTTTTCCCACAAAAAAATCAAAGTATTGCATTTGAAAATTTGATGATACCACCTGGTAGCCCTCATGAAATCATGCCACGTGGCACAAACATTTTTGAAAAAAGAGTTTATATTGACCTTCTAAATGACTTCCTTGGGAAACGTGCCTCATTTAAAAAAATGGTAAAACCTACCTACATCTACCCCCGCCTATCTACCCTCTCATCCTCTCGCCAAGTGGCGTCCCCTCACATGCCAAGTCGAAACACGAAATGAAGCTTGGCGTGGAGGAGACCACGAATCGAGAAACGTGAGAAATGGATCTCAGTATTTATACCTTGGCCCATTTTTTCATTCAGGCCTGTGGGATAATTGTTCCTGAGAAAAACTCCGAACCCTAAAATTTAACTTGCCAAGAACCTGTTTTTTCTTCGATCGAACTGAGCAATCATTGCATTGGCTGACTATTTTGTCCTGCTGCACACAAAGAAACACCTAAACCGACCAGAATCATAGCCAAGACTCTGAATTTGCCAAGATCCGGCCGGAAACAGAGATTTTAAAAAGGGGTTTTGTTCGACAGTAAAAATTGTGGGCTTTTCTTGCCGATTCAAGACGGCACCAAGAGTGAAGTCGAATTGATGTTTGAGATCCTCCCCGCCTTAAGAAATCAGTCTTGAGGCATATTATGATCAATTTGTATCCAAAAAATTCATGATTTGTGTGTTTTTAGAGATGTCCTGTTAATTGATCATCTTGATCATTAACATGATATCAAATGTGATGACTCTGATTCCAGTTGAATGAAAATCTGACCTTGGAAAATATCATTTGTAGCATTTGCATCTGAATTAACTTGAAAAATAAAAAAGAAAAAACTACATATCTCATCTCGGTTGCATCCGAGGCTCTAGTTGCATTTAGTACAATCGTTTGGGAAAGGAAAAGTTAAAAAAGTAAAAAAAAAAAAGGGGAAAGATCAATCTCCTAATGTTTCAAAGTCCGCCTCATTCTTTCTATAGATATTAGATGCTTAGACATGTTTTTAAATCACACACTGAATTTTTGACCTTGGAAATAGCATGCACTTATTGTGCAGGTCCCGTGTTCACTGTCAAAATTTAGTTGGATCAAAAATTCATCATCGTTTTCATTTGGCAAAATTTAGTGCAATCGTCCAAATTCATTGACTAGTTTCTGACTTAGTCAAGAATCAATATTCCTCACCAACTGTGGAGATTCTTTGCATAGACTTTCTACAACACTTTTTTCACATATCATTGTATCATGCTATGCTTACTTGGGTTCAAAATGTCGAGTGCATTGGTTTCTGTGCCTGTTAGAACAAGACTAGCTTTTTTGGCTTTAGGGAAACTAGTGAAATCTTGTTTTCTGGAGGTCTAAACACAGATATTCCAGCACAGAGTGATCACCTCAAGTGATCTGGAGGTCCTAGACCAAGATTATTACTTCTTTGACCTGAGGTTTGGTGGTTTAGCCAGGTTTGCCATCAACAGTCGTCCACTTGTAGATTCGAGTATAACGATATTGGGCCTTGTCTTTGCTAAACACAACACCATTTAGAAGACGAAGACCCTTCAGAAAGGCTATCGTCTCTTTTTATGGCAGGATCATACTTGAGAAATCAGCCTGTGTAATCCCTACTAAACCTAACAAACGAATCCTTACAAAATGCCCAAAACAAGCATATGTTCTGACCATCATAAACAAAACTTCTTAGATATACAGACCTATAATTACAGAAAACATTCCCTTCAGACATAATGTTCTTTTGAAAGAGAACCTCTAGATTTGAGTACAGAACTCAAAATCGTTGCATCTAAAATAGATTGGAAAGTCATGGAAAAGGAATTAACATATGGTGCTTATAGATTACTGTTCAAGCTTTGACCAATTTATCCATCTTATAAGCAGCAGCTCTAGCAGCAGCCAGTTGTGCAGATGTAATATTACCGAGGGTGATCGAAGCTTCTTCTGTAATAGGTGCTAAGGCTCCAAAGTTTTTGGATCTCCATATCCCTTGATTGTATAAAACAGAATAGCTTTCCACAATTCTTTGGGGTACAATAGGGAACCTGTGGCAATTAGCAAGATTAAAATTGAAGTCTTCCTTATCGATCTTATTACCTCCCGTGGTCCTGCTTTTAAGGGTCTCCTTGTCTTTTTCTGATAGCAGGTTCTCCCCAAATGGGTCTTCCTCTTCGTCATCATCAACATCTTGAATCTCCTCAAAAGTTAATTTTTTAATCTCGTTGGCTTTTTCCAGTGTTGTCAGGCCAGCAATAAACTGTTTCTTACTTTTATCCTCTTCTTGTGTACACTGGTATGTAAAGTCAGGGAGCTTCTCGTATAGGTTGTCAATAACATTGACAATGTTCTCCAGGGTATTACTATTTTTATTAATGACATGAACTTGTTTTAACCATTCACTAAAGCCCATATGTGAAATACATGAAAGCTCTCCAAATCCTCTCAAGCTCTCTCAAACCTGTATGTGTTCATGTAGACTTTTATTTTTGATACAGCATATCAGGATTTGCACAACATTGCATGGGCATTCAATGCTACTGTCAGCATAACCGAGAGCAGTGAGCTCCTTGTTCCATGTGGGTAATTTCATTTTAAATCCATCCCCATTAGAAACATCATAACGAATTTTTCAGTACTGGTCAGTCCCAAATGAAGCTTTATGTATATGCCTAGTATACCCTAATTACTAAAGGAGAAGAGCATCACCAGTAAGACTAGTGAATTCAAGTATCAAGAAAAAATGTCTGGGTGATATTCAGGTGTTGATGGCTGGCATGGGGGCATCCGATTATAGATAGGATAAGCAAATGACATAAAAGAGACATAGCAGTTTGGCTTATATAAGTATAACAGATGGAATAGCACAGATTTAGGCTTTTATCTTGCTTCTCATTCTCTTCTCTTTTCTTCTATACATCTTCCCTTCCCATTTCTTTTCTTTCTCATGGCTCATGATGAACAGATATAGGGTTTTGCAGATAGGAAGCATAAAACAGAGGAAGGGTTTGGCAGATCTAGTGATGGAAGATGGAAGCACAGGTTATGGCGATAAATAATAGCAAATTTCTCTTCTTTTATTGTTCTTGTATTGATAATCTGGTAAAAATTCCGGTAATAGGCATCAATAAAATGTCGTAGCAGAGGGCAGAGGCCGGTTTAGGTCTGTAGCAGCAAAATAATATGGCATATGGCATGGCTTTTGTTTAGAACAGGGCACAAACTTTCTTGTCCAAAGCAGAAGCATTCAGAGCAAAGCACGGATTCAATAGAATTGGAGGGCTGGCTATTTGCTGGCTCTCCTGAAGCATTTCAAGAAGTATCTCTCTTTTGTAAGTAAATCAGATGCAATTCTTGTGGCGTAGAACATGTATGAATAGACAAAGTGGTTTAACCCTTTCATATTTTCTTCTTCTGTTCAAAGGGGTCTGGCAAAATGTTTTCTCTAAATATGGCAGAACTATCATTGTTTAAATGCACGACTATGTAATTCTTATCTTATCTTGCTGGCTAGGCACTATAATCTTGAGATTCATCAAACAGATGTCAAAATAGCACTTCTTAATGGCAAACTTGATGAAGAAATATATATGAAGCAACCTCAGGGTTATGTCAAAGCTGGTGCTAAGCATTTAGTATGCAAATTGACGAAGGCACTTTATGGGTTAAAGCAACCATCACGTGCTTGGTACAAAACCATAGATTCTTTCTTCAAAGACCAAGGATTTGTAACGTTCCTAACCGACATGCCCTTAACCAACTGGGCAAAAGCGTCTAGACGTTTATGAGTAGTCGCTTCTACCCATTTATGCCGGTGTCTCGGGAACGCCCCACAGGCACATTCAAGGTTCGAATACTCGAGCGGTCTACCATGGGTCCGTTACAGTCTCTCCCACTAGAACTATGCTCGTCCTCGAGCATCCAAGGCTATACCATGTCACAATAATTACCAAGTCTTTGCAAATTACCCATGCATATAGGTACCCATGGAGACTCGAACTCGAGACCTGCTCTGATACCAACTGTAACGTTCCTAACCGACATGCCCTTAACCAACTGGGCAAAAGCGTCTAGACGTTTATGAGTAGTCGCTTCTACCCATTTATGCCGGTGTCTCGGGAACGCCCCACAGGCACATTCAAGGTTCGAATACTCGAGCGGTCTACCATGGGTCCGTTACAGTATTCCAGCCAATTGAGGCTGATTCTAATGTCTACATCTGTCATCAAGGCAAGTTCTTACTCATCATTGCTTTATATGTGGATAATTCCTTGCTCATAGGCAACACTAATGAGTACATTGCTGAATTCAAGACAAGGCTTGCTGCTAAGTTTCCAATGGTAGACTTGGGTGAAGCTTGCTATTGTTTGGGTTTGCAAATTGCAAGAGACCGGAACAACATGATTCTTCATATCTCTCAAAAGAAGTACATTGAAGAAATGCTTGAGCGCTTTGGCATGGCTGATTGCAATCCATCTAAAGTTTCTATGAATCCAAGTTCTCTTCTCATCAAGAAATATTGTCCACAATCTAATGTTGAACGTCTTTCTATGGCAAAAGTTCCATTTTGGCAATTGATTGGCAGTCTTATGTATTGCATGGTTTGCACCAGACCTGATATTGGATTTGCCATTATAGCTCTAAGCCAATTTTTGGCAGATCCAAGTCATAAGCATTGGCCAAGCACATTCTCAGATACCTAAAGGATACTGCTGATTATGACCTTACATATCGCAGCAATAGTGATGTTTTTTCATTGCTGACATACAGTGATTCCTCATTTAGCGATGTGATAGACAACTCCAGGTCCACATCCGACATTTGTTTTCTGCTTGCCAGTGCTGCCATTGCTTGGATCAGCAAAAAACAGGGCTATGTATCTCTTTCATCCACTAAAGCAGAGTATGTTGCAGCATCTACAATAGCCCATGAGATCGTTGGTTTGAAGGACTTTCTTGCAAGCATTGGGCAACGCACTCCTGGACCAGCAAGGATGCTTATGGATAACAAGGTGGCATTGATTGGTGCTCCATTGAAGTTTGACATCCAAAATCTAAGCATGTTCCCAAGCATTATCATTTTGTAAGGGACGTTGTGGCTGATAAACAGGTTCAGATTGAGCATGTTTCTACACGGGACAATACCGCAGATCTCTTGACTAAACCTTTGACTCCTGAGCTCTTTGAGTGACATCGACTTGGTATTGGTCTTGATAGATTCCAGATCTCATCTTCAGGAGAAGGAGGAGCTTGAGCATGGAGATGGTGACCTCTCATCAAGGAGGAGTGTTGAGATATATATAATATCGAGATCACCATCTTGCTGCTAAACGTGATGGCAGCACTGACAGCACTTAGCACATAGGTGCTGACTATGTGCTGAATCAACACTTCATCAGCACCTGCACAGCCCATCCACTTGCCTTAATTAGCTACGGCATAATTCGGTGTGGTTGGTAACAGGAGCAATTATTATTTACTGCCCCTTTTTATATCTTGTATTCTCACATACGTTTAATACAATTCCATTTTGCATATGTTTTGGGAGCTTGCGCTCTCGGATATTGGTGTGCATTCCCTTCTCTCCCTTTCTTGGTGAAACCTTGACAGATGAGGTGTAAAAATGAAGTGCCAAGATCATGACAAGTGGATGGCCGAGATTGGTGTAAGAAATTATAAATATCTTGAGGCGACTTGTTCTCCTCCTCTTTGGCTCATGGAAGTCCCATGGAGACTAGTTCTGCTCTTGCAGATAAAGAATATGTGAAACTCTATACCTTTTTGTGCTAGAAGACTTAAGGCCCCTTACATTCCAACTAAGAATATTTTTTCATTCTTCTCTATGAGGCACAACAAAGTCCCTTGCCGGAGCCGACAGATGGGCTTATAGATTCCGAAGTACCAAATAGGTCCTGGCTTGTAGCAGAAGCTATAATTAAGAAGATTGAAGCGGATAAGCATCAATCTCAGTTCCAGATGCAAGTGACGGTCTCAGATAAATTGAAGAATGTCAACAAATTAAAAAGTCCATATTCTTCGAATCAGATGTGCAAGTGATGCGGTCCCCAACATGGAATGGAGGCCAATTCAGGTCTATGTTCAGAATGCAGTACAACAATAAGAACGGAAGGTTGAGGCTATTGCAGATGTGACAAGAACATGTGCACAAGGCAAGGACCGAGGAGAGAATGGAGCTGAAAAAGAATCAAATTCTCAAGAAAATAATAGTATCATGAGATATGCAGATCTTATGAAGATTTATTGGCGATTACAAAGACCAGTGGGCAAGCGAAGTTGGCCTAAAGTCTGTGGCCTGAAGAAGAAGAAAATTTCCGGGTAAGCCAAGCCTAAATTAAATGGTCTTAGTAGGAGTAACTAGTTAGGAAATTATTAAGTAACTAATTAGAAAATAAGTATACTCAGCAAGGAGTGGATGAGGACCCAATGTCTTATCTTGTTATCTTCGGATGCAAGATTAAAGGGGAGAAATGCAGTACAACGTAATCATACGTCCTCAGTTCTCCTTAATGGGGTATAGATACATAGAGTAAAATTGAATTTTCTACATGCAGTTAGAGGACTCCCTAGACCATCATTAATATAAAGAGTCTACAAGTTTGAATTCCTTATGTTAAGGAAAAAAGCAGGTGTCTTTAGTTCATCTAGAGATGAGTAGTTTCAAGCTCATTTGGATAGCTCCAGTTGAGAGCAGTTCAAGGAGGATTATGCTGTTAGGGGATAAAAACGAAATTTAAATTTACACTTCCATTGATCTATTGATCAAGGGGGAGTGTTGCAAATATGGTCGTAATAGATCAATGAAGTGCTTACGTGGCAAGCTAACTAGACTACCAAGTTGGCGATCCAGGCCAAGAGGCATGTCTCATGTGAAGAGCCACCGGTCTGATCAATTCTATTTTGTTCTTCCTTCATATCTCTAAGACATGCTTTCTATTTGTTTCCTGTTTGATTTAGAGTTAGTCCATGCTGCCATGGTGCCTTTAATTCAAATCATTTCTTATGTAGTCAACTTGGCCTTTTGATGATGGTCGATCTTGCTCCTTTGACAATTGTTGGTATGCCATTCACATGTTTATCACATCATACATTGGTTTAGAATGCCTAACAAACATCGGTACATGTTTTGGGGTGTGGCCATCTGTTTCTACCTAAAGGGACATCTCCCATGTAGTCAGGCTCTAGATATAAAGCTTCAAGTGAGTATGGCCCTCTTGACAGGATTTAGTCTAGAAGGCAGAAAACTATTTTGGCTTCGGTGCATCTCCACATCACAACAGAAGATCAAAGGCTGAATGCAATAGTCGCAAGCCACGAACACCGGGTTACAAATTATAGTTTAAAGAAATATAAGGTTTGAATATGGCTAATGACAGGTCTGAGTATGACAGAATGCTAAAATGATGATGTAATAAAACATGTATGTAAATACTCTGAATGTCTGCATCAGAAAATGTATATTTTACAATCGAGTAGTATTTAGCAGTGACAATGGGGATAGGCTTTCTCAGCCACCACATTTACTAGTACCAGCTGGTTTAATGGTTTCGGGTGCGATGTTAATGTGGTCTAACTCCTGAAGTAGTGCTCGGATGAGAACATCATGACGATCCTTCGCATACTTTGGCAAGAACCAGTTTAGGGTAATCTGCAAATGTGACAACCATACTTAGAGATTGGAAACCATTTGTTTGCAAGACAAAAGGCATGAGACACTCACATTGGTAGTTTTACCACACACGATTGTGTCTACGAACTTCTACATATAAGCTGTAACATAGAAGCCGCATGATTGCCCATCTGTATGCTGTGGACACTTATGAATCTTCACAATTAGTGAAGGGTTTTGTCCATGCTTCAAGAAAGTGGGACACGACACACAACCGCATCCCATAGTGAGGATGTGGAGCTTGCTAAAGACCAGATCAACTATGTAGCAAATGAATGAAAAAAGTTGCTTACATGGTATCAAATCTACTCAATATACTTTAATAAAAGCAGATGTGAAACACAAAATACCTCTTAAGTGTAACTATGTCAACATCAATGTCCTCGGCAGAATTGAAGATCTGAATATTTATGGTGTTCTTACTCTTAGTAAGAGTTATGTTGAAGATGGCCAAAGAGTGATGTTCAGTAACAACACATAGCATTGGAATCATAATCTATCTGCACTTGAGCCAATTTATCCCGGAAGAGCTCCCTTTACAATATCTCTTCCATGCTCGGAGGCTGCCATAGATTTATCTTTTTCGCTTGCCTTGCAGTGTGCTGTAAATTCCATGAAGCTGTCCGATGGGAAGAACCAGACATCGGCCTTCTTATATGCAGGAACACAGAGCTGCAGGTACCTATAACAAGTTGAAAAAGATGAAATTACTAACATGACACATACATACAAATGAATAAGTTCAAAGTTCAATACCTGGCATACATATCCACATACCGGTTGGAAAATTTTTCAACATCCATGTCTAGCACCTCTTGTTCAAATAGGCAACACTCCATTTCAGGCAAAGATGCAAGAAAGATCCTTGCCTTCTTCAGCTTCAGCATTCGGTTCAACCTTCCTACCTCATCGGACCGGGGAGATGCAACCCGGAGTAGTCGCGTTGGGTGATACCATGGGATTACGTCTCCGACAAGTTACAGTCACGACAGAGTCTGATTTAGCCGATCTACAAAGTATACAGATGATGGAGTGGTCAACCCGAGCCATTGTCGCCCAAGTCATTGCCATAACTCGGTCTGTTCTATCTAGAGGCTCCCATCCATCAGTCGACTCCCCCTTGAGTCTGAGCCTTGGGTAGGAGCCTCTATTTGAAGTATTTGATGCATTTGTTGTATTGTTGTATACAATGACATGGATGGATGGATTATCACTACCCTTCGAGGTAGTTTATTGTTATTGTTGCCAGTGCTTATGTTGTATATTTTGCTTCCGCGGACATAGGGACCCCTAGAGGACGGGACGGAATGACACATCTGTGTCTTCTACTCGATAGTCTGGCCTTCAGGCGGAGTTAGACAGAGGGCCCATACGACGGGTGGCCATTGGATGGGGAAGGTCCTTTGATCAAATAGAGCGCAAGGAGCGTCACAAAATTCCAATCTAAGTGTTTGTATGTTTGTCAGGTACTCACACATAGTGCAGACTTTCTAGTGCCATTTGCGAGTATCTTAATCGTATTTAAAGCCAAGAAATTTTAGAAAAGTTAATAAAACTTGATAGCCAGATACAGATGAGCTCAAAGAATCAACACATCACCTTGGGAGATGATGGCCAATAAACTACATTACTTTAACTGCCAAAAGAATGAAGCAAAGAAGTAGAATTATAGCTCAATATCAAGATTCAACATTCTTACTTCGAATGGAAGAGCAAATACGAGGGAAAAACAACTAGAGCCCAAGCAAAGATTCCATTCAAACACTTCGGGAAGTTCCCTCAAGCAGAAGATTGCTCGTCCAATATAATGTCATATTGAGAGAAGACGCCTATCACGTCAAGATCAGTACCATTCCAGCATGTAGGTTTTTGTACAAGGACATCTTCAGGATGCAATTCTAGCTATTGTGGCAGCAGCAACACTTGACAGCCTCACAACACGAGTGTCCCTGACAATAAAAGGAGGAATGACCAGACATCTTAAAAACTTCAACGCGACCTCAAGCCGAAAGACGTCAAAAAGTTCTTCAGGACGGGCAGACATCAATGTTAGCCCTTTGGGCTAATCACAGGATACATAGGCATTGGTGGCATGGGCCACATATATGTATCATATTGGACCCCACGATCTATGACCCAGGCATAGATCTGTGTGGTAGGTGAGATGTCAGTTAAGGTTGGGGTTTTGCTCTACTATTTAGAGAGAGCATTTCTCCTCATTGTTTAGGCTTTTGCTCAGGTTTTGGACCACCTCCTTTTGGAGCATGAGTATGGTTCTGTTTTGTCCACTCTTTGCATTTTTTCTTCTTCTCGAAGTCTCTTTCCACCTTTTTTCGTTGATTCATGAGCATTTGTGGCAGCCTTATAGCATCCGGCAGTCATGGACTGCTGCTGCAAGGTGGGCCAATAAGTGTGCACAGGAGGGGCAGATGGAGTGGACTACCCTAGCTATTGTTCTATGCCAGCCAACGCCATTGTCGTGATTTCGTCTATTGTCATCCAGAGATCCTGATCTTCAGTTGACCCCCTTGAGTCTGGACCCAGTGTAGAATCCTTATTTATGATGTATTTTCCACGTCATGTTGGTGTTATATTTTTGTTCATATTGATGATGTATGGGCCACCCTTCGTGGTGATGTATTACTTTATGCATATTGATGCTGGTGCTAACATGTATGTATGCTTCCACCGCATAGGATGTCTCATAGAAGGCGTTGGATGCTTGACACCTCCGTGCCCTCCACCGGAACACTTGGCTATCACAAGTGGTTTGAGTTGGAAGGAGGCCTTCCCTTGGTGATTGAGTTGCCATGGGAGGGGAACTTTTCGTATTTATACAATGGGAGCTTCGTATAGATTCGGGGACGTCACAATGGTATACGAGCCATGATCTTGGTAGACTGGATCATAACATTGGCCATTTCTTGATTAGGAAATCAGAAGTTTGTGTGGGAAGAAATTCCCGCGTACCTCACCCTTGACCTCCTACAGCCCATTGAGTAAGATATGGCGGGGCCCTGCCCGACCAGTACAGAACTGAGATGATTAGGAGGATCACAGCGAAGGAATGCCATGCCCAACAACACAAGTGGTCCGAGTTAGATGGAGAGCCTTCCCTTGGTGATTGAGTTGCCATGGGAGGGGAATTCCTCGTATTTGTACGATGAAAGCATTATATAGATTCAGGGAGCGACATACCTATACTCAAAAGAATGGGTTCACGTAGCATAGAGATTTTCCATGTCTTGCATCCTCTGCTGATATAGCAATTGTTATTTATGGTTCAAGAGAGAGTGTCAAGCCAATTGAGTAGATTGGTAAACACTATGAGATATTGGGATCATCATACATAAGGTTAAACAGAAGCATCTTTCAAATATGGGGATCCCAGATACATATTTAGACCCACTAAAGAAACTCCCATAAATGCTGAATAGTCCCTCTCAATCTTGACAATTACAATAGTCTGTGACTTTCGATTATACTTTTATTATAAACTATCTTTTTGTTCTTTGCTCTTGTTTGTGTGATTTTTTCCCTTTTTTTTTTGTTCTAGATACATTATTTGAGTGCCCTTACAGAGGCTCGGGACCTCAAGGTATATTCTCAACCCTTCCTTTGCTCATGGTTTTACTCCAGGTCCAACTCCTAGAGAGCACGCATATCATATTATATGTCCATGTTGCATTATACATACTTGAGGTTCTAGATGCGTGCTTCATTTGCTAAGCCATCAGCAGTCACTATGAACTTTGTTGTACAAGCTTATTGTGATTACTGATTGTCTAGTATGATCATCACTGCAAAGGGTTTTCTCTTAAAGAACTTTTGAGGCTTGGTCCTAGCGGTAGTGGTCTTAGGCATTTGATTTGATTTGAATTGATTGACTATGTATTCTTCACAAAATCTATGTTTTTTTGGACCATGCACTATATCACTAACAAGGCATTGGCAGTTTATTGCACCATGCACTATATTGCTAACAAGGTATTGGCTTTCACCATGTATTTGTACAAAATTGTGTACGAATTTGGTGCATACTGAAATATAGGGTCAACCATGCAGTATTTTTTATTTTTCTTAGAAAACTTAGGTATTGAATTTATGGAATCCAAAGGGGTGGCTCGGATTGCCAGCATATTATAATTATTCCCTGACCATACAACAGGATTTAGCCTCAAAGAACCTTGGCATAATTACAACCCTGGCGTAATTACAATAGATGCAGGCAGTTGACTGAATGAAACTAACTAACAAGATTGGTAGATGGTTAAGATTGGTAGGTGCATTTAATTTTGATCCAATCCCCCTTCTTTCATCCACTTGGCAATACAATTTAAATTGTGCAACATATGACATATTCAAACCATAAATCTTTGAAACCACACCAGTTTTGAGAGTGCAAATTGCTTTTGGTTCATAAACAACCGTGAGACGAAAAGAACACCACAAAAACCACTGCCCTGCCACAAAGAGCAATCTCTGTGCGCTAGCAAATGGAAGTTGGGTCTCCATTTTTGTTTGAAGTTCAATTTGGTGATGCCATGTGGCAATCTGTCTAATCCGAAATGGAAGTTGGGGTTCAAAAATGAACGGAATCTAAAATAAATGACAAAAACGACAAAAAGTTAGACGACCCAACTTCCATTTTGTTGGGGAATGGCATAGGGTCCCCCCTTTCCGGTTTGGAAGGGACCCCCTCCCAGCTAACGCCGGTTGGGGGGCCCCCCTTCCAAACTGGAAAGGGGGTCCCTATGGCATTCCCCAATACATCTTGTTTCATGTTTGTTGGTGCACCCTATGGCATTCCCCAATACATTTTGTTTCATGTTTGTTGGTGCAGATGTATAAAACCTTAGAAGCTAGGCTAGCAGCATCAGTTTTAGATGTGTCATGGCAATACCTGTATTGAGCCATTGGAAGCACATCTTTTAATCCATGGGCAATGGTGTTTTATGATTTTTTGGAACACGAGGTTTTGATCCAAAAGCCCATGAAGTTGTGAAACGATTTTAGAACCCGAGGTCCTCCCATAAGTAAGGTTCAATAGACCCAACAATTATGTTTGTGTTGTCTAGACCCAATAATTGTGATTCTTTTCTTAAACAACGTGGCTTTAAACTGTTTATTGAGTTTTCTTTTCTTTATTCAATATCTAAATATTTAATTTAAAAAAAATAATATTATTATAAGAAACGAGAGAGCATGGTAGCTCAACGGTAGAGCCCTCCTTGCAGGAGATCTGAGGTTCAAGTCCCCAGCCCCCCATCCTAACAGCCTACAATTTTTTTAATACTATATACATGGCGTATAATACGCATGTGACGTCACTAGAAAAAACAAAGCTGCGGATGAATGCTGTGGAAAACCTTTGTTGCGATGGCAGACAGGCCGGATTCGGAAACCAGACGGAAACGATCTGGTCTAAAGGGTAGGCCGGATTTAGAGACAGACATAAACGATCCCCCTTTAGGGTTCGTAACTAGGGTTCTGGAATCTTATAGTGTGTTTTGGCAGAATATTCCCCGCTAAATAGAATCGCATTTATATGCATGCATGGATAAATCAAGTTTTGTTTTTTAGCACAAGGAGTTTCTTCTTTCGCAAACCATTTGGATGATTTTCTAAATGTGTGGGTCTTTTCTTTTACACATCATGTTGCTAGAACAAAAAGCAAAGATTCGATAATTTATTGCTGTGACGAATGTTATTCGCGTGTAAATGAAGAATAACAACGGGGATTGCATCTTCGAGTCTTTAATTTCAAGTGTCAAAGGAATGCTAGAGCATGCGACCTGCTAAAGCAAGGTATCTTACTCATTTTGAGGTTTTTATATGTGATAATGCTGTGGTTAATCATTACTTCGAATCATTTGTGCTTAGTGGGTCGTCCATGTTCAAATTGGTTGGCTTGAAACCTAGGAAAAAGTTAAAATTGCAGTGGTTTGGTATAGCATGGGTCTGCAGATTGACTTCTTGCATTACATACTTGTCTCGTGTTATTTGGTTTATAGCTCCTTTCAATGACCACATGTTAATGCTTATTGAGTGCAAATAGCTTCAGGTGGCATTTGCAGCCCAATCTAGAGAGCAAAGACAAACAATGTTACCCTAGTCTCTGATTATCAAACATATGACAAATTATGCATTTACTAATGCATATTCGTCTCTGATTACAAACATATGGCGTTCCTGGCACATATACCAACACCCTCCCTTTTTAATCAAGAAGATGGCAAATTATGCATTTACTCATGCATATTCTATTTTGGTATGGTGCATCTATAGACAGATAATCAAAGATCTTTCAAATCTTCTTGCAATTGAAGGTCTAGATTAAGATGTACAAGTTCTTAAACACCAATTTTCTTAAACATTAGGATGTAGAGTGGGGCTTGAAGGCTAAGGTGATGAAGAGGACCTCTTCCTTGGTTTCTAAAGGAAGCTTATCGTTCATTTTGATGATCATTTCTTGAAGATGTTTCTCCAATAGATCCTCCTCCTTCTCCTCTTCCCGTGAAATTTTGTTAATTTAAAGTTTACCACATTCGAATGGATTCAAGAGTGATGTGTACTTTAGATGAAGATGGGTGTGCTTGATGAGGAACAAGGCGTTTGGCTAAATTTGTGATAAGATACTTGTTGCCCTCTTGAAATTTTTACTTACGTAGAAGGACGTGCCCTCTTGAAATTTTTCCTTATGTAGAAGGAACAGGATAATGGAATTGAAGGTTAGTATCACTTTCTCTTTGGTCATGGTTTTTACTTAGACATCTTTTCTTCCCCACGGATCAATGGTGCGCAAAGTCCATTGTCTGCACTCATTTTGCATAGGTGTGTAGTAAATTTTATCATACGTTTACCTTCGCATCTCAGTTTTTTGTTCTAATGAATTATGACATGGATGTGTGTGCCAGATGGGGATGAGAACAACTGCATGGCTTCATCCACGATTTTTGAGGCTGGAAATTCTTAGAAATAAAGGTAAATTTCATGAGGAGGCAAATTAATTGGAATAATGGATGTTCCATTATTTTTGCATCTCCAGCTGTGTTGAGATTAATATAACTAGACTATAGAAGCAAGGTTATCCATTCTGAGAGTGGTTGTAGAAAGCTCAAGGAAGTGCAAGATCTAACAAGTGCAGCAGCTTTAACGTCGATTGGGGATTGATATTTGCCAGAGCTGCAAATCTTCCATTCCTCCTTGAGGTTGCCCCAATTCTTAGGCCCCTTTTCGCCGTCAGAATAATCATACTCTGCTTCAATTAAACGCATACATGTGAGAAACTGAGACAAAGTAAACCGAAGATTATTTATGTGCAAACCTTCTGCAGATCTAACACTGGAAGCCAAGGCCAAAATAAGCATACACAATGGAAGAGCAGCCATCGTGAAATTTCAAGGTGGAATACTGATACAAGTTTATAATTACAAGGTAGAAGTAGAAGTTCCCTTATCCTAAGTCCATTTTATAGGGAAATATTTGTCAACTTTAACCACGTTTAAGCTTATTGCCAATTTTGAATTGATCAAGTTTGTGAAGATTGCGATTTCCAAGTAGGTCCACATTACATCATTTATATATTCGCTTACATTCCAAGCCCACCTCATGCTCTCCAGTGGGATAATCAATGTTGCAATGTAACTCTTATCGTAGGATATTTACTTCTGGTGTATATTTCATCACATGATTTCCTCGGCTTCTACCTCACACCAGGTCTACAAAAAAAAAACCACATTGGAACGAAGTTTTTACATTTTATAAAACCAACTGCGAACACTATTATATAGCTTGCATTTATCTCAGCATAAAACCTTTCAACAATAAGATATATAGATTTTTACATCCACAGAGACCCCAATGGGCCATGGAACGGTTACAGAGCAAAGGACATAAGCCCACATGAAACCTGGGGACTAAGCCCCATCCCCAAAACATGACAAAAGTTTTAAAAGGAAAACGAAACAAGAGGGGGAAGCAACTAAAAGTGACCCAACTAGGGGTTTTGAGGCCATTGGTAAAAAATAAGTGCTGCTCATTCTCATCCGCAATATACCGCCCATTTTTTTTAAAGGCCTCGCCTCTCGAACCTTGCATAGCTCCTCATATCGCCGAGTTAACTGAACTAAGGAGGGGTCATCTTGTAGCGAAAAGTAAGTGCCCTTAAGGTGACTCCCATGCTGCAGCACATGCAGCCAAACTTGCATGGTTAGTTTGGCCGCTGAGTACTTGCTCTTCGTGCTGTAAAAGTCCTTGGGCTCCGGATGTGCATTGTATGACTGATGGCGAGGAAGCACGAGTAAGGCGTTTTGATGCCATTGAAAGTTCCAAGGTCTCTAGAACCTATACCCAATGCGCCAAGGGCAAATGCACGATTCCTATAATAACGAGCGAGGACTAGATCATCTAAAACTTGGTGCGAATTATAAGTTGGCCACAATTAATTAAAATCATTGAAAGCCAAGTCCTTATCTAATTCAGTGCATTCCAACCACCTTCTTTGCGTTATAGTAGTCCTTAATGCAAGGGTTCATGTCTAGATATTTCTGCACCCTAGACATACGATGTATGTATATGTCTGAAATCTAGCTGACACATACACATGTGCTCTACATAACGAGAAAGCATTCCTTTTGTCCAGGTCTTATATGCAATATATAGATAATACTCGTGGTTAACCTTGCAACAAGTAGCCTCATGTATGTAAAGCCCATAAGCTTATTACACATAATAATGGCCCTAAAGGTTCGCAGAGTGGGATCCTTTCTGAACCTCTTTTGTAGAACCAGAAAATCTCCACAAAGAAACAAAAACACTGAATAATAGAGCAAGCGCCATAGCCGCTCGGCACTAGAGGATGCAAATAGGCCAGCGCCATAGCCATCGAGCCGCATGCACGTCCAGCACCATCGCCAAACCTCCACCGAGAAGAAAAAACTACTGGAAAAAAATTGCTCCCCCTTTCAATGTTGTGGGGGCATGGTCATTGGTCCCACATTCCGGTGTGGCCGGTGACCCGCTCCCGGCTCCGCCGGTCGCGGGGTCCCACCGGTCCACACCGGAATGTGGTCCCAATGACCATGCCCCCATACATCAGGCCCTGCAATACTAACCTTTAACCTCATTAATACTTGCAAAGTATCTCAGAGTAGTTTCCGTTCAGCATGGGATAATCCAAGTTGGGCGTGCTTTGCTTGACATCTTCCATCATTTTCGGAACAGAGAAAAACTGCCCGGTAAACACATCTAGTGAAGAATCTTTTGCATGGCTGATAATAATGAGAACTTTGTAGGTTTAAACGAAGGGAACCATAATTGGAATCATACGTCAAGAGAAATGCAAAGAGACTTGAATATCCATCAAACAAAAATAAGCTACGGCAGGGAACTTCTGCAAGGTATACTGAGGGATTTTTCTAACTCGATATTGGAAATTAGATGTATCAATTAAGTTGATGTGTGGCATAACTTGCTAGTCTCTACGTTGGTAACCAGCATCAAAGGGAACCAATACAACAATTTTTGCAAACTGAACTTTTCATCTAGTTGTTCCCACTTGTCATGTATAGGGGTCTAAAAACATTTGAGCCTCCGAAACTCCAAACTATTGCCTTGGACTTTGACAAGTCTTTTCTTGCCCTGATCTTGCGTTCTTGCCCTTGCCCTGATCTTGCTGCTTAAGCAGCATGCTTTGTCCACTCAATAAAGTACAAGATTCAAGCATGTCAAGGTTTGCATTTTCAAAATGATTGCAAATAATATTTGTATTGGAATTAGCTTTTGGGCGAATCTCAATCATGAATGGATGCTTCTTAGACACCTTAATAAGTTGTAGACCGACTGCTCTTGTCACTCTATACGATCCTATTAACATATTCTGCCATCATGCCTTCTACTTCCATCTTTTCTGGAACAGCAATAGCAATACTTCATGGGCTGCAAAAGCAGAGTGCCGTATCCTAGAACTGCGAAGAACATATCGTAAATATTTCAGTTAAAGCTCGAAATATTATGTAGGACTTCAAGTACTTTAAATGCCAGACATATAGCACTTCGGGTATTCCTTAACAAAGAAGTGCACAACATGGGTAACTTTTTAGATATCTAAAAATCTTATCACACTTGCTACATGTGACATTTGAAAAGCGCAAAAATCTAGGGAAATCCTGCAAGTACCCATCTTATCAACTCCTCAAAAAATTGCTCAAACTTATGTTCTGTAACTTCTTTGTCATTCGCATATTTTGAGATTGAGACATGGATTATTTCTCTCCAGATTTCACATCCTTATGATTCCAGGATTGTAGTTATGGAGTAATACCAAAGACTATTGACAACTTGCAAGGCAAATGAATCTATATAAAATTTGCACTAAACAGACATCACGGAGGCAGAGGTAGAAATGCTGAATCTAGAAAACTCTTGCAAGAAAGAGGAAGATACTACAGGATGGCTTGGAGTACATGTAATAGTTCTAAAAACCTATGTTTTGTGCAATAGAACAGCCCAAATCTCAGTAATAATGTAAAACAAGAAGTAGGTCATTAGATGCATATCTGCATCCATATTTCTCTAAAATCTGGAGCCGCGGTCAGGGAGGTGCGTTTCGTTCCCCTTCCATTTCTTTAATTTAAAGAGAAAAAAACATTTCGAAAACACCGAAGGCGGAAAAAATGAAGGCCGAAACAAGAATGCCTTCAGGGAAGACGCTATTACCTCTTACTCTTGCCAAAAAAAGGAAAAGAAAGCCAAATGGTTCCTGCATTACAACAATGTATCTTATAGCCATTACCTGCACCATTGCCAGAATGAAAGCATTATCATTAACTGCATCCTTGGTCGTGCGCTAGTCTGGAAGTTCCACTGCATGCAAATACTAAAAGGCCGAGTATGATCGAAGAGAGCATAGTCAACAGGGGAATTTTCGTACGATTAAGCCAGGGATTTTGTATTTTTCTAAGCCGTTGATGCATAAATGTATAGATCTGACAGTCAAAGAGGAATTAAGGCCCTTTTTCCACCGCAGTCTTATTTTATGGCTGTCACATAATTATAAGACACCCTTTTGGGCTCCATGTCATACTTAAGACATGTCTTAAAAAAACCAGTTTTCCATTACATTATTATAAGACACGTCTTATTGAAATAAGACGTGTACACTTTTCCACTACACAAAAAGATTGATAGAAGAAGATAACAAAACCATTGAATAGTATCATTGATAGCAAAAGCAATTGGTTAACAATAGCAAAACCATTGATAGCAAAAAGATAGCAAAACCATTGATAACAAAACCAATTGATTAACAATAGCACAATAGTAGGCAAATCTGAATAGTAGAACAGTGGGAAAATCTGCTGACAGTGGTAAAATAGTACAGTGGGCAGAATAGTAAGGTTTAACAAGATTTTCCACAGATCTTCCACAGATTTAACAAGAGGTCGGATTTTCAACAGATAGTAGAAAGAAGAGGTCGGATTAACCACAGATAGTAGAAACAAGAGGTCGGATTAACAAGCAGGATTAATAACAATCCGAAACAAGAGGTCGGATTAACAAGCAGGCAATAAAGAGGTCGGATTCACAGATGGGTTCTATAGCCCCTGCCATAACGATTTGGCCCTTATTATTGTCGTTAATGGAAAGGTTTAGAATCGCAGTCACTGCAAGCTCCTGTGTCCTTGAATCCTCCACAGAAAGCAGGCCAACCAAAGGAGGAATGGCCCCTGCCTCGGCAATACAAGCCCTATTTTCAATGCTTCTTTTTGCCAACATACGGATAGCAGCAGCTGCTTCCCTCTGAACTTCCAGCGGATTCAAAACAGATTCCAGAGCTTAACAGAGTTCGGATTCCAGAGCTCAACAGAGTTCAGATTTTCAGAGTTTTCAGAGTTCGGATTTTTCATAGACCCACAAACTCGCTACAAATACCTTACCTTCTACAAACTTGATCTGCAACACCAATTTGTTTCCCGATCCAAGCTTCAATCCGGCCTCTTCTGCTTCTCTGCTTTATTTCTGTCAAACTTTTCTTTACGACACCCGAATCATGCGGCAGAGAAGCTCGCCGATTGGATGGAAGAGCACACCTTATTTTGTGGCGGGGGATTTCCCCCGGAGTAAAATGAGACTCTGAAGTTGTACGGACGTCATTTAAGACATGTCTTAAAAACTTCTGTGGAAAAACAATAGTGTCGTATTTTCTTATGTGGCCCAATCACGGCAACCGAATTATAAGACAGCTATGCCATGGAAAAAGGGCCTAAGCTGCCTGTAATGAAATGTGGATGGGCTAAAAATTTAAGAAATGTTGTATAGGGGTAGGCAACCTACTAAAACTAGCAGTAGGACAGGCTTGTGACAAAGGGTAGGATAGGGATAACAAAGAACTAGCTGAAAGCACTTTTACTTGTTTCGGATAGGAATGATTCTTTTCTTTATAGGAATATTCTTTTCTTTTTGGAAAAAAAGGTTGAAATATGAAGGCAACATTCGAACTACTTTCCTGCACCCCCCTCATTAAAAGTTTCTTCCTTCCTTCCTTCATCAACCGCACTTTTGTGAGACACTCTTAGCATGATAGTTAACAAACTTCTCAAATAAACTCTGAGCTGCAAGCACCCTGGGGGTTGTCCTCACCTTTCCCCAATTACCATGCCAACCTATTGAGCCTCCCTCTTTTAGTTCTGCCTAAATCTCCACCATATAGAAACTAATATACCTAGTATGGTTGTCACTGCACTGCTGTATAAAGTTTTTTAAAAATATTGTGCAACAAGTGATAGAACATATGAACTTGCATGCGAGAGATAGGATTTTTTGAACCTTACTATTGGTGGAAGGTAATTACAAAAGTACACACATTAGAGAAAAGGAATGGAAGAATCACAAAATACACACATTAGAGAAAAGGAATGGAAGAGTCATTTAACGCCTAGAGAATCCAAATGGAAGATACATGCAAGAGGATGAACAAGTAACTATGTGCGTTAAAACCGTAGAAGATTATTCCTATACAAAACCTATAGCTCAAAAGACAAGGACTTGCAATAGCACCATACATATAAGTGCTGCATTTTACTTATGCAGTTACAGCAAAGGAATGGATGCCCGAAATGGTGTCCAATATACAAAAACTGAAGCATTTAAATCAAATATGAAGCAAACTGTCGTCATTGAAGTTACGGTTTTTGTGCAATTGACATCAAGATTTTGTTCCTATCTGTAAGTGTAATTATTATAGGGCAACTAATGGTTCGTTATACAATTTCCAAGAGATGTTTTTGTTATAGAAGATTTTGACAAACTCTTGTGCATTTCCTTTTGCTAGGCAATAAGTATTCTCCCGAGAACAATTACATGCTGACATTGTCATTTAAAACAAATGGTTCGTTTAAGTATACAAAGAATTAAAAAGAGAAATGAATTGAATTCGATTTTATCGCCCACAAAGACCAAATAACCGAGGGACCTAAATCCTGGGTCTTCAAAAGGCATAAAGAAATGAACCCCTGCCTTCACTCTATGCAGGAGTTGTAATTTATTGCATGCATGTAACGACCTTTCATATCTATCATGATATGTTCTATGCTTGACTTGAGAGCAGGATCCACATGGGTTGTATGATGCATATTGCAAGTAATCATGGTGTGAGAACATGACTGATTAGACTAATATGTAAATAATGTTATGTTAAAAGGGAACGAAATTAGAATGTAAGTAGGATAAAAAGAAAGAATAATGATACAATGGATCGCCAAATGAGAATAAATGCAAGCTTAAAGATAAGGATGATAATGCATGGATGATCCTAACAATGGAGACGTGGTTGGATTTGGCCATGCATGGTCTTTGGTGGGGCATTTGATTTATAGCTAGTCGACTTTAGGGTTTTTTTGTTCTATTCTATTCTATGTGGTTCTGTTGTCATGAGATTATCTAATGATAGAACTAGATGGAAAAGGGCAAAATTTTAGAAGATAATATGTCATAAGATTATCTAATGATAGAACTAGATGGAAAAGGGCAAAACTTTAGAAGATAATATGTAGAACTAATTTTAAGATAGTTGTTGTTTAACCATTGTTACAAAGTCTATGCATAATATAACAATCTGGAAAAAAATGTTTCTACAATTGAAGGAAAGGAAAAGAAACAAAATAAAGATATTTAATATCTTCACAAGACATTTTGACAAGGAATCATCCAAAAGTCTCGTAGCAATCTTCGACTTGTGAACGAGAACCCATTCAAGAAAAAATATTTAGATGCGCCATCATATTATTGTTGGAATTATTTTATGTACGATGCTTGAAAGCACGCGTAATTCTAGACCTTGTGTCAGTTAGTTGGAATTGTATCTTAAGGCTTCATAAGACTTGTGGTTCTTGTATGACTCTTATCACTATAAAAACATATGCAAGCTCCATTCAATAAAAGGTGAAGATTGGGGTAAAATATTAACATCCAGTTTACCAAGGTTGTGAGCACATGCAGACTACAGATTGTGCACAAGAAACATCTCAGTGATCTACATGTGTTTCCATTTTTATTTGATTAATAATACTTCTGTATTAGGATATAGATCATGCATTTTTATAAAGATACCAAATTAAAGAAGAGCATACAGATGATGGGCAAAAGGAAGATGATGATCATATATCTTGCCTCCATTGTAGCTTTGAGATTCTAAACCCATTGCTAAAACCATAGTACATTATATATTCTTAAAAAAGAAATCTTAACACGGACGGCTATAGGACTATGAAGGTGTCTTATAGACTATCAAAGACTTGAATACTACAATTTTCAACATGCATGGTCTCTTAATACATCCAAAGCTGCTTTAGAGACCTTGTATAAATGCTGGATTTTTTGCCCTCTGAAATAAGATAAATTAAAGTGCTTTCTATCTTTTGCTAGTCTTCACTCCAACTCGTTTTGAGCTTGGTGCATGTGTAGAAGAAATTAAGATTATAAGGAATATATGGTTGATGGTGTGAGACGCCGTGAGTTGACCTCTGAAATAAGTTGCCATGTGTTGCCCTCTGAAATAAGATGACTTAAAGTTCTTCCTATCATTTGCCAGTCTACACCTCAACTCATTTGAAGTTTGGTGCACTTGTAGAAGAAATTAAGATTATAAGGATTATATGGTTGATGGTAGACTCCATGAGTTGACAATGAGAAAATTTGTCTCTACCATTTGTGGTCATAATGACTGAATGATGCTTATTTGTTTGGCGCAACTATTTGGAATAATGATATTAAAGTTCAGATTTACATGCTGAAGTTTTATCTGTCTACATAAAATCTTTGTTACTTAGCTTGGCATTTGAAACTTCGCATGCAGTTACTTATGAAAATGGTGTCTGACGGGAAGATGATGTTCTACTACTAATCAATTTGTATAGGTGGCTCAGTTGTCATCCAAATTAGCTAATCTAAGGCTAGTAAGCTTTATAACTAAACTTTTTTGTCTTTTGTGTAGCGACCTGCATTTAATTTTCTAGCCATTCTGAAGGCACATGGTGCTCGCACATATGCATCCCTGCTACTTACAATATATTTGTAGTTTGTAAAAGATTCTTTTTCAAGTGTTAGAAGCTTCCTTGCTCAAGGTATGGCAACAAATATTTAACTGGCTTCTAGAGAAACTGCTTTTTATCTTATCCAATTTAGAAACTTTAGATGCATATAAATGTATAAAGGTAATGTCTTCCTAGTAATTCAATATGTTAAGGAGCAGCCAACCATTGGATAGCATAATGGCTACAATCTCATTTGGTAGATTGTAAGACCATTGAAAATGGATTTGAGTAGATGTGTTAGAATTATTATAAGCCTTATATGTTGACGCAGTGGCTATTGTTAGAAGTATCTAACAACATTAATGATCATGTACAGACTTTAAGAGCATTTGCAAATCTGAATATGCTTACAGTGGATCTTACACGTGTATGAGGATCAATCTTGAAGGAAGACTAGAACCTCATGGCGGGATTTGGACATTGAAGCTAGATGTATAGATGTATAAAGGAAAACCTGGAGGGAAGAATTCGAGAAGAATGCAACCAGTTGAGCTCATCTGTGTGCCGTGTGATTCTTGTCTTATTGAAGTCCTATTTGCGACAATAGAGTTGATCTGCAGCTTGTATGACTATTTTGTTTAACAGGGATTTTCATTTAACCTTATTTTCTTCATAGTTTAATTTAGGTATATTCTTATTCAAATCAAAAGGAATATAGCCGAGTGGAATGCTGGGAACTGCTCTTTAATATTGTAAAGGTACTGATTATGGATATCTGCAACATTAGCAAGGTCAAATTAGATTTAATATTTTTAGGAATTAAATGACTGTTTTGTTTAAACAGGGATGTCTCATAATTTGACACTGTAAGTAATAGAGGTGGCATTGGCAAAGGTTGAACTGAGTGCATGGGAAAGATGCCCTAAGCAATGCTAGTGTTGTAGCCGTTGTCATTTGATCTCTTGGCCTTCGATGGAAACAGATGTAAATCCTGTACGATTTTTTTTTAACAAGGTTTGTGTAGATCATGTTATATATTTGTCATGGTCATGCTACTTCATATAAACTAAGCTATTTCTTATAGATCAATCACTACAAGGGCTAATGGGGGTTTGTAACATTTAGATTAAATCCTGGGCTTTGAGGCATCGTAATGGGATCATTGGTCTTTTAAATAAAAAAAATCACAAAGACTTGATTGATTGTAAAGGGATATGGCAAGTTGGAGATTCGCCAGGGATCTGCCATTGAGCAATTAGATAAAGAACCAGAGAGATTTGCCTTTGAGTATATTGAAATACAATTTTTTCATTATCATGCAGTCTAATTCATTTCCCAACTCTTTTATTTTGACCTGGAATGTTTATGTTCTCCTTGCGGCCTATATGTTCTTGATTTATATAAAATTCTCTCTTTTTTTCTTGTGTATAGGCAACAACATGATGTAAGCATGCAAGAAATAGTCTGTTATGCCTCTAAAGTCTGATCTTTTGCTACTGCCATGCGATGGCAACTCCCTTATTTTTTCATGTTTCTAATGTGTTGCCTTTACTTCTAACTAAAGCAGTGGACTTGCAGTTGCTGACTACCTTCGCCAAGAATCCTAGCCCTGAAAATTGAACTTAGCAGTTGGTGTACACAAGACAGAGATAAGCATTCGAAATACATGCCATTACAATCAAATAACACCTTTTCAGAATTATTTTGAAACGAAAGTAACATCAGTTAGATTAACATAAGTTTCGTCTTCTGCTACTGACATGCAAACTATGGAACATGGTTTTTTTTAAATTTAGATTACATTCTGGGCATTGAGGCATCGTTAGTCTTCTAAATAATAAAAAAAAAAATTCACAAATGCCAATTGATTGCAATGGAATATGGCGAGTTGGACATTTGTCATGGATCTGCCTTTGAGCATTTGGACGAAGAACCATAGAGATTTGCCTTTGCGGCATATCAAAGAACAAATTGTTGAATTGTGATGCAGTCTGGTTCATTTCCAAACTCTTTTATTTTGATTTTGGTTGCTTATGTCCTCCTTGTAGCCTTTACTCTTGATTTATATATAGTCCCCTCCCCTGGATCTTCTACTGCTTTGTCTCTTAAGTTTGGTCTTCTTCTACTGACATGCAATGGCAACTCCCTTATATTTTCTTGTTTTCTATTGTGCTTCCCTTACTTCTAACTAAAACATTAGGTTTACAGGTGCTGACTGCCCTTCACCAAGGATCCTATCCTTATAAAACTGAACTTAGTAGGTAGTGTATATAAGGCAGAGCGTTCGAGATACATGCCATCACAATCAGATAGCATCTTTTTAGAATTATGTTGAAACAAAAGTAGCATCACTCAATACAAACAATGTTGATACATATAGAATTGTCTTAATTTATACTAGTTTTTATCTCTGTTTAGCAAGACAAATCGTTCGCTAAATGTTGTGAGGCATGCCAAGAAACACTTGAGAATGATCGGTGAAAGCAACATCAATAATTATCTATTTTAGAAAATGGGCCTTGCATTTTCATTTTTGTTTTATGCGAATGATATGAAACAATTAGTCAAACATTTTCTTTCGATGGCAGTCAGTTAAAAACTATAACTCGTATCCAAGATTTCAACAAGGTTGCTACAAAGTTGATGTTGGAAAGTGATAGGTATATGTTCACTATCTTGTGTTCCCGGGATTGGTAGAGCGGAAGTTTGCCATTTGGCGGGACTTCTTGGGTGTTGTAGATGGTCGGTTTGTACAGCAGTAGAGTTGCAGTTTTTCTGTGAGTGTGTTGTGGTGTCGAGGTATCGCTGTCTCTTTGGGGCAGTTCTCCTTCCTCCTCACTTACCTTGTAACATTACCATTATTTTAATATATTGACGACACAGTTCTTCAAAAAAAAAAATTTATCTTGTGCATGTTGAGAAAAGAAAATTTTCTCTCTTTTGCGGCTCTTAGCCCAGTAATTCTGGAAAGAAGAGTTCTAACATCACAATATCTATCTTGCACTTGTTCCTTACGAGTGGAGACATCATAATATGATATGATATGCTTGTCACAATAGAGTGGCATGGCTATTTTACTTTGCTTATGTGCTTTTATTTTTTTGAAAGGTGATTGCAAAAAATTGTACCTTCTAAAACCTATATGGATAAACCACTATGTAATCTTATTGAACTAATACATGTCTTCATGGACTTGATTATCAGGTTAACATCTCACAAACTTATCTTTCTCTGGAAGCGCTTGACTTTGATTTTTATTAGCAAACTGAATGTTGTTTAAATTCAAAATGCGTTGGCTTATAGGTATGTTGTAAGATATTGTGGATGCTCAGAGTGGATCAGTTATTTTACTCCATGTTTTGATCCAACATGTGAACAATGGGAGGGAATTTGCCAATTGATCCAAGCCAAAGGACCTTCTTGGCTTTGCATATCAGGTGTCAAAGTTTTTTTTATCTGTTGATTACATTCGATATTCAAATTGACATATTTTCTGCAAGGTTTTGCAAGTGGTAGTTGTTGCCATGCTATGGTAGCATGCAAGAGCAAGACACATTCTGATATTCTCATGCTCACACTTTGATTTGAACACAGATGTGTAAGCATAAATCATTGAAGGGAAATGCATCCTTGCACATTGTGAGGCGGAGACTTGAAGGCCAGGGTGAGGACATTCAATAAAGATCACACAAAAGCTAAGGAAGTCGATTCAAGCAACACAATTTCGAAGATTTGAAGACCCCTTGAAGTGTTCTTGGTATGTGATATTTCCGTTTGAGTTCTTGGCATAACTACATTCCATGATCTCCATCTCAAGCCTTCCATATCCTTTGCCATGAAAACATGCCCATGAGACCCCAAGTTCCATGCCTAGCTTTCATTTCCTAAGGCAAATTGGCCTAGAAGATTTTTTCCAGTCAAAACTTCTCTTTCACATGTCATTCACATCAGGCACACTTACCATACCATCACCATCTCATTAAAGCACAAATTTCCACTTGATTTGGTCATACTCATGGTCAAAGATCAAAATTCTCTCTGTAGAAGTCAAATGGTGAGAGAAAGTGCAAAATTCCTAAAGGAAGCAATTAAAAGTCAAAATTTGCCTAGAGAATGCAAATTTTATGTATTGGTATTGAAATTGACCTATGACATCATTCAAAAATGGCCAAGTCATCATATATGTCATCTTCATTGCCATGTCACATCATACACGTGTCACCCCATTGAAATTCTATCCTTTGCAAAGAATGCTTCAATTTGAGTGTCTTAAGTTCATAAGGGTGACATACCATCTTGCCACATCATCATCAACAACTCCACATCATCGTCCACATGTCATGCACATCATCTCCACCTCATCTCATGTTTTGACTAGAAAAAGTATTCATAGCCAAGTTGTTTGACACCTCGTCACCCCTACGTGCCATGTCACCCGCATATTGCCAACTCATCTTGCCTACTTGCCACCTCACCATTTTCATACCCCTTTTTAAAGCCAAAAATGAAAAAACTAGTTTTGCAAAAAACATTACTATCATGGAGAGCATAAAAAAAGATTCCTTTTGCAAAAAAGAAATTCAAAAAATTCATTCATTTGGGCCTTCAAATATGTCTTCTTGGGAAATGTGCCAGACCATGCTATGCAAATTTTTTTCCTATCTACACCCCCCCCCCCCCCCCCGCCCCCCCCGGTGGTATACCCGGGCGTGTGGGGCAGTGGAGGTACCGAGGCCCACGTGGATATAGCACGTATTTTATTAATAATATTGATTTTTTTCTGTATTTATACCTTGGTCCTCCTTTTCAAAATTGGCATGTGGGATATTTCGACCTTTCTTGCTAAGAACCCTAATCTTCAAAACTGCCAAGATCCAGCAAATCCACCTTGATCGACCCCCAATCATTACCCTAAGAGCTCGGATTGGCCTGTAATACACCAAGAACCTATCAGATAAGCTAAAAAACAGAATTCCGGCACGGATTTGCCAAGAATAGCACTAAGCAGGGGATTTTAAAAAGGGGAAAAGGGCTCTGAGTAAAATTCGAGGGCTTCGAGGCGAATAATGCAACAAGATCTTTGAAGAAAGACCGGTTATGAGAGTTCAAGCTTGGATCAGCCTTCCTATTGCTAGATTTTCATGAATTACTGACGATTTCTGAAGAATTACCTGACTGTATACCTTGTTTAATCTGTGCCCAAGACTTAGAGCTTGGGATCCTTATTTGCTTGCTGTGTGAATCTGAATTGAATGAAAATTCGATCCTTGTTGACAAATTTGTGAAAGTTTCCTGTAGACTTTGTGTCTGATATCATATCTGTACAACACTCATTCCTTGCATACTAGCACAAAATGAAAATAGCAGAGTTGTTGCACATAAGCATCTATAACATAGGTTCATAATGGTTAAAGTGTCTGCATAATCAACTGGTAGAAATTTGAGCTTGCACTACTAGACCATTAATCTGTCCTGGGCACCCCATATTTACATCTTGCTCGAGTGATCTGTATCTTATCATTTGCATAAGCTCTATTAGCATTGATATTACTCAGAAAAACAAAAAAAGATACATTCGAACATCTAGCAATTCAAGATTTGCCTGCTGTTCATAGTCTGTGACTGACAGTCAAACCTAAAATCAAATTTTCCAAAAATTGGCATATCTTTCTGCAAAAAGCATTCTTAACCCTTGTATGCAGACATATTAAAAGGGGATTCAAGCATCAAATCCTAAAAAGGAACTGCCTTGATCGAGTTAGAAAATTTGAGTCTCTGCCAGGGACATTGACCAAAAATTGACCTGGTCAGAAATGCATTTTTTAGTGACCTGCTCTAATCAGAGTCTGTCTTACTTTATACCCAATATCCTTCAAGATCTTGAGCATCATTAACATCAGGAATCATGAGTAAACTCGCTCTAGTTTGCATCTGGCATCTATTCTTGCTAGGCAGTGTAACAGTTCTTGGCTGCACCGGAGCCACAAGCCGCATCAATCACACCTTCCTCCGCTACCCTCGGAATCCCTGATTCCCCCACGGTGTTGAGAGCCTTCCTAAGGCTCTGATAGATGCAAGCAATCAAGAAAAGGGTTTCAGATCAGTCTACTGTGGCAAAACCGTGATCCAAGCCCCAAATCTTCAAGATCCTTTATAGGGCACCAAATGGGCAGTTTAATGGCTTATTGGAAAGCCAACAGGCCGAAATGGTGATTCGAATCACCTCCCAGCTCCCTAAGCCCTTCCAGGGCATGAATCGACTGCCCAAAGGGCAGATCCGTTGGCTGCCTGCGCTAAGGCCATGCCTCGAAGGCTTTTGGATGACCCATCCAATGGGTAGTTGCCACCTCATCACTTAAAAGGGGTTTTTGTTAGCATAGCTAATGTTTTATTTGTATTGCCCCTTCTTGCCCCATTATGTTTATAACATACCTCCCCCTTTTAAATCCTTGGTCCCCAAGGATTGTGGGTGTATGTGCATTAGAAACCCTTTCCCTGGGTCACTCCGTGGCCACGGTTTCTTCATCTAGTCCCTTCGGAAACCCGTTCCCAGGATCACCTTGTGACCATGGTTTCGTAGCTCATAGTTTTTGGATGTCCCTACTTGTTATCCCTGATGCAAGTCCTCAAATTTTACTAGGTAACTATCCTCCTATTCGACCCTTCTAATCTTTTCGTGGCCTCCACGGGTTTCTGGATCAGATGAGGATTTTGCTGCACATACTCTTCACTCTCCCATGTGGCCTCGGAGAGTGATTGACCTCGCCACAAGATCAAGTATTCTGCAATATTTCTATTGCGCAGTTTCCGAAAGCAAATGTCTAGAATCGCCTCAGGAGTTACCTCAGAGCTAAGGGCTAGGGGTATTGTCGCTGGAGCAATCACATTGTCCGTGGACAATATTGCTTTCTTGAGTTGGCTTACATGGAATACAGGATGCACTCCTATTCCATCTGGGAGCTCCAACTCATATGCTGTCTCATTGATCCTTCTTAACACTTTGAAGGGTCCAGCATATCGGGGCGTCAATTTGGGAATCTTTTCCTTGACTAGTGGCTTCAAGGTCCCAACCTTGAGTGCCGAGGGGTAGACTATTCGTAAGAAGGCATACTCACCTTCCTTGAAGGTTACCTCTCTACGATGTTTGTTGGCATTCAGTCTGGCTCGACTTTGAGCCTTCCTTAGGTTTGCCCTACACTGATACAATATGGCTTGCATATCTTCCAACATATGGATAGCCGCATCAGTTTTTAAGGCTTGATTAGTCCCCGTATATGACCTTGGGTTTCTACCCGTCATTGCCATAAAGGGGCTCATTTTGGTTCCTGTATGGTATGCATTGTTGTAAGCGAACTCCACAAAGGGCAAATATTCCTCCCACTTGGACTGTTTTTCAAACACAAAACTTCTTAACATATCCTCCAGGATCATGTTAATTCGTTCGGTTTGTCCATCAGTTTGAGGGTGGTTTCCACTACTCATACTGAGGCTTACTCCCAGCCCTCTCATGAAATCTTTCCAAAAGTGCCCTGTGAATTTGGAGTCTCGATCGCTCACAATTCTTCGTGGCAGACCAAACATAGGGTACACAACCCGTAGGTACTCTTTGGCCACATCCTGTCCAGTAGCATCACCCCGTAATGCTAAGAACTTTGCATACTTTGTCAGACAATCGACCATCACTAGCACTTGAGTGTGTTGTCGATTGGAACGTGGGAGTGCAACTATGAAATCCATACTTATGCATTCCCACCTTTCCAAAGGTATGGGCAACGGTTGTAATAGTCCTGGCATTTTGCCATGATCTGTTTTTACCGCCTGACATACCTGGCACTGTGATACATAAGATTTTACATCTTGTTTCATACCAGGCCAAAAGAATTGTCTTTTAATCAATTCGTATGTCTTCCACTCCCCCCCGTGCCCTGCTTGCGGGGTATTATGGAATTCATACAGAATCTCCTTCCTAAGATTCTCTACTAAGGGAACATAAATGCGTCCCTTATAGAACCATAAACCATCATTTTGCGTCCAGAGAGAACCTTCTCTTTTGGTTAGATCTTGATCCTTCTAATACAAATCCCTGATTTGTTGGAAGCGATCCCATTCTAGAGATGCCATCCCATTAATGTATTTTATTCTGGAAAGTGCATCTGCAACTGGGTTATCTTTCCCAAGGATATGTCGAATTTCAAAGTGAAACTCGTGTAAGAAATCTAACCAGCGCGCTTGTCTGGGACTTATTTCTGCTTGACTTTGCAGAAATTTCAATGGTTTATGATCAGTGAACACAATAAACTTGCGTGGCTCCTTATTGGTCCCTGACCTTAAGTAATGCCGCCAAGTTTTTAAGGCATGAACTATAGCCAACAACTCTTGTTCATATGTGGCATAATTCTTTTCTGCCGGGTTTAGTTTGCGACTCTCATAAGCCACAACATGCCCTTGTTGCATTAGAACTGCTCCCAGAGCTTGTCCACATGCATCCGTGTAGACTTCAAAGGGCAAATTTAAATCCGGAATTTGTAGAATTGGTTCACTTGAAAGTAAACCCTTGATTCGTTCAAAGGCTATCTTTTGTTCCCTTCCCCATACAAAGGGTTGACCTTTCTTAAGTAGGTCTGTAAGGGGGGTAGCCACCTTTGAAAACTTTGGAATGAATTTCCTATAATAAGGTGGCTAAGCCTAGAAAACTCCTTACATCCAGAACATCTATAAGTTCTGGCCATTCCCTTATGGCCCGTACTTTGTCTGGATCTGGGGCCAAACCCTTCTCCGAGACTATATGTCCGAGGTATGCTACTTCCTGTTTCAGAAATTCACATTTGGAGATTTTGGCATAAAGTTTGTGCTCCCTGAGCATCATCAATACCTTTTCCAAATGTTCCTCCTTACTCCTGGAGTAAATCAGAATATCATCCAGGAATATTTGGATAAATTTGTCTAAATACCCTTGAAAAACAGTGTTCATCAGCCGCATAAACGTGGCTGGAGCATTTGTTAATCCAAAGGGCATGACCACAAATTCAAAATGCCCTTGGTTGGTTCGAAAGGCCGTTTTGGGTTCATCTCCTTCCCTAATGCTAATCTGATGATATCCACTTCTTACGTCGATCTTGGAGAAATATTTTGCTCCCACTAATCGATCCATGATATCATCAATTCTAGGCATGGGGTAGCGATCTTTAATAGTGGCTTTATTCAAAGCCCTATAATCGATACACATGCGCATGTTCCCATCCTTTTTCTTTACAAGGATGACAGGCGCCCCAAATGGTGACTTGCTAGGCCTTATGAAACCTTTTTGGAGCAATTCTTGAATTTGTCTTTTGACTTCTTCTTGGCTCGTGGGGATAAGTCTATATGGCTGCCACCGGCTTAGTCCCCTGTTCTAAGTCTATCTCGTCGAGATTTCTCTTAATGGTACTCCTTCGAGTTCTTCCCCTGAACACATCCCTATATTCATTAAGCAACCTCTCAAGCTTGTCATCCTTATCCATAGCATTCATTTGCTTTGAATCAATGGGGGAGTCAAGAACATAAACAAGATATTTTTCATTAATGTTGGAACGGAAACAACGTTTGGCTTGCATAGCCGTTATTAACTTGGGGGAAACTACATAAGGAGTACCCTGAAGGGTAATTTCCTTCCCTCCTTTGGAAATAACTAACAAGTGTTTTTTCCAATCAATAGGAGGATTAACCATTTGAAGCCATTTGATACCCAGTACCACATCAAATCTGGTCAGTTTTGCTAAGTCAAAACTCATTGTTTCCTCATAATCCCCAATGGTCAAGTGCACACCAGCCACCCCGTGGCTCCAATGCTGAACCTGCTTCCCAGCTTCAGTCTCAATTTCATATGGTGCCACTTGAACCAATTGCATGTTTAGTTCTTGTGCTAAGTCTGCAAAAATGAAATTGTCAGTACTCAAGAAGAACAATAACATTTCTATCGTTTATTTTTCCAAGTAAATGTATAACTTGCCCCAAAGTTATCTTCCTTACTTACGAACTGGGCTCTCCGAGCTATGGCGGAGAGTTGCTTGGTTCCCCCCCCTTCGAGATGCTCATGAACGCCTCCCGTAATTCTGCAGACCTCCACACTAGAAGCGTGAGCCAGACCCGGTGACTTAGCTATTACGGGATCGCGGCCGGACCGTGCTTTAAGCGACCCCGCGTCATTTCCGGGTCAACAACATTCAGCGTAACCGATGGTTTGATCGCGGACTGTAAAGAACATAGCGGCAGCTCCGTCACGATACGGATCAGTGCCGGCTTGCGGGCCACCACCGCGATTGGCCCCATCGAAGGACACAAAGGCGGTACCTTTATAAGCATCGGGGAGATGTTGACTGTTGGACACTCATCCTCGAACCCCTTTGGCGCGAGTGCTTCAAGGCCAGCCCAGCCTACAGGGACATCACACCCGGGCAGTGGGAGCGGTACTTAACAGCAGCTCTATGACCCGCCAGGGCAGCGTGCGCCCATACCCCCACGGGATGGCCCCCATTGGTTCTCGTGGGCCGAGGATGTTGAGGAGGGCACATAGCGCTAGCTAATGGGAAGGCGGTGACCTCGATGGTATCGCGGGGCGGAGTTACTCAAGTGGGCGGGGCAGCAGCTTGTGCCCGTCCCTCACTACCACATTCAGCGAGCATTCGCGGGGAGGGTTTCCCAGACAATGGACCCTAGCGAGGTTGTTCCCATTCACAAAGCGGCGACCCACCTTTGTCGGACCAATTACCCAGGACGATCATGAGTCGATTCGGTGTTTGCCAAACTGTTGGGCGGCATTCTCGAGCAGCGGATTGACCGGCCCCGAGGCGGCGGCGGATGTCGCGAGCCCTCACCGGGCGGGCTTTTCGACCCGCCACTCAGCGATTGACCATATCTTTCAGCTGCGGGCCTTGATTGAAGACGGCCGGAATCATCGGTTTGGACTTGTATTCTTTGCTTTGTGGACTTCGCCAAAGGCTTTTGATCTGGTCCCGGGAAAAAGCAATAGGCTAGAACTGCTCAAGCGGGGCTCCGCTGCTGTCGCGAGAATGCCATATCTGAGTTGTATGAGAGTTGTTTTGGCGGGGATGCGGCCGGCCAGGCCAAGCATTCACCGGTAGTATCGGTCCGGCGGTTGCCCCCTCTGCGCCAACACTTTTGGCCTCTACATTGATCGGTTAGAGCCCGGCTTACCGAGCATGGGGATGGCATCACAGCTTTTGCACGGTGTCATCCGCCCGGCTCATCTATCTTGGGGCGATGTTGGCTGGCTTTGGCCCACACCCGAAGCTATCTTGCCTCACCGGATGCCCTAGACACATTTTGTCGGGAGCTCTGAGACATCGGCGTCAATCGGCCAAGACCGGTGGTTCTCATATCCTCTTCCGCGTCACCCCATGCCTCCTGCACTCACATATCGGGGGCGGCTGTGGGCGTCATGCCCACCTACAAAGTACCTAGGGGTGGAGTTCCCCTCCTCGCTTTCTTTGGGGCGTCTATCCGCTTGCGGTGACAAGGCCAATGGAAAGCTTTTATGCCATCTGCGTAACAAATATCACCCGTGCGAGCTATATGATTGGGGACATCGGTCACATCTGTTTCACCGGTCGAGCTTGTCCTTCATGACGGGGTCGAGGGTTTGGGGCCCGATGCGTCTCTTGGCAACACGGAATGACTTGGAGCAGTGCGACGAGGCATTTTGGCACGGGCACTTGGGGTGAAACCTTGAGTCCCCTATCGGTTCTCGCTGAGAACTGGATTCTTTAAAGCTTAGCAAACTATGATAGACACATCGTCTATTTTCGAAAGTGGTTACTATGGGTGATGCTCGGCTCCGCGCCCGCTTACTGTGGCCATGAGTCCGGGCGGCTTAGGGCCCGTTGGAGGGTAAGAGAGATCAGTGGTTAAGCCCGGATGGAACGCGTCTGGAGAACCGAGCGTCTGGTAGGCGGCAATGTGCATCGTGACGGCTGCGGGAGTACCCTAGATGCTTGTTTCCTTGGCAAGCTCGGGACCCCATTGCTCTAGAGCAGGTCAAAATGGCCCATTACAAAGAGCACATCAACCCCGTGTTAGCCGGGGCCCACAACTCTACACCGCGTTCCCGGTGCCCAAAGCGCAGACTCATTGCCTCCATTCGCCGCAGTGCCCACCATCTTCGCGATCGAGGCAGGCGGTGGATTGGGAGCCCGCCGGAGACGAACTCTGTCGGTCTTTAAAGCGGGTGCCATTGAGGATGAGTCTCACACTTTCGAGTTGCCCGGCGTTCGGTCGGTCCGGGCGAATCGCTTCCTTAGTAATGCGGCCGGACGTGCCCTTGCATTTGGCGATGAACACCTGCCGTCGATGCGTGCCACGGGTCATACATCCGGAGGTACTGGACTGCGCGAGGGTCACCTTTGCCCCTCACTTGTTTGTCCGTGACTAGGCACTACGGGGGTGGTGCATGGCAGTATATTGGGATGTTTCTGCATTTTATATGATTAGCACGCGGTTGTCGGTGGTGATTCTTTGCCCACAGTTTTCCCTCGAAAACCCTTCCCGGTGGGGGTTTTTAATCCGGCGATAATCCGGCTTTTTGCGTTTTTTGTATTGGGTCCCATAGACCGATTGGTCTCCGTGTCCAGACGATAAAAGTACCTTCCTTCCTTCCTTCCTTCCTTCAACTTGCTTGGTTGTAGCGGCCATCGCCTTCTTGTCCTTATGGGGTTTTGGGCAATCCCTGGCCATATGCCCTTTTGCACCGCAATTATAGCAAGAAAACGGCTTAGTGGACTTCTTCCCTGAAGAGGCATCCCCTTTGCCTTTATCATTGCTTGGAGGGTTCACTTGCGCTACTCTATCCCTTTTATTCGATCCTCCTTGCTTATTTTCAAGTTTTCTTTGCTTCCATTCTTGGAAGCGACGAGCTTTCTTGCTCTCTTCCTCCCCCTCCTCCCTTGGGGAGCTTGCTAATGTGCGTACTAGGGACATGGCAGACTCAAAATCCCCTGGATTTACCTGCCTAATGTGTGCCCTAAGGTTACGATCTTTAAGCCCATCTTCAAAATAGCTAACTTGCATCCGTGCTAGCATGTCCTTGATCCTTGCAAATACACCTCTCAACGTGTTGATGTATTGCTGTAAGGTGCCTGTTTGTCGGATGCTTTTAAGCTGGATCAGCGCATGATGTTCATCATGGTGAGGGGCTTAAAGAATTTGCAAAAGTCTGCCCAACTATTTATCTCTACTCCTCTCCCCATGAGGATCCCCCACCAAGAAGCAGCAGCCCCTCGCAACTGGAGAGCAGCATGCAGCACCCTGGCTGCATCTCCCTTCTTAGTGGCTCGAAAATAAGTTTCCAACCAGTTAAGCCATTGAATGGCTTGTTCTGCTGACTCTGTGCCACAGAATTCCGGATGATCTCTTTTTTCTAGCCCCTTAACCTCCTCAAGAGACAAGGCTGCTAGAACTTCTACTCCCTCAGTGGGATCATCCATTGTCCTAGTTCCAGCTCCTTGAGCTTGGCTAGTTTGGTTTACAACCATAGTTGGGTTTACATGAGAGGGATTTGCTTGGGTTAAGACCCTTCCCCGGGCTCCCTGAGCCTGGTTAACTCGGGCTCCCTGAGCCTGGTTAGGTCCCCCATTGGCATTGGTGCCCCCTGGGCCCCTTGCCAATAATCGGGCTATGGTGTCAAACAATTTCTTCTCCCTTTCTGCTGCATCGTTAGCTTGCTTGGTTAACTGAACTTGCAAACTCGAGCAATTGGTTAGTGTGTGCTTGCTCAATCTTTGTTTCTGCAACCAGCCCCATTAATTCACGGATTCTTGCTTTGGCATAATCCAATTCCCCTTGAAAGTTGAAGGGATCGGGATCTTCCAATCCTTCCGGTGTGAATGGGGACTCCTAGGCTGCAAGTTCTTCTTCTTGATTGCACACTTGCTGATTATCCAATCCTTCCTGACAGAATTTAGAGGTGAGCTCATCCAATTCCCTCACCTCTTCTTCCGTAGGAGCAAGCTCATCAAGAAGGTCTTCTCCTTCTTCTGGGATAAGAGAAGCCAGACCCATGAGAGGATCTGCTGCCATGATTTCGTTCTCCATATCAGCCCCAAACTCAGGCTCTGATACCAATGTAACAGTTCTTGGCTGCACCGGAGCCACAAGCCGCATCAATCACACCTTCCTCCGCTACCCTCAGAATCCCTGATTCCCCCACGATGTTGAGAGCCTTCCTAAGGCTCTGATAGATGCAAGCAATCAAGAAAAGGGTTTCAGATCAGTCTACTGTGGCAAAACCGTGATCCAAGCCCCAAATCTGCAAGATCCTTTATAGGGCACCAAATGGGCAGTTTAATGGCTTATTAGAAAGCCAACAGGCCGAATGGTGATTCGAATCACCTCCCAGCTCCCTAAGCCCTTCCAGGGCATGAATCGACTGCCCAAAGGGCAGATCCGTTGGCTGCCTGCGCTAAGGCCATGCCTCGAAGGCTTTTGGATGACCCATCCAATGGGTAGTTGCCACCTCATCACTTAAAAGGGGTTTTTGTTAGCATAGCTAATGTTTTATTTGTATTGCCCCTTCTTGCCCCATTATGTTTATAACAGGCAGACTTTTCTCCCTTTAGGGATTGAGCATTCTGCTTGGGACTTTTTATTCAGAGTGGTTGCCTTAAGCAACCTGGAGGCAACCTGGAGGTTCTATACCACTGAGGTTGAAGGTTTTGCCAGGAACACCTTCAACATTTTGGAGGTTCTACCGAGATTATTTAACTCATGGCTCCCAGGAGAACTAATGAAGCATCTGAGCATGCTAAAGCACAGGAAAATCATGAAGCCTCTGCCGCAGCACCACGAGTAAGTATACAAGAAAATACAGATATGCCTTGCCATTACTTTGAGTTGAGCATGCCAATTCCTGTTCCTACTTTTGATCCAGGCATAAATGCTAACAATTTTTTGGAAATTTTTGACGAGTACTATCAAGAATATAGACACAAAAAAGGTTGCAAATTCTCCGAGTTTAAGAAGTGTTTCAAAAATGATGAGGCCAGAGCTTGGCTTGAATATGTTATGAGTTTAGGAGCTAACTCGTGGGATGAATTAGTCAAGAAATTCTTGGCAAGGTTTGGTAAGCTGTTAGACCCTCAGGATTTGATCTTTGAACTACAAACCTTTCATATTAAACATAGTGAGAGTGTACACCAATATGTGGAGAGATTTAATCTTTATCTTGTCAAGTGTCAAATTAACCAGGTTCTAAACCATACTTTACATCTTCTGGCATCATTTATCAGAGGTCTGAGCAGTAGACCAAGAGTACACAGGAAGATGCTCAAGATCCAAAAACAAGAAGGGTTTGATACAATACATAAGGCTTTTACTAAGGCCACTGAAATTGTAGATATGATTTCTTACCTACCTGATGATATGCACTCACCTCATGACCCCTTCTTTCCAGATTATGAGCAGGAATACATGGGACCAGGACCTGTACCAGTTTATGTTGTCCAAAAGGGAAAAAAGAAGACAAAAATGGAGGATGCTGAGGGGCCTGTAGCAGATGTGAGAGCTGAAATAACCAAAGTATCTGAGGCCCTAGCTGAGGTGACCAAACAACTTCAAGAGATGAAGAACTCTAGACCTGAGAAGAGAATTTATCGACCTTGTGCTCACTGTTCAAGAAACACTCATTCCTCTGACTACTGCTGGTATAGGTCGTACAAAATGTGGTAAAAGAGGGCATTTTGGTAAGGAATGCCCTGTATGTGCATTTTGCAAAGCTGTAGGACATTATGAGGATAGGTGTAGTGTAAAAGAGTATTTTGCTAAGCAAGAAAAATCTGAATCCAATGAGCAAAATGCTTCTATCATATTTGTGTCGGAGATTGAAGAACAAGAAGAAATTATGGCTATGCATACAAGAGAAATGAACAATGCAAAGGAGAAAGAGCCAGCACAAGTCAATGAGGATGTTAATGCTGTGAGACACAAAGAAATTGAGCAAAATATGGTTGTACCTCCCCCCCTTCCCCCCTGTTCAGAAATATTTGAAAAAAAATAAAGATAGTGAGGATTTTGAGTATTTGCTTAAGAATTCTAAAATCAGTATTGATTTATTGACTCTGCTCAAGATAGCTCCATCCTATAGGAAGAAGGTACTGAATTTGACATAAGAAGGTGAGTTTGCTCTAACCAATCATATTGAGGAGCACATGCTCATTCAGGAAGATTATGACCCAGGGGCTTTCACTTGTGTTGCCAGAATGGGCAGGAAGATCTTGTCCAAGGTCCTATTAGATGGAGGATCACCTCGGAATGTAATGCCCCATCACATTATGAGAATGTGTGGTCTTGAGATAGACAAGAAAGCTCCAATGGTTTTAAAATCCTTCTCAAACACCAAAATCAGCCCTGTAAGAATAGTTAGCAATGTGCCAATTGATGTGGAAGGTATTGTTGTTGTAGCAGCTAACTTTGTTGTGGTTGCTTTTGAAGGGATAGAAGAGAAATCACATATTTATGATTTGCTTCTGGGAAGGAAGTGTCTGTCTACCGTTGATGCCAGGCTTGTGTGGTCAAAAGGAGAATGCACTATTTCCAGTGGTAAGAAAAGGGTAACACTGTACAACAAAGTAGGTGAATTTGAAGCCTTAAACTTTATAGAAGAAGACATGTTGCTGTCAAATCCTTGTGGAGAGTTTGAGTTGAATGCAAATGATCTAATATCTAACTCAGAATTCCCTATGCAGGTAGCTTTGTCAAAACAAGAAAATTTTGCCTACTTATGGTTTGATGGTGGTGTTTCTAAAAGATTGAGTGTGGCTTCCTCTGCTACTATTCTTAAGGATTCCTCTAATAGGTTGCTTGCAAAAGTAGGTAGGATTTTTCCTAATGCAACCTCAAACATGGAAGAATATAAGGCTCTGATAGCAGGTCTTCAAGAAGCAAAAAAATTGAATATTAATGAAATTGTTATGTTTGGGCTTGTTTGCAGGCAAATATTAAGGGAATACAGGCCAAAAATGAAGATATGGTCTTATTTAAGGACCAAGCTATGGGAGAATTGAGAAACTTCAAGGTTTGGAGACTTTGTCACATGCCAAGGGAGCAGAATGGTGAAGCTGATGCATTATGCAAAAGTGTTCTGCTCGAGCATTTGGCTGAGGGAGCTATTCAAGAAGAGGAATTGGAGAAAAAAGACCCGCAACAATATCCTATTCTGGTAATTAATGCAAGTGAGGAAAAACACAGCTAAAGGAAATTAAACTGAACAAAAAAGGTCTAGATAGCGTTTTATATATTGGTGATTTGTTCAAAGAAGAGGATGAGTCTTTTGTTACCAAGTTTTTTGATGATTGGAAAGATATCTTTGCCTGGGATTATGATGAATTGGTTGGTGTTGATAAAAGAATATGTGAGTTTGAAATAAAAATCAAGGAAGGTATGAAACCTGTGGTTCAAAAGCTGAGAAGAATTAATGCATATTTGCTTGGCCTGATTAAAGAAGAATTATACAAAATGAGAGATGCTGGTGTGATTTCAGAGATTGCAAATCCTGAATGGTTATCTTGCATTGTGCCAATTGAAAAGAAAAACAAAACTATAAGGATTTGCATTGACTATAGGGACTTGAATAAAACCACTATTAAAGACTGCTATCCTTTGCCTTTTTTAGAAGAAATTTTACATGATATTGCAGGTAAAGAAATATATTCTTTCTTAGATGGTTTTTCAGGTTTCAATCAAATAAGCGTAAAGGAGGAAGACCAGCCAAAGACCTCTTTCATTACACCATGGGGAACATTTGCAATGAGGAGGATGCCCTTTGGATTAATGAATGCATCAGCAACTTTCCAAAGGGCCATGGATACCATTTTCAAGGATATACCCCCAACTGCATTTCGTGTCTTCTTGGATGATCTTTGTTTAGGTACCTCTTTCAAAGACCATTTTGATTTCCTAACAAAGTTATTTGCCTTATGCAGAAAAGGAGGTGTCAGTTTAAACCCAAAGAAATGTGTTTTCTATGCTCAAGAGGAGAATTGCTTGGACATGGTGTCTAGAAGGTAGCAGAAGCAAAGATTGAGGCTTTGAAGAAGCTAGCTCCTGCCAAAACACTCAAACAGGTAAAAAGTTTCATGGGTATGACTAGTTTTTTGAGATTGTATGTCCCTATTTCTCACACACTATGAATCCAATTTCTAACCTCACAAAGGTTGGGAAATTCTCTAAGAATGAAAGCAAACACATTTTGGTTGATTGGAATGAAGAATGTCAAAAATCCTTTGATAAAATCATCAATGCTATCTGGCATTCTATTCTGCTAAAGCCCCCAGACTTAGAAAAGCCTTTCAAAGCCTATATCAGTGTCACTAAAAGGGCGATTGGTGTGGCATTGCTGCAAGAGGACCATGTTATTGCATTTGCCAGCAAAATGTGGTCTGATACTGAGCTAACGTATCCTAGGTTGGAGAAGAGTGCAGCTGCTTTAATGTTTCTGATAGAAAGACATGGTCGTCTGCTACAAAACAACCAAACTCAAGTCTATATGAGGCAAAACTCTTTATCTCTCCTTTACAGCCCAAAGCCAAGTTATATAGATGGGCCTGTAAAGTTCAAGCTTACAACATTACAGTCAAAGTTGTGAACTTAGTTGAAAATCCCAGTTCTTATTTTCCCTATGCTCTGTTTGAACACGAGAATCAAGAAGGATTAAATGATATTGATTGTGTTGCTAACTTAATTGCTTTTCATGCAAAAGACTTGGACTGGCAATTTGATATCAAGAATTATCTTGAAAATAATGAGGTGCCAAAAGACTTAAGCAGCAGTCAGGAAAGAAGATTTAAAGAGAAGTGCAAAAAGTTCAGACTGATTGGGGAGGTATTATGCAAGGTTGACAAAGAGGGAGTATTGCTGAGGTGTGTGGATTCTGAAGAAGCCAACATGATCATTGAGGCTTGTCATGAAGGCATGTGGTGGACACTTTGCTGCTGACACAACTGCTAAGAAGATCTTGAGATCAGGATATTTTTGGCCTACTCTTTTTAAAGACTGCTATAATGTTATAAAATATTGTCATAAATGCCAAATTTTTGGCAAAAGAGCATTGCAACCAGCCCCTCTCACTGCTATAACTTCTCCAAGGCCATTCCAAACATGGGGACTTGATTTTATAAGTCCAATAGATCCACCCTCTTCAGCTCAGCATCAGTTCATACTTGTAGCCACAGATTATTTTACCAAATGGGCTGAAGCAGTTTCCCTTAGAGAAGCAAATGCCTACACCAATGCAAGTTTCCTTCATGAGAACATCTGTGCTAGATTTGGAATTCCCTTTAAAATCATCTCTGATAGGGGAAGTCAGTTCATGAGTCAAACTATTGCCTTACTGTTGGCCACTCTAAAAGTTAAACACACCAAAAGTTCAGCATATTACCCTCAAGGCAATGGCCAAGCAAAGTCAACCAATAAAGTTCTGAAGTCAATTCTGAAAAAGACCATCAGCATTTCAACCAAGATTGGCACCTTAAACTCCATGATGCACTTTGGGCATACAGAACTACTATTAAGGCCCAGGGAAAATTTTAAAGAACCTATAATTTTGTATAAGTATAATGAATTGGCCATTCCTTCTAAAATATGCCCACAAAAGTGTAGCCTGAACTGGCCATTTTTCCAATTTTTTTCTAATGTGGTTGCAACCCAATTGGTGATTTTTGAACTAAATATCTAACAATGTGTAGCTCAAATGGCGATTTTTAGCTAGAACCTTATTAAATATAGAGCTAGTTGCCCGAACATAAAGAAGTCGCTACACTATATAAATGTGTTTAAGTATGTATTTGAATTCATACCCCATGTATTTCAATAATGCACATATTGCTAGTAGGGAGAATCGAAAATCATATGCTGGAGTTTTGGTAAAGAGTATTGGAAATTGCCTTGACATTCGATTTTCCAAAAGAGCGGGATTATTCTTAGTTGGTAGACATATTTAGAAATAAAAATTTATAATAATATTGGCCTCCATAAGTGGCGAATTTATGAGGGTGGGACACTAGTCCTAACAATGGGAGGTCCTAAGTTCGAGGCCACACAGAGTCGCACTCTGAACTGTTGGGGGTCAAATGCCACAGATACAAGATACAATGTAAAGTGGTTGGGGGCAGGGCCCAACCAAGCAATGTGGTGTGGTGTGTGGTCACATATGTCCAATTGGATGTTGCCTAATGGTGTGATGTTAAAAATGCTTTCTTTCTTTCTTTCTTTCTTTCTTAATGAGTTAAGATTTGGCAAAAGTAAAGGCGTTACAGGATTTGGCCGAGTGGCCTAAATGGCCATTCCATAAGCATATGTAGTTCTCACTTGGGACTAAATTGGCCCCAACGTCGACACCATTCCAATTAGCAAACATCTAATTGGCCATTCTAATGTCGTAATATGCAATAAAGTGCTACGAAATGGCGAATCTGCAGGTAGTCTGTAGGTAAGGCATCCTACTCAAGCCGGCCGTCGCAATTTGCCTGAAGCAGTAATTTGTGGCCAAATGGCCCGCAGGGGCCACTAAAATTTTCGCTGTAATAAGGCCTCCACCAAACACACACCTTTTAGTTTGGTCTATGGCATAGAATCTGTGGCGCCAATTGAGCTTGAACTTCCATCACTTAGACTGACATATCAGATAAACTTAGAAATGGATGATGCAGAGCGATTTTCAAAATTAGCTTGAAACAAAAGTAACATCAGTCTAAACAACATAAGTTTGGTCTTCTGCTACTGACATGCAAACTACGGAAGAGGGCAAAATTATTTTGCGGTGGTTAAGAAAAACTCACATGTTGAATTCTATTAGCTACAAGCTGCATCTCGTTTCTTATACTTTTTGTGGATTCTTCTTTTATTTAAATTTAGATTACATTATGGGCATTGAGCCATGACAAATGTCCTTGCAATCAATCAGGCATTTGTGATTTTTTTATTTATTTAGAAGACCATCTGCCTTTGAGCATTTGGATGAAGAACCATAGAGATTTGTCTTTGCGGTAGATCAAAATACAATTTGTTGGATTGTGATGCAGTCTGATTCATTTCCAAACTCTTTTATTTTGATCTTGGATGCTTATGTCCTCCTTGTAGCCGCTGCTCTTGATTTATATATAGCCTGCCTTCCCCCCCCCGTTTCTACTGTGCTTCTTTTACTTCTAACTAAAACATTAGATTTATAGGTGCTGACTGCCTTCACCAAGGATTCTAGCCCTATAAAACTGAACTTAGCAGGTGGTGTATATAAGGCAGAGATAAGCGTTTGAAATACATGCCATCACAATCAGCTAGCATCTTTTTAGAATTATGTTGAAACAAAGGTAGCATCACTCAAAACAAACAATGTTGATACATATAGAATTGTCTTAATTTATACTAGTTTTTATCTCTGTTTAGCAAGGCAAATCGTTCACTAAATGTTGTGAGGCGTGCCAAGAAACACTTGATAACTGATCGGTGAAAGCAACATCAATTATTATCTATTTTAGAAAACGGGTCTTGCATTTTCATTTTTGTTTCATGGAATGATATGAAACACTTAATCAGATATTTTTTCTCAATTGCAATCAGTTAAAATCTATAACTAGTAACCAAGATTTCAACAAGGTTGCTACAAAGTTGATGTTGAAAAGTGATAGGTATATGCTCAATATCTTGTGCATGTTGAGAAAAGCAAATTCTCTCTCTTTTGCGGCTCCCAGCCCAGTAATTCTGGAAAGAAGAGTTCTAACCGCACAATGTCTATCTTGCACTTGTTCCTTACGAGTGGAGACATCATAATATGGTATGATATGCTTGTCACAATAGAGTGGCATGGCTATTTTATTTTGCTTATGTGCTTTTATTTTTTTGAAAGGTGATTGCAAAAAATTGTACCTTGTAGAACCTACATGGATAAACCACTATGTAATCTTATTGAACTAACACAGGTCTTCATGGACTTGATTATCAGGGTAACATCTCACAAACTTATATTTCTCTGGAAGCACTTGACGTTGATTTTTATTAGCAAACTGAATGTTGTTTAAATTCAAAATACGTTGGCTTATAGGTATGTTGTAAGATATTGTTAGTGGATCAGATATTTTACTCCATGCTTTGATCCAACATGTGAACAATGGGAGGGAATTTTCCAATTGATCCAAGCCAAAGGAACCCTTCTTTGCTTTGCATATCAGATGTCAAAGTTTTTTTTATCTGTTGATTACATTCAATATTCAAATTGACATATTATTTTGCAAGTGGTGGTAGTTTAATGAAGATGCACATGCCACCCGTTTATTTGCTGGTGATGGTGGAGAATTTTTTTTAACGCAAATTATTAATTTAAGACTTTATATAGTGACCGCGTTGGGGCACTAAGCATTGTAAGAACTAACGTTAAACATATTCTTGCATTTAAGCATGCATAAACTTTTGAATGAAGGTGTTTGTGAAATACTTGAATTCGTACTTAAGCATAATGGCATAGGTTGCAGACAAGTAGGGCTCTAAAAATACAGAGTAGTATAAAAGCAAGTTTCCTTGGTTTAAAATTCATGCGAACGAGAAGGAGTATGCTCGTCCAAGCATGGATTTTTTATGAGAGGTATAATTCAGGCATTGCTAGTTATGCCAATCATGCAAATGAGAAGGAGTATGTTCGTCCGAGCAAGGATTTTTTATGAGAGGTATCATATTCAGCCATTGCCAGTTATAGCTAAGAGGACTTTTGGCTGACGAAGATTGAGAGGACGTTGACGATATTGTCGATGTTAAGGAAGCTAAGGTTGTCCACATATGTTGTTTATCCATAGGTGATGTTAAATCTAAAAAATTTTGGGCTAAGAAATCTCAAACGTGTATTTATCATGTGGTCTTATCTATTTTAAATTGTTCTTATTATGATCTGACGAAGGGAAAATAAGGACTAAAAATCGTAATGTATATATCATGCTCGGAAATTATTAGTTGCCATTTATAGATTGTGAAGGCCATTTCTGTATTAAAAAGACACTTGGATCTTCTTGTAAGTGATGTTTTTTGTGCTAATTTTTTTTTGTCTTTGGTACCTTACATGCAAATGACACTGCCAGAAGATGCAAAAGAATTAATATCATGATGTTCCACATCTCACTAAGGACAAAACTTAGTAGCCATGATAAATAAGCAATTGAAAGAGACAAATCATATGAAAAAAAATAAATCAGCATTCAAGTTTGATCTTAAGGAACAATAAAAAAAAAACATGAAAACACACTCTCAGGCCACCGAAGGGAAACCCTCGTGCGCATCACCTTGTGTGCTATTTGTCTGAGTTACCGACAGAAAATCATGTCAATCAATTAATAAATGAATGAATATGAATGGTACACTTTATTGATTATATCCTTATTGCCATTACAAGCTTCTCCTATAACATCAATAATATGTTGACGATGATTTATAACAGTACTTGCATCAAGCCATCAACGAGATATTGATGACCAGCCTTGCTCCTCATATCTCATACTCTATCCTCCTTGGTAATATGGGCATCCTTTAGAACATTAGCACCATTCAATAATAATTCCAACTTTCCATTGTTATGCATGGCCATTGTCGCTGCACAAATGTGAGAAAATACATTATTTGCCTAAGAACTACAAATTGTAAAAAGAGGATAACCATACATACTGTCACAACCGCCTATATGCTTCCCACCAATGAAAACATTAGGGACAGTACGTTGGTTGGTCCATTCTGCTAACGCATCTTGGATCTCTTTACCATCATCTGTAGCCTTCATTTTGTCAAAAAAAAAAAAAAAAAAAAAAACACAAAAATAAAAACAAAAAATAGTAATTTCATATATAAAAGAATATAATTAAGAAATATATGCAATATTTTTAATATTTTGTTTGTTCATGCTTGGTCGCAATACCTCAAGGTCTGCTGGAGGAAAAAGAGAGCTCAGTGGCTAGCCAGATGGAATGTGCAGGTGCGCAGGTGCATGTAGGTGCAAATAGAAGCAGATCGCCATAGCTTGAGGCAATGCCTTTACGCTTGCTTCCTCAGCAAGCTCTGACATGCCAGCGCCTTTGAATAGGTCAAGACAACACATTACCAACGCCATAGTACACATTTGCCTATGGAAAAGCGTAGACTCATTGCCTCGATTCGCATGGGTGCGCATCATCTTCGAATTGAGGCAGATAGATGGATTGGGAAGCCACGCCAGAACATGCTTTGTTAATGCTGCCAAATAGAAGCCGTTGAGGATGAATGCCATACCCTTACAGATGTCTAGCGTATGATCAAATCTGGACATGCTATGCGGATATGTGATATTGAGCACATTTAGATATTGATGCTAGGATCATACCTTCAGGAGGTTATGGATATGCAAGTTCAGCTATGTCCTCAGACACTCACCCAACATGTGTATATATATATTTCGTGATGTATATTTGTATAGTTTAACAGCATTGTTATTACTACCACATTTTTTCCGTCGAAAACCCTTCGGGGCAGAGGTTTTTTAATTCTGACAGCAATAAGTATGTTGCGCTGCTTCATTAGGTCCTATAGGCCAGTTGGTCTCCGTGCCGATAAAAACCATTCTATTCTATTCTATTCTATTCTATTCTATTCGTAAAAACACAATTAATTTGTGTTTCTTTTGGTGCAAAATAGCAAGATTCTTTTATATAGAAGATGTCATGACCATAACAAGAATTTGGAACCTTGTTATAAGATATAGCATCTATTTTATATGCATCATCAAGAAAAGGAGATAAGAAGCGAAAACAGACCTTGTTGATCGAGCTCAATAGCTTTGGGATTGGCCCCGATGCTTGTGAGTAGTTCCTTGACCCTTTTTGAATAGGGACAATAGGATTTACTGCAAAGACAATAGGCTAGAAAGTGAGGAACACAAGCTCTAAAAATTAGACACCACCATACCTACCTAAAAACAACCACATGATATTGAGAAACAATCTCTTTAGCATTTGCTAGCGCCATGGGGCTCCTCTTTAGAAAAATGAAGGTTATTATGGCTTATATATTTTATGGCGGGTTCGTGTCATGCAAGTCACAAACAGAAGGTTCCTGTGCAGATGATTTGGCCGACCTTTTTAATAAAATAATGGATACGTGCACCAGTTTGACGATGCACGTTGCAGCAGATTTCCGCATGGTAATATTCTTTCCAGTTTTAGGATCACCATAGATTATGTTTCCAAATTCAAACTTCAAAATTCAAAATTTATGATCGTGCTTGATTGCTTAGATTTTGAATAAGCTGGCAATTTCTCAAATGTAAACAGTCCTGGCAGCCGCCTATGATGGCCTAAAAATGATCTTTCCATTGCACATTGAAAGCCCTTGTTTCTACTCGAGATGTGGCCTGCGCGGTTTCAATCTCAGAAAATCCATGTTCGATGCTGTTTTTGCTCGATTCTCACTTTCAGGGGCATGGTTATTCTCTTTTCTGCATTCCATTGAAGCTGTGAAAGTCACATCGATCTTAATTGTTTTGGATTCAGGGGCATGGCTTTTTTCTGTTTTGCATTTCAGTGACTGCGAAAGAATTTCGCCTTTGACAATAATTTCGCCAGATGAAGGAGAAATGTCAAAATACGTAGAGAAATCACTACCGTAGTGATGGAATCATTGATCCTGTAGCTCATGGAGACTTTCGTAGTCGTTTCCTGATAGTGTAATTGGAGTTGCAATTATGGTGTAGATGGGCGTTACCGGAAAAAAAATTCGAGGGCCATGTGGCCATGGCCAAAATGGCGAGGGTGTGCGCGCAGCGCACGCCCGAGCCATTTTGGCCATGGCCACATGGCCCGAGAATTTTTTCTTCCGGTAACGCCTGAGGGCCAGGGCGTTATCGCCCTTAACACTCCGGTCCAAGGGTTTACACTCGCCGATGGCTTTGTTCTTTCTTTGAAAAGCTTTGTGTTTTAGGTGCCGGGGTTTGCCTCAATCTTCAGCTGGTTCAAGCCGAAAACAGAGTTCAGGGTTTTTGGGCCGCAAATGATCAGTGCCGCAAATGATCAGAGTTCAGTGTTTTTGGGCAAAGCAAACAGAGTTTTTGGGCCGCAAACAGAGTTCTTGTGCCGCAAATGATCAGAGTTCAAAGTTTTTGGGCAAAGCAAAGCGAGTTTTTGGGCATAAAACGAGTTCTTGTGCCGCAAATGATCAGAGTTCGGGGTTTTTGGGCAAAGCTTTCTTGATCAGGGCTATGATGCTTGCATAACGCCCTAGAAGAATCGAGCGCAGCTTATAACATCCTAGGACAATCGAGCTCCACACTGTGAAAAGTTTTTGGGCCAGTCATGTTATTAGTGGGTAACAGCTGTTCAAGGAACGGTCAAGATTTAATCTAACCGTGTAAACCCGAGGACCGGAGTGTTAAGGAGCGCGAATGTATGATTTTAGGATGATGCATCAATCTGACAACATTGAGCCACAAAGACTATAAGTGGGACACCTCCCTTATTCGGCCCCTTATCGACCGGGCATCAAATCTGGCCCTGCATTCAACGGTGGTGGGATGTAATGCCATGTCAGCAGGGGCCGAATAATGAAGGCTAGCCCTATAAATTATCATCATACCAAATAAAATCTAGATACTGACGAGCTGCCTATTGGGAGTTGGATCTGCACCAAGTTGATAAGTAAGCTTTACCATACCCCTGTTCATATAAATTTCATGTTGTCTTTGTAAGAATGGAATTTTAAATAGCAATCCTCAGATGTTCCGTCAAATGCGTACCTCCTCCTTCAACCTCCACTAAGCAGTAAGGAGTATTATATCAAGCTGCGACTATTGATTTTAAAATTCTTTTTCATTCAATCTTTGGTTTATTATCACAAATTGTTTAGCATATCACCTGCCAATACCCACAATCAATCTGGTAGGTTTTCCTTTATGTTGTTAGAAGGCTGAGCAGTCACAGGCTGTGGTGTCCTTGACTTCAATAAGGAAAAAAAAAAGGAAGAAAGCCATGCTTTGGTGTTGTGTAGATGCTACCTATTTGACAGGGGATTCAATCCCCCATATGAATCTTATCCGGAATGAGCATTTTGCGCAGGTGAAGCTCACGAATCTCTAAGTTCTGTAAAAGTAAAGAGACCAGATCCTTGCTTGGCGTGCTTATATAGAAACATTTTGTAAGTATGAATACTTATGCAGGGTGGTTGCCAAGTCTTTTTTGTTCACTGGTGCTCCCAATTTGTCAGGGGATTCAAATCCTTAGGATACAGATTCAAGTATGGCAAAATGATCTTGCTAAGCATGTGAAAAACTGGTGAAGCAACTGAACTTCTAAATCTGTTGTAGGTGAGGCATCTGGAGTTTTAAATCTGGATTTCCAAATGTAGCCAACGTATTTGTATTTATATGCTCGTACGGAGACTACGTCAAATGCAATTTCTATAGTTCAGTGGACCCTAAAAAATAAAGCCACATAAGCATTTCACAACGAAAAAAGTGCTCCAATACCCTAGAAAATACCCCCAAAAAATACCTACGACATCCCCCTTTTCTGTCAAACAACAGGGGATAAAATGTATTTTTGGAATCGGGGGATTTGGCCACAATCCCCTTTTTCCTCATTTGCATGATAATACCCTATTAAGCTGGTGTCGCAATCCCACATTCGATGAATGGGAAATCATACCTTGTTATCATTCGTAAGAGATAATACCCTGTTCTGGTGATACCCTATTTCAGATCATACCCAAATAATACCCTGTTACAAATAATACCCCATTCCAAATAACATACCCTGTTTCAAATAACGTACCCTGTTTCAAATAATGTACCCCATTCCAAATAACATACCCCATTCCAAATAACATACCCTGTTTCAAATAACGTACCCTGTTCTCTAAATATTTTTTTTTTTTTTTTTTTGAAGGAAAGAAGTTTCTGTATTAATCAGATAGGAAGAATTACAATACAGAGATCCCTCTATGGATCAGATATAAGTTAAGTACAAAGGATCCCATCTGGATAACATACCCTGTTGTCATTCATGAGATAATACCCTATTGTCATTCATAAGAAAATGCCCTGTTATCATTTGTAAGATAATACCCATTTTAAAAACAAGTTGATAAGTAACAAATTGAGAAGAGTTAACCAGTTAACAAATTGATAAGATTTCCCATTATTTTCAAAAACAACAGTAACAACTGATCAGATTTCAAGAAACAAATCTGATACACAAAATTCTACTTGTCCAGGCTATTTCCTAGCAGTTAACTGAGAGTTTTTGCTCAACAAGTACTCTACCACTAAGTCCAACTTCTGTGCTTGTGTAGTTCTCCGAGTACCTATGAATGTTCGCTGCCTTGCTTTGTTCTTCTCCGCCATGAACTTGTTCAATTGAGAATACATTTGATCCACGTTCGAGATTTTCAGAAGGAACATACATACAGCCTCTTTTTCCTTCACACTCTGAAAAGACAACATATTAAAAAGAATGCAAGCATGCTTACTCAAATTTCAGATTTTAAGACTAACTAAATATTAATCACATTGATAGATGTTTTTTACCTTAGCTGCAAGGTGTTCACATAGATTGCATGCTTCTCTTGAGAAGACACAACATTCTCCTCCTCTTCCTCTGTAACAAACAAATAAAAGCAAGTCATTTCACTTGAATCAAGACTAAGTGGAAACTTAAAGATTCCTCCTAAAGGAACAGTCGATCCTTTCAAAGCACAAGTTCTTTCTCATGAATTGAAGCTCCAATGTTCTTGACTTTCTCAATTCTGCCTTTTTTTTAATTCTCCAGCCAATATATCAGATTTGAATCTGCATGTTCTATTCTATAATGGACGCTTTGGTCACGCCATTTGTTATGTGTTTGTTGCATCACGATGTATAACTCAACGGCAACATAGACTGAGATTTAGCAGTAGTCTAATGAATAGTTATCATTATAGGCAGATCACAACTCCTCCTATATTCTAAGTCTTTCCTGATAGTGCACTGCGGCAGAATGTTACTTCTGCAATCCATCACCTCACACGCCCACTCTAAAAGTGCACAATTTACAACTATTGAAAGTCATAGTACCTATGCAAAATCTTGTTGTACAATTACTGAAATTGTGGACTAAAAATTGCTGAAATTGTGGACTAAACGACAAGCTAAACATGTAAAAATTGCATATGGCAGTAGGAATTGGAGCAGATAGATACCTGTGGCAAGCGGGGAGGTACCAAGCTGAGAGTAACCTGCAGTATGAGTACGAAGCGTCGGGGCCTGATTGGTTATTGTCTCTGCAGTTGCTGCCACTGCCTCTTGAGCTTTTATTCCTACAACAGAATTATATAATGAAGCTACAAGGAAATATGTAATGAGTTACTTTTAAATTCGAAATGCACAAATACCTGAGATGCTAGGAATTTCCTTTGATGGTGCCTGCACCAATAACAGATCTGTAACTGGCCAACGAACATAAGATCCTTGGCACTCGGTTAAAAACTCTGCTCCCATACTTGGAAATGGAAGACGAATGTTCAAAAAGACTTGCTGGACTTCAATTGTTACAGACGAAGCATCCATTTGGACGCCATGTGATATTGCGGGTCCAAGGACGGACACTTCTCCCATACCAACAACAGCCCCCTCTGCCTTGAGAAGAACCTTTGCATGTACGAAGAGTGTTGCATCTAGAAAGGAATCTACAATAGAAATGAGGTTAGTCAGAAGGTTGGGCATAGATGCATTTAAATCCAGACTATCTATTTCTAATCAAGGGATTATGGCATCTGTCTTTAAACACTTTATTACAGCAGTCCATCTACAGCTAAAAGACCTTAAAGATCTTGAACATATCAGAAATAACAACTGTCTAAAATATTGAAAAACAATAGATCCTATAGATGTCTATTGGTGGTAGAGATAATACCTTCAGGTTGCTTCCTCTTGTAAGTTGTAGGTGGTTTTGTAGAAACAGTTTCAGTCGTCTCAATGGTCATCTTTGTATCCTCAGTTGCAATAGAAGTGTCAATAGTATCACTACTCTCACCCTCAGACTCAAAGTGTACATAGTCGTCTGGAACATATACCACCTCCCCTTTATTAACTTGAGCCATGCCTACTACCCCTGATAAATGGCAGGGGTAGTGAGGCTAAAAAGCCATGCCCCTAGAGTTGCCCCTAGGACCTAGACTTCCTAAGGCGGGATTAAATCCTGCCTACAAAGTGTGATGTGTGGTGAGTTGGTATATGCCTAATAATGCCAAAATAAAGGTGCATTTGGTCATGGGTTCAAACCTTGCCAATGTATGTTTATCTTTGGGAGTTGGTTATTGGGGGTATACGATGATGATCCCCGACGTGGTAGAACTTAAAAGCCTATACGTGTCCTCCACTTTGGCTGCCGCAAGGTAGTGGGATAAACTAGCTAGTCTGTACAAGATTAGTCTAGTATGGACCTTAAACAAAGTAATAAAAAAAACAATGGGACTATGGTAGGTGGCACTAGGAACCTAGACTTCCTAAGGCGGGATTAAATCCTGCCTACAAAGTGTGCATGTAAGGCAAAAGTTTTGCCCAACGGATGTGTGGTGAGTTGGTATATGCCTAATAATGCCAAAATAAAGGTGCATTTGGTCATGGGTTCAAACCTTGTCAATGTATGTTTATCTTTGGGAGTTGGTTATTGGGGGTATACGATGATGATCCCCGACGTGGTAGAACTTAAAAGCCTATACGTGTCCTCCACTTTGGCTGCCGCAAGGTAGTGGGATAAACAGTCTAAAATGGACCTTAAACAAAGTAATAAAAAAAACAATGGGACTATGGTAGGTGGCACTACACACCCCAACATTTGGTCCACGGCTGAAAACAACAGTAAAAATAAAATACGAGTTGTTTTTTTGAAGATTTGAAAAAAACCTACACGTAGTTATATGGGGGTGTGGTTTTCCAAGGATATGCTGTAGTTTTTCTTAAGGATATGTAGTTTTTTTTTTAAAGAATGGGAGGTGGAGTCTCTTATTTAAGGATGTGTTGTTTTCGCAGGCAGTATGGTTTTTTGAAGGGATGTTTTTTTTAAGGTGTTGTTTTTTAAGGTAGTGTTTTTTTGAGGTGTGGTTTTTTAAGGTTTTCTAAGAATCCCTGTATGACCAAGTTGTCCACATGCCATTACTGCCACAAAATGGCAGCATACAAGAGTTATATATGCTTGACACACTTCACTAGCATTTGACTTCAAACATGCTACCTAGGCTCCAACATGCAAGGTGGCTCCAACATGGCAACTAGGCTTCAATATGCCAAGGTGGCTCAAACATGCCACCTAGACTCCAACATGCCAAGGTGGCTCAAACATGACACCTAGGCTCTGACATGCCAAGGTGGCTCAAACATGCCAAGGTTGCTCCAACATGGCACCTAGGCACTAACATGCCACGGTGGCTCAAACATGCCACCTAGGCTCCAACATGCAAAGGTGACTCAAACATGCCATGCGAGCTCCAACATGCCACCTAAGCCCAAACATGCCAAGGTGGATCAAACATGCCATGCGGGATCCAACATGCCAAGGTGGCTCAAACATGCCACCTAGGCTCCAACATGCCACCTAGGCTCCAACATTGCACCTAGGCTCCAACATGCCAAGGTGGCTCCAACATGCCACCTAGGCACAAACATGGCAAGGTAGCTGAAACATGCCACCTAGGCTTCAACGTATGCCACGTGGGCTCCAACATGCCACCTAGACTCCAACATGCCACTTAGGCTCCAATGTGCCAAGGTGGCTAAAACATGCCACCTAGGCTCCAACGTGCCACCTAGTCTCCAACATGCCAAGATGGCTCAAACATGCCACCTCGACTCCAACATGCCACCTAGAATCAAACATGCCAAGGTGGCTCAAACATGCCAGCAGGCTCCAACATGCCAAGGTGGCTCAAACATGCCACGTAGGCTCCAACATGCCACCTAGGCTCCATCATGCCAAGGTGGCTCAGACATGCCACCTAGGCTCAAACATGCCAAGGTGGATCAAACATGCCACGCAGGCTCCAACATTCCACCTAGGTTCCAACATGCCAAGGTGGCTCAAACATGCCACGCGGATTCGAACATGCCACCTAGGCTCAAACATGCCATGCAAGAAATATGATAACCTTTGAAAATTTTGGTAGAGGAGTTTGGCAAGGGATAGAATAGAGGGATCTTGAAGAACTTAAACGCTGACACCCTTCCCCAAATCGAACCAGGACAGGACTTTGCCCAGCTTCCTCACCAGAGGGGAGAGGTCAGACCCCAGGAGACGGACCTCAAAAAGGTTGCGGAGGTAGCCTTTCCTGCCAACGATCCTCTGGGAGGGCAAATACCAATGCCCCGCCTCCTGGAGCTCAGTTTCCCTATCCGACTGTTGAATCCACCGTTCAAGTAACCTGCTTCGAGTAAATTCAAAAAAATCCAAGATCCGTCTGGAAGAACTTATCAAACCACGAAGCGTCCTGCGATCGACCGTGTACAAACCCAAGTGTTTTGTCGTTCGAGCAGTACAAAGGCTCCAGAATGGAGATTTGACTTCACCATGTCATCCAGAATGGTAAATTTATCCTAGAGACCAAGTTATACGGTCATTTTTGGTAACAAAAGAAACACGAACCTCTACATGGCAGTATTCCGCAGCCACCTCTTAGGCCAATTGACTACGAACGTGTTGGACATGAGCTACCTTGGCACTTCTTGGAGAAAGGGTGGTCTTCCGCCCATGAAACTTGGTCTCGAGGGTAATGTCGATGTTTTGAGTCTATTGGCAGAGTTAGTTTATAGTTCCGAAGTGGGAGAGTTGCCTATCCGTGGCCAAGGGCCTTCGGGAGAGGACCTTTGGGGCGAACTGCTTCTGGAAGGTTTTAAGTGTTCGTCTTCTGGCATCAATACCCTCCCTCTACGTGATGACATTGTGCAAGATCTTGGTCGAATCTGACTAGGATATGGCCTCCGAAACATAAACCCTGTGTGTTGCTAGGTTATTGAAGGGTTTATGTTATGGAGGTTGCGATTTAGTCGGTTGCACTTGGGACATGGTCAAGAAGCTGCAGTTGAAAGCATGAAGCAATAGGAACTGAAGGAATGGGGTTTGGATCTATTGGCCATCCCGAATGATCCCAAACAATTTTGCTACTGCAAAAAGTGCCCTTGGCTTCTATTTGCCATTATGGGAGGAGGATAAATCCAAACTCCATTCCGTCAATTCCTATTGCTTCGTGTTTTCAATTGCAGCTTCTCGGCCATGTCCCAAGTGCAACCGACTAAAACTCGGCCTCCAAAACGTAAACCCTTCAATAACCTAGCAACACACAGGGTTTACGTTTCGGAGGCCATATCCTAATCAGATTCGACCAGGATCTTGCATAATGTCATCACGTAGAGGGAAGGTGTTGACGCCAAAAGACGGACCCTTAAAACCTTCCGGAAGTAGTTCACCCCAAAGGTTTTCTCCCGAAGGCCCTTGGCCACGGACAGGCAACTCTCCCACTCCGAAATTGTAAACTGACCCTGCCAATGGACTCAAAACGTCGAGATTACCCTTGAGACCAAGTTTCGTGGGCAGAAGACCACCCTTTCTCCAAGAAGCGCCAAAGTAGCTCATGTCCAATACGTTCCTAGTCAATTGGCGTAAGAGATGGCTGCAGAATATTGTCATGTAGAGGGTTCGTGTTTCTTTCGTTGCCAAAAATGACCGTATAACTTGGTCCCTAGGGTAATGTCACTATTCCGGATGACATGGTGAAGTCGAATCTCCATTCCGGAGCCTTTGCTGCTCGAACGACAAAACACTTGGGTTTCTACATGATCGAGCGCAGGATGCTTCACGGTTTGATAAGTTTCCCCGGACTGATCTTGGATTTTTTTGAACCTGCTCGAAGCAAGTTACTTGAACGGTGGATTCAATGGTCAAATAGAGAAATCGAGCTCCGGGAGGGGGGGCATTGGCATTTGCCCGCCCGAAGGAGCGCTGGCAGGAAAGGCTGCCTCGGCAACCTTTATGAGGGGAGAGACTTTGCGCTATAGCCTCACAAGAGGGGAGAGGTCATACCCCAGAAAGCGGACCCCAAAAAAGTTGCTAAGGCAGCCTTTCTCAGTTGCGCTAATGTCCCCTCCCCCGGCGAGCTGGCAATCTTCCCTATATCAAATGGGGTTAGGAATTTGCGTTGCAACCTCGCAAGATCCTAGAAGACGAATCACAAAGAGGTTTTCAAGGTAGCTGTGCATCTCCATGAGGTCGTATGCCAAATCCTAGTGGAATCCGACGCTGCCGTAAGCTTTCAAAAGTTGTGGTCGTGATCAAAATCTACTTCATTGGTGCAGAGTGGCAATGCATAGTGCAATAGTGGCACACAAGGTGACGTGGCAATGATATGGAACGATAAATGATGAGCTGGCATCAAAAAAGAACAAGCAAACCTTTTTTTGTTGAGAAATTGACTATATGCAAAAATTATGAGAAATGACATGGCATGAGTATAGTGAGGTGGCAAAGATGAGTGGTGAGATGGCAAAATATGAAGGGGTGGAACAATGAAGAATGTGCATAGACAATTTGGCAACTTTTTAAAAAGCACATTTTTCCATGGTGACATGGCATTTTTTTGGATGGTCTGGCATGTCACATGATGGTTAAGCATTTTATGCACTTTAGATAGAAAATGACTAGGCCAAATTTTTGAAAAAAAGGGTTTTTGAAGTGAGATAAGTAGGTTATTAATAATCGCAAGCAAGTGACATGGAATGATGTGGCTTTAGGGTTCTGAGTTCTTTGGCAGAGCCAATTTGCAGTTCCAAGGTAGGTAAGTCACCGTCTGTCACATTTTGACTTGCACTTGTGTCTTACCAAACAATAGTGTTATATCAAAAATTTAATTATCATGTATTCAATGCACGTCTGTTGCATCGTTTGTTCATCTGCACCCTCTCTCTCCCCACTACATAATGCTGGAGCCCAAGCCATCGCAACTATGCAAACAAAATATTCTATCATATTCAAATTAAATCTAATCGTTCAAAATGCCCTTTGCCCCTCTATCCCAAGGGCTCCCTACATGTGCCACAACCTAGCCTTCTCATCATAACATACAACAAAATAAAATCCAAGAGAGAACTACATGTCTCACACACAGACACACATATATGCAATGTTATGAAGGTTATATTTTGTTCATTGTTACATCTATCTAAACATCTTTACATCATATTTTATGTGCTGAAGCATATTTTATGTTCTTAACATAGCTGATGCTTTTCTTTCTTGTCCATAGGGTGTTCATTTCTTTCATCTGCTGATTGCGCCACAACATAGCACCTATGTAATCAACCAAATCCTTTTATTTTTGCATGCCCAATTGAAAGGTTTTATGATGCTTCCCATGTGATTTAATATTATTTCTTTTCTTCTCTTATTGAAAGAATTTTAGGTAAGAGATATGAGAGGCAAATACATGTTTTGCTGCTTAAGCATTCAAATAATAAGAGCACCACAGATGGGACTTGTTATACTATTCACACATCTGCCTTGGCAAATCTGAAGTAGAGTATAGGATGCATTTCCAGTATGATTGAAACTAAAGTGGCTAGACCAATTTTCAGCATAATTGTTCTATATTGTATTTTAACTGGATCATTTATGGGACACATTCCATATATTATTGGACCCTTCTCCCTCAACTACCTTTGAAGGGATTCCTAGCCAACTGATGGATCTAGTTTGATGCCCACTGAATAGACCAATAGAATTACAACATGGCATGAGGAGCTTAAGAAATTGTATATTAAGATGTACATTGAATTAAAGGAAATGCAGACAGCGATTAACAGAGAGACAAGAATAAGCACCACGCCTGCCTAGATGGATTTATTTCTAGGAATAAGCATGCGAAGAAGATCGATTTGGCTTGGATTCAAGGTAACATGTGGTCCACTGGCTTGGCATCAAGGTAAAATGGCAATACCCCAATCTTTTATGCTCATACTTGAGTATGAGCCCTATGACCCAGCCTTGCTACATCTAAGATATAACCAGAACTCTGGCATGCAATGTGAATGTAAAACCAAGATAGTATGGTCCCCTTTTAATCTAACAAATCATGTAAGAAGGAAACATACCTCAACCTGTCCGGAATGGTTTTATGCTCTACTAAGCAGAGGATGCCACCAAAGCAATCACCATAGCCATTGGATTTCTCCAAATCTTCTCCTGCACTATCTACAGAGCATTTTAAATATTCATTGGCATGATCATAATCCTTAAAGGTTTTTATCATGTTGCTCATATCCCCATTCACCATTCACTATTTGTGATATGTCAACAACTGAAGCAATTTCTATATCATCTATCTAGTCCTTTCTGGGGCATAAAATGCAACTAAACAGAAACCAAAGTAGACAATAGAGATGAGGCTATATATGTATTGTTATTAGCATACTATAAGACGAATCAACAAGTGGTTGAACATGGCATCCTATTATTGTTAGTGGGAAAAGTAATAGAAATGGGTTAGAATAAATTCCAGGAGAACCATCTTTGCTCTGTATGTCACCATTCTTAATCTCACCATTCTCAATGTGCAACAGTAAGGTATGTAATTAGTACCTTCCAAAAAAAAAAATGCACCTGCAAGATCGGATCAAAGATGCACATTCAGCACTGGCAACATGACAAATGGGATTCTATGCCACGATAAACACACTAGGTAATAAAACTAACACCATAGTATAATGCCCTACTCTCAAAAAGATAAGACGATGCTCAGAAAATGATGCCGGTTTGCCAGTTTCTGGAGTTGCGATACCAAAAGGCCGGTTTGCCAGTTTCTGGAGTTGCGATACCAAAAGGCGTGAGGGGCAGACTAATGCTTATAACAAGTTTAGGCCACTCGTGATGGATATCTGGGTATATTCCAGCATATACCCGAGATATCTCAACTTCCCACATAACCGAGCGCTTGCCCTTAGGGGCAACCCAAAAACCCATAAGAAAACTTGCCAGAAGATCCCGATATACGTGTACTTCGTCGGGAGATTTTCCAAAAAATGGCGCAATTCACGTGAACATAACAAGACTCATAATAGGTTAAAAATTATAAGTTATTTAAAATAAAGTTATTTAAAGTTATTTACAAGTTATTTAAAGTTATCAAACGATTGAGAATAACGGGCCAGTTTTGGCCAAGATGAACGGCTCAGATGGCGATCCTGACACTTTCATGCTATTGGTTGTAACTACTTTCCCGCTTCTCTGCTTACTCATCGCAAATCCGCTCAGGTATTCTGTGCGTCTCCTGCTCTGTGCAAGCAAATCCGATTATTCTGTGCAAATCCGGCCTACTCTGTGCAAGCAAATCCACTTATTCTGTGCAAATCCGGCCTGCTCCGTGCAAGCAAATCCGCTTATTCTGTGCAAATCCGGCCTACTCTATGCTTTGTCGCTTCGCCATCAAGAATCCGGAAGCTATTATAGAACAAATCGAGTTTTGCAGTGGGGAGGCATGGCGCTCAAGATCTTTCTTGGTGCTTAGGTTTTTTTGGCTCATGTATTTTTAGGGCGCTTAGGTTTTTTCAGCTTATCTGTTTGTAGATCAAGATGCCAAGATGCCGTTATCAGAGCAAGGCAACCGTAGAGCTATGGAGGTTATTTCACGATGGGGTAAGAACCTGAAGCCATAAATCAGCAAATAAATTGGTCTGCTTCCTATTCGGCCCAAGATTGGCATGCTGAAAAATGAAAGAAGGAAGCTACAACAGATACATGTCTTGTGTAAGACATTTTTTTCCATCTTCTCAGGTTATTTATTCTATTCTTGCTCTTTGAAGCTTCCCCTTTTTCTAATACTTGCTACAATTTCTCTCAGATTATACGAAGGAGATGGCTGCCAGGTTCTCTAGAGCGGCACTCTAGACCAGGCTCTATGGATTTGTTGGGTTTTCTGGAGGTTATGCGCCGATTCTAGTTTATCTGTGGCATTCTTAAGAGTTTTGCTGTATCGATGTTTTAGTAGCATGCTTCAAGACATAACGGTGGATCATTCGATTATTCTTGCCTTCAATGTCTTATCCTGATGTATGGCTAGCTGTTTTGAAAGGAAGCTTTCCAGAACTACGAGGATGTGATGGTTTAAATGTATTGCCTTTGATATCACTTGTATCATCTCAAGCTTGATATGATTAAACTCAACTGCGCTCTGATACTCTGTGTGTACAGATGTTGTTGGGCTGTTCTTGACATGTGACAGCATGCATTGTAATATCAGATAACATTGAAAATACCTATTCGTGTTATTCAATGGTTTTATGGACATGTATTTTATTGGTTATCCAATGGTTCAGTAATAATAGAACTTAGAAATAAGCATTTAAATTAATGCTCATTAGATAATGCCAAAATTCATTTGTTTACTATTGCAATTTCTTTGCTCGTCACAACAGAAAAATTGCAATTCTTAACTTTTGATGTTTCTACAATAGAAAAAAGGACATGTGTATCAGTATGAAAACAACATGTGGTTTCACTACAAACAATGAAAACAACATGTGGACACTTGAAGGAAAACTATGCTAAATTTTTTACATACGCATTGTTTTTAGGTGAAGACCACATTTAAAAACTATACATTGTTTTTTATTTGGGGGAAAACTATGCATAAATTTACACGTTGTTTTCTCTAAAAAAAAACCACACAGAAAAGCACGCGTTGTTTTCGTCTAAAAACCACACATGAAAACTATGCGTTTTTTGTGTGCATTTTCGGAACAATAATATGGGTGGTCTTTGAGTGTTGTTTTATTGCAAAAACAACAGCAAAAAACTATGTATAGAGTAGATTTTGGGGTTGGTGAGGCTAAAAAGCCATGCCCCTAGAGTTGCCCCTAGGACCTAGACTTCCTAAGGCGGGATTAAATCCTGCCTACAAAGTGTGCATGTAAGGCAAAAGTTTTGCCCAACGGATGTGTGGTGAGTTAGTATATGCCTAATAATGCCAAAATAAAGGTGCATTTGGTCATGGGTTCAAACCTTGTCAATGTATGTTTATCTTTGGGAGTTGGTTATTGGGGGTATACGATGATGATCCCCGACGTGGTAGAACTTAAAAGCCTATACGTGTCCTCCACTTTGGCTGCCGCAAGGTAGTGGGATAAACTAGCTAGTCTGTACAAGATTAGTCTAGTATAGACCTTAAACAAAGTAATAAAAAAACAATGGGACTATGGTAGGTGGCACTAGGATGGTGAGGCTAAAAAGCCATGCCCCTAGAGTTGCCCCTAGGACCTAGACTTCCTAAGGCGGGATTAAATCCTGCCTACAAAGTGTGCATGTAAGGCAAAAGTTTTGCCCAACGGATGTGTGGTGAGTTGGTATATGCCTAATAATGCCAAAATAAAGGTGCATTTGGTCATGGGTTCAAACCTTGCCAATGTATGTTTATCTTTGGGAGTTGGTTATTGGGGGTGTACGATGATGATCCCCGACGTGGTAGAACTTAAAAGCCTATACGTGTCATCCACTTTGGCTGCCGCAAGGTAGTGGGATAAACTAGCTAGTCTGTACAAGATTAGTCTAGTATGGACCTTAAACAAAGTAATAAAAAAATAATGGGACTATGGTAGGATGGTGAGGCTAAAAAGCCATGCCCCTAGGACCTAGACTTCCTAAGGCGGGATTAAATCCTGCCTACAAAGTGTGCATGTAAGGCAAAAGTTTTGCCCAACGGATGTGTGGTGAGTTGGTATATGCCTAATAATGCCACGGTTCTATTGCAATAGCAATAGAACCGACATTCCTTGGATGGGGACGTCCCTTTTTTCGCTCTCTCTATTTATTCAACTTCTTTTCATTTTTCCCTCATCGGCGTTCTCTTGAGCTAGTTTTCTCCTCCTTCTCTATCCTACCAGTTTGCTTCTATTTCTCCCACTCTGCTTACCTAGCCATGCTTCGATTTCTCTATGTTTTCCTTACCGTTCTGGCTCCAATATTTGTTTTTTATCGATTTATCTATGTTTTCCTTACCGTTCTTGCTTCAATATTTGATTTTTATCATGCTTACATACATGGATCGCTGCTTTCCTAGTATTGGATTTGACTTCTTGGTTCTGGCCTTCAGAGCTGATGGGTATCAACCACAGCTATTGGGCTTCAAAACGTTTCAGCATGGAGTTGACTGGTTTGTAGGTTTATTTCTGTAGTCTTGCATTTTGTGCTTCTAATTTTTGCAGGGATGGATGGATGCTATGGTTCCGGCCTCTCTAATTCATTCACTCTTGGTATTTTGGGTCGTGAGCGATTGCCCTACAGCTTCAATCCGTATTTGGCCTGTGCATATGGATGCGAAGTGCAAGCTCTTGGCTACTTCATCGTTTCATAGTTACAGGTTTTTCGTGCTTGTTACAGAATTGTTCCGGTGAGTTTTAGCTATCATTTTCTTTCTATCTGTCAGTTCAGTTTAGGGTCTTTGTTCCGTTGCTCTTTGATCTATTGGTAGCCGTTGAACCTCTATCTCTGCCCTAGAATCATGACTGCACCATTTCTTCGCATTCCATTCTCATAGCTAAGGATCGATTATTATTTTTTCGTCATATAGTGTTGACAAAAGCCCTATTATTTGTTTTGTTTGCCAACGGCCGTTCATTTCTGAGGATCTAGTACAGCTTAAACTATCGAGGTTTTAGAGTTTGAGATTACCGGTTTGGCTTAAAGCACTACGGATTTTTTCCTGCTGTGCGCCGGAAAGGAGGCCCTGAAACCATCTTGCTTTTGTTTGTTTAACAGTAGCCTGCTTACACTGTTGAGCTTTGCATTACTGACCTATGTCCACATCCAAGCCTTGTGCAGTTCTTTTTTGCCATGTCGCAATTCCTATTTCTTGAATTTTGCTAAGAGTTTGAACCCAAGCTGCTTTATCTGCATGCTTGTTTCGTATTTTTGCTCAAAGGGGCGCATCGAAGCTTGTGGTTGACTTTGCAATTCTCTCTTGGTTTTACTCATTGTCATAAAGTTGTTCTTGGCCTTGTATGAACCGCCTAAAGTTTCTTAGTTTTCTCTCGTCATCTTAATTGTTCACAGCCTCTTTGTGTCTTTCTCCTTAAGTCACTTGTCCTGCGATTCGCTTCTTCTTTCCATGAGTCTAAGGATAGTCCAAATTGAGTCTTGTGTGTTATCTCTACAATATTTTGGTTACAATGGCTTTAAGGTTGCAGATGGAGGGTTTTCTATAGCCGTGTAGCCTTTGCAGCCTGCCTTGGGCTTGTTGGAAGCCCTTCTTTGCCTCTGCCTTGTTTCATCAAACAGATAAGTATGTTTATCGGAGTTTTTGAAGGTGGACAACAGCATCTCAATTTTGTTGGGGCGTCTAAGCTGCTCGTCTTTGACATATGGGGTATCTTTTTTCTACGATATCATGAGTTTGTACTGAGTTTGCATTGGGCTGGTAGAAACATCTATGTAACTGCACTCTATGAGCATGTGGCAGTTTGTCCAGTACTCACTCAGTTGTATTTCATTCTTACCTTGCATATTGATATTGCATATTGGAAGGATATTGGGTTGTATTTTGGTTCTTAGCTTGCATATTGAATTTGCTTATTGAGACATCAAGAATGGTATCATATTGAATATTTTCCGAGGAGTTTTTGTCTTAATACAAACTCAGGCATTTTTACAGACCAGTTTTCCTTCTTCCAGCCCTTTAGAGTCTTGTTCTTGGGGATTCCAATTGCATTTCCCAATTGTTTCGAATCTTTAGAACGCACGCATACCCATGTGGCCTTTGTGGAACACATCATGCTTTAAACTGAGCAGTCTATATTAATCCATTGTAGTAGAGATTGGTCTTTTGAAGTTTCAGGGCCTGCAGTGTCATTGCAGTGTATTACACATCTCTTCTGCATTGCCAAGAGCTCCAACCTGCATATCTGTTCAAGAAAGGTCTCCTGGAAGTGTTGATGGAAGTGTTGACAGGTTCCTAGTCCATGTACGCTGTAAGTAACTGTTGTAAAATCTAACCTCATATTCTGTGAAGCAGACGTGCAACAGGTATGACATGAGTAGGCAGTCCCAGTGTCCTTTGAAGCAGATGTACAGTCGCTTCTTGTCTTTATTCGGAGATACATGGTCTGCATCTGCGTTTTTGTTGGTTCATTTTCAGTATTCTATGGTTGTATCAGCTCATAAAACATCTCACATTAAATATTTTTGACCAAATTGATCCTTGAGTTATTGTTTCCATTTAGAAGTGTGTTGCTTCCTTGAACATTTCTCACTCCCTTGTAGTTAGACTCGTGAAGTTGTTTTTGATTCACTTCACGTACAGCAGCAGCAATGTCAAGAGTTTTCGCCCAACTTGATTCTCAATGGTTCCAATTCATGCCAGTGGAAAGTGATACTTCTTGCAGCGTAGCCTTAGTTTGAGGCATATTTAGAAGGGCACCGGCAATGGAGGTATTTAAACCTGTGGTTCACCCATAAGCAGTTTGCTCATTACAGTGTATTGGGCATCTCTTCTGCGTTGCCAAGAGGTCCAATCTGCATTTTTTGTTCAAGAAGTGTTCCATGGAATTGGGCAAATCTAAATGTGAACTTTGACAGGTTCCTAGTCCATGACTGCTGTAAGTAAACAGGTAAGTTGTGAAATCTGACTTTGTATTCTTTGAAATAGACATACAACAGGGATGATGTAAGTAGGCAGTTGTAAGGTTGTGAAACACCTAGTACCCTTTGAAGCAGATGTACAGCCATTGCTTTATCTTTGTTCAAAGATGCATGGTCTGCATGTGCATTTTTGTTAGTTCATGTTCAGTATTTTATGGTTGCTTACAGCTCATAAACCATCTGACATTAAACCGTTTTTTACCAACTTGATCCTTTAAGTCATTATTTCCATTTTACCAAACCTTAATTCATTCTTCCCATCTAATCTATAATTCATTATTCCCATTTAATTTATTCAATAACGTAAAAGATTTGAAAGTTGTAGGCAGGTTTAAGGAGGTGTGCTTGAGCGAGGTAGCATGCTAAGACAGAGCATGTATGGCAGGAATTTAGAATGGTAAGAGATTGTGTGTGCTTTCTTCTAATGTTTTGCAAGTAGTCTAGATGATAAATTGAAGGTTTGAATTATCATTGTGCTTTTATGCAAAGTGTATAGCCATCTTTTTGACACAATGTTTATCCCCTTTTTTCTTTTGCAAGTTTTCTTAAAGTTGTCGTTCTTCTAAGGAACTTTTGGCACCATCCTTAGCTAGCTCTTCTAAGTTGCTGTTTCATTGTCCACATGTTAAGCTGCGGCATTTGCAATATTTTGTTGAGTTTCTTGAGATATGGTATGACCGTCATTTTCTTGAGATTATAATGCTCTTGCTCCGAGAGAGCACATGTCTGTTTTCTCCAGCCTCTCATTTTTCCAAAAGAAGATATGTCTCCTTTTTTCCAAAGAAGATATGCCGACCAAAGTAGTCCTTGCTTGGGTGCATTGTTGTCCTTCTTACTTTGTATTTCACATATGTAGTTTGTCTCTCTCCACTCTTCGTTATTTTGTCCATTTTGCATATGTGATTCGTCCCTCTCCACGTTTCGTGGGGTTTGGTGGTTTTAGATTCTCATTCCTTCATATCTTTAGTCTCATGATTTCATTGTTGTGCTTGTTGTAATTGTCATATTAATTGTTTATGTTATTAGTCTCTTAGCAACTTATGTTATTCGTCTCATCACGTTATTCATTAGTTTTTACATATTTGGTCGCGTTCGCATCCCGTAATGGGTATTTACTTTGTTTAGTACTCTTCTACGTGTTTATGAGTTGTGTCACTGGTTCGTTGAATCCCATGGTCTAGCCAATTTCATTTGGTCCATTAATTCAGGGTACTCCTATTCTGCGGCTCCGTGTTCTATGCATCCGATTTTAGGTTGAGCATGCTTCATATGGCCTTGCACAACCATTGGACATTCGTGGCTCCTTTTTTTCCCTAGCAGTTTCGAGGTAATGGCATGTTTTGCACTTTCCGCCGCTAACATCAACCATGCTGCTCTTTCTGTTATTTCTTTGGTTGGTTTCTATATTATCCACGTTTGCGCTTCTTTTATGATGCCATTAGCATACATGCGTTAGCTTTTTGAAAATTTGCATCTTGTTTTTCTCATCCCATCATTTTTGTTGGGTGTCCTATGTATTGTGCTTCCATAAAATGGTAAGGTTGTCATGGTTTATTTTGCTTGGTTGTTGATTTGGTTATATGATTGATATGACGTCGTTGTTTACTCCTTTTGAGCTAGCTGCATGTTTGACCCAGTTTCTTGCACTTACTCCAGCCTGTTCTAGAATTTCCTTTTAGCCTTGTTCTCTATTATCTCACACTTGCTACTGAGTTGATTCGAGGTGGCGTTGGTGTGTTATTATTGAGCTTTTAGAGTGCGGATCCTTACTTAGCTTTTTCATTCACGTCTTTTAGGTTGTTTTGGTCTTGTGCTTATTCATGTGTCTCATCTTCTATCTAGGGTAGTCAAGTTTCGTGTTCTTTGACTGACGTATAGTAATTTGATTACGTTACATTATGTGCACCAGAGACCGCATATCAATTGTTCTTCTGAAGTGTTCCCATCATTTTCCTCCTTCCTCTTTGGGCCTTTATTTTTTGTTGTTCTTCGATAGAACCCTTTTTTGCTCTATGATCTTGCTGGTCCTTGTCGGCATCTTCGTTTCTTTTGAACCACTTGCGTTGCTTTGTTGCTACATTGCTCCATGTTGTTTCCACATTCTATGCTTTCAAATGCGAGTGTTTATTTGCTTTTTAGCTTTTTCGTACCCTTGGTCACTTCACCTATATCTATGCTTCATTCTTTTTTGAGTTGCTACTTTGCCACGACCCCTTTTTTGTCACAGAAAGTTCCTTTGGTCTCAAACCACTCCATTGTTTCCTATTAGCTCCGTTTACTTTTTTATTTTTTGGCATTTCATTTGCTCCATTTGCACTTTCATCTTGCCTTCTTTGTACCATTACCTTAAGCTAGCCCTTCAAATTCCATCGCCTTCATTTGACTCTTTACCATGTTTTATGTACTCTCTTTAGATTTTTTGCTACCATGGGTTTCAATTTTCCATTTTCCTTCCTAGTTCTCTTCTTGCTTTTGGCTAACCCTATGCTTTTGTTACATTTCCAATCCATTGTCCCTGTGGCCTGGTTGCTCAGTTTAGCATGTTGCTCAAATTTTTCCAGATTTTCCAATTTTCAAGTACTTTATGCCTTTATTTCCAGTTGTTCAAGTTTGTCTATAGGTCTCCTTATTTTTAGGCGTTTACTTTTGTCATTTAGGTACTCCTTTGCCCCCCTTTATCCAGTTTTTACGTTTTTGTGTTCTTCACTTTGACCCTTTGCTGCTTCCATTTTTAGATTTGTTTCACTTGCTCCATATGTCCTATTAGCCTCATCTGTGCATTTTGTTTCATTTTGTTTCTATGATTCTTGTAGACTCTTTTCTTGTCTGTATTCCACATTTTCAATCTATTCTATTAGGGTCGACTTGCTCCATTATGAGTGGTTGCGCTCCTTTTTGCTATATGCTTTGATGGCATTTCTCTTTTCGGTTGTGCATGCACTGTTTCCTTCATTGATTTCCCCTGGCTTGTTGTTTTGTTGCACATTACTCCTTTAGTGGCATTGGTTCCTTCTTAATTTCTTTTTCTTGCTCCTTGTCTATTGCTAGTCAGAATAGATTGGATTTATGTATCTTTGGTAGTATATTAGGTAATTGGTGCATTAGTCATTTGCCATTGTTATTCTGTTGATGTCGTCATGTTCATGGCTCTGTTTGATGTTGTTGCCTTTCCTCCTCTCTTACTGCACTTTTCCATCTTCTCCTTCATTTTTATGCTCCTCTTTTTCACGACATTGTTACATTGTGTCATTCTTTTCTCCTTTGTCTAGGTCCATCCTCTATGTACCCTCAGGCTTTGTGGCCCTTCCTCTTTTGCCATGTTTTCCATCAGCCTTATCTGTGCATTCTATTTCTTTTTATTCCAGTGACCTTTATAGTCTCATTTCTTCTTTCCTTCTGTTAGCATCTTCTTCGCACCCAAGGAAAACTGAAGAACAAGCGCTAACTACAACAACCCAAGCAAATCTCAAGGTATATGAGATAGGCTAGGCCTCACTCTACTGGCATCATAAATCACCAACATAATCATTCTTACACAAGTCTTTTGAGATTATAGAAATAGAGATAACAAATAGGAGAATCACATAATCATAATCAAAATATCATACTTCAACATAATAATATTCAACTGATCAAGAAACATACTCACACTTCAAGAACTTTGCCCAGATGTCATCTTCCAAATTTGGGCCTTCCCTTCTACACGAATTTTGGCTATCTTATAGAAAACTCTACTTGATCTTAGCCACTAGATCTAGGCAAATCACAACCTTAGATCCAAATTCTAACTACCATAAGTTCACTAGATTTTGCCACCTCAACTTCAAATCTAGGTCATCCAAACTTCTTTGCAACTACCATGCTTCCCCAGATTCATGACACATCATCAAATTATCAACCATTGAAAATATTTCTTAAGGACTTTAATACTCCTTCAAGTCCATAGGTTCCACTTCAGTACATCATAAATGCTTCCTCCACAATATTTGCACATTTTTTACATTTTCTCCACATTACACCCATATAATTCTTCATTTATGCATACATTTCACCAATTTAGGCACATCATGAAAAAATAGTCAAGAAAAAACGCACAACATTATTCCCCCCCAAGATTATTCATCGTCCCGATGAATTCGTCAAAAATCTTTTCTTTGGTCTTCATGTCTTCAACTTGATCCTCAAATAGCATCACAACTTAACAAAAATCCAATGTCAAAATATCTTCAAGTCTTCAAAAACATCTATAGAAGCCTTCCAAGGAAAAAAAATACTAAAACTTCTAACATCACTTCATCTTCATCAATTATAGGGTGGCAAGTCCCATCCAGGTCAGTGGCACCCTCGCTCTACTGCCCTGGCATGGCGCTCTATCCCCTTCACAACACTTATAATTTTTCATCACATTTTACACAGGTCATGGGATGCTGCTGCCTTTCTAGGTCAGCACATCCATCATGCCATCCATAATCACGTAAATAAAAAATAAAACTTGTACAACTTCCTTTGATGCAACTTCAACAATAAAGAAATTCAAACATTAGACTTCATTAGATTGCAAAAACAAAATGCCGACCATTGTATCTTCATCTTCTATCTTGGACTTCAAATAACTTGTTGGAAAATAAATAGTGCCTAGGGTCTTCCCATGGAATAAACAAACATCTTCGAAAAATACAGCACTTCATATCTCTACATGGACTTGAACTCATGATCTAGTAGTTGATAGCCAAACATTTAACCAACTAACCATTTGCCAGATATTAAAACTTTGTTTGTTTTCATTCTTCTTATCTTTTAAAACTTCCTTATTTTCTTTCCTTTGAACGACCCTCATTTTTATTTTTTAATTCCTTCTTCTCTACTCCTCTGTTCGCGCGCGGCGGCGGTTAGGGTATGGCGGAACAAGGGTAAAGAACGGCGGCTTCAGATCAAGCTCTGGCGGTGAATCCAGCAGCAAAACATATTAGGTTTCGGCCATGCGGATCAGGTTATGGCAGAAGGAAAATAACGATGGAAGAAGCTTGCTCCTTCCCTTTCTCTCATATATATTTTTTTTTTATAGATAGTAGAAGGCACAAAGAATGGCAAAAAAGCTTCTTCTTTGATTATGGCGAGGCGGAACAATTCATGGCATAGGATATGGAAGAAAAGAACGAAACTAGAAGGGCAAGAAGGCATGACGTAACAAAGTTATGGCGATTTGGGTTTAAGCGGATTCTTTTCTTTTCTTCTTGCAGGGTCCGTGGTGGAAGAAGATGGCGTGAGCATAAAAATATGGCAGGATGTAATACTGAAGATGTTCTAGCAGATGCAAGAGCACAAAAACTTTTGTACCATCCATTTATACCATTATTTATGGAATAGGAGCAAGCAAGTTAAGATTCACAACAGATTTAGAATATTTCCATTCTCCTTTACCGGCGGACAAACAAGAATAGAAACAACATTTTCATACCTCTGCAATAGGCTTCAACACATATTCCTCCGCTTTACAAACTTCTGATCTACCATTGATACACTACCATTCTTTGAACATCGTATTCTCCACTTGCACTTAAATGATATTCCATGGATACTGATTGCAACATAATTATGTACCACTACCATCTTTGATCTTTGATTATCTTGCCCGCAAAGTGTTGCTTTCTCGCAATGCCCCCCAAAATATGTTAGCATCTTCTTCGCACCCAAGGAAAACTGAAGAACAAGCGCTAACTACAACAACCCAAGCAAATCTCAAGGTATATGAGATAGGCTAGGCCTCACTCTACTGGCATCATAAATCACCAACATAATCATTCTTACACAAGTCTTTTGAGATTATAGAAATAGAGATAACAAATAGGAGAATCACATAATCATAATCAAAATATCATACTTCAACATAATAATATTCAACTGATCAAGAAACATACTCACACTTCAAGAACTTTGCCCAGATGTCATCTTCCAAATTTGGGCCTTCCCTTCTACACGAATTTTGGCTATCTTATAGAAAACTCTACTTGATCTTAGCCACTAGATCTAGGCAAATCACAACCTTAGATCCAAATTCTAACTACCATAAGTTCACTAGATTTTGCCACCTCAACTTCAAATCTAGGTCATCCAAACTTCTTTGCAACTACCATGCTTCCCCAGATTCATGACACATCATCAAATTATCAACCATTGAAAATATTTCTTAAGGACTTTAATACTCCTTCAAGTCCATAGGTTCCACTTCAGTACATCATAAATGCTTCCTCCACAATATTTGCACATTTTTTACATTTTCTCCACATTACACCCATATAATTCTTCATTTATGCATACATTTCACCAATTTAGGCACATCATGAAAAAATAGTCAAGAAAAAACGCACAACACCTTCCGAACAGTTTCCATTCTGGCTTCTTCTCTTTCTTTATCCATGTTGAAATTTGTTCCTCTTCTATCGGCCGACATATATGTTGTCATAGGACCCATCCTAGGAATGCCACGGTTCTATTGCGATAGCAATAGAACCGACATTCCTTGGATGGGGACGTCCCTTTTTTCGCTCTCTCTATTTATTCAACTTCTTTTCATTTTTCCCTCATCGGCGTTCTCTTGAGCTAGTTTTCTCCTCCTTCTCTATCCTACCAGTTTCCCTCACCCTCCCTCCCGTGATGGTTTGTCTGCATCTGATCTTATCCATGTTTCGTTTTCTCTTTACACCTTTCCATTCCATGACCATTTCTGTCTATGTTTCCATATTTTCCGGGGCATTCTGCAGCCTCTATGTCTTCTGTGGTTTCTTTTCAATGTGTTAAGTTTCTTGGTGTGGCAATTTAGCCTCTAAGGCCTACTCATTATCTCGTTCTTCTTGGAGTCTGTCAAATCTTTTGCACATTTCAGGTCACCCTGCAGCCCTCGATATCCTCCCTCCCTCTTTGTTGGTCAGCTTGGTTCATGGTCACTTATTTGGTCTCTTTATTCATTCTCAGCGTGGCACTGTAGCCTTTGAGGCATTCTCCATTTTTATTGTTATCTCTCGGCGTGGCGATGATTCATGGTCACTTATTTGGTCTCTTATTCATTCTCAGCGTGGCACTGTAGCCTCTGAGGCATTCTCCATTTTTATTGTTATCTCTCGGCGTGGCGATGTAGCCTCCGAGGCAGCACTAATCGGATGTTTTTCTCCGCGATGGTCATTCCGCGGATAGTTCCCGATTGGTCGGCTGTTGTTTCTTTGTTTCAGCGTGGCCCTGGAGCCTCTGAACTTTATTAGACATTGGATACATTAATGCGCAAAATGTCTAACGCGTTGATGGGTCATTATCTTTTTTCATTTTTGTCTTTGCAGGTTATTTTTGAGGTCTCTTGGTGGTCGGTTGCACGCCGCGCAAGGGCGGGGTTTTCCATCCTGATGAGAAGCGAGCGCCAGTTTTCTCATCTTGGTGTCGACCAAGCGGCATATGAATAATCTTTTATCGTGTATTTCTTAGTCTCGTCGTCCACTCTTCAGTTTTATCATGCTCTCGATAAATTGTCTAGTTTCGGAGCATATTCAGTTTTCAAACGTTTCAGATTTTCTATCTCCTAGTAGGGGGATCAATATGTACTCAAAGATTTTACAAAAGCTCAATGAGAACACCACTTCACTGCCGACATATATGTTGTCATAGGACCCATCCTAGGAATGCCAAAATAAAGGTGCATTTGGTCATGGGTTCAAACCTTGCCAATGTATGTTTATCTTTGGGAGTTGGTTATTGGGGGTATACGATGATGATCCCCGACGTGGTAGAACTTAAAAGCCTATACGTGTCCTCCACTTTGGCTGCCGCAAGGTAGTGGGATAAACTAGCTAGTCTGTACAAGATTAGTCTAGTATGGACCTTAAACAAAGTAATAAGAGACATGCCACTACCCCTGCCATGCCAGTACATGTGCTACTGCTGCAATCTGCTTGGCTTGTTCCTTTGATATGATTATTTTTCTGCCCATTTTGATAATTTGAAGTTCTAAGGCTGTTTTAAAGAGTTTTTCCATAACACTACTTATTATTTCTTATCGTAATGGTGCAATAATTTGAGGCCACATTCTTCTCACCACTTTTATGATATTATTACTTATCATAATGGTGCGACAATTTGAAGCCACATTCTTATCACCACTATTGTGAATAGGTGCAATCAGTCTTAACTACCATCGTGATTGCATAGCTGAATTGAATCTCCGACTTAACTGCCATTCTGGAGGAAACCTGGTCACATAGCTGAATTGAATAAATTCATAGTTTGTGTTACCACTGATTGCATGTGACCTTAGAATGTGCAGAAAGATAGATTGGCAAGATTCTCAAAGAGCAAGATTATCTCATTGGCAGGCAAAATTTCCAGCTGAAATTTTCAAGCTGAATGCGAAATTTCCAGGCATAGAAGTTATCCCAGGCAAAGTTTCCAGGTCCAGGCTGAATGCGAAATTTCCAGCTGAATGCGAAATTTCTAGAAGCATAGAAGTTATTCTTATGATCATAACGCTTACCTTATCCATTTTTGGCGACTTCGATGCTCCTCCTCACATCGACTGATTCGGATCACGCCCGTCGGCGTCTTCACGGATCCGCTAAGAAAAAACCTAAGAAAATAATATTTTCACTTTTAAAATTAATGACTCTGAAATAAGAATATTTTAAAATAATATTTTCTGAAACTCTAAAACCCGTGAGTTGCGTCTCAGGGTTTTACAACAAATGCAATGCTTGAGACGGAGACGGCTTTCCTGAGACGATGACGGCTTTCCTAAGACGAATGCTTTTCCTGATAATGCAGGATCACTGACACCAACGACAATGCGAGATCTTGTTTTGGGGGGTAAGGATGTTTCTGCCCGCACTTTCCGCAGAAATAGAAGCAAAAGACTTAGAGTGTTAGAAAAAAACAAAAAAGAGGATCTTGTGATTGAAGAAGGTTTCGAAAATGAGAAGTTACAGCAGGATCTTTTAAGCGAAGAATGTGTTGCTTCACCAATTGAATATGGAAATACGTCCATGACAGGAAAATTGGGGCTTGTCAGAGACGAGGAGAATTCAACTGACCATCCAAATCTCCCTGAAGCTCTTATAGAAAAAAAGCTGCAATTGTGCATTGTAAGTTTGCAAAACTGCTTAGATAAACATCAAGTTAGCATTCGTAGTCAAGAGAAACTGTTACAGCTTCTATTTGAGGGTTTTAAGAATCAAGATAGTGAGTGTCTCGCAAATTTACTTCTAAAGACAGACTCAACTGCTTTACCTTCAACTTGGCACAGGTATTTACTTGAATTTTGAGTGAGATAATTAATACTCCAGGAAGTTCTACACAAGTAAATATATTTGTTCTAAACATGTTACAATGTAACTCACTCACTTGTACAGGTTACAGGTCATGTTTAATGACTTGGGAAGCCCATCCCCGCAGAGGAAAAGAATTTATATCTCTGATCAACAACTTGAATTCGAGCTTCTGCCATTAGAAGATCTGTTAAAAACATTATGGAGGAGTCCAACTTTTCGAGCAAGAATGGGGATTGCATGGAGGGAGAAAGACACATGGGGACAAGGGACAATACGAGAATATTGGCATGGAAGCAAATGGTTAGATTGGAAAGCATTTTTTGATCCAAAATCCTATTGGGAGCTGCCAGTCATTTGTGAGAGTTGCAACCAAGTCTACAGAGCCTTTCCAGAAAAAGCTCAAGAACTTACTGGAGGATGGGATGAAGAGGCTAAGCTCTACAATTTTGTATGTTCCTCTTGTCATTGTAGGATCAAAAGTATGCCTAAGTTTTGCAAGGTTTTCTGATTTCTAGATAGACAAGTTTTGATTATCTCCTTATTCTTTAATTACAGGGTAATCTAAACAATCTAGCTATTGGGTGTCACCATGATGGCTTTCAGTTCTCAAGAGGGAAGCGTAATCGAACTAGCATGGTTTGCAATGCAATGTTTCTAAATGGAGGAAAAAAAACATGCAAAGCCATACCCAATCTTATTTGTTCCAGAAAGGGGAATTAAGCACATTAACAAATTGCCAGAAGATTACATGAGCTTATTTTGTCAGCCTCTTATTCAAGAATTAAAGTCTCTTTTTATGAATGGGATCCAACTAGAAGGCATAGCAGAGCCTGTGCGGATTGCTCTGATGTTTTGGTCGGGAGACCATCAAGCTCAACTTGATCTTGGGATGCTTGTTGGCGGTACAAACTGTCGTAGAGACAAGCCATCAATGGTAGAGGTTCCAACAGGTAGAGAACAATTTGGTGGAGTCAAACTTGTGTTCAACAATGCACGTGAACAAGTAGAAGAACCAGCACCAAAGAAAAGCATCGAAGAATACTTGGATGTTTTACAACAATGGAGACGTTTAGGAAAGAGTGCAGATGTGCTTAATGCATTTGGTTTTAAAGGGGAGAGTTGTTTATGGGCCCTTCAGAGACTTTATGGCTTTAAACCACCAGAGGATCTCGTCTTTGATCTTTTTCATGTTTTACTATTGGGAGTAGTGAAGTTCTTTGTCAAGAAGCTGATAGATGTCCTTCAAGAGACAAGCAGCCAACACCTCTTAAGTTTAGACAAGATAGTTCAAGAGATTTATGAAGTCGCACCTAGAGAATTACGACAAGGACGATGGCCAGCTACACCAAGCAAATATTATAACGTCTTTAAGGGTGAGGATTACCAGAAATTTGTGCAATGGTGCTTACCCGAGGTGCTAAGAAGGTTTCCGGATGCAGTGTTGCCAGGTAATAAAATAAATTAGATATAGATGAAAGTGACAAAGGATAATAGTTAGTTAAACTTAATTTAACCATGTTTCAATAATGAGGTACTTGTAATGCAGTTGGAATAAAAGATGTCGGAATTCTACTCACCAAAATAGTACATTATTTTTTTGGTTGGAGCCGAGTACATGGATGTTCAAGGGAAGATCTTGACTTAATAAGGAAGGTACTCTCATCCTGGCGCGTTCTCTCAGAAGAAAATTTTGGATGTAATGCTTCTCCAAAACAACACTCTCTTGGTGAGTTTAGTACTTTGGTTTAGTTAGCTTAAGTACAAAAAATCTAAACTCACTAAATTCAGGAGTGGGTGAGCTTCTTGATGACATCATGAGGCATGGACCTCATGATGGTACGTGGTGCTTTCCTCAAGAGCGTGATGTAAAGATTCATAAGAAAATAAACACAAATAACTTGGAGAGCGAGCTCACATATATGCGTTACCACACAAGAGTTCTTTTCACAACAACTTTCCTTGAGGCCGAGAAAGGTAATCCTTGTGAGTACGCACTCAAACAGGTACATGAGCATCTTTGGCTACCAGTTGGTTGTAGAGACCATGAAAAAGGAATTATTCGAGTCTCATCTGTAGAAACAGCCAAAGAGATTGTGGATCAGCTAGAGTACCTTCCAAGGAGTTGTGATTGCAAGCATGCTATTAAGAAAAAGGGCATCATTATAGGATCATCTAGACATGAAAAATGAGGGGTGATAATCGACTTGAGTGGTGTGATGGTGTTGAATGGCTTGCATGATAGAACTCTTATGCAAAGGAAGGCTCTCAAGTTCAACAAAGTATTTTACAATGGTATTGTTTACAAAGAAGGAGATTATGTGTCAACAGAGGACTCCAAGTGCACCATAACGTCAATATTTGTCCATGAGTGTGAAGGAGAGCTCAAGAGCTATTACACTGCAGTGTGCTTCTCCCTACATGGTAAGGAGCCACTCACAGAAGCATGGATTCTTTCTTTGGATGAGACCTCTTTGAAGACAGAGTTTATCAACTGTTTAGTCCAGAAATTCATTCCTATTCCACATCATGAAGGTAAGGTTCTGGCTTATGAGCTGATCCGACCACTTACATATGACCATTCAATATTTTGAAAGTAGATGGTATTTAGAAATTATTTTTAATTGAAAATACCCTTTTCCTTGAAAATACCCTGGTATTTATTGCAATTCTCTGTTTGTTTGGTAATTCCCCTTTCATTCAATCCCCTTTTATTTGGAGATACTCCAGTCCATTTTACAAATTAAGCTTTTGAACCAATCCCCTTTCTTAAAAAATACCCCACCATTTGCAAATTCCCTTTTTGAACCAGTCCCGGTTTCTTGAAATTACCCCAAACCGTTAGCAAATTCCCTTTTGACTCAATCCCCCTTTCTTCAAAATACCCCAATGTGCATTTGTAATCCCCTATTTCTATTAATTCCCCCATTCGGATATGCCCTTTCTGTACAATAATCCCCCATTTCTACTAATCTCCCCCCATACGATATACCCTTTTGTTCAAGAATTCCCTATTGCAAAGAAAATAACCCATTTCTCTCGAGTCCCCCGGTTCCTCAATGGGGGATTTTCCAGGGGATGTGAGCACCTTTTTCGTTGTGTTTGACCCCATCAAATGCTTCGTAGAGAGCCCAGATTATGTCTGGAGGTATATGTTGAGTATCGTGATGTAATCCAAGGGTTGAAAAGCCATAATAAGGGGTAGAACAATAATAGTACATGCTCTACGTGTGAATGTGCAATATAGAATAGAAGGTCTACTTAAATTTACATTGTAAAAATTAAATTGAATCACAATTAATGAAATATTAATTACATTTTTACAAATATTAAATATTCCTCCATAGCAAGAAGATAAAACATATGATTGTTGTTGCATGTGAAGGTAGATTGGCACAAATCTCTTATAGATCGGCAATGCTAGGCTTGGTTCCTATTATGACACAAAAATTGTTAGAACGATCTTTATATTCATAGGATCGGATGATCTTCATAGCCATATGTGACATTTAACTTGCAGACATAAAAAAGATGAGATCGTATATTTGTACTTGATACATGGTGAAAAATACTACCAACATGTCATCTAGAGCGAGGGGGCAACTTTGTGAGTCACACCGACTCATAACAATGCTTTTGTGTAAAGACAAACTATTTATCTTGCATCTAAGATTAGAGGTAGATTGTGTTGCTCTCATCATGTCAAGCAATATAAATTCCATTGTATATGAGATGAGATAAACTCACTCATAATTTATTTATTCATACAAACTTAATATGAAACACATATAATTATATTATATGTATGTATAGCAAAGACCCTCGAGTTTTATTCATGACATCTTGGTAGATCTAGCATTTCACTTTGTATGACTTGGCATTGGAAACCTGGGTGCAATCGATATCGTTCCAATTGATTTGTGGCGTACCACCACAATTGGGACCATAGTAGAGCTTGAATGGCTTCCCCTTGAACTTGAACCTATAGGCAACGTCATTCTTGTCAAAGTTGACACATCCATCGGCACACTTAATGGTTTTAAGAACATTATAGCAGTTTGGATCTTTATAAATTATCGCCTTGCTAGGACTGGCGCTTGCAATGGATGCATGTAAGACCAGAAAGATTGCCACAGCAGCAAAAAAAAGAACTTTGCAGGATGCCTTGAAAAAAAAGGAACCTTGTGAGTGTGAGAATTCAAAGATCTATATAAGTAGATAGATAGATATTAATTTAACATCCACGATAATAAAACATCCAAATTTGCATACCATTTTGCTTGCTTGTGCTTGCTCTGAGTGTGTTGTGTGCTGCATCAAGACATGTCATGTATATATATAGCCAAAGATGGCGACCTTGTCTTAGCAGGCCAGGCCACATGGCAATATTTGATTGGCAGTCAGAAGTGGAGGCCTCCATATCCATATCTAGGAGACATTTTCAGCGGAGGCAAGTTAGTGCTGCCTTGCCTTAGTAGGCAACGTCACGATTTGTGATGCTTTAGACTAAAAAACTTCTAAACACGTGATTTAGAAAAAAATGCTTCATGAAAGTCAAGTTACAGATGTTTTTAAATTCCCCGTCCATGGCGTCACTTTGAGAGGTGGCAACATCAGATTGAGCCATCAATCGTGACTTCACTTTGGCATGTTATAAATGGATAAATGGATATGATTTGTGATGTTAAATGGATAGGATTTGCGTTGGCTTCTGAAACTGAATATGTCAAACCCTAATCTCGGTTATGGCGGCAGAGTCGCTAGTGGAGATGTTGCCGCCATTGATGTCTGGCAGTAGCTATATTTTTTTATTTCATTCGACGATGGCGCTTTCATTTTTTATTTGGAGGTCGTTATATCATGGAGTTCTATGGTGATTTCTACAAGAATTCGTTAGCAGAAACCATTGGAATGCATTTTCACCATCAATTCAGCTCACTAATGCCTTTCGCTGCCTTTTTCCTGGCGAGAAGTTGGATTTTTCATTGGAGGAAAAAGTTTTAAAAGCAAATGGTCCAACAGAAGCTGATGGATTAACAGTTAAGAGCTTACCGAACTTGCTCACGAAGTTTTATTCCAGGAAGTACCCTCTGCCGCAGAAAGGGTACAATCATTTGTGCTAATGTGAGATCAAGACTACACTGTCAGCTGAGGCGAGCAAATGTCGCCATTATTTTCTTTCAGAGTCATATACTGTATTGCTAATTTCAGAATGAGATGCCATCTGGGCTCTCATCTGTTTTCTGACGTTCAAGTTCTTTGCCAGCTTGGCCACAATTAACATGTTGCTTCAGGCAGGGCCAAGGGTGGTATGAGCATATAATCTATTCCAGTTACACAACCCCAGTAAGATGGAGACTGGTAATACTGTGCTTAACATTAGCTTTAATTACAAGGTCTCCACGTTCGGAAATGGACATCAGCTAACCAGCTCCTTTTTGTTGTTTTCCTCAAAGAATAACATGGTTTGGTTTCCAGTTCACTTTCAGATCCTTCCATATCTTATGGTCATAACTTTCTGTAGTTGTTATCTCAGGGCAGATTGTTTGTGGGAAAGCACATTCCTTTACAGGAAACAATGAAGATACAGACAAACTGCTTTAAATTGAAAATCTGTATATAGGTATTTCCTTTTTCCCCCCTTTTCTTCCTGTAACAAAAGCATTGGATTTTGTTGATTGCTTCATGGTCGTCCTTTTGCATAATAAACTTGTCATTACAGGATTGTTGAGGCATCCATTTCTATCTCTAATCTTATATCATTCTTTGATTTTTTCTGACTCCGGTATTGAAATACTGCCAACAGACAAAATGTTACAAACGATGATCCTGTAGGTCCAAGGTATTAAGATTTTGACATCGCAATGCATGCTTTTATTCTTTAAAACATGTGCATATAGACTTTCACAAACTCACTAGTACATATCTCATTATGAATTAATGCAGAGTAAGGTACATATGAAATTTTCTTGCTCTTTATTGAGATGCCCGCATTCCTTTTTATTTCTCCAAGTGATGAGCTTTGAAGGGTATTTGATTTCCATCTCTTTGCCATATTAAGCTGAATGTACTGTGCTCATAGAGGGTTAAATGGATGCTCTTTGAAAACGAAAGAAGAAAACCTTGAGGTGATGAGTGGCATACCAGTACAAAGCTTGATGCTTGAGACTGATTAACTTTACTGTGGGATTAAGCATACACATGCAGCCATGCAACACATTTCTTTTGCTTTTCCTTCCAAGAAAAAGGAAAAACATGATCAGATGTTCCTTTTGAAAGACCGTAATGAGCCTTGTTTTCTATGTACTGCAACTCTGCTGTTGTTGCAACACATTTGCTCAATCTATGAGATTTCCTTGTGCTGTGTCTTAGGCAAGTTGCAGAAGTAGTGGTGTGTCTTAGGCAAGTTGCAAAAGTATGGTAGGATTTAAGAAAATAGTTGACATTGGGGGATTTAACAAAGCGATTCACGAAAATACTTGCAAGTAAGGGGAGTTTGACATCTAAGATGATTAGTTATCATTAAACTCTAGGATATTGTGACATCTTAGTTCAGTTCTTTTGGGATTCATAACTTGGTAAATACTTGCAAGTAAGGGGAGTTTGACATCTAACATGATTAGTTATCATTAAACTCTAGGATATTGTGACATCTTAGTTCAGTTCTTTTGGGATTCATAACTTGGTAAAGATATCTATTGATGAATTAATGCTTTTCCCCAAAATACGAAGCTTGTAATCCTCTAACATTACACCCAGGATTCTAGACTTAAGGGCCGGTTCTGGTTGGATTGCTCATGTGATTATCAGGCATGCCAATGATGCCATGTTTCATATGGGTCATTATCAAACATAAATAGGTCCATTTCTGCTGCAGCTCATATTTGTCATACACAATTAGAAGTAGCATTTTACTTTATGAACTGTTAAACAACAGAAATTGTTGTGCATTGTTGATGCTTTATCTGAGGCCTCGAATATGTATATACTTCCTAGTTTTCTTGGACATAAAAGGACGGCTTAATAGTTCAAGACCAAAACATTTGAATGCATCATTTATTCATGTGCTCAATTTGCATACTCTATTAATGCATGAGATGCTTTGGGACGCTTTGGGCAAGAGTTAGCAAGGCCTCGATGGTGTATTCCTACATAAAAGGACCGCTTGATAGTTCAAGACCAAAACATTTGAATGTGTCATTTATTCAATGCATGATACGCATTGGGCAAGACTAAGCAATAAGTAACTAACGAGATTGAGAGCGATTGATGGAGTTAATCAAGCAATACCAAAAACTTTCAAAGGCTATTTTGGGTTTTGGAAGCCTCGAGCTTTCTTTTAGGTTTTGAAACTCTTAAGCTTTAAATTCTATACAAGAAATTTATCGCGGTGGCCTTGCGGCCGCCGCGAACATTTCTCTTTCCCAACCCTTTGTGTATACGAAAGTGAGTAAAAAGAAAAAACTTGACAGTAACCAACCCCTGCATTAGGTGGATTTTTGGGTAGTTGTAATGTTGTAGAGTGCCCGGGGGGTTCACCCTGTTTTTCCGTACAAAACATGTGCGGGCGATGAAGGGGTTTTTTGCCATTTTCAAGCACGCGTATACCTAAGGAGCGCCTTACGTTTTGGCGGACCTGTTTGATATCCCACGGTTTCAGAGCGCTTTTACCGCAGTGGAGGGACTTAGAAATACGTTAAGGGGCTTAGATGCTTTGATCAAAACCGGAGGACGATATCGTTTAAGGGTGCTTGCATTTCGGGTTATGTTTTGAAATTTTTTTTTTCCTGTCATGCTTTTGCCTAAGAAAACCTGTTTTTTGCCTTGCTCTCTTTTATTTGATCTGAAGTTTCGACCGGAGCTTTACTCTAGAAAATGTTGTTTGGCATTATATTGTGTGACATAAATCGATGGCAACTCATTTCCAAAGATCGTGGCATTTAACGTTTAGAGTTTGTTCTTTGCGTGGAGCTTCGTGAGTTTGTTTCTATTAAGGTTCTACAAATGTAAATCATGCTTCCTCATTCTTTAAATTCTTCGTTCTTCTAATACATTTCTTAGTTACATTTTCTTGGCAGCGGCAAGCATTGGCAGCGACTATTCTTCCCTTTGCTTTCTATTCTGCATCGAAATGGTTCTTACATGCAAGGATATCTATAGCAGCAGGTGATTCCTTACCGATTATAAGACGTGTTTTTTATTGCATGCGTTTATTCTGACAAGACAATCTATTCTTAAAATTTTGAGATTGTTAGAATAGGTTCTAGCGAGGCTGAGATCAACATTTCGGGCATGATGCATGGCCAAATGGAGGTCCTAAGTTCTTCTGAAAGCGAGCAGGAAGACAAAGCAGGTTGTATTCTCTTTCTGCTATTATTATTTACATTATTTGAGAAGCTGTTGGCTAATGCAATTTGCGAAATAACTTTATGCATGCATGAGCATGCAATAGTGCCTGCAGTAATGGTATTCCATCCCACCAATGAAGCTGTGCTATTCTAAACCATAGTATGCAGTAAAGCTTATCTACATTCTTAGAAAAGTCCTCTGCTTTTTGTTTTTCATTACTACACCGTTTTGTGATCTTCCAGTTGTCTCTTCAATGATTGTTGAACTTCAGTAATATGTGCAGGTCCAGACTTCAACAATCTGTGCAAGATTTTTGAAGCATCAAACTAATGGGTACGCTTGCCCAAAGCATGGGTTCAGATTATTCAGTGACTTGATTTACAGTTTTCAAGTTTACAGTTTTATAGGTAAATATTTAGCCCAATCTATCTTGATTTTGCATAGCTTTGATTATGTTTCCTTTCTTCAAGTTAGAGTTTGAATTGTTAAATTTTGAGTTTGATGGTTGGCAGGTTGGATTGCAAGGGATCCAAAGGTTTTTGCCATCATTTAGCATATGTGGGAAAGACCTATATGCATGGACATGTACGTTGTGAGACTTGATCTTCGTTTATGCCACTCAAGACATCAATGAAGAAGCCTCAGAAGTTCAACAGGACACTTGATTGATCACTTTTGCTGATTTCTATTGCTATTATGTTATCATGCTCCAAGAAATGCTATTTTAGAAGTATTGATGCTATAAGATACTAATAGGCTTATTTTCAGGTGAAATGGTCTAGAAATAGATTCACTCTTTTCTTGGTCATAGACCCAGAGGTAAGACACACGCCTTTCAGAGGCAAAAGAAAAATGGACTTGATGATCTGAAGAACTTCTCTATGTACAGATTGATCCAAATCCAGGAGCTAAGGATACTGAAGAGTTTATAAAGATTTTGAAAGTAGATATCAAGGACTTGAGGCAAATCATCCAAACGAGAACGCCTCTTTGGGTGCCACATGGGTTCGCCATGTTGGCAAAGTCATTATTTTTTTAGCTTGGCAAATTGCTACTGGGAATAAGCTTCAAAATTTGTGGCTGGAAATGTCCACGCATTTGGATCATCCCTGGTCTCGACCTTCGCTGGTGCTCAGCGGGTAAGATTTCAAACTCTTATTTGCAACGCCGGGCACACGTCGAAAACTATTAACACAATAATAGAATCTATTAACGCTATTAACTATTAACCCAATAAAAAAATCTATTAACCCTGTTGGTTGGTGTTCCCTGCTTTTCTTTTTTTCAGTGACCACCCGGGTGACCACCATTGAACTAAGAGGGACCATTGAACCATTGAACCCTAAACCTTCATGGAGCTCTACAGTCCTCTAGTCCTATGCAAAATTAGGAGGCTGAGTGTAAATATAAGGTAGAGGGTAGGCTACATTAGTGATATCCTGACGTAAAAATAAGGTTAAGGGTGGGTCAATGGGGATTGGACTAGGCGTAAAAGTATGGAATCAGGTATTATTTTTCACAAACATTTCTATGGGGGGAGAGCCGTATACAGAGGGGTTTCTCCCGACCCCTGGAATGCACATGCCATATCCCCTTTACATAGAGGTGAATCCCCCGGGGTAGAGTGTAGCTATGAAATAATTTAGTGAGCACGGTGGATAATAGCAACTGTGATATGGCGTCAAGTGCGGAGAAACATTGTCAAGGCAATGGTGGGCATGACTGATATCTGAAAAGCCATGGAGGACTGATAAGGAAAACTTGCATATTTACCGAAAGCATATATGCAAACCTATCTCTCCCCCCTTCCCCCCCCCCACCCTCCATGTTGTGTAAGTCAATCCTCAAGCTGATCAATGTATAGTCCAAACATCATTGGAAAGAGTAAGCACCCTTGGCTAGCCCCAACACAGATAATAATCATCAATATTTAAAGGAATGAACTCAGCATTTTTTGCTATATTAAGCTAACATGTACTCGATGTCTTTGAATAAAAGCAAAATTGCTTGGTATAATCCAAGCAGTAGCAAAAGGAAAAATGGATTGTCTTTATTGTTTTAGTGAAACATAGATCGATCCAGTGTTTAATCACCCATCACTTGATAGTTTCTAAAATGGGTGGCTCTAACTATCAGATTCGTGATCTAGCAACATATTTTTCTTCATTTCATCAGCCCCGTATATGTTATACAATCTCTTGCCATTATAATATCATCATCGTTGATGTTATGAAAAGCATTCCAAAATAAATTTTCCAAAATTCCGCCCAGGGAATTATTTTACCATTCTATGCACACAGGCTAGATTAGAAGCAACAATTCTAAAAGCACATTGGAGATGTAAGTTATCATACTCGGAATCTCTCTCAATATGCCTGCTGCGCTCTTGCCTTGGGTCCTATAGGCCGATTGGCCATTGTGGACAATAAAAATCATTCAATAACCGTAACAAACCATCCATATTTTATCTCGAAATTTGCCCAACGTTCCATCATGAACAACCACAAATAGAAAGGGAATTTCCAATAATATAGAAATTCGATCTCTTTTTTTTGCTGGGGTGTAATTTTATGCTGCCACATGGCACTCTTGGCACTCTTCTACGATATGGAATGGAAGTTGGGTAGCCACATTCTGCATGACAGGCTCTCCCAGTTACCATTTACCGGTGGCTCGTTCTAAACCCAAAGCATCAGGTTTTTGGAGTGACCACAGTTTGAATCCTTATTCGCAGTTTTGAATGCTTAATTCATAGTTTTGAATGCTTAAGCAAAATTGGTTAGAAGACTCTGTTGTTGAGTGCTTAATAGCCGCTTGGGCTTGAATCCTTACTTGCCATAATACTATGTTTCCCCACAAAATACTCTGCTCTTAAATGCATAAACGAAATAGAGTACTCTGTTTCCCCAAAATACTCTATTTTTAATGCCTTTTTTGGTCTCTGTTTTGGGTTTGAATGCTAAGTGAAGCAGGCCATCCCTAAATTATCTGCCTTGAAGCCTTGAAGAATCTGCTCGATTTTGGACTATTTGTGCCCAGGATGGACTATTTGTGCCCAGGATATACCATTCAAATATCCTGTTGCAACAGCATTTCAGCGCATGATTTTGCAAAGATTGCTTCTATGTCGAACCTAGCAAAAAGACGTTAATGTGATGACATCAATATGCATGGAAAGGAAATAGTGTCTACATTTTAGGATCGTGGCACCTATTTGGCATCCGTCGATTCCAAAGTCAATAGTCTAGATGCTCTATAGTATCACAACATGCTACTTACATGCAAGTACTCTCTATAGACTAGCTAATAATATAAAAGATAGCACAAATGCTATCATAACTTTTGTAGATCCTAGAACTCCATATGAATTGTACTAAAATAGCCATTATAGAGAATAGCAACATCCCGTAGAGGCAAAAGGAGAGATTTCCATTCTTTCATATGCTGGCACTGAGTGAAAAACACTTCTTTGATCACAAAAGTAAGCTGAAAGAGCACTAATAGGAATGGTCTTGTCTCTATAACACGTAATTGGGATGATCTTGTCTTTTGAAGATGCACATGCAGTTAAACGTGTGATGATGGGTAGACCATGGTTTATGGAAATGGCAAAAATGAGAATGAGGTGACATTAGAAACCCTTGAGCGCACCATGGTGGAGCACTAGAACCTCTCATTATCAACATGGGAAAACCCTTGAAAAAGCTCTATGGAAAAGAGCTCATTTAGTGGCCTCATTTAGTGGCCTCTTTTCATTCGGCTAGGGAACGGCCAAAATAAATGTACATGGAGATACTAAAATCCGGAGCATGCACAGAGGTGGTCGAAACGTGGAAAAAACCTAGGCTATTGGAGAAACGAATTTATACAGAAAGGAACAAAGTGAAGCACGGGAGCTCGGCTATGGGGGATTGGAAGGAGGACTATTTGGACGTGCTACTGGTTCCAACGGGGCTGATTATTCTGCTGGGGTATCAGGTTTTTTTCTATTATAGGCTAAAGCCGAATCCGCTGCAAACTGTGGTAGGATTGAACCCCGGAAGATCTATGTGGGTTCATGCCGCTATGAAGATTAGGCTTCTAAATTCTCCAAATCCGACTCTTTTTTTAAATTCCGACCCTTTTCTGCTTCTGAGGAGTTCCATGATCTGACCTTGGAACCGCTGTTATAAGAACCCAAAGACAGAGATCAGGGCCCTTTAGTTGACATATTAAATCAGTTCCCACAACAGATTTTTTCCAAATATCTGCTTCAAAAGCAACATGTGATGCTTAGATCCAATTCTGGCGCTTCAGTTCCGCTCCAGCCTGCTAAAATCTAGCCTCAAAACATGGTTTTTGCCACAAAAGGGCGATTCTCTGCGGGTTGAGGATAGAAAATCCCACCGGAAAACAGACAGGAATGAGAACCAGAAGACGGAATGGAGGCTGTTGCTGGACAATAGCCGTCGTAACCAAAGAAGAAGATTTCTTCAACACATCCTAGCATTTATTTTTTTCGATTTCAATTTCTCTGGCTTTTTCCCTCTCGCTTCTCTGACCTTTTGCAGAGAAATGGCCTCCTAGCTCTCCGTTCCAGCCCGTTTCTGCCCACAAAGGAGAAGAGAACTCGTCATGAGCTCTAGATCTCTTCATCAATCTGGTCTGCCGCAAAACTAGGAAAAGGAATGAATCATTATGCTCAAAAGTAAACAATACAGATTAAACACTGTTCTAATCGAAGACATGAAATATAAACGGAGCAAATATCTCGCTATGGCAGACAGGAATGAGAACCAGAAGATGGAATGGAGGCCGTTGCCAGACAGTAGCCGCCATAGCCAAGAGAAGATTTCTTCGACTTCATTTTCTCTGGCTTTTTTCTTGTTTCTCTATTCCCCGACCCCCCTCCCCCTAACGTGGCGAGAATCAAGCGAATATGCCAAAGGCATCTTACCGATAAGAATTATATATGTTAAGAAAAGAGGGAGAATGATGGACTATATCATAGTTGCCCACCTCCTCTTCTTTTGTCTATGGATTACCCCTGTACTTTCAATATATATACTTATGTTGTTTTGGTTTCCTCTTTTCTCTAAGCAAAGCATCATTTTATAGTCTTAGAGAAAGAGATGGAATCTGGTCATAAGCACAGTTTCATTAAATATGGACAATACCTTGAATTGTGGACTTTTTATAAAACAGACGCTTCGATAACACTAACATACATCCCCGGCAAGTGCCGCATATGCTTCTGCAACAAGCGTAGGAATCTTGACAGTGTTTGGTAGCTTCTTCTTATTCGAAGGACTCCAAGCGTAGTCGATACTCTCTATCTCAATGCGGCCACTAGCAGTCGTCGGCCTCCATCTCTTCTTCCAACAATTGACATAGTTGGCTGGGAACACCTGGTTCCTAACAGGGACAGGCTCCCACCAAGTGACCTGGATAGTCTCGAAGTTGTCTTTCTTATCATCCATTTGGGGTTAATTGGGTCCAGAGGTTGAGCATCTTGTGTCTCCAATACAACAGAAAGTTCTTGGTCCTTGAGGAGCAGCTCCGTAAACTTCGAGCTACCCTCGACCAGATCTTGGGTGCACACTAGTGCAGTGCCCGCCAAAGGACATGTCCTTTGCTCCAAAACCTGCAACCTTTCTCAAATGGTCTGTGAGAGAATCCTTAGACATCCGAAGAGTGGATTGCAACTCTTGCACCGTTCGTGCAGGGAATGGACAAGGTGGTGGAGGAGTGGTCGCTATTGTACTTGCCTTGGAGCCGCTTGCTTTCTTTTTTCCCTCTGCTATCTTTTGCAATGCACGTGCTCTCAATTTCTTCTCGTCCAGCATAACTTCGAGTTGATCAAATATCTGAACAAGTTTAAGCTGTATATTCTCATCAATCTCAAATGCAGTGGATTTATACCCTTCGCACATAGCTGCACGGCTAAAGGATCCTCCGGAGAAGAAGTCAAGGACACTGCAACCCTCAAGCATAAATTTCCGCACTAGGTATGTGCATGTCCTGGAATCTAATTGATGTGGCAAAAGAGCACCCCCGCCTCCTGCCACACTCTTGTCACCCCAAGGCCGATACAACCAGTATGCTGAAGGAAAGTAGACAACCGTTATAAGTGGTATTAAAAAGAAATAGACAGACACAAGTTTAAATCTCAAGTACTCGCTTTGCACTCATGATCGGGAGGTTCTTCTCCATGTCCTCCGCTTCTTTCAAGTCTTTGCGGAAACTTCAATACTCTTGAGGATGGTCCGCATCGTTGAAGCATATATTCAGTCATTCATAGCGGGCGGTACGCTTGGTCTCTCGCCACATACATTACCGAACAAGAGTCCAGCTCGCGAACACGAGGAGGAAGGGTTTCTCTTTTTTAGGATCCTGGTATGCTCCCACCCATACACGACTACCTCCGTCTATAGTCTTCATGGCGGACAAGCATTCACTCAAACGATCTGGACTGATAAAGATCGTGATTCAATATAGTTGCTGATCCGTTAGCACACCGATCTGGTCCAAGAACTTCTGGTAATCCTCCATGCTCCATTTCCTGATATTTCTGAAATCCGATAAACCGAGCAGAGGTATTGACCACATCAACTGACATCCCCAGAGGACTGACACGGTAGCATTTGAATGATTTAGATCCCACTTCCACTGGTCCACGCAGATACTCATCAACCTTTAGGATAAGAGCCTTTGGAAGGTTAAGCTTTTCTGCCTCCTTGCGGCTATCAACCCAGTCACCTACACTGTTAGCGAACATTAACATCAAATTTTCCATGAATATGGGATGAATTTTCCTCAAATCTGCCATGTTGTCAACTTTGAGCTTCTTTACATCTTTCAGATATTTAAGGAGTGCACGCTCGACAGTCCCAATCTTCTTCAGTTCTCCCGCACGGATTTTCATGACACGCCTACCTGTGTAATTTTTAGTGGTCTTGATACGTGGTGCCTGTCATGATCTCTGTCAACAGTCTTCGCAAATCCATTGGATGCATGGACTTTAAAGGTCGGCACTTGTTATTCGTGAACATTCTCAGCCGGTCCTTAACCACTATCGTCTCACCCAATTCATCTTTTAGTTGGTCTTCATAGAACAACTGACACATATTCTAAGTTTTGTCAATCGTAATCTCGCATGCTAAGTTTCTTCAATGTCTGCTTCGCTATAGCGAGCCAATCCTGGACAGCATAGTAAACTTAGCATATTTGAAATATATGATCTCAAAATTGAGAAATGCAGAAGCTACCATGCAATACACATGGGGGTCAATGCACATGGGAGGCCTCCCAAATTGGGCGCCCGCCCAATTTGATAGCCAAGGGGATGCAATTTAACATGCTTAATGCTCATGGGGGCATCCGAAATTGGGCGCCCGCCCAATTTCATAGCCAGGAGGCTACATGAAACATGGTGAGTGCACATGGGAGGCCTCCCAAATTGGGCGCCCGCCCAATTTGATGGCCAAGGAATGCGATTTAACATACTTAATGCACATGGGGGCATCCAAATTGGGCATTTGCCCAATTTCATAGCCAAGAGGCTACATGAAACATGGTGAGTGCACATGGGAGGCCTCCCAAATTGGGCGGCCGCCCAATTTGATGGCCAAGGGGATGCGATTTAACATGCTTAATGCACATGGAGGGCTCCCAAATTGGGCGCCCGCCCAATTTGATGGCCAAGGGGATGCGATTTAACATGCTTAATGCACATGGAGGCCTCCCAAATTGGGCGCCCGCCCAATTTGATGGCAAAGGGGGTGCAATTTAACATGCATAATACACATGAGGGCGTCCCAAATTGGGCGCCCGCCGAATTTGATGAGAAAAAAATACTACATGAACAATTAGAATTGACTTACTGAATATGCGCTATCTTGGGATAGTCCACGCTTTTCCTTCTTCGGCTTTCCATAGATTGCCCATTGATTCCTTAGCTGCTGTATTTGCTCGAGGTAAACATCCTGATGGATGGTATTCTTGGTGATATCATTGCTCTCCTGGCTAACCTTCACATATTCGATGGGGGAGTGAGGTTCCCCGGCCAAAGACGCCGACATTTTCTTTTAGCGTAGAAGAAAAAGATAAGATCTTTCAGATGAGCCCTTTCTGCTGGCCATTCCAAGGCCTTCTGATTAACAAGAATTTGGGCAACTGCAGTGGTGTGATTGCCATTTACAATCCAGAATTCTGCATTGTCCAAATCGCGGGCCTTCTTCCACTTCATTACACGCCCGATTAATGCGGATCAAAGGGTACAACATCCGCACAAGGTGGATGCATCTGGACATTAATAAAGGATTCATAGAGTGTATCTACATGTTCAGGACTGATGACCCTGCAGGTCATATTTGCAGGTGCTTGATGCATTTTAAATATATCCACCTCTATTTCGAATTCAATTCCAAGAGGATAGATCCTTTCCCTAGGCTTAATGTTGATCAATGCGCTTTGTGACAGCTCACGCCACGCTTTCTGGTCAAGGCCCCGCCGGATGTCGAGCACTTAACAATTTGCTCACATCATCTTCCTCGAGCCTGTCCCGGTCCGAACTCCCCATCGGATCCACTGATGTGGATGGAAGAGTCGAAGTCTCTTCTTTTCTTCGACGAGGAAGCTATTGCCTCGTCTCAATTTCGTTTTTCTTACTTGTGTTTTTCGGTGGGGACTTTCCGGATACCTCCCGCGATCGAATGCTTAGGTCCGGGCTACGTGATGTAGTTCGCATACCACCAATAATCATTTTTGGCGTTGGTGTTTCTGATCTTTTCTTTTTAGGAACATTTAATTTTTCTGACGACACGGCTGTTGGCTTTTCTGTGCCCTTCGGTCCTTCATTCTTCCTAGAAACTCCATAACGTGACCTCAACCACGGCGTGTCTTAGACCTTTGGTTGGTTCTTCCCATGATATTCTGTGTAAAGGGCCTTTGATCGATTTTGTTTATGATCGAGTATGCACTGTCTAATTGTGTTAAATCCATCTATAATATCTCCCCGTTTGGTGAGTCCAGATCTATCAAGGCTTTCGTAAGAAGCGAGGACCCAGCCCTTGGCCTGACACGAATGTGGAGCCTCAGTGATGCTTGCATGCATTAGCTGAGGATTGTAAGTCTCAAAGGGTAACCTGTATCCTTGAAATGACTTATCAAGCACGTCTTCCACGACAAGATCTATCTCTTGTCAACCTCGCTTACTCACCATGTCAATTCGCGATACCAAAGATTCTCAGATCCTCCGAGTCCTGGCTCAAGAAAGTACAAGCACGCATCCTTGAGATGATTTGTGCTTGAGCCGGTGGATGGGGCCTACCTCTATGCACCATGAAAACTTCTAGGCTACAGTAGTCATTAGCTCTGGGACGACTTCAATACCATTGAACTGAATGCTCGACTCCGTTTCCTTTGCTGCAGCAAATGCCTCTGCCAACAGAGGGCCAGCTCGTGCACACGCAGTTTGTTTAGTTCTGGCCATAGGTGCTTGATAACATCATTCATTAATCCCATTAGTAGTGTATGCAAGCATTAAAACAAGGTAGGGGAGAATAGAGGAGTTTTAAAAGCAAGAACAGAGGCAAGAGGGTGCCAAATTGGGCGCCCGCCCGATTTAGCACCCCAGAGGAGGTTTGGATGGAGGAACAGAGGCAAGAGGAGACAAATTGGGTGCCCGCCCAATTTGCCAGACCAGAGGAGGTTAGCAAGCACATACAGGCCAGAGGGTCCCAAATTGGGCGCCCGCCCGATTTGGCACCCCAGAGGAGGTTTGGATGGAGGAACAGAGGCAAGAGGGGAGACAATTGGGCCCCCCAATTTGCCGCACTGCAGAAGGTTAGCAAGCACAGACGGGCCTGAGGGTCCCAAATTGGGCGCCCGCCCGATTTGGCACCCCATAGAAGGTTTGGATGCAGGAACAGAGGCAAGAGGGTGCCAAATTGGGCGCCCGCCCGATTTGCCACCCCAGAAGAGTTCTTAAAGCAAAAACAGAGGCCAGAGGGTGCTAAACTGGGCGCCTGTCCGATTTGACACCCCAGAGGAGGCTAGGAAGCACAGAGAGGCCAGAGGTCCCAAATTGGGTGCCCGCCCGATTTGCCACCCCAGAGAAGTTTTAAAAGCAGGAACAGATGCAAGAGGGTGCCAAATTGGGCGCCCGCCCGATTTGCGACCCCAGAGGAGGTTTGGATGCTGGACCAGAGGCAAGAAGAGACAAATTGGGCGCCCGCCCAATTTGCCACCACAGACATTTGGAGACACGGAGAGGCAGGAGGATCACAAATTGGACGCCCGGAGTAGGTTTAGAAGCCTGGAAGCAGAGGGTGTGTGGATGCAGAGGGTTATTTGGTGCAGAGGATACAGCTTCTGAGGTACTAAGTCACAACCAAGAGGCCAGAGGTGCGCGCCAGAGGGTTTAGAAGCATAGAAACCAAAATTGATGGATGTAGGATAGCTAAGAACTTCATTTAGGGTGGACTGCTTATGGCCAGTGGCTTATCGCCTGCAGTAATATAATAAACTAAACTTAAAGATAAAAGCAGTACCTTTTCCTTCCTTCAAGGGTCGTTTTTCCATGAAACCAGTGGCGCCTGGAAGCTCAGGGACAGCGCTTAGAAGAAACGAAACCTGGCGCAATCACTTACAAGACGATAGGCGCAGCGTGAACCTGGCGCAATCACTTTCAAGACGAGAGCAGCTGCGTTATCCCGGCGCAATCACTTTCAAGACGATAGGCGCAGCAAGAACCTCAAATGAATGAGCAAGCGGTTAGGAAACGGTGGCGAGATTGAACAGGTGAATGACAAGTCGCAGCCATGCAAATGAAGAGTCTTAAAAATAGACCGTTTTAACTTAATATAGACCAAAGGAAATAACAATAAAAATAGACTTCTGCAATAAATGTGCCCGAAACATTAAATGCCGATTTTTAAATTAATATAGACGTCCGCCCGCCCGCCCCAATTTGAATTTAAATTTACGGGCCCGCCCGCCCCAAATTGAATTTAAAACTACGGGCCCGCCCGAATTTGAATTACGTCCCGCTCGAATTTGAATTTGAATATATATTACGGGCCCACCCGCCCAATCAAACTCTAGTCGGAGAATTGAATTTTGAATTACTCTCACAGAAGCGGAGCGGCTAAGTATTTCGTTCTCCCACATTCTTGGGCGGCTACTTGTTCAGCGGATGGCGTGCGATTCACCAAAGGTAAATTTCTTTCGGTTTATACGTTTATTATTTGCCACATTGGTATAGATGCGGATTTTAAGATGCCTGGATTGGTATAGAACATTATTGATGAGAAGATTTGAGAAATAAATAGAAGTTTGAGAGATGTATGTCCGGTCCCCCCAACATAACTGATGTAGCCTACATTCTATCTGGGGTAGCGTGGAAGCTGTCCTGGTTACAACCCAATTAGACACCCCGGGTAGATGCGAATGGCCAAATTTCATTCCAGCTGGGTTAGCAAATGGATTTCATACCCAGGTAGATGTGCAGGGCCAAGTAGAGTGGGTGCCTAGTTTGATTCCTGAGCAACTATGTATGGGCAGATAGACCCTTACATAGAAAGAGTAACTATGTATCATTTATGTATAGCACCCTCAAATTGGTAGGTGCCCAATTACAAGCACTAAGGACCACTACAAGGGAGCAAATTGGTAGCCCAATTTCATCTGCTAGCTAAGAAAGATCAGGTAGCAAATTGGTGGTGCCCAATTTCAACTCTGAAGACCATTTGCTACCAGGGAGCAAATTGAAGCAGCCCAATTTCACTCAACTTTCAACCTCAAGACCACTACAAATGTTCCCAATTGATCCCCCGCTGTAGTAAACTTCAGTGAGTTGAAAAATGGCCAACCGCCTCAATTTGTCGTCGCTGCAAAGAAACCTTAGCAGTGAAATTGGGCTACCAATTTGCCCCTCAAGCTGCTGGTCTTCAGAGTTGAAATTGGGCACCCACCAATTTGCCACCGCTGCGCCTTTTCTTAGCAGATGAAATTGGGCTGCCCAATTTGCTCCTTTGTAGTGGTCCTTAGCATTGTAATTGGGCACCACCAATATGCTACCCAAGGCAGCCTTTCTTAGCAGATGAAATTGGGCGGGCGCCCAATTTGCTCCTTGTAGTGGTCCTTAGCAGTTGTAATTGGGCACCCGCCCAATTTGCCATCACAGGGTGCTATACATAAATGATACATAGTCACTCTTTCTATGTAAGGGTCTATCTGCCCATACATAGTTACTCTTTCTATGTAATGGTCTATCTGATTAAAGCAGGGAGGAAATTGGGCGGGTGCCCAATTTCACCTCCCAAGAACCATTACAAAAGGGAGCAAATTGGGCGCCCGCCCAATTTCACCTGCTAAGGACCATCTGCTAAAACTTTGCTCTTGAACGGATTCATTTTTTCTTTGTGCAGGAGGTGTACCTATTCAAAGACGGTCGGGCAGTTGCCAAAGGAGCCATAGGAGCCAGGGAGAGATGCCACTTTAGAGACATCCCAAATGGACTTGTGAGTGTTGGTGTTCTAGCTGTGTTTGAGGGTCATCATGTTCTCTGTTGGCCTACTCCAGATGCAAGAACCTTAGGTGAGGCACTGGGTTCCTTCATTCTCTGGAGGGAAAGTGATGTTCACGACTCCAATGTCATGGACGTGCCATCAGCATCCAAAAGACAGCGAGTGGGAAGCAACCGAGACACTATGTCGCTAACTAGGTACACACTACTGGAGACTGACTGCAAAATTTATCACTCTTGTGCTGCCATCCCTGCAGCGAAGGGATTTATATCCTTCACTGGTCCAGACGATGCAGTATATGACCAGTTCTTGGGTATGAAGACCGTAGGAGTGTCTGTTAGTGAAGGCTTTCCCCCTCCGACAGAGATGAACTTCCGGTGTCAGGCATGTTTGACAATACCTAAAGCGAGCATGCTTTTGAGGTGGAATAATGATCTAGTTAGGGTTTGTGGGAGGAAGGTGTCGGAAATTTTAAGTGCAGCACCAGTGGAACAGCATGATACCACGTCGAGTCAGGGCAGCTCGGAGCTTGAGAAGCATCCGCAGTACGAGAAGCGTAAATACACCTTCCATTCTCGTCAGCCAAAGAAAGCATCAAAGCCTCCAAAGATAGATCGGCTAACAACCAATGAAGCCATCTTGAGGTATAGGAAGACCATGTGTTGCAAACAGAGATGTTGTGAGAAATTCAGTAGGGATCAAGCTATAAACATGCGAAAGGATTTCTTCGCCATGAAATCGAGTGACAGGACCACTTTTGTGTATGATATGTTAGGCAACAATATGAAGGGTAGAAGGGTACATCGGCTAGTCTTGCAAGGCGTCAGTGTCCGTGGAGAGAGCTTGGTACCTTGGTCTTGGGATTTCAAAGTCGGGGGTATCTCAAGTGGAAGGCGTAATTCGCCCCCTGCTCGAAAGGTCCGAAAGCATGGCAATTCGTGCACGATGAAAGCACGCGGCGCGGGCGACCTTGGCCTCGAGGCTATTTTTTCCATGTTTGTGAAGGAAAATTGTGAATCCTTACCACACCGTAAAGGAGGAGGAATGATGATGGGATTCGAGAAAAACGTGAGGAAGTTGCCCGCTATGTTTACACGAGGCATGCATTCTCGAAGAGGTCAATCTTTGAAGTGATGGCACTCCACAGTGCAAGAAGGTATCTCCGGCCTTGATTTTCATAGGACGGGAGACGTAGCTTCAAGGACGTCGGTATTGCTAAGAAGAATGCATTCTCCAAGTGTGACACTTGCGCAGGTTATCCGCATCGAACCTGCTGAAGACCAAGGATGAGGCCGAAAGGAGAATATTGCATGATCGAGAAGGGCACATCGATTAGAGCAAAGAATCATGTCGCATCCAAGATCGGGTCATGGAGATCAAGTATCCCACGTGCATCTTCGAGACTTTGTATATATCATTCACGACAAAATGGATCAGGCAAAGACTATGATTCCAAAGTTGTTCGATTTCGTGAAGTCCCTTTGGAGACTAGATAAGCTAAAGACTTCATTGACAGGTGCACTTACCCACGGCCATGGGAGAGGGTGCTATGGAAATTTTGCTTTGGATCTGTGGTCAGACGACTCCAACTTCCACGTAGGTTCCTTGAATAGTATTCTGAAAAGGTTGGAGCTGCCTAATGAGTTTGCAGGAGGCCATCTTGCACAGTCTGATCCATCAGTCCCAGATTGGGCAAGGGCCTTACGTGACACCACCGCGCTAGCGTCCAAGTTATCGCTGTCTGGGAAGAGCATCCCCGTTGCCATCCCTCAACCTGAGGGACCCTCATTGAAGCGCCTCCCTCGCAAATTGATGTTGCAACTAGACAATGCATCCGGACAAAATAAAAATAGGTATGTATTCTCATATCTTTCATACCTTGTATATCTGGGTGTTTTCGAGGAGATTGAGTTAGGTTTTATGATGCCTGGCCATACACATGATGATATAGATGCTATGTTTGGCAATTTTTCATCTACCTTGAAGAAAGCCGAAGTGCTAACCATGCCCGAGTTGTTGTATGAGTTTCATACGTGCAATCTCAACACGCCAGTGCCATATCTTGTTCATAAGGTTCCAGATTGGAAAGGTTTCATAGAAGGGTATATCCCTGATGGGGAAGATAGATTGATTGGTCACACTGAGCCTCTGACCTTTAGGTTTGCTATGAATGGTGACTGGCCTGTCATGTACCATAAGGCTCGTCCAACGTTCGTGGATTGGCTACCTGCTGGTGGAATAAGAATGTGGAAAGAAGGAGAGGATGGAAAACCCCTAATGCCATCTGGAAATCCGAAGATGCTAGCACCTAAAAGTGCGGTGAAAGACATTGGTCAGCTCCGAAACAGTATCCATAAGCATATCCTCCATTGGGTCGCATGCTCGACGAACAAGAAGGGCACACCAGAGACGGCCAAATATACAGCACAATTTACGACGACAATTGAATATTGGATGGGACTCTTGGAGCATCTGGGTAACATCACCAACGTGGAAGGTCCTTACAAGGACTTTTGGCCGCGCACTAGGCAAGATAGACTTGACGTACCTGATGTGGTGGCTGTGGTGGAGCCGATTGCAACCATCACTCTTGCCTATGTTGTTCCATTGAAGGATAAGCCCGTACCATGGGGTTGAGGTTGAAAAGGAGCCTCAGGTTGTGAAAGAGGCTGACGTTGAGGACGAGCAAGTTGAGAAGGGGGATGAGGTTCAAATGGACGATGAGGTTGAGAATGAGGGTGTTGACGCTACACTAACCTCCGAAGAATTCCTGGCCCAGATGGAGCTTTTGAAGCAAGCGGCACAGAGAGGGGGAGAACAAAGTGAAGTTGGTCACACCGATATGTCAGCTGAAGGGGTGGACCCTTAAGCATTTCATGTTGTCATACGATCTGTTTTGCAAGTTAGCGAGGTGCAAATTGGGCGGGCGCCCAATTTCGCATCCTCTGTAACTCAATGTATATGTTTTTAGAATCAAAAAGTGAAATAACTTATGTACATGATCCAAGAAAATAAAGACATGTCTAATATTTTTGGTTTTACTTTCCAGTGTTTCCAATATTAATTAACCAACAGTTTGGTATTCTTTTAGATAAAGAAAATACATAGGTCTTACAGGACGTGGCTAATTCAACACAAACATACTAGATAATAGACAACATATAATATAAAAGACCAAAGCTTCAGTCAATGCCCAGTTCAACCTGAATAAGATCCCCCAGATCGAACTCATCAATATGACTTCGACTGTACAGATCCAGCCATTCATCCAAGTCTTTGAGAGAGTGACCACTGCTGACGATGAGCTTGGTTACCAAACCTTCGCATTGTCTTCTTTTCTTCTTGTAAAGCTTCTTAAACAGAGGTCGGAACGTGTTGTGCATCCAAACGTCCTCCATTTTCAGCAGCCTTTTCAGTGCCTTTGCCCTGTAAATACAGCGTTTCAAAGATATGAGGCAGTCCTCCAGCTCCACCCTACTGAGTTCTTCCTCGTCACCATCTTTTATCAACCCATCCCCTTTGAGGAGCTTCGTGAGTTGGGCGCTAACTTCTCTCGTTCGGATCTGGTTCATCTCGTTTTGTACCTCCACCTGCAACTGATTCGCATGGGCTAAGATTGCCTCACTAATATGAGACTGCATTTCGGTGATGGTGTGTCCCTGTCTGTGCCTTGTGTCGACCATTCTGAGTGACCTGAAATGAATCTAAGAGAGCGAATGAAGGTGCTTGCACGAAGACGATAGTGGTTAGAGACAATGAAGAGACTGGATGAAGGGACCTCCTATCTCACCTATTTGCACGATTCCCGACATTGTGGCTCATTTTAATAACAAGAAATGACGAAATCTAAAAATTCGCATTGGGTTCCACGGCCTGCCATGTCAACTACCCGCACGGAATCCGAGTTTTTTTTTAGCTGAGCACAAAATCATGTCACTATTTTCAAGAAAAAACCCTATATTCTTACCATTGGCGATAATTTGAGATATTTATGGACTTGTGGAAAGTCCATAAATAATGAAACTGTGCTTTCATGGGGGCTTATGGTTTGAATTAAGAGGGCAGGTGCGCAAGCGACATATTGTGGAAGTGTTCAAACCAAGAGTTAGACACAAAGAGTTAGAATTTTAAATACAAAGATAGATATCAAACACAACTAGGCAATAGACTTGAGCGCTTACATTGGACATTGGACAGATGACCCTGAGACAGACTCCCAAAACTTGACCACAGTAATATTAGAGCAGCTAGTGTAAGCTTTGGTATTACTAGAAGAAGATCAGGTGGGCGTCCACACAACAATTGGTGGGATGAAGATTGCAAGAAGGCCAAGGTATGTTTTTTGAAAGCATGCAGGATTAAACCAAAATGGTACAAGAAACTCATTAGGGAGAAGAAGAGCTAATTCCATGCTAAGAAACAGTCCGAACTCGGTCACCTTTTCCATGAAAATCCCAAATTGTTTTGGACGAAACTGGGGGTAAACTTAACGAAGCCACAGCTGATATACAGATAGATAACCACCTCGCTCTTGTTAAGGATATTTAATATAAGACGGAAACTGGTGAATGCCAATAATAAACATTGCTAAAGGCATAGCTGAAGACATATTTAATGTGAAAGAGGTTGAAGCCCAACTCAAACGGATGAAGAATGGGAAGGCTTTTGACTTTATGGGACTATCAGCGAAATTATTGAAATGGGCAGATGGAAAATTGATTCAAAAAGTAACAAACCTCTTAAATATGGCAGTTCGAAATGGGTTACTAAAAACTTGGCGAGAATGTAAGGTCGTTCCAATACATAAATCAGGATGTAGAAAGAATGTACAGAAGTACAAAACCATAATGAAAGGTAGCATGTATTCTAGGCTTTTGGGAGGCCTGTTAGAGCAAAAGATCATCAAATGGGCAGAGCAACATGGTAAAAGAGCTTATTGTCAGGGGGTTTCAGAAAAGAGCATAATACCTTAGACCGTCTCACGTTAAGAGTTTTAATTGAGCGGGCTAAGAAACCGAGAAAAGCCCTCTATTTAACTTACATTGATTTCTCGAAGGTTTTTGACACAGTGTGTCGGTTGTGGCTAAGGATGGAACAACTTGATATTCCAATTGTATGGAGAGGTGCAGTAGCATGCCTGTATGAAAAGGTTTTAGCTAAACTGTCGTTCGAAATACCAGACAAAATCCAGAGTACAATGGAAATGCGGCAAGTGTATCCATTATCACGAACTCTGTTTGGGCTTTATATAGATGAGCTGGAGGAATGGCTTCATAGCAGAGGGCATGTAGAGATTAAGTTAGGGAGCTTTGTTATAAAATTATTAATGCATGCTGATGATGTAGTACTAATAGCAGATTCCCCAGAAGGTCTACAAGAACATTTGAGCAGTCTGAATTCATTTTGCAGCTCACATAGAATGAAAGTGAATCTTTTGAAAACAACGGCTATGGTGATTGGCACGACAAGCAGGCCACGTTTCACTTACCAAGGCGAGACATTGGAGGAAGTGGACTGCTATAAATACCTTGGATTGGAGATTTGCTCAAATTACAAGTGGAAAAAGTGTGTCGTATCACTGGAGGTAAGGAAGCTTTGTACTCTATGTTATCCAAATGTCACAATGCATCAGTATCTAGTTGGAGGCTTAAAAAATGCTATTTAAAACACTAGTTCAGACAGTAGTATTGTATGGCACACCCATTTGGGGGCCCTCAATACACACAAGATTATGGAACTGTGACGTCCCCTACTCGTATACGATGCACTCACCGTATACAACCAGGAGTTCATCCCCCATACCAGCTCCGTGCCAATACAGGGCCCTCCACATGACACTGCAACCGTAACGGGTTCCAGTGGGAAGAGTGGAAGGGTCATTGCACCCCGTCTCCCTCAGGGCCTACCTAGCTGCGGAAGCGTAAACATACATGTCAGTAGCACATACATCAACATCATATGACCATCGCGAAGGATGGTCCTCCACATATCTGCATAGACGAAGATCAGCACATCACATAGGGAATCCTACCCAAGGCTCGCATTACCACGGGATGGACTGACAAGCTTGGGTCTCCGTGAGTTCATTGCGCATGAATTCATGGCAATGGATTTGGCTGGCATAAGAACATGGCCTAGGGTTGTCCACTCCATCCGCCCCTCCCCGTGCACACTTTGCGAGTAGGGCTGAAAAGTGTTGGGACTCGATCAGAGCCCACGGGATGCATAGCCATGGGGGCTATATCCCCGGGTTGCATCTCCCGCCCGATGGGGCGGTAGGGATCACTCCCTCCGAGAGATCTCCATGCTGACTCAAGGTGACTAGAGGGCCACCGCCTGTGTTCGACTTGAACTCAATGGAAGGTCATATTCACCACCTCACGAGTGTGAGCCCATGCCTTGCCCACACGCGGTGGCAAGCCATTAGACCTAGTCACGGTGACCCCGGCAGCCTTTACACACCGTGAGGGGTCGCTTCAAGAATCGAACATGAACCTCCTTATAAGCCCGCCTGCCCCCTTCACCCACAAACCGTGTGTGGCTCTTGTGCACATGTGCCGCAACTTCTACAAGCAGTGCTAGAGAGGCTACTCTAGGAGCATCAACTACAAGGCTTTTAGGTCTCTACCCCCTTCCCAATACAAGGAGTTCACAGAGATACATCATCCAAATACATCACAGAAGAACTAAAGAACTAGATCTAATCATAGAGTTAGGTTCTTTAGTTAGTGTCCGAGATCTAAGATCTAGATAGCTACTATGGGCAATTTAATAGTCTAAACCTACCGATTCTATGACTAGAAGACGGTTTAAGCTATTAAATTGACCAAATACCTGATCCTTGAGTGGCTCCTCCCGACCTGAGTTCAACCATCCCGGCCGAAATGAGCCGAATTCAGGGAACCGATGGTGCGATTCGCCAGGCGTGCTCGAGGCGTTTTTGGCTCCCCGGGGCAGCCAAAACCGAGCTCTAAAACCCTAAGGACGAAAAACTAGCAAGCTAGGGTTTTCCTACCCTAAATAGACATGGGGTTTAGGCTAGGGTTTCCAATTACCCAATTTGGCATGTGGGATAATTGGAAAGGCCCCACTTGCCTTTAATGGCTAGGTGGCAAAATATGCCAACATGGAAAGGTGTGCCCTCATTAATGTGCACATGTGCACATTAATAATATATGAACACTCCTAGTAAGTTGCCCCTAGGGCTACTTACATCCGCTATCCGCTTGGCACACGTCGGTCGGAGTGGCGTGTATGCGTGACGGGGCAGTACAGTATACGTCCTGGGACCGTATACTGTGCTGGAACGTCACATTCTCCCCACCTTGAAATGATGCTGTCCGCAGCATCGTGGGTCTCCCCACCTTGGGATCTTCCTAACCTGCAACCTGCAATCAACGTGATGCCTACAATATAATATTTATACATTTATCACGATTACCCTAAGGTAATTACTTTTAGAACATTATTACGTCATTATATTATGGAATACTTATCAATTCATAACACCATTAACAAGTTATTCACTATCTTAAGTTAGACAAAATTTCAACATTTCATATCTATAATTATTGTCCGAGGTACTCTTCATTCCTTGCAACACATTCCAACAAAACTTGTGTTGCAAGTCTTCGTAGCTCGACCTCCTTGCTCTCCCGAGAGCGCCTCACCTGGCCTCGCAGTGCCGACACTACGCTAGTACCGCTTTAATTATTTAATAAATTTTGGTTGTATGGTGACCACCCCACCTATCTACATGAATGCATGGCTAATCTCCTGCCGAGGGAAGAGGATGAATCTTCCATAATGGCCGTGGAGACAGCCGCCTATATGCCTATATGCCGCCATGCCTACACCTCTAGTTGCCCAACAGGAGGATATCCTTCTCGCGTGGGGGCGGAAGGATGGATTCCTCCTATCAAAGCATATATGGGGCTAAAGGTGCTTTCCCTATCAATGCATTCCTTAGTGACCTCTTTTCTCTCGAGGTCGCCTCCTTCCGTGGGACGGTAGACTTTCTAATCTACCTTCCACTGCATGCCCAAGCGAAAACGCGGGTCATGCCTACATTGACATTACACCACGCCCTAGAGATCACCGTAGTGGTCTCATCATCGGTAACAACGCATGCGACCCATACCAAGCGTAGGTTGCATGCGTAGATTAATCTATACAAGAATTAACCTACACAAATCGACATGCCTGAGCCGATTTCTTCGGAGATGACCTTGCCGTCCCATTGCTCCATAAACTGTGGGTACTGCTTTACTAAATCCTTCTTAAGTACCCACGTGGCGTCTTCCACTGGTAAGTGTTTCCACTTGACCAAATACTGGAGGAATTCTGATCTCCTCGTTTTCTTGAAAGCTTTATCAAGAATCATTTCTGGAACTATTTCCAGCTGCTCCTCCGTCATTTCCAACAACGTTGGAGTGTCCAAGACTTCGTCTGGGTTTGGAGTATGCTTCTTTAGCAAACTCACGTGGAAGACCTTATGAATCTTTAGGTGTGCTGGCAAGTCTAGCCTGTAGGCTTGATTGCCTAGTTTCTCGACTATTCTGAAAGGTCCAGCCCACCTTGGAGCAAGCTTCTTGCAATTGCCGATCCCGAAGCTTCACCGCTTCACCTTAATCTTGAGCCAAACATCATCTCCCACTTTGAACTCTCTTACTCGCTCCATGCTTGTCGGCGATGCTCTTTTGATCGACTTCTTGCTGCTAGCGTATAGCCACGAACTTCCTCTACAAGTCGCTGCATATCGCCAACATCCAACTGCGAAACTTCCACTTTTGACACGGGTTGTGCCAAGTGTCCGAGTTAGGCAATCGATAGCCGTGAATTGATCATAAACGGTGACATTTGGGATGATTCCCGCTTGGTGCTATTGTATGCAAACTCCACCAAGTGAATAAATTCTTCCCACATACTTTGCTTATTCCGCACATAGTTTCGTAGCATGTCCTCTAAGATCCTGTTGGTCCGCCTCCGCCCGCCATCCGTCTGAGGATGATATGCCGTGCTCATGGATAGCTTCGTCTGATCGTCGCAAAAGAGGTCTTGCCAAAAGGCGCATGAACTTCGGATCTCCGCCGAGATGATTTCCTTTGGCATGCCATGAAGCCCGAAGATCTCTTTTGGTGAAGAGCTTTCTTTGTATCCATGGTCATCTGTGGTTCCGCAAGGCACAAAATGTGCCATCTTCGACAACTTGTCGACCACTACCATTAAGGCATCCTTGCCTCTCGCCGTTCTTGGGAGTCCCGTGATGAAATCCATGCCGATTACCTCCCACTTAGCGTTTGGCAATCGCTAATGGCTCTAATGCCCCCCGAATTGAAGCTGCTCCGCCTTTGTCTGGCCGACATAGCTGGCATTCCTTGATGTAGCGAGCTACCGCTTCTTCATTCCTCGGCCAATAATAGGCTGCTGCGTTTTGAAATATGTTTTCATGAATCCCGCATGGCCAGCTATTGGGCTGTTGTGCATGTCATGGAGGATCAACTTCCTTACACCTGATGATTCGCACGCACAACTTGTTCTTATGGTATAACAGTTGCCTTCCTTCTTATAATGCTTGAAGGCCTCCCCGCCCTTATCCGTTCTAGCCTCCTTAGAGAGGCTTGCCCATACTTCCACGGAAATCCACATCCGTTGGCAAGGACTCTTCAATCTTCTTACCAAAGTCATTTGGAGAGCCGAAATTGCATTGCAATGCACTCTAGTTGTCGGGGATGCCTTGAAAGCGCATCCGCTACCACATTGAGTTTCCCTTGTAGACTATATCAAAGTCGATTATTCTTGAGGAACTCCATCCATCTCCGCTGCCTCGGATTGAGGTGTGGTTCGCGTGAATACATATTGGAGGCTCATGGGTCGGTATCCAATTGGAACTTCCTTCCCAAGAGGTAGTGCCTCCATATTCTTAACGCATCGACAACCGCAAGCAATTCCTCGATCGCGTTGGGTGGCGCCTGCGTCTGGCTCGCTCATCTTCCCGAGTCATACGCTACCACACGCTCTTCTTGCATAAGCACCGCACAGCGTAGCTATCTTACTCGCATCCGTTGCTACAAGCTTATCTTTCTCCCGTCCGGCAAGGTTAAGACTGGGGCTGTTGTTAAAGCTTCCTTCAACAATTCAAACCCCTTTTGGGCTTTCTTGTGCCAATGCTCTACCCAATCTTTCACCTTCTCTCGCCCCTCGTCATTGTTAATCCGGGGCTGCTATCTTAGCAAAGTTCTTCACGAACTTCCCGTAGTACCGCTAGGCCGAGGAAAACTTCGACTTCATGCACATTCTTCGGCCGCCAATCGGATCACCGCCTCAATCTTGGCGGGGTCCGCCGAGATGCCTTCCGCCGAGATCACGTGACCAAGGTATTCCACCTTCTCTCGCGGCGGCGGCACTTCGACAACTTGGCGCATAACCGTGCCTCTTCAACTTCTCTAGCACCCTTCTCAAGTGTTGCACGTGCTCTTCAAGGGATCTCGCTATACACCAAAATGTCATCAAAGAAAACAATCACAAAGGTGTCCAGAACTCCCCGAAGATATCGCTCATGAGCCTCATGAACGCTAAGCGGGGCATTTGATAAGCCGAAAGGCATCACCGTGAACTCATAATGCCCATACCAAGCCCCGGAAGGCGTCTTGTGGATATCCTCCTCCTTTATCCGTATCGATGGTAACCTGACCTTAAGTCGATTTTGAGAAGATCTTTGCTCCTTTGAAGCTGATCCATCAAGTCGCCTGATCTTGGAAGCGCATACTTGTTCTTAATGGTGTGCTTATTCAACCGCCTATAGTCTATGCACATCCTCAAAGATCCATCCTTCTTCTTGACAAAAAGAATGGGTGCTCCAAACGGCGGTGACACTAGGTCTAATGAAAACCTAGGTCGAAAGCGGCTCCCCGAATCGCTTCTTCAGCCCCGACAACTCCTGCGTTGTCATTCTATATGGAGCCTTGCTTGTTGGCTTTGTCCCCTGGTTCGAAAGTGCTATCTCGCACTCGACTCCTCTATAAGGAGGGAGCTGCTCGATCTCATCTCGAAAGAGATCGGGAACTCTGATCAACTTAGCTATTTGCCTCGGCAACTTGCCGACATCTTGTCTTCTTTGCTTCCTTCCGATTCGCTCACTAATCTCAAGCTTGAAGATGTATGCCACTTGCTCACTCTTGAAGCACTTGAACAAATGTTTAGAAGACATACACCGCATGATGGGAACAACTTCTTTACCTTATCTCAATGATCTTGCCGCCGGGTGCCGGGAAGGTCACCTTCCGCTTTCCACAATCAATAATGGCCCCTGCTGGTCCAAGGTACTCCATACCTATTATCAAGTCATATTTGCCGATGCCCATTACCTCTGCCCCCCCATCCGGATCTTAATCCCCGGCAAGTCGATGTCAAAGTTGATTCTTTTTACCCGCCCCGCCTTTATCGCTCCACTTGCTAAGACAACGGGCCTTGGCTTTGACTTTAATGGTTTCAACTTCAACATTTGAACCATTCTCGAGATGCAAAGTTATGGCTACTTCCCCGAATCTATCAGACTATAAATGACTTGGCCTTGGCCTTTCCCAATCGTGGAAATTACTTTATACCGGCTTTCGCTTGCTCAGATCTATTGCGCAAAGATATGACACTCACCCAGATAATGTAGTCGCGGCCTCCTCGCCGTCGCCGCCGACAGTGTCCCAATCTCCCAACTCTCAAGCTAGCCCGCACTCATGACATATGGGCGCTTCATTGCCCTATGGCCTGGCTGGAAACACCAAGCAAAGCCGCTTTTCTATGCACTCTGTCTCTTTTCCTTGGGCATGGCTCGCAAAGGATCGCCTTTGCTTTGGAGTAGTTTGACCCTTCCCGCTTGTCTTTGAAGGACACCTTCTTCTCCTCGCTGTTTCCCTTGATTGCCACTATATGGGGCTCTAGCTGGTCCTGGGGTCGGGCTGTTCTCGGCTAAAAGCGCCACGCCTTGCCTTTATCTTGGTAATACTGTTGCCTCTGCCCGCTATTCTGAGGTCCTGTCCCTTGCAAGCTTATTGCCTTGGACTCTGCTTCGATCTTGTTCTAGGGTTTATTGCCCTTACAAACTTGGCGGATCTCCTCATTCAGGACCTTCAATGTAGCTTTCCACTGCATGCTTCTCACCTAACTTTGGCACATACAGCCTTAGCCTCATAAATTCCTCTCGTGTATTTCAGACGACTTGTTGCCTTCTTTGCAACCCCAATAGAACTGCCGGCATCATACTTTTGACTTGTGCTCTCTTGGAACGTAATGGCGCTTGAAGGCTTTAGCAAACTTCTTGAACCTGCAAGCATCCCTGCTTAAGCCATGAGCCTTGGCATAGCCCTTCCACCAAATGCGTGCTGCTCCCTTCAGGTTCGCTGTTGCCACCCTGCCTTTATCCTTATCCTTCATACTATAGGCATTGCCGTATTCGCTCATCTCGTCAAGCCAAGCCTCTGCCTCCATGCCTGACCTGTTTTCGCCTGAGAATTGCTCGAGCTTCCTGGCCTTCCAAACATTTCCCAATGCAGAGTCTACTTTCTTCTGGTAGTCGGAGGTTCTTGTGTCCCTTTGTCGTCCCTCCGGGTTGTTCCTCTGCCTTTAAAATACGCCTTTCGGACTTGATTCTGCTCTTTCTTCTTCCTCGGAATCGAGTCCGAATCGAGCTTGAGTCGGAGGGAGTCCGAGCTGGGGACCTTCCTCTCTTGCTCCTCTTCTTGTCTCTTCCTGTTCTCCCGAGCTGATGCTTACGGCGGTTGAGCTGCGTTACCACCCGAACCTCCTGCTCCCCGCCAGGCGGCTAGCAAGGCCTTTATCCTGCTCGAGGTCCGTCCTCATTTGCGATATTTCTTCTTTTCTCCGGGGTCATTTGTCCAAATTCTTCAAGCAGGTTCCTTGCCGGGCGGGGGCTCTCTGCCTCGCCCTCGTAAGTTCCGCAGTAGTTGTCGCTCTCCTGGCGCTTAGGCCTCTAGCTGCATACACAAGTGGTTCATATCTACATGGTTAGTTTTCCTTGCTTTCTTGCATTATTTATGTTTGTTGGCATGGTTGAGGGGACACAAAATATATCAACAAAACATTTATAGTGCAAGAGAATGTTATATTTATATTTTATATTACTCTAATACAAGAACTTGCAACTCTTTGCTAATCATTTCGCTGATGTCGGTAAAATGGATTATCCTCCAGAACTTTTTCACTTGGGCTGTTCCCACCGAGTGGCCCAAGTTCCTAAGGACATTGGCTGAGATCCACCTTGTAATGCCCTTGCCAAATCTTCTATTCTCACGATTGGGAGGTATAAAGGTGCTTTGTCACGGCAGTCTTGCCGGGCCGCCTTTAGGTATGGCGAAGTCGAAGACGCCGAGTGCTACCGCTCTTTTCACGGATTGCATACTGTTGTTAAGGGGTAGCCGTATGCGTCGCGTGCAATCCTGAGAGTGCAATCAGCGTGATACTCCTTCCTCGCCTCAGGGGTGAATTTGGCGTGGATAACCGCTATTCTTCCATCCATCGCCAATGGCGGTAATAAGCGTAATGACGCGCCGTTCGCGGGGGCGGGTCCTCGACCCCTTTCGGTATCCAGCTGCGGTAATGCGCTTCCTCAAATCATCAACCTCCCAATCGGTGGTGAGCTCCCCCAGTAGTCTCCCTCGACCGTCGAAGCCCTCCCCGAGGTCGACTCCGCTGTCCTATCCCTTGAGGTGTCTTTTGCGGACGAGCTTCTTGTTAGGATGTTTGAGGCGCATAAGCGATCCCCATACTGCCTGGAGAGCAAGGAACTCTTCCTCCGTCGGTAGCTTGTTCGGCCTTGTGCGCCTCCATGATCTGGCCTGATGTTCTTTGTAGGCTTGGATGTCGGAGGTAAACTCTCCCGTGTAAGTGTCGGCTTCCCTTACTTGGAGGGAAGTCAGGACTCTCCTCGACGATGAAGTCGTCCAAGTCCGTTCTTTCTTGGTGCAGCAGCTCTTCGTCGATACTCCCTTTCCCCACTCTCAGAGGTTTTGAATGTCGCTTAGGAGTAAAACTCCTCACCTTCGACGATAATAGGAGCTAGGCTTGTGATGCCTAACCCGCAGGGTGGCGCGACTCGAGTCTGCCGGCTTCTTCGGAGTCTTGCCACTCTGCTCTCGCTTTGTCGCCGCCTCTGGCTGGGTCGAGCTCGACATCGTCTTCCTCCTCCTCAATTCGCTCATCCGAAGTCTTCTTCCTTCCCTTCCCCGCTCCCCGCTCATCTTGGTGAGGAGCCGTTGTTCTCTTTGCTTTCGGCTAATGGATCCACGCCCATGGGGAATGGAGGTTTCCCCCACGATGTTCTCGCACGGGTGGGTGAGAAAGATTGCCGTGGCAAATGTTGAAAGAGAAGTACTTGGTCCCCGCTGACGCTTAGGACCATTGGCTCGGGTGTGCGGTCGCGCTTTGTTTGTGAGGTATTTGGCGATGTTCGGGACATCGCCTAATGCCGCCTCGCAGGACCGCCTAGGAACAAAATATCCTACACAAGGGGAGTTGCACTAGCTGGTTCTACCCCTCGCTTGGAACTTCGGTCAAAGACTCTACTATAAGCCGGGTCAGCGTGCAAGGTTGCTTGGGCGTCTACCTCCTTCCCGAAGATTTGGAAGATTTGGTCGACGCCGGCCTCAAGAAGATGAGCTACCGGCCACCATCTCATCTCTCGAAATCGGTTGCCATTGATTAATTGCGAAGAGGGTAACAAACGGTTGCAAGAGCCCTCGGGGAGTTGGAAAATCGGCTAGAAGGGCGTGGAACAGATTTGTAGGGTGCTATCCGAGAAGTGACGGGTCTATTTATAGAAAAGGGGGAAACCCTAATTTTTGGATGACTTGAAAATTTCCTAGGATTGGGTAATTCTAACTTATCTGAGGTCAAAATAGGAGTTTGAGGACTATAGGAGATGTATGAGCAAGGCTAGGTTACCTAAAAGATGCTATGCAGTAGTTTGAAGGTGACTTTGACAAGTCCTAGTGAAGGATTGGTAAGAGGTCTCACAGCTTGCGCCTCGCTTCAAAACTAACTTTTTGTTTTGCACCAGCGCCGAAATGGAGACATCAGTCCCATTTCGATCAAAGATGTCCAACTTGGGTAAACTAATGTGTAAGGGTAATGGGCTCATCAAATTAGGCGTAATCGACCCTTTATTTGGTCGATTTGGAGCTGTTTTGGTCAAGCTAGGCAGGTCTCACAAAACTTGCGCGCCTCGCTTCAATCCTAACTTTTTGTTTTGCGACGAGGCGCGAGCTGTGAGACATCATGTCTCTCGGCTCCCAAATGTCCTATTTCACTGAAATAAAAGCTAAAACTTATTAATTTGCTCTAATTACCCAAGCTTATATTATCAAGATACACAAAATTGCTCTATATTACAAAAATTTTTAATTATTTACAACAAAAAGTTTCTATATGCTTCTCCCTTAATGCGGGTCGCAAAGACTCATGTCTTGTCGCATTAAGGTTACTCGCTTTAATGGATAGTGCAGGTGTTGAATCTTCAAAATGTTGTACTATCTTTGCCTCACCGCCCTCTTGCATTGCCGCCACCTGGTCCGTGACTCTAAAGTCCGCTACTCAGAGGGCTCATTACTTCACGCACCAACCGAGCGGGAAGGGGGCACGGGGGATTAGGAGACCGAAGCTGCTTGTGAAGTGTCTAATCTCCCTTAGCGCCTCTTCTCTCCACCTCCTTTCTATCAGCTTTCTTCTTTGGTGGTGGCTTGGGAACCTTGGGCTTCGGTGGTGGCGGCTTTAGGTTTGCCGCTTCGTTGAGTGCCCTCCCTCGATGACCCTAACCTGTTTTCTTCATAATATTGGTTATAGGCCTCCCATTTCTTCATGTAGGCCTCGTGCTCCCTCATCTTCCTCTCGTAGATCTTCACCACAGCGGTGGCGTAGGCTTCAGGGCGGGTCTTGGTTTACTTCTTTCTATCCCATGCGGGTGCACTGGGAGGGTTACGCACTTGGTCTTCTTTGGGTTGCTTTCGGTCTTTGGCTGCTCGGTGCTTCTGTTAAAATTGCGCTGGGTGCTTGGAAGAGCTTCCACTGCAGCATTAGGGTCAAGTCCTCCTCGGAGAGAGTCGTCGGGAGGGTTTGAAGGTTCGTCAGTTACGCTCCTTAATGATAATATTGGGGTTTGGCCTCTTCCTTGGCGGGCGATCCTTCGTTCTCCTTATGCCGACCCACGAACTTCCCTTTCTCTTTCTTCTTTTCTTCTGCCAGTTCCTCTTCCTTCCTTTTCCTCTTTTTGTCTTCCCTTTTTCTTCTGCGGCCGTACTTTCGATGAACCTTCTAAGGTCGCTACCTCCGTGGCTCGGACACATCACACTGCTCATCCCTTTCGAGGATCTCTGTGGGTCGCGTCTCCCCAATGCCTTGTTCACGCTGCGGATCTCCCGCTCTATTTCTTCATACACCTCCCTCGTCTAAATGCGTCCATGGAGTTTGGTGATGTGGCCTCGTCCTCCTCCACCTGGCGGTTGAAGACATCGTCGGTCGGAGGTGTCTTGCTCTTCGTCCGAAGGCGAACGACCCCTTTATGAGCCTCTCCGGAAGCATCTTCCGAATGATCTCTGCGCCTCCGTGGCGGGTGGTTTCGCTGGCGGCGCTTCCCTTCTTGTCTGTTTGGTTCGGGCCATGCTTTACTGGATCGTCAATCGGATAAAAGCGTAGAAAGATCGCCTAAGTTGGGAAGAAGCGGATTTCTAGGGCTTGGGCGAAAAAAATGAGGGGTTCTACATCTATTTATAGCTTGGGAATTTTTAGGTCAAAACTCAAGTTGCTCTCATTTAACATGCTAAGGCACCAATTTATCTAAAACTTATACTTATTTCAGACTTTTTCTACCCATTGGTCTCATAAAATTGCGCCTCGCTCCAATACTAATGTTTAGTTTTATGACCAGGCGAAATGTGAGATCTCATACATTTCTAGGGTTTTAGGTAATTAAAGCATGCTATTCTAACTAATTCCTACCTTAGAATTAGCCTTACCACATTATTTTTCCTCGATTCATCATGTTTTGGTGTTCTTGGCTCAATGTCTCATAGCTTTACCTCGCTTCAAAACAAAAAAAGTTAGTTTTACCCAGTAGCGAAATGTGAGACCACCTTACTTGGAAAATTTTGGCTCATTCTTTTAATCTTGTTAAATTCCAATTCACTTAATTGTTACTAGCTTAGCATAACTACAAAGGTGAGAAAAAATTTTCCCACTTTTCGAGGCTTGAGGACCCTATCAGTTAGTACTATCGGGAACATGGTCGCGTGCTTTGCTCTTGGTCTCCAAGAACATTGCTCGATACCACTTTGGACGCCCCCTACTGTGATATACGATGCACTCACCGTGATACAACCGAGTTCATCCCCATACCAGCTCGCGTGCCAATACAGGGGCCCTCCACATGACACCGCAACCGTGAACGGGTTCCAAAGTGGGAAGAGTGGAAGGGTCATTGCACCCCGCCTCCCTCGGGGCCTACCTAGTCATGCGAAGCGTAAACATACATGTCGTAAGAGCACATACATCAACATCATATGACCATCGCGAAGGATGGTCCTCCACATATCTGCATAGACGAAGATCAGCACATCACATAGGGAATCCTACCCAAGGCTCAGACACAGGGATGGACTGACAAGCTTGGGTCTCCGTGAGTTCATTGCGCATGTAATTCATGGCAATGGATTTGGCTGGCATAAGAACATGGCCTAGGGTTGTCCACTCCATCCGCCCCTCCTGTGCACACTTTGCAGAGTAGGCTGAAAAGTGTTGGGACCTGACTGTAGCCCGCCGGATGCATAGCCAAGGGGGCTATATCCTGGGTTGCATCTCCCCAGTTCCGATGGGGCAGGTAGGGATCACTCCCTCCAGAGATCTCCATGCTGACTCAAGGTGACTAGAGGGCCACTGCCCGTATTCGACTTGAACTCAATGGAAGGTCATATTCACCACCTCACGAGTAAATGAGCCCATGCCTTGCCCACACGCGGTGGCAAGCCATTAGACCTAGTCACAGTGACCCCCGGCAGTCTTTACACACCAGAGGGGTCGTTCAAGAATCAGAACATGAACCTCCTTATAAGCCAGTCTGGCCCCTTCACCCACAACCAGGTGTGGCTCTTGTGCACAGGCCGCAACTACAGTGTGCTAGAGAGGCTACTCTAGGAGCATCAACTACAAGGCTTTAGGTCTCTACCCCCCTTCCCAATACAAGGAGTTCACAGAGATACATCATCCAAATACATCACAGAAGAACTAAAGAACTAGATCTAATCATAGAGTTAGGTTCTTTAGTTAGTGTCCGAGATCTAAGATCTAGATAGCTACTATGGGCAATTTAATAGTCTAAACCTACTGATTCTATGACTAGAAGACGGTTTAAGCTATTAAATTGACCAAATACCTGATCCTTGAGTGGCTCCTCCTGACCTGAGTTCAACCATCCCCGCCGAAATGAAAGCGAATTCTGGGAACCGATGGTGCTGCGATTCGCTTGGGCGGCGTCGGGAGGCGGTTTTGGCTCTGGGGCAGCCAAACCGAGCTCTAAAACCCTAAGGACGAAAAACTAGCAAGCTAGGGTTTTCCTACCCTAAATAGACATGGGGTTTAGGCTAGGGTTTCCAATTACCCAATTTGGCATGTGGGATAATTGGAAAGGCCCCACTTGCCTTTAATGGCTAGGTGGCAAAATATGCCAACATGGAAAGGTGTGCCCTCATTAATGTGCACATGTGCACATTAATAATATATGAACACTCCTAGTAAGTTGCCCCTAGGGCTACTTACACTGCTATCCGCTACGCACACGCCGGGCCGGAGTGGCGTGTATGCGTGTGAAAGATAGTATACGCCCCGGGACCGATATCTTGGCTGGAACGTCACAAGAACCAAATAAAATAGGTATTGAAGAAGTTTATTCTGGAAGAACTTGGCGTAAAGAAACAGACACCTTATGCAATTTTACTAGCAGAAACAAGTCTTCTTCCGCTAGAAGCTGAAGCTCTATGTTTAACTGTGAACTTTGTAAACAGATTCAAGGGCATGGATGATAGTCGATTGCCAAAACTAGCAATGGATATGTCATCAGGATGGTTTAAAGAAATATAGGATTGGGCAAATCGATGGGGGATTACAGTAAACAATCTGCCAGATTTTGAGATCAGTGTTAGAGAAATAGTTCAAGAAAACTTTGTCAAACAATTGTTGGAGAAACGCGGTTCAAGGATGACCTTTTACCAGAAGGAAGTAAATCGCCTACTCATTTCTGCTAGCCAAGATTACTTGAATGCATCTATTTCTAAGCAGCTCAAAAGAACAATTGCAAGATATAGGTCTAGATCGCACTTGTTGAAAGTGGAAACAGGGCGTTGGCAGAAGCTATATCAGGAAAAGATGACTTGTGACATTTGTAGACCAGGTGAAAGTGGAAGATGAAGAGAATGTTTTCTTGTATTGCTCAGCATATCAATATATGCGAGAACAATATGGTATCCATCAACTAATTTTTCATTCCTTGTTATCATTAGATCCAAGACTATTGGGTTGTTTTATGAAATCAGTCGAATCTCAAAAGGATTTATTGCTAAATATGACACAATCATAGTGTTACTCATTGTATCTGTTGTTTCTTGACCCTTAGGGTCCAACGAGGCATGATAATCAATATTCATATTCATTTTTAACGTACCAAGCAATATCAAGTGCACTAGTAGTTGCCACTACATTAAGTTGGAGCTGGATAAGGCACTTGAAATGATAGTCGATCCACTCCATTGGATCGCGATTCTCATGAGAAGGAGCATGCATGCATGCATGCAGTTTTGGACCTCTGGTTTCGGTTTTTATAGCAGGAGTCTTCTTCAGCTTCTCAAATCTTCGTCTCATCAGTTTCCTTCTCTTTTTCCTTAAACCATGCAGGGGAGGGGTTTCTTCCTGCATGGATAGACAATTCTTAACGTTTCTTATTCAACTTTTTCCATCCGAGCCTGGTTGTCTAGATTGAAGCAATTCTCTTTTGTCCTTTGCGATCATTCTTAAAAGTTAAGCAGAGTTATCTTCTTATCGGCAGTTTGGATGCATGATGCGAGTCCTCATGAGAATGATAGTTGATCCACTCCGTTGGGTCACGATTCTCATGAGGACGTTTCACGTTGTAACGACGTTGCACTTGCGACGTGATACGTCGCTAGTGAGGCATGGCACGTAGTAGGCCATTGCGACGTCTGGCCAGACGTCCCAACTGTGACGTCTGACGTTGATACAGATCATGAGTTAGCTAGCAATCAGAAAATAAACATATAAACACTAACTACTATAAAACCAGGCCTTTAGCCCAAAGCTCTCCACCCAACCGGGTCCAGGATCTGCAAGAAATCGTTATCTTGCATTCCCAATCGCATCCAAGTGTTCAACTTCAAAGAACAGATTCATCCAATAAAGACCACAACAAAAACAGAAGGACTCAGCTCCGACTCTATGCCAAGACAAGAGAAGCAGTTGCATTTATAAACACGGATCAACCTATTTCTAGAAGGAACCTTTTCTGATCACAAATATCCCTTATAAAGGTAATCGATCCTAGATAATGATGATTCGGCCAGAAATATCCTGCTTTCGGCCTTTTGCTGAGTCGAATCAACCCTTTTTCATAGAATCCGGGAGCTTCTGATATGCCTCCGTTCATTTTCGGTGGTAAGGGTTCGCGACCCGTTATCAGCCTCATAAATATTTTGAATTTAAAAAGCCAATGGTCTATTGTTTATATAATCTATCATGACCCAAATATCCTAAGATAAAATACCCTTGACAATTTACTAACTAGTTTTTAAGATAGAAGTTCCAGATGTGTTGGACCTGAACCGCTCGCCCGAGCACCACCATATCAATTCCTCCCCTTCCCGGGATTGATCGTCCTCGATCAAGGAATTATATGGCAAATTTTACCACAACCAAGTCCATGGTTGCAACCCTAGTTGAATCCTCAACTAGAAATATATACCACAAACAAATCCATGGCTGCAACCCTAGTTGATTTCTCAACTAGAAATATATACCACAACCAAATCCATGGTTGCAACCCTGATTGAGTCCACAATCAGAAATATTCAAGTCCAGCCCTTTAGGCTAAAAATTGCCTCTGTTCATTTAGAGGTCTTTCATTTCAATTCTATTAGAAATGGCCTCAATTCATTTTGAGGACACGACACCTTTATATATTTTCATAAATAAAGGATTGCAGATAACTTGCAAGGTTCGCTCATACTCCTCCACAAGATATTCATTTACATCGTAATGTCCATATCCTGCAATAGCTCAATCACGATATTAGATCCAGTAAACCCAATCAAATGGTATGGTTCTTTGGGTTATTCCAATTTAAAGATTTTATTAGTACCCAATGTACCCTTATGGTAACCCTTTTTTTTTTTCAAAGTTCTACAACAACGTATCTTGAATTTTCTTCTAAGGCAATATCTTTAACATTATCCTTTAAGGTATGAAAATCTTCGAAACGTTTAAAAATTGAAATATTAAAGCCGGCTTGTTTGGCCCAGAGATTCATTAGCCTATACCTTTTAAACAAAACTCAAACGTAAAAGCAAAACTCAAAATTCAATTTTTGGGACCTTCAGCAAAACTCGAGCTTCCAATTATGGGATAATTACGGAACTTTAAGGCATAAGTTGGACTTAGTTTTTAACGATTAATAATGACATCCCTTTTTCGCTTAAAAGTAAAAGCTTGGACAACAAAGTAACAGATCTACATGCGTCACAGTTCTGCGGAAATCAGTCTGCACTTATGCGTTACGATTCACTTATAGCTTTTACAGATGTTTTAAAGAATCAGGTCCTTAAGGACAAGCTTAGCTCAGCGGGGAAAATCGGCAAAGATACATCTAGCTACAAAGCTTGATGGCGTCGATTGAAGCTAGCTAGGGAAAAACGGCAGAGTAATTTCTACATTATCTAAACCATACTCAAGACCATTCTGCTACATCTGAGACTTTTCAGATTCTACTTCAGCAAGGATCCTAGTTTGACTTATTATCCTTAATTCGGCACATTGCCAGGCTGATCCGACCATAATGGATCCATTCCAGATACTTCTTGCTTGTTCCAGTTCAACAAGTCCTAGCAATATTTGCTATATCCACCTCTACCCCATCCAATTTAAAAGCTACCCACAAGCTCCGTGTGAAAGAAACACAGCTCTGATACCACTTGATACAGATCATGAGTTAGCCAGCAATCAGAAAATAAACATATAAACACTAACTACTATAAAACCAGGCCTTTAGCCCAAAGCTCTCCACCCAACCGGGTCCAGGATCTGCAAGAAATCGTTATCTTGCATTCCCAATCGCATCCAAGTGTTCAACTTCAAAGAACAGATTCATCCAATAAAGACCACAACAAAAACAGAAGGACTCAGCTCCGACTCTGTGCTAAGACAAGAGAAGCAGTTGCATTTATAAACACGGATCAACCTATTTCTAGAAGGAACCTTTTCTGATCACAAATATCCCTTAAAAAGGTAATCGATCCTAGATAATCATGATTCGGCCAAAAATATCCTGCTTTCGGCCTTTTACTGAGTCGAATCAACCCTTTTTCATAGAATCCGGGAGCTTCTGATATGCCTCCGTTCATTTTCGGCTGTAAGGGTTCGCGACCCGTTATCAGCCGCATAAATATTTTGAATTTTAAAAGCCAATGGTCTATTGTTTATATAATCTATCATGACCCAAATATCCTAAGATAAAATACCCTTGACAATTTACTGACTAGTTTTTAAGATAGAAGTTCTAGATGCGTTGGACCTTAACCGCTCCCCCGAGCACCACCATATTAGACGTTCTACCTGCGACGTCGTTTGGATTTTGTGCAACGTCATAGGAACGTACTCGATTTTTGCCATTGCGACGTCTGACCAGACGTTCCAACTGCGACGTTCTATCTGCGACGTTCTATCTGCGACGTCGTTTAAATTTTGTGCGACGTCATGGGAACGTATGCGATTTTTGCGACGTGGACATTTTATATACGTCGCAAACTGACGTCGCAAACAACCCATCCTCTAGTAGTGATAAATATGTGAGTTTCAGATGCCTCAGGCAAAACCCTTTTTGTAACGTGTCCTTGTGACAGTTTTGGTTATTGGAAATATATGTACAAACCCTTTTTCAGTAATGATATTGTTCTACTTGTTCTACTGTCAAATGTTTTTTTTGGTACTTCTTAAACCAGCTAGTTCTACTTCTTAAACTGGTACAGGAAAACCATTTTTTGTTTTTGTTGCTGGAGAGTATTTGTGTAAGAGACAAGTGGTTGTTTAGTGAAACAGATATTTGTGTATCAGACATGGACATTCAAGCACAACAACTTGCATTACATTCTGGTTTCATAAACATATAACCTGAATTCATGAACTTAGAACTTCTGGAACCATGTGTTATTTCATGAACTTCATGAACTTAGAACTTCTGGACTTAGAACTTAGAGAACTTAGAACTTCTGAACTTAGAGTTATTTCATGAACTTAGAGAACAACATGAACTTAGAACTTCTGGAACTTAGTTATTTCTGAGATAGAAACCCGATTTGGACAAACTTCAACTTAGAGGTTCAAATGCCTTGAACTTAAACTTTGATATGCAGATGCCTTCACTATCAAAAGCCTTAAACTGTGATATGCAAATGCCTTAAACTTCGATGCCTTAAACTTAGAGTATCAAATGCCTTAAACTTTGTCAAATGCCTTAAACTTAAACTATGATATGCAAATGCCTTCATTATCAAATGCCTTCACTATCAAATGCCTTAAACTGTGATATCCAAATGCCTTAACCTTAAACTTTGATTGAGTATCAAATGCCTTACACTTCGTCAAATGACTTAAACAAGTTTAATTTGCAAATGCCTTCACTATCAAATGCCTTCAACTTTGATATGCAAATGCCTGAAACTTAAACTTTGCTGCCTTACCCTAACAGTATCAAATGCCTTCAACCTTGTCAAATGCCTTAAACTTAAACTTATGAAAAGCACTTTACAGTATCAGGATTTGAACCTGATTTGAATCAATAATCTCAATAACTTTTTTTTCTACACATAGTGACAGAAAATTACATAACAATGATCATGGACAGCCACCTACTCTCTCATTATCCAAGGTTACAATGCTTAAAGCGCTTGGAGGCTTGCAAATCTTACATTGCACGGAAGATTCGCGGCGGAAGCCAACCTTTTTACCATCCAAGTAGAACTGAAAATCACCATAACTTGGCGTAAAGAAACAGACACCTTATGCAATTTTACTAGCAGAAACAAGTCTTCTTCCGCTAGAAGCTGAAGCTCTATGTTTAACTGTGAACTTTGTAAACAGATTCAAGGGCATGGATGATAGTCGATTGCCAAAACTAGCAATGGATATGTCATCATGATCAGGATGGTTTAAAGAAGTATAGGATTGGGCAAATCGATGGGGAATTACAGTAAACAATCTGCCAGATTTTGAGATCAGTGTTAGAGAAATAGTTCAAGAAAACTTTGTCAAACAATTGTTGGAGAAACGCGGTTCAAGGATGACCTTTTACCAGAAGGAAGTAAATCGCCTACTCATTTCTGCTAGCCAAGATTACTTGAATGCATCTATTTCTAAGCAGCTCAAAAGAACAATTGCAAGATATAGGTCTAGATCGCACTTGTTGAAAGTGGAAACAAGGCGTTGGCAGAAGCTATATCAGGAAAAGATGACTTGTGACATTTGTGGATCAGGTGAAGTGGAAGATGAAGAGAATGCCACGGTTCTATTGCGACAGCAATAGAACCGACATTCCTTGGATGGGGACGTCCCTTTGTCACTCCTCCTATTTATTCAGCCTCTCTTCATTGTTCTATCATCGGCGTTCTCTTGAGCTAGATTTCTCTTCTTCTCTATCCTATCAGTTTCTCCTAGTTTTCTCTAGTTCTACTTCTTGTTGTAGTCCAGACGGATTTGATCTATATATTGCGACGGATTTGATCTGCATATTGCAATCCAGGTGTATTTGATGGGGTATTAGGCAGTTTGATTGCAAAAGAGGTTTTTTGCGACCTCTTTCTTCATCCGCTTTAGGGCGATCTCTGTCTTCATCGGCTTTAGGGCTAGGATTGGGCCATGTTGCAGATTGATTCGTGGTATTTTTCAAGATCTTCAATCTTAATCGGTTGACTTGAGCCCAAAAGAACCGATTACGGCTATGGGCTATCTGCCAAGCCTCGGACTTGTCTTCGAATCTTCCTTCTTTTACCTCCAGATGAATGATCATTCGGTTCCCCTTTTTGGTGGGCAGTTGCCAAGCTATGAGTAATGTACTGTATGTAGGAGAGTTGGATCTGCAAAGCCTGGCTTCAACTTCACAATCCGGATTCATCTCGTTCATTCAGATAAGTTCCTTTTTTTCATTTTTCTTGATGGATGCATGGTTGGGTCTCTGATTGCTTCATTCTTCACAACCGACTAGGAGCCGGCTAGTTGAACGGCTTTGCTGCTTAGGAGTCAATCATCTTCTATTTTTTCTTCTACTTTTTCCAAATATTCTTTAGTTGGATCAGGATCGGCCTTTCAGGAGATGTAAATAGGCAGTTTATACATGATTTTTAGGGCCTTGAATGCTGGTCGTAGGATTGCTTGCTCACTAGTTGTTACCAATTTCGTTTTTGTTGGATCGACACTGTTATTTAGAGCCATGTTGGCTGCAACAAGGTCGGTGGACCTAGTTGCTATTCCGACAGGTGCAGCAACAGATCCGTGGCTCCCATCGCGGTAAGAACAGGCTTCTCTTTTTGGTTTCTGCACAGGCTTGTCCAGTATGCGTCATCAGTTAAAATGTCTGATTTAAATTACTTGAATTAGTTTTGAATTGTTGGTTGAGATGCATAGTGTTTGTTGTAGAGGTTTCGAGCTCGAATCTCTCTACGAACGAGTTCTTTCTATTTATTTCGTGGTTGCATTACTTGCCTTTCTTTCTATTTATTTTTCTTTCTATTTATTTTTTAGTTGCATTACTTGCTTTTATTTCTATTTATTTCTTAGCTGCTTTACTTGCCTTTCTGAGGTCAACCTCGTTTACTTTGTACCCTTAAAGATGTTTTTGTTTTTCTTGACGTGTATTTTAATTAATCGCTTGCATTTTTTCGAGGTTTATAACTTCCTTTATTTTATACCCTTAAACGCATTTCCTTGAAGGCAATTTTTGATGAGTCATGTATTCCTTGTGAGGTTATAGCTAGCTTACTTTGTACCCTTAAATGTGTTTTCTTAATTGCATTTCTTGACTTGTATTTGATTAGTCATGTATCCTTTTTAGGGTCTGTAAAGGATATCTTTGTTCCTGACATAGACGATACGTATTTTTATAGCAGTATTTTTGCAGGTAGAATTAGTCAAGGTTCCCTCCTGGATGCTTTATAGTCAAGATGATGGGATTCGTCGTCTATTCCCTCACGGTGCCATTAAGGTTCCTGGGAACAAATATGTTTGCACGTTATAAACACATTGGAGAACATTATTAGGATTCAGTGAGACCTTATTTTCTCCTTAGTTTCTCTCTAGAGTTCCCTCGATGGGGTTCCTAAACCTAACTGTTTGCATTTTATCAACATAGTAGGGAAAATTTGTTAGAATTGGGTGACCTTGAGTTCGGTATTGGCCATTCTTCAGATGCTTGTTGGTTTGCAATCTTTTTTGTCTTGCCAGGGTACTCTTTCATGCATATCCACTTTTGCTCCACATATCTCTATTGTTGATTTTTATTCTATCAACTTTATTGCTCTCAATATTTTTTGCAACATTTGCTTTTGAATTGACATTTTGGTTCATAGATGTCATGTTGCTGACACACATTCTCTGGAAAGATTTGTTGTAGTCTGCATTTGGTGGTTTGGAGTTTGTTGTGGTCTTCACTTAACGGTGTAGTGTCTTTCGCATGACATATATTTTTGGACGTGTCTACATTTCATAGTTCCGTGTTCTCATGCTAACACTTGGCCTTCTTCAGATATTTTGGTGCCTATCGGATTCATGCTAATGCTTGTACCACATATCCCAATTCAATTGGTTCTAGGTTGTGCAAAGTAACCTACTTAGCGTGGCAGGTGATCTTTGGGCTGGTGCAAGGAGAGATTTGTGTTTGATCGCCTATTACACCATTATCAACCATTAGTCCTAGCATTCGAAGATCCATTTGAGTTACTTCTCCTGGGGATATATGCCTAGAGGCCCGTGGCAGCAAATCCACATGGCCAGGAGTTTCTAGGAGGTATTTTTAACATTTCATATTTATTGTCGCATTTTCATTTTTTAAGGCCCTAGAGTTTCCATTGACGTCTATATTTTTATTCTTTCTTTCTTTCTTAGATGTTTGTTTCCATTTTGGTAATCCTAATGCTTACATTATGCCCGTTTACACGATCTTATATTGTTCCATTTGTCTTGATTCCACCATTCTTTGCATCACCTTCGTACCTTGCCTTTTTACTCTAGGGGTCCCCTTTTTTGGTCTTTGAATGTCTTGGTTCCAATTGCTTTGCATTCTTGTCCTTGTCTAATTTCATTGCCTTTTTCTACTTGCTCCATGTTGGTCCCCTTGACCCCCTTCATAGCATTGTTTAGTTGTCTAGTCCTTTGCATCACCTTGGTACCATTCGTCCTTTCTTTGATTGTTCTCATTTTAGATCCTTTGGATGTCTTTTCTCCAGTTGCTTCATGTTCTTATCAAGTTGTTGGCTACATCGATCCATCCTTCTCTAATGCTTCTTACCCTATGCCTTTAGTCCGACTAGTCCCACTTGATCTATTAATTTCATTTTGGTTCGTTTCTCTTATTAGCTCCTTTCCTTTATTTGATCTCATCGGATTTCTTACTTCACTCTAGATATCATATTTCTTGGCAATGCTACTAGTCTTGGGATCATTTTTGTAGGTATGATGCCTATGCATCATTTGACATCCGGATAGGCAGTTTTGTTGCCATATCTTTCATAGATCTCCCTGAGGAGGATCAGGATCCTGTAGGAGACTGGTCCTTCGTCTTCTCCTACATTTGCAAAGTTGTGCATTTAGTTGGAGCCGTGAACCAAAAACGCGCTCGGGAAGTGCTTTTGCATCATTACTTGTTGTATTAGGTTTAACTAGGGTTTGAATTTCTATGCATTCATTTTTGTTGAAGTCTTGGTATGTAATGTTCTCATATATTGGTATGTGATATTCATGTTAGATAATTTCATATCCTCGATTCTGAGTTTCATTTGTATACTTCTTTTGGCGTTCAACGTTTGCACAGTATAGGAGGCTTATTTTGATCATATGCATTGGGTAGATAATGCTTATACTGCAAAGTTTCATTGTGCCTTGGGCATTTTTTATGGTTTCATCTGATGCATTCTTCTTCTCTAGAAATGTATGGGCATTGATTCGTTCTTAGCATTGGTTTCTTATTTGGTTTCTTTTGAAGACTAGTGCCGCGTTTGGAATATTCGCTATATTGTTCGTGGACTTTTTTGTCCCCATCATCCTACATCTTTATGTTCTTTTCAAGATTTCTTAAGCAGGCCTTGGGGATCTTTCATGGTTTATGGTGTTGTATCCCGTGCTGCTCCTTTGTTTCTGATACCCCTTATGGTCGTTCCTTTTAGCATGCTCGTCTCTATGTCAACTGTGAATTTAGTCTAGTTGGTCATATAGATTTCATTTCGGTTTTTTGCTTGATGAGTTCCTTTTCACCCCGGCACCTTCGATGAACCATTGTCCCATTGGATTTGCTTATACTTGCGCCAGGTTTTATAACTTCTTTTGACCCTTTCGTACATGGAGACCACAGTCATTTATTCAGTCATATGCTTTAGGTGGACTTTGCTTCACATGAGCGATGATTCCTTTTTGCCAATTGCCTTAGGTTGGTCCTCCACCTCCATTTGTACCCTTGTTCTAGTTGTTTCACTCGACATCTTTTGCATTCCATTACTATGTTTTTGTCTTGTATGACAGTTGTCTGTTGCTCTAAGTTACTCCAACGTGTTGCTTGATGTCGTTTTCCCATTACTATGTTCTCGATTGCTATGTTGTTTTTCATTACTATGTTTCGATTACTATGTCGGTTTCTATTACTATATTTTGTTCTTGTATGGCAGTTGTGTGTTGCTCTAGGTTACTTCACTTTGTTGTTTGATGTCCTTATTCCCATTATTTCATACTCGATGAAATGGTTTCGTTATATTGGTCTATCCGCTCGCCATTGCTTCTTCTGTCTCATTTGTTATTTAGCCTCGTTTGCTCATTTATTTCCATTATTTTTGTTTTTCGAAGTACATTAACTTCGGCTTCACTTAGACAGCTGATCTCTTGGTGCTATTTGCCTGTTGTTGGTCCCTTTAGCTCCTTTTTGTGCCACTGTTCTAATTGTTCCACTTGATGTCTTTTGCGAATCTTTCGCATGCTTAGTCTGTTTTATCACAGTTATCCTTTTGCTCTATGTTACTCTGCTTCATTGCTTGATATCCTTATACCAGTTATTCCTTTAAACTTGTTTTTGCAATTTGGTCCATCCACTCACCATTGCTTCCTCTTCTCATTTTGTTCTTTAGCCTAGTTTGCTCAATTTTTTCCATGATTTCTAGTTTCTCAAGTACTTTATGCCTTTATTTTTTGTTTATTCAAGTTTGTTAGTAGGTTTATTTATTTCTAGGCATTTTTGGGTTGCCCCTAGGGGGGGCAAACCCTTGTTTATGTGAGTTTTCGGCATATTCTAAGTATATACTAGAATATGCCTAGAATATACCAAAAAACTGCTAAAAACCTGCTCTTGCCTGTAAGTTGGCGGTCGCCCATGTCGCTAGGCGGCCACTGTGCGAACCGGTTAACCGGCTCTCAGCAGCTTCTGTGGTGACACCAGCTTCCGGAGTATCTGATACAAGGCGTTTTACATTGCAACGAGAGAGTGAACTCAGAGTCGAAGTTGATATGGAAGCACCTTTGTTGCTGGTACAGCCGAGGTTTTTGGCACTGAGCTTCCACCTGTTTATTGGATCACATTCCCTCCGGCTCAGAAGTTTGCGGTATGTTTGAATGTAGATGTCACCACTAGGCTCTTTAGTCCGGGTTTATTAGTCTTTGTTAGGGCTTAATAAACATAAAACCTTTGCAGTTTTGTATCATATGTTGTTGTGTGCCTGACAGGTATTCACATGGAGCGGAGCTACATTGGAAATAGAAGGGCCTTCAGAAGTGGCTTACATTGCTGATGAGGTGCGAAACCAAATCTTTCCTCAGTCTCTTTTCTTTTTCTCTAAAGGGGTGACTTTGGCACTGTCTAAGAAGATAAAACGATCAGCAGCTAGGAAACATAAAAGATCTTTCCAGAAGAGGCGAAGCATCAAGCATCATAAACCTTAAAGGGGTGACTTTGGCACTGTCTAAACGATCAGCAGCCATGAAACATAGAAGGTCTTTCCAGAAGAGGCCAAGCATGAAGCATCAAAGCAAACCAAGAAGGGGTATTATGAATTACTTTGCAGCAGTCACAGGAAGGAATGGGCTATCTCCATCAAACCCTATCTGAGCAGATTCTTAGATTTTCACTATAAGTTTTTGTTAACTTAATATTTTTGTTTGCATACTTTAGATAACAGGAGGGTTTTTCCTCCTGGAGGTCTTGAATTCTGTATGTGTTATGGTCTCATAGACCCTTCGGGTCTTGCGTAGACGTTAATAAACCTTATCCTAATTTGGCAATATGTCGTTGAAATGTTTTAACATGGTATGACAGGAATTGTTGGGAATTTACGTCACAGACACCGATAGTAAGCTATGTCAATGTTCATGCAGTGCTGGAAAATAGGCGGAAAAAGGCCCGGGATGCATCAGAAAGCCAACAATATGCTTCACAGGTATTATCATTTGCAATTTAGTTGATATACAAAATCTAGGTTGCCTTTGCAAAAGTAATGCTAAATTGTGTAGAATTTCTGTATATGATCAGTCATGAAGGAACGTTGCTACATTTGAAGAAAGGCAATAGTTTAAGGGCTGAGACATGCTATACCTGGCGTAATTGCTTGGAGGTAGTTGAGGTTTTCCTTTTATGTGTTGACAAAAGCTGTTAACTTCAGGTTTCTCTCTTCATATGTTGGATGGTGTCAGTGCGGCACATGGCAATGACTTGTTACCCTGGGTTTGAGGAGGTACGTAACTTGCCTAGAATTTAATCAGCACAAAGTAAAGAAAGAAGCAGTATTATCTGAATTGAGGCTTATGCCAGCTAGGGTAGTCTAAAAATTAATCTCTTCTAGGGCTCTTATTGCTCTTTTTGTTCTCTTAGACTTTCGAATGAAAGCTGTTATGTATCTTTGCATGTTGAAGCTGAGATATGCCATTTTTTTCTCATTCAACTGTCGCTATTAACACATGGGATGTGCTAATAATTTCTAAATTGTGAACAAATTGTTTCTTCTAGCTCTTAGTTATAGATATGTAACTCCTTGATTACTTGAGTTGAGAAGGTAGGCAATGGTAAGGACAGAAGGATTCCCATTTTTTCATGTAAATAGCAAGTAATAGTGATGCCATTTCTCACTCATTTTAGTAAGTGCTATTGATGTGAAAAATACTGTTCGTACCACCTCAATCTTGTCGCTGACATTTAAGAGCACTTGTTTATTAATAATTTATTTTGTGCCCCTATGTTGCTTTTTATTTCAGTTCTTAGTTTAATGTTTCTTGCTCAGCCATTCTAGAAATAAGTGCTTTCTTCTTCTTACACTTAGGGAGGCGCCCTATGGTTTGTTGATCTTACTATTCCTGTCCAAGGTTACCTTGGAGCTCTTTTCCGCTGCTTGTCGCTTCTACGCATTTGGCACATGTAGAGGTAAATATAACAGTCAAATTTTCTACTTAAATTAACGTGATATTGTCTGACAGTCTTAAATTTCGTGTATAATAATTGGAAACAATTTTTTTTCTTCCCCCTTTTTCCTTCTTATAACGAAGGGTAGATGCCTTAGAGGTTCACTAAATTTCCTATCCAAGGTCTTGGATATCTATATGCAAAAACAGATCCTTACAATTCCCCTGATGCATGAAACTCAGGAAGCATCAATTATAAATGATTGGTGCTATAAATATACAGCTTTTCTTATACAATGACTTCGTTGTATTGGTTGTTTTGCAGTAGATATCCTTTATGGGCCCTGCAATGAAGGCAGGTGTGATGGCAGATATGATGGACGTAGGTTCTATTGGGTGTTATGCTTCTGTTTTAAATTTAATGGGTATATAATTTTTTGCTTTGGGACCTAATGTTGTGGATGGCATATAGGGTTTCAAATGGTGGTCTGCCTAGGTACAATACAATGGTTGCTGTTGGGTTCTATCTTCCATCAGGTGATTTCATGCTTACTGATTAAAGTCTTGAAAGATTAGCATAACGAGAGTTATGTTCAATCACACATGCAATTGCACCTGCTGTTAAGTTGTGGGTCAGTCATTGCATGAAGACTAGCACTCAAATATGTAAACTCTACTCTTAATGAAAGGTCACCTTGTTGAGAGATGTTCTTGTAACTCAAATCTATGAAAAAGAGTTCTAAGATGAAAGGAGATATGTAAATAACTATTTTGAGTTCTTAATCTTTTTGTTGAAGCTCGATCTTTTGCATTTTATAAGGTTATTATTTTATCTGTCTGAAATTTTTAAATCCTTAGAATCGCAGGGTGTTTTCATGTACTGGCTAACTAATAACTTCTAGAACCTATCCCAAGTAAGCAAGAATTTTTGGCTAACTAATAACTTCTGGAACCTATCCCAAGTAAGCAAGAATGTACCATATTCTCCAAGTTTGTTTCTATTATTTAGCAGCATTTTCTGTGGTATTCACATAGCTTATTGAGATGCTAAAAAACTACACAAAGCATTCTTCACGAATGGCTAATGTGTTTTAGACAAAAAACATGATTACATCAATCCCAATTGGTCTAGGCATTGAGCTTCGCAAGCCTCATTTTGGTCCATGTACAATTCATAAACAAAAGAAAAGAAAACAACACAAAACAAAACCCCCCGTTCAAAACATTAATAAGCCCCGACACATGAAATGACCCAACAAGAACCATGAAAACGAAACGACAACAAGAAACATGAAAACACACTCTCGGGCCACCGGAGGGCAACCCTCCGTGCGCAGCACCTTGTTTCTTTTTGTCAGGCAGTCTTTTGAACCCCTTTTTAGTCCAATTTTTTATATTTCGATGTTTTTCGCCTTGAGCCTTTATTCTCTCCATTTGTTCCGCTTGCTCCATATGTCCCATTAGCCTCATCTGTGCATTCTGTTTCATTTTGTTCCCGTGATCCTTATGGACTTGTTTCTCCCTTTCTTTGTTCCACTTTTTTGATCTATTTTTTAGATTCGACTTGCTGTATTCTATAGGTTTGTTGCGCTCCTTTTTGCGATATGCTCCTCATTATTTTTGGTCTCTAGCTCATTTTTTATGCACTCTCTGTTTGGCATTTTTGTTGACTTCTTTTTGCTCTGTTAGTATATATTCCTTTGTTCCGTGTAGGTTTTTTTTTTCATTCTTTATTCGTTAACGATGTGGATCATTGATTCCTTTTCTCCGTCCGCTTTTCCTGCTGAGTTTTGTCCTCGTCCACCTTCTCCACTTTTTCTTTTCCACTGTTTTTTATTCCGACCTTTTACTTTGCTTCACTTGCATGTTTTCTTAGTCGCCTTATTTCCCATGCCACTATCCGTTCTGGCTCCCACTTACCTGGCTCCTTTCTACCGTGTTATGTGTTCTTCACTCGTCATTCCCCCCATCGGCTCTTTCAATGTTCTGTCTGTACTTGTGCCTTTGTTGTTGCCATTTTTAGATCCATTCTGTCCCGCTGTCCCATCAGCCTTATCTGTGCATTCTTTTCCAGTGACCCTTATAGACTTGTTTCTCCCTTTCTTTTTACTATATTTCTCTTTAGCTTCTCTTCTTTTCAGTCTCCATGCTGAGTAGTTTTTGAGTTTGTTCCTCTTCTATCGGCCAGTAGATGCCTATCATAGGACCCATCCTAGGAATGCCACGGTTCTATTGCGACAGCAATAGAACCGACATTCCTTGGATGGGGACGTCCCTTTGTCACTCCTCCTATTTATTCAGCCTCTCTTCATTGTTCTATCATCGGCGTTCTCTTGAGCTAGATTTCTCCTTCTTCTCTCCCTATCCGGTTTCCCTCACCCTCCCTCCCTTGATGGTTTTTTCATTTGATCGTGTTCGCTATTTCCTTTTCTATGTCCTTTAAATTTGCATTCTTTATTTCCTCAGCGTGGCTTTGTAGCCTCTGAGGCATACTTATTGATTTCCTCTTTCTCGGCATGGCACTAGTATTTTATTTATTCATTCATGTTTTCTCTCGGAGTGGCATTGTAGCCTCTGAGTCAATATTTTATTATTCATGTTTTTTCTCTCGGCGTGCGCTTTGGGGCCCTCGAGATCATATTTATTGTTTTTTCTCGGCGTGGGCGCCAGAGCCTCCTCCGAGGCAAAGACTAATCGTTGTTTTTTTCCCGCGATGGTCATTCCGCGGACGGTTCCCGATTTGTCGGCTGTTGTTTCTTTCTCGGCGTGGCCCTGAAGCCTCCGAGTCTTCTTGCCTATGGCATCTAACTCATTGACGGGTTATTTTTCTTTCAGTCTTGATTCTGCAGGATTTTTTAAGGTCTTATGGTTGCCATAGTGCATGGGGTCGTGCTTCAACTATTTGCTTGGGTTTCCTCAAAAACCTAAGAAGGCGTGGTTCTTCTTCCCGATGAGGAGCAGTCACCGGGTCTTCTCACCTTTCCATCGACCAAGTGGCGGATAAAACCATTTTTTATGTTGTATTCTTCAGTATCATCATGCTCTCGATGATTGTCTAGTTTCGGAGCATTTAAAGTTCATATTTCCAAGTTTATCTACCCCTAGTGAGGGATCCATTTGTACTCAATGTTTTACAAAGCTCAATGAGAACACCACTTCACTTCGCCAGTAGATGCCTATCATAGGATCCATCCTAGTATTGCTCAGCATATCAATATATGCGAGAACAATATGGTATCCATCACTAAATTTTCATTCCTTGTTATCATTAGATCCAAGACTATTGGGTTGTTTTATGAAATCAGTCGAATCTCAAAAGGATTTATTGCTAAATATGATACAATCATAGTGTTACTCATTGTATCTGCTGTTTCTTGACCCTTAGGGTCCAACGAGGCATGATAATCAATATTCATATTCATTTTTAACGTACCAAGCAATATCAAGTGCACTAGTAGCAGTTCTATATGCGTCACAGTTCTGCGGAAATCAGTCTGCACTTATGCGTTAGGATTCACTTATAGCTTTTACAGATGTTTTAAAGAATCAGGTCTTTAAGGACAAGCTTAGCTCAGCGGGGAAAACCGGCAAAGATACATCTAGCTACAAAGCTTGATGGCATCGATTGAAGCTAGCCAGGGAAAAACGGCAAAGTAATTTCTACATTATTTAAACCATACTCAAGACCATTCTGCTACATCTGAGACTTTTCAGATTCTACTTCAGCAAGGATCCTAGTTTGACTTATTATCCTTAATTCGACACATTGCCAGGCTTATCCGACCATAATGGATCCATTCCAGATACTTCTTGCTTGTTCCGGTTCAACAAGTCCTAGCAATATTTGCTATATCCACCTCTACCCCATCCAATTTAAAAGCTATCCACAAGCTCCGTGTGAAAGAAACGCAGCTCTGATACCACTTGATACAGATCATGAGTTAGCCAGCAATCAGAAAATAAACATATAAACACTAACTACTATAAAACCAGGCCTTTAGCCCAAAGCTCTCCACCCAACCGGGTCCAGGATCTGCAAGAAATCGTTATCTTGCATTCCCAATCGCATCCAAGTGTTCAACTTCAAAGAACAGATTCATCCAATAAAGACCACAACAAAAACAGAAGGACTCAGCTCCAACATTCAACCGAAGACTCTATGCCAAGACAAAAGAAGCAGTTGCATTTATAAACACGGATCAACCTATTTCTAGAAGGAACCTTTTCTGATCACAAATATCCCTTATAAAGGTAATCGATTCTAGATAATGATGATTCGGCCAGAAATATCCTGCTTTCGGCCTTTTGCTGAGTCGAATCAACCCTTTTTCATAGAATCCGGGAGCTTCTGATATGCCTCCGTTCATTTTCGGCTGTAAGGGATCGCGACCCGTTATCAGCCTCATAAATATTTTGAATTTTAAAAGCCAATGGTCTATTGTTTATATAATCTATCATGACCCAAATATCCTAAGATAAAATACCCTTGATAATTTACTGACTAGTTTTTAAGATAGAAGTTCCAGATGCGTTGGACCTTAACCGCTCCCCCGAGCACCACCATATCAGACGTTCTACCTGCGACGTCGTTTGAATTTTGTGCAACGTCGTAGGAACGTACTCGATTTTTGCCATTGCGACGTCTGACCAGACGTTCCAACTGCGAGGTTCTATCTGCGACGTCGTTTAAATTTTGTGCGACGTCATGGGAACGTATGCGATTTTTGCGACGTGGACATTTTATATACGTCGCAAACTGACGTCGCAAACAACCCATCCTCTAGTAGTGATAAATATGTGAATTTCAGATGCCTCAGGCAAAACCCTTTTGTAACGTGTCCTTGTGACAGTTTTGGTTATTGGAAATATATGTACAGACCCTTTTTCAGTAATGATATTGTTCTACTTGTTCTACTGTCAAATGTTTTTTTGGTACTTCTTAAACCAGCTAGTTCTACTTCTTAAACTGGTACAGGAAAACCATTTTTTGTTTTTGTTGCTGGAGAGTATTTGTGTAAGAGACAAGTGGTTGTTTAGTGAAACAGATATTTGTGTATCAGACATGGACATTCAAGCACAACAACTTGCATTACATTCTGGTTTCATAAACATATAACCTGAATTCATGAACTTAGAACTTCTGGAACCATGTTCTTAGAACTTAGAACTTCTGAACTTAGAGTTATTTCATGAACTTCATGAACTTAGAACTTCTGGACTTAGAACTTAGAGAACTTAGAACTTAGAGAACTTAGAACTTCTGAACTTAGAGTTATTTCATGAACTTAGAGAACAACATGAACTTAGAACTTCTGGAACTTAGTTATTTCTGAGATAGAAACCCGATTTGGACAAACTTCAACTTAGAGGTTCAAATGCCTTGAACTTAAACTTTGATATGCAGATGCCTTCACTATCAAAAGCCTTAAACTGTAATATGCAAATGCCTTAAACTTAAACTTCGATGCCTTAAACTTAGAGTATCAAATGCCTTAAACTTTGTCAAATGCCTTAAACTTAAACTATGATATGCAAATGCCTTCATTATCAAATGCCTTCACTATCAAATGCCTTAAACTGTGATATCCAAATGCCTTAACCTTAAACTTTGATGCTTGAACTGAGTATCAAATGCCTTACACTTTGTCAAATGACTTAAACTTAAACTTTGATATGCAAATGCCTTCACTATCAAATGCCTTCAACTTTGATATGCAAATGCCTGAAACTTAAACTTTGCTGCCTTACCCTAACAGTATCAAATGCCTTCAACCTTGTCAAATGCCTTAAACTTAAACTTATGAAAAGCACTTTACAGTATCAGGATTTGAACCTGATTTGAATCAATAATCTCAATAGCTTTTTTTCTACACATAGTGACAGAAAATTACATAACAATGATCATGGACAGCCACCTACTCTGTCATTATCCAAGGTTACAATGCTTAAAGCGCTTGGAGGCTTGCAAATCTTACATTGCACGAAAGATTCGCAGCAGAAGCCAACCTTTTTACCATCCAAGTAGAACTGAAAATCACCATAACAACAAAAATTGTCTACAAGCTTCCTGCATTCAAACAATGTCCATTCTTCTTCCACATTAAAAATTCTGGCATCCCTACCCATGCAAGCAATTGAGAGCTCCATTGCATTGGACGTGGTTGAATGATCCTCCACCGCCTTCCATTCCCAATGATCTCGAACCCAAATGCGCCGACTTCTCTCCACGAAATAATTTGCATACAATATCTGCTTCGTGACTCTATACTTGCAAATGATGTATTGCCATCAGTTCAGCCCTAAACCAACAAACATAACCAAGCTTCTAGTTACCTGAAGACTAGTGTCTCGCATGCAACCGAGGTGATGGTCAGTTGACCTCCACTTTCATGCTGTCTACTTTTCTTGCTACTAGTGAGCAGCAAGTCCAATGTTTCAGGAGAGATTTTGCTGGCCGTGTATGTTACTGGTGCCACCCTAATGGACTCATGCTTAAAAAAGAAAGCAAAGCCAGCAATTGGTAGAAATACCTTTAATGCACATCTCACCCCACCTCTTTCTGTCAGTGTTCTAAGAACTTCTGCTCCAACACATTCTTGATACGTTGTTACAAGGCTCCCGTCATAAAAATCAGCACCAATTTGCTTCAAATCAGGCTCTTTCAATCTCGTCCGGCTTACTAATGCCTGCACGAGAGACCGTGTAATGATATTTGTGAAAGAAAATACCTCCGGCTCTCAAAGTAGATGCAGAATCATGAAATATCAATGCACCAAGTTTGTGATGAGACACTTCAAGCACACTAGTAATGCTGCAGGCAAAAACTCTGTCAGTGTAATCCGAAGAACAAATTGTATTAGCTTCATGGGTCCAGCTTCCAGAAACTTTCTTATTGGCCAAATCACTGCTAGTGTAGCCATGACAATCAACACCTTCACTCCCGTGCCAAAAACAAAACTTCTTACACGGGCCTTCCAGTGGGCATTCACGTCCATTAGCTTGGCTCTTTTCACTGCATGAGTGCCTGTGGATGTAGGACGGAGGGTAACCCAGCAGCCAACAGAAACATAGAAGTCTAGCCATTCCCCATTAAAATCCTTGACATTGTGAAGGACCACAGTTCTTGCTTCAGATCGATTGCCCATTTTCTGCATGAATGTGAAGAACAAAAAATTAGTTTCAGGAAAAAACTCGAGCAAGTAGCAACAAAATCTTACCCTGTGAGCGGATCACTGCCCCTGTTCTTTAGCCTCGGTTTGGTAGATCAGATGAAAACCTATTTCGAGTGTATCCTTGCTTTGAGTTCGAGCGGCTTCTGTGCTACAGAATAGGGTTTCCCACACGATTTTGAACCCCTCTGATTTTCCACCCAAGCTCGACACCCCCAAAACAAAAATCGAGAGCAGCACCTAGAATTAACTGCACGTGAGTAAATGGGGAGAAATCTCCATTGGGAAATGGCTCCATAGTCTCCTTTGGGAAAAGGGACCCAATCTCAGTATGACATGTGGCGACCAAGGGAAAATGAACCATGGCAGGGATGTATGGATCAAGAATACTATAGCTATTCTCTCATTGGCAAAGGCCAAAAGCTGATGTGGATTTTCCCTATTTTCACATAGGGTCTTTTGGAGATTCCATATTTTCTCTAATGTCACCTCAACTGCAACATGTAAAATTGCTCTATTTTAGACATGTTTTCATCTATACTTCAAGTATAATGCTCCTTAGAAAGTTAAATTTTCTCCAGTCTCCCTTAGGCTCCTTATTAGATTTTTAACTTGTGTGAGGTTGTTTTGCAAATGTGCAGATCACAACAGGATCTAGATCTGACATCTTTGTTACCAGTTGTATCTTACACAAGTTGTATCTGTTCCAATATGACAACATTTGCCCAGCCAAAGCAAGAGTTTAACAAATGCATCAGCAAAGCTTTTCTATTAGCCTTCAACACTTCATGGACGTGGCTTGGAAATGGACAAAAATCCTCAGCCTTCAAAGGTTAACAAAATTGTTACCCATAGAATTTGAATCTGTTGGCTTTCCAGTAGCTATAACTATCAGATTCAAGTTTATCTTTTGTTCAATCCAGCGTTCAACCCTCCTTTTTGAACAATCTGAGCTAGTATATATGCTTAATGTTCGATCTATAGCACTGAAAACCTACTGCTGCTATGATCAAGAATACCTTTGCTGCAAACATGCATGCACTAGGTGATCTTTCTGGCTCAAAATGCCATAATATTCCCTTGCTGCAAATGATAGTTCCTATACTAGTGTTAATGTTTTGCTCTCATAACACAATTCAAGGACATCTCCTTGCACTCAGCAAATCCATCATCACAACTATAGGCTGGGTCTTCTCATTGATTTTGCCACTTTTAACAATGTTTTAGTTGGCTACTTGCGTTGGAATCCTATGGGGCTGATTGAATGTGTAGATGACATAGCTGAAGCAAGCGATCTTACTATTGCAAAAGAAGGATCACTTCCCAATAATTTCAAGCGATTGTCCTCAACTAGTGATGTGCCTCTTCATCCCTCATTTTAGCAATTGATAGAGATGGACATAATTTTCTATGCTCATGTTCTGTTCCAGAGTCTAGGATTTGGTGACGATGCTCCACTTTAATCTACAGTCATGACATGAGCTACTATAACATTGGCTGCTTTAGTTTTAATTGCCATGGCTGATGGAATATGGAAGAAGAATTTTTTTTTTCTACTTGGATTGCATTAACAAGTAAACATTAGCATCATATTGAAATTTTGTGTTGAGAAAGAGCTATTCTATTTATGTGGTAGTTTTGCTATGTCTCTTTGTTGCTGCATATGACTGAAATTTGGTGGCAAGAAAGAGCTTTATTCTATTTCCGTGGTGGTCTTGATATGTCTCTTTCTTGTTGCATATGGTTGGTCATGAAGACCATCTAGAATGGTTAGGGCCTAGTGAAATATTTCCACTAGAGGCGTGTTCCCAGGTATCATTGTTTCAATAAACTTGCTCTGCGCAATGAAACATAGCATCTTCATAATTATTTTCTTGGTCTGGTGGTCATCATGTCTTTGTTTATCTACTTTCTCCCGACTGAGACAAAGAATGTGTCTATTAAGGAGATGATTTTTGTAGGGAGGAAGCACTTGGTTGTAAAAGGTGATACCATGGAGAGGAACAATTCAAGCCAAATGCAGATCCTTGAAGACATGGTCAAGGATTTGCTGTAATATCTAGTTATAGATTGTATGTGGGCATGAAGTTCACATAATGTTCTTTGACTTTGGTATGTGGCATGTGGACTGTAAATGCCCCCTACTTTAAATTAGATTTTAGATTTTTGTGGATTTTGCTGTTAGATTTTCTCACATTTGAATTGAATCCTCACATGGAATTGTCTGATTTTGACATGTCAAGCTAATCAGTTTTCTAATGTGAACTTGAAAATTTTTTGTTGTCAATATTGATTTTCTATTCGTCTATTGTTAGTGCTTAATAGTGGTCCAGTTTTTTGGGCACATCAGCATATTATTGTGAAAACAAAAATGAGGTGAATTCAATGGCTAAATTAACATTCAATGCAACATGCAATGCAAAGTAGTGATTTAAAAAACACGTAAACAAATGTGCAGAAGCTATAATCTACTAAATTTTTGCATCATGTGGTAGCTTCAAATGAAATTATCTTTTAGTGAAATTTGCATATGCTTTACTACCAAAGAATGTAGGAATCGTCATACATTTCATGAATGTCTTTAATGCACCATGACATGAATGTCTCTAATGCACCATGATAAGTTGAGACATTGTTAATTGATAAACTGCATAGCTTACACGTTCATAATTAAGGAGTTTACGTAAATATGATGAAATTCCTATGCTGTTACTTTTATTGTGGCATGGCAAAAGAGTGGCATAAATTTGTGGGGTTGCCCTACGTAACCCCCCGTGTGAATATGCACCCAAACCAAAGGGGGTTTAAGGGGGATTTTTATTTAAATGTGTCAAATGCAATGGTTTGTGTTAATAATGTTAATGGTTTGTGTTAAGTAAACAAATTTTTGGCCCCTTCGGGGCCTTAAAGATGGTGTAGGGATGTACATATAAACATTACCTAATACTGTAATGATGGATGGTATATCATAGCCGTACAAATCTAACAAACTAAAGGTGCTCAAATTATGGAAACAAAAACATTGCATAGAATTAGACATATAATATTATACCAATACCAATATTAATACATGAGGTAGTATGTGATAATAGAACTAATAATGAACAAGTCTTACACATGAGACATTCTATTTCTGTGATGCCAAATTGCCGATCAATGAAGCCATTGGTTAAATTCATTGCCACCTATATTGATTCATTGCCACCTATATTGATCAGTGCTAAGTTGCAGTTAGAAACTGATGAACCCTCTTTCGAGGTTCGATATGGCACTGTTAATTTGACCAGCAGGTTGCTAACGGCAAACTGCTTCCATACATGCATACATACATGCTTTTCATACTACCGCAAGAAGGAACAATTGAATATTCAAAGTCTGGATGATTTACACTGGGATGAGTGTAGTTCCGGTCAATTATATCTTTAGGTACATTGGAATCTCGTGCAAGCTGCATTAATGCAGCAAGTGCGGAATTTGTACTTGGATTCGGTCCCCCTTCTCGTACCCTACAAGAAACCCCAGATGTGGCCCAATAAGCAAGAAGTCTAGAGTTAACATTCAAATTCTGATTTATCACGTGGAGCACCTATTCCATTTTCTTTAAAATGTTCCCTAGGGGGCATTACCATCTTAGCCTAAGATTTCTGAGCAAACAAGACCATTCATACTCTTAAACACAGTATAAACCACCAGATCCATTTGTTTTCCTAAGGTATTCCTAGTGCTCCTCTTTATCCACAAAATGAAAACTTAGTGGGATGTATGAAGTGTTGCTTCTAAATAATGAAACCTGGATATAAGGAGATGCAGCACTATCTTCCACTGTAATTAAGCAACTCTTTGCTTCTGGGATTCCAAATAACAAAAGTTGGATCCAATTCCTTGCTTTGATCAATGCTCATCATCCCGCTACTGTAAACAATTGTGGCTTTTCTTAACTACTACCTAACAGAGTCTCATCTGCAAGGATGTGTCATGGTTCAGACGGACACTATTTTTGTGTATAAAAAACAATGGTTTGAATATGACAAGCTAACTTTCACGAAAGGAGAATATTTAATCTGCAGAATCTTGTTCCAATGCAGGTTGAGCAGAAGAAGAGATGCTTGCAAGAGGAGAGGTCCAATTAAATGGGCTGTCTAGAGAGATGTTTATAGGAATTAAGGGTATTACAGAGAAACTAACATGATACTTTATCCATTATCTCAAACCAAGAGTAAGGCACTGCCCACGAATTTAAACGAAGACTAAGTGATTGCCCACAGATTCGAAAACGATTTGGAAAAAATGGAAGATTTGTACCTTCCAGGAAGCGGCTATTGGAGCTCCACATGCCATGCATCCAAAGCACGATCCTGTATAACATACCTAAATTTACGCATTTCAGAACTCTTCAAGCTAAATTTACAGCTACACTGCATGGCTGGGTCTCTCTTCCTGGATATTGAAATCGAAGCCAGCACTGAAATAAATACGTCCTGTTTGCAACGCATCCAGACCTTGCTACACATCCGGCCCAGCACGGAGGAGCCCACGGAAAATCATTTCATACCTGCCTTTCTCGAACCCTGCTTTGGCAAAATCATAGAACCCTAAACTATGTTTGCACGAGCCTTGCATGTGTAAACTTCGGTTAGGTTAGAAATACATGGGCCAACCATTGGAATATGGCGCAAAAATCAAGGATGATTGTATGCGCACTCTAGATGTACGCATTAGTACATCTCATGCAATACATCTATCAAATCATATGAAAACCATAGAAAAAAACGTACAAAAATACAAGGGAAACCCCCTGTTATTATGCTAGATATTAGTAGGTCTAACCTGACACGTTTGAAACTAACTAGAGAAATGTTCGCGACAGCCTTGGCCGCCGCGATAAATTTCTTGTTTCTTGTAAATAAATAAATAACAGAGAATGATGAAAATATGGGGTAAAGAGACCCAAAATCATCGAAAAAGACTAAACAAGTAAGATTCAAATGATATAACACGTGCGAATGATATAACACGTGATACATTTGATATAAATGAGATTTTCATACTAAGGTTGAAACCTTTGCTTTTAGGGGCAATAAACACAAGGGGTTATTCAAACACAATCAATAAACAATCGCATCTGCATCTGCTAAGCAAGCGAAGGTGGTGCCATGATTGGGTTAGGGAGGGGAAGTGACAAGGAAGGGTGTTGAGGGTCGGAGAAGAGGCAAGGAGGGGTGTTGAGGGTCGGTGAATAAGGATGACGTATACAAGAATGTCATTTTTGTTGACATTCCGGCGTGGAAACGCTGCCGATGCGCGTTAGCGCGGAGGCGGCGTTGACACGCCGGAATGTCAAACAAAAATGACATTCGAGTAACGTGAAGTTCACCCTAGCCTTCATTCTGTCATTTTTTTTTCCTCCTTTGTTCTTCCTGCGCCATCGCCATCGTTTCTTTAGGCGATCATCGTGTTTGCGGTGGCGCCATCGCTGAGTTTCATTCCGGTGGCGCCATCTAGGTTTGAGGTTGAGTAGACGAGTTTTTGGAAGATTTTGACGAAGTTGTGAAGCTTCTTGGTCTGTTTTGGTGTATTTTCTCTGTCTTTTTCCTTCCGGTGGCGTCATCTTGCTCTGAGCGTTCGTTAGACGAAAGTTTTGAAGGTTTTGAAGAAGTTTCTTGGTGCCTTTGGTCTGCTTTGTCTGTGTTCTTACTTGCATGGCTGTTTCTTGCTATTTCTTGCGTGCTGGAGGATGTAGGACGACTCTAAAGAGAACTAGGATGGCCTTTTTGCAAGAAATTCTTGCATGCAGGTTCTCTTGTCGAAGTTTTGTGCTTCTTAGTTTGTTTCAAGTTCTGATTTATAGTCTATGATGAGTTTCAGACTTGGATTCTAGGTTTTCGTATGATCCGGGCGGTTTGTTCAAGCATTCTCTAAAAAAGGCAAGTATCTTTGTTGTTTTTTGTCATTTTTCTTTTATTTTTCGGTTCTTGTTACTAATTTGAATTTTCTTTTGTAGATTTCTGTGATGGATGATCTTGAGGAGCCTATTCTTAGGGATATCACAAATATCATTGTTGAAAGGGAGCTGCAGACAGAGAAGCTTGCTAGTTTGAATATTTCGGATGAGGCCAATGAAACTGTTGCTGATTTTGAGAAGGCTTTACTTTCTGAATTTGGAGAAGAAGCCATTACTAAGTATTTGACAGAGGCCAGTGTTGAACCTGTGATTGTTCCTGTTGCAGATCCTAGTGGTAGTAGGCTTCCATTTGTGGAGTTAGATGAGAAATTACAGCAAGAGGTAGATGCTGGAGGTATTAGTAGATCTGCTGCTAAGATTGCTTGGGCTAGGAACAGATTTGATCTTTGGAGGCAGACTTATAACTATTCTTTGGAGAAATCTATTGAGGAGATGGATCTTTCCTTATTTGCTTCCTTATTAGAGAAATTTATGATGCAAGTGGTGAAGAAAGACAAGAAAGGATCATTCTATCCTCCAGAATCGTGAGTAACTTAAATTTATAATTGTTTCTTGCTTGTTTTATGTCTATTAAATTTTGTTATTAATTTACCTTTGTTTCTTGCAGGCTTCATGATATGTTTCGAAAATTTGGTGCAATAATTCGAAGAAATCAAGAGATTAGAATTGCCAATACTGGAATTGGAATTTCTGAGGTAAAATTCTCTATCAAAGACTCTCCAATATTTGAGAGGGCAAGGCTTGCTTGTGTGGCATCCATGAGAAGGTCCAGGAACACTCCAGGGGTGTGTAAGAAGAGGAAGAAAGTGGAAGAAATACCTTATGGTAGTGAGCAGCTCCTTCTTGCTAATGTAGATCATTCAATCTGTCATCCTAAAGGTTTGCAGAAGAGATTTCTTTACTATTGTGTGGCTCGATTTGCTATTCGAGGTCAAGGTGAGGTGCATCAGTTGCTTATGACTGATTTCTCGGTTGGAGATGAAAATGGACAAGAATATCTTGAATATAGTGAGAGACTTTCAAAGAATAATGATACTGATATGAATCATTATCAGGAGGAACAGTTTCGAAGACCTTGCCGGTGCTATGAGAATGATGTAGTTCTTACATTTAGACAATTGCAGAAACATTTGCCTGTGCCTAAGCCTAATACTGATGGGACTGCGGGAAATGCGCATTGTTTTATGCAAGCAATCGTTAATCATAGGGGACCGATCTGGTATAATTCAAAAAATAGGGTGTCTGCTAGAAAATTGGCTGGTTGGGTCAAGTATATGTTGTTGACTGTTGGTGTTGAGGGTCAGTTCAGCAACAAATCTGGTAGATGTACCGTGGTTTCCAGAATGACGATGGCACGTGTTCCTACTAATATTGGTATGAGGGTGACTGGCCAGCGTACAACTGAAGCATATTCTAGGTGTGTTACTTTCTTCCTTGCTTTTTCTTTTACTTATTTAATTTGGTTTAATGTTATAATATATTACAGGTATGACAAGACCTTAGATTTGCAGACGAAGTGTGCTATGTCATGTGTTTCACAGCCTTTCGATGAAAAAGGAAAGAGGAATGTTTGAAGATGTATACAAGCAGGAACTTCAGAAGATTGATGATATGGATCGAGGAATGCAAGTTGCAGGTAGTTATAGTGCATGTCCAGGTAGTTCTCTTGTGCAGAATGATGCTATGGATGTTGCGAATTGTCAAATGGATTCTGTGGAACCTACCACTGTTGGAAATGTTCAGTCTGTTGCCACTGTTCCTAGTTTTGATCTGAATCTAAAGTTTCCTGCTGAGGATTTGAGGGATGATGATATACAGTTAAACAAAGACATAGACGTGTTGACAAAATCGTCTCCAGAATCGTCTCCAGATGTCAAGCGTGCAGGTTTTCAAAATATCAATCTTCATATTGGCAATATTTCTGGTGGTTATTTTCAGAATTGCAGCATTGTTATGCCATTCATGTCTAGGGAAATCATGACGAGATGATAAAGGGTTTTGGCTCAAAAACTTTTGGTTTTGGCTCTGCTAGTTCTCCTTGAAGTTCTGCTAGAAGTTCTCTTTCGCTTGAATTGATACTTTGGAAGTATCAGATTTTGAACTCTAATGTGTTGTTTGAATTGATACTTGAAGTATCATATTTTGAATTGTAATGTGGACATCCTTCTTAAATGAATGCAAGAAATTTTCAGTCTCGAAATTTTCAAAATTGTAACTAAGTAAAAACAAGAAATGCAAGTAAAAATAGAATTGCAACCAAGTAATTACATTTTGCAAAAGAAGAACATAGCAGAATAAGGGGTAAAAAGGACAGAATGAAGGCTAGGTGAGCTTTACGTTATCAAGAATTCCACTAACTAAGTGATCATTATTGACAATTGACATCAAACACCTACCTTATACTAAATTCTAAGTCATTTTAAGATTTTCCATTGCAAGGGACCTCCTAGACTAAAGGCTTCATGGATGGCCATGCATCTAAATAATCACAACTTCAAATTATAAATAAAATGTTGACACCCAAAGTGATAGAAAAAGACTAAACAAGTAGGATTCCAATGATATAACAACATGGGATACATACATTAGCGTAAATGAGATATATATTCATCCAAAGGTTGAAACCTTTGCTTTTAGCGGGTATAATAAACAGAAAGGGTTATTCAAACACCGTCTTGGAAGAGAAGGTGGTGCCACGATGGGGTCAGGGAAGGGAAGAGGAAGAGGGTCGGAGAAGAGGCAAGGGTTGTTGGGGCAGGGGTGGGAGAGCGCCGGGGATGGGGAGTGGGTCAGGCTTAGCAGGGTCGGGGAGTGGTACGGGCTTACCAGGCTGGGGAAGAGGGTCGGGATTACCAGGCTTACCAGGATCGGGGATGATGGGTTGAGGTCCTGGCTGTGGAGGTGACCATGGTGGTGGACAAGGTGCCTCTGATGGTCGAGGCCATTCTGGTGACGAAAAACGGGGCGGTGCCTCTGCTCGTGGAGATGCCTCTGGCGGCAACCGCGGAGAATCCTTGTATTGCTGGTATGGCGGAGGCCCAGAATCCTGTTGTCCTTGCACCACCTCCATCAGCTGCAGTAGCACCACCGCTGCTGCCGTCAGCTTCCGCATTACCTCCTCCTCCATCTGTACATCCCTCTGCCCTTCCACCCCCCCTCCTTAAATATACGCCTCCTCCTTCGCATGCAGTTTTAGCTCCTTGTTTATCTTCTACTCAACTCAAATCCCATTCGCTTTCCAGTCCTCTTCGTCCGGAGTTAACGGTTCAGATCGTTCTCGATTTAACGGCTTCGATTAGCCCCCAATGAACCGCTCAGATTAATTGTAGGGCTTGTGGGTTTTAGGGTTTGCTCCAAAGGGCTTTGCTGCCTTTGTCGCCTCCCTCCGTAGCAGCTTGCAGAGATGGCACCACCGGCGAAAGGTATGCTCCTCATCTTGCCTTTCTTTCCTTGAGCGGCTATTGTTATTTGCTGTTAGATTTTAATGCAGACGAGTATTGTGTGGCAAATCGCTGCTTTTGCATACAAACTGTTTGTTTAAACTATCTTTGCATAGAATTGGTGGTTATTAGAGCTTCGATTTTTTATGTTTCTCAGCAGCGAAGGTAGGTCAAAAGGCTCAGGCTCTGAAGGCAGCAAAAGCTGTGAAGCAGCCTGGTATAAAGAAAAAGTACAGGAAGGTTCGCACTTCTGTTACATTTCACAGGCCCAAAACCTTGATTGTTGCTCGGAACCCTAAGTACCCTAGACTGAGTGCACCGCGTCGTAATAGACTTGATCACTATGAAGTTATCAAGTATCCCTTGACAACCGAGTCTGCAATGAAGAAGATCGAAGACAACAATACGCTTGTTTTTATTGTGGATGTGCGTGCTGACAAGAAGAAAATTAAGGACGCCGTGAAGAAGATGTACGATATACAGACCAAAAAAGTGAACACATTGATCAGGTTGGATTTGTTGTCTTACTATTTCTAGAGTAGTAGTGTGACTTGTTTGGATTTCTGAATTGTGACAGGCCTGATGGATTGAAGAAGGCATATGTGAGGCTTACTGCCGACTATGATGCATTGGATGTAGCCAACAAGATAGGAATTATCTAGAGGATCTATATGATACCAGTGGTTTACCCATTGCGCATTTTTGTAATAGTAAAATGCATTTTCAGTTTATAAACGCAATTGCCTTTTTTCTGCTTTGTATTCTACTGATGCCATGCTGTGAATGAATTCTTTCTTTGACAATAATCTTGCTAGATTCACCAGTGACAATTCTGAGATTTCAGTTTGGAGAAATTGTGCTTCCTTCCAGATAATGGAAACGTTTTAGTTCTTGGTGAATATAGGCCTGGACGATGTCATACATCTGTGGTGGAATAATGGAATGATGGTCTTGTACCTTGTGATGTAGCAGTGTTCTTTGCACTTCAATTGTATTATGGAAGGACTTCACCTTCATGTGCAATTGTACTATGCAATGTGTTCTGAGTGCTTTCTTCATGTGCAATTGTACTATGCAATGTGTTCTGAGTGCTTTCTTCATGTGCAATTGTACTATGCAATTTGTTCTAAGTGCTTTATATCAAAAGAAGCTTGAGACTTCAGATTCTTATTTTTGTGTGTATGAGAATTTGTAGATTGGTGGCTTTAGTGTTCTGGGCAATCATTTTTCTATTGTAATGTGGAAGAGCAAGAAGGAGATGACTACCGCCAGCAGCCAGGAGCGCCGGGTAGGCGCGATTGGCCACTTGGGGACCCTTGCCAATTCAGGAATCATCGACTTCTTTTTCTTCCACGACGTCAAGAAAAAATTAAAATTGTGCAGCGATGGAAATTTCACTGAATAAAGAGCTTGTTTTCAATCTTGATTAGAATGGTCTGTCACATGGCGTGTTTTCAATCTTGATTAGAATGGTCGTCGTATGGCAATCGTTCATTGGATGATATTTAAGAATGAAGACTCACTCGTCACATGGCGATCGTTCACTCACTTTTCTTGACGTATAGTAGAGTAGAGTGGCAAGAGGGAGGCCAAATCTTAATGTGGCATGGCCTCGAGCAATCTGTCACATGGCGATGGTTCATTGGATGATATTTAAGAATGAAGACTCACTTTTCTTGACGTAGAGTAGAATAGAGTAGCAAGAGGGAGGCCATTCTTAATGTGGCGTGGCCTCTAGCAATCCATCCCTAGCAATGTGGGCATGTTATGTACTAGGTAATTTCCATTGGGAGGATCATTACGCCCTGTAAAGGCTCTAGCGGCTCCGCCCGGAATGGTGAGGCGGTGCACGAAGCCCGGAGCCGCCAGTGCTCCGCGAAATCGGGCGGCGGCCGCTTAGAGCCTTTACAGGCGTAATGTCCGACCAGTGGAAATTACCGGACGTAATGATCGGTTGTTGCAAATTTCCACTCAAGAGGCCCCACGTGGCATTAGGCCCTGTTTTGCTGTTTTGCTGTGGTACTGCAGATCGATGCTTGCTGCAGATGCCCGATCGATGCTTTCGAACTTCTTCTAATGCACAACCATTACTATTACTCTGTATCTTGTTTTTTTAGCAAAATCATAGCACATTAGTCTTAATAATCCGAGCCTGAGATAGCAAAAATAGTCCTTGAAAGGATTCGGACTCTTGTTGTGCGAAGAATTTCATGTATCCAAACTCGTATGCCGGTGCAATCCGACCTCTACTTTCATAGATTTAGCCCTATCCGTGTGCAAACAGAGATTTGTTTGGAAAATACTCACGAGCCGCCATATCTCACAGAGGCATTTTGGGTGCAAAACAGAGCCATGAATATATCCGTGTTGGTGCCTTTTTTCCATATCCGTTGTTGGTGCGCATAATGGGATATGGCGCTTCAAACGCAAGGCTGGAGTTATTAAACAAGACAGGAAGCGTGGTCATTTGGAGCAAGATAGGGAAGCGGGCCCTTAAAAATACCAAGAAAGTTATAGTTCTATTCTGCCTTATAATTTTGGTGGAATAATGGCGTAATTTGCAACAACCGGTCATTACGGTCGTGTATTTTTGTTTTTGGCCGCTCTAGCAATTGCGCATGCCAACGCCTCCAACAGACAGTCACGCCCTGCCACACGCCTTGCCACATAGGGAATGGTCGGCTGGAGGCCTTGCCACACAGGGAATGGTCGATCTCGGCCATTTCACACACGCCTTGCCACATAGGGAATGGTCGGCTGGAGGCCTTGCCACACAGGGAATGGTCGATCTCGGCCATTTCACAATGCCAAGTAAGCAACTTGATTCCATCGCAGATATTTTCACGTAGCTACAGCCAGCCAAGACCATTTCACAATGTCAAGGTAAGCAAGTTCTTGATTCCATCGCAGAGATTTTCACGTAGGTACAAGCTGCAGCAGGTTGTTAACAGGTCATTCAAGAATGCTAATCAAGAATTCTTTGTTGATTAAAATGGTCGCCACATGGCAAACTCGCATTTGATAAGAAACAAGAATGAATACCCACTTACCTTGACACTCTTTTTTGTGGAAGCATTTGTAGATCTGCTCTGGAGGCTTGCTCCTTCTAGCTCTATTGCCTGGGAGCAGCCCATTTACTGTGCTTCTTGGACCTGGCAATTTTTACTTCTAGAAACGTTGCACGTTCATTACCACCAGTTCAAAGCAAAGAAACAGTTCCATATGTGGGGTCTTATGTGCATATAAGGAGACTACAAATCATGCTAGATTCAATCGTACTAAAATATATGCTAATATTTTAATCAATTACAATTGTATTCTGTCCGTCCATTCAACAAATAAAGATGATTATTTTTTCACTTCCAGGATGAATACTATGCCAAGCTAATGGTCATCAGTTCTGGCAACTCTGAGTACTTCACTTTTAATGCCATATTTTGCTTGTCTTATACTTAAATTTTCACTTACAATATCACTGCTATGACTTCCTTTTAGAATCACTTGTTCTTGTCGATCCAACTCCTTCTACATGTATTGTAGCAAAGCTACTAGCTTCATCAGCTGCACAATCCCACAATCCTTCAAACTGCAAAACTTTTTTAATTGTTTCCTTCTAAATCTGGAAAAGACCAACCCCCTAAAATATTTTCCACAAACCTAAATAAAGTTTACAATCCTTCAAACTGCAAAATTTCTTTGATTCTTTCATTCTTGTGCCACTAGGCATTGGATTATTTCTGAGCACAACACAGGCCACCACACAAGAGCCCAAAGGCAAGGGTCAAGGTCAAGCAAGAGCGTCAGGTAGCAGACCCACGCCCCCATAGAAACCCACGCGCCCGTCAAAGAAGAGGTCGAGGCAAGACAAGTAACCACCTTCAGGGAGTGCGGCCTTAACTTAGTGGGATTCGCGCCACTAATCACAACACTGCAAAGATTGCCTCGAATCAAGCATATGATCCAGGAGTTGGTAATCGAGATCACAAAGGCTCTACCATATGTCTATCTTTGGGCCCAAGGCTGATGTACTATATATATCAGTAGAGTTAGACCTCAAGTTTTAGATGAAACTTAGTATCATCTTGTTTCAGCTTTTGGTCTCAGCGTCTCGCGAGACCTCATGTAATCTTTTTGATATTCAAGGGATTCTTATCTTGACATGCAGTTCCCTTTGCTTTCATGTTTTGTTCATCCTGTTCTTATCTCTTTTGCAAAATCCCACGTGACACACTATACTAAGGATTTGTCTATTTGATCCAAGGGTCCTCACAGAGGGCTGTCTTGCAGGCAATTCCGAACCCAGACCCTAGACACTGTTGCCGCCACTGGGTCTTAGTTCTTTTCTTCAGATTTCAAGATGTATGTTCGTGCTTTCACTCAGAAAGAGCTTCTCAGCCAAACTACAGCTAGATTGGATCGCCACGATGCAAGGAAGCTGTTTGAGATATGTATGATGGAGACTACGACATTGAGGGAGGCCGCTTATGCTCGCGTGCTCATTCTGCACCTCCTCACTCATCGCATCACACCCCAGTGCCTCAGACTCCTCACTATTTTCAAATGCCGGAGAGTACTTATATTCATATTCCCTCCAGGCAGACGCCATTGTCGTCGCAACCGTCTTCATCTCAACATGGTATGGGCTACCCTTAGGTTTCTTTTGGTCCCACCAATGTCTAGAAATTTCAGTCCTCACCATCTTTTCAATCTCCTGTCAATATATATAATATTGGTGATCTCAAATTGAATGAGGAAGGCACACATGGTATTTTGCCAAATGACCTCCCAAATTCTGGACCTCCTAGATTCACTGGTCCGTCACAGATGCCTTGCTGATACACCTATTCATTATGTTTCTGGCGACCCCGCCGTCACTCAAGTTCCCTCCACCGCTTACGACCTCAAACTTCTATATCCTGTTTTTGGGAATGCGAAAGGAAGCCCATCCTCGATCAGAGTGCTCAGGCGCACATGGAGGAGTTTGAAGCTCTTGCTGTTTTAAACGGACTCTCAACCCCAGATCAAGTTTCATATTTTCTCTACCACACTACATGGAGCACCACATCAATGGCTCATGGCTAATGAAAGTCATTCGAAACAAAACTGGCAAGAAATAAAGACGGCCTTTCTGTCTCACTATGGTACCACTGATGATGATCAACAACTTCTTAAGCAACTCAATGATCTCCAACAACCATCCTCGGAATATGCCAGAGATTTTGCTGATCGTCTGCATATCTTGGTCAGCAAGCTCAAGGAGTATCCTACATAGAGTCAGATTTTGGTCTGGTTTCTGCAAGATCTACCTCCTGTTATTCGTCTTATGACTGAATACTTGGGACCCAAGCCACTGGAACACGTACGGCATTGAACTTGTTAATCACTCAGTCAATGTATCCTCACGTGGTGTTCCCCTCATGGATCTACCCTTCATACCTTCTGTCATGGTTCCACAAAACGTGGTTCAACCTCATCCTTCCGCTCCATAACAGAGAAGTTAAATTGGGTGCCACATTTGTAAGTTTCAAGGCCATCTGGCCAATGAATGCAACTCTACTAATGGTCCTTTTCACTGCAAGCACTGTAATATGTGCAATCATGCTACTGAAGAATGCACGTGCTCTCATCCCACGCCTTTTCGACAGAAAAAGGTCTTTTAGGTCCAGACCACACCTCAGCAATCAAGAGGACAAAACCCACACACTCTTTTTGATCCCGCGAAAGCTCAATGTTATCACTGCCGGAAATGGGACTGTACTACCACAGCGTACCCACAGTTTCCTCAAGTTCAAGTACAGCTCCCAGGCACTAATCAAACTGCCTTGGTGTGCCTCACATCCTATCAAATCTGGGTGGCAAATGGAAAAGAAGGCCCATGCCCCACTTTGAGAAAACCTCCTCGTACTCCTCAACAGCAGCAGAACCAACCAGCTCCTCCGCCCTGTGTTGGACCAACAAGCTCAAGAAGAGATCTATCAAGCTCTCAATCCTCATGTGCAACAATTCTGGATTGGTCGTATATCCTGCCAGCATCTTGGCACTCGACCTTTGACGCTCACGCCAAAGACATGCAGCCTGCTTTTGCTGTGGAAACTGTTCTTCAAGAGCCACACAAAACGGTGCATTTTGCCCCGGATCTTGAAAAACTCATGCCTCATATTATGCCCAAGGTCCATCAAAGTATCCTCAAGCTTATGCAAGTAGCCGAAGGACGCATGCTTGCGAATGTTCATGCTACCACACGCGCTCAACAACATTCGAAAGCAGCATCCACATCCATGACTACTTCACCTGTTCAGCCCTATCCCAACATAGCCGCTGAAGTGGAGCTCCTCAAGGAAGTTTCGTCCTCGATGCCCAAGCAACCATTGGAACCTGCAAATCCTTTAGCCCGTGTTCCTTTGGAACTGCAAGAAGAGCTCACTAAGATCAAATTCCCCTTAATCTCTCCACCATTCTGAAGTTGTCTTGCTCTCCGGGAACAATTGCCCCTACCTATCGTTTTTGTTGGTGCAATCGCCACTTCCATGCCCACGGTTCACGCAACTATTGGGAATCAGCAGATTAATCATGTACAAATTGATGGGGCAGTGCTGTCAACCTCATCACCGACAAACTTAGGAAACAACTCGGCATCACTCAACTGTATCATGCCCCTTATAATATCAAGCTAGCCAATGATCACATCACGCACCGTCAAGGTGTCACTCCTATTCTCCAAATCAGCATTGGTGATCTCAAATTCCGTTGGAATTTGGTGTTTGAAAAACTGGAAAAGATCCTGGTGACTATGAAATTCTGATTGGCCGACCTTTTCTCCGCCAAGCTAAAAGCATCCACTATTGGGCCACTGATCAACTTGTTATTACTGATAGATAATTGAATGCCACCATGGATCTTGAAACTGGGAAACTCATCTTTGTTGAAAATGCAGAACCTTCGCTCTTTGATAGTGACTCTGCCGACCTCTAAAACACTTATCATGTCCAAGCTCTGGAAGCTGGTTTGCCATTATATGCCTATCCTGAATATGTCGATCCTTGGGGAGATATGAGTCTCGACAAAGACCAAGTCGTTGCTATTTTGTTTGATCCTTATCTTGCGCCTTGCAATCGAATTCAGTGTGTTGACATTCTTCAGGATGATGACATCCCTCTCGACACTGTTGATGTTGCAGCTGTCATGAAGCAACCCTTGCTTGAAAAACATCAATAACCCTTATTTTTTTCCATTCAGAGTGTTGAACCCTGGTTCTGCTACAACCACCTGCTGATATCATCACAGATACAGATGTTATTCCGCACATTCAAGCTCCGAAAGTCGACATCATTGACGTAGGAGACAACCAACCTATCCAGTTGGCTGCCAATTCTCCCAAACCATACAAAGCTCGTGCACTCAGTCTCTTCAAAAAATTCAAACATATCTTTGCGAGGAGCTATAAAGATTTACGAGGCATAAAAAAAGAGTTGGGGGAACTCACCATTCCTACCAAACCTTATGCACGCCCCATCTAGCAACTCTCAACCCCAACTTGTCAAAGCAAAAATTGATAAACTATTGGCTGCTGGGCTTATCTATGAGTTCAAACATTCTGAGTTGGTGAGCCCCATTGTTATTGCCCTTAAGCATAATGGGAAGATTCGTGCTTGCATGGATTACAAAAAACTTAATATGGCCACGGAACGTGATCATTTTCTGCTACGCTTCACAGATCAAGTTCTTGAAGAAGTAGCAAGCCATGAAATGTATTCCTTCATAGATAGCTTTTCTGGCTACAATCAAATTTCCATTCGTTCTGAAGATCAGTTGAAAACAACATTCACCACCGTTGTGGGGTACTTTCGCCTACAAAGTGGTGCCCTTTGGTTTGTTCAAACTCTCCTTCCACTTTCCAGCGCATTATGCTTTCTTTTTTTCAGGATTACATGAAAGATAATGATTTTCTGCAAGTTTTTCAAGAGGACTTTTCTGCTTACAGCACCATTAATGATCATCTCACCAAACTTGAGCTTGTTTTTCAAAAACGTGATGAGGCCGACATCAGTTTGAGTCTCGAGAAGTGTACTTTCTGCGTCACTTCAGGTGTTCTTCTCGGCTATATTGTCAGTAAAGAAGGCAACAGATCTTGCCAAGATCAGCTGTGTTCTCAAAGCTCAGGCGCCTACCAATATTACGGAGACACGCCCCTTTCTTAGGAAAGTCAATTTTTATGCTACTTTCATTTCTAGACTCGATGCCATTGCTGATCCCATCCATAAACTCACGGGTGATGAATCCACTTGGGCTTGGAATTCCCAAGCAGATGTGGCCTTTCAAAAATTGAAGGTTTTGCTTACTCAAGCCCCTGTTCTTGTTCCACCTCAATGTAACAAACCATCTCACGTCCATGTGAATGTGTCCGCTTTTGCTATTGTGTTGTTCTTTCCCAAGAGCACGACTCTCAACTCAACAAACCGATTCTCTATACGAGCTGGAAATTCAACCCTGCAGAGAAAAATTTTATTCTGTCATGGAATGGGAAGTGCTCGGACTCATATTTTGCATGCAATGGTTCCGCCACTATCTGCTGGATAGCAAAATCAAGTTCTTTGTGGATCATCAAGCTTTGCTTTATTTGATCAATAAAACAACACCCACGGGATGCATTGCTCGCTGGGTGCTCCTATTCCAGGAGTTCCCCGTTTGAAATCATTCACAAGGTAGGTCATGTGGTGTCTGATTATCTTTCGTGCATCCACACCGATGATCAGTCCTCAGGAGTCTCAGACACTTTTCCGGATGCTCAACTCTTTTTAGTCACGGCCATGTCCCATTGGTTCCATGACTACCAACAATATCTCCTCTCAGGTGCATTTCCATTTGAGGATCCAACGCTCTCTCCAGACAAGTTATGTTCATGCCGTCAACAATTCTTGCAGAAGTTCGTGACTATACCATGGTTGCTGGACATCTCTACAAACGTGGCAAGGATATGATTTTGCGCAGATATGTTCTTCCTCCCCGAGATTGTTCGCCGAGCACATAAAGGACTTGGTAGAGGACATTTCAGTGGCGATAACACGACACGAAAAATCCTTTTGGCTAGTTATTTTTAGCCCACGCTGTTCATAGACGCTCACGTTCATGCGTGCCAATGCGACGTCTGTCAGCGCGTAGGAAGGCCCATGACCCGTGACGCTCTACCATTAACTCCAGTTGCCACGCCTCTACCCTTCAACAAATGGGGGATGGATTTTATTGGGCCTATTGATCCACCTGCTCGAAACTCCCGTGCTCGATACATTCTGGCACAGATTATGCCACTAAATGGGTTGAAGCTTGTGCGTTACCCAATAATACTGCCGTCAGCATGGCGCGCGTGCTCTACATGCAAGTCATTACACGCTTCGGCTGCCCCATGGAACTTGCGAGTGACCATAGTGTCCATTTTGTTAATCTCACGATCAAGGAACTCACGGACTATCTGCATATCCATCATCAGAAAAGCACTCCATATTATCCACAACGCAATGGTCTTGCTGAAAGTACCAACAAGACTCTGATGAACATTCTAAAGAAGTTCTGTGATGCTTCAAGGCAAGATTGGCAAAAAAAGTTACCAACTATTTCATGGGCCTACAACACCACTTACAAAATTGCTACAAGACAGATACCTTTCCGACTTCTGTATGGCCAAGAGGCCTTGATACCTTTTGAGTTTATACTGTCCACTCTCAGATTTCAACTCGCTACCGTACATGATCCACCTGCTGCCTTGTAGGAAAGGGTTTATCAGTTACAACAACTAGATGAAATTTGCAGGGATGCCTATCTCAAGGTTCTTGCTGGACAACAATTGAGGAAATCTTGGCATGACAACCAGATTAAAAAAAAAAATTTAATGAATGCGATTTAGTTCTTCTCTATGACTCCAGATACAAGAATTTTCCAGTCAAGCTTAAATTTCGTTGGCTTGGTCCTTACAAAATTATTAAGGTGGTATAACCAAGTGTCTTTCAACTCACTGAATTGGATGGCACTCCATTATCTACCTTGGTTAATGGTTTTTGCCTTAAAACATTTTATATAGACGCATCACAAGATACAATTCATGACACAGATATGGGTGATTAAGCAAACTGCCTTATCTTATATCCAAAAGAGTAAGATGACAAAAATGGACATAGCCCTTACTTAGTCGCATGGGCATCGCCCGTACTCTAAAGACAAAATCCTACTCTAATCCTCCCGCTACTCGGGGTTCGGTGCAGCACAAGCCTGCAGGATCACATAGCCCTGCTCAGGATCCCGGCGCAGATGCAGAATCACGTCCACATAATTGGACTGGGGGTCAGGATTATTTGTGAATGCAGTCAGCCACCCGTCCATAGGAATTCCTTTGTTCTTCATTTTTCAGAGGTCAAGACTGTTCATAAAGCATGTGAGCCATTCCAAATAGTTCTTCAACATCGTGTTCACCATCTCCATCATCGCTGCACTTGTAGTGTTCTCGACTCAACCTTTGTTCGTCTTATATAGCCCTACCGCCTCTTGAATGCCAGGGCAGCCCAATGACTTCTTGCTGACCTGTCTATATCGGGGATACATTTCAATTCCAGATTCCCATATCTCGCTGCAAATCTAGCAGCGGTACCTTCTATTACAGAGGACAAAGTATGGAAGTTGTAAGGACCTTTAAGTATCTGGGAATCGATTTCTCTGCTAACATGCTATGGGCGCGGGATGGAAAGCCCTGTATGCAATGCAGAATAGCTGTCACAGAATAGATCTCTGCGATTGGGCACACAAAGCACACTTGTTCCGAGCACTCGTGGAACCAGTACTGTTGTATGGGGTAGAGGTCTGGGGGCCAGCAATTAGCAAGGGTACTTGGGATAACCTAGAGAGGGTGCAGAAGGCTTTCCTGACATACAGCCTAGACGTCAAGGACACGGTGCCTTATCCAATTTTCCTGTATGAGACTGGCTTTTGGCCCCTGCAGCATTCTGCTATGCGCAGGCACCTTGTGTATTTCCATAAGGTTGACGAAATGGATACACAACATCTTCCTCCCCGGGCTTTGTTATTGGCACAAGGGCCGCAACGTCTGAAGAGAGTATGGCAAGAGCATTGTAGGGGATGGTTCGCACGATGGTCCATAGACTATCAGCACATTGTGGATATGTCGGATATTGCCGAGCAGGAGCTGCATTTGAATGCGCGCTTTACTGCCTCTCTGTGGGATGCGCCCACTCTTGCAAAGCCCAAAACAGAGCACTACCACACACAAGTCAATCTGTCGCTTGAACACGGCCCCCACCAGTATCTGAAGGTACACATTTCCACCAAGAAACGAAGAGCTATAGCTGCAATAAGGACAGGGTCCCACCATCTCAGAATTGAGACAGGCCGCTGGGGTACGGATGGAGGGCAAGAAATCCCCCGGCATGAGAGATTATGCCAGTGCTGTCACATGCAGATAGTAGAAGATGAACACCATGCTCTACAGGAATGCCCAGCATATGCACACATCCGAGCAGCTCATGCCGATCTCAGATGCTCTGAGATAGCAACTCATCAACTGCTGGCTTCGCCAATGGTGGCACGTCTTGCGTCCTACATTCTGCAAGTCTCCACCGTCAGGGAGTCCCTCATAGCACAGGGAATTTGAGCGCCCAAATAGGGGCTCTCAACGCCTACTACAAGGGTTTTTCCTCCCACACGGGGGGTTTTTTCATCCCAGTGGTAGAGACACATTGTACAGGGTTTCTGTGGTTTTATTTTGTGTTTGAAAACTTTCCACTATATTGTAAAACCGTCTCATAGGCCAGTTGGTCTCCGTGGACGTTAAAATTTCCTTCCTTCCTTCCTTCCTTCCTTCTGGCATGTTGCCCCTACCACCTTCTTCATTAAAACATTCGGACTCTCGAGTTGCCCTTCTTAATTACGCCAAATTAATTCACGGCTGTATCAAATCATTATTCGTATGCCTCCTGATGCTGCATCACACCGTTCATTCTCATCAATCTCCACCATTGATCTTACTACTGTTGGCTTTCTGGGACTTAGCCAAAATTTTGGCTCTTGATCAGTCTTTTCCTCGATGCTGCCATCTGAAAAAATTAACGGTTCAGATTCTACTTTTCAAACTGCCTATAAAAATCTCCACTGAACAGATGCAATGAGCAAACCCTAACCCTCAACTTTTTTTTCCGCCCTTCGCCTTCTGCACTCAATCTTCTTGCTCCAATTGCTATGGCTCCTGCACCAAAATTGGCAACTCTACAAGCCACTGAGTCCATGAAACCGGATCTTTTCTTGTTTGAGCAATCTCGACACCGAGTATTCAGCTGACTCTTGATGGCGCCAGCAGAGAGGTTGCAAAAAGAGTGGGTTTACTTGATTTTTCCAATCAAGAACTCCCTGTTCCGAATCCAGCATAACTTCGGCAGTTTGTCGCTCATTTGATCAAGACGGATGCTGGGTACCAGACGATGGTCGATTATACTAGGATAACCCTCAATCAAAGTCTTTTGGTCCAGGTATTTCAATTGTCCAGATGCACTCCTTCTTTAAATTGGGCTACCTTGCAGGATCATGATGTTACAGTATATGGTCAAGTCCCATATGCGGCCACAACACACAAACTTACGACTATTGCTAGGTTTCATGAAGCCTTTATTAAGTTTTTGTGGCAAAAATTTTATGGGTATTATATCAAGAACACCCATATCAACAAGCATTTCTTCTATACTGCCATTGTGGCTATTCACTCAACTAGCTTTGTTGATTGGCCCCAAATTTTGTTCCAACATCTTCTCCAAGAAGTAGAACGCCTTCGCCAGGCTCTAGGTTCGGGTTTTGACTCAGCTATGGGAGCACATTTCCAGACTATTATTCAGCAATGTCTTCCAGACCCTAGTCGGATCTCCAGTAAGCCCTTAGATGTCACCGCACAAGCTTCCAGTCGGACACATTCGGTTATCCGGCCTATACGTGAATTTCAAGAAGAGATCTCTCGACCACATAGTCCTGGTATCGTCCGCACGCCAGCCAAGGGCCCCAACCCTCACGTGTCATGGCCAAAATGTGAAGGTGGTGTCCGCTTACAAATATTTGGGGGTGGAGTTTCCGTCGGCCATGAACTGGGATAATTCCATCCGGCTGCGAGCTGCAACAGATTGGAAGGCACTCTATGCAACGCAGAACAATAGCCACAATTTGGGGTCCGGTTCCCTTGCCACTTGGAATGACTTAGAGCAGGTGCAGAAATCTTTCTTAGCATGGGCCCTTAGGGTGAAGTCCATAGTCCCATATCAGATGTTGTTGCAGAAAACTGGTTTCTAGGGGCCCTTTACAGACACATCATCTACTTTCAGAGGGTGGTCAGCATGGACGATACTCATCTCTCTAAGCTCGCTTACACTGTGGCAATGGGACCTCAATGCCCAAAAGCCTGCTGGCAGGAAAAGAGAGCTCAATGGCTGGCCAGATGGAATGTGCAGGAGCACAGGTACATCGGAGTGCAAACGGAGGCAGATCACCACAGTCTCAGACAATACCTTGACACATACTTCCTCAGCAGGTCAAGACGGCACATTGTCAATGCCACATAAATCCCATGTTGGGGCGGGGCCCGCAATGCTACCTACCACTTATCTACCCATAAAAAAGTGCCGATCCATTGCCTCTATCCGCACAGGTGCACACCATCTCTGGATTGAGACGTGGAGATGGATTGGGGAGCCGCATCAGGAGAGGCTTGGTCAACGCTGCCAGATTGAAGCTGTGGAAGACGAATGCCACAACCTTCAAAGTTGTTCGAAATATAATGATATTCGGATACGCTATGTTGAGCTGGTCCGCCCTGGCCAGCCCCTGCATGAGATGCTGAGCACGAGCTCGGTACGGATTTTGGGATCATACCTTAAAGAGATCATGGATCGCTGAGATCAGCTCGGTCCTCGGGCACTTACATGATACTTGTACATATTTCTTTCCCCCATGATATATATTTGTATTTGTATTTGTATTTGTACAGTTTGACATCAAACCTATTCTTGTCACGGTTTTTCCTCCAGGGCGATTTTTTTTTACCCGGACAGTAATACGCTTGCTGCGCCTCCTGTTTGGGTCCCATAGGCCAATTGGTCTCCGTGGACGATAACAACTCTATTCTATTTTATTCTAAATCATATTTCTTATTCAAAATCAACGGCTTGAAAAGAGTGCACCCTAGAAATGTTGTTTCGTACACCTGCACGAATACAGCAACGAAATCATAGGAAAACCATGTGAAAAAATATGTAGCACAATAACGGGGGGTTCCAGGGGGATTTGATATGGATGTAAACATAACAATTCCTGAAATCATAGACCATATCCCAAAAACAATTGAGTGGGTTGTTATAAAAAAAAAACATAAATTCAAAATAAAAAATAATCACGTTAGCTTATTGGTTATGTTGGTTAAAGTAGTCTTATTAGGATGTTGAGTTATTTTGGTAGAGGTTCGAGCCCCCATACCTCATATTCTAAAACCTTAGGCAAAGCCATATAGAGGCTCGATATTCTATCAAAGCCTTAGGCAAACTCGTATTTCATATTTTAAAATCATAGGTACCCCTAATCATAAATGACTATAAGCAAAACGAGAGGTGCCAATACGATCCAATATACGATTTGGGTCGTAGGATCGACGGATCCGACGACTGTGGTAGTTTAGGTTGCTAGATGTTATTAGCAGGCTCTGATACCGATGAAATAAATATTATACTAGCAAAACAACTTCACTTGAGCCCTTCGGGGCATGGTCTAGTGGCAGGACCTTAAACCGCCACACCCGAGGTCACGGGTTCAAACCTGGCCAATATCGGTCTAGTAATGGGGACCTTAAAATCCATTGCCCCGAGGTCACAAACAAACTTCAAGTTTGACCAACCGGTCCCGTGGTAGAGACCTTAAACCCATTTATGTACCGATAATCACATGTAAAGCAGCTCCTAGCATAAGGTATCGCGGCTAGGTAGTGGATTGGCTTCCATGTGATGTAGCTACTGTACTCATGATGTGATGGTGAATAGACTAACGTCCTTCAATAAAAAAAAAAAAACAACTTCACTTGGTAACACAAATATCCAAGAAATACACAATGTCACAGTCTAATATAATGAATGGAACGAAACTACAAAAACACATCAAATATTTTCAATGGAACTTTATTGAACTTTCAATGATATTACTCACATTAGGTAACACAAACAGCTTAGATTTGCAGATCACCATTTTACAACAATCCTAGTATCTGGCTCATCGGTAAAACTAGCAAGCTGTTAGATAGACGTTAACAGAATCACTTGTTCTGAGCTACTGTTCATCGGCCTATTCTTCAATATTTTTCTATAGTTGTATATTCAATGGTTAGGAACCATATTAACCTAATATTTACATCCTTGAAATATCTGAACCAAAGTTCCAGGCATTGTGCACCTTGTGTTTCAAACAGAATCCTCTCTCTTGTGGCTTGGTTTTTGCTTTATACCCTTGAAAGCCAAGGTATAATAACACAAACAACTTGGATTTGCTTATTTATATTCTTTGGATTTACTATTTTACAGCAATCCTAGTATCTGGTTCAACGGTAAAACTAGCAAGCTGCTAGATTGATGTGAACAGAACCACCTATCCCGAGCTATTGTTCAGCAACCTACTTCAATATTTTTCTATAGTTGTATATTCAATGGTTCAGAACCGTATTAACCTAATATTTACACCCTTGAAATATCTAAACTAAAGTTACACATTGTGTTTCAAATAGAACTAGTTATGGTGCCCGGCATTGCCGGGCTTTAGTAACAATTTGAAAGTGAAACAACCATTGTACAAAAATCTTAGCTGACTGCGAGCATCTTCTAGTGCGTTGTTTTTTCACTGTATGATACCTCTACCAGAATGATGTTAGGGTCAGGCATTGATAGGCTTTAGCAACCTATGAAGTTTTGGATTGCAATGTGAAGGCAACAACAATTATACTTGAAATCGTGTATTTCAACTATAAGTAATGTTTGCTTGAAAGTTGTAGATGTAGTTGTGTTGAGTTGTCCTAATGTAAGAATTAAGTGTGGTGTTTTTAATTTATGCATTATGGATTTGATTAGGCGATAAAACATAATGATTAGAGAATTTTATGAATGCACTATACTTCTGGGTTAAATTATATGGTGTTATCAAATGCGATCATGTATGTCTTACACATGAGAGGTATCGACATATTTAATAGTCAAGTGATTTCTTAATATAGATAGAGCAATTGATTTCGAAATTGAAGATGAACGATACCCCAATATATGGATCTAATGCCAATTCACGTTTATGCTAGTGATCCAATATGGATGTAATGTATGTTTCAAAAATTCATCCTAATATAGGTGTAATGCCTCACGCAGTAAAATAAAATGAGAATATCTATTCAATGTCTACTCAAATGTAGTTTTGTGTTGATTTTTTTGAATAGTGTAATTGTTAGGCTTATACATGTCTAATTCTAATTGATACAATAAATAAGAAAACCATGTTTATTCAATGTGTATCCAACCGAGTCAATGTGTATGGTGTATTTGCTATCATTACTCGCTGCTAAAGTTGCCTGTGAAATAGATGATAATGTTGCATGCTGTATCCAGTAATCCATGCATTCTATATTCAAGTAAATTCCTCAGAAGACTGTTTGCACAATGTTATAATGTAGTCGTCTCCACTACCACATGCTTGAAATGTTCATTCAGTGCTAGATGTCAAGGTGGTTGATCTTAGATAAACAATTCAAGAAGAAAGCATGAAAAGTGAATGTGATGTATACACTTGGATTAGATTTGTTTAAATAAGTAAAATAGAGTGGACTCTAATATTTACCTGCAATGAATTTATGCGAAGAATAACTATCACGTTGTTTGATGTCTGGTTGCTATATGTGAGATGTAGATTCTGTCTTCTTAGTGTCGATGTCCACTTTAAAATAAAGAGACAATGTGAGACAATGAGCTAAGCAATAAATGCATATTTGCAGAAATTGAAGAAAAGGAAGCGAAATACGACATGAGATTCGTTTCAGAGCTCAAATGCAAGTAGTTGCTGGCAGGGGTCGTGACAGCAACACAAAGTTATCAGAAGCAGATATTCTAGTATCTAAAAATGCGCAATACATGAAAGAACTTACTGCATGTGGAGCGCTGGGTCTATTGTGGCCTTAAAGGTTGAACATCCTACCATGAAGCAAGATACAACCCTATCTGCAAAAGTCCATAGTATGACCATGTTAGATCTTGATCAAGCACTGAAGGCAACAAAGAACATAGAGGAATATGATGCTATTTTAGAAGCAAAGAAGAATATAAGATATTTCTTTGCAAAATGTTGAGGCAAAGATCTTCAAAGGATACAAAATTTGAGATAAGATCATTGATACAATAAATATTTCAGCATATAAGGTAACATCTGCCCATACAATGGCTAAGCATCTTATGGCACAACATGATTTAGTGTTCACAAAATGGAAGGGGGTTATTGTGTACTCCTTTAACATGTTGACAATGAAGATAGAAAAACTCACTTTCTGGTCATAAGTTAAACGGCAATTAAGAAGGTTAAACTCGCTTTCAGAGAGCATGGTTTTCCAAAAAAGGATGTTTGCAGGAATTTTTCTCTTAGCCTCTGTTGTATCTGCAAAGCAAGAACATATCATATATCTTATATATACCAGGTGTTGAAGGTGTTCCTGGCAAAACCTTCAACCTCAATGGTTTAGAACCTCCAGGTTGCTTGAGACAACCACTCTGAGTGCAAAGATTCCAGAAATAATGCTTAAAAATTCACTGGTAACATGCTTCCCTGAAGGCCAAAAAGTCTGCTTCACAAAATAATCTGTAATGTGCACACTATTCAAATTTTGGACATGATTTTCGCACCTAGAGATACTCAACACTTCTTACTGACAGGCTGCAAAAATCCAGATAGGTTTGATAGGATTAGATAGGCCAAATTTTGATTCCTGACCCAGTCAATTTTAGGTCAATGTCCCTGGCAGAGAGCTTGGATTTGCAACTCGATGCTGGCAGTGAATTTTCTAGATTTGCAAACTCTACTCTTCTTAGATTTACCTGCACAACAAGGGCCAAGACTTCTCTTTTGCAAAAGGGATCCTAATTTTCCTTTTGGTGACTTCTTGCTATAGGCTGCAAGGTGTGAACAGTTCTGAAAGAGAATACTTTTTAATGATGGAATGCGTGTTTGTCTAATGTTGCCTTGTTCAACATATGTTATTTGGCAAGACTAACACTGATGTGATTGCTTTTTTCTATGCTCAAATACCCGATGCTACCAACAACTAGATCTAAACATGTCAACTCAATGTAGCATTGATAATTAGATTTGATAACAACTCAGTATTTGCCTTCTCTAGAGATATACTAAGCTGGCACACTACAAATGTTTGACGATCAGGGTGAAATACTACAGAGAACCTCTGATAACTATTTTCTTTTGAGAATACGACTCAATGCGAAACAAACAAATGGCAACAAAGGTCGGATTTTCAATTGAATCAAACACTCAGGAGATAACAATACATATCCCAAGCTCAAGGTCTTGGGCGCAGAGTCAAATAGGTAAACATTCAAACAATCCTGAGAATTAAGTCAATAATCCAGATCAAAGGTAAACATTGGAGGTCGGGATCAAGCTCAGGATCATCAAGCCGGTCGTTCTTCAAAGCCAGGAATCTCTTCTTTGCCTCAAAGCCCTCGAATTTCTTCTGTGCACGAAAGCCCCTTTTGAAACTCCCCTGTTCTGTTGCGTTCTTGGCTAATTCAATTCAATTCTCTGTCTTTTTGCTTCTCTGATGCATTCTTGGCATTATACAGGGTAATCCGGCCATTTAAGATCATGATTGCATGGTTGTTTTGAGAGAATTGGACGGATCTTGGCAGTTTCCAGATTTAGGGTTCTTGGCAACTCGGAGCAAATATCCCACAGGCTTGATTAGGTTTGGGCGACCAAGGTATATAAATCTAAAAGAAAATCCAATTATTTATAATAATTATTGCGTGCAATATCCACGTGGGATCCGGTACCTCAATCCCCCCATGCCCTGGATGTTCCACGGGCATGGGGATTATAGGCTTTGGGGGGTAGATAGGAAAATTTTTTATACCCCAAGGCCTATGGCACGATTCCCTAGAAGGCAAATATTAGGCTCAAAATAAGGCCATTTTTCAATTTTCTTTTTTTAAAGGGAATCTTTTTTTGCACTCTAGAAGATTCTGGAATCTTTTTTGCAAAAGGGCACTTTCAATTTTGGTCCAAAGAATGATCTAGGGAATGAATGATGTGGCATGTGGAGGTGATGACAAGGCTAGGTGATCATGACATGGCAAGTGGTGATGATGACGTGTCAATCAACTTGGGCTTGGAAAATTCTTTCTAGTCAAAATTGCAAGTGATGTGGAGATGATGTGTGTGACATGTGGATGGTGGTGTGGCAGTGACAATGATGATGTGGCAAGGTGATATATCATCTTATGGGTGCAAACTTGAGGCTTTGGAATAAATTTGGACTTTGAACATGGAAATGGAAGTATGACATGGCATGATTAGAATGATGATGTGTATGGTGATTTGGCATATGGAATGAAGTGTATGGTGACTTGGCACATTCATGGGTCAATTTTTGTGAAATGTTGACTTCTTGACCACATGTATGACCAAGTCAAGTGAAGCTTTGAACTTTTTGATGGTGATGAAGTGGCGTGAGTGGTGTGTGGCAAATGGATGATTCTTGAAGGTGTACTTTGACTAGAAAGAATTTTCAAGGCCAAGTTTGACTTGGGAAGGTATTGTATGCATGGAATGCAAAGTCTAATGGGTGTTTTATGGTGGTGGAAGGTATGGGGAATGTGGAATAGGAGTCAAACTGCACAAAGATGCCAAGAACACAAATGATCACATACCAAGGGATGATGCTCAAGGGTCTTCTCTCTATTCTTTTCTTCATTTCCTTTGCTTGATTGACCTCTTGTATCTCCTGAGTGACTTGACTCAATTGTCCTTCCCTTGTTCTTCAAATTCTTGATGTATGCTAGTGAAGCATTTCCCTATTGTCTTGCAAACCAAATCAAAGTGAGAGGATTAGTGCAAACATGTGCTCAGCTCTTCCACTGCTGCCATAGCATGGCAGCATTATGCCAAACTGAAAGAAAAGGCTGGTCTACCAGCCCCTTTGACTTGCTGTTTGTAATTAATGACAAAACTCCAGCTAGTTGCCAATGTGAGAATATATTTGGCAACTCAATGACCTGCAGATGGATTTGAAAGTGATAGATCTGGTATTATGAGTGTATATGTGAATGATGTTCTTTTCAGATGAACCTGCATGGAAAGTAAATTTCTTTAGTAGTGAAGAGCTGCAGGATGGTAGTGTGGCTGCAGCTTAGGAATTTATGAGGATGTGGAGGGTCTTCAGATGTAATAAGGTCAACTCTTGATCAGATGATATATGGAAGTAGACATAAGGATGCACCTGCATGTGATGATAAAGCTTGTTAGTTTAGAGAAGTTGCTGTTGTGGAAGTGATGGCAGCAACTCTAGATGATGAAGCATGATATGATGTGATGAAAGAGATGTGTGAGCAACATGTTCAGATGCACCTGCATGGAGCTATGGTTAGTATTAAATCACTCCTGCACTTGACCACAACTTGCACAGTCTTTTTGTCCTTGCAACACTAGAAACCAGTTAGCACACGAGCAGTAAACTTAAAAGCAGAACTCAACTTACTGAAACCAACTTAATTTTTTGTTTTCTTCTTGTTCAAGCTTTTTTTGTATTTTGCCTTTTTTCTGTTTTTTATTTTTCCCAAATGATGCACTAACTAATCCTACCTATATCTTTCCAAAAACTTAATTGAATAGAGCAAGGGCAACATGCTGTTGCCAATACCTTTTTAGGTGCACAATATTGATAAAATTCATCAATTCTCTGCCATCAGCAATATCTCTCAGCCAATATGAATCAGCTGTACCAATTACTTCAAATGGTCCTTCCCAGAGATTCTCAAATTTGGATGCCATTTCTTCCCTTGCCTTGTTCCACTTCAACACCAACTCTCCTGTTTTCAAGACTCCCTGCAATTTGTGTGCAACTTTTAAGGCTGCAATGTCTTTAGCCTTTTTTCTCATAACAGCATTTTCTGCCTCATATCTATGCTCTTCAAGCTGCATCAATCTCACAAACCTTTCTTTTAGAGCCTCATCCATTTCCAAATTTATTTGATAAGCCAGTCTGAGAGATGGAAGTTCTAGCTCAATAGGTAATACTGATTCTATCCCATACACCAAACTGAAAGGAGTGTGTTTTGTAGCTGTTTTGATAGTAGTCCTGTATGCCCAAAGTGCATCATGGAGCTTCAAATGCCAATCTTTTTTTGAAACACTGATGGTTTTCTTGAGAATAGATTTGAGAGTCTTATTGGTTGACTCTGCCTGGCCATTGCCTTGAGGGTAATAGGACGAACTCTTGGTGTGTTTGACTTTTAAGGTGGCTAGCAGAAGTGCAATTGCATGGTTGATGAACTGGCTACCTCTGTCAGAGATGATTTTAAAGGGAATGCCAAATCTGGCACAAATATTCTCATGCAGGAATCTTGCAGTGGCTTGAGCATTAGCTTATCTCAAAGGAATTGCCTCTGCCCATTTGGTAAAATAATCAGTGGCCACTAATATAAACTGGTGTTGAGCTGAAGAAGGTGGATCTATGGGGCCTATAAAATCCAGACCCCATATTTGGAAAGGTCCAGGAGATGTTATTGCAGTAAGGGCAGCTGGTTGCAGAGTTTTTCTACCAAAGATCTGACATTTATGGCAGCATTTTATAGTGTCATAGCAATCCTTAAAAAGAGGGGGCCAAAAATATCCTGACCTTAGAATCTTTTTTGCAGTTGTGTCTGCTGCAAAGTGTCTCCACACACTCCCTCATGACATGCTTCAATTATCATCCTAGCCTCTTCCTCATCCACACATCTCAACAAGATCCCCTCCTTGTCAATTTTGCATAAAACCCCCTCAATTAGCCTGAACTTTTTGCACTTGTCTTTAAATCTCCTTTCTTGGCTGCTACTCAAATTTTTGGGCAACTCATTGCTCTCAAGATAATTTCTAATGTCAAGCTGCCAATCAGTATTTTCTGCATCAAAAGAAACCAAGTTTGTTAGATTATCATCACTGCATAAACCATCTTGATCTTCATGCTCAAATAACACATATGGAAGATAAGAGCTGGGATTCTCAATTAGCTTCACAACCTTTACAGTAATATCATAAGCTTGGACCTTACAAGCCCACCTGCATAGTTTAGCCTTTGGTTGCTTTTTTGCAAAAAGAAGTGACAAAGGATTTTGTCTCATAAATACTTGAACCTGATTGTTTTGAAGCAGGTGTCCTTGTCTTTCTATCAAGAACATTAAGGCTGCTGCTCTCTTTTCCAACCTAGGATATCTCAATTCAGTATCAGACCACATCTTGCTTGCAAAACCAATTGCCCTTTTTGTGACATTGATATAAGCTTTGAAAGGTTTCTCTAGATCAGGAGGTTTAAGTAGGATAGATTTACAGATGGCATCAATGATTTTGTCAAAAGAATCTTGGCATTGCTCATTCCAATCTATCAGAATATGTTTGCTTTCACTTTGAGGGACATACATTCTCAAGAAGCTGGTCATCCCCATGAAACTTTTAACCTGCTTGAGGGTTTTTGGAGGTGCCAATTTCTTTAAAGCTTCAATCTTACTTTCAGATATTTGAATTCCTGCTGTAGACACTACATGTCCAAGCAATTCCCCTTTTGAGGACAAGAAAACACATTTTTTTGGATTCAAACTCACTCCTCCTTTTCTACACAAAGCAAACAACATGGTCAGCATGTCAAAATGTTTTTCAAGAGAAGTTCCTAAACAGAGGTCATCCAAGAATACACGAAAAATATTAGCAGGCATTTCTCTAAAAATTGTATCCATGGCTCTTTGGAATGTTGCAGATGCATTCATCAATCCAAATGGCATTCTCTTCATGGAAAATGTTCCCCAAGGTGTGATAAATGAAGTTTTTGGCTGATCCCTATCCTTGATGCTTATCTAATTAAAACCTGAAAAGCCATCTAGGAATGAGTAGATCTCTTTCCCTGCTATAGCATGCAAAACTTCTTCCAGAAATGGCAATGGATAACAATCTTTGATAGTGGCTTTGTTCAGATCTCTATAATCTATGCAAATTCTAATGGTCTTGTTTTTCTTCTCAACAGGAACAATGCAAGATAGCCACTCAGGATTTACAATTTTTGCAATCACACCTGCATCTTTCATTTTGTATAACTCTTCCTTGATTAAACCTAACAGAGAAGCATTCATTCTTCTCAACTTCTGCACAACAGGTTTCATACCTTCCTTGATTTTGATCTCAAACTCACAAATGCTCTTGTCAACACCAACCAATTCATCATAATCCCAAGCAAAAATATCTTTCCAGTCATCAAAGAATTTGGTAACAAAGGCATTATCCTCCTCTTTAAACAAATCCCCAACATACAACACCCTATCTAGACCTTTCTTGTTAACTTTAATTTCCTTTACCTGTTTATCTTCACTTGCATTGATTACCAATAAGGTATAGTTGTTGCAGATCTTTTTTCTCGAGCTCTTCTTCTTGTATTGCTCCCTCAGCCAAGTGTTCAAGTAGCACACTCATGCATAGAGAATCTGCCTCACAATTTTGCTCCCCTGGCACATGACAAAGCTCCCAGGTTTCAAAATTCTTCAGTTCCAGCATAGCTTGATCTCTGAGCTGAACCGTGTCTCCACTTTTAGCCCGGTATTCTCCTGATATTTGTCTGCAGACAAGAATTTCTTCTGTGCACGAAAGCCCCTTTTGAAATTCCCCTGTTCTGTTGCGTTCTTGGCTAATTCAATTCAATTCTCTGTCTTTTTGCTTCTCTGATGCATTCTTGGCATTATACAGGGTAATTCGGCCATTTAAGATCATGATTGCATGGTTGTTTTGAGAGAATTGGACGGATCTTGGCAGTTTCCAGATTTAGGGTTCTTGGCAACTCGGAGCAAATCTCCCACAGGCTTGATTAGGTTTGGACGACCAAGGTATATAACGAAAAGAAAATCCAGTATTTATAATAATTGCGTGCAATATCCACGTGGGATCCGGTACCTCAACCGACACGCCCGGATGTTCCACGTGGCATGGGGGGATTGGCTGGGAAAGGAAAATAGGCTGGGGGGGGGGTAGATAGGAAAATTTTTTATACCCCAAGGCCTATGGCACGATTCCCTATAAGGCAAATATTAGGCTCAAAATAAGACCATTTTTCAATTTTCTTTTTTTCAAAGGGAATCTTTTTTTGCACTCTAGTAGATTCTGGAATCTTTTTTGCAAAAGGGCACTTTCAATTTTGGTCCAAGGAATGACCTAGGGAATGAATGATGTGGCATGTGGAGGTGATGACAAGGCTAGGTGATCATGACATGGCAAGTGGTGATGATGACGTGTCAATCAACTTGGGCTTGGAAAATTCTTTCTAGTCAAAATTGCAAGTGATGTGGAGATGATGTGTGTGACATGTGGATGGTGGTGTGGCAGTGCAATGATGATGTGGCAAGGTGATATATCATCTTATGGGTGCAAACTTGAGGCTTTGGAATAAATTTGAACTTTGAACATGGAAATGGAAGTATGACATGGCATGATTAGAATGATGAAGTGTATGGTGATTTGGCATATGGAATGAAGTGTATGGTGACTTGGCACATAGAATGCATCCTTCATGGGTCAATTTTTGTGAAATGCAACTTTTGACATTCCCTAGGGCACACTTGAGTTTTGGACATTTCTCTTAGGGATTTTGCAACTTTTACCCTTTTTTGACCATGTTGCATGAAATGTTGACTTCTTGACCACATGTATGACCAAGTCAAGTGAAGCTTTGAACTTTTTGATGGTGATGAAGTGGCGTGAGTGGTGTGTGGCAAATGGATGATTCTTGAAGGTGTACTTTGACTAGAAAGAATTTTCAAGGCCAAGTTTGACTTGGGAAGGAATTGTATGCATGAAATTCAAAGTCTAATGGGTGTTTTATGGTGGTGGAAGGTATGGGGAATGTGGAATAGGAGTCAAACTGCACAAAGATGCCAAGAACACAAATGATCACATACCAAGGGATGATGCTCAAGGGTCTTCTCTCTATTCTTTTCTTCATTTCCTTTGCTTGATTGACCTCTTGTATCTCCTGAGTGACTTGACTCAATTGTCCTTCCCTTGTTCTTCAAATTCTTGATGTATGCTAGTGAAGCATTTCCCTATTGTCTTGCAAACCAAATCAAAGTGAGAGGATTAGTGCAAACATGTGCTCAGCTCTTCCATGCTGCCATAGCATGGCAGCACCAGGGACCACATATCAATTGTTGTAGAATACTTCCTTGCCCCCAAGAAGTATTTCAACTGCTCGACATAGAGAAGGTAGGGATATTTCTTCGTTGAAGCCACTTCTTACCTATAACAAAGTGTAACAATAGTTGTATTGTTGTGTCTTAGTGGACTACCATATTGATGAGACAATCCAAAATCACAAATCTTTAGTTCTCTATTGCTTAAAGCAGGTTGGAATTCTTTAAATCTCTGCAAGTTGTTCAAAAAGTCAAAGGACATAGTAATAACTGAAGAAAAACAGCAAACAGAGTTTATAAACTGCAAGAAAAGTTTGTACCAATGCAGCACTCAATTGTCATGAATATATCATATGCCGCATTTGACTTCACTTTGACTAAAAGGCTGCTTCATGCTTTCCATAAGCCCCTTCCGACCATGTTCCATGTACTCCATGACCATGAAGATGCGTTAACTCGAAACATCCATTTGTAAAGAGAAAAAATGAAATGAACTACTTTGCATTTACCACAGACCAACTGGCAATGAATGGGACACATATTCTATCAGAATGTGGAACTAAAGAAGCTAAGGATATCGGAGTAAATTGTTTCTCTGATATCGTCTTGCTGGCATCATGCAGATTGCAGGCTTTGAAAAAACAAATAGTTAGGCTCTTCGCTGGAGCCATAACTACACCTTTTAGCTCTGATTGGCTTGCTGTTCAAGGCATAGATATACGATCTTGCAGTAAGTGAACCAAAGCAACCAAGCACAGAAATATATAACATCGCCATAGCGATGCACTTGGCATTTAAAAAGAGAAGTCCTCTTAGGCACTGCCATCTTGTATCAGCATGAAAGCAGCCAAGAAATTTAAAACGCCATCTCGACGTGTCAATAGTATAATTTTCTGTGCTTTTAGTAGCTTCTAGTTTGACCTCTTTAGTAGAAGCGTCCTTGATCTCGTAGCATCTTTGCCGGGACCAAAGTGCCAGTTCCGGAAGCCTGGTAGATATACAAATGACCTGCTCAATGTGAATATCGTTTTTATCCATCCAAAAAAAGAAAAAGGGTGAACAGCCGACCTGAAAGGCCTGAACTGAGTCCTTGTTCTGCCATAAGTATTCACAGAGCAATTATAAATTATAGATTAACCATAGGAACAGTTAACATAAAGAACAGGTTGCTTTGCGTCATACCTTTGCATGCATCGCAACATATCAGAACAAAGCTATCTAGCTACTTTATCTAGGCCATTGTTTTTACATAGCTGACAACATAGAAATTATTGCCTTAATAAAATGAAGATGGCAACTCAGCTTTAGACCAGGAACAATAAAGTTTCCAACCTGGAAGGTAACTCCTTTCGTAATGTGATCCAAATGCAGCAGAGACACCTGCAAGAAACAAACACATGCAATAAGATAAACTGAGGGATAAGCATTTATCACTCACTGCATGCAAAGTTCATGGAATAATTGTGTAACACTTAATATATGGATAGATCGAAGAAGAACTATGAGATAAAGCATGACAGATAAACACAATATATGTGACAGGATAAAATAGAGGTAAAAAGAATAAATAGAGACCCATTTTAAAACCATCAGAATCTGTCAAAAGTCCTCATGGCCAGCTTGTGAAATTGTGAATACCATTCAAATCATCTAGCAGGTCTACACCAGAGCGAAGTTCAGAATGGTTGGAAGCACCCTGCTCCTGGCTCTTACTTTTTAAAACTTCATACTTGACCCAATTCTTGCACCAGGCCAAGTGATCATAGGCAAGCACCACAATCCCTTTCTGATGCACAAATCTAAGGGATGCCATTAGGATTTAGGAAAGAAAGGAGTTGTACTTAGTTGCAAAGCAACACAAATCTCAGAACTTCCCCTCTATAGATCTGGTTCCTTGAAGGCCAACAACGAAATCTTGGAACCTGATCTAGCCTTCAAATCTTGAACTTTCTTGCCGAATCACCTCTTAGCTAGCAAACCATGATGCAATAAAGGCCTAAGCGATCTAGACAAATGAGTAGAAACACAACTACATAGAAGAAAGAAGCAGTCTGAATAGAAGTGAAAGACAAAACTATAAAACAAACCCATTCAATGTGCCACAGACAATAGGAAACATGATGTCAATTTCCGAAGGAATGACATGCAAATATCAATAGATGTTTTTACCTGACTTGGGCTCTTAGGCCCTATAGCATATGGCATGAAGATTGGTCTGCAAGGCTTATGAGTCCACTATTGTTCATCAGGAAGAGAGAGCTCTGCTCAATTGAAAGAAACATTTAATAGTCATTTAAAAAGTTCTTAACCATTCTGGTTCGAAAGCACAATCTAAGGAACAAATTAACATGCGGCAATAACCTTGTCATCTGACAGTTTTGAGATGATCTTATAAAAGTAAAGAATGTACCTTGATCACACTGACGCAAGTTAATAAGCCTTAGGTATTATGGTTGGTGAAGCAAGATAAGCAGACTGTCAATACTCAGCAGACGTCAATAAACTCTTGAATGTAATAGTGCATCAGTGCACCATTGATTGATTAGAATGCTTGAATGCTAGAAAAGAGCCATATGCAAGAACCAAAAACATGGAAACTGATTAAATTCAGTAAATTCAAAATTAGCATTGCAAATACTAATCTTCAGCTTGACATCATTAACAAAGGGCTTGGATGGCTAAACTCAAGTTGATTAAGAATCTAACTCAGTATTTAACACAGTTTTATTCTAGCATAGACTAACCTTGTTTTTCCTCTATATCCAAGCATCACCTGGCAGCTCTCAACTCCACCAAGGGCAACTATAATCATCAACATTTCATATCTGCCTGAAATCAACTTCACATAGCAAACGAATTTAGACCAATATAAAACCTGCATGCTCTGGAAAAGTAGGAAGCTCTACCTGCATAATCACTGCAAATCACAACACCGGATGGGTTAAAGGAAAATAGATGTCACATCCTCACCAGGCTTGTTTGCAAGCAAATCAAAGCTGTCGTGCTCCATCCCGACAAAAATATGCCATTTGGGTGCAGTGAACTACAAATTCCGGCTATTAGGGTTCTTGGACAAACCGTAGCCAGTCTATCCTCGCCGATGCAAAGGAAATTGTTTTGAAGAATATCTCGTTGATGCCACCGAGCTGCATGCATGCTGGTTTCGTGTGGCATCCTGCAGTACTTATGCCATTTCGATCAGATAAGGAATGAAATCCATGACCAAAATCATACCTTCAACAAACTCTACGATATTTGGCAAATCTGAAATTTTCTCCGGCAGGTAAAACCACTAAAATCTTAGGAAATGGACTTAAAAAAATTCCAAAAACATTTTCCACCAGACCGAAAAATCCCAAATTAAAAAGGTAGATTCTCTCTCTTGTGGCTTAGTATTGGTCTATACCTTTGAAAGCAAAGGTTTAATTTTCTCACTGCAAAGGATTCACATGACTACAATGCAATGCACTCAGGGTTGAGCCATTTTTTCAGCGATTGTTTTACATACAAATAAGGAAATTCTATAAGCGTGGAGGAATTTGGCAAGGGGGGTTCACATTTAGTTCTACGAAAAAGGTCGTTTTAGCCATACCAATAAGGTGAGCCCAAAAGAATTTTTTTGGTTCTTGAATCATGCATAACTTTATGTGAAAGTTTTTTTTTTTTTTTTTTTTTTTTTTTTCGTGATTCTAGTATAATACGTGGCTGGAATGGGGTTTATTTGAAAATTCCTAAGCTATATACAAGAGGTTTTTGCCGACCCTTTGCAGGCACACGGCATATCCCTGATGGAAGAGGTGTACCCCTCGACGAATTTAAGCTAAAATTTAGCCTTGACCACAAGTGGACCTTCTGTTGCTGGATTGTGATGAGGCCTGGATCTATTATGACTCAGCTGCAACTTGGGGTTGATTAAAAATAATGCCATATGTAAACGGCGGTTAGGCAAGCCTGCTAATGGCCTAATCGTGTTTGACAAATATACGAGATGCATGTAACCAACATGCTAGCACATCTTTAAAGCTGTCATGAATTTAAAATAAATATAAAAAAAGAAGGGAGAAAAAAAGCAAAGGGGTCATGTCATGACTCATGAGACCAAGCAAGCCAACATTTGAAAGAGGCGAGTTTATTAAATGCAAAGGGAAGCAGTTGCATGTGGCCACATGTGAAAGTGGGGCCACAGGGTGGCCACTTGACCGGCCAGACCAGCCTGGCTCATATTTCCTTTTTACATTTACCGCGGTTTAGCCGCCTAACTAAAGTTAACCCGCCAGTTGTCCACGTCTTCTCTGGGCCGCACAAACAAGAGTGCCGGAGGAGGCGAGGGCTCGCCCTCTCTGCTCCCCGCGCATCTCCTACACAAGGTTTAGCAGTCGATTTTTTGAGAATTATTCTGCTTCTTCTTCGAAGATCTTTCGTTTAATCTTCTCTTCCAACTTCCTCATCATTAAAAGGTATGCATCTCTGGCTTTTTCTTCACTCTTTTCACCCCAAAAAATTTCATCTTTGTCTTGTTTTCATACCTGATTTCTGTTTCCTTTGAGCTTTTCCCACCCATATCGTGTATGTTTGAGGTTTCTGAAATTGACTGTAAAACCAGAACAGTTTCTGTGTATTATGTTTTGCTTAGCTAGCCTTTTTGCAGTTTGTTGCAGGGCTTTTGAATGTTTGAAATGGCGAGTATCTGGGATATGTCTCAAGGTCATGCTGATGCTGCTATTGATTGGAGCTGGAAAGAGGCTTTCCAAACGTTCAACAAAGACATACCATTATACAATAATAATGGTAATAGTAAAGAGCGACGCCAGTTGATTGTTGAACGAAAGCCAAAATTTGAAATGAATAAACAAAAAATGATGGGCGACATGAAGCGAATTCCAGGAGAAACGAAACGTGGAAACGTGAACCCTAAGCAGTCACTCATAGAGCAAAAGCAAAACTTAGACCAGAAGCAGAATCTTATGACTAGCACATACAGCTCCAATGTATCACAGCTTACAAATGGTATCTTAGATAAGCGCTTCAAGACACTTCCACCTTCGGAGATGCTTTCCAGAAATGAAACTCTTGGTGGTTACATTTTCGTGTGTAATAATGACACTATGCAGGAGGATTTGAAGCGGAAACTGTTTGGTAAGTTTAGTCATTGCTTATTCCAACATTTTGTGATGATCTTTATTGTTATTTTTGTAACTAACTATTTTGTATTTATAGGTTTACCACAAAGGTATAGAGACTCAGTGCGGGCAATACAGCCTGGTTTACCATTATTTTTGTACAATTATACAACGCATCAGCTTCACGGAATTTTTGAGGTTAGTAGTTGATGTAGCTTATGCCATTGGTTTTGACTGTGAAATGAGTTGCTGCTGATTTCAATACTCTCATTTTTTTTCTGCAGGCTGCAAGTTTTGGAGGATCAAACATTGATCCAACAGCATGGGAGGATAAGAAGTGTCGAGGAGAGTCTAGATTTCCTGCACAGGTTTGTATCATGGAAGACCATTAGTATATTTGAGGCTTTATGTATTGCTACATCATGTCTTATTCTCTGTTCTTCATGTGCCAATTTAGGTACGCACTCAAGTGAGGAAATCGTGCAAGCCACTTGAAGAAGATGCCTTCAGGCCAGTGCTATATCATTATGATGGCCCAAAATTTCGTTTGCAACTTTCTGTCCCAGAGGTACTTTTCTAGGTTTTGCATGCGATTTTCTGAACATGGTTACATGACTGCGGAATATTTTCTGTCAACCTGTATTGCAGACACTGAAGTTGCTAGATTTATTTATGGAAAATGGATCTGCTTAATCATGTGAACTGAGGAAAGTTCGTGTTCAGAAGATATTTCTGGTCAGTGGCAAAATCAACCCTTTGCCTACTATAGTGGGGCTGTTATAGTTGTGATCTAGCTTTGTAATTACAAATATGGTATGTACTCGAAAATCGCCGCTCAAAACTAGCGTTTGGATTTGGAGTCTTTCGGCGTTTTAATATTATCTATATATATATATATTCCCAAAGGGGGATGCGTGATAAGATGGAGTAAAGCTTTAAGCATGAAGCTGTGGAGCAGATGTTATATGGCCATGGCACATGCAAAAGCATTACGGAGGTGATAACTTTGTACCATATGAATTGTCTTCTTTCTGGTTATCAGCCAAGGCATATGCTGGTTGCTAGTCTAAAAAAGTGTGAATTCGTTTTTACGAGGAGCATCTTATAAGGATAGCTTATTCCCTTATAATTTGGGGGAGATTTTTAAATAAAAATTTGTCCATTGTTTATTATAGTTTTTGCTGAGTAGGGCAGTGACCACTTCAGTTTATTGTATATAATTGCACTGTCGTGTGTGATGTTACCGATAAATGGCATAGCTAACCGGCATCAGTTGGGGGCAGGTTGTCCAGACTGGTATAGCAAGGAAAATAGAATATTTCTGCTAATTATATTGCTTATCTAGAAAGATTAATACTTTTTTTATTGAAATGTAGAATAAACATGGTCCATAAATGCTTCATTGTTTGAAAGTTTTGTTGTTAGCTGCGGATCTGCAGAATATTCTGTTGTTTACACCAGATTCGTGGACACAACATTTTCAAGAAAAATGCACTGACACTTTCAATGGTGTAAAACAGATCGATGGTTGGTGCCACAAAAATAAAAAAAATGCAAACAATGGACTGCCGGAATGAATACAGGCCAGGCCTGCCATCCATGGCCGCTGCTTCAACGCAAATCGGCTTCAGGGCTCCATGGCCGTTGCTTCAGGGCAAATCAGACTTAGTGGCAAATTGGCCTTATAGGCTCCTTAAGCTTATAGGCTCTAGTGGCTTAAGGGCAAATCGGCTTCAGTGGCTTCACGACATTCTTTGGGGCATTCCTCAGCTCAAATCAAAGCATTCGAGCCAGTAACAACTCCAAATCGGCTCCATTTGTTGCGCATACCATATTCGAAATTGATATGAGAGAACTACAGGTCCGCTTCCGACCGGCATATTCGACAAAAGATTTTACTGCTTACCCGCTCGCTCCATGCCAAAATCCAGATGACAGAAACTCTCGCCTGCTTCCTCCCGCCAAATCCGACATGCCCATGCCCAGCAGCTCTCCAATCCGTTGCCAGACCGCCTTCACATGGTTTCCCATTTGGGACCTTTGAAACAGACCTAAAAATTGTCCACCCAACCCACCCAAAATTAGAACATCCCCCCTTAAGTCAATTAAGCTCCTCAAAATGGCCCTAAATATACCCTTTTCCATATAATACTATACCAAAATCATAATCCACACGATTGCCAAAATACCCTCCTCAAATACGAAACGAATTGGGCAAACTATATGTAGGTTGATTTCTTTGAACTAATATCTTGAGATTCTTGCTTAGCATTTTGGCACCTCATCAAATTTTGTGCGCTAAACTTTTAACACCTAGCAATGAAAGGTGTTTTCATACTACATTTTGACACCTACAAATACAACGGCTTCCAAACCACACAGCGGATAGCGCCTCTACATAGCTAGGTAGCCATGATAGTGATCTGAGGAGCGACATCAAATTTTAACAGATGTAGCCGATTTGCAGACACATGCATATCCATATCCATATTTAGACATATCCATATCCATCACTTATATAATTGATTCACACTAAGATTCGATTCCTTTGATGCTTAGATTCCTAAGTGGGGAAAAAATTAGGAAGGAAAAAATAATTGGGTGAAAATTTTGAGGGAGGCCACGTCGTTGATCTTATCTGCTTCTGGAGGACTCTGCTCCGTCAAACGCTCTTCCTGAGACTTGAGGCTTTGCTTTCTCCGGTTCATTTGCTCCATTCCGGCGAGCTCTGCTTTCACCGCCGCCATAACCCAGCTAGTAAAAAATTTTGTGTTTCTGTGCTGCATCTCTCTGGCTATGGTTCTGGCATGGTACAAACGTTAGCCATGTAACAGGACAGCTTTGCCGACGGATTCAAGACAACTCCGCCTGGCTATGGCTATGGCGACAGGCTCGGTCTAGCTATGGCGACAGGTTCCAGCTTCTAAGCTTCAAAAAATTGCTTTCAACCTTGAAGTTTCATAAAACAACCAATTCTTCAGCTTATCTAGTGCCGAATCTGCGCCTCGGCATTGCATCTCTGCTGCAAGGCCACCTCAGCTGTGCGATTCAAGGATGTTGCGGAATTTCTTGCCATGACCATGTCGAAGATCGTCTTATAAGCCCTAGTTTGTCAGATTCTTCCTCCTAGTTTCATTCCTAAGCTTAATAACACTCCATTTTTTGTGATACAAAAAGGAATAGAGCCACTTACGTCATTTTCTGCAAAATTGCTCTCAATATTGCAATGAAGAAAGCATTTATGTGGGTTACTCGTGTTTTTCTAATGTTGCGATTGTCGGAGCTAAGAATTTTTCTGTATAGGGGAATGGAGGTTGGGACTCCATTCCGGATTTGTCACCGCGCCGGTCACTCCGAAAACCGAATGGAGGACCAACCTCCATTCCCCTACAAAATAGAAATAGGGGAGGCAGCTGGCAGATTCGACATATTTAAGGTGTTTTGCAGATTTCTTTGCTGTTCTTTCAAAGATCCGCTAAGAAAGCATCTCGCGAAGATAAAGATATGCGTATCCGGGCGATCGCTATCTACAAGACCTTCTTCTACTATCTCATGGAGAAATGATCCGTTATCCGCAAAGAAAACCCTCAATTCAAGAAAAACTGCAAAAAATCAAGAAGACCCTGCGAAGAACTACCTGGTTACAGAGCTTGAACTACCTGCGAAGCACTACCTTGCCGCATTTGCTGATGACCTGCATTACAAGGCCCTTTGAGAGAGATGAAGCTCGTCGCATTACAGAGCTCGTCGCAGAGCTCGTCGCATTACAGAGCTCGTCGCAGAACTGGCGGACACAGAACTGGCGGCGACCCTAAAACAAAACCTTTAAGAGAACTTGAGCAGCCGGTCACGCGGAATGGGAAGACCCTATTTCCATTCCGCTGTGTAGGCGACCGCCACGTGGCAGCTCGTGATTGAACCTCAGTAAAAATAGCCGACCCTATTTCTATTTTGTATTTATGCAGGTATGGTCTTTAGTCAGAAGATTAGTTTAGCCTCAGAGGTAAATGATGAATTTGAAGATAACCCCATACCTGAATTTCTCCATGACCTTTTTCACCATCAGGAAGCTTAAGATGATCAATAGATGGATCGACGATCTGATTCCAAAGGTGCATAGTCACGACTCTCGCAAACAGTATATATAAGTCTCCAGCACCTAAGCTTAAGCTGTGTTCCTTAATCTTATCAGCATCCGCAAAAACAAGTGCATGCGTCAAAGCTGAAAAGTTCAAAAAAATATGGAATATATCTTTCTAAAACTGCATAAAAATGTGGGCTTCTGAAATATGTAGTCAGAGCCTCTATCAATTGTGTTTTATGTGTAAGGTAAGAGATCGCTATCACATCAATGGGTCTCTTAAATTTAAAGAAGCCACACACTAGTGTTTTCAACTTTTGCTTGAGGCTATCATTCAAGAGTTAGCACATTGGTTCATATTAATGTAGGCTATGCATAGCCCATTCGATCAGCATAAAGCAGATCAATCATCTCTTGAAAAAGGATAACCAATGATGTGACCCATTAGGTTATACATTCTCTATGGCATCAGGAAAGCTTCTTCATACAGGCAGGTGTTTCTCATCCAGCCCATCTTTCTTTTATAGGCAACAACGTGGAGATCCTTTCAAGCATTTAAGGAATCAAGATCGAAGGGCTCCGAAACAAGGGTCTTCTGGACTGCATGAAAGCTTTCAAAGCTTTCATCCAATACTTTGCCAGGGAAATAGAACCACCTTTTCAGTTATCGACCCTTTTGCATTAGGATGACAAGGAGAGAAACACTGGTATGCAAAACTCTCCTTGGGATCACTGCATAGAATAGCCAACGCCAAAGTTTCGAATAGCTTTGAATAGTTATAGACCTTTTTACGACGACCCTTAAGTAAATGGAACTCGACTGTCTATAATATTCCACTTTCGGCATTTGAAAAGATTTAGTAGGTAAATTTGGGTGTCAAACAAAAATATAAGAAAACATAGCATATGAACTAGTAACTTGAAAAGGCCTTGCATTTAGTAATTCTGATAGTACAAAAACACAAAGCATAACCCCTCCTCGGAGTAATATGGCACAGGCCTGCTTGAAAAATAACACCATGATTGCGACTAGCCTGATATAAAACACAAAGCATAACCCCTCCTGGGAGTAATATGGCACAGGCCTGCTTGAAAAATAGCACCATGATTGCGACTAGCCTGGTATTGACGTCACCTGGAAACTAAGTTCCTCGCTAAGCAATAAGGCCCCCTTAATTAGAAAAAAAAAATTCCACAAGAGCACGGAAAGTTTGGAGATCCTGGATGAAAATGAACACATTTTTAGCTACATAATCCTTGGAGGAGATCATCGGCTGAAGGTACTTTTCTTTCTTTAGCTGGGATGCTTAACTTATATACTTAAAGGAAATTGTCTGGTTTTAATTCCAAGCAAATTGCTTGGAAAAGGACTAGATTAAGCTTCATACATCTCAACCCTTTGCACTGCTATTCAAAGTCCTTGTGTCTATATGATGGACAACACAACATTCCTTAGTTTTTTCTGAAACACATGACTTAGTTTTTTTCTAGAAAGACATATGATGTTATTAACTGAACTACAAACAGTCTTTTCATGTGATGATGCCAAACAATCTTACCTCCACTGTGAGGTTTCTCCCTCTTTCTCATATGATGAAACAAAGATACTCCCCTTTTTTCCTGAATGCTTTACATAATGTTGAGCCTATGAATTAAGCTCCAAAAATGTTGATACATAGAGAACGAAAATGTTTGTACAGATTTTCTTTTGTTTATAGTCTACGTGATTCATCTGCTTCTGATATTGTGTTGATGGAGAATTATTGATCCATAATTACGCTGCATCCAGAACTATTAGATGGAAGTTCAGGAACACTGGCCATAGAGTCTTATGTTGTAGATATTCCAGTAAACACAAAGGAAGATACATATTTTTTTGTGGAAACGTTGATCAAGTGCAACCTCAAGTCCTTGGCAGATATTTTAGAAAAGCTTGCTTCTCAATTAACTTCAGATAATGCAGCCCATTTTGTACAGAGATAGACGAATAATAGACTTTTTGCGAACAAAATGATTTTGTTACTAACTAAAGTTAACGTTGCTGTGTAGCTATCTTCTATCTATACCGCTACTTTCTTTATGTATATTGACATATGCTCATATATCTTTTCAACTTTGGCAGTATGCACTGTAACTAAGCAATGCATGAAAATGCATATAACATGGTCTAGACATATCATGGGACTCTGAAAGTTCAGATTCTCTTTCTGTTTACATAGTGCGCGCCCTAAACCATTGATTTTGAAATCTCACCTTCCTCTCTGGATTCTGTAGTCACTTCTTACACGTTAGCCTTCTCAAGTGACATAAATGGACTTGGCACCCTATAGTCAAGTTCTCTCCAAGATATAATATATCTATTACTTTGGTAGTATGCGTTGTTATCGTAAGGATGACATGACCGTCGTGTCTAGTCTATTCTTCGTTCTTTGGGCTCCATGGCCATCTAATGGTAGCAAAATAAAAGGAAAACTCGTCACCTTGCTAGTTATAAGAAATTTATATGCACATATCCAAGCTCCAACTTTGGCGGCAATTGTTTTCATTGAGATTATGGCTTGCCCATTCTCCATATGGTGTGAACAAATGAGTATCGGTTAAGAAATTACATTTAAAAAGCAAATTGTTTACACTCTGTAATGGGTCAAGCCTAGTGCAATCACATTTAAAAAGCAAATTGTTTACACTCTGGTTTGGTAATGGGTCAAGCCTACTGCAATTGACGGACACTTTTACATTGTTACCCTAACAGAAGATGTAAAGATTGGTTTTTTCAACTACATCCTTTTTTGCTACAGCTTGAATTGAGAAACTTCACCGTAAAATGCTCTCCATAATAGTGGGTTTAGAACTAATACCAAGTTGGTAAAGAGAAATATTCGCGGCGGCCTTGGCCGCTGCGATAAATCAAGGCCGCCGCGATAAATTTCTTGTAACATATAATTGTATTACAGGGATAAGGAGGCAGCTTAAATTTTAGTTGCTTATAGAAAGTTTTTGCTTAGAGTTGGACACGTGTCGCTACATAAAATTGTACATACTAGAAGTTTCTAGAAGGGGGTCACGTGTGTTCTAGGCAGACGATGGACGCAATAAAGTTACCCTGGTTATGGGTCGTGGCACGATCATCACCGTGGGTTATTCTACGGGATGGAATCACCCACCGTTGGGATTGCTGAAGGTGTTGGAAGGTCAGACAACCCTGGAAGCTTCTAGATTCTTCTTTGCTTCATATAAAAGAGGTCGTTGTTTAAAGCCAGACAGCAGATCTATTCGTCGTAGGTGCTGGTAGTAGAGTAGAGTATTCTATATTTTCCAGATTGACTCTCGCCAGAAAAAAATAAGTGCCAGACCAGCATATTAGATAACTGGAGAACGATTTTAGAATAGACTTGAGCAACAAAGGCATAACAGAGATGCAGCTAGCCCAAGGGAAATGGATCTCCACAATCCTGCAACCCTGCTGGATTCAATCCAACTCGGGATCAGGTCGCTGGTTTTGGATTGTTGTTAGCAACAACGGCACTCCAAATCCAGATGCCACACTCCAGATGCTATGCGCAGATACCTTCTGATTCTGCCACACCAAGATTCCCAATTCCGACCTATCCTAATCGCTTCCAAATGATTCTACCTTGCTCGAGTCTCCCATTTGAAGAACCGTGTTTGCTGCAGGCAGTTAAGAGCAAGCAGGGCTTGCATCTAAGGGAAGCCAGAGCTAGAACCGGATTTTTTTTCATAGGCCATTGGCATTGAAATTTGCAAGGCAGGGTCCTAGGAGGCCGAAATTAGTATGTGCCGAATTCCATGGTCAATTGGAGCTCTCAGTTGGGAGCTTCGATTCATGAAGCAGGTCGGCAAAGGAAAACAGCTTCGGTGATCTAAATTCGTGGGGGAATCAGGATCCCATTATCAGGCACCCTTATATTAAAAGATACCGTAAATCACCAGGGAGCCAAAATTCTTGGATTTTGGCTTACTTGTTTAAATCATGTATTTTTTTTGGGTTGTAGGTTCTTGGTGGCGCCGCTTACAGCACCGCCACAAGTACATTAAAATTTTGTTCAAATCAAGAATTAACAGTTTATTCACGTCTGTGACGTTCCAGTATAATATACGCCCCAAATACGTATATTACATTGCCACGTCACACGTACATGTCATCATGACAAGTACTAGCGAGACGTAAAGGGTTGCACCTAGGGGGCAACCTCGTACGTTGTGCATGTTTAATAAACATATACAACTATAAACCCCATGCCAAATGGCAAAACCCCATTTGGCCAATGTTAACCTAACCCTACGGGTTTCTATATAAGGGCTTTCCCCTTAAACCCTAAACCCTTTTTCTTTTTCGCAATTAGGGTTTCCCAGAGCCATTCCGGCTAAGCCAAGACCCTAGTTCGCATTGCCAGGCTCTGATAAGCCGTCTTTGCACAACAGATCCTCCAGCAGCAGCAGTCTTCAGCAGGATCAGAGGCATGGACGCATTCCGAGGATCTGGAGCAAGTTAGGCGCCAAGTAAATAGTCATTCTGTTGTGCAAAGACGCCTTTTGGCTTGGCAATGAGCTGGTTTAGCATGTTAGTTCAGCCTTAGAGGCCTTATAGATCTCAACATCATAAGCCCTAACAAAAGAACCTAACTTTGGATGTTTAGGTATAAGGTTCCAAATGATTGAGTTTAGTAAGGTTTTGGCGAAGGTGGGCCGAAATATGGGGGTTAGGGTTTTGGTAAAAATAATTTGGGCCTTGTCTAATGTTTGCTGTTGGAAACGCGTGGCGGCTGCTCTCCGAGCATGGCGGCCTAAGAAACGAGGAGCGGAGGATTTAACTTCTGCTGTTGCCATAGCTGTGTCGATTCCACAGAGAGAGAGTTGTATTGTTTGCCAGGATCTCCTGTACTCTTGTTGCCTTCAGTGACGGTGCTTTTCCAGCAGACCGATAAGTTTTGTAACTCAAATTAAGTGATGGGTATGAGCGATTATAAGAAGAAGCAGCAGCGATTATAAGAAGCGGCAGCAGCTCATTCTTCTTATGAGTGATGGATATGAGCGATTATAAGCCATGTTGCGGGAAGCAGCGGGAAGCAGGAAGGGGGAGCAACAGCAATTAGGCAGGGAAACAATGGCAATTAGGCCTTTGTGGGAGTTCTCGCCTTTGTGGCAGCTTCCGCCAGGCGGCCAGATGCAGTGCAGGTTATGGCGTCTCATGCACAGGTCCTTTGTGGGGCCTCTTCTTCAGGCCTCTATGTGAACCTACTTTGTGAGTCCAGGGCTTTGAAGTTTGCAATGTCAAAGCTTTAGAAGCTCTCTTAAACAGTGTGCAGCACAAATTGAAGCTCCAATTCGGAGGAGTGCTGCAAAAAGGTTCCCCACAGGTTCAAGAGAAGACTCCAAGTTCTGGCCAAAATGCAATTTTGTTTGAGCTATGTGACGTTTGCTATAAATGCCACCATTTCACTCTATTCTTCTGATCTGTTATTCACTCTGATTTGTTCTTATCTGTGTCTTATATCTGTGCTTTGATGAATGCGCAATGGTAATATATGCATTTCTTATGTGTATACATTGAAGTATATGATGTATGTACATACGTATAATAGCCGTATGGGGTGCGCAATCGCATACGTGGGTCTGATGTGTAAATTCCACGGCCCTTGATTTGGCATATTCATAGAACTATGCTTGGATCCAATGATCCAAAACAAGCAATAAGGCAATAGATTAGACGTTATTCTACAATTCAGTTCTTTGATGATGAAGGTGTTCATTCTATGCTCTCCCGTGTATTGGGAAGGGGGGTAGAGACCCTAAAAGCCTCTGTAGCAGATGTTCCTAGATAGCCTCATTAATTCCCAATTAATGCGGCCTGTGCACAAGAGCCCGCCTGGTTGTAGGTGGAGGGGCTAGACCGGTGGAATAAGGGGGACTTGTCCCATCACTGATTGATCCCTCTGGTGTGTAAAGCCTACCGGGGATCTTAGTGGGCTAGGCTTAATGGTTTGCCACTGAGTGTGGGCAAGGCATGAGCTCGACACCTCTGGGGTGATGCGTCACCTTCCATGAGATTCAAGTCGAATAAGGGCAATGGCCCTCTAGCCGCCTGTGATGGGCATGCATGCCTCTGGAGGGGAGGTAACTCGCCCCTGCCTCATCGGGACTGGGGAGATGCAACCCAGCAGTAGCTCCCTTGGCTATGTACCTGGCAGGCTACGGTCCGGTCCCAATACTTTTCAACCTACTCTGCAAAGTGTGCACGGGAGGGCTGGATGGAGTGGACTACCCAACAGCCACATGTTCTTATGCCAGCCCAATCCATTGCCATGACTCGGTCGGTCTGCATTGACTTCTGGAGACCCAAGCCGTCAGTCGATCCCCTTTGAGTCTGAGCCCTGGGTAGGATCTCCCCATGTTGATGCTATTGATGTTGTTGTACATGTGATGTTATAATGTGTTCACCCTTCGAGGTGAGCTTATTGATGTATTGATGTTATGTGCTCATGTTTATTCACGCTTCCGCAGCTAGGACGGTCCCTCACTGGCCCAGTTCATGGGATTGGTGTCAGGTGGATGGCCTCTGCTAGTTTGGCTATCAGAGGGATGAACTCCGCCTTCGGATATGATAAGCACAATTTCATTAATTTTGGACAATACCTGAATTTATGGACCATTTTTTAAAACACTTGCATGAATGACTCTTTTTCATACCTAATTGACATCTCCTGCGAGTGCTGCATATGCCTCACAGTGTTGGGTAGCTTCCTCTTATTGGAAGGAGCCCAAGCATAATCGATGCAATGCGGTCACTAGCAGTCGTTGGTCTCCATCTCTTCTTCCAACAATTGACATAATTGGATGGGTACACCTGGTTGCTCATAGGGACAAACTCCCAACAAGTCACTTGGATAGTCTCGAAGTTCTCTTTTCTATCATCCATTTGGGTCTCTTCAGTAGCGTACCTACCCACGTCAGACACAAAACATCATTAGGCGCACCATTATAAACATGCCCTTCTTCAAATCTTTAAATAGATTGAATTCCCGTATAGGTCTATACTTCTAGAGACCAACGTTCCTCGAGGTGATGGCTTGACGCTTTGTGGTGCATGACAGGCCATTCACAAACTCAAAAACTAGCAGTCCAGTGTGCACATGTTTATTGAAAGATATAAGAGAGATGAAATCACATACCTATTTCTATTTTATACAAATGAATCAAATGGCATACCTATTTCTGTTTTGTACAAATGAATCGTCCAGTTGCAAGAGAAATTTCAGGGTAAGAACTTCATGGATGGCTTGTCATTATGCACTATTCATCCACGAAGGTATTACCACAAGTTCGCCAGCATCCTAAGAATAGATGGGGCCAAAGTGCAGCCCAAGGTGGCACATATGGTTTTGACATTGCAATAGTCCATATATAATGAAATAGTCAAGCACCCTTCTGTTACGTGTCTTCAATCCTAAAAACTAGTCACACATCCAGTCCGTAAAGTATATGACACTCTTCCTGCAGGTATGGCACCATAAGAATGCAATATTTCACATTCTAGATGAATTAAACTATACCTGATTAATGTTGGTGGCCTGTTACTATCTTCTACCCGCCTTTGGTTGTGGTTCGAGAGTGTTGGCTCGAATCTATTTCATGCATATCATGTTAGTCCAGAGGATAAATGAGCAATTAGCCTCTCCTAGAGTGTCTGCACTCTGACTTCAAACACCTGTTTAACAATACGATTAAATTGGGACTTACTGAGGTGGATGTGACTTGTCCTAGTAAGAAACCATTTTAAAATTATACGTCCATTTTTCAATAAGCTCATTATCTGCAAAATAGTGAAAGATATATCAGATCAAATTGGGCGTCCACCTCACTTCCAAGCACAAAACACATTCAAAAATTATATCAAACCTTGGTAAAAAAAAAAAAAACTGCTTCTCAAAATTGGGCCCGCCCAATTTGAGGTAAAAAAAAATGCTGCTCGAGTTGGCCCGCATGCTCAAATTGGGCGCCCGCCCAATTTGATGGCCGGTTTTTTTTTTGGTCTCTCTCTCTCTTTTTGGCCTGCAAATTGGGCGCTCGCCCTATTTAATTGCTCCAAACTGGGCGCCCGCCCCATTTGGGCGCACTAGATTGGGCCCCTGCCACATTGTACAAGAAAAACTTGCGACTTCACATGCAGCACGATTAACTCTATGCTTAACTCTACCTGCTCATTGACAAGCCCTACGTCTAAGCCAAGCTAGTAGCATGACAAATTATTGATAAACATGCATTACACATCCTTCATTTAGACCCTACTAGAACTGACTATGTGATTTTAACAGCAAAAATTCATACCTCATCTTGGAGAGAGTGTGTCTCATCACCTCATCAGCAGTGTGGTAATGCATGCTGCAATACTAAACCAAAGAGAAAAATGTGTACTAAAGGAGATCAATGCTCTATTAGATATTACATACTCTAGAATTGAAGGCCATGAAAGTAGCAGCGCATTACACTAGCGCATCCGACATGCTAGTAAGAAAATCAAAATATACCTTAGAGGCAAAGAGTTTGGTCGAGAGCGGCAATGACGGGTGGCAAGACGCTCAAAATAGTAGCTCGTGCTTGGCAATATTGAGACGAGGGGGAAGATTTGAATTTCAAAAACCACGTGAATAGTCCACGTAGCATTATTGAGTTGGGGGGGAAATTTGAATTTGAATTTTGAATCTCAACAACCACGTGAATGGTCCACGTGGCAACTTTATTTTGAATTTTAAGGTTTACTGTGTGCTGCATTATGGGCCCACCAACTCGGACATTTCCTTATGAGCATGCCACTTGTCCTTCATGCATGCGACCTCCTCGTGCTCCTCCTCATCTGCTCCTCCATGAAGGCGCCCATCTTCGAGGGACCTTTTGAGGTGCTTTTGCATGTCCCATGAAGGCGCCCATCTCCTAGAGGATTTTTTAAGGTGTTTTTGCATGTTCAATGCCATCAAAGGTTAGCATATCCTCCATATTATTGTTTTTGTTCTCTCTGCTTGCTTTATATGCCCACATATCTCCTTTGTTAGTGTTTTTACTCCTGTTGTATAGTTTGTTCTTTGTGCATGCTTTTATATGCTCATTTTCACTTAATATTGCATTGGGTTGTCACTGAAAGGGGGTTGCCTAATTTGGAACCCTCTTTAACTTCCATTGTTTTGGGTTGTCATTAGAAGGGGGTTGTCATTAGAAGGGGGTTGTATTACATGACTAGCTCCACCAAAATTTGCCTTATATACTTACATGCCATGCAATTTTTCCTTCTACTCGAGCCTACCCATTTGTCTTTACCCCAATATTCCATGCATATTTTTCTTTCTATCTTTCTACTGGACATCTAAATTGGGCGGGCGCCCAATTTCGTCTTTGACATTGGTCTTTCCCCCAATATTCCATGCACATTTTTCTTTCTAGTGGACATTAGATGCACATTTTTCTTCCTGCTAGACATCTAAATGCGGCAATATTACTCCATGCACATTTTGATTCTATTGCCCGCCCCATTTCCTCCTGCCCAAATATTACTACTATGCACAAACCATTTCCTCCTGCCCCAATATTACTCCATGCACGTTTTTCTGTACTATGCACAATTCGCCATTTCCTCTCTGCCTCCAAGCGCATTTTTCTTTCTATTACAGATCTAAATTGGGCGGGCGCCCAATTTCCCGTCCATGCGCATTTTTTTTTTGCCCTCCCATTTCGTTTTGGCCATTGTGACCAAATTGATTCCTCGTACACAAATCTGGCGGGCGCCCAATTTGCTGATTGGGCTATTCCTGGATTTGCTCTGAGTAGACAAATCTGGCGGGCGCCCAATTTGCTGTGTCTGGATTTGCTCTGAGCAACTTCTTACCTACTTGACGACCTTGCTACTTGACGACCTTGTAATTCTCAGAGATAAGCTCAAATATTCCAGAAGCTCCAGAAATGTGGCCTAGAGATCTCCAATCTAATGCTGCTCCTTTACATCCTCTTGAGAAAGACAGCAGATCTCTCTCAAAATCTGGAGGATTTCTTCAAGTTTTTTTTCTGGGAGCTTGCAAATAGCTTGGTGGGATTCGACTCGAAATTCCTAGATTCGGCTTGTTTGCTTTATGGTTTGAAGATGTCTTTAGACACAGCCGATCAAGCTCAAACTGCAGTAGCATCAGCATCATTAGCATCACGGTCTTAGCTTTTAGAACACTTAGATTCAACTATTTAAACATGAAAACTGATTAGGAAGCTGATGGTGGTTAGGATCTCAATCCTTGCAGATTTTTCTTTTGAACAGACTAAATCCGGCACTCTAGTTCTGCTCTAGATCTTGTAAATTGTGGGTTTTTCTTCTGAATAGACTAGATCCGGCATTCTGTTCTGTGATCAAACCAAAAGAAGAAACTTCATTGCTCTAGCTTTGAATCCTAGCTTACCAGTATATCCTCCTCCTTCTGTGCGAACTTTTCTGTTTGCAGAGCCCCTGTAGCTCGGCCCGCCCCTGCAGGTTGAAGCTTGCTTGTTCGGCCCGCCTCTGAAGCTTGAAGCTTGATCGCCATACCTGAGTTGGCCGCCGCATCGTGATGCTCGGCCGCCATAGCTCGAAGCTGTGAGGTACTATTAGGGTTTTATTAGGGTTTTAACAGTGTAAGAGTTGTAGCCATTGGATTATTTTTTTAATTACAATCTTGGACGTTGAATTATGCAAGAGTTTTTTCTTAGCTAAATGAATTGTTTTGCAAATATGCATATTGCCCCATTAAGATCACACTTCCATAACACCGGTGAATGTCATCAGATGTGATGCTAGTCGTTAAATAGGGCGGTCGCCTAATTTCATTATTGCTTGGCCCTTTTCCTTTTCCTTTGACTGATAATCTCCTTTGACATTAACATTTACATGGATAATTGCAGGATCATTAATCCCAAAAAAAGCCCAGATGTGAAAAGCCCGCCTAGAAAAGTGTTCTAGGTGATGAGGAATCGCAGTCAGATGATGTGCGACTAGACATTCGAAGCTTTAATATTGCCAAATGATTAGCTCTACTTTCAATTGCTATATGAGATCTTCGGAAACTATATGGTGTCTCAATGAATTTGTATAAAGTTTTACTATCTTAATGTTGTACTTTATTTCATTGTGCACAAAACGCAATGTCATATCACAAACCGCGGCATTTGAAGGCTCTGGGTTCGCCTTCTTTTGCCGCCTCAGAATAGGATTCAGTCTAACATATTCCATTGTTTTGCTCCTGAGAACCCCGTATTCTAGACAATAGCTACAATTTGAGATATATATGGACTTGAGGAAAGTCCATATATAATGAAATTGTGCTTTGATGGGAGCATCGTAGATGAAGTAGGGGATGTCACAACATCGAGAATGGTTTCAATGCACTTTAATGCCTCAAAAACAATTTACTTCAAAACAATGCCTCAAAATCGATCACTGATAGTGATCAAATAGTTTGTTTTAAAAAATGGACCATTGAGTGATCAAACAATACATTCAGATCAAACATCACATTCAGATTACTGTTATCATTCAAACAGTATTATCGTTCTCAAACATATTATCGTCCAGAATGTTCATCTCAGGCCCCAAATCCAAGGAAAAAGAATGTTCATCCTAGGCCCCAAATCTCAGTCTTAAAGCTCGAGCTCTTGCTTTTGCTCTACGATTCAGACGTCTCTTTCTCTGCGACATGCTTTCAGCTACTGGGGTATCATACGAATCTATCACCTGATTACTTGTATACTCATCAACATTTTGTTGGTCAGCTGCAGTTGCTACTGGAGTGGTTGGGTAACCAACATCAATACCATACACATTGTCAGACCCCAATCTCAAACTCATCCTTCTATTACGCAAGTGTTTCCTTCTTTGAAGATTGCTCTCCATTTCAGGCATCTGATAAGAGGGGTTACATGATACCGTATGTGGTGTTTCTTGAGGGGACATCCCAATGTGCTCTGTAGGAGGTTGTGAACTAAACCATTCATCATTCATACACACCACTTGATTAGTTATTTGTTCATCAACATTCTGACATTCTCCTGCACTTGGTATGCCTTCAGGTAAGTGATCAAAATTTGTCGCATCTACATCATCACGAACATCATTATATTGTAACCTCAAGGCTCTAGTCTTTGCTTTGCATCTGCGCTTCAGACGTTTCCTTCTCTGAGTGTTGGTTTCATGGTCAGGTGTCTTGTAAGAGGGATTAATCGCCACTACAGGTGGCGTTCTTTGACGGGATCTTCCAATGGTTTTTTTTTTAGATGATGTACCAGATTCATGCACATTCATGTCCATAGACTGCAACAATGTCAACGGATTATTTGTTTGCTCTACTCTGGCTCCCATTGTTGGGGGAAATAATTGGACTCTACTTTCATCAATGTCTGACGTGTTGGAATGCGGAATGGCTGTTGCACATCTCCTGTGCGCAAATAGATCCTTCCACTACCGACTCATTGAATACATTTGAACCTTCTACAACCATGGCATTCAAGCGTCGACGCCTTGCTGACTGTATCTCCACTTGACCAGAAGGAGAGTGCATAGAATTTGCAAATACAACATGCGACGTACTTGGTGTAGCAACAGAAAGAGTTTGAGCAGGTTCAATATCAATTGCTAATGGATTGGATGTCTGGCCAAAGTGAACTCTATCCATATTTTCCATATTGTACTCCAACCTCAGGGCTTTAGTCTTTGCTGCCCGCCTACGTGCTAACCGTCTTTTTCTTGCTGACTTAGTTTCAGTAATAGGTGTCATGTATGACGGATGGTTGGCCACAGCAGGTGGTGTTTTCTGGTGGGACCTCCCCATATGAGCCCTGGCAAGTCGCAATGTATCTTTATTTAGATGTTTGGAAGTCATAGCTTTCTATTGTACCGTATAGCCATAAGGTACTTTCAAGAAGACCACGGAGGTTCACAAACAATAAAGCTAAACCTTTAATTTTAAGCTTTATACGTATATGCAAGATTATGACGATTTATGCACATGTAATGTAAATGAATCTACCTCAACAAAGAATGTGACTCACCTTCAATGGTTCTCAGACTTTGTTGTCTCCGTGAAAGTGGAAGTGGAAGGTTGTCCTGTACAAAAAGCAGAAAGAGAGGCACATTATTTGATATTCCACCTTCATAAAAATACAAAATACAACTACAATAAAGTGCTAGCTATTAGGCGGAATTATAATAGAAATAATAGAGATAAAATACGGGGACACATGGGTTCGATCATATTGTTGTAGTGTATAGACACGTGCGTCAAGATATACATGCTTATTATGAGTGACACATTTTTATTAGTGGAGATAGTGCAAAACATAGAGTACTATAGATGAGGAGCACGTTTAACGATGCTTAAAGTTTGGCATTTCAACATGCTACACATCTAAACCATTTTGTACCATGTACTCTGTGTACAAAATAGCATCCATGGCGTTTATGAACTTTTGAACACGGACATATATGTGTTTATGGAACACACTATGCAAGAGATTGATGAACTTATCGATGTCTAATTGAATTTTAGACGTTTGAGATAGCGGAAACCCAAGCGACTCCTGAACTCCATACCATTCTGCAAAAATTCTTGCGGCCCATAGTAAACCCTTAATTTTAATCTACTTTGGAACTATTTCTTGATTTGGTGATGTTGCAGATTCAGCCTCAATCTCTAACATAATTTCCTCAAGGTCCTCATAGTCATTCAAGTATTGAACGTATTTTTCAAGGTCGTCATCAAGGTCATCATCAAACGTTGGGACCTCATGCCCATCCTCAAAGAATTTGGCTACCAGCCTTGGGTAAGAATCCCACTCAACGTTGATGACTACCATCTGCATTGGTGTTGAATAACATGATTAGTTTATGTGATATTACTATTTATGTTATATCGTCTTATAAAATAGACCCTTAAACACATGTTGGGGTATATATAATTTGATGAATTTGAATGGATTTATTTGATGGTTGAATGAATTTGATACGAATTAGTGTTACCACTATTGTCATTTTCTTCTTTTTAGCTTGTATTTGTTCTTTTAATTGCAACTTTGCTTCACAATATTAACTTTTGCAAAATGCCTGCACAACATGAGACGAAACACGTTTATCAGATATATATTAGATGCTTAGGATTAAATATCACAACAACAAATAAACTCAGCAAATAAACCTTTCCCACAACTACCTACTTCTTTGTCTTTCATGGCAAAGAAAACTAACAAAATGTACTTTCCAGGTTAAGTCTAAATTTAAATGTACTAACAAAATTTAAATCTAAGTCTAAACAAAATGTACTAACAAAATTCTTTGAAAACATAGCCTAAATCTACTCACGATCAAGTCAAGTCAATACTATCAGGCTTGATAAAGAATTCTCAATGCACTACTGGAGCCCAAAGAAATAAAGCTCTTAATGTGACACCTAAGTCTTGGTCCCCAACGGATCCACACGTTGCTGAGAATACTACTGTGTCACCGTCCAGATATGGCTGCCTCAAACTTTCTCAAGGGAACTTGCAATCTGCCAAAGAGATTATAGAGTCTCCCATCCATGTATTTACTGTAAGAAAGTTTTCGAGTAGTAACTACAAAATTTCAATCTAGTCCGGTATGCAATGAATGTTTATATGACTGCAGTCATTTGGGAAGAAACGATACGGGGCATAGTTGAGGAGGATAAAGCAGTTTTTTGAGCTATATTTGTAGATATTGCTGGCATTTGTAATTTGACGTTGTGAGCAAGTTTATCAGTCGCAGGTAGCTCAACCTTTCTGCTAAGGTTGAGAAGCTTACTGTCGGGCTAGGGAACTTGGAGTGATTGAGCAGACATAACAGAGACAGAGTTAGAATCAGAGACATAAAACAGAAACAGAGACATAACTTGGAGTTTCAAATATGGAGAAACAGAGAAGGATTCTGGGGAGTGGAATGGTTATTCTGCAGATTTTGACCATACTGGAAAACCATTGGAGCTGCCAACATCAGTGGTCCCAGAAGCATAGCGAGATTGGGGTGTGCAAGTATTCAATTGGCAAACTCAGTGCCCCACATTAGCTAAAGAACCTGCTTCATTTCTGCGCAAAAAATATCGCTTTATCCTATCATTGGTTGTGAAGCGATGCAGCCTACAATTCATAGTGTAGAAGAAAAAAGTAACATCCGCTCGGGCTTCTTTGCATATCACTCTAGTGGTTCATATGTCTTTGTCCGGAGGAAAGAAACAAATAAAACCACCGGAAGATTTTGGGAGATTGAACATGATTATATCTTTTAGCACTACATAAAAATCCGGGATTATTGTGAAACATAGCAAAAATGAAGAACAAAAATGAAGAAAGAGCAAGAAAACTACTTGAATCCTCTGTTTCTTGGTTTGTTTGTAGGGCGTATCCTCCGCTTCCCCGCATGAAGAAAGAGCACACCTGTTAAGAAAGGGAAGGCAAAACACTAATCTACTGCAAGAATCAAACCCTAAATGCAACAAAAATCCTACCAATGCCAAATCCGGTGCTAATCCGGTGCTACTGACCGCTAGGGCGCTAACAATCTGGCGACCCTTTTGTGCATGCAAAAAGATCCGCATATGCAAAAAAATCTGGGCGCTTCTTTGGAGGATTGCTGCCATTTGAAAGGAATGAGAAAATAATTAAAGGAGGAGGCATCTCGGCCGTGTATGAGGAACGCCGCATCAAATCTCGCCTAGTCCGCTTCCCGAAATTAGCCGGGCACTAAATGGAATCGTGATAATGATAATTGCGGAACGAAACGTAAATGGGCGGTAAGAATTGAATTTAGAGGAAATAAGAAATGGGAAAAAAACGTGCATAATTTGGGGATTTCATTTTTTTTCGCGGATTTCAAATTTTTGATCACAAAATTTCGCTTTTTGGCCGGATTTCATGTCCCACCGGCTGCCGAAAAAGGAGGACACACCCCCAACACAATTTAAGTATGTAGAATGTGACCCACCTTCAATGGTTCTCAGACTTTGTTGTCTCCGTGAAAGTGGAAGTGGAAGGTTGTCCTGTACAAAAAGCAGAAAGAGAGGCACATTATTTGATATTCCACCTTCATAAAAATACAAAATACAACTACAATAAAGTGCTAGCTATTAGGCGGAATTATAATAGAAATAATAGAGATAAAATACGGGGACACATGGGTTCGATCATATTGTTGTAGTGTATAGACACGTGCGTCAAGATATACATGCTTATTATGAGTGACACATTTTTATTAGTGGAGATAGTGCAAAACATAGAGTACTATAGATGAGGAGCACGTTTAACGATGCTTAAAGTTTGGCATTTCAACATGCTACACATCTAAACCATTTTGTACCATGTACTCTGTGTACAAAATAGCATCCATGGCGTTTATGAACTTTTGAACACGGACATATATGTGTTTATGGAACACACTATGCAAGAGATTGATGAACTTATCGATGTCTAATTGAATTTTAGACGTTTGAGATAGCGGAAACCCAAGCGACTCCTGAACTCCATACCATTCTGCAAAAATTCTTGCGGCCCATAGTAAACCCTTAATTTTAATCTACTTTGGAACTATTTCTTGATTTGGTGATGTTGCAGATTCAGCCTCAATCTCTAACATAATTTCCTCAAGGTCCTCATAGTCATTCAAGTATTGAACGTATTTTTCAAGGTCGTCATCAAGGTCATCATCAAACGTTGGGACCTCATGCCCATCCTCAAAGAATTTGGCTACCAGCCTTGGGTAAGAATCCCACTCAACATTGATGACTACCATCTGCATTGGTGTTGAATAACGTGATTAGTTTATGTGATATTACTATTTATGTTATATCGTCTTATAAAATAGACCCTTAAACACATGTTGGGGTATATATAATTTGATGAATTTGAATGGATTTATTTGATGGTTGAATGAATTTGATACGAATTAGTGTTACCACTATTGTCATTTTCTTCTTTTTACCTTGTATTTGTTCTTTTAATTGCAACTTTGCTTCACAATATTAACTTTTGCAAAATGCCTGCACAACATGAGACGAAACACGTTTATCAGATATATATTAGATGCTTAGGATTAAATATCACAACAACAAATAAACTCAGCAAATAAACCTTTCCCACAACTACCTACTTCTTTGTCTTTCATGGCAAAGAAAACTAACAAAATGTACTTTCCAGGTTAAGTCTAAATTTAAATGTACTAACAAAATTTAAATCTAAGTCTAAACAAAATGTACTAACAAAATTCTTTGAAAACATAGCTTAAATCTACTCACGATTTTTTTTTCTGCAAATGCAGAACAGGAGGCAAGAAAATTAGTCAAGTCAATACTATCAGGCTTGATAAAGAATTCTCAATGCACTACTGGAGCCCAAAGAAATAAAGCTCTTAATGTGACACCTAAGTCTTGGTCCCCAACGGATCCAGACACGTTGCTGAGAATACTACTGTGTCACCGTCCAGATATGGCTGCCTCAAACTTTCTCAAGAGAACTTGCAATCTGCCAAAGAGATTATAGAGTCTCCCATCCATGTATTTACTGTAAGAAAGTTTTCGAGTAGTAACTACAAAATTTCAATCTAGTCCGGTATGCAATGAATGTTTATATGACTGCAGTCATTTGGGAAGAAACGATACGGGGCATAGTTGAGGAGGATAAAGCAGTTTTTTGAGCTACATTTGTAGATATTGCTGGCATTTGTAATTTGACGTTGTGAGCAAGTTTATCAGTCGCAGGTAGCTCAACCTTTCTGCTAAGGTTGAGAAGCTTGCTGTCGGGCTAGGGAACTTGGAGTTATTGAGCAGACATAACAGAGACAGAGTTAGAATCAGAGACATAAAACAGAAACAGAGACATAACTTGGAGTTTCAAATATGGAGAAACAGAGAAGGATTCTGGGGAGTGGAATGGTTATTCTGCAGATTTTGACCATACTGGAAAACCATTGGAGCTGCCAACATCAGTGGTTGTGCAAGTATTCGATTGGCAAACTCAGTGCCCCACATTAGCAAAGGAACCTGCTTCATTTCTGCGCAAAAATATCAGGCTTTATCCTACTGTTGAAGCAGATGCAGCTACAATTCATAGTGTAGAAGAAAAAGTAACATCTGGCTCAGGCTTCTTTGCATATCACTCTAGTGGTTCATATGCTGCTGTCTGGAGGAAAGAAACAAATAAAACCACTGGAAGATTTTGGGAGATTGAACATGATTATATCTTTTTAGCACTACATAAAAATCCGGGATTATTGTGAAACATAGCAAAAATGAAGAACAAAAATGAAGAAAGAGCAAGAAAACTACCTGAATCCTCTGTTTCTTGGTTTGCTGTAGGCGTATCCTCTGTTTCCTGCATGAAGAAAGAGCACACGGTTAAGAAAGGGAAGGCAAAACACTAATCTACTGCAAGAATCAAACCCTAAATGCAACAAAAATCCTACCTGAATGCCAAATCCGGTGCTAATCCGGTGCTACAGCCTGCTAGGCGCTAACAATCTGGCGACCCTTTTGTGCATGCAAAAAGATCTGGGCATATGCAAAAAAATCTGGGCGTTTGCTGGAGGATTGCTGCCATTTGAAAGGAATGAGAAAATAATTAAAGGAGGAGGCATCTCGGCTGTGTATGAGGAACGCCTGCATCAAATCTCGCCTAGTCTGCTTCCCGCTGAATTAGCTGGCACTAAATGGAATCGTGATAATGATAATTGCAGGAACGAAACGTAAATGGGCGTGTAAGAATTGAATTTAGAGGAAATAAGAAATGGGAAAAAACGTGCATAATTTGGGGATTTCATTTTTTTCGCCGGATTTCAAATTTCTGATCACAAAATTTCGCTTTTGGGCCGGATTTCGATGTCCACCGGCGGCCGGAAAAAGGAGGACACACCCCCCCAACACAATTTAAGTATGTAGAATGTGACCCACCTTCAATGGTTCTCAGACTTTGTTGTCTCCGTGAAAGTGGAAGTGGAAGGTTGTCCTGTACAAAAAGCAGAAAGAGAGGCACATTATTTGATATTCCACCTTCATAAAAATACAAAATACAACTACAATAAAGTGCTAGCTATTAGGCGGAATTATAATAGAAATAATAGAGATAAAATACGGGGACACATGGATTCGATCATATTGTTGTAGTGTATAGACACGTGCGTCAAGATATACATGCTTATTATGAGTGACACATTTTTATTAGTGGAGATAGTGCAAAACATAGAGTACTATAGATGAGGAGCACGTTTAACGATGCTTAAAGTTTGGCATTTCAACATGCTACACATCTAAACCATTTTGTACCATGTACTCTGTGTACAAAATAGCATCCATGGCGTTTATGAACTTTTGAACATGGACATATATGTGTTTATGGAACACACTATGCAAGAGATTGATGAACTTATCGATGTCTAATTGAATTTTAGACGTTTGAGATAGCGGAAACGCAAGCGACTCCTGAACTCCATACCATTCTGCAAAAATTCTTGCGGCCCATAGTAAACCCTTAATTTTAATCTGCTTTGGAACTATTTCTTGATTTGGTGATGTTGCAGATTCAACCTCAATCTCTAACATAATTTCCTCAAGGTCCTCATAGTCATTCAAGTATTGAACGTATTTTTCAAGGTCGTCATCAAGGTCATCATCAAACGTTGGGACCTCATGCCCATCCTCAAAGAATTCACTCAACATTGATCACTACCATCTGCATTGCTGTTGAATAACGTGATTAGTTTATGTGATATTACTATTTATGTTATATCGTCTTATAAAATAGACTCTTAAACACATGTTGGGGTATATATAATTTGATGAATTTGAATGGATTTATTTGATGGTTGAATGAATTTGATACGAATTAGTGTTACCACTATTGTCATTTTCTTCTTTTTACCTTGTATTTGTTCTTTTAATTGCAACTTTGCTTCACAATATTAACTTTTGCAAAATGCCTGCACAACATGAGACGAAACACGTTTATCAGATATATATTAGATGCTTAGGATTAAATATCACAACAACAAATAAACTCAGCAAATAAACCTTTCCCACAACTACCTACTTCTTTGTCTTTCATGGCAAAGAAAACTAACAAAATGTACTTTCCAGGTTAAGTCTAAATTTAAATGTACTAACAAAATTTAAATCTAAGTCTAAACAAAATGTACTAACAAAATTCTTTGAAAACATAGCTTAAATCTACTCACGATTTTTTTTTAAAAATGCAAATGCGAGCGAGAGGCAAGAAAATTAGTCAAGTCAATACTATCAGGCTTGATAAAGAATTCTCAATGCACTACTGGAGCCCAAAGAAATAAAGCTCTTAATGTGACACCTAAGTCTTGGTCCCCAACGGATCCGCACCGCTTTGAAATACTCTTGTGTCACCGGTCCGATATATGGTCACCTCAAACTTTCTCAAGAGAACTTGCAATCTGCCAAAGAGATTATAGAGTCTCCCATCCATGTATTTACTGTAAGAAAGTTTTCGAGTAGTAACTACAAAATTTCAATCTAGTCCGGTATGCAATGAATGTTTATATGACTGCAGTCATTTGGGAAGAAACGATACGGGGCATAGTTGAGGAGGATAAAGCAGTTTTTTGAGCTACATTTGTAGATATTGCTGGCATTTGTAATTTGACGTTGTGAGCAAGTTTATCAGTCGCAGGTAGCTCAACCTTTCTGCTAAGGTTGAGAAGCTTGCTGTCGGGCTAGGGAACTTGGAGTTATTGAGCAGACATAACAGAGACAGAGTTAGAATCAGAGACATAAAACAGAAACAGAGACATAACTTGGAGTTTCAAATATGGAGAAACAGAGAAGGATTCTGGAGAGTGGAATGGTTATTCTGCAGATTTTGACCATACTGGAAAACCATTGGAGCTGCCAACATCAGTGGTTGTGCAAGTATTCGATTGGCAAACTCAGTGCCCCACATTAGCAAAGGAACCTGCTTCATTTCTGCGCAAAAATATCAGGCTTTATCCTACTGTTGAAGCAGATGCAGCTACAATTCATAGTGTAGAAGAAAAAGTAACATCTGGCTCAGGCTTCTTTGCATATCACTCTAGTGGTTCATATGCTGCTGTCTGGAGGAAAGAAACAAATAAAACCATTGGAAGATTTTGGGAGATTGAACATGATTATATCTTTTTAGCACTACATAAAAATCCGGGATTATTGTGAAACATAGCAAAAATGAAGAACAAAAATGAAGAAAGAGCAAGAAAACTATCTGAATCCTCTGTTTCTTGGTTTGCTGTAGGCGTATCCTCTGTTTCCTGCATGAAGAAAGAGCACACGGTTAAGAAAGGGAAGATAAGATAAGATAAGATAAGATAAGATAAGAATCAAACACTAAATGCAACAAAAATCCTACCTGAATGCCAAATCCGGTGCTAATCCGGTTACTGACCTCTTTGGCGCTAACAATCGGCGACCCTTTTGTGCATGCAAAAGATCCGGCATATGCAAAAAAAATCACGCGTCTTTGGAGGGTTCTTTGCCATTTGAAAGGAATGAGAAAATAATTAAAGGAGGAGGCATCTCTACTGTGTAGGAGGAACGCCGCATCAAATCTCGCCTTAGTCTGCTTCCCGTTGAATTAGCCGGCACTAAATGGAATCGTGATAATGATAATTGCAGGAACGAAACGTAAATGGGCGTGTAAGAATTGAATTTAGAGGAAATAAGAAATGGGAAAAAACGTGCATAATTTGGGGATTTCATTTTTTTCGCCGGATTTCAAATTTCTGATCACAAAATTTCGCTTTTTGGCCGGATTTCGATGTCCACCGTAGAAAAAAGGAGGACACCCCCAACACAATATAAGTAAGTAGATAAAATACCTCTTGCCGCCCAGGCTTGTTACATTTATTGGACTGCATAGATCTGTGTGCACAAGATCTAAAATGTTCTTTGCCCATTTAGAACGTTTTGGAAACGGAAGCCTGCACTGCTTTCCAAGCATACAGCCTGCGCATAGAAAATTCTCTGATTTGTCTCCTGCAACAATTAGATTATGCTTAACCATATAATCCACATTGTTGATATGAGTGTGGCCAAGTCTTTCATGCCACAATTTCATCGAAGTTACTGTGGCCATATTTATTCCTGCTATACTAGAATTGAAACCAAACAAGTTTCCAACTCTTTTTCCCACAAACTTTATTTTATTATCTAGAAAGACTTTACATTCAAGCTTATCAAACAAAAGTTTGTAGCCTAGATCCACAAGTTGGGCAACAGAAATCAAATTTCTTACAAGCCCAGGTACACACAAGACATTTTTAAGATCAACCTTTCTGCCTTCCAAATCAAAGATCTCTAAAACACCTGTATCTTCTACAACTGGATATGTCCTGAAGCTCGTCCTGTACATTGCTTGCGCAATTTGGCTGAAGATGTTATACATCTTTCAGCTCCACTATCTATGATGAGAAAATCATCACCAAATCTGTCAGGAATATGATTTTTCTCAATTGAGCAAACAACATCATTACATACCTCAGCATCTTCATCTTGCTCTTCCTCTACAGTTTCCTGAGCAATGCTCACAACTGGATTCTTCCTTCCTCCTCTTCCACGAAATGGGGATCTTCCACCATGCTGGAATCTTCCTCTTCCCCTAGATCCTGGTCTACTAGGAGTAGAACATGTTGCAGACACATGCCCCTTCCCTTCGCAATTATAGCATTCAATTTCCTTAAGTTTGGAACAATCCACCTTCAGATGACCATACAAGTCACAATTGAAGCAAGGACCTATTCGCCCTTCTCTCCCCCTGGAACTACTTCCACCTCTAGGCTTGTACCTGCTAGAATACAAGACCTCTTGCTTTTCTTCTTCCTTTTGAGACAAAGTTTTCTGTTCAAAGTGTGTTTTTATCATTTCTTCTGCCTTTTCTCTGGTTGTAGCTATATTTCTTATCAAGGTTGCTAAATTCTCAAACTCATCTTCCACCGCTCTTGAGATTGTCAAGACTTGGAACTCATCAGTAAGCACAGTTCCAGCACCTTCCATGTCCGCTACTAGACTATCAAACGTTTGAAAAAACTCCGTTACTTTATCTTTATCATGCAGCTTCATTTCTCTCAACTCTTTATCCAAAACATTTAATTGTGAAGAAGTCTTAGCTTGAAACTGCTTCAGTAAATAAGACCACATTTCTTTTGGGCTCTTACCTCTGATCTTCAGCAGAATCGAAGGACCAACCCTGCTTGTAATAATAGCTTGAGCTTGCAAAACCTTAGTTTCATCACTCACAGCTGCTCCTGAGCTTTCTCCATCACCAGTTATTACACTTCCAGAACTAGAAGAAGCAGTACTAGAAGGTGTATCTGCAATTAGATTCCACAATCCTTCAGTCTTAAAAATGTATTCAATCTTCTCCTTCCAAACCTGAAACGCAGGTCCACCTCTGTACACATCCACAGAATTCAGCAAACTGGCTCCAAGTCTACTGGCCATAGTGATCTGGCTCTGATACCACTGTTGTTTATTTTACACCAGATTGAAATTTAGATTACCTGAATGAAGCTTAGATTTGTGTAGCAAGCACTCAAATCCAAAATCGACACAGGGCATCAATGTTCCGATCAACTTCCTGTTTAAATTCCGGACAGTTGGTTACAGTCGGCAAACAGGTCGGTCGTTTAACATTTCATTTTGTCAGCCGTACTACTACATTTGTTCACCGTTATCAAACTGGATACCTAAAAGTGAGTCCTCTGTTCACTCCGAGACATAGGTGCAGGTATATTTTGAAGAAGTTTGCATGTATAATTCTCATCATAGATGCTGGTAACTCTCAGCCATAAGAAATGCAAAGCTATATTATCTATTGTTCGCATTTCTAAACATTGTGGTTTCGGTATGTTGAACAACAGACATTGAACTGAACTGCACGATCATAATATGAGCATAGCCAGCTTTTTATTTTCTGCAGATGCTATAGAACGCAAGGAATTGGAGGTGGACGGAGCAAAGGTGTAGAGAGCGCAAGGAATTAGTCTATGGTCTCAGATGACAAAAAGGATTAAAACAAAAAGGATTAAAGAGACCTTGGAAGCTGAAGGTATTAATTTATTGGAAAACTATGAGAATTCCATATCCTATATCTTGGTCCAAGAAATAGTGTTTTGAAAGTATTTTGTAGTTGCCAAGGAGCTGCAAAGTTTTATGCTAGATAGGCTTTATGTTTGCAATTGAAACTCATGGATGCATATTCGTTGCATTTTTTGTGTTTTCTACCAGATTTTCTCTGTGCAACTTTGGAGCCATTCACATGTAATAGGCATCTCTTGAGCTTTTTCCATGTTGTTTAAACATCATAAGTTGTATTTCTAGTATGTGCAGGATCATAGTTGATATGACTTCTTACCATAATGTATTGTTGAATAACAATGACTCTTTAAACCAGTTGAAATTCTAGACGTAAGCCTATAATGTCAAGCTCTCATGCATGGGAAAGTGTAGTCCAGTCCGCATAGACACCATAAATTACAGTTCAAAGGACCTTGCCATTTCAGATCTATTGTTGGAGCATTACAAGGTGCAACCTCATATTTTGCAAGCCATTGTGAAGCCATTGAAGGCGACCTAGAATTTTACTTTCATTCAAAGAATGGAAACTGTAGATCATAACATTTTGGACCCTATGTCTTCTGTGAAGAATTTCCACCATCCACAAGATGATCACCAATGCATAGTATGATCTTCTGTACAGCCAATTACTTACTGGGAGGGCATTAATAGCTTGAATGTGGACTAGGCTACTTAATAGCCATGTTTTCTTGATAGAAATTCGAGAAGCATCAACTGCCAAGGTCACAGACACTATCAACTAGGTATACTCAAGATGCAAGGCAACAAGTGCATAGGTTTATTTTTTCTTTGCAACTTCGATATTATTCAACTCCTTATTCATAGAAAAGATGCTTTCAATTTCTAAATGGTGCAACATAATAATGGTTATTAAAAATTCACATAGTCGAATCTTAATGTTGTAACCATGCGCATGTGTGCTTGGGCAACCAACCACAACAATAAATGATGTTACCCTTGGCGTAGCATATCGTGAGTAATTGTTTTGCCCTTAGGTTTTATCGTAGTAGAGTAATAGAAGAATTGCCACACCTTTGTTTTTATCCAATCCTACATCTAAACCATTAATTGACTTTGTCATTGCATAGTACATGCTTTTTCCTCCCTTAAACCATGCAACAACTATCAATATTGTAGATTTCTTTTGATAAACATTACACTCAGGGATTATGTTTGAACACTTAGGAAATGACCAATGATGGTTGTGCTAGCCGAATTGACAAACTTAAACTCAAGTAGACAACTTTTCTATTATGGGACTCACACTTCTTAAAGCCATTGGCCCATGAGAATAAATGACATTCTTTTATACAAGTACTCTAATTAATCTTTGTCTAGACACCATATCAACAAAACACCACAACACAAGTACTCTAATCTTTGTGTCATACCATATTAATCTTAAAAGCACGAACATTTTACACCTTCCAAATGGCAGACAATACTAGCCGCTAATAACAGGTGCATACATGTGCATAACAATGATGATCACAATCGCCTGAAAAGTATCTGAATGAAAAAAAGTCACACTTGGCGTTTTACCTAGCCTTTTATCTAACTTTAATGACTATTGGGTAATTCTTTTAGTCTTTCTCTTCTCATGCTCTACAGCCACTCCCCCGAGCACCACCATATTAGAAAGATCCGAGCAAAGGCAACTTTCGATAGGGAAATTTTGTGGCAACTTTTGCACACAATGGTTTTGGGAGTCGAGAGGCAGAGGTGTGTTTTGGAGTGAAGGACCAGAATACACTGATGTATCTGATATTTAATTTACATGATAAATATCTGTGTTAGCCGGTATTGATTGCTGAATTAACCCTTGGAAGTGTTGCCTTAGAGCATGGGAGCTCTTGTTCTATTCATGAAGCCATCGCCATCTCGCCAGAATGACTATTCCGACATCCTTCTGCCATAGCCAGTTTTCAAAGCTACTATTTCCTTAAAGAATCATCAAAGCTGCAAAAAAATGGATGCAAAGCTGTCTGTTATGCAGCCTGATGACATTTTCATGAAACCATTGGTAAAGTTTCTCAACTTAATGGTTCATAATCATTCATTTTGTGATTCAAATCTTTCAAGCTTAGACATTCAACACTACAGTTTGGTTCGTTCAAAACTCATGCCATTTTGGCTTGATATAAGTGCACATTATTCAACTGGGCACACAAGGAAAACATATTTTGACTATTATATAATGTTCCAAGTGCTTACCCCATCAAACCAATGGTATTGTCATCATCATGTTAATCAATATACAGTTTGAGGACATCTATTGGTCATACCATTAAAATAAATGTCTACGTGTGTTCTCTCAACTGGCACAAAACCAATAACTCTACCGGTATTCCCCTTTAACAACTAATCTAAAGACAGGGAAGTCGAGAAAGAGAAATGTTCGCGGCGGCCTTGGCCGCCGCGATAAATTTCTTGTATTGATAATTAGAGAGAGGAATGTTCCTGAGCATAGTGTCTGTGGTAAGACTCTCCCAGGCCATCCTTTCACTACAGAAAAGTAATAAACGGGAGGTCAAGATTACTGTCAAATTCCGTCCCTCCAATTTTCGCGTAACATTCTTCGCCACTTGCAGAGCGGCGCCGCTTTGCTCTGTTTCAATGCGCCGCTTTGCTCTGTTTCTGCGCCGATTTGCTCTGTTTCAATGCCGCTCTTCAAAACGACCTTCAAGGACACTGCCGGAACAAAGAAGCTCTGTTTTTGTAGAGCTCTGTTTCAAAACGACCTTCAAGGACACTGCCGGAACAAAGAAGCTCTGCTTTCAGAAGTAGGTTGAAGGACTCAAAGCGGAGAGCCAGCAATAGGTATCTGGCTTGCTTAAAGAACTCGGATGATGGCTATGGCGTCAAAAGATCGGGAAAGGGGCTTCCAGCGTTTCTTTAGTGCAGCTTTTGATACTTCTTTAAAAAATGCACAAGATTTTGCCCTATTCCGGCTAGAACAGGATTCTGAGACCTTGATTCTGAGACCTTCATTCGATTTGCACCAGAAAAGAGGCGCTGGAACAGATGATTTCAAGAATTCTAGTCTTCATTTTCGTAATCTTGACCTCCCTGTTTATTACGTCTCGTAATTGATGGCAGGGGGGCACTCCGCCCTCGTAGGGGCTCGGCGCCGCCGCCGCCCGGCCGGCGGCCCTGGCGGGCTCTTAAGCGGCGCCGCCCGGCCTCGGCGGCACTCAGCGGCTCGCCGTCGTCGCCCGCCTCGGTGGGGCGCCGCCTCGAGCCCCTACGGGGCGGAATGCCTCCCCTGCCATCAATTACGTAGTACTTGATCAGCCCATAATTTTCTGACCTTTCACGGTCAGAAAGTTTAGTTTGACCCCATCAAGGTTTTAACTAACGGTGGAGAGTGCGGGAGAGAGAATAGCTGAGGAAATATCCTTTGCATCAAGGGCTAAGAATGAGTGATAAGGGAAAAGTAATCAACGGTCCCTTCAAATTACGTCATTATTGCTCATAAATTATAAGGCGGAATTTGATAGCGTTATTTATGAAGCGGCGCCGCTGCCCTCTTTTTTCCTTCCCCTGTGTTTCAACGAGCAGAGCGGATCATGGAGCTTATCAAATCCCACTTCTACTATCTTAAGAATGGCCTCGTTTTGTGTTGTTTGTCACAGACCTCTCATTTCCGGTCTGTTTGTGCATTCTTTTAGCTTGCAATGGTGATTCTTTGCGATTAGTTAGGCTTCAATCTTGAACCACAAGGTTTCAAGTGGAAATGGGCATAAATTCTTTCCTAAAGCGTCATTTTGCTAATCAAGATAAGATTAAAAGAAAAAAGAGGGTTTGAAGTGGAGAGATGAGAGATCCGGATGAGAGATCCAAAGCCGAGCCATCACGAAAAGCAGGTAGATGAGAGATCCAATGAGAGCCATCGCCAAAAACAGGGTAGATGAGATCCGGCCAGATGAGAGATCCAAAATTACGATGAGAGATCCAAGAGAGAGCCATCGTAAAAAAGCGGGTAGATGAGAGATCCGTCAGAACCATCGCCAAAAACAGAGGTGAAGGGGAGCCACGTGTCAATCTGTTAGTGGTAATTTGAAGGAACCGTTGATTACGTCCGGTAATGCACGCCTGAAAAAGATTCCGGGTATAATTTTCTCGGCGGCACCGCCAGACTCGGCGGCGCCGCCTCGTCTTGCGGAGCCGCCTCGAAAATTATACGCCGGAATTTCCAGGCGTGCATTACCTAGTACTTAGTGATAATTAGCGACAAGGGGCTGATCAACATTGTTCAGATGGAATTGACGAATTACAGAATCTGGAGTTCTGTCTTGCATTGGTTGCTTAGATGTTGTACTTATAGGATGCTCAAAAAGAAATTATGACAATGGAAAGTAGAAGCTTAAATGGAACAGCTGCGGAACCAAGAAAAACGTGGCAAGGGATCCGAAGAAAACTTGTCTATAGATTCCTACTGGTTGTAGACATAAGTGGTAAGTATGTCCTCCAAGCTGTGGCTGTCAGACACATTTCGTCCTGGGGAAATTCTGTGATATAAATGTTGTGCATCCAGATTCAAGCATTACCTTCCCCTCTGGTAGATGTAAGAGAAACTTTAGCTGTCAAATACCAGACCGTGGAAAATGGCAGTGGTTTTGTCAACGGCGCAAAAGAAATTAAAAGGTATGGCATTCTTCGTAGTACCCTTTTTAATCCTTTGTTGATATGTTTTCTTTTATTCCCCCTTAGATTAATTGGCATCTGTTATCAGACATTACAAGGGATTGAACAATCTGTGTAAGAATGGGTATGTGCATGAGGCCCTTGCGGTCATGGAAACACAAGGTGTTCCTCTATCCAGAAACAATGCTTATTACCTTTTGCAAGAGTGCTCTAGGTGGAAAGACCTTGACTGTTGCAGGCGGGTGCAGTCCCTTATGGAGAAAAACGGACTTAATTCAATTTCTATTTTGGGTGACCACCTCATTCGTCTCTATTCTTCCTTCAAAAATTTGCCCGAAGCAAAGAAGGCTTTTAAAAGCGTTTTACACCCAACTGTATATACATGGAAAGCAATAATATCAGCTCATGCTGACCTTGGATATTGTGATGCTGCACTAGAATTGTACAGAGAGATGCAGCTGTCAGGTGTAAAGAGCAACAAATTTGTCTATCTTACTGTCTTGAAAGCTTGCAGGGTGAAATTGGATTTGGAGCAGGGAAAAAATTTCCATGATCAGATAATAAAAAGTGGGTTGGAGTCTGATCCACTCCTTAGAATTAGTCTGTTCTTTATGTATGCTCAATGTGGGACTTTGGAGGACACATGCAAGATGTTTTCAAAGTTGCAAGCCTCAGACTTTGTAGTGCATGACAATATGGCTTCTGAAAGGTCCAGTGACACGAAATGGAGTGACACAGTTGCTTGGAGTATGATGGTCGCATCTTATGTTCAGCATGGTAAGAGTGACCAAGCTTTTGATTGTTTTTGGAGTATGCAAAAGAAAGGAATAAAAGCAAATCAAGTGACATTTTTAAACATTTTGAGAGCATGCAACACTGTAGGATTTATAGGGAAGGGAAAGCTCATCCATGGGCAGATGCTTAAAAGTGGAGTCAACTTTGATATCATCCTTGGCAGTAATCTTGTTGATATGTATTGTAAATGCAGATGCTTGCTACAAGCATCTATAGTGTTTAACACATTGCCATATCCAGATGTGGTATTGTGGAATACCATCATTGGAGGTTATGCACAACATGGAGAAGGCTGTCTTGCACTGGAGTTCTTCACGAGAATGCACCAGGATGGTTTAAAACCAAATAAGGTTACATATTTATCTGTTCTAAAGGCCTGTGTTGCCAAAGGAGATATTGAACAAGGCCGGTTTCTTTACAAGAAGATCATGCAAGAAGGCATTCCAACCGATAATGTTGTAGGAAGCTGTCTTATTGACATGTTTTCAAAGTGTGGAAGTTTAAGGGAGGCATGTGGAGTGTTTGATGAATTGCTGCACCGAGATGTTGTGTCATGGGGTGCAATGATTGCAGGATATGCACAGCATGGAAAAGCTATCCTTTCACTTGAATGTTTCCAGAAAATGCAGCAGGAAAATGTAAAGCCAGATAATGTTACATTTTTTAGTGCCCTAAAAGCCTGTGGTAGTGTAGGGGCCATAGAGCAAGGTAAGCTTATTCACAAACAGATTTCTGAACGTGGATGTCACTTTGATGTCACCACCAGAAGTGCCATAATTGATATGTATGCTAATGGTGGTAGCCTTAAAGACGCACATGAAGTATTTGAAAAAATATTAGATCGGAATATCATTTCATGGAATGCAATGATTTCTGCATATGCTCAACATGGTGAAATTGTACTGGCTATGGGGTGTATTGAAGACATGGAAAAAATGGGTGTAAAACCAGATGAATTGACATTCATTAGCATTGTTAGCGCCTGCAGTCGAGTGGGCTTTGTGGCTGAAGGATGTTGGTACTTTAGATACATGAAGGAACTCCATGGTCTTGCCCCAGCTAAATTACATTATAACTGCATGGTTAATCTGTTAGGCCGTGCAGGATATCTGAAAGAAGCAGAAGAATTACTTCGAGCTGATACCAAACAGGATACTCTGGGTTGGTTGTCACTGCTCGGTTCATGTCGAATACACCATGACAAGTGGCTTGGAGTCCAATGTTTTAATGAAATTACCAATTTAGATTCTTTTTGTGCCGCTGCTTATGTGCTTATATCAAATATCTTTGCTGATGATGCTTGTATGGAGGTAATGAATTGGGAGGCTACATGTAAAAGAGCCACCAAAAAATATCCTCATGCGCGGCACAGGCCTAGGCAGGAATAACTTGTCAAAAAGGTCTTCAAATTCAAAACAATCTTGTGACCTATGTGAACTATCTACTAATGGCCTCTCGTGAATGATTTTATAATGCACTAGAAACAGTGAGCACTGTTTCTAGGAAAACAAAAAAGAATGAGGTGTCGAAGATTATAGAATTGCTGTCTCAGTTCTGTGATTTTCGGGCGTTCCCTTTGCCATCGGGAACCACCCAGCTCCAAAGCTCTTGAATACGCCTCTGGAGAAATGTAGCACAATGGGGATTCCACCGTCAAGGTTCAGCCCAATGGGAATAAAGAAGCAATCTGAAGATGATTTTGACAGCAGCTCTAATCGAATTATGAGTTTGATAAATTCGTTGAAGAAGCAATTTTTAGAAGCAATAGCTATGCTTCGAACTGAGATGAAAGATAGCATGGGCAAATTGATCTGTTAAAATGAAGAGCCGAAGATACAAAATCAACAATTACAAGATCAATTACAAGTTGCAGCTCCAGAGCAGCAGGCTGTGCAACAAATGGTACAAAGTATTGGAATCGCATATCTCTGGACTGGTCACGGAGGCTAAGAAAGAGCAAACGGATGTTATTCAAAGTACATCGTGACAGGGTTTTGGCTGAGCAACTGGACCAACAATCCTGTGCATGTAACTTGAAAATTTCGAGCTTGCAGGATGAGGATCAAGAGGATGTGATGCATACAGTGGACCATTTCTTTAAAGAGACCATGTCCGTTCATGAACCAGGATTTGTGCATTGCATTTCTTTAAAGAGACCATGTACCTCCATGAACCAGGATTTGTGCATTGCAGGAGATTGGGCAAACCTAGTAAGTTTTCAAGGCCTATTCTTGTAAAGTTTAAAAGAGATGCAGCAAAGCTTAGGGTCGTGGAACTTGCTTAGGGTCGTGCAAACACAGGGGTGCTCTTAAAGGCCAAAAAACATAGCTGGGCGACGATTTGACCCCAATTAGAGGTAAGGAAAAAAGAGCTGCCAAAGGTAAAGAGCGGGCGAGAGGATGCTTATTTAGACAGATTTGCCAAAGCGATGATTACTAAGAAACGAAGAGATGCTATTGCATAGGATTTTAAGACCCTTAAGGTGCTGGCATGGAATGTACGAGGGCTGATGCAAGGTAAGGTGATGGCTTCCAGATGTGTGTGGTCACAAGCAGATCTCATAATCTTCTTTGAAACATGCCCCAAAGCACAAGACTATTCCTAAGGTACGTAATACACGCCACCTTGGGATTACTGTTATTTTGCTCTCAAATTCTTTCTGATAATTTCATGTCAACCAGCATCTCAATTTTGCATAATATAATTTACAGGCAGATTATAAACACTGAAAGATTACAATATTACAGGATTGCACTGAAGCTTTTCAACATTACACTGAAACATTCCAAGATATTCCAAGATTACAAAAACAAAGTTAACTGCAAGGTTAACTCCAAAATTTGAAGGTTTATCCAAAACATTACAAAGAGTTTATTCAAGATCGATTCTTATCCAAAGCATTACTGATCAGTCCTGCTAAAGCCTTGAGATCAACGCCACCAAAGTTGAAAGTGCAATTAGAAAACGTTCCTCGATTGTTGATGACAGGACCAATAAACTTGCCAATTGCCTTTGCACTCTCGGGGTGCTCCTTGCTTAGAGTAGCATAGAAATCCTCATCAAATGGATCATCATCAATTTCAATACGGTTTGCGTTCACCATATGACTATCTAATGCAACTGGCATCATTGCACAGTTTTTCGATTCCAATACAGAAACATCAGAATCCTTATTCTCCTTCCCAGAATCTTTTGCATCTACAACAGCTGGAATCAACAAAGAACTTCGACCAGAAACAGTATTGCAATCAACCTGTGCAAGAACAGCATCTGAATCTGTTATAGCAGAAGCTTGTTTACGCACTTCAGCTGCAAAACAAAACAAATAAATAAACAAAAGAAATAAACAAATAAATAAACAATTATAACTAGTTACCTGCAAGGACATCTTTATACGATCGAGGTGAGCCATCTGGATTACATGGCTGTCCAATTATTTCCATACACGCATTGATTTTCGAATCGCCTGTTCTGTCATATCTGAAACAAAAAAAAGTGATCAATTGCAAAAGAACAGCAAAATAAAAATAAAAATAACTTACTTCAGGAACCCGTCTACGCTCTTATGTCCCGTAATTCGCATCCCAGCAACAGCAGGAACATCCGATGAAGCAAGACGTGTGACCAATGACACCCTACCAGACTTATTACAGATCTCTGTTTCAGGACTGACAACAGAAGCCATCGTACGAAGCCACTTCCCAAGCGAATTAATACCAACAGGAGTAACTGCGTACCATACCTGCAATCCAGAAAGCATAAGTAAATTAACTACAAAATTAATTGAAGAAATATGATCTTACCATAGTTCTGTAATTATGGATCGGCTGAAGAAAGAAGTGAGGCGTCTCATTATCCTTCTCTTTTGCAGGCAAATGACGGATATATTGCTTAAATGTAAGCACAAAATCTTTTTCATGTGTCCAAACTGGTTTTCTAAAGTGCTCATCATCATACTTGGTGATCGTAGGACTATAATTCTTGCTAATCCTTTCCCCATATCTTACTAACTCCCCAAGCTCATCCTTATCCAAGCACATGTCACAATCTTTTACCTGATATAGCTCCTTCGATGCCCTGATACCAAATCTAGTTAACATGTAATAAACAAGGCGTTTGATACAACCTGAAGGATGTGTTATTTGATGATCGATATCACACAGAATTTCCTTCTCAAGCTTGAACGTTATTACAGGAGCCTTTTTCTTCGCCTTATCGTAATTACCCTCCTTCCTTGACTTCTTCACCATACCAACAAAAGCCTCACGGCTCTGAGTAAACATTGCATCTGTCCTGATATTAAAAGGATGCTCACTAATGCCAGTCTCTCCAATTCTCTTCTCCTGCTCTCGTCTAACAATCCTGCCAACAGCTCTGAACAAAGAGCTAAGCCTACAATACAAAACCAGAAAACATAATAAATACTGGATTACAGTTAATGAAAACTTCAGAAAAAGATTAAACTTACGTGCCAGGTGGATAAAGCCTTCCATTTTTCTTCTTTGCCTATAAAATGAAAAGCAAGAAATCAGTAAAATTCCAAAAACAGAAAAAAAATTACAAAAAAAATTAAAAGGATAAAATTACCTGAATCAAGAACTTTGTAAGCATCTCGTTCAGAGTCTTCAAAGGCAGTTTCTCAATAGGAATATTAACCTGTTGTTTGAAATCCTTTCTCCACTGATCAAATCTGCGCCTAGCCCATGCATTAACTGACTTAGATCGATCTATTCCACCATTTAATGCCTCAGAAAGAACATCTTCATCAAGAGGCAGCCAATCATCCTTGGTGTCATATTCTTCACAATCACTACTGTTGTCATCAGATAACTGCGCTAATATTTCCTCAGTTTCTTCAATGTAAAGCAGGATCATCACTGTCGAAAATCTAGGGAACAGAGTGTAAATGATGGTCGTGAAGGGGCACGGAATTTCGACATTCTACTCAACAACAGAAAGACTATCAAAGAAACATTCATCTTCACTTCAAGAATGCTTATCAAAATCTCACACATGCTCTGATTATAGCCCAAACTCTGCAAAGATCGCCTAAAGTGACCCAGAAACTAAAGATCGGCTAAAGATAGGCCCAAACTCTGCAAAGATCGGCTAAAGGTCACAGAAACTAAAGATCGGCTAAAGATCAGCTAAAGGCCAGCAAATACTCGCTTTACAAGTCGCAAGTTGCTTTAGGAGTCGCCACAGCCAACTTATCTACAGAAAACAGCAAGATAATCGCCAGCGCCAACAAATTCGTGCACTAGAAGTCGCCAAGATCACAACTAGGAGTCGCCACGACCAACTTATCTACGAAGCAAAGAAGATAATCGCCAAATACCAACAAATCCGTGCACTAGAAGTCGCCAAGATCACAACTAGAAGTCGCCAAAATGCTTTACAAGTCGCCAAGATCCCAATCACAAGTCGCTATACCCAAATCATCAAACCCGTGCAGAAAACAGTAAGATAATCGCCAGCGCCATGGAAATATTAACTAAAAACATGCACACAGACCTCTAGAATCCATTTCAGACGAAGCGCCAGCATTAGGAGAGCAAGCGCCATCACGGGAGCTCCGGCAACATCTCTGCATGCGCCATAGCCAGGAGCTCCGCCATCGAAAATGAAAAAAAAAACTTTATAAACCTTGCTGATGTGGCACCGACGTGGAGGACACGTCATGAACGTAATCCCAGGTGGCGTGTATTACGCACGGGAAAATGCCTCACTCGGATTTTCCGGGGGATAATCCGCTCGGCGGCGCCGCCGCCGCTCGTGCGCCGCCACCGCCGGCGGCGCCGCCTCGCGGATTATCCCCCGGAAAATCCTCGTGAGGCATTTTCCCTTATACAGAAAAGAGCCAAAGGGCAAAGGATAGGCGTCCATGTCAGTAACTAAGGTCACGCCAACCAAGAAGAAGCGACCATGCAACTCCACAGTGTAAGGAATTCACGACTTTCAGTGCCACTCATTATGGTAATAATGATTCCATGAGTCATGGCAGGGATCACGAGATTAGTGATCCAAGATCCACAAACGATTGATTTTTGCGTTTTTAAGTAGAGGTCATTGTACTATATATACCAGAAGACTAGACTTAGATCTTTAGACAAGTTCAGGCATTTTTGTTATCTCATGTCCTTACGGAGCCTTTTTCATGTATTCTCATTGATCCTTCAAAAGATACTTATTGTTTCATCGGTTGTTGTCTTGTTTTCTTCTCTTCATTTTATATTTCAAAGCCCGCGTGACAATCATTCTCCATTGAGGAGTAGTTTGCAGGACACAAGGGTTCTCATAGAGGACTGTTCCCAAACTCTCCCGAATCTGGACCCTAAACACTGTCGCCGATTGCCATGTCCTAATCTTCCTTTTTTTCTCCAATGTCTTTTCAGACTTGTACTCAAGATGAGCTCCTCAGTTAAACTTCTACTTGTCTCGCCCGTCAGCAACGACGAGATGCGGTCTGTGACTCCTATGATATTGAAGGTGCCCTTCCACTCTCCCGTGCTCATTCAGCTCCACCCATCCCGTGGACCTCTTCACATCCAGGGCTACCAAACCATTGTTATCATTGCTCTCAACCTCATTCACCTCATTAGACTCATGTGCATCACACTCCACTATACTTTCAAACTCGGGAAATCACTTATGTTCATATTCCACCAATGCCCACTCTTGCACCTTCTCAACCGACTTCACCACAACATGGGATGGCCTATTCTCAAGTCTTCTTTGGTCCCACGTATGTCAACGCGTTCACATCCGCACCAACTTTGCAATCTCCTATGAATATTTACAACATTGGAGATCTTACCCTTGATCAAGATGGCTGTCCAGCCAATCCAGACAGTAAGATCGCCACGACAATGGTGCCTCTAGGATTTTCCACGATACCTTCTATTGCTGTCATGGGAGGCCCTTCCACCTCTCATGCTCCATGGCCATCTCAGGTCTTTATGCCACCTTCTGCGTATGTTTCACCACCAGCAGTTCCATCTGTTTTTTCGTCTGGCTTAAATCTGAAGCTCCAGTATCCAATCTTTGGCAATATTAAGGGCAAACCAATTGTGGATCAAAGTGCACAAGCTTATATGGAGGAGTTTGAAGCCGTCACAGTTCTTAACGGCCATTCTCAGCCGCAAATCAAGTTTCACATTTTTTCCACCACGCTGCGTGGTGCACCCCACCAATGGCTCGTGGCCAACAAAAGCCACTGGAAGCAAAATTGGGAGGACATGAAAGCGGCTTTTCTTGCTCACTATGGCTCTCTCGATGATGATTAATAATTGCTGAAACAACTGAATGAACTGCAACAACAGGCCACGAAATCCGCCACAGATTTTGCAGGTCGTCTGATCATTTTCTTGAGCAAACTCAAAGAATACCCCACGCAAAGTCAAATCCTTATCTGGTTTCTCCAAGACCTTCTTCCAACGATTCGTCTCATGATGGAATACTTGCGCCCGAAATCTCTGACTCAAGCCATTGAGCTCATCAATCACTCAGTCAATGTTTCTTCCAGAGGAGTTCCCCTCACGGACTTACCTTTCATGCCCTCCACAACAGTGCCACACAACTCGGTAACTCTCTCCACGGCAGTACCACACAACTTGGTAACTCTCCAACCTAGCCAGCACAATCAAATCTGGTGTCAGCTATGCAAATATCAGGGCAATCTTGCGAACGAATGTAATTCCACAAATGGACCTCCTCACTGCAAACGGTGCAACATGTGCAATCATACCACGGAGGAATGTACGCGTGCCAATCCCACACCCTTCAGCCATAAAATAGTTTTTCAGGTACAAGCTACACCACAACAATAGCCACAACGTTGCCCGTCTTCTCGTCAACCATTTGACCATGCTAAGGCTCAATGCTATCATTGTCATGAATGGAGCCACATCACTACCATGTGCTTGCCAACTTTCACAAGTTTAAGTCGAACTATCGGGTACGAATCAAATGGCTTCAGCCCGCCTCACCGCCTACCAACTATGGTTGCCAATGATAAACAAGGCCCTCGTCTTGTGCTCAAGAAAACTCCATGTGTGCCTCAACCCCAACAACATAAAGGCTCGGCTCCCTCGCAAGCCACCTTGGATCAACAAGCCCAAGAAGAAATATACCAAGCATTGAACGCTTCGATTCAACGCTCTAACTGGGTGGGCTTGGTTTCCTGCCATACTCAAGATATTTAATTCTATCTTCTCACACCTCAGGACACTAGGACTGTTTATGCAATAGATACTATCCCGACAGATGTTTCCACCATATCTATTCATATTGTGCCTTATCTCGACCTTGTACCAAATGTCATGCCTAAACTCCGGCAAAGTATTCTATGCCTTATGCAAGCAGCAGAAGGCCGCATCCTAGCGAATGTCCACGCCACCACTCGTTTTCAACCCAAGGGATCTGAACCTTCTCCATCCATGCCTCCTCCACGCAAGCATACATATCCCAATATTGCTGCAGAAGTTGAACTTTTGAAAGAGGTCGCTGCTTCCTTACCCCAAGGATAGCCCTCCGTGGACACTCCCAGTACCTCCAATAGCATCCCCTTGGAACTATTTAGATGCACTTGGGCATGGCAGAGCATTCAAAGGGTTTGTTGACTTGGGCTTACTAAAATGGAAGAATATGGGGTGCCTACTGGCATCAAATAAATATTTTATTATTTTGTCCAAGTGAGATATGGCTATTGGAACATAATATTAAACCTACATGTGGTGCTTTTGAACAAATCTTTCGACTTCTGCAACCTCTACAAGCAGATCGACAAGGTGTTTTTTATGAACAACCTGCATCAAAACCATCTCCGCTTCTGTAAAACTTAAAGTAGAAGCTGAAGATAGCCATTAACAAAGAACTTAAAAATCTTGACACAAATCTATTAGTGGCCCCAAGCTTGAAAGAAGGTAATCCATTATGTCCAACCTTGACAATGCCTACAACCATGCAATGAATGTGAGCTGCAGAAAATAAAAATAAAAATCAAGTCCTATTCAGAAAGAAGCTTACCTGTTTTTTATGCCTTCTTAGATGCCAAGCTCACATCGTTTAATCTTGTTATTACAGTAAATCCCCTTTCGGCAGTTTCCCAGTGACCAACTTCTGAAAGAGAGTGATCCATAACCTCAAAGTTTGGTGAACTGCAAGCATTTATAAATTGACGGAACCTTTGCGTACTGAAATCCAAAGAAAAAAAAAATAGAAATGCACAAATCTATATTAGGGCTACATCTGGGCCAGCCGATTGAAACTTTTACAAAACGGGGAAACCTCTGCTTACTGGAATGCACGGAATAAATCAGAAATACATGAACCCTGGGACGAAATACATGAAATCTTCATCTGCTTCAACTTTTCTGCTTTGTCGGAATAAAAAAATGGTAAGGGTATCCAGATACTTCTTGCATCGGACCTTGCAGCATCCAAAATCCGTCATCACAAAAGGGTCCTAGCATGATGGACCCAGTTTCCTCTATGCGATATCCTGGAGGCTCTAGCGTGAAGGATTTTTTCCCCTTGCCCTAAAACAGAAGGGATCAGTGCTCGTCCTGCGACGTTCTAGAACATGCACAAATAATTATTTTTCTCAGCCATCCGTATAGATTAGGATCCAATGGCGTAAAAGAAGGCCAAGTCATGTTTTAGGAGATGTGGATAGGCTAGGCTTCAAGATAATGTGACACCCAAGGTTGGGCTGTTGCGGGAAAAAAAAAAAAAAAAAAAAAAAAAAAAAACGGAAGGCACACAGAGATTGAATTGAAATATTAAATAAGACTAGTAACGGGTGCCCGGCGTTGCCGGGCATAAGTGCATTTTTAAGTAGGTAGTTATAAAATTGTATATATATGCACAATACTTAGTTATATTCAAAAGGAAGCCAAGGCAAAATAAGTTACAGAAGATTTGGAGCAGCTCGAAGATCATTGCAATACATGGCTTTTTCAACCTAATGATGATAATATGAACCTATACTAATATTTGTGAGACAATATTTGCACAATTTCTATAGTCCAAGTTTGATCACTACGTCAAGTAATATACAACATGTGAGTTTTTTGAATTCTAGAAATACATTCTTTTTGTACACGCCACACATAGACATGGAAATCTAGCAAGCAATGTCTTCTCTTTTTTCAATACACTCTATGCAACGAAGAAGATGTGGAGTGCATGAACAAAATCATACAAATAAAACCTAAGGCTTGCGAGAGATCAAATGCTACAAACAACATTCTGTATTGGGTGCTCAACGATATATATTGGAAGACATAATATCGTTTTATTTTGTTGAATTGAATTGAATTTAAAGTTTAAAAGAAGCAAGGGCATTTATTTTTTAAGCAACTTGGACCTTAAGGAAATAAAGGGCATTTTGTTTAAATAGGGCTAAAGGGTACGTTATTAAAATAGGAAACTTATCTTCGGTTAAAAGGCATCGAAACTATAAATAAAGGTGAACTATTTCCTTATGCCAATGAACCTTTATACCTTTTGCAATACCTTATATAAGAGTAACAGCGGCAACGTGAAAGGGGCTGGGCACCTGGCCGGCAGCATATAGAGACAAACGCGACAGCAATTCTCTGCTACAGTAATCTTTGGACACGCTACAGTAACTCCAAGACCAACTCCAACATCATGAGACTAATTCCGGCCCTGTTGATCCGGCCTCAGCTAATTCTTTTTGCAGGGGAATCCAAGCCCGTTACTGTGAAATTCTTGGCAGATCGTGGTGATCTGGGAAAACCCAAATTCATACCCTTTCCACTAATTTGAACAGGAAATCAGGTAGTCTTTTTAACACTAGAGTTGTCCCTTGATGGACCATAAATGGTTCATTTGTACAGTTCGCTTTAAAATTCATATAAAATCAATGACATAAAATTTAGTTAAACCCTTTCTACATATTAATATATGGCAGTTATGTTGCACAGGAAAAATAGTTAAAAATGCATATACCCCCAAAATTGAAAGTTATGTGTAGGTGAATCAAGGGGGGTCAAGTCCAATTTGCTTCATGTTTACATAATGTAAAACTGTCTCAATAAAAGGATTTTTTTGATTTTTTTCATTATAATGGTATTTTTCTATACAAGATAAGAATAGAATAGAATAGAATAGTTTTAAGGATTAATACACAAAAAACCTTGTTCCAATCCGAAGTCTAGAAAGGAAGATATAGTCAGTCAAACATGACAGGGTCAAAACAGTTTTCTGTCTTCTGTGGACCAATAATGGTTCCCAGAAGGCTGTTTCAATTAAAATTCTATAACTTTTGCATGAAAATGATTTTTTACTTCAAATTTGGTATATAAGTAGTTGACGAATTGGTCCATGCATAAAAAATATTTGTTGGGCTGTAATTTGAAGCTTCAGCTTTAACTTATAATAACACTTTTAAGTAACTTTTAATTGATGTCTATTTTGTTATATTTGAAAGAAATTTATTGAAATAGTATGTCATTGAAAAAATAATATATGAATGCTTGTATGGATATGAAACCAATGAAAAAACAAGTAAAGAAAAAGAGCAAAAGGCACGATCATAATAAATCAATAAAGGTTTATGTACATAAGACCATTACTGGTCCACAGGTTCATTTTAAATCAATAACTTCTTTACCTTATTGGATCTCAAGCCGAATTTTAGGATATTAGTATTTCATGAGATCCTCTATCAATAAAAAATATCTATTGCTAGGTTTGGGCTAAAACTTTTAGTATTAGTTCCAAGTTATCATCAAATATTTTCCATATTTGATCTCTAGATTTGTGCCTTGAAAATGAACTTCAAACACCATATTTCAAAGCTTCCCAAAGTTAAGATAGCAATGCAAGATGAACCAAGGAAAAAGATGAAAAGATATGCCTAAAGAAGATCAAGATAGACTGCTATGCCGATGCCAATTATTGGTCCACATGACCTCTCATTTAAAAGTTAAGAACATCATCATCTTAATCAATTCTTTAGAATATAGTTTATATCACATTATATATGATAACATTAGTTGATTAGGGAGGATTGTCTATCTAAAAGGTGATATCGGAGTACAAAAATTAAGTAGTTAAGGGCTACTTTGAATGTATGAGAAAGTCCACTTACACCTTTCAAAGATTATCTTATAGACGATGAGAAATCATAATATCATTGTAGGGAACAAAATGAATAGAGCCAATGCAAATAAATAGAGCAATTTTCTCAATCCAGTTGGTTTAATCCTGGACCTATACATAGTCCATGCTTATTTATATTCAAATCTTGTATATAATATATTATCCTAACATGAAATTTGAGATATATGCCTATCATAAAAGTTGATCTACATGTACTATGGTCCTACTTAGACTACAACATTTTGGAGCAGCCACACATTGTCTAACTTTATAATAATGGAAAGTAAGTAGGTTTCTTCATTTTTTTTCCTAATAAGACCACAACAAGGATCTCAATATCCCTTTTTATCATACATTGCGCCATTTAAAAGGCTTATGGAAGAATTATAGTGCAATAAGTTAATTTTTGAGATGAACTAGAAAAACAGGCACGGAAAGTCTTTTGATCTATTTATTTATAGTCATGGCTAAACTTCGTGATATTGCCCTCTATTTATCAATAACTATCACTACCTACATTATTGTTGAGTTTTAGACCTATAAAGGTATAATCAATGCACTTTGGAACCTTTCTTTGTGTTCATCCTGTTATATTAGAGCTCGTTTAGATCTAGATAATGCATGGTTATACCCTAGTTACACTATATTTATGTTGATAAAGTAAATTCCTACATAGAGTTGATTAGAATGTATCATTTACTATCCTTATGAGACTTATGGATGTGATTTATTGAAGCACTTTAACCCATATTTTTATTTTGAATTCTATACAATAATTTCTTTAGTTAATAACGATACTAATAAAACATATAAACATAAAAAAAATTCTTTGGACTATAGGTTGCCTAGTTAAGGACTCATTGTCACAAAAATTAAGTCAAAATTTGTAATAATAAGAGAGAGAGAATTCTTGAACCTCATGCAGCATTTTTAAGCAAAATAGGGTTTGGCGACTTCAATTAAAATCAAATGATAGTGGCAAAACATGGAAACATGCAAATTGATATGTTTTAACATAATACATCAATTAATTTCATATTTAGCAAGGTTTAGACACTTTTATGCTAGAAAATTGAAGAATGCAGTTCTAATATGTAGCATTATAATAGGGGGTTTCTTTTGTATTTTTGTACGTTTTTTCCGAAGGTTTTTATATGATTTCATGGATGTATTTGATGAGGCATACTGATTAGTATATCTAGAGTGCGCATACGCTTAAACTAATTTTGATGCCTAATTCCAATGGTTTAGACCCATATGTCATATATTTCTTAATATATTATATATTTTCTTGTAGTATCATATTCTGCTCGACATGCAAGCCTCGAGACAACCCATTTTAGGGTTATGTGTTGGGAAATTATTGGATTCTTTCAAAGATCCCAAACGGTGTCTCGGAAGAACCGCACCAAAGACAAAAGTTGGGAACACCCTATTTTTCCTTTAGGGCGGGCATGCAGCCTTCTTGCAATAATGTTTTTAGGGTTATTTGCTTCTTATGAATGTAATACAACCAAGCCCCGATTTTCAAATTCTTGTAAGCGGGTTTACACAAACAATAATGAGGATTTGACTGCTTTTGGAAGATGGAAGAGAAAAAGTGCGACCTTGGTTAACCCATTCAAACGATGGTCCTTAGATCCTTGTATTACAAGACCAAATCTGCCGTTTGTTCTTTGTGCTTTTGAGAGGGTGCGAGAATGGAGCCGCTTGGAGTTCCAACAACAAAAGGTAATTAATGCATGGCCTTGATTTCCCTCTTGGAATGTTTCTTGAGCTTTTTTTATCCCGAAATTGGTGCATCCTCTTCCAATCGGGCATGTTATAGGCTGAAAGGCCAACACCCTTAAATCCATGGGATCCTCCAAATGGCCTGTTCAAATCTTTAGGTATCGAATCCAGCATTGTTCTCTGTTGTTGCTCCCTTAGTTCCCTCCCGTCCTTTGCAAATGCAGACTATGTCATGGCTGCCCGTCGTAATGACCCATCCGGATTGTTAACTATCTTCGAGAGGTTACATGTCAATGGAATACCCGGTTTTGGCGACTAAGGAACAAAGACATCTTATTGTGTGAATCCAAAGTGCCCAGTGTGAATTTATTGTGTGAATGACATTCTTTGACCTGCATAGGTGAATCAACATAGGCTTCATTGGACTTGGCGCAATGGTGCCTAATCCACCTTTGTTATTGCAAACATTTGTCTTCAATTCTTGGGAGCTTATCTTCAATTCTTGGGAGCGCATGAAAAAGTTTGTTTGTTTAAGTAATCGGGACTTGACTTCGGCTCTTACGCTATCATCATCGTCTTTTTAGCACGCATCGCCTATGCTTCTCCGATCAAATGCACACCATGATTCTCCTAATCAAATGCACAACGCCGGGGATTCAAGCTCTTCAAGTGGCAAATCATCTTACGCAAATGGCGTCGGCAACAAACCAGTTAGGAAGCGGAAGCTTTTGCGGGTTTGTGCAACACAAGAGCAAGCTCAAACATATTTGAGGAAATTTAGGTGGTCAAAGTACGATGGCATGCAAAGCAAGCTGTTTTCATATGGCAAGCTATTGCACACAATTACTTTGCAAGTGCTTTGGTAAAACCTTAAGTTCTCGATTCTTCATTTGCCACCATTACGGATGGTGGTATGAAATTGTAGAACATTGTGCACCTATGGTGGACCTATGGTGGAGACCTAGATCGATGCTATTGTCATCTTTGAAGGTAAGATTTGTGTGTTTCACCATTTTTGAGATCTCTTAATATTGTTATTCATTTCTTTTATTTCATTGTTCACACATTGTTTGGCGTGAATTCAACCAATATTTTAATTGGGCTTTTAATTTTTAACTCTATTAGAATGTGAAAGCTACTGTTGTGTTGACAATCAGATAAAACATTGACACATTTATTACTTTGAAACAAGCTACAAAAGTTTCTCATGAGCAAACAAGTTGGAGAGGTTATTGTACAGGCAATTGGTTTATTATTAGACACAATGAAATGGTGTATTCTCAAATTTAATATAATTGTTCAAGTGCATAATTTACAAATATGTTTAGTTTGGAGACTCCACTATTATAATAAATTAACATTATTAACATAAACACATAACACATATTGCTACATGTTTTAAATGTCTTTTATATTCTCACGTCTGCTTTTTTTTTATGGCCCGAAGGGCCAAAAATTTTTTTTAGTATAATAACCAACACATAACTACCATTGACATTAATAAATATAACCATTGGATCCAACACATTTAAATTAAAATCCCCCTTAAACCCCCTTTGGTTTGGGTGCATATTCACACGGGGGGTGACGTAGGGCAGCGAGAGCCCTCATAATTGTATTTTGGACGTACGAAATCAACACCATATAGTATTCCGGTTGAAATCTTATAGTATTCTCACAAGTCGTTAAGAATCAAGTGAAGACTCAAATAGTGGTGGTATATTTTAAAATTAAAATTTATCTTGTGAGATATATCGGTTTAAGTGGCAGGGGGTATGGTGGACCATTTCTGGTCCCCGGGACAACTCTAGTGTTAACTAAGAATAGATCTAAGAATAGAAAGCAACAGTGTGCCTTCAACCTAAAAAACAGAATCAAAATCATTTTTGAAAAGCTTGCATCGAAAACTACGGAATCGAAATAATTTCTGAGAAGTCTTCTGTATGAATAACTTAGCAGAAAGAGAAACCACAATAGACATACCTTCTTCGCCCTTGAATCCAACCCGGTATTTAAAGAAAGCTATTTATGCATGTCACAACCCATTCCGAAGCTACCAACTATTGCATAGATGTCTTCGTAGCAGACCAAGAAACGTGTCGGTCTTTGGATTCAACCTTATCCGTTACCTGATTGACTTGTCGATTATTCCGTGGTCGTGACGAAGAAGCAGGCCCCTAGCTTTTGCGCGACCAAAGATTCCTCCCGCCAATAATTACATATGTTAGATACATAGTCCAATAAGAGAAATGACAAGGAAAGGATCTACGGTAACCTAGATAGAGTCTACCTAGCTAACCCTAACATTCAAATCCTAGATGATCACTATGCAATGGCAGACATCTCTTCCTCTTTATGAGAACACTTTCCCATCATCTTTGAGGGCAACTCCAATCAGCAGGCCAGCACAAAAAGTAGTAACCTCCCTTTCAAATTAAATACTTCCTATTTACTTAGTAAGGGTTTTAAATAAGCCTTTCAAACCTTTTACAACACCCTCCCGAGGATCACCCATGCTCAATCCATGAAATCCTTTTATGAGAAAATTAAGAAGGCTATGAACTGGATCAAGGTATGGGGCAGAGAGCAGCAAAAGGCAAAAAAAAAAAGATTGAGGCCGAAAAGCTTATGCAGGAAATGAGAGATGTTCGCATTAAACTACAGCAGAGCCCCCTAGACGGTAGCCTCCATAGGCAAGAATGTAACATTGAGCAGAGAATTAGAATTGTGGAAGAAAGAAATTGTAAGGGGATGGCCCTTAGAGCCAAAGTTAAAACTTATAATCAAGTGGACAGGGCCTCCTCTGCATATTTCTTTAGGGTTTCTAAATCTAGAATTCTGAATAGTAATATTGCTCAAATAAAGATGGAAGATGGTAGTAAGATTGAAGGGGATCACAACATTCAGAAGGACTTTCTTAATTTTTATTCTAATCTCTTTAAACCCTCTGAAGATTCTCCATGCTGTCCAAGAGGAAATTCTTAACTCTCTCAAGAATGAACCCCTTCGGAAGACCTTATGTATACTCCTCAGGAGCCCGAGATCTTGGATTGCATCAAAAGTATGGCCAAGGGAAAAAGTCCTGGCTTAGATGGGCTACCCCCCGAGTTTTATATTGAATTCTGGGAATGCATGAAAGGTGACTTTATTCAATTTGTGGAGGGAGCTTGGAAGGCCCAATTTCTGCACCCGGCAATCTCTGCTGGCCTTATTACACTAATACCTAAAGTCAGCAAAGCAGAGATGATTAATGATTACAGACCCATCTCACTTACCAATACTACCTATAAAGTGATCACTAAAATCATTGCTAATCGGATCAAGCCACACCTCCAAAGGACAATTAATCCCTGTCAGTCTGCCTTTCTTCCCAAAAGATTCATATTGGATAACTACATTGCAGCTCATGAAGGTCTACATTAGGCAAAGGTAAGCAACCAAGATGTTTTTCTGTTAAAACTAGATTTTAAAAGGGCTTTTGATAGTATACGATGGGATTTTTTGGAGAAAGTGCTAGTCAAGTTAGGGCTGCAAGTGAATATGGCTAGAAAGATCATCGCCCTTAACGCTCATGCTACATCTGCTATTAAGATTAATAAAGCTATAACAGACTTCTTCCCTATTAAAGCCGGTGTTAGGCAAGGGTGCCCCCTGTCACCCTACCTCTTCATTATGGTGGCGGAGATATTAGCTAGAAGAGTCCTTCATACAAGTCGCTAACCAACTAGAAGGCTTGGTTATGCCCGGATCTAATAGGAACCTTACTATCATGCAAGATGCGAGGCGATACATTTGTTTTCCTTAAAGTCAAAAACACGCTACTTGGAAGCCTTCCTAGGGGAGTTGCATAAATTCGCCTAGCTTCCGGTGTTAAACTTAATCTTGACAAATGTCATATTATGTGGGATCTTGCAGAAGCCCCGGAGTGGATCCGAAAGGTATTAAATGTTTAAAAGGAATGAACCAACTAAATTGCTTGGCTCCCCTCAATGCTTCCCTTCACCTAAAAGGTCTTTGGAAACCCATACTTGATAGGATAAAGAAAAAAAACCAATGTCTATGGTCGAAACTTGACGTTTGCAGCCCGGGACTCATATTGCAAACATGGTGCTCTCAAGTACTCATGTGTATTTCTCCTCAGCTTTTTTAGCAGATAAGGGAACATATAAGGAGATAGAAAAGTGCATTCGGGCATTCATTTGGCAAGGGATACATATGGTCTCTTGGGATGAGATAGCTAGGAAAAAGAAATACGGAGGTCTTAGTTGCAAAGACACACTGCTGAGGACAAGCTTGTTGTCAAATACGCCCAAGTATGGATAATCGTGGAGTCTCCCCTTTAGATTTCATTCATTATTGGCTTCAAAAAGCTAAACCCCTAGGTAGTAAAACTCTTATGGCTGACCTGCCCAGCTCAGCTTTCTTTGACTTTAAACCTGCAGCTTGGACGTCCGCCCTTGTTAGGAATATCTTCCAAGCTTGGAAGAATGTCTCTGGGGCTTTTTCCCTCCCCCAACCACATAGCGAATCGGCCAATACTCCTATATGGTACAGTAACCTCAGCAGTGAAGGTACCTGCCTAGCTGATAGACACCCTAGACTATACAAGAAGTGGTTGAATGCTGGCCTTAGTACTTTTGGGGACATTTGGGACACAAATGAAGGTAAATGGTACACCTGGGCACAAGTGCAAGCTAAGCTGGGTAGCAACTCCCAATGGGACAAGAAAATATATAATACTATTATCGGCCATGTAGCTAACACTCAATTAGTGTTTGTCACCAATAACCCCACTAAGAGAGACATCTGGCAAATAAGAAAGACTGTTAGAGGGAAGCCAAGCCAAAACTCCTATTCTGTGGCCCATGGTTACGAATACTTAGCTAATCATTCTGACAGTTCAGTCAAAAGCAGGTGGAAGCTTACCAAGGTTTCTTTTAAAAGACTCTCCACCAATATCTGGAAATCCTATGCGGCTCCCAAGATTAACTTCTTTGTGTGGCTCATCACGAGAAATGGCCGCCCCTCCAACGCTAACCTGCATCTGAGAAAGTTGGCCAAACCCCCTTTGATGTAGAAATGCCCATTCTGTGGACATAGTGAGACAGTTGAACACATTTTCCTCTGCCACCACATTCTTCCTTTTTGGCAATGGATATTCCCCATTACTAGAAAACGCATTGGCAATTTACAAGACCTAATTGATTCCTTCTGCATCTCCCATGTTTTAAAAAAACACTATCTTCCAGTTGCCTTTATGGACGATTTGGAAACACCGAAACAGATGTATCTTTCAAGGGAAGCCTTTAAGTATGAACTGGCTCAAGGCGACGATGCAAGTGGAAATTCTTGCTGCAATGGCGCATAGGAATGCAAGAGGAGATAATTACGATAAAGAGTGGGATCAGTTGGGCACCTTTGAAGGGTCTTTCCACTTCTTTAAATTGAAAATGCATGATTGTTTGGATTTGAATGATGATGCCTTTATTGATTTCAGTGTTGCTAACTGACATGCAGCATTTGCTAACGAGCCTAGTGTTTGTGCATTATGCAAGCAGTGCTGCTAGAAGAACTTATGCAGGGGGAACTACTGTTGAGGTCAAGAGGCAAAAAGTTAAGGGAGATGTATCGAATTCCTCGGATTGATGTGACAGATATGAACAAATTAGACCAAGCTATGCTAGATGGTTATCAGGCAAAGATGTTGGATTGGCTGCTGAGTGCACTTCCTTTTGCTATGATGATGGAGCAGTTTGATTACTTTAGACAAGCATATTTCTTCCATCATGGAAGACACATGGCGACATGAAGCTACCTACTCCTCTTCTCTACGACTTCGACCTCTCTCATTGCGCTGCAGGTAAACTGGAACCTGATTCGATGGATGCAGGCTCCAGGTTGCAGATCCAAGCGGACATCTTTTTGTCCTCACCTTTTCCCAGAAAGAAAGAAGGAAGTATCAGTGAGAACTACTACTGGCTGTCAGTTAATTAATATTTTTGTCAACAAAGTTTGTTAAACCATAGAGTCTCCATGACCTATGCAACATTTACTTTTGAGCTGGGTGTTCTAAACACCAACACTGTAATTTTGAAACTCGTATGAATATGAATCTCTGTCTTTACTTGTACACCCAGCTGCCCATGAAGAAGCGCAGACTTATAGCTTCCATTCGCACGGGTGCACATCGCCTCCGCATTGAAACAGGACGTTGGGCTCGGGAAGCACGGGAGCAAAGGGTTTGCCAGTGTTGCCACCAGGGTGCTATTGAGGATGAATGTCATGTCCTCCAGATCTGCCCAGCATTTGCTCATATCCGAGAGCGATATGCTCGATTACTAGTGCCTGGCCAGCCGTTGCATCAGTTATTGACCACGGCGTCAGTGGGTTTGTTGGGGTCATACCTCCAGGAGGTTATGGATGCACGGACTCAGTTGTGTCCTACGGGACAGCATTGAAACTGTCCTATACAACTGTACAGCATTCCAGCATACATATTACTGCTAAGGTTTTTCCCTCGAAAACCCTTCGGGGCGGGGGTTTTTTAATCCTGTAAGTAATAGGCTTGCTGCTCTCTTTTTGGTTTGGGTTCCATAGGCCAATTGGTCTCCGTGGACGCTAAAAATCTATTATTATTCTTATTCCCAAAAAAAAAAAAAACTAAATTTTCCATAGCATATGATTTCCTTACAATTGGACCAAAGTCAACATACAAGTCAGAGCACTGCCATAACCAAGCATATCCATATCTATACCCGCATATCCAAACAAGCACGCAAAACCACTATACCATAGCTCCGAACCACAATGCAAGAGAGACTGAATGCTGCCAAGCAAGAAGAAACTACCAGTAACAGAATTTTCTATGACAGGACTAGCGAAATGAACCACCTCCACCTCCACCGCCATAGGGGACGCATCAAATAATAACTAGGCAAGCTCATAAAGAATCACAAGGCATAAGAGCCCTTTCACAAATTCGCAAGCGAGTACCGCTTTGTAAGCAAAAATTTAAACTGTGCAACAAGAAATAAGGAGTGTTAGAAATCTTGAACAAATGACTAAGCCTCCATGACAGATCTATGGCTTCACTACACAAGATCTATGCGCCTTTATCTCCACAAGAATAGGCCTTCAATCTTCATCCACCACCACCTGTACATCCCATCCCTATCCTTAGCTCTGGGCCACCAAAAAAAAAATGGCACCTGCAAGGTTCATAAAAACAAGAAGACAAGAAGGAATCGCCTGCCAGCAACAAAGACTTATGTAAGATTCACATGAGCTTCTAGAATAGCAGCAGCGATGGAGGTGGGCGTGACCAGCGGTGCAGCAGAACTGATTTCTCTTCTAACTGCTGCAGTTTCGCTGGCGGCAAAAAAATTTGCAGCACTGCTATGAAATCTGCAGCGCTACTTAGAGACGCTTCACATGTAATAAAAAACATATTCACATGTTAATTGTTTTTTGCCGAGCGGCTCAACATCCAAACCGTTGGACGTCAAACTGCTCCAGCAGTTTGTGATCTACCAGCTGCTACGTCAACGAGACGTCTTGACCTCCATTACCAGTCATTTTTTATCTTCACCTGCAGCAATAGGTAAAATCTCGAAGCAATCCATAAGACTCCGGTGGCGCCAAAACAGTGCTGTAGCAATAGAGAACGGAATTGGAATTGGCGATGTGAGTGATGGGCATTTGCTTCCTTGTGCATTTACTTCGTTGTGCTGATTCCTTGTGCATTTGCATTTACTGATGAGAACTTGAATTTATATAGGAATTCTATGCTCTTTCAGACATGGAAGCCAGCTCCAAAGCCACTCAAAGCACAAATGTTTCATTGGGTCCTATGGAACTCAATTCCCAAGCCGCTCAAGCCACTCAAAGCATGAACTTAGGTCGTTCTCTTGCACGAAGCACACAATGGTCTCTCAATGAGATGATTATTCTCAGTGATGCTCAGAAGAAAGACATTAACTTGCAGACTAGAGGAGGAACACAGGAAAGAATGGCCAATGGACAAGAGCGATGGGAGAATGTTGCTAGGTATGTATTTTTCTTTTAATTATCATATTTTAGAATCTTGTGTAGAATGGAAGATTGTTTGAACTTCTTGTCTTTCTCAAGAGCTCTTGGTACTATCTGGGATTATGATATGTCAGTGTGATGGTTACAACTATATGAAAATGGAAAAAGCAAAATGCACTCTAGTAAATGCTCTCTGTTGGGACTGTAAACTTCACAAAACCCTTCAACCCTGGAACTGCAAGATCCCTGTCAGAAATGTTCTGTGAAAACCTTCTGCTACAAAACGGAACTTCCGGTGGCTTCCAAATTAATATACTGTTTGAAGCTGCTAGAATCAATTGATCTTAACAGCTTCAACGTTCTCAATTATGCCATTAGCAGCATCTGTATGGCATGTCCCTGCATTAAGAACTACAATTATGGGTATCCTCTCAGCTTTGCTACTCTTGGCTCCTCCAAAGTAAGTTGAATATGGAAACATCTCAGCACAATGTGAACCCCATCCTACAGCAAAAGTTATCAACTCAAATACTACAACCATTGCAAATGAAACTGAAAAGAGCAGAAAATATACATAGCGCAGCCTCAGGGTCATGAAAGGTAGATTCCAGTAACTGGTGGACAGAGATGCATTGCTTGAGCTCCAAGCCTCCATTTGTTGTATCTCTATAAACGTCAATTTCTATTATTGAAGGAAGAATAACTATGTAAATGCAAAACTCTTGTTATTTTATTCAGTAGACATGTATACATTGAATCCTCTACAATCTTCAATGCCTGTGCTTTCCTCTCGGGCGATAGTATGAGCAAGGCCTCTGCTGCTGCAACTCTATGCTGTAATGATGCTGCAAAAAGCCACAGCATTAAACCTCCATTTAAAAACCAAAAACATGGTACATCTTATAAAAGTACATTTTCCTCTCACCATTATGAGCATCTAAGAACTCCTGGTTGATTTCCATTAGCCCATTTCGAGCAAAGCTTCTGGGTAACCAAGAAGCACAAGCTAAGAATGTTACATATACAAAAGCAAAAAAGGGGATATATTACCTTAGAGATGAAACCATTTTGCTAAATGTTCATAATAGTGTTGCACATGACAACATTTGGTTCATTTCTGAAATATGAGTTTCTATCTGTTGTAAACCCTGGTTTTTCTGCCAAAGATGCTTATGCTTTGTGATCAAAGATGCTTATGCTTATGTTTTCCAAGCATTCCAGTGCATGTGCTCAACCAGTGAGACGGTAAATCTCTGCCACTGCAACTATGTTGGCCGTAAATCCACCCACATGATGGACACTTATTCAATTACTTTTTTAACAGCCAATTTTATGCTATAAAAGAGCAAGCAGCTGTCTATATGGCTTAAAGCAAGTTCTAGCTAAGTAGGCGAGCAATACATTGGTCACTGTGAGTTGATTTGATTGCTAAAGAACCTACCTTTAAGGCCAATAACCTGCCTAGAGACTAATAATTTTATTTGCCTGGAATGCTATGATGCAAACATCATAGAGCCTTTTGTCATTAAACCATGGCAGTAGGAGAGCCACGCTGTGACAGAAGTGTAGGACTAAGATTTTTAGTCAATAAGTAGATCCATAATGTATTTTGCTACACTATCCTAATTAGTAAACATGTTGTTAGCTCTTTGTTGTATTGAACGTATATTTGTGTGCAGCATATGTAGAAAATATGGTTGCAATCGGAGTGCTGATCAGTGCCATTCAAAATGGGATAACATGTGCAAGGAATATTCCAAAATTCATGCTTATGAAAAGAACGTGCCTTCTGGTAGAGACTCCTATAGGAACCTTGGACGAGCTGAACGTGTTGAGCTGAACCTGCCTCGAAATTTTCCTACAGAGGTTTGTAATAACCAAACTTGAGATTTCAGAAGCTCTGATTCAGAAGCCATTGTTTGCTGGGGATGGTTACAGAACCTTATAACTCTTCATTCAGTTGATTTTAGCAGCTTCCATTTGTCCAGTTCCTGTACCCACTTCTCCTCTTTCTTCTATAACAATATTTTTTTGCATCCCAAAGCATTCTATTTCAAATTCCAATTGTGATCTGCCATTTTTCAATTGTAAAAGGTTATGTGCATTGAACTTAAGCATGTTGTTACATTGTAGCATGCATTACTATCTTATGGATCCGTCTTCTAAAGATGTGAATTAGACCATTCATTCAGTCATCAATAATCCAGTATTTCGATCCATAATCCATAGTATGTCCTTTGTGTTCTCATCATTTTCTTAGTTTATGAGTGTGCAATATCTGCTCAATTTTGAGATGAAAATGAGAATGGCAACTAGATACTCCAATATGAACATAAAAAAGAAATGTATAACAATTTACCTGCTGAACTAATAACATGTAACTTGTATTTCCAATTTGCTAACAAATTCATTGTGTTTTCTATGGGCATTACAACTTTCTTCCACGACTAACCTGTGCTTGAAATACTTAAACTGAAATTCTTGAACTGAACTTCTTAAACAGAAATCCTTGAACTGAACTAACAATGGCTTGAAATTCTTAAACTGAACTTGAGAGTTTTGAAGCTAATACTTTTTTTTTTGTATTTTATTGTAGTTGTATAATCACATGGACAGTTGGATGAAATCTCGCATAACAACCACATCTGATATTCAGACTCGTTCTTCATAAGGCCAACTCTTTAGCTTCAATTTTATTTTTTATTTTTTATTTTTTTTGTTGGTTAAGAGAAAACGGTAAAGCAAGCTGATCAAATGATAAAAATTGAATCAATTGAATTCCTTTTCATCTAATAAATTTTAATTTAGTTGGTGTTTATCGTCTATGGAGATCGATATGTCTATAGGTCCTAATAAAAGAAACAACAAGGAAGCTTATTACTATACATGATAACATAATAACAGGGGGTTTCTTTTGTATTTTGATATACTTTTTAATATGGTTTTCATATGATTTCGATGACGTATTCCACGAGATGTACTGGTAAGTATATCTAGAGTGTGTGCAGTATTTTTATGTTTTAATTCCACATTCTTAATGGTTTTTGCTCCCCTTACCCATCTCAATGGCCAAGATTGGCCCTACGAGTTTACAATAGAAGCCAATGCCCCATTTTTTAATGAATTTTTTGGAAGGGCTCAAATCGGTTAAGGCAAGGATGGAAGAACCCCATTTTGATATGGGAGCAAAGAGCTATGCCGGTAGAAGGAAGAGCTATGGTGGTAGAAGGGCTGTCAGGAATTGTAGCAAATCCGCCAGCGAGAAACTCAAGCAATTTTTTAACGACCATAAACTTGATATTCTTTCATGTTTTCACAAGACTGCATCTTCTTCAAAAATCATCTCTCCAAATTCTGGAGCAAGACATGCCTGATCTGGTCTCCCTCTTTCTTCAATTGCCTATTCATATCCTGAGTCTCATCATATTCCACCGGTGGAAAATTTGGAGTCATAGGCAGCAAATCCATGCCTTCTCTTTCAAAAATACAGTAATTCCATAACACTGCACATGTATGCTCAATTTTGCTAGCCTAAGATGCGTGAACTGTCAAGTTCTTCAAAATTCTCCACTTTTCTTTAGCTATACCAAAAACATTTTCAATAATAACCCTACCTCTGCAGATTCCTTTGTTGAAGATTCTTCTTGCGATTAGCATCATGAAAGACCTTTAGTAAGAAAGGTCTGCTAGGATATGCAGAATTATCTAGTAGTTGAGGATGTTCACAATTACGTCATCTTCAGTAGGCAACCCTTTCTTTATCTTCTTCTCTTGTAATCTAACCACTGGCTCCTGCAAAATAGTTTTGGAAGCTAATCTATTATAAATAATACTTTTTTTGAAATTTTCTGAATCATGTACAGATCTCACTCTGATACAGGTTAAGTGTAGCATCCTCTGCTGCCAAGCTTCAAGAACTATCAAGCTTCAAGACTTGGGAACTGCATCACGTGCCAACGGAGCTCAATAGTGAGGTTGATGCCTTATGTAGGAGCGCGTGTGTGCTTCAGCTTAAACAACCATCTCCTGAATCCTGTTGTACTTACTGTCTATTAACCAATATGCAATCTGCCTTTTTCTTATTATGTAGCCACGACTTTCAATTGCGCTCTTTCTTCTTCTACTCGAGATATTTCAGGTTTATCTTCCAGATTGTAATTTTGAGTCGTAGGGCATTCCTTTTGTATTGGGTCCCATAGACCGATAGGTCTCCGTGGACGATAAAAATACCTTCCTTCCTTCCTTCCTTCCTTAGGATTAGGTTTTTTAAATTGCACCTTTCGTATTGGCTTTTATGGAACAACTGTATTATTTGGGCAATTGGTCTGATAGTGTGAACACCACATATGTAACAACCAGTTCTCGTTCCTATAGGATTCTTTTCATGCCAGGGCCTATACCCTAACTCTTCTTGTAGTTATCAAATCACATTTCCGACGAGGTTTCCTTTCATTCCGTCCTCTTTTGCCATTCTTAAGTTTTATGTTTTTAAAGTTCTCTCTCTTCGTCCTCTTTTGGTCTCTAGAGGGTGCTCGTTTGCTTATCACCAATTTTCTAGCTTTAGGATTAAGTTTCCTTTCAACTATTCCTACTTTTCGAATTGCATCTGCCATATCTTTGCAAAGATTTCTTCTCGCAACCCATTGACATACTTTCACATAATTTTTTTTTCCTTTAAGGGCTGGGAAAATTCAAAAATTCCAAAAAAAAAAAAAATGAACAGAGATAGGAGGAGACGTATCCCGAGCATGTATCATATGCTCGCAATCCACCTGTTGGATTGCATTTCATTCCAACAAGCATTGCTAACGAGTTTTTGGATGAGGATGCGCTCAAGTTTTTTGACCCATAGCAAGCTTGATGCTTGACAGATCCGGCTATGGCAGAGTTGTAGAAGATCTCGCGTCGTATATCGATTTTTTGAATGCAGGTATTTTCCATGCCTTTACATGGCTACGGAGAGACTAAGGCTAAGGCCTTTCTTCAAAGGCAATGGCCTGGTGGTTTTACAAAAACCTCCCTTTACTCAAACACTAGTATCGCTTTATAAAAGCAGAGGCTTGCCTGGAAGAAGCTACAGTTGATCTTATTTGTATAAACAATGGCATAATCTTCATCTTTATTTCCTGCAGCCGCACTATCGTTGTTTCCAGCTTGGAAGGTGAGCATTTAGTTTTTGCTAATTTGGGCAATGTCGATTAGTATCAAAGAAGTTGTTGATTTATTATGTTTTCTTTTGCAAACAAGCACAGACTAGCTCATTTGTATCTCAAGGAATGCCTTGACTCATTCATACCCCTGTTCTGTAAGACAATTCAGAAATAATATTGCTGAGCCAATAATGAGATCCTTGCTATAATTCTTGTCTGATACATAGTCATTCCTTACCTTTAATCCTTATCCTTATTTTGCTTATGCCCGCGAACGTCATGTTGTGAACTAGGGAGGAGACTTTTGACAGTTCTAACGAGGTACGCTTCTCACCTTTATTGATCTGCATTTTCTTTCTTCATCTCTTAGAAAATACTGAAGCATCATCATGCATGCTGCAGCTGCAATGCTAAAGTCTCTGTTCTACTGCAATGACAGACCCCTATTATCTAAATAGATACAATTAGTTAGATACATGCCACACGTTTAGCGTCTCAGTTACAATGATTGGCTAGACATTGATTTTAAAATGTTTGCGAATGCCTTTTGCAAGAAAGCAAGATATACTATGGGCAGAAATATACAGGCTCTAGAACAGAGCTGTGAATAAGTAATATTAAAGCTAAATTGCAGACAGATGAGAATTATCATTAACATGCATAGTATGATGTTTTCATTGTTGAAAACAGTTAAACAGCAGATCATGAGGATGCTTGGTTGTAAGGTGGAGAGACATCGACTTGCATAGACTTCTTCAAGTTCTTCTCTGTATCAAACTTGTGCTTTATGCCAATGTTCCAACTTCCGCTTAAGAGATCATCTGACGTCTTTTACCCACATATCCCCGCAGTTTGGCCACATTTTCTTTTCTTCGCAACGTCCATCCAGCCTCGCAGTTTGCCTGACATGGGGATCCCATTATTTTATTCTGCCCATCAAATTACGTTATGGCTTTTAGATCGATTTTAAGTATTTTTAATGTTGTTTTATGGCTAACAGGCTTATGGCCTTTTTCACGAGCATGCATATCCTTCAAGCGAACTCAAAAAATGATTTGAAGCCCTGCAAAACATGTATGTTGGAGACGTATTGTAACCTGTTAGAAAGATGTTGGAGCTAGCCTTTCTTTACGTCGGTAAGATCGTGAAGCCAGCCTTTCTTTACGTCAGCTTGTTCCATAAGTTGCAAAACGACTTTGGACCTTCCTACATTGGAGCAGGCATTGATGAACACCATTTTTTTTTTTTGTGCATGAGAATTAAGGAGCATGTCTCAATCAAAAAATCATATCATTTTTTGCAAATATAGTTGAATAAGGTCCGAGGAGATTATTAAAGCATTTACTTACTCCTTCTTTTATTGATGGTAAGTTTATTGTTCACATGCAGAGGCTAGATGCATTATCACAGGTTATGGAATCTTGACAAGCGGAAGCTTGGCTTTAGAAATATCTTCAAAGTGGAGAATGCTATTTTTTTCTGCTAAATTAGGTGGAAAATGCTCTTGAACATGGCTCAGCAGGTCGTCCTGGGATTTTTCACAATGCGGCTACAGTTGGCTTCCGTGTTCTTCACATTTTCTATGGGGACAAAGACATATTATTTTGGAAGGACCATCCTCCATGGAGGCGCAAAGGTAACTTGCTTGCCCATGTCGTTGCTATTATCTTTTGTCAGATGTACTAACATCAAGTTTCTGCTCAGTATCGAGCAAGTGGAAGAGGCTTCGTGGTAAAGCATGAGAAATTTGCGGAGATTTACAGGCTCTATGCCAGAAGCCACTTTGTGAAGGCAATTGAGCTCATTCTTTTGCTCATTGTCTACCACTCATATAGTGCATATAATAAACAAATAGTTTACCTCTTAATCACATTGTCCTAGTGGTTTCTAGCATTGTCCTTTTTTATGGCACCATTTATCTTTAATCCCTCTGGATTTGATTGATTAAAGATAGTGGATGATTTTGATGATTTTATAAATTGGATCTTTTACCGCGGTGGCGTGTCCATAAAGGATGAGCAGAGCTGGGAACAATGGTGGGAAGATGAATATAGCCATTTACGTAACACATATATATGAAATAAACTCCTTGAGGTTGTTTTGGATCTCAGATTTCTCTTCTATCAATATGGTATTGTCTATCGGCTTTCTATTGCAGATAACACCAAAAGTGTTCTTGTGTACCTGCTTTCATGGATATATATAGTTATTGCTATTGTATGTCATAAGATCATATCTTTTTCATGTGTCAAATATGCAGTTCCATAGCATTTGACCTATCGAGCAATCCAGGCATTTTTATTGGCATTCATAAGTCCTGGTGTTTGTGATTTTAGTGGAGTTCACAGCTTTCAAATTCATGGACATTCTTGGACATAATTGTGAGCTTGTTTGGATTTTTGCCAGCTGGATAAGTATTAATCCAACTCGCGTTGGTACTAGGAAAACCAGTCCTTGATAAAATTGGATTTTGGCCAACGGTGGTTGCAGTTGCTCGCTTATATGATCTGGAATTTGGTCTGATAGTTATGATTCCTCTAGCAGTTCTTTCATGGCTTCCAGGATTCCAAGCGATGCAAACATGTATTCTCTTCAATCAAGCATTTAGCAGAGGCCTGCAGATCTCAATGATTTTGGCTAGTAGAAAGCCAAGATCAACATCTTAAAGTGATGATTATTGGATGGTATAACCTCATTTTGATGTTATCATTATTTATTATACGATCATTTGTTTATTACATAATGGCCTTGTCTAATTGAAAAATGCCTATCGTCAAGAAAGGTCGTATAAAATTGAGTTTAGAAAGCATACCTTCCATTTCAAGAAAAGTAAAGATGCTTTCCTGCAACATGGGAAAAAAAATAGGTTATAATTCGAAGAGCTCAAATTAATAGTTGTTAACCGAGTAGGAAGCATCGCTCAAAAAGCAAGCGCTTAAATTTTCAAGTGCTTTCTACATTGGAGCACGCATTGAAGAACACCATTTTTTTTGTGCAATGAGAATTAAGGAACATGTCTCAATTAAAATATTATATTGTTTTTTGCAAACATAGTTGAATAAGGTCCGAGGGGATTATTCAAGCATTTACTTACTCCTTGTTTTATTGATGGTAATTTTATTTTAGGAAATTTACCAAAATAACCTTATTTGTTGACTTAATTCCCAAAAAGCCCTTCGTATTTGTGAAATTCCCAAAATACCCTTAATTTTTAAGTATTTTCCCAAATAGCCCCTTGTAATTTTAAAAATCACCAAAAGCTAGAGATAAGCCTATCATTCTAATACCAGAAATGATCGAAGACAATTAACTTAATGCTTTTATAGATATCGTATTGAAGGGGAAGCTTTGTGGGCATCTTGTGGAGAAGCTGCTTTATACCCATACATGTTACTTGTAGAGCTCATTTTGCTATTTATATGATATCCGTATCTATCCTCCAAATATTGAACTTCTTGAAAATAATGAATTACTACCTCCTGCAACATGTCATCCTCCTGGTAGGCCTAAAAGAAAACTGGATAGGACAGAAGACAGGGATTGAAAAAAGCGTATGTACAAGTGCACACGTTGTGGTAATGCCGGGCATAATGAAGGCAGTTGTAGAAATTCTATTTGGCATTTCTGTTGCATATTTTTGTCATAATGATTTTTGAAATTTATTTTCCAAACTATTGTCGTCTATAAGAACCGCTTCCTCTTAAAAATGATCCTCTATTGTAAATACATGCTTTTTGGTGATTTTTAAAATACAAAGGGCTATTTGGGAAAATATTTAAGAATTAAGGGCATTTTAGGAATTTCAAAAATATAAAGGGCTTTTTGGGAATTAAGTCAACAATTAAGGTTATTTTGGTAAATTTCCCTTTTATTTTCCACATGCAGAGGCTAGATGCATTACCACAAGTTATGGAATCTTGACAAGCGGAGGCTTGGCTTTAGAACTATCTTCAAAGTGGAGAATGCTATTTTTTTTCTACTAAATTAGGAGACAAATGCAAGTATAAAAAACAGAACAACTTCTGACTTACCTAGCTAGCCTCAACACTTTTTGTAACAAGCTGATTCAGGTAAACACTATGTTTTCTTAACAATCAAGGTTCCAGCTCTGTAGCATGCAATATTGCTTGAGAAGTTTCTCAGCACAATATTAATGTATGTCCTCTACTTTATCATGAAACTGCATTTCCATCTTCTAGGAATTATGCAAGCAATGTCAATTTATCTTTGTGTACCTTGCTGTCTTGGGAGGCCTAGGCAGGGAAGTAAAACACGAACTTCCGTTTCATGAAGTTATATCTTTTTTCACTGCTCTCTTCGTTACAGTTTAGAGCTTGGCCTTCAGAAGATTAGAATACTAGCATGCAGTTAGGAGCAACAGTTAAAGGCAACATTTAAATATTTGGCTTCTGATGGACCCAAGGATTCAAAGTCTTTTAAGTATGGAATTGTTGTTGCTTTGAAAGTCTTCAAGCAACAAAACACAAGATGTAATGTTAGTTTTGATTATTTTAATAGCACATGTGTTTGCTATTTTAGCACCATGAACAAACTCATCACCATTTTTTTCACCTTTTTTAGGTTATATTGGACAAGAATCTGCAATTTTTTACACTACAAATCTTAAGCAATCAAGAAGTATCAAGTTTAATGGCAGAGTGTCAAAGCTCTATATTCGATGTGACTTAGTTTTTGCGATGTTAATACTAGAAGATGCAGCATACATGTAATGTGCTAAACAACAAATCGTCGGACTTAAGTGTTCACGTAAGACATCCTACTGTATTTGAAGGATGTCCTACGTAAGACATCCTTCAAATAAGGAAATCAAATTTCAAACCCGACAAACCGAATATACTTCCAAATAACCACAGTTGAATGCACTAAGTCCATAAATGCCTAACCTACAATCTTTCTTGCAATTAAAGCATATCCACATCGCACCTCCACCTCACCGAAATTTGAGATGCAACACCTCTGTAGAATTCGAGGTGGTATAGTATAAGCTGTAAGATTTTCAGTTTTAAAATTCAATGATAGTCTAATGACACCAAACCTAAATAAAACCAAACAAATCTTACCTTGCTAAAGGCCTTCTGATGTGCTTTTTGCTAGTTTTTTTCCTAGAATGAGAAATTTTCTATATTATGTATAGACATAGACAGGAAAGTATAATGCTTCACACAATAAGAGAATCAATACAGAAGCATACTTGATATCTTCATCCTCTTAAGTTTAGAAACTTATTTACTGCTCTACTCTGATAGCCGATAATAAACATTAAGCACAGAAAACATCACCACATCGGAACCAAAGTTTACAAGATGATTCAAAGAGCCAATATCTCTCGAAATAAATCTTACCTTGGAGAGCGTACAGATAACTTAAGAGATTGAAACAATAAGAATAGAATAGAATAGATTTTTTAGCGTCCACGGAGACCGATTGGCCTATGGGACCCAAACAAAAAGAGAGCAGCAAGCGTATTACTGACAGGATTAAAAAACCCCGGCCCCGAAGGGTTTTTGAGGGAAAAACCTTAGCAGTAATAAGTATGCTGGCACGCTGTACAATTGTATAGGACAGTTCAATACCGTCCCAGATGACACAACTGAGTCCGTGCATCCATAACCTCCTGGAGGTATGATCCCAACAAACCCACTGACGCCGTATTCAATAACTGATGCAACGATTGGCCAGACACTAGTAATCGAACATATTGCTCTCGGATATGGGCAAACGCTGGGCAGATCTGGAGAGCATGACATTCATCCTCAATGGCGCCCTGGTGGCAACACTGGCAAAGCCTTTGCTCTCGTGCTTCCCGAGCCCAACGTCCTGTCTCAATGCGGAGGCGATGTGCACCCGTGCGAATGGAAGCTATAAGTCTGCGCTTCTTCATGGGCAACTGGGTGTACAAGTACTGGTGTGGGCCTCTCGTGAGCCTAGGATTGACTTGTTGTTGATAGTGTGCCAGCTTAATGTGCGTCAGAGCATCTGCATCCCAGAGCTTGCGAAGGAAAGTAGCATCTAGGTACAACTTAAGTGCCTTGTGATCTTTCTTTGTCCTTACATGTACGCATCTGTTTGTCTGTACACCCCAGCGTGAGAACCACTGAGCTTGCTTGTCCTTCCAGCAGGCTTTCAGGCGTTGGGGACCCATCGCCATGGGCAACGCAAGATTGGGCAAACGTGTATCACCCATAGCGACCACCTTCTGGAAGTAAATGATATGGCGTTCCAATGCAGCCTGTTGAAGGGGTAGAAAACCGGTCTCCTGGAGTAGGATCTGGTATGGAACTGTGGACTTTACCCCAAGGGCTCGTGCCAAGAAGGCTTTCTGCACCTGCTTGAGGTCATTCTAGGTGTTGAGGGATATCATCGGACCCCACACTTCTGCCCCATACAAAAGGACCGGCTCGACCAAGGCCCGAAACAAGTGTGACTAGTGGCCCCAGGCATACAACTCTGCCTTGTGGCTGTTGTTCTACATGGAATATAGTGCTTTCCAACCCGTCGTGACCCCCAACCTGATGGCAGCATCCCAAAGGGTGGTAGTTGAGAACTCGATCCCCAAGTACTTGTAGGTCGGAGCCACCTCTATATCTTGTCCCTGGTAAGTGAATGAGGGCAGCCTTGGCTGACGGGATGATGAAAGTAGCAGCACCCTAGTTTTGGCCAAGTTAACTTGCATGCCAGTGAATCGGCAAAAAGTGTCAAGAGTATTCAGGTGACGTTGCATGTCCTCTGGAGTATAGGCCAGGAGGTTGACATCGTCAACATATATGAGTTGCCAGATTATGTGATGCATGAGATGGGCGCCCGCACCTCCATGCTCAGAGAGCCAATCTTCCAGCTGATCAATGTATAGGCCAAAGAGTGTGGTCAAGAGGGGGCAACCCTGACGTACTCTAATACTACTGATTACCGGCTGTCCTGATGATGTGATATGGCCTGAGCATGCCTCGTATAGCCTATATACTGCATTCTGCAAGTCAAGGGGGGTCCCCAGCTACCGCAGTCTGCCCCGTAACCTGTCCCAGGGCACTGTGTCAAAAGCTTTTGCAAAATCCACGAAACAACAGTATAGGTTTTGTCAGCGATTCCTGTTATCCTCAATCAATGTGCGCAGAGTGAAGATATGATCAATGGTGGAATGCCTGGGCCGAAAACCTGTCTGTGTGAGAGCTCGCACATCTGCCTCCTCTGCCCGTATTGTCAGCTGCTGCTCAAGGATACCAGCCAACAGTTTTCCAAAGAGAGAGCTGACCATAATAGTACGATAGTTGGCCAGGCATTGAGGGTCCCCTGCCTTGTATATGGGCACAACTCTACTAGTTGTCTACTGCGGAGGGAAGCCTTCTTGCAATGCTTTATTGAATAATGCCGTGAGGACAGGCACCAGTGGAGGCCCAGCCCATTTCAGAAGTTCCGCCTGCATGCCATCTAAGTCTGCTGCCTTCCCATTAGCTAGACGTTGTAGGCCCATGATGATATCTCCCTTTGTGATGACCAGAGCCATGCCTATCTATGGAGGGACTGGTGTCCAGCCCCCGAGTGGGTCGTAAAGCTGTTGCAAGTACTGTACCCATTGCTCCTAGGTGATGTTCCCTGTGGGCTGTGCAATCTTGCTCAAGATCCTTCTCCAGAATGTCTTGGGGTGTCGATCTAGGAGACCAAACATCTGTTAAGCAAGATGTGTTATCCTGCTCGTGGGCTATACGACAACATCCAAATAGAATATAGATCAGGCATATCAGTAACCGACGAAGCACACACTCAAACATGGCGATATTTGAGCAACCAAATTTGATTGGAATGGTATCAGGATATTTTGGCATTAGTACTAAAATGTCACTCAATCTTCAGTAATTGAGTGGCATTCACAAGCATAAGTGTACTTGAAAATGCAACCAAGATGCTTCAAAGAATAGTGCTCAAGCTTCAGTGCTAGAGCATCGAGTCTATATTAAATGCTGTCATACATCCTATTGTCACTACTGCTTCAATATAAGAATAATAATTTGAGACTCAAGTATACAATTCCCCTGACAGAGGAACCTGGAAAAATATGGGGAAAAGAATTTTAAGATGTAATCAGTAGTGGGGTTTTTGAGAAGTTCTGGTTTGAGTAGATGAAAATAAAGAATCAGGGAGGTGTTCAGAACAATTCTCTAAGGACATGAGAATTGCGATACCATTTTCGTCCTATTGCTGCATGAGCTTAGCTCTGAAAAGTAAACATATAATCCCACCCTCTTCTCTACCTTTTATTCCGTTAATCTATTATTTGTAGAAATCCAGCTTGTTCTTTCTTGGCAAGATCAGATGTCCTTTAATTTATGATCCAGCTTGTTCTTTCTTGGCAAGATCAAGGTGTTGTTAAAGCACTGTTACTGCACTATTCAAAGTTTTAGTAATAGGAAACTGCCACGGGGAGGAGTTTCTGTGGCGGAAACTTTCAGGCAGTGCCGCCACGAACTACGGAGCTGCGAGTGGTGCGCTGCCTGAAAGTTTTCGCCACGAAAACCCCGACACTTGGCAGTTCCCTTACGTAAACAACCGAAAGGGGTGGGAGGGGGAGGAGGGGAGGGGGCTTTTTTCCGAGGTGGCGCCGACGTGTCGCCTACGTGGAAAAAGTTCATTGTATTGCGTGTGTTTCTTTTTTTCTTCAAGCTTTGGCGATGGCGTAAGTCCGACATGCTCCGGGACCATTTTTTGAGGCGCTGCTGTGGCGCTTGCCTCGTCGTCTAATTCTGCAGTGGTGCCTTGGCTTTAGCTTCATTTTGATATGTGTTTTGCTGGATTTGAAGCTTCCTTCAAGTGTTGTGATGAGTTTTTGAGTTCCGACAAGTTCCGACGAGTTCTGGTAAGAAGATTTGCGACTTTTTTAGTTGTGGTCCAGCAAGTTGTGCGAGAAGATTTACGAGTTTTCAAGCTTCTTAAGGTAATTTTTTTACTTTTTTTCGTGGATTGAAGTTTCCTTAGTTATTTCTAACACTTTCTTGTTTGTTTCTTGCAGTTCTCGATAGTATGAAGGAGGAAAGCAAGTTCTGCTTTGTCATTTTGTTGTTGGTTGGCTTGCATGCAGTGTTAGCTGACTGCGTTCGGACTAGCAGACCATCTTTTGCTATTCTTGATCCAGACGAAGACCTCTGTAGGGAAGAAAGAGGAATAGACATGGATTCTGTGTTAGAAAGTATAAATCGTGAAGATGTGATAATATGAATTTCTGCTGTGAAAACTTATGTTTTGCATTGTATCTGGGATTGTTTTGATATCAATGTGATAATATGACTTGAATATCTTGTGTGTATCAAATTATATAAATTTCTTTTCAAATGTGTCTTGTCTATACACCAATTTTCAGTACAAAACAATAATGGTGGCGTCGCTTAAGCTCCGCCACCAACATAAGCTTCCACAGAAGAAACAAAAATAGGAATCGGAAGGAAAAAAGCCCCCCCCCCCCGGTTGTTTACGAACCCACTGTTGCCATGCTTCCAAGTCATCTATCCAAACTTGTGATGTCCAAATGTCGTCCCCTGGGTCCCTGGTCGCCAAGAAGCCCATTCCAAGCTTAAGAATAAAAAGCATTAACCACCTCTTCTTGGTATAGTCTTGTTGTTTACCCACCGTTTCATAGGATCAATTCTTGTTTCTATTAGCATTTTGATTTGGGGTTAATGTAATATTATAGCTAGTTAAAAAATGATAATGAATCGGTTGTGATAAAATGTGAATTCTTTTTGTCTTTGAGAAATTTTGAGAAATGGGATCCCGTCGTAAATTTTATATACAGGAACGATCCGATTCAAAATAATAAATTCTGATTGGGCGAGAAAAAAACAGGAAATTTTCCGATAGCAGGAAAAAGGTTTCCGAACGTTGGCCGGGATCTTCCGCGCCATATTCCACACAAGATGCCATCATCTGAGGGCCTCAGAGCAATAATACACACTCAAACCAATAACACACACTTAGCGCATAATGCGATTTTGAAACAGGAGAAGGAAGGCAAAATGTTTGGTCAATTTGGTCGTGGAGCTCGGCCAATCTTTGGGGAGATTAGGGCCGATTTGGGTTGCAGATGGCGTTGCAGGGATCGAAGGCAGCAGCATGTCTTGTAAGCCATGCTGCAGGGCTTGAAGCCGACTGAGAGAAGCAATTTCTAACAGAGTTCACAGGGTCCATTGGAATCGTTGGAATGCTTGATTTTGACCAAATGGCCGGATTATTTGGTACTGTCTAATACCTAAGCGGCAGGGGTTCCCTAATGCCCTGTTCACATGCATAAAAATAAAAAAATGCCGGCTGCAAAGCGGCTTGACATCCTAAGGGGCGCCTCACATGTGAAGTCTCCGGCGGCCCCCCAACGTCAATGTTTTCAGAAAAAAATTTGGGGCGGTCACATGCTGGACGTCAATTTTTTGTTTCCTGTAGAGTTTTAGGGTTTTGTCATTTTCGTACCTCTAGCCGGTAGCAAATTTTGTGGCGGTATTGGATATGGCTCCAACGAGAGATCCAGCGAGATTTAACCATGCTGCCTTCTTTCAACTAGTGCAGATGATGCTTGTTCTATTCCAGCTAGTGTGGGCTCATTTTGAGCGTAGATCAAGAATTGTGCAGCTGCTCCTGGATGGTGGAAGTAGTGGGAGTGTTCTTGCTGCTCATTACCAGGTCTTTCTCTCAGTTGCAATGACCTGGGTTCATAGAATTTTCTATATCAGAGGGTGTCTTCTATATCAGACCACGGTCTATTCATTGGTGGGGGCATTTTGCATCAGAGGTCAATGGAATTGATCCTCGCAGGTACAAAGAGTTCTTCCATGTAAATTTAGAGCAGTTTGAGCATCTATGCTCCATATTAGCTCCCTCCCTGACTTCAATCCCACCTCCTGGCTTAAGGAACATCACAACAAGAAATGTTCCAGTGGGTTTGAAGGTAGCTGCCGCTCTATCTAGAATAGCAACAGGAAATAGCTATTTGAGTGTGTCTGAACAAGTAGGATTAGCACCAGCAACTGTTCACAAGTACGTGAAACAATTTAGTGATGCAGTTGTCAGACATATGAGTCATTACTTGCATTGGCCTGAGGACTTGAATGAGGTTAAGAATGGATTCAAAGAGTGGAGAGGATTTTCCAACTGCTGCGGGGCAATGGATGCTACTCATTTCGAGTTAGATCTCCAGCAAATGCTTGTGCTATTGATTACTATGATAAGGACAAGGATTATTCAATTACTTTACAAGCAGTGGTGGACATTCGAGCGAGGTTCTTAGATGTCTTCGTTGGAACCCCAGGTAGCTGCAATGATATTAATATCCTTCGTAAATCACCTTTGTATAACAATGCTATTCATGAAATGCTTTTCAATGGGCCAAGAGTTACAAGAGGAGGATTCACATTTCCTGAGTACATTATAGCAGATGCAGGATACTTTGGCCTGCCGTGGCTAGTGTTTCTCTATCCTGGACGCATTACTACAAAAATAGGTAGAAATAACACAAAAGTTACATTTATGCTCCGCCTTTTCACAGAGCATAAACGTCACTTTTGTGCCATTTGGGGAGCAGAACCGTCATAAATGGCACAAAAGTGACGTTTATGCTCCATAAAAAGGCGGAGCATAAATGTCACTTTGTGCCATTTCTACCTATTTTTCTAGTAGTGACGTCACTTGTAAGATGATTTCAAAAGCTTTAACTACTTACTATGTAGCAGTAGGGTTTGTGCTGGGAGAACATTTGGTATATTTAAGACTAAGTGGAGACTGTTTTATAAAAAGCTGAGAACGTTGAAGACTTAACAAATGTACTATATGCTTGTTGCATTCTCCACAACTACTTAATTGAGGTTGGTGAAAAAGAGGATCCTATCTCAGCACCAATTGTTGATGATGATTACGTTGAGTTCCTCAGGGCGCCTGCAGGAAGAAGCTGCTATGCAACTCAGGGATAACTTAAAAACTTACCTTTTGGGAGCATGATTTGACTACTGCATCAGCCAATTGCCGTTTTATTTTCTCTTAACCAAAAAAAAAAAAAAAAAAAAAACTAGCAGAAGGGCAGGGTTGAGGCAAAGGAAAGAATTATAAAATATTAATGTGTGCTAGTATGTTCACAGAAGGAACAAAGAAGAGCAAAATTATGTTTTCAGATGTATTGTGCTTCGATGGTGTTTTACCTTAGAAATTCAATGCAAAGCTGTGAATTGTTGACCTCTTGATTGCGGCACATTTTGAACCGGGAAAAAGAAGGGTATATAATAGAGATGCTCAATAATTATCCAATTTTTATGAGTAAAACAAAGAGGAGCAAAATTATGTTTTCGAATGTGTTGTGTTTCGATGGCGTAACACCATAGAAATTCAGTGCAAAGCTGTGAATTATTGACCTGTTGATTGCGGCACGTTTTGAACCGGCTACATTTGCAGCGTCTTGTTCGGCTGGAAGTCCGCCGTCGTGATCGGCGACACGATCGACAGCTGCTTCCTGTCCTTGATCCGCGAGAGCATCACGTACAGCAGCCCGGGCGTGAACGCCCTCCTCACGACCATGATCGCGTTGCCTTCTATCGTGGAGCTCTGGCTCTTGTGCCCTGTTTGCTCGTCGGTCTCTATGTGTTTTGCGGTAACGCAGGCTTGGGCAAGGGGTGGATTGGATTTCATAGCTGGGTTAGGTTCATGCACATGTTATAATATGTTCTTGAGAAAGTATATCAAGCATTTGTGCTATTAGGACTATGTAGAACTAAAAACAATAAAGGGGTTTCTCATTTTGGCCTATTGGTGTTTTGGGAATGCCACATGCAAACCAACATTACTAAAATGAGGCAAAAGGATGCTATGTTGAATAAGATTTCCTACATTATGTATTCTATATCAAAGAACACTTTGCACACACGTTGGCTATTGCTTGCCAAGAGAAGTACATTATTTATTGTGCTTTTGTGTGAACTCTCGTTTTGAACAATGCGCTTTCAAGTGACTATATATTGTTTTTTTGTATCAACTCTCGTTTAAAGCAATGTGTTTTCAAGTGACTATAAACAAATCTTCGCATGAATATATACCATATGACCTAGGGCAGTAATAGTTTGGAGGATGGTACTTCATTGCAAGCAATGTCATATTATCCTCATATTCATACTTCAAGTAGCAAGACATATATATGTACGAAAAGTTCTACGTCTATAACCAGATGTATTGTATAATCTCACATTGTTACCACATTTCTAAGGATGGACATTTCTTGCTCTAAATGACCATTGTCCTGCACAAGTTGATTTCTCCAAAGAAGACATATTTGCATCAACTACAAAGGAGATGATATTTGCTGGCACATTCTTGAAGGATTTTTTGAATAATGAACGGTTTCAATTGAATATATTTCCAACTATTCCCACTTGCTTAATATTGTGTGTTCTCTCCATACCTGAGTTGGCAAGGGCATTATGAACATAAAGTCATATGCTTCCTAGCCCTACATCATTATGTCCTCTACAAGCACAGGTAATGCTACCAAACCAAGTGTATTGGACTGCAACTACTTCTAAATGCATTTATTGCGATTTTGAATCAACTAGAAGTGCCTAAGATCTCAATCATGATGTTGTGATGAATTAGATTTGATTGCACACCAAAGCAATGATCCATATTTGTCAAATGGCAATAATCTTCCTCCATTGAACTGACATAATTGCCTGCACTAAGAACTGCACTAAAAATCATGGCATTTGATGCAATGGCTTAATATTGCATACTTTCAAAGCTCTACACAGGCAAAACAACTACAACAATATGTGCATATTTTGTAACCATAGTGTTCCATTGATAAAAAGTGAGAGTCTTTAATTGACAAACTTGAGGTTGCATAGCAGCTTGACCTTCTGCCTCGGTAAGATAATCTGCAAATGCCAATAACGTGAACCAACCAAGTAGTACGACACATGTCATGTATTATGACTTACAGTTTTGAGGTGCGGAAAGGTTTCAGTTACGAAGCATGAATGTCAAAATGCAGTTGTGAAAGCAATACCTCTAGCTTAACATCATTGCATTGGATATATTGCATAGCATATGCAACATTTTCAAGCAGGCCCATGCCACTCTGCAACCATTGGAACCTGCTTGCTCTAAGTGCCCAATCATACTACATAAATATTTCGTAATGCTCAGAAAGATTGCTTCTACTGGTTTTATGCACTCTTGCTGCATGTATTCAAAATACTTAAGAGCAACAGTACTCTCACATCACTGTGGATATTTAGCAATGATAGAAGCCCATAAAACGACATCACAGTCTGACAAGTTCAGGAATATTTCATGTGCCTCCACCATGCTGTGGCATTTCAGATACATACAAGATGCATTTAACCTTGAACTAATTCAAACATATCCTGCTCTGCAACTAGTCCCGGATGGCTTCTTAATATAAATCCTAGAATCACAATTGCAAACCAAGATTTAAATATAGCACCTCCTAAAACATGTACTTTAGATTTCCTCTTTGAAGCATGCATGGTTTAGTGAAGAAGATATTGATATAGATACAACTGAGGAAGAAGAAATTTGCATGCGCATTAAGGCAGTAAAATTGTAGCCGTTAGTATCTGAAACTACACTTTTAAGTATGTGAACTTGTATCAAAGTATAACATGTCCGGAAATGTTGGTTGTTCTAAGAAATGCTGCCTTGCATTAACAACTACCTTTATACAGGTCATATATACATCTATAGAGCTGGCATTTTTTGTATTCAGAGGAAAGCAATCATAAATTTCCATCTGAACAAACTGTTGCTGCTTGAAGGATCACTAGAATTATAGACAAAGGAGTAAGGGACATTACCAAAAAACAATACCCACTATTTGGTCCACAGTGAGGGATTCCTCCTTCATCTTTCATGTGCTGTTAATTGCAGTACATTGACCGTTTATTATGCAGATACGCCCCGGCTGCTGCTATATCACCAACCTTGCAGAGCCCATTAAGAAGAGTATTATAGAGTACAACATCCGGCATGCAACCTGCTAGATTCATTTGCTGAAAGAAATTCTTGGCATTAGTGATATCTTTTGCTTTGCAGAAACCATCAATAAGTGAATTGTAAGTGACCACATTGGGAGTGCATCCCATATTATTCATCTCTTTAAACATCTTTTGACCTCAATCCATTCTGTTCATTTTGCAGAACTTGTCAAACAGTGTGCTGTAACTAAATGCAACTGAATACAACCGTTTTGAAGCATTGTTGGAAAATTGCAAAGCTTCTTCAGCTTTGTCTATCTCGCAAACTCCAGCAAATGAGTATGTTATAGCTAAGAACATCAGGAGAAACTCCTGCCTGACATTTGCTGGAACATTCTGTGAGCCTTATCTAAAGATCATAGCTATCCAGCTGGCACGATAAATAATTGCAAAATATTTCACAACATCTGTTAACTAGTGTGCATTATATGAAGGCAATAGAGGTCAACAACAACATGGAGGCTAGCTTCTGGCCATACATCTTACAAGGACAATAATATCATTGATGCAAAAGTGTCCAAACATGCATGGTTTAGTCGAAATACATACCTTTATTCCTTGGTTAGACTGTGATATGTTCCTTGTTGTGGTTTAAATCCGCACAATATAATCATTGCACCCAGCAAAGAGATGGCCAATGCAGTTGAACCACTTCCATTTAATCTAGGAATAAACAGGCCCTTCATAACTTCCATAGGATTTGGCTTAGGATATCCTAGCTCAACACGGAAGGAGGTGGCTATGATGAACACAAGACCTCCTATGATAAATAAAGTCTAGCTTTTGAACTTGCAGATCTATTGGTCATCGCGACCTATTAGAAATCTGTAACTGGTGACCTTGATTGAAGCCACTCCATAACTGAAAAGATCCCAGTTCAGTCCGACAGAACAGCCTTAGCACAGCCTAAGCAGAAGAAAGGAAGAAATGGAAATAAAAAACTCGAAGGATTGGGTTTCAAATCTCTGATCAAGAGCAGTAAGCAAAAACATGAAAAATCTAGGTCAAAGGATGGCTATGGCGAGGCTATGGGTCGGATTGGAGCAGAATGAACTCATTGGAGCGGATTGGGTTGGTGGAGCAGAATGAACTCAGTGGAGCGGATTGGGTTTCATGGCAGCAACTTCCAAAAAGGAACAGGCATCCGGAACACGGTCGCGAACAGGCACTTGCCCTAAACGGCAGGAAGAAAAGAAAGAAAACCACGAAAGCTTGGTAGATCTCCGGCAGGCAAATACTTGATTTTCTAATTTCCCTGACCCTACGATCAGAAAATAAAAAATCGGACGTCTAGAAAAGAAAACAGCCGACGTGGCAAGACACGTGGCATAGCTCAGAAGGCAGGAAAGTGTGCAGGGGGGGTTAGGCAACCCTGCTAAAAAAAAAAAACTTGAAGCAAAAGAGTTGGCCGTTTTATGTAGATTCTAGCATATAAAATTCCATTGATCAATGATTGGTCCAAGTTAATTTTCACGTTCTAAGTGAAATATGTTTCTAATCATGATTTAAAATAAACTTATCTACCTACCTATGTGCGCTAGCACCTCATAACACCTAAGTACATGCTAATTATACACTTTATATGCGCACATGGTTGTTGAATATCAAATGCAGATAGTGATGCATCCTGCATCCTATTATTAGGAAATTCTGAACCACATGAAATGCATATGTGGACAATAGTAGGCAAATTTGGTGCCACCTTTCAAAAGATTATATGGTAAATAAATACATCAATAGCCCTTCTTGTTCATACCATGAACAAGTGAATTTGTATTTATATGATGCGGAGAGGCAATGCTTGCAATAAGCCAGCGCAATTTAGAAATGAAAGCTTGATGCACATGTCCATGTGGCATGAAATAGTGAAGTGCATTGCATGTGCCCACGAAAGAACATCATAAAAGGATATAATATAAGATAAACTAAAATTCAAAACAAAGACAGCAATGGTGTGCAGCCTGGCGTCTTCACTTTTCCAAACAAAAGGAAAGTGGCCCACACAAAAATACTCTTTAACCTCATTCTCATCTCATGCTTTTTTTTCCCCACAAATACACGCATATATTCTTACAGGATCCAATATCTACATTGAACACAGGCTATGTATTCTCTTGATGCTTAGACTGCAGTGCTGCCTAGATTCATGCACAATTCGTCAAAATTTAGGTCTCTAAAGAGATCTCGTCTAACGGCATGGCACCTAATTAATCTGGGACTTGTCGGAATAGCTTCTTGAATGCTTGACGCAGGAGCAGCAGGGGAAGAGGGCAAAACAGCAGGTTCTTCAATCTTTGAAACTGGAACACTCATAATATTGACATTGTTATGGTAGGGATCCGTTGGTACCTCTGAAACTGCCTTCTTATTAGACCAACAGCCTTTTATCATTCCCATACTGCCGCATCTCACATCTGCTTCGCTTTGCGAATATCGCCGGAATGATCTTTCCGGAGATGTTGCAGACTCGGCTGCTAGGCATGCCAGACATGCTAGACTCATCTTTCCCCCACTCTGCCTGCATTGCAACATAAATTAGGCGAAACTCTTCTGCTTTTACACATCAAATTAACCATACGGGCTTTTAGGGCATCAAATTCCTCACTAATCTCAATTCGGAATGAGAAAAGCAGCAACGACTTAAAAGATTAACAAACAAATTGCCTCTAGCAATTTCATCAACGAACTTAATCAATACAACATCCGCCATGTTTATAAGGATTTGGAAGACTTTACCTTGAAGGAGTAGAAGACGAAGGAGGAGGCGTTGGCCGTCCACAAGGCGGAGGTTAAGAGCTTACAGCAGGGCCGGAACTGTACAAGAAAACATGCCAGCTTTTCCTCCCCTTTTTTTTCCATAACCGACTATATCAGGTCGATTATTTCGCCTTCTTTTTTCCATAACCGACTATATCAGGTCGATTATTTCGCTCTTAGCAGAAATAAGTGTTGCGACTTCCTAGGCACAAATCTAACAATATTATTAGACATTTTCGCCTATATTTTTTGGCTGTGATATTTTGCTCCATTATTATGTATATAGGGGGGACTGCTTTCTAGTGCAGCCGGTGGGGTCCCGCAACCGGCGGTAGCCGGGAGCAGGTCACCAGGACCGTTATTGTCTGCTTGTTTTGCAGCAGTTTTAGAGCATGTGCACATTGCTGGATCGCGACATCCATGTCTACAGACCTTGTGAATTTCTGCATTCTTCATGCATTTCGTAACCTTTATTTTCTGTGTTTTAGGCCACATTATCTGCAAGCAATGGTTGCTTGAGTATACGATTTCTAAAATCCGGCAAGAATCTTTGGATATGAAATTTTTTGCAGTGTATTTACAGGCATCCGTGAATGGGAACAATAATCCAGGAATTTTGTTGCCTTAAATGGTAGGAAAAGGTTCTACTGCTGTGTTTTTGTTTAAGATTGAGAAGGATATTGAGAAGCGGCATTCTTGCATTGTATTTTGACTGCCAAAATCTGGCAATCTGGCGACCAATATGGGCCAAGAACTTCTTCTTGGACGTCCTTTCATGCTATCAGATCTTCCATATTCCATATTTAGTGGTCTATTGCTTTGTTTTGGCATCTGTTGGTGCTATGCTCCTTTGTTTTAGTCTTGTTGCAGCTTCCAAGCATATCAGAGCATGCCTCTAAGTCGCAACAACACTAAGATCCTTGGTTCATAGGTAGGCAGCTAAAAATTTGAAGTTATTTTACCAGTCCGCAAGATCAAATGCTGGTTTTGGCCATGGAAAAATCAGACAGAGAAGAAACAGAGGAACGCCATAGCCGACACAAAGAAGAAACAGAGGAACAAAGGGGAAAAAAACAGAGGAGGGAGGTGTAACCGGGGACCTTGTCATGCGGAATTCGGCTACCCAATTTCCATTACGCATTGTAGGAGAATGCTACGTGGCAGCACCATATTACACCCCACCTAAAAAATGCGACCCAATTTCTATATTGTTAGCGTAGTTCTCGTTGTAGTTCCCATTTCAAATCAAAGTCTCCACTATTGAGCATATTGAAAGATATGGTCATAGTCTAACTTTTACCTAGCCGTATAATGTACTGCACCTCGAGAAGATTCCTCGAGGGAATTTCCCAAGTCGGCTCCACCATACAAAATGAAAACAAAAAACAAGGTGTAAAGGTTCTAAGAAATACAAATCAAATGATAGAGTCCAATCTTGTTCAACGTATTATTTGTAATATAATTTAGTGCAGAGCTTAAAGAAAATTTTTTATCTAAGAGTGTTATGCATAAATAGCACATTACGCATTCCTCAAAGCCATTCATATTTAGCAAATGCATAATAATAATAACCTAAAAATACATTGCAATCTTGTTAGGTATGCCTAAAATCTCAAAGATTGGAAGGGCTTAATCAACAATTATGCAACATATTTTTTCCACAATACAATGGATAAACAATATTATATTATCTTGACTTCTGCAAAAGAAAATGGAAGGAATTTAGCATAATATATCACAATATATAGAGCACTGTCATTTTTTGTTTGTTTATCAAACTTGCTTAACCCCCCTACAACAATTCATGGCTTCATAGCCTATCCATGTGGTTGCTCATGTCACCTATATTCATATGTTGTCATTAGATCTTCATATTTTAGATCTAAAGGCCAAGAAACCAAAAAAAAAAAAACTCCTAAAAAATAAGTTATCAATCACTATTCTTTCATCTGCAAGGCCAGCTATAAGGAATCCGTAAGTGCTAACCTTTCGTCATCGAGATTGAAGTTTCCCTTTGCTCGGGTATGGACCGTTTCTGTACTGTAAAGATTTGATCGCCTTTATTTGTGGGTTCGCTCCCATTTGTTGTTCCTAAAGCTAGTGGTTTACGAGTTAGGTTTTATAAACACTCCCTCAAGCCGAATCGACGCTATAGACAAGACAAATAAAGAAAAAAACCAGTTCTAAAGGCCATATTTCAAAAACGTAGGTTTGAGACCCTTTCTCGACTTGCGAGTCGAGAAAGGCAGCTCAGGGTGAAAAAGGTAGGTCGGCTCGACTCGCGAGTCGAGAAAGATAGCTCAAAGTAAAAAATGCAGGTTCGAGGAGCGAACAACGTGGGTCTGATCAGTTATGAAGTCGAGAAACACAGCTCAGAGTGGAAAATGCAGGTCTGAGGGCCTTTCTCGACTCGCGAGTCGAGAAAGGCAGCTCAGAGTGGAAAATATAGGTCTGAGGGCATTCTCAATTTGTGAGTCGAGAAAGGCATCTCAGATGTAAAACGCAGGTCTGAGGACTTTTCTCGACAATCTCAAAGTGTAAAACGCAGATCTGAGGGCCTTTCTCAACCTGCGAGTCGAGAAAGGCAGCTCAGAGTGAAAAGGCAGCTCTAGGGCCAATATTTAAGTTCAATATTAAGTTCAACCTACCCAAATTTGACCATTACCAATATTTACCAATAGTCAAGTTCAACCACTACCAATTCAAGTTCAATCATACCAATAGGAGAAGTTTTTTCTTCCTTTTTTTTTTTTTTTTTTTTTTTCAACCATTACTAATATTTATCAATATCTGAGCAATACCAATATTTAAGTTCAATATTAAGTCAACCATTACCCATATTCAAGTTCAACCATTACCAATATTTACTTATATTAAAGTTCAACGAATGGCAATATTTACCATGAGTTTTTCTTTTTCTTTTTTCTCTAGCGCAACAACCCAACCTTGGGTGTAAGCTTATCTCAACTCAAAGCCTAAGCTATCCACGTGTCTCAATAAATGACTTGGACTAGATTTCAGCCGTTGGATTTTGATCTAAACTAATATACAGTTGAGAAAATTAAGAAATATGATGCTCTAAAATGTCCCCATGCCTTTTCGTCAAGCGCTTCGGGTTTGTCGTCATCTCTCGTCACGAAATGCGTAATATCTGTGTCCTATGGTCAAGTTATTAGCCTTTCTACCCATCCATATGGCCCCCGAGCCCCTGTCGAGTGATCCAGATTTGGTCTATTTCCTTCCATGTAAGAACACAGTCTCATATTTTCTGGTTCAAGGGGACCCTCGAGCATTGTACAGATGAACAAAAGCAGTTAAGTTTGAGATTTCTGTCCGCAGTTCTAGTGTCACAATGTATTGCAAAGAACATCCTTTGAGAATCAGTATAATGGGGAATTGTGCTGGGAGTCTTCGGATTAGGAACAGTAGAGCCCTTCATGGAATTATGAGGCATCTTACAATGAAAGGGACATTTGGTGTACAAGTCTTGGGATTTCTTATGGTATGGTGGCTGTAAGGATTGCGGTTGGCATGGCCTGCTTCTTGTTCCTGCTTCTGGCTTTTAATCATGTTGCCTTGGTTGTGGATACGGCTCCATTTTCAAAGGAAACCTCTGATAGTATCATTGAGAGGAAGACTATAGAATCCATCCTTGTCCATCAACTTGCTTAAGGTATGTAACCTCATCAAACTTATAGTTTTTTCCTGTTCGTAGAGAAAATGGTTTTTTGTCATTCTTTATCCAAGTTAAGCGAGGATGCCTTATCTGCAGTACAGAAATGCTTGTAATATTTATGATTCAATTATAAGTAGCTATTACCATCACAATTAATAATAAGATTGATGGGGTCTTTATTGAAGAGATGTTACTATTATGTTAATGCTGCAATTTTTGCCATTAGACAAAGCTACTGCTCTCCACATTAGGAAAACTTAAATGTAGCAATCGAGTGGCTCTATATTTCTGTGGCCCAATGTATCAACATGTGCAAAGGCTTTTGAAATACATTTCAACATGTTAGTGCTCTATTCTGGGAAGAAGCTTCTTGATGTCAGGTAACTCCATTCGAAATGATACAGAGGCCCAATATATAACAAATGCCCAATATTCAAGAAATGCAAATTGCATGCAATGGCTGTTTTTACAGCAGTTTATCTTTGTTCCTCTATTATATATATGCAAGGTCTAGCTTGCATTTTTGTTAACCATGCGGCATGCCATGTACCGATCTATAGATATCACTTCAGTAGTGCTTTGGCGTCATAAATATGATGTGTTAGATTTTGTTCAAATTTCACTAGATAACTAGTTAGGTTCCCTGCATTTTATATATTCACAGATTACGTGAAATGAGTGATATATTCATATATTATTGATTGATTTGGTTCTTGTGCATGGTATTTGCTTGGGCTTTTGTTTGTGCACTGCACTTTGTGGATATTTTTCTCATTTTCCAGTGGCCCGCGTTGGGTCTATTATTCATTTGTTAGTGGTGAATGTTTACTGTCATTGGTTTATTTTGCAAGAGAAGATGTGCAACATCATTGGGCAGGTGGTCTTTTCGACTTGATAATGATCTATCTTTTTTGACCACTAGCTTCACACAAACCTCTATATTTGCTACTATTAACTGCACAAACGGTTTCGTGTGCATCATATGAATTGATTTACTTATTCAAGCTGCGATGCGATAAGTGGTAAAAACTTAAAACGAAAATAAGAAATAGTACTTTCAAGGCAGTACCAACTAATATTCTATGCAGCAAAGACCATGCTGTGAGATTCTGCAATGTTTTTTGCTAAATTTTGTTTATGAAATTGTGGGGCTAGGAAAAATAGTTTCTTTGTTGCAATTTGAAACCATCGCCTCACCCATAAGAAAGTAGTCCCTGCAACATTGTTCCCCTGCATTTGCATCCTCCAACACCAACACTTCAACCCGCCTCACTTGTAAGAAACACAACCATACAACATCATTCGCCTGCCATTTGTATTCTCTAAGACTGGCACTTCAGCATTGTTTCATGCTTCAATAACTATATAGCACACATATAGGAGTTTCTGTAGTCCCAAAAACCTATTACTTTGATCTTCTCCTTATTAATACACATGCCACGAGCTGTGCAAAATGCTTGCAAAGCATCTAAGTGCGTTTGTAGACCTTCTATTGTTTTTGATATGAGAACAATGTCATCAGCAAAAAGGAGCAACTAAACAATATAGCCATGAAGATCTATGCCAATGCCTCCGTGAAGATATAACCACTGCTCTACTTCATCTATAAATAAGCAAAACAACAATGGAGGGCATGTGCAGCCTTGCTTTACCCTTATTGTGCTATGGATCTTATGCTTTTTATCAAATGGAAAGGAAAGCTCCACAAGGACACGCTGATACAAACATGTTACTGCCTCTTGTAACTCTTTTGGACTCCCAACAAATCCATTCTATCTTGCAACTTTCCTCTTTCCACCTTATCAAAAGCTTTAGTAAGGTCAACAAAAGCACAGAATACCTTGTTCCCTCGCCCTCTCACAGACTCAGTTATGATGCGCAGAATTACCAGGTGATCTACGGTAGAGTAACCTGCACGAAATCCAGCTTGGCATGCTGCTCTCACATTTTTTTGATCAGCCCAACATGAAATTTTGCTTTCCACCATAGATGCAAAATCTTAGCTAGGATATTTTCTACCAAGACCGTTCTATAGTTGCTAACCATGTTTCTGTCACCAGTTTTATAGATCGGGACTACCCTACTGATGGTCCACAATTCAGGGAAAGCTCCTTCGATCAGCGCCAAATTACAAACTTTGCATGGGCTCCAAATTCGTACCTTCTCTTTTTTTTTTGTTGAAGGACGTCAGACTTTATTCAATCAAAGAGTCAAATACAAGTATAAATGCAGAGACAGGAATAAAATCTCAGCGGATAAGCAGAGACCCACCGAGTGAAGCAACCTGCCTAAGCATAAGACTGCACATCCAAATACTCCTCAAAAATCAATCGCCTCTTGCGAGGGGCAAGTGAAGAACAATGATACGACTTTACAATGTAACCTTGAGCTTCGTGGAGAACACGATTATCTGCCACATCCAGACCTTTGAAGATTACCAATCTTCGTCTTTTCCAGATAGTCCAAAGCAACCATCATGCTGCTAGATGAAAAGCCTGGCCTTGTAACTCTGTCCAGGTACTTGGGTAAATTGCCAAAAGCAGTTGTTGACTTGTTAGTGAAACCTGAAAAAGGGAAAACAACCAGTCCCATACACATCTAAGATGTTCACACATGAAAAGCAATGCTCAATGGTCTCGGATCCACGCTTGCATCTTGGACAATCGATTTGATATTCTAGGGTTAAACTTATGGACAAGCACATTAACCCTTGACACACCTATGAAGAATCGCCACCAAAGAACGCCACTTTAGGATGAAGTAGCTTGTCCCATGCCCAAGACCACACCTTACGCCATTGAAGAGGAGGAAGTTGAAGAGACCACTTATTAGGCGGAGGAAGAATATCGATTATCAAGCAACAAGCGATACATAGAGTTCACAAGTTTGCACTCCTTAATTTCTTCATGACAAACCCATACCAAAATATCTTCTTGGTGTGGCAGAATAGGCTGTAGAAAATTAGCAACTTTTTGCCAAAGAACTCTATCCCATCGCCCTAATAGAAACTTTAACTGAAAAGCCTCCCATGTCAGCAACTGGCCTGAGTCATACCATGCTGCAATAGTTAAGATTCCAGCACTTTTCCAACGTCTTTGAGTCAATGGGTGCACTGTAAAGCAAAGTGGTTGATTGTCTACCAGAGGGATCCACCAACAAGGTGCAGTCAACTGTACACAAGCAGTTGGACTGATGTGAAATAAAGTTTTGTCGTTTGTTTTTCTTATGGCCTTCCTGCATATCTATCTCTGACGAGCTAATGCATCCTCCCAATTACTGTGTTTCTAAGAAAAATTAAAATTTGAAAATGATAACGGCCATTGTCTCTAATGAAGAGCCAATTATATTACACGAAACATTCCATTAATAAGCTACCCAACCTAAAACTATCAAGTCCAAATGCATATTTTATTTAATGGCTAGCATATTGGTTTTCATTGTTTTAATTCAACATTTTAATATATAAATCTCTAGTTTCAATACTCCTTTCTAAACATATATAAGGCAGCTTCCTTTTTTGTTTGATGGAATATTTTCGTTCCAAGAAAAAAACTGAGAGCACCACGTGTACTTCAAAAATATAGCTAAAAAAAAATTAAAAGGAGTGACTGAATGATGTGACCTTTTCTTGCTCTGCAGACAAGCCCATTCTTGCTCTGCAAACTTCACGGTATTGCGCTGATCCTGGTTTTCGATATTTCTTGGATCACCACCAGTTCCGGATCGTAATATTCTTTGAGAATGTATGTAAATATTTAAGAAAGATGATCGAGAACGATCAGTCTTGAGAAGGGAAGGAATTGATATGAAGAAGAAGAAGAAGAAGAGATTGATGGTGCTCGGGGGAGTGGCCTTGCATGGAACACTATTTATTGATGTGATCAAGCAAGAAAACCATCCAATATGTCTAAGCCTTGATATTATCCAAGCGAGAGCTAAAAATAAACCTTGACCTTTATTTAGAAGCAAAAAGGCAAAAAAAGGTGTGTTACCTATAAATAGAAGGACAACTTTGAGACGTGATATCTCCGTGACCACAACTCAGAAATCAGCGATCCTTACCTTGTTGGAAAGCCCTTAAAGTCTAGTTTCCAGATTAAGCTTGGTTGTCCATAGATTCCTTACGGTTTGAAAGTTATGCCCAGAAGGTGCATAGGGGTCTAAGCTGACTGCACAGCTAAATCTGCTTCTTCCTACATTGATGATGAGCCTAGCCTTGATCTGCATCATTTTCCTTAGCTCTTGATTGATCATATCATTAGGAGGAGTTCCTGTAACACCAGTGGTTGGTGGCTAGAAAGAGCTTGTTCTTATACAGTCTTGCAGAGTAGCTTGACTTGGTGGCATCTCTTCTAGTCGGTCCGGTTGGGTGGTAAATCGAGTACCCTATGGTGTTTTACTTTCTAATAAGTTGATGAATTTGCAGGAAGAATGGAGCATTTGTAACAATTGGTATCAGAGCTCAATTCCGGTCTTTACCAGTGGAGATGGAAGCGTTGGAAATTTGAGTGGCTTAGCAGCACACAAGATATCTTATTAAGGCAACGCAAGAAGCGAGGACTTCTGAAGCCAAGAAGAGTAAGTTGAAACGAAAGTAGCACAAAGAGGTGGAAAGGAGCAAATTGCAAATCGGTTACCTCTTGTCTGGTATGAAATTGATGTTTAAGGATTGTGATTAGAATCTTTGGATATTTCTTATTGCATCCTTATAGTTGAGGTTGGTACCTTAACGGATAATTTTAGATTGTTATCTAAAATTATGAGCAGTAGTTGGTGCTACTGGGTTGAGGTTGGTGCCTCAATGGAAAATATTGAGCAGTAGTTGAAGCTACTGGCTGAGGTTGGTGCCTCAAGAATGGAAAGAGTTGGTGCTCTTGTCCAAGTGAATGGAAAGAGTTATTGCTCTTGTCCAAGTGATTGGAATGAGCTGATGCCATGTCCAAGAGGTTGGAATGAGTTAAGGCCATGTCCAAGAGGTTAGAATGAGTAGTGCTCATGTCCAGGTGAATAGAATCTTTGTTATTCTTGATCTTCGCAGGTCTTCTGGTTGGTGCTGGAGATTGCAAACTGGAATAGAAACTGATCAAAAGTTGGTGCTTCTGGTGGAGGTTAGTAAATATTTTATTTTAAACTAACCTATACTTTGAGACAAATTAAGTTGATGTTCAACTTGTGGTAAGGGGGAAATAACTTTATTGTTCAAGTTGAATGGTGATATTTAACTTGAAGGACTGGAAAGGGTTTACTTTCTTGTTCAAGTTAAATGGTGATGTTTAACTTGAAGGACTTGAAAGGGATGGGAATGCCATGACTGTTCAAGTGAGGGACGCCTACTTGATGGATCAGTATGGAGATTTTTCTGTCCAAGCACAGACCTGCCTTAGAGGATCAGAAAAACAACATTCATAGGGGGGCGAGATTGGTCCCAAGAAGAGAAAGATCAATTTTGAAACGGGAGGTTTGATGGTTTTCTTTCAGGTTTAATGGCGATCGAGGACGATCAGTCTTGAGAAGGAAAGGAATTAATATCCTTTGAGAATGGATGTAAATCTTTAAGAAAGATGATCGAGGACGATCAGTCTTGACAAGGAAAGGAATTGATATGGTGCTCGGGGGAGTGGCTTTGCGTGGAACACTATTTATTGATGTGATCAAGCAAGAAAAGCATCCAATATGTCTAAGCCTTGATATTATCAAAGAGAGAGCTAAAAATAAACCTTGATCTTTATTTAGAAGCAAAAAGGCAAAAAAAAGGTGTTGTTACCTCTAAATAGAAGGACAATTTTGAGACGTGATATCTCCGTGACCACAACTCAGAAATCAACTATCCTTACCTTGTTGGAAAGCACTTGAAGTCTAGTTTCTAGATTGGGCTTGGTTGTCCATAGATTCCTTACCTTTTGAAAGTTATACCCAGACACTACAACACAATAAGCGTTTTTTCGTCGAATATAGCGACAAGCAAACTGACGCTATAGGTATTCTCAAACTCCCACTAGATGTCAAGAATTGACGCTAAAAGTACCATACTTTGATGTCGTATGGATGTCAATTTTTGCGTCAAGTATTGTGTCATGTCTACATGACGCAAAATTGATACAATGACAATATTTGTGACAAGTGCATGACATATTTGTGTCAAGCTTATATCCAAATTATTCGATAATTGCATCATATTTTGTATCATATTAGTTAAACCTATATGTCTGAATTGTTTCACCAGATTGACATTTTAATTTTTCATAGGTTGACATCCTTTGCGAGATATTTGTGACTATCTTATAATGCTTTTTACTTCATTTTGTAATGCCATTATAGCAAAAATTATTATATTTTTATAACATGATTGCGACCTTTTTATATAATAGCATTATATCATTATCTTTTTCGTTTTGTGACATCTATGTATCAATTTTATGGATAATTATATCCACAATACAAGTCTTTATAATAAACCTCGCACATTTTTTTATTATTAATTTTTACATTTTAAATGTTTTTTTGTAACAATATTTTTTTCTTCGAATGCACTATCAGTAGCTTCAGCAGCACTTACACATCAGTTCCCTGTCCCTGGCGCCTCGCTGGCGCTGGCGCTGGCGCTTCGCTGCGGCGCCGCTACTGAGGAACTTGCCATCTGATGATGGATGGCGTTTGGAGCAATGGCATCGATGAAGGATGGCGCCCAGAAAAAGCTGAGTGGATGTCACTTCTTGCGCATACACAGGGGTCTTGGCGCCATGGCGCGGAAATGGGTGAGGAGGCACCCTCCGATGGGCGATTTCCACTGCGGTTTTTAAAATAAACCGCCTTCCTGCGGTTCACAGGCGATTGGCGTTAGGGGGCGTCCCCGTTTTCCAGCACCCGGTTGTGAAGAGGTTACGGTTCGGAGTTGCTTGGTGAAGCTTTACTGGCGGAGGTATGAAGGTATGCTTGTTGCTTGTGCAACAACATGGATTTTTGGATCGGTGGCGACCATAGTCATCCCGGCAACGGTTTTTCCTGTGGTTTTAATCCGGGTCATGATGGTTGTGTTCTAGCTCACGTTGTGCTTTGGTTTAAGGGCTTCGGCCCATGTTCTTGTTTGGACTTCGGTCCAGGACTTCGGTCCCTTATGTACTTGGTCCCATAACCCGATTGGGTTCCGTGGACGTTAAAAATTTTTCCTTCCTTCCTTCCTTCCTTCCTATAATTCAGTTTACTCAAAAGCACTTAGTTGTATAAAGAAGAAAAACCTTAACACGCATACACACGCTAATGTTCAGAGTGTACATTGTACTGAAAATGGTCAATGTAATCTTGAAAAACTTGAATCACAACTTCAGTAATAACATTATAAGTTGCCTGTGACTCCATCACAAATCTGAGAAAATCTTCATTAAGTTGAAGCAGAAAATATCCCCCCTGCGTTATTAAACAGTCTAGGAAAAGAGCACCTCCTTACCTGCCACAAATCAAAACAAATGTTAAAACATAAAAAAGGAATGGAAATGCAAATGTCATTGGCTGGGCTTCCAGTTGCTCTCCGACTCTTAAATTACTTTAACATACAAGGATCAAAGTCCATATGCAAACTAAGAATCACCTACTGAATGAGCACAACTACCCACAAAATGAGAGAGGCAGATATACTCAAACTTGTGGTACTAGAACTCTGTTGAGCTCATTGTGCATGGCATAATAAGATGTTCACAATTACTAGTTTAGCAATTTCAATAGAGGTCTAGACATTAGTAAATCAGCAAACATGCTTACAAAAGGACAAACTATTCTTAAAAAAATTGACCTTAAACATCTTAAGGTCCAAAGTGAACATCTGTACAGTTAAAACTTATAGTTAAGCTTACCTTACATCTGCATATAACAATTTTTAACTGTAACCTGTCATTATAAACAATAAAGGTAGCCAAATATCTATCAACAAATTTGAGTTCAAGTTTCATAATGGCATCCAAAGCTGCTAATTTTGCCACTACCATAAATACTTCAATAGAAGGGACAAGACTCTTGACTTAGACTTGCAAAAACGAAGGAAAAAAAGGCTCCGCTATGAAAAGGGGTCATTTGCATGAGATGCATTGATCAAATGTATGGGAAAGCTACAGGTCCGTAAACTTAGAATCACCTCTTCCAATTCCAAATCAACAATGTTCTAATGTACAAAGCTTCAAGTTGATAAGCTTCCAGAATCTGGTATCGTATGCATATTCAGTTGGCAATTTCAACTTATCCTTTATAAATATGTTCCTTATCCCTTCTGTTACTATGATAGCCCCACCTTCCCATTATGACTATCCATGGACAAAATATCTGATGTTAAAAGTGATACAAGTCATATATGATGGCGCATATGACGCAAATGCCAAATATATATGCTGTCCTCGGCCAAAATACTTCAGCCAAAATACTTAGAATTTACGGCCCTGGCAACATACATCTCATAAACGTTCACAGAAACTTTGACTTAGAAGTCACCAAAAGCACCTAACAATACGGTTAATCTAAAATTGTTCAGGAAGCAAACATGACAAGTCAAAGCAAGAAGGAAGGAAGGAGAAAGACGATGCCATCCTGGTTGCAGGCTCTTAAGATTTCCAACATACTGTTGAACAAAAGTCATGTCCCGCACTTCAACCACAGTGCAAGCATAAAAACAAAACCTTGCTGGAGGATGATTACTCCAACCATAGGAAAGTAAGACACGTTGAAAAATATAGAAGGCACCTAATACCATTCATGGTCTTTAAAACTTTATTGCAAAGGACTATCTAGCAGTAAGAAATAAAAATCTCACCATACCTCAAACGCTTCTGAAAATCTCTAACAATAAAGCCATCATCAAAGCCGCATTCACATTATCTTCCATAAATTAAGAATCTGGAGAAAATCCACAGTGCAACTGCTGTAATTCATGGGACACACTGCAAGCCTCATTTGTGCAGCAAAGCAGAATGAATTGAATAAAATATTGATGCTAGCAATTTAGAATGGACACAATAAATATAAATATGTAGCAAGAAAAGTCTAAGAGCATAACTAACGGTATTCTTATATCATCCATTTTCTTTCCTGTAAAATTGAACATAATGCAATTCAAAGAATCACAATTAGCATAGACAAATTTAATTAAATGTTAACAGAAGAAGTCTTCTGTAATATTTGTAATGCTTTGGTACATGAATACTCAATGTATTCAAGATTATGTCAAACTTGGTGCATTCAATTCTGTTCTATTAACTATTGCACTTGATAGACGAGAGAAATATCAATTTGACCAGAGTGCACAATGCAATTTTTTTTAAAGTAGCTGTTAACATATGCAGCCTAATCAGGTGAACAAAAGCAACTCTGTTCTTTATATTCTAAACTTTAGTAAAGCTGTTGAGAAGCTGGGACGGCCTTTGGAAATAATAGCTCTAATCTTCTAAGTTGGGAATGGGAGACGTGAATGGAGCCTTGCCAAGCAACAAGATCACAAAGGAAAAGGCATTTTGCAACAGAGAATAATAAAAAAACAATCAATTGTGGAATCGAAGTAGGAATAATAGCTAGATAGATCTGCTTCTCTTCCTCTAATTTTCCTTCCGTCTTCCACAATTTCAAAATTGCAAAGCAAGTTGCTGAAGTTCTTCTGGATCTGTCCAGAATTTCGAAATTACAAAAGCTATCTCTAAACTGCAGATCCGATTATAGAGGCTGAAGCCTTTTACAACAAAGATTAATCAAGAATTTTCAGCATGGACAAAAATACCCGGAGGCTTTGCAAGTTGGGGAACCCTTTGCAGATCCAATTACAGACTGGAGCCTTCCGAGAGCATTTTTGACGAAACCTAATGGGTAAAACGTAATGTAATACGGCCATTTCCTTTCGACTTCCTGTTATCTGCAAATTCTGGTTGCCTGAGTCCATAACTTTTATGATATAACCCTACACAAAGGAAACCCGACTTTAAGGAAGAAATTATCTTTGACTCTTATCGCAAAACCCACAACCCTGTTGTTTGAAGAAATATAACCTGCTTGTCGAAACTCTGTTTGAAGAAGCAACTGAATACAAAATAGTTCCCCTAAGAGCATCGAACAAGACGTGTCAAGATGTAAGGTCACAAATAGGGAGAAACTCCATTTACATGTAGGCAAAGGAGGTTTGTGATCTTGCGACTCCGCCATTTTACTGCAAAAGGGGTTTCTTACTCCACCGCCATTTTACCCAACTCGACCAGAAAGAAAGCCTACCCAAGGAAAAGAAAGCGCGGGAGGAAGGTTTGTTATGAAAGGTTTCAAACATGGCCAGGCCAAGTGAAATAGCGTAGCAAGGGTCACTTAAATTTGTCCAAGGGATCTTCATATTATTCAATAATATTGCTTGCGGAATAGCAGTGAAATTTTCGTGGTTAACTGGCTATTGTTGTCCAATTTGAAAGTGATTTTCTATCATATGCAAATTGGAGACGTTTCTATTTTCCTGATCTATATGGTCCATATATGCATTGAGGTCATTAATTGGCTAGTTCTCACAAATTTTTGATCCTAGATGTTGCTTTATAGATGCATTATTGGGCATAATTTACATCTATGCTGTGATAATTAGGTTGTGAACTATTTATAATGAGACAGTCTATCAGGACCAGAAGCTCCGATCCCTAATACTCCTCCGACTTTGAAGATTATTCTAATGGTGGACTTGGACGAAAATCTTGCAAAATCTCACCTTGTTCGCAACGATCTTGTACCAAGGAACCCTAATCTTTGAAAAGCTGCTTTCTAAACCTTGGGTATCATAAGAAATTTCCATGGATGTTGATTACTAGAAGCTTAAAGATGTATCTTAAATGGACGTCTTTTTTTTTTTCGTCGAATAAAAGGAAGTATCAAGCATAAGGCCGCTTCTCTCCTTTGATGCACAACCTGCCTCATTGCTGTCGATGAAAACTCTCCTTGGATCTGCCAGGAATGAGCCCATTTCTTTTTGCCCAGCACATGGGTATGACCCCTTCTTATCCTCCACATGCGTATCAGAATTGATTGGGTATATTCTGGAAGGAGGTGTATGGCAAAAATGGAAATCCTCAGGATGAAAACATAGTGCAAAATACTAATGATTAGATCTAAAGAAAGACAATATAATGGAGGTGTTTATTTCAGATCTTGACAAAGCATGAACTAATGAATCTATCGCCTGGAACGTTGGAGAAAGAATCGATGAGTCACCCCTACGGTGGTGATCTGGCAAATTAAACTGCACCTTGGCTATGGCGGTGGACAATGCTTCTTTCTCACCCAAGTTGCAACGAATTCGAAATAGCTCAACCAACAAAAAGTGACCTGAAAAAGAAAGGGGGTTTGACACGTTCCAAGAAAAATAAAAATTCTGGGTAGCAATTTGGAAAAAGAGTGGGTGATATGGAATATTAGACTTAAAGGAAGGCAACAAATATAGTAGAGGTGCTTATCTCAGACCTTGACAAAGCAGTAAAGAGCCGATCAATTGCCCATATGGTGGTTGCTTGGAAAAGAAATGCATCTTGGCTATGGCGATGGACGATTCTTCTTTCCCACCCAAGTCGCATTGGATTCGAAATAGCTCAACCAAAAAAACGTGATACCTTCAAATAAAATAGGAAATTCGGATAGGAAGTTGAGAATCTTTGGGGAATTTAGAGTAACCTCGGTGAATCTCCAAGAAGCTTAGAAGATGAGGTAATCTTCTGAAATCTACAGATATCTTTAAAGAATGCAATGAGAACTTGAGAGAATGTTGTAACATAGGTGATAACTTAAACAGATCTTGAGGGAATCTAAGGAAAAAATGATGGAATCTATCTTCATGAAATCTAAGAGAATCTTGACATAAATCTTTGAGCACCTGAGGCAATATTAATGAATTCTGAGGGGACCTCTCGAGTATCTGCGAAAATACTTGGGGGAATTCCTTCACATTGGGTGTCTTTTGGAGGGCTGACTTCACACTGACTCTAAATATCAAGTCACTTGTGTATATATTATACAAGATATAAGAACATGCATATATATACATAAGAATCAACACATATGGCAGATATAATGTTTAAGCAAATACCTTTAAGCATTCAAAACATGTTAATCTAAAATGACAAATAATATAAAATGTCTATTTGTTGCGAGGTTTTTTTTAGTATTAGTAATGGAATCTTGGTGTCAAACTTAGACCTGTTTGCATCAACATATTTGTGTATTTCTACTTTACAATGTCACGACATTGACACTTTTTTTACGCAATCATGTGAAGTAAGCACCATAATATGTAACGGGAGCATAGATGTAAAATTGTCAATATGTTTGACACTATAAGATGACATAAAACCTTACAAAAGTGACAAAAAGATCTCACAAAGTATGGCACAAATGTGCTATAAAATTGACCCAAAATTTTAGAGCTAACGATGTTGTAGTTGACACAAAACTATTGACATATTTGACACTAAAATATGTCACAAATTTGTCATAATGCACGACGCCATTAGTTTTACAAAATCTAATATAAAAGTACCAAAGTTTTGTCATAAACCTTTCAAAATACTTACACTACAATTGATACAATTATATTGACGTAAGTTTTGACGCAGTCACATAAATTTGTGTCATTTTTAAACTTCTGACACAAATTTGACAAATCTTAAAAGTAGTGACGCAGGGTTTGACGCGAAAGCCCTATCCTCTTGTAGTGAGAAATGTGCATAGGGGTCTCGGTGACCGCCGCACTAAAACTGCTTCTTCGTGGACGCTCCCCGAAACATATCGACGCCGCTTCGGTATACATGCGGGGACTTTCCCCCCCATGGCAACCATCTCGCCATGAGCGGGGCCCTCCGTCCTAACTTCGGGCCATCACGTCGAGTGAAGGACACCAGAGGGGTCATTAAATTACCCACTTCAATGGGGCTCCTATGTCGCGGAAGCGTGAATACAAGGTTAGCATACAGCATAATCATATCATAAATACCACCACGAAGGGTGGCACATCCATCCCACTGATAATAACAGAGAATATACATTAAATACTAGAGAAAACACCCCAACCCCATGGTTCTACCCCCCTGCTCGGCGGCTAGGTCTCAAGAGATCAGTGACCCAGAATCTTGGCATGGTGTTGGGCGGCATAGAACATCGGCTAGGGTTGTCCACTCCATCCGCCCCTCACACACACACTTTGCGGATGAGTCGAATCATGCTATGGCATCACTATAGCCTTCGAGCCTTGAGACTCATGGTATCACCCTTCGAGCCTACTCGGGTTTCATGAAGACTGTCCCGATGAGGCGTGGCGGGGGAAGCGTCCCCTTCCGGGATCACAGCCGGTTCCATGGGTGAGCTAGAGAATACGTGCGCATCGGCTACCCCCGCATCCGCATTCGGACTTACTCCCCTAAATCTACACAAAGTGCGGGGGTGCCCCATACGGGTCACACCTCGCACCGTGGAGTGTCGGACCCATACCCGCCCTCACGTGGCCAGGCTATCGGGGCCTAGCCCCATCAGGAGTCCCGGGAGCCTTGTATGTTAGGTGCAAGACCCCACCCCCACTTCACCACTGCGTCCCTTCTCTGGTGCTAAGCAATTCCATAGCATCCATGACTCGGTGGTCTCTTGTGCACAGGCCGCAATTAATGGGAATAATACAGGGCTCTATCTAGGAGCATACTGCAATACATGGGCTCAGAGGTCTCTACCCCCCCTTTAATCCCTGCTTTACGGAAGCTGACAGAGATACTTTCATAGATTCATCCATCCTTACTTAACAAAACATAATCCATAATTGAAATGTAATTCTAAATATCAAAGAAGGGCTAATCCTAACAAAGATAACCAGAGAAGACTAACTGAGTCACTATCCTAGAAGCTCAAGCTAGACTACCCACTAACCCGAGTTTCTGCTAGAACCGTTATCATTGGGCACCTCCATCTTTCAGCAACTTGGGTGTTCAAAGAACGGCTTCAAGAACTTGGGTGTTCAAAGAACACCTTGAAACTTGGGTGTTCGAAGAATGCTTGACAACTTGGGCCACGCTCCTCCTCCTCCTCCTGGCTTGATTTTGGGGTCAAATGGGATAGGGACCCAATTTGATGCCCCAAGTTAGCATTTCCCTGCTGGCCAATCGAGTTTGGCCACGTGGCACCTTCCTAATTAATCATTTATCCTGATTAAGTCAATTAGATATTAATTCCTTAATAATTAATTTAGCATAGCTAAATTAATCCCTTTTAGATCAACCCCCTAGGTTAAAATACTCTATGGTGGCGTACCTTTACTGGGTGACGTGTCAGTATGTTTATACTTATACCGTATAAATACTTGGAACGTCACATTCTCCGCTCCTTAGAAATAATGCTGTCCTCAGCATTAGGGTTAGTTAAAAAAAAAAACAAAATGTAAGAAATTATACATAAAAGAAGGAAGGTAATTCCTTATTTCCGAAGGTAATAACATTAAAGTTGAAAGCATATAAGAGTTTAAGCACCACGGTGCATTTCACATAATTATCATAAAAAAAGGTTTTAAGGACCGAAGTCCGATATCAAACTTCACAGTGAGAACAAGATAACACATGTAGACAAGATAAAACTGGAGAAGTCGGGCCATCAACAACCCTCTATACATGGGCATGCAGGTCACGTACTGCTCACTGGCCTGCACATGTCAATACATCAATATATATAGATAATATAAATAGGTTGTGGTTGAAGGGACCACCCCCTATAGAAGGAAAAAAAACTATCTACAAGGGAACCTATCATGCCTATGGTTCGCAATTCATTGCGGCGTAAGGAATGGTCAAGTTCCCATTATAGCCGAGATGAAGGTGGCCTATCAACTACATGCTTTCCAAGCAATTTGCAGTCATGCCCACATTGATAATACACCACGTCCTAGAGAACACGGAGATGATCTCATCATCGGTAACTATTATTAACCACGATGCATCTACCCCTCTACTGCATGATTCTTGGCGAATCAAGCCTTCAAGCTTACCGCCGGGAGCGGGGTTGATAGCATCGTTGATGGTGCGGCCTTGAGATTCCCGCATGAAGTCCGGATAGTGCTTCTCAAGGTCAATCTTCATCACCCACGTAGCGTCCTCAACTGGTAAGTGTTTCCACTTAACCAAGTATTGCAGCATCTGAGTTCTTCTCGTCTGCTTATAGGCTCGATCAAGAAGAGCTTCAGGCACTATATCTAAATGCTCTTCTGTCATTTCAAGGAGGGTGGGTGTATCCAAGATCTCCTCTGGATCCGGGGTATGCTGCTTCAGAAGACTCACGTGAAAGACCTTGTGGATCTTCAAGCGGGGTGGCAAATCCAAGCGATATGCCTGTTCTCCAACACGTTCAATGATCTTGAACGGCCCAGCCCATCTGGGTGCCAGCTTCTTGCAGTTGCCAATCTTAAGCTTGGCTTGTTTAACCTTAATCTTGAGCCAAACTGATTCGCCCACCTGGAAGACTCGTGGGGTCCTGTGCTTATCTGCAACACTCTTCTGACGACTACGTGCAGCCACTAAGTAACCACGAACTTCTTCAACCAAAGCTTGCATTTCCAAGAGGAGTTGTTGAGAAACCTCCACCTTAGAAACTAGATTATGCCATGTGTCGGGAGTAAGGCATTGATAACCATAATTAATCATGAAGGGAGACATTCTGGAAGACTCCTGTTTCATGCTGTTGTAGGCAAATTCGACCAAATAAATATAGTCAACCCATTGTGATTGCTTACTCCACACATAACTTCGTAGCATATCCTCTATAATGCGATTGGTACGCTCTGTCTGACCATCTGTCTGAGGATGATATGCTGTACTCATAGTAAGCTTGGTTTGAATGGTGGCAAAGAAATCTTTCCAGAATGCACTTACGAATTTGGGATCCCTGTCGGATACAATAACTCGTGGCATTCCATACAATCTGAAGATCTCCTTTGCAAACAGCAAGGCGGTATCGAAGGTTGTATCTGTGGTACGACATGGCAAGAAATGAGCCATTTTCGACAATTTGTCGGCCACTACCATCAATGCATCATATCCACGGAGAGTACGTGGAAGGCCCACAATGAAATCCATGGTTATCACTTCCCACTTAGCGTTGGGCACATCGAGAGGTTGCAACTCTCCTGGAATCCTTAATTGCTCAGCCTTGGTTTGTTGACACACCTGACACTGTTTAATGTACCTGGCAATGTCCTTCTTCATGGAAGGCCAAAAGTAACTGGAGCAGATCTTAAAGTAGGTTTTCATGAAACCCGCATGTCCAGCTATAGGGCTGTTGTGTGTATCATGGAGAATAAGCTTACGCACTCCTGAAGTTTCAGGTATACACAACTTATCCTTGTGATATAACAAATTGCCCTCTTTCTTATACGAACGGAAAGCTTCACGTTCTTTATCTGTGCGTGCCTCCTTAGCCAAACTATCCCACACATCACGGAACTCTGGATCCGCAAAGTCTGCTCTATCTGTTTTCCGAACTCACTGGTGAGTGTGGAAATCGCGTTACAATGGGTTCGGGTTACCAAGGGATGGCGTGACAACGCATCCGCAACCACATTGTGTTTCCCAGGTCTATATATAATCTCAAAATCATATTCTTCCAGAAATTCCATCCATCTTCTCTGACGGAGGTTGAGGTTCGGCTGGGTTGTTAGATAACGGAGACTCTGATGATCCGTATCCAGCTGGAATCTTCTACCAAGAAGGTAGTGTCTCCATATACGCAGAGCGCGGACAACGGCCAACAGCTCCTGATCATGGGTGGGGTATCGCTGTTCAGTCTCGTTCATTTTCTTTGAATCATAGGCAATAACCCTCCCCTCCTGCATTAGGACTCCACCGGTAGCAATTTTACTGGCATCCGTTGCTACTAGTTTATCCTTTTCGGGGTCCGGCAATGTGAGGAGTGGTGCTGACGTTAAAGCATCCTTAAGCTTCTGAAAACTTCCCTGGGCCTTTGCTTTCCAATGCTCAATCCAATCCTTCACTTTCTCATGCTTTGTAAGATCAGTAAGAGGTGCTGCAATCTTTGCAAAATCCCTAACAAATTTCCGGTAATACCCTGCCAATCCTAAGAAACTTCGGACCTCGGAAACATTGCCTGGAATGGGCCAATCCTTCACTGCCTCTATCTTTGCTGGATCTGTAGCAATTCCCTCTGCTGAAATGACATGTCCCAAATAATCCACCTTCGGAGTGGCAAACTTGCACTTAGAGAACTTGGCAAAGAGCTGGTGACGTCTTAGTTTTTGTAGGGCCAAGCGAAGATGTTTCTCATGCTCCTCCAGGGTCTTACTATAGATGAGAATGTCATCAAAGAAAATAACGACAAAATCATCCAAGTATTGTCGGAAGACATCATTCATTAACCGCATAAAAGTTGCGGGGGCATTAAACAAGATTGCAATTGAAACGGGAGTGTTGCAAAACTCCCGTTTCAAAGATTCCCTTAAAAAAGAGACCATGCTCTTAAAATTAGCCTTTTTTGGATAAACTTGAGGATTTCAAAAGGTTTAGTTTTTTTTTTCACCCATTTTGGCCCCTATTAAGTGACAAGGTTGTTTTTTGCAAAGAAACACCCTTGAAAATGGCACAATTTAGACATGAATACATAATCTCTAAAAGTGAGATATCAAAAACATCAAAATAGAGAAGAAAAAATAATAATTATTTCTTTAAATGTTTTCAGTATATCAATTTGGCACCCTCAAAATTTGATGTGTGTCGAACAATACACTCGTCAGACGTTGCAACTGGGTATCTGTCCCAAGTCTCCACGTTTAGTTGTTCCATCAAACATGTTTGACGTTCTATTGGCTGAATAAAAAAAAGAAGACAAGCAAGTAGATAATTGAACACTAGGACACATAAAACGAAAAACTTTCAAAACAAAATTGTATTATGGAATACACTTTTGCTTTTCTAGAAAACAAACGTGTATTCCAGAATACACTTTGGATTTTTAGAGAAAGCAAAAGTGTATTCCGGAATACACTTTAGCTTTCCTAGCGTGTATTCCAGAATACACTTTGGATCTTCAAAGAAAGCAAAAGTGTATTCCGGAATACACTTTTGCTTTCCTGAGAAAGCAAACGTGTACACTGGAACACATCTTTGTTTTCTAAGAAATCATCGTGCATGGATTTTAGAAGTCGTGTGCAAAAAATTGTAAGTACATCAGTCACTCGGTCACCTCATTGACATGTCTTTTCCACACTCATTGCCATATCCAAGCCACCTCCGTTGTCGTCATATAAATGCCACCTTACTATAAAAAGAAAAATGTTGGCACTAATATTTGTCTAGACAAATTTCTTGTTTAATCAAGAAGCTCGTTGATATTAAATACTATCCCTGTCTGACCAAATGCATTTCAACTATGTTCACATTGATATTAAATACTCTCCCTATATAACCAAATGCGTTTCAACCATGTTCACAATGTTCAGTTGTTCCAATGTTGGTTTAACCAATTTCGTTATTTCCACATATGTAATGGTTAAATGCATTTGGACATATATTCTTCGTTATTCCAATGTCTAAACTAATTGTTATTTCGAAATACACCGTTCATCTCGGATTCGACTCAATTACTAGTCATTGTTTTACCAGGATCTTGAAACTTCACAGCTTAGGGTTTATATGCCTTATTTTGTATGCCAACACATTTGTTTAAATTAATGGGTCATATCTTACATATCTTGAAAACTCTAAAATAGAGTTATTCTTTATTAACATTAAACAATAGCAAAGACTACGTTGCACATATAACACAGTAAAGGGACAAAAATAACTTTGAAAACCATTCCATTGTACAGACCTAAAAGTAGCAGAAAAATATCCGCCACCACAGCCCTTTATTAGAAGTAATAACTTCGTATCCAGCACAAGCGTAGAAAGGCAGCCCACTGATCAAGATTTATTGCTTTGTATTCCTTTTGTAACAAGTATAGACCAACCAAGGGAAGCAACAAAGGTAAAAATGTACATTCATTCAGAGCTTTTGTTCGTATGCGCTGAATAAGGTTCTCCTTTAAAACGACAATGTACTTTGAAGCTTGCCAAACAACGAAGTTGTAGGACCATAGCCAGAACACAACCACTGCTTGAATCTCAAGTAAGGCATGATAAAAGAAGGGGAAAGGCCATCATGGATGAGACCAAAAGAAAGACATTAGGAGTGCCCCAACACAAAAATGACAACATTGCACCTCTAGCTGCAGTGCAGAAACAGCCTTCTTTAGCTTGTCCAGGCTATCCACTCTCAACAACCTGAGCCCCTTCCTCCATTCTTCCTGACAGATTTGAGCATATCTTAGGCATCATATATTTTGAAGATCAAACTTAACGTTCAATAAACAAGATACTTGCATGAAACTAACCAAAGTGAAATAGCCTCGTTTTGCAGAACTTGTTCATGCTCGAAACTTGTTCATGCTTAGAAAGTTGCGCAGAAACTTGTTCATGCTCAGAAAGTTGCCCGAAAGTTGCTTCTGCATTTTCATTGCCGAAATTTTCTCACGCTTTGTACTTAGGATGACACAAATATAATGTGAATGACATTGACTCCTAGACAGAACAACTCAAGGCCACTTTTCAAGCAACCCTTGATGAGAATGATCAACTCACGGCAGATCAGAAAGCTCCAGAGGAAGAATACCAAGAATTTTAGACTTTCAAAAAACAGTCTAGATAGCTATATATTCTACATGAAGAAAATAAGAAAACTTTGAATAGGGTACGTGCAGAAAAAGAAGCTAAAGCCAAAATTCAGGCTAAGGTAACCACACTATAGAAAGATTTCCAAGAGCAGAACATGCTACAAGCTCGCATTGCTGCTTTGCCACTTGCAGAGTATAATCTTCAGGTTCTCCACATTAAGAGATCAAGAGGAAGGACATTTTATCCTGCAGACAAAAACACTTAAAGGATACAGTCACGACTCATCAAAAGACTGGCGAGTTCATTGCTAGTCTGGAATGGAATCTGGAAATGAATGGAAGCTGTGGAGATATCTCTGGCCTGCTTAGCCGCAGTGATTTCTTCTGGAAAAAATACAAAAGCAAGAGCTTACCTAGAAGCTCTATGTTTGTCTCTGTGCAAAATCGCCCAGCAAAATCGGCCAGCATAAATCGCCCAGCATAATCGCCCAGCATAATTTCGAGCAGCATAAATCGCCCAGCCAAAGGCCAAGACTATTTGGTGGAAAAAAATTTCGGATCACCCCACAAAGAGACGATGTAGCCAGCGATTGTCTCTACTGTAGCACAAACCTAAATACAATGCAGCGCCAAACTAAAATGGCAGGCGCTAACTCCCCAGAAGAAAATCGCCCAAGAAAACCAAAACTGCCAGGTTTCTTGAAAACCAAATGCTATTCCGGAATACAAAGTGTATTCCAGAATAAGATTTCCTCTTTCTTTTAGAACCAATATCCTGTATCCCTGGTCCCCACAAAATAACAAAAAAAAAAAAAAAAAAAATTATTTATGCCACGATCCTGTATCCCCACAAAACAAAAGAAAAAAATCCCAAGGTTGTTGGTTTGTTTTTTCCTTTTGCCAATCCCTTCATTATTTAGAACTATGTTCATGTTCAATTGAAAAAAAAAATAAATTTTGCTAGGTCATTGAAATTTCGGAAAACCCAGAAAATAGCAAGATCATTGTTGAGTCTCAAAAACTTGTACAGAAGATGTGTATTCCGGAATACACTTGGGATTTTGAGCAAAACCAAAAGTGTATTCTGAAATACACTTTGACTTTCAAGAAAAGCAAAAGTGTATTCCGGAATACACGACTGTTATCCTCGAATAGTAAAAATGTATTCCAGAATACATTTTTGGTACTTTAGAATATTATATCATTAAAAAATGGCTCATAAAGTACGTTTTCTGGAATACAATCTAAGCTAACAAAATGTTGCATAGGATGTACACTTATATTAGTCGTTTTCGCAAAAAACACACTTCAGGTAAATTCGAACTGTTAGGAAAAGTGTCACTTTGACATAGTTGATTTTCTCTTTGCACAAAAAAATGAGTGATTTTGGGGGGGTCAAAATGCATTTTTATGACAAAAATAAAAAGTTTAGCCCATTTTAGCTCTCTTTTTTTTTAAAAAAAAAAAGGGAATCTTCGAAGAATATTCCTTTTTGCTCTCGTTTCAATGAAACTCTCCCGTTTCTATTGCAACTCTGTTATTAGTTAATCCAAAAGGCATAACGGTAAACTCATAATGCCCATATCTAGTGCGAAAAGCAGACTTATGGATATCCTCCTCTTTAATTCGTATTTGGTGATATCCAGAGCATAAGCCAATCTTTGAGAAGTACCTGGCCCCTTGCAACTGGTCCATAAGATCGTCCGCTCTAGGCAAAGCATAGCGATTCTTGATCGTATGCTTGTTAAGTTGCCGATAGTCAATGCACATCCTGAGGGAGCCATCCTTCTTTTTAACAAAAAGGATAGGAGCGCCAAAAGGAGAAACACTAGGACGAATGAAACCTAGGTTTAGTAACTCCTGAAGTTGCTTCTTAAGCTCTGCCAATTCAGGGGGACTCATACGGTACGGGGCCTTACTGGTAGGCTTTGTACCTGGCTCCAAAGCTATCTCACATTCTACCCCTCTGAATGGAGGAAGTTTCTGGATCTCGTCTGGAAAGAGATCGGTAAATTCCCTGAGAAGATTAGCAATGCTCTCTGGCAATGCATCAACTGCTTGCTTTTGTTTAGCACCTAACTCAATGGATGCAAGTCTGATAACGCAAAGTAGCTTATCCTTGCGTATAGCCTTATTTAACTGCCTGATGGACATAGACTGCATAATGGGATTTAAGGGATCACCTTTTATAGTCACGCGGGCTCCATTAGCTGCGTTGAAGGTAACCTCCCGTTTTTCGCAGTCTATATTGGCTTTTGCAGATGCCAAGAATTCCATGCCAACAATCAGATCATACTTGCCAATATCCATTAACTCGGCACCCAATGCAACGGGTGCACCTGGCAGCTGCATTTTAAGGTTAATGCGACGGCCATGAGTATGTCTGATTTTACCACTGGCTAAAGTGACAGGTTTCGGTCGGGACCTCAAAGTCTCAAGCTGCAATACCTGGGCCATTCTAGGAGAAGCAAAATTATGTGTACTTCCCGTATCCATTATGAAAGGCTTACTGTCTACTTGACCTATGGTGGAAATAACGGCAGGCTGACTTTCAGCGTTGCCGGTTTCTATGGCTGCAAGGATATGGGGCCTTGCCGTGAATATACTCGGAGCCTCCTCCTCGGCAGGGTGGTGTAGACTTCGAGATCATCCCAATCGAGGTCGGCCATGGCCACCAAGGGCGTCAGGTGACATAAGGGCAATTCTGCATGAAGTGCCCGAGCCGCATACACCTGTAACATGCCTTATCTCTGCGGAGCTGCTTTCGGGCCTCTTTGGGAATAGACTGTAAGAGGTTCCGAACTTCCTTACCGACATTGTTCGGTTTTGTCGGCATGTTGAAGGTGACTTTCTTTTCTGGCGGCCGTAAGAGTTCTCACCGAGGGGCCCCGACTTGGTGGCCGGGGCTTGTAAAGGTGTGTAATGGTGCTGGTGGGAATAAGAGGCAGGACGCTGGTATTGGTTTCTGGTGCGTCCTCCTCAAGGCTCAATGCCTTAGCCTTAGCTTCTGCAACTAATTTCGGGTCTATGGCCTTAACCATTCGTTTAATTGATGGGGCCAACCCTTCAATATAGCCCTCCACCGCCCTCTTCTCATTCATTCCTGGCACATACAGCCTCAAGCGCATGAATTCATCTGTGTAGGCCTGAATCGACATGCCTTTACGCTCCAATCGTAAAAGTTTGAATCTGTTGGCATTTGTGCGCACGGGGCACATAATGCGACTTAAAAGCTTTGGCAAACTTTTTAAACTTGCATCTGCTTCTGTCCAGATGCTTGGCTCTAGCATAGCCCTTCCACCAAATACGAGCGGCTCCTGTAAGGTTTGTGGTGGCAACTTTTCCTGTATCTTTCCCTGTCATGCCATAGGATTTCCCAACCTCCTTCATCTCGTCCAACCAGGACTCTGCATTCAGGCCGCCTCTAGATTTCCCATCAAACTGGGCCAATTTCCTGTTTTTCCATATACTAGTTATGGTCGTATTAACCATCTTACGGTACTCCTTGTCCCGGGCCTTTGCATGGTCACCAGACGATATCGATGACTCCGAAGACACAGAAGTGGCTGATTGCGAGGAGGTGGCACTATCTGTAGACGAGCTTCTACGGCGTTTAGAACGGTGCCTCCTTTCTGCAGGTACAGGGCCTGGTTCCGGTGCAGGTGGCTGCTGTGGTGGTGGACTTGGCGGTAACGGAGGTAACTCCGGTCCGTTCTCCTGCATATACTGTGGAGGATTGGCATTCAACACATAAGCCTGCAGCTCCACTAACTGCCGCTTGATCAACATGAGTTCTTGCTCAGGTGTTAGCCTGGTAGCATTTGAAGGTGTCTGCCATGAGGCGTTGCGTGCACCGTCTATATTAACCATAAGAAGGTATAAGAAAAGATATTGTGGTACCAAGTGTCACAATGAAGATCATTTTGAGCAGAACTAGAAAAAAAAACGGTAAGGAGAATACAAGAGAATTAAGAAAAAGAACTTTATTTATTATAAAGTTGTGGTGACAATTACATTGGAGGGGGTTTCAACAAAATTAAGTCCGTAGAATACAAAACTTAACGATTATACAAAACTTTGCCATGAAAAAGCCGTGCAGAACAGGGATAGGTTCTGTACGTATGAAACTATTTTTTCAGACGTATAAAGTGCAAAAATACGTATTTTTGGGAAAAATACGTATTTTTTGTATTTAATACTCGCCGGCCGGAAAAAAAAAGTTTCGCGTAAGTGAAACCTTCTGTTTCGCTTACGCGAACTTTCTTTCGCGTAAGCGAAGTCTAAGTTATCGCTTACGCGAATCCCCTCGCCGGCTTTCGCGTAAGCGAAGCCTTAATGTTAAACTTTACGCTGAACTATTTTCGGCGAAGTATAAAAGGTTAAACACGCGAAACCTTTTTTGTTCAGCGTAAGCCATTCTTTCGTTTAAACTACGCGGGCGGGTTCAGCGTGGCCCGAAAGCGGGCGTTTTAAACTTACGAAGGTTTCTATATATATTTCGGTAGCGTTCGACGTTATTTCTGCGAGAACAAGGTAAACCACTGCGCCTGCTCCCACAACTGTGCCCCTTTGCCTTTTTTTTCATTTTCCCTTAGTTTTAGCCAAACCTAGGTAGTTTTACTGTTGTTTTTAATTGTAGGTCTAGGGTTCCTCCATAGTGAGGCCCTTGCCCATTGCCCCCCTCCATTGAGGGTGGCGATGGCGGCGTCTCGACCTATGGTTGAATCCAGACTGATTTTTTTTAAGAAAAAAAAAAGAAAAGAAAATAAAATGCAATAGAAATAAAGGAAAAAAAATAATGAAATAGAAATAAAAATAAGAAAAAAAAAAAAAAATTTTGGTTGCCTACCCTTTCATCGACAACAATAGTAGTTAGGGTAGAGAGTGATCCTTGGCTAGGTTAGAAGTTGAGAGTGATCCTTGGTCTGAGGCAAAGGGACCCTTGCCTGGCGTGCCACATTTAATTGTGCCATGTCGATGGTGGGTGTCATTGCTGATGTTGAGGATTGCTAGGGTCAACCTCCCATTTAGATGTATAGCCCTCTCCTGCCGCTTGTTGGCTTCCGGTCCTTGTGATTGCTAAAGGGTGGGTGTTGTACTCTTATGGAAGGTCGGTCGGAAGAATATTTAATGAGATATACCCTATTTTCTCGCGGTGTTGTTGACGAAAGTCCATCACTAATATAGGGAGTGGCGATATTTCATTAAATATTAGGGACTTCGATAGGTGGTCTTATGCAATATGTTGAGTTGAGTCTTTTGCCCAACCTCTGTGAGGGAGTTTCCCAATGGAGTCGATGGTCGGATCAGATCATAAGTTAAACTTGTGGAAGAGAATGAGAAAAATGCATTGCATATAACCGGAGCCGTCAAACTCGGTAGATAAACTATAGAGTGCCTATAACCCTCAACTTGGGCCCGAGTAGTAGAGTGCCTAAAAAAGCGTCAAGCTTGAAACTTAGTAGTTTACTAAAATCTTAATGAACCATTTCAAGGCTTATTAACATTCACTAAAGTCGGTTTTTTTTTCTCGGACTCTTAGGTGTTGATCTTTGCTTTGCTCTGATTTGGCATATCGCTATCTATACACAGTTTCTTCTAAAGTTGCTATGAATCCACAAGAGTTAGGCGGGCTTAGACTACAAGTAGCGAGCCTCACATGAGCCCTAGAGAAGGACCTAGGGTAGAAGCGAGCCCCACATCAATGTAGAGGTCGAGCCCTCTACTAAGATGCAAAGGAAAAGATCAAGACCCCAACAACCATGGTCCAACCTAAGACCTGCTTTAATGAATTGGCTTTGTGAGCGAATCTGTGCTGCCACCCCATCTGAGTTAGAGTTGATTACCACAACAGAAGAAGGATGGCTAGACTTCCCACTCGGGTCTCATGCGAGATGCTGAAAGAGCTTTTGGGCCTCGAATGATAGACCTAGAACCTGAAAAGATTGATTCTGAAAGGTATGCTTGGATAGATGGCAATGTATCCCGTACAACTGGAAACATGATACATGCAGTAGCAAATCTAACTAGTCCGCGCTTGAGAGAGTCTTTGAAAGATAAGGCTGTGGAATGGAACACAGCTTGGACCAATCGAAAGCTTAGAAAGGAAACCCATCAACCCCCCCACCTAGTTAAGAAAGTGTTGGCACAGACTATTAGAGCCAAGCGTCCTGGTGAAACTGATAAAGAGTGGGAAGCAAGAAAAAGGGCAGATGCCAAGACTATATGGTTTGCAATGGTGGATTACTCTCAAATAATCAACAAGACCAGAATTGGTTCAGGAACATATGGAACGGTATTCAAATGCAATATCCTGGGTTCTAGTTTTCTTAAAGGCGAACCCTATTGTGTTAAATTTCGAAATGATGGCGATGCGGTTAGGTACGGCCGGGCCGATGTGATAGTAAAGGCCATGATGAAAAACATGAGGGAATCACAAATGCGAGGTTAGACATGGGTCTATCATACTGTTGCATTGGTCGCATACAACCGGGTTGGTAAGAACGGGGTTGATATTTCCCCTACCGGAATGGGGGTTCTTGTGCATCTCTTTTTGTGAATCATGGAGATAATGACTTTGCCGGGCATGCATTTAAGAGACTAGGGTATAAACCTCTTTGTCGAGGTCGACGTCCATAAGCTTGAGCAACGAAAAAAGCAAGAGTTATATGTTGCTCAAAGAGTGGGTGATCTAACTATGTCATTTTTAAGCGGCTTGCTTAAGCTTCATAAAGAGCACCATTTACACATGGACTTGCACCCTGGCAATGTCTTGCTTCATTTTGAATTTGGGAAAGAGAGAGGTTGCCACGGACCCCAGTGCATTTATATTGGTATATGTGGACTGGGGAGAAGAACGGTTAATAAGGCGAGCACATGGAAGTGAAGCGGTGGGCATACAAAAACATGGATGCAGCTGCCAAAAGGCAATTGAGAATGAAAGGCTTGCCTATCCTTACATGCACGATGATTTGTATTGGGGTCCAAACAAAGATGGAACGAAGACAGTGAATGCAAAGGTAGACTTTGACCTCTTAGGGGCAGCCTACTTTATTTATTACCTTGCTGATTTTGCACGCAAAGCATTCTTTCTTGGAGACCATGGGTACCAATGAACAAACCCGGAGGTTTGAAACATGTCGCGATTATTTGAAGCAATGCGGGAATCCCCAATCTGAGACAAGGCACGCATAAGTTTGATCTGAACCAGCCTCTTGAACACCATCGCGAGCACTTGGAATTGCTCTCCAACACATTGCACAAGACCCCAAACGGAATCAGTTGGATTCCTCAAGTTGGGTCGGTAGCGACGATCTTGACCAAAATTTGGACCAAGTCACGCTTAGCGTGCCATTTATGAACTCTCTTATGCGCAACCAAAAAAATATTGATTGAGCAATTGCGAAAAATACTCTAATAAAACATCTTTGGCATTGCTATGTTTATTTTTGTTGCACTTTTTATTTTTATAATTTGTAAGTCATATTGAGTTGTTGTTTATTTCCGCCAGATTAACGTAAAGCCTATTTGCTTGGAATACTATTGCACAACTTGTCTAGTGCCATGCCAAAAAGAATGTCTGAACAACCAACGAGTTAGTCTCGGTGGTAGGAGAAGATGTTGGTGAAACAGGACATGAGGGCGACTTGAGATGCCGTCCATTTTGAGAACTCGGGAGAAGGAGATGAGTTTGTATTCCCTTCCCTACCTCTGATTAATCGGAGGTTAGGGCACAACATTCTGAAAGCGAGGAACATGCTAGGATGAATGAGTTGCGTCTTGAAAAGAGTTGTTGAGGTTGAGGGCAATGGCGAGAGTGGCCAAGAAACAAGGTGTCACAATTCTGAGAGGTGCATGGAGTTGCATGTGACATGGGCCCGTGTGTTGCCCGCATGGAGCCGATTTTGACGATATCGAGGCCAATTTAGGCGTAAGCGGTTTGACGACGACCGCCAAGCGAGGAAGCGGGTAAGTATAAGGCATATGACTGCAAGATCCCTGCAGTCCGAGGTAGAGCTTTGGAGAGGTGGGTGCAAGTGAAAGGAACAATGATAAAAAACCACGAATTCAGTAAGACATTTGCCAAGCAAGTGTACTATGAGATTGTGAGAGGGGAGGTCGTAAATTATGCCCGTTAGAAAGTGGAAACAAGGAAGCGGCGAAGGTAGCGAAAAGAGAGTGAAGCTTGCGGAGGATTCTGAAAGCGCTCTTGGTGATGAGCCCGTGACTATAACTTATTTGCTTCAAGATGCCATAAAACTTTTAGAGGTAGCGTCGGTTGAAGCGGCGGTGTCAAATGGACGGATGAGGTAGATTTGAAGGCTCGGTTAGAGAATGAAAGAAGTCGAAACCTCACTTTGTCGAGGAAAAAAATGTGCGCTTAAAAGATCGTGCAAATGCTCATGACAAGATGGCTGCGAAATTACTAGACACAAAGAATCAAACTTGCGACTTTGGGTAGGGAAAATACGGTGTTGAGAATAGACAATGACCATATCGCACAATATCAAGAGTTTTAGATTCTGATCCCCTTAGAGTCTCCAAGGGCGGGGGGTATTTCATACCTCCCTCCGAATACCTATATGACCGGTCGGTGGGATGATGTAAAGAATGGAGACTTTAGATATTGTCAAGTATGTCGCGGAAAATCTGACCCAAGTTGGTTGGTATGCCTTAGGGTGTGGACATCGTGCGCATTTGAGATATTTGTTGGATTGGATGATGGGCGTGGGTTACATCCATCAAATGATGGATATATTATACCGGGCGCCCGTATGCAATGCTCAACATGCAATCACGCATGCCTCCCTTGCCAGCTATGGTTTGCTTTCGAGGAGGGATGGAATGCTTCATCGGTTCCAAACACAACGTGAAATGGACCTTTGGATGGGGGTAGAAGAACCGCGTGAAGGTGAAGAGGTACGGACATTAATCGGTACCTGCCCCCGCTCACAGGCCCAGCGGTGATAGTAGTGCGAATGTGGATCTGGGGCGATTACATTAACCCATGAGCTACTCTACATTAATTTTTTTGATATTTTTCCACGAGATCTCGGATGCACATGAATGAACTAACGTTGGCGAGGATTTTTTTGTCTAAATAACATTTTGGGGGTTGGGTTGCGGCGCATTGAGTTGTTTGTGTTGTAGTTAAGTAAAGTAAGTATGTTAGTGATTTTTGAACATCCTAATTAGGGACGGATGCCAATTAGGATTAGTGGACTTCCTAACTTTCGAGACTTCCAACTTCGCTCACCACAGCTTAGTCTCTTTGAGACTTCTCGAGACTTCAACTCGCTCACCCTAGCTTAGTCTCTTTCGTTTTACTGTTTTGTGTATCTAATTTGCCCCTAGGATGACATCGCTCACTCGGTGGCGAATTAGATCATGCCAAGAGAAACTCGAAAAGGAGTAAGCCAAGGCGCAACCCTCTTGAATGGTTGTCAGGTCACCAGGCTTTATATTCTCCATGGCAAACAATATAGACTTCTCGAAATTCTTGTTACCTCCTTTAGAAGGAGCTTGCGATTCTGTGGGTTCATTAGATGTTAGTGATTGATGAGTTCAAGCATCGAGACTTCCCCGTTTTTCTTTCCCCCCGGCTCTTTGGGCAATGTAGCTTAGTTTACATGCTAAGTTCCATTGTCCAAAGACCCGGGGGAAAGCAAAGATTGGGGCGTCTCGATGCACAGACCAGTCTTGAGTTAATTGGATGTTAGTGACTGATGAGTTCAGGCATCGAGACTTCCCAATCTTTCTTTCCCCTCCTCTTTGGGCAATGCAGCTTAGTTTACATGCTAAGTTCCATTGTTCAAAGAGGGGTGAAAGCAAGGTTTGGGAAGTCTCGATGCTTGTATTCAGGTCTCTTTCATCTGGCACAGGCGTGACTTTCTTGAATGGTTGTCAACTCACCGGGCTTGATATTGTTAAGCTGCAAACAATATAGACTTCTCGAAATTCTTGTTACCTCCTCTAGAAAGAGCGGGCTTTGTTAAACTCTCTTGTGTAGTCTCTACTGTGTCAATGTAGCTTAGTCACTTTGCTAGGTTATATTACACAAAGAGGCTCACAATGGGAGTCGAACAAAAATCGTTCGTTCTAGAGATTGAACTTTCTATGGCGTCGGAGGTGAGGCGCACTCTAATTTCAAGCCAAAGTGGTGCACAGGTGTTGTCCATCTATATAGCGGTTGTTAGGCACCAAATCATGGAACATCCTAACTCCTCGCTATTGATGGAGAACCTTGAGCATCACTATGACTTCAAATTAGAGTCTGCAGCGTCCCTTTGGCAAGGTGGTGGATTGTAGGTAACAAGGTTTTTGAGTACTCTATTTTTTGTTGTGGCAGCGGATGATATCAGCCTAGTGGTTGCTTAGCGATTACGTGGTTGCCACGCCCGATGGCATGCCAAATCGCCATTTGGATGCCATCACGGACCTATAATTTGTACCTCCATTCCTTTGGGTGGCACATGCCATGCAAACCCATTTGGGTATTCGAGCATGTGCCACCCGGAGGAATAGAGTCTGAATTATAGGTCGAATAACATCAAAGCCCAATTTGGCATACCAAAGTTATTCCCGACTTGGGTACCGAAGTACCTTGTGAACCTTCCGATGGATCAGATTAAATCCGGGCTGGTCCGGGCTGTTTGGCCCCTTATTAACATGCGTGGATTACTTCTCATCGGCAAGATTAAAGGCGCATGCGAAGAGGCAAGCAACAACGGAGGTCGAGGCGGGTCTGATCCAACGAAGGTTTTCAGGCAACGCTAGCGGTTACACATGAAAGAAACATAGAAAGAACTATCATACATGAACCCGGTCTTTGGGGTAAGTTAGACATAAAATAAGATAGCTTCGATGATTGGACGAGTTCAAAAAGCGACACTTCCCTCTTTCTTTCCCGCCTCTTTGGGCAATGTAGCTTAGCTTGAATGCTAAGTTCCATTGTCCACAGAGGCGGGGTGAGCAAGATTGGGAAATTCTCGATGCTTTGACTTTGATATCCGGTGACCCATGCTTGCACTCACCTATCTAGTGGTTGGAGAGTGGATCGTGTATCTAGTGACATCTCGTATCCGTTAGAGTCGTATCGACTGACCCGGATCTAGGCACTTAGATCGACTTATATTACAAATGAATGAAACATGGACGGAAGTTACATGAACCATCATACAATACATGAAACAAACATCATACATGAAAGGAAAATTCCACAAGGTAACGAAATATATGGAAGACAAAAAACTTGTAACAAAAAACTTTACTTTTAATTCATAGTGCCAGGATGGTTACAATAGTTTTTGAACATCCTCATACACGATTACAATAGACAGACTGAGGGTAGTCATCACCTCCTCTCTCTAGACATCACCGTCTTCATCAATTTCATCATCTGCACTTCCGTCTTCTTCTGCCAGCTGGCCTAGGCTCAACCTCCTCTGGCCTTTTCCCTTACTGGAACGTCCTCGAGATGTGTTCTTTCTGACTCGTTGCCTGTTTGTCTGGGTCATTGGCATTGGAGAGTCCGATGGCTCGCGTACCATTAAGTCCTCAGGCTGATCTCTTGTATTACTTGGACCTGGCCTTTACGTATCGACTCCTCTTACGTATCTTATTTGTCGTCGGTTGTCCGAGAACATGTTCTTGTCTAAATCATCTTGGCATCGACAAAATGGGTACATTGAATGTCCTCGTCAACATGGTTAGCGGCATTTACAGCAAGCGGCTTCGTCCTCAACTTGTCTTGAAGTTGTCCTCTTCCACCGAATCTGCATCCATGAAAGGGCTACTGCGGCTTATCAACTTCTGGCTGCACCAGCATTTGCGATTCAAGAGGCGCCCGGTTTGAGAAGTTATATACAAGTTTGTCGACCTTCTTATGCGGGGAGGCGATTTAGGGTGTCACACTATGTATATATTTATAAGCACTCCAGTTTCTCTCACTTGCACTATTGGAGGATACCAAGGAGAGGATAGTCATTCGCGAGGGCACATAGCGTGTCGATAACTTGTCCATGGGCTTGCCACCATGCATAAGATTCCATATTTGGTTCCTTCTTGTGACTCTCCGATTGCATCGTGAAGCTCTTCATCGCCCACCTTCCACTCAAGTTACGGTATTCGATTAACTTCGGCAATGAAAACTTTGTAGTCCGAAATTGTTGGGGTAAAACGTTTTTGCAACCTTCTTCAATGAACCCATCACTTCTTTATCGTATGCTGGTCCATATCATGGTTGTGTGGGTCTAAGGCATGTCTTGGCGCCATGAAGATCATTATAGGACTTCTTCCATCGTTCATTAAAGTCTCTAAGCGGTCTTTGCTTGGCGCTTAGCATTGTCAAAGGGTGCATTAGGGCCATCGCGTTCTAGAAAGGATTGAATGGAGTGCCGGCACCTCCACACCTTTCGATTGCTTGCCTTCGAAGAATCAAGGGTTTTGATGGCATGACAAACAGGTTGCATGCACTTGACAACATTCTTAACGCCTCTCCAAAATGTCTCCCGCCCAAGCATTTCGAAGAAGCGGCAGACTTCTTTGCCGGTGTTTTGAAGCATTTTTTCCCTTCTGCCTCCTCTCCCATTCAAAGAACTCTGTATGGTTGAAGGTCGAGATAATCGAGTCGCGACACCTGAGCACTCTTTCAAGACAAATGTAATTGGAACCAAACCGGGTCTGCCCAGGATTCATGAGTGCAAGGGCCTTCTGACGCAATGACTTGTATATGGCGTAAATTGCCGGCTTCTTTGTGATGAATTTCACGAGGCGGCGGGGCCTTTTGAATGGGATCTTTGAACCAAGCGTCTTTGTGAAAACCATCCTTCAAATAATAAGTTTAGGCAATGGCATTGGCAGCTGGTCGCGTGCAATCCTGGAAATTCGGACTCCAACATTTCACCCGCTAACTTACAATTAGATGCATTGTCCATTACGACCTGAAATATTCTCTTCGGTCCAAAACTCTCTATCACAGCCTTTGTCTTTTGAAAAATCCAATCTCCACGTGACTTGGTCGGTTTTGGTTTCTCTGGTTTTCAAGAATACTTAGCCCCACGGATATCTGATCATGAAATTTATAAGATGGTCCTTATTTACATTGCTCCAACCATCGGTGACTAGAGAGGCTGGCCCGGCTTGATAACTTCGACTTAACCCGTTCCACCCTCTCGACCATTCTTCCATGAATTTCATCCACCATTTTGTTATTCGCATGTTTGTATGAAGGCAATCTAAAAAGTCAGGCCTGCTTTGGCAACTTCTGGAAGGCTTCTTTGATTGCTTTGTGCTCCAAAATATGTGGAGACAACCCGTATATAGAAAGGCCTCTACAACCTTCAATTCGTCTTCTTGGTTGCTCGATGTTAAGCCTTTGGTCAACCCTCATTTGCTTAGTCTGTCTTTCCACTAAGCTGAATTGTCTCGCCATTCTTTTTTCGCCCGTACTTAACCCACCTATCGACCCTAGTCCACCCTCTGGTTGGTACGTTGGCGCTCTGGCAGGAGGGGTGGTGTAATTGATCTCTTCTTCTTGGCATGGTGAAGGTTCTTGGCTATCCCTTGGCTGTGTTCTTACCTTCTATTATTTTTTCGACCCAACACTTCAAGTGCATCTTGTCGTATGTCGGCAGATCTGTACATGTTTGCACCCCAATTTTAGGATCCCGTAAAAGATGAGCTCGTATTCTTGTCGCGGATCCATTTATTGACGTGTACCCACAAAATACACATTGCCACTCATTCTGACCAAATTCCTTCACAAATCCCCACTCAGGACCTCTCTTTCGACCACCGAGTTTCGACATATAATTCTTCCACGTGCTGTTCCAACTCCCGTGGCCCTGCCATGACCGCGCAATGGTGCGCACCCTAGACGATGATGCATGACCGCCGGCGGCGAGATGTGGATGCATGGCGCGGCGGCTTTGATGTAGATGCATGACCAGCCGGCATCCCCGCTGCTATCTAAAATTACTTGTCCCTGTTTTGTATGCTAAAGGGTAAAGACTCATTAATCGTCAAACTAAAGGCCGGCGTCTATATACGCCGAGGAGCAAGCTCACTGCGCATATGTTACATCGGCGTCCGGTTGAGCGTAAGGAGTGAAGGACAGGAACCTATAGGTCTCTAAGGAACAGGGTAGGAACCCAAGGTCGGAAAACTCTGTGAAGGAGGAATCTCACTTCACAATTCCGGCGTCAGGCCCCGGACGCAATAACCCACACCTCAAAGGCTGACCGTTTCCCAAAGAGTATGTGGACTCAACCTGGTAGTCAACGTTCGAGGCGAATTCTAGAGCTAAACAAGTTTTCCTTATATATAATATTTCACCTGCACAAAATAGACCCAACAGTGGCGCAAAAAGTTTTTTTCCCTTAGCAAAAAGGCCCAAGATGCTTTGCAAAGTTTCGCGTAAGCGAAAACAACTGCTGTTAAACTGAAAAACATCTTGGCGTTTAAACAGCGGTTGTTTTAAACTGCCAACCGAAATAGTTTCGCGTAGCGAACATCGCTTTAAACTGCGAAGATGTTTTCGCTAAAGCGAAAACAAAGTTTATTTCGCTTCTGCGAAACTATTTCTGGTTCGCTGCGTGGCGAAAAATACTATTTAAACTGTGCGAACCGGACTTCAGCGTAGTTTAAGCGGTTGTTTTTAAACTACCTGCGAAAAGTTTTCGACGCCGGAAATTTTTTTAGCCGTATTTTTGACGTATTAAACGTCAAATTTGTGCCGTATCAAACGAAAAATAATGTGCGTATAAAAGCATTATCTGATGTGAACCTATCCACAGTGCGATCAACGGGCCTAGGGCTCCGCGAAAGGGTACAGGATAGAGTAACGAATACTCTCCCGTACTGCTCTAAGTACCTTGTAGCGAGCCCATGCCTGGATAATGACCAACTGATAATCTAATGTGGGGCTGATGATGAGTAACTTGAAGAGATCTCTCAACGCGTAGAAAATCTGCCATAAATGGTTATTTGCATCAATAAAAGCCTTCTGCTTCGTCATCTGCCAGTAATTCCAAGTCCGTCAAAGAGTGTGTTCCAGATGCTCGAAAGCGCGCTCACGGAGAATGTTGACAATTTCGAAGCCCTTGATTGGGTCGTAGGCCTCTGCTTCCTCCATAAGCTCCTCTGCCACGTAATCGACATCCTCTGAATGCCACTCCGCATATTCTTGACCATAATCTTGGCCCGGAGGTATCTGATCTTCCCCTCGTAATTCCTCGGGTATTTCTTCATTCTCCTCAATTTCATCGTCTGCAAGACGGTAAGTATGAGTACATAACAGTTGAATTATTCCTTATACGTCAAACTCTAAAAGAGGAAGACAAGTATTGTAGGAAAAAGACAATTTGCTTGTATTCAAAAGAAGATGCGCGAAGATCATCAGTGCAAAATTACATATATTCAAGTAGCTCAAAGGCTATGCTCATACAATAGATACTATAAAAGGCTACGAACTAGTCCCGGCATCCCGGTCCATAGGCGTAGGAGGTGGTGGCGGGATCGATGACGTAACAAAGTCACCCCCAGGTCTACTTGTGGCGGTACCAATGGAGGCAACCTCTGGCGGATAGGCGGCAGCCAATGGGGCCGACGTAAGGAGCTTCATACTCATCCATGGTGCAATATCCTGCCCTAATGCAGTGAGGGCAAGATTCCGTCGGACGAGTATGTAAGTAAGCGTGCGATAGGGAAGCTTCTTGTGCCCTGCCAATGTGGAAAGAGCACGGAGGTTCCACCATGACGCCTCGGCCTCTGGCCCTAAGTCCCGGGCTACAAAAAGGACCTGCCCCTGCCGAAAAGCTGATAGGAAGAAGCGGGTGAGGTGATTCCCTAACGCCTTCCCCTGCGGGGTCTCCGACATGGCGACCTCCTTATCTAGGTCCATAGGGACTTCTTCTTCCTTGAGTTCCTCCTGTTCTTCCTTCAAATGAGCAGGGTTATGGTAAAGATCCTCTCCCTTCTCGTCCGAACCGGAGGGAACTTCGACCATATTAATATTTGGAACATGAGGCCCCATAGTTGTAAAGGCATCCAGTGAAGGCTGGGATGGCGGATCCTGTAACACCAGTTCCCGAAGCCGTAACAGGTTGGCTCTATGGTCTCCTGATGAAATTGGAGTAGCTGCTGTACTTCCTGGGGAAGGTCAATAGGAGTAAAGTCAATGAAGTCATCCATACAGTACTCCGCTAACTCATAGAGTACATGGTCCTTGCGTCGGCGCTTAAACCTAGCCACCATGTGATGAGTCCAGATGATATCATCCAAAAGAAGATACTCTTGCCCTTGGTGATACACAACTGGAAGGGCGTCCAGCCCGGACAAGCGTGCAGCTTGTTCCCGACGTGGTGGCATCTCCTCTGCCAACTGCTTCCAACGGACGAAGTCACCCATGCCTATGTGCTCATCCTCTTCCTCATCGGAAGACTCGGGAAGTTTGCCTCTCTCTGCCGGCAACGTCTCATCCTCTTCCTCATCGGAAGACTCGGGAAGTTTGCCTCTCTCTGCCGGCAACGTCTCATCCTCAACATACTGATCCATGAGGATGGCTAGAGCGAAGGCAACTTCAAGATATTGTCGCCCCTGGTGCTGAACAACTGGCGGCTGTTTACCCCATCTAAGTTTGCCTTTGAGCACATCATATGCGTGGGTGTCACCCCCAAGCATTTTTCGGACCACATCCCGTTCTAGGTACAACTGGGGAGGTTCCCCAAAAGGAATACACAGAGGGAGCATCTCCTCTGTGTAAAACTGTAGGAATCCGGCATAATCTGGGTGCCGTTGCATGTTAGAGATGAGGTCGAGGCGCTGGCGTAGAAAGGGCTGTAAAAGGTCAAAGGGCACCTGTGGATCCCAATGCTCTCCATCCTGGTACCATGCAAGTAGATTGATGGCGGCCATGGGCGTTGAAAGAGAGGAGGGAGGAAGATAAACAGATATGGACAAATGAAAATGAAACCCTAGAGATCCTTTTAACCCCTTTTTTTTTTAAAAAAAAGTGATTTATTTATGCTGACGTCAGCATTTTCATTCTCTCTTCTTTTCTTCTTTTTTTTTTTTTTTTTTTTTTATTACACCGAGAGGCGACTTATCTAGTCCATACATAACACAAGGACAAAATGTAGATTTCTATTTAATATAACAAAAATAGTTACAACGCAAACATTCCCAAAACCCACTAAGGACGCTCTCCCCGAATCCTGCGGGCCAGGGCCAAATCCTTTGGCATTATAGTGACTCTCTTTGCGTGGATAGCGCAAAGATTTGCATCACCAAAAAGTGCCACCAAATAGGCTTCTGCAGCCACTTGAAGTGCTAGAATGGCAAAAGTCTGGAAGCGGAGGTCGGTTTTGAATTCTTGGGCTATCTCCCGAACCAACCTTTGAAAAGGCAGCTTCCGTATCAAAAGTTCCGTGGTCTTCTGGAACTTACGGATCTCCCGAAGGCCACGGTGCCGGGTCTGAACCGGTGGGGCTTCTTCAGTGGAGCAGGTTTGGGAGTCGGACCTCTTTGCGGTGGTATCGTCTTGCCCCCAATGACAGGATGGGGCCGAGAAGCATCCACGCGCTCCTGCCTCCGGCTGGAACTTGTGTTCTTCCCAATAGCTCCGACAACCTTCAACTTTTCCTTGTACTGGCTGCCGGACTTATGGGCTACAAATTTTCTCCGGCGTTTACTGGACGGTTTGTCCGCCTGGTTTGGCCCCTGCTCGGTCTCTTGTCCCCTATTACCCTGCTGGTCCTGGTGTTCCTGTCGGGCCTTTTCTTCGCTCTCCCGTTGGAGTCTTTCCTGTTCCTCCCGGAACTCACGGGCTCTATTGAGGTCGGCTTCAACCTCAGCGTACCGTCGTTCTACAATGCGGCGAAGGAGTTCAGCGTGGTATCGGTCGGGTCGCTGGCTCATATCAATCTGGACCGTCGTCAAATAATCCAGACTGATATCAGGAATCTCTCCCCACATGAAGCTCTGGGAAGCTTCATGCCACTCAAATGGGGGAAGCTCGATTGCCCTGCCATCAATGACGGCGTCTCCATCTCCTAAATACCTATACTCTCGACCTCAAGCCACCGTATTAGCTCGTTCCACCTCCCTGCGGTCATCCTCCCTGGCCTTGAAGTTCCGGATACGGTCAGCCTCTGTTCGTATGGCCTCCTCCGCATAGTGTTCCTCACATTCAGGAGGATAAAATTTAATCATCATGACCAAATCAGGTTGCTCGGCCATGGTATAAGGAAACTGTCGGAGATTCAACTTAATCAAAAACTGCTCCGAGTAATGATATATTGGATAGGGTATCCTAGCCTCGTCAGCAAATCGGAGTACCAGCTCATCCAGAAGTATATCAATCAAGGCACTGTCGGTAGCCATATGTTGTGCGATTAAGGCATAAATCTGGGCTATGGTGAGGGCAGCGGGGTCCATGGTACTCTTGGTGGTGGCCATAACTATGGCGCTGGGGTCTAGGGCGGCAGGAAGTGAGGCGCTTGCGATTAGGAAGACGATAGGGGAGGCGCTAGGGGTAGAGGAGGCGGTAGAGAAAAAACAAGATGGAAGAGCAGGGTCGGGTCTGGTAGCTATGGCGGACGTCAGACCTAGCGGGCGGAGGCGCTGTAAAACAGGGGAGGAGTAAAAAAAATTAACGGCCGCCTAACCTTTAAATTTTAAAAATTTTCTTGTTAATTTTTTTTTTTAAATATTTATACGACGGAAATACGTGCGATTATACGGTCGGGCGCCGACGGCATTATAAGCGGCTTCGGGGCCCCTCCTTGACCCTTTTCCGCCTGATGATGACCCTCCTAGGGTATTTGGGGTATGCCCGATACATTGGAACCACTTTCACCTTCATCTGAACTACCCACAAAAAGTTATGGTCCCCTCAAACTTGGGTCCTCCAGTCGCCCTAAACTTCTTAAGACTTACTAATGTATTACATCAACCTAGCACAAAACCAAACATCAAAGAGTTAAACATCCCCACTAATTTAAACTCCCACCTAACTACCGAACTAACGAGTTAGGGTTTGGTCAGTGCTATGATTTCAGGCAACTAAAATCACGGCTCTGATATCACTGTGACGCTCCCAGAATATATACAACGCTCGGGCGTATATATACGGGGACTTTCCCCTGCCATGGCAACCATCTCGCCATGAGCAGGGCCCTCCGTCTAACTCGGGCCATCTGTGGAAAGATGCTCGAGTGAAGGACACAGAGGGGTCATTCGGCCCACGCCTTCAATGGGGATCCTATGTCGCGGAAGCGTGAATACAAGGTTAGCATACAGCATAATCATATCATAAATACCACCACAAAGGGTGGCATAATCATATCATAAATACCACCCCAAACCCATGGTTCTACCCCGGCTCAGACTCCAGTGAGGATCGACTGACGGCTAGGTCTCAAGAGATCAGCAGACCAAATCTTGGCATGGTGTTGGCTGGCATAGAACATCGGCTAGGGTTGTCCACTCCATCCGCCCCTCCTGTACACACTTTGCAGATGAGTCGAATCATGCTATGGCATCACTATAGCCTTCCGGAGACGCAGACTCATGGTATCACCCTTCGAGCCTACTCCAGGTTTCATGAAGACCTGTCCGATGAGGCAGGTCGGGGAAGCGTCCCCTTCTAGGATCACAACGGTTCCATGGGTGAGCTAGAGAATACGCGTGCGCATCGGCGACCCGTGATCCGTGCAGACTTACTCCCCTAAATCTATACAAAGTGCAGGGGTGCCCCATCACGGGTCACACCTCTGCACCCGTGGAGTGTCGACCCATACCCGCCCCACGTGGCCAGGCTATCGCCTAGCCCACCTCATCAGGGAGTCCCGGGGAGCCTTGTATGTTAGTGCAAGACTCCACCCCCACTTCACCACCTGCGTCCCTTCTCCTCGGGTGCTAAGCAATTCCATCCATCCACAACTGGTCTCTTGTGCACAGTGCCGCAACTAATGGGAATAATCTGAGGGGGCTCTATCTAGGAGCATACTACAATACATGGGCTCGGAGGTCTCTACCCCCCCTTAATCCCTTTCACGGAAGTCGACAGAGATACTTTCATAGATTCATATCCTTACTAACAAAACATAATCCATAATTGAAATGTAATTCTAAATATCAAAGAAGGGCTAATCCTAACAAAGATAACCAGAGAAGACTAACTGAGTCACTATCCTAGAAGCTCAAGCTAGACTACCCACTAACCCGAGTTTCTGCTAGAACCGTTATCATTGGGCACCTCCATCTTTCAAAGAACTTGGGTGTTCAAAGAATGGTTTTCAAAGAACTTGGGTCTTCAAAGAATGACTTCATGAACTTGGGTGTTCAAAGAACAAATTGAAAGAACTTGGGCCAAATGCTCCTCCTCTGCTCGATTTGGGGTCAAATGGGATAGGGACCCAATTTGATGCCCCAAGTTAGCATTACCCTGCTGGCCAATCGAGTTTGGCCATGTGGCACCTTCCTAATTAATCATTTATCCTAATTAAGTCAATTAGATATTAATTCCTTAATAATTAATTTAGCATAGCTAAATTAATCCCTTTTAGGTCAACCCCCTAGGTTAAAATATCCCATGGTGGCGTACCTTTACTGGGTGACGTGTCAGTATGTTTATACGTATACCGTATAAATACTTGGAACGTCACATCTTCCTACATTGATGATGAGCCTAGCCTTGATCTACAGCATTTTCCTTAGCTCTTGCTTGATCATATCATTAGGAGGAGTTCCTGTAACACCAGTGGTTGGTAGCTTGTTCTTATACAGTCTTGCGGAGTAGCTTGACTTGGTGGCATTTCTTCTAGTTGGTCCGGTTGGGTGGTAAATCGAGTACGCTATGGTGTTTTACTTTCTAATAAGTTGATGAATTTGCAGGAAGAATAGAGCATTCGTAACAGATCGTTTCTTAGGCGATTACGAAAGGGCAGGGTGCAGATCCAGCGTTACTAACTATAAGGACCCTGAAAGCCTTTGTTATGAGATTAGAGATGGCAAATATTAGAACACCCCTGTTTTGAGCTCTGGCTGAATATCAGAGATGCCCTCCCTGCTCGGCCAAAAGAATTTAAGTCATCATAATACTCTGTTGCCATCTAGCTCACGATTTTCTAATTTGGCGTTGTTTTTCTTCCATATCTAGCAACTTTTTCTGTTGTGGAGCTCTCAAGCTTTGGATTCGCCGGAGTAGGATATCTTGCTTCCTATAGAAGCGGACTTCTTTGACATTTCTTCTATTTCTATGTGCATTGCTGCATACAGGCAATCCTTTTTCTTTCCCCTTGGATGAAGAAAATTCGTCTCTTATTAGATGCATTGGAATAGAATGGTTCATCTTCTCTTGAGATGAAATTTCATATGACACAGTAGATTTCACCGTGAATCTGTACAAAAAACTCTGTGATCTCTGTTTTTAGGCCTACGGAAAATACGCTCTATTTTCTTCAATCTTTGAACTCACCTTTACATCCAATTGAAAAGGATAAGACATAAATTTACAAACCATCCCATGGCGTCGAAATTAGAGCCATGAATTGCGACAATATTTGGCGACGCCATGGCAAAAAGGGGAGCATGAAGCTGCAAAATGGATTGTTGGAATGAGGATCATGTCTAAAGCAGAAAAAAGAAGCTATTTTAATCTAGGATCTGAGCAGAGTAAAATAGAAGATTTTGCCTGGTTGTTGTAGTTGCCGCTGGATTTCTGGCTCCAAATCTGCTATGTTGCCTAGTTGATGTACTTGGTGCTGATTCAGATTCCATCCTCATTTTGCCTTTTTCTGGCTGGCCGATTTGTGGCCGTATGAATGATTTGCCCCACAGAGGTCCGTTTCGAGCTTGTTTCAGAGCTCGGCCATGGCTCCCTCCTCATCATCCGCCCAATTCATGGAACTGGATTGATCGCTTGCTTCCAATCTAAATTTTTCTGCCCATGAGCCACCCGCACACCATTTCCATGGCTTACTCTGATGTGCTGAATTCCTTTTGCAAGCCTTTGCCTGGGGGCTTGTGGGTCATTGCAGTTGACCCTGTATCACAGAGATTGTATTTTTGGGATTGACAACGTTGTTGGTGCTCTCCGTAATTCCTAAAAGATACAAATTACAACGGAAACCTGGTCATATTTTTATGTTGATTCTTGCTGAGCTGTATGATAGAGCCGTGGTTGCAGTTTTTTTGGGACTCTCTATAGATAATGTGGATTCCCAACATCGAATTCCACCTTATGAGGTACAAAATTCATGTGACCAACTCTGTACCCGTTGTTATTACAGATATAACCCACGTTAGTTTGTCGTTACAGATCACCTCTTTGTCACTCTCATTCATCAATTGGGTTGCAATATTCATACTGCGGCTAATTGAAATGAAAACTTATGTCTTTATCCATTCTTAAGTTGTTAGTTTCCTTCTTTCCATTTTCGAATTGCTAAAGACTAGGCTCCAGCATCCATTGTTTTCGGATCTATCGTAACGCAACCGATATTTGTTGCCATGTCATCAAGCAATCTAGAAATATTAATATGTTGACATTCATAGAATGCAGAATCCTGGATAATGATCTTCAACATTTTGGTCCCCTGATCTCTGAAATAGGATCTCACAAACTATCGATAGTTGCTATAAAATTTGCATTTTAGATGAGTCTTTGCTTTCTATCTTCTGCCTAGGATTTTGCTCGAAAAGAACATACTAGGTAGCACATGATTGTATCTTCTTTCATATTTGTGTATTCCATCGGAAGGTTGAGGTTGCTTATCAAGTTCCACAATTGGGTAATAATAGGTTCATAGGTCATAGTTTCTAAAACTCTTAAAAATCCAATGCACCATCCCATTCAAACTAGCTCATTTAGGGGTTTAAATGTTCTTGCCTATTACTATTAGACTGGCATTTAACTTACTAATCAGCAGATTATTTACTCGGAACATTTCATCTTGAAATCACACCAAGTTTGTAAAGAGAAATGTTCGCAGCGGCCTCGGCCGCCGCGATAAATTGCTTGTAACTAATAACTTGTCTATTATATGTTTTCCTCAACAAAAAATAGATTCCAAGCCTAAAACAACCCAGGCCTCTTGTTGCGCTTTTTTTCTTTTCTTTTTTTTCTTTTTTTTTTGGCTCAACCATTACTAATACTTACCCATAATTAAGTTCATCCATAATATTTACCAATATTAAAGTTCAACCTTTACCAATATTTACCATGAGATTATTGTTTTTTTTTAATATTACCAATATTTTTATTCAAGTTCAACATTACTAAATATTTATGCAACATTCTTACTTTTAAAACGTTAGTATTTTCGAAGATTAGTATTTTTATTAGCCCATATGACATTTTTTTAATTTTTTGGTAATGTTTTTTTAATATCCGCTTTTTCTTTCTACCTATATTTGAAGTTTGAAATTTGGTACCCATCTTTGAGCTGGAGATCCGTTGTACCAGTTTGAGCTGGAGATCCACTGCCATAACCATAGCTCCGAAACCCTATTCTTGATCTTGTGTTTTCGACAAAGAAAGATCAATCTTTATAGCCTCATCCAGTGCTCTGTGCTTCGGAGCCAAATCCGATTGCCATAATGGCTGGATAACGGCATGCTGAAGACATGTTGCCATGTCAAGCAAAACCAATTTTCGGTGTAGTCGACCATCGCCGAGATTGGGATTGGCTATCTATATCAAAATTTAAGCAAGTTGCAAGTAGTGCAGGGGAGGGTTTACTGGAATGGATACAAGCCTATGGGGATTCAAAAAAGCTGCACGATAAATAAACAAGGAAGCTTTCAGATCTTAGCGTTATGGCGGATTCCAAGGTCAACGTACGACTTGCCTGGCTTCTAAGCTTCAAAGGAAAAAAAAATCAGATAAGCCTCCTTGCCTTACAGGCCTGGCTTGAAGGCAGATCTCCCTGTTACAACGGATCTAAGATCCTGCTGCCTTTCTCGTTCTTCAACAAGAACACTAAAGATTGGAGGTCTTTCCGGTAGGAAGGCCATATATATCATCCGAGATGTGGTTAATCCGGCCACCCATTATCAATGAAGAACCACGCAGTTTTAAGCCCAAACACCAACGATTTTGCCCATTTTTTGATCGATTCTGCTCTATTTCGCCTCAAATCTCTTTCTCTCTTCATCAATCTAGCATAAAAGAGGCATACAAAGCGATTGGCATGCTTTTTAAATCGGATCAAACCGCCCACGGAACAGCAAGAGCGATCTGATCAAAATTTCTGCCCCCGTCGCACAGTTACTACACCTGATTTTTTGTCCGGATTAACAACTTGGCTGATATCGGATGTCCGGATTAACTACCCTGGCTGATACCGGATGTCCATACTCACCACGCAATTTTGTCTGGAAAAACCACTTCTCGGATGATATATATAGAGTTCCTTTCCCGCAGCCAAATCTCCTTGTTCCAACAGATCCAAGAGGTGGAGGCCTGTTCTGCTCTTTCTTCTGTTTGTTAATGCAAAAGCAGCGGAGTCAGCGGAATCAAGCACCAGTTTCCAACCAAATCTATGCAAAAGGCTGTATTTGCAATAAATTTCTCAGCTAAATCAGTTGTCTCGACCTCTGGTAGATGTGCAAAAGAGCACAATTTGGAAGCCATCAGAAAGTCGATCTGCTATTCTGTCGTGATGCAATCATATGGTGCTGCAATTTTTAAAAATATAGAAAAGAATGGATGTGATGCTTCCTTGATTATAGGGCATGATCAGAAAAAGCTTCAAATTATTGAAGAACCAGATCTGGAATGTGGATTCCATCGATTTGAAATGAGATCCCTCTGAGCAGGTTGGAGGCTTCCAGATTAAAATGATGCTCGAGTTCCGCTGAATCTATGCCTTGCAACGCCTTATCCTTCTCTACTGGCTTCCCCTCCGTAGTTAGGGTCTGGTCATCAGCTTCTCCTCCAATTTAGAACCACCGCCGCTTCCTCCATCACGTAAAACCTTTATCAATTTATCAAGTCTTATCTTATCTATTTGGGTTTGTCGCTCACTTGTCCTTTTTTTTTCAAGATCTTCAGCTCAAGCCTTCCTGATCCCCCAAAGTCGACTTGAGCAGTAGGACTCTTGCCCGCATCGCATCGTTAACTCTGTCTTTGGCCGTCCTTTGAAGTCATAATTGATGCCTATGCCAACTTCCTCCTTGGCTCTTCCTCCTCAATAGCCTTTGCCCTTCTTTCCATCTCGTCCTCTCTATCTTGCTTACTAACATCAATGGGGTCGTTCAACAGATCTTGTCTAATGCTTCTTAGCTCATTATAGAGGTCATTTTTCTCCTTTCTAAATATAGTAGCACGACCCCTGCCTCATGACTTTGTCCACTTTTTCATAGTTTGTACCTTTTGTACCCATCTTTTCATGCTAGGTAAGGATGTTTGAGGCAACGCGACAAGAAACAACTTGAATGCGTCTACAAAACTCTGCTTGGTTAGGTAGCTTGTATTAAACTTGAAGGGCAAACATCCTTTCTCTTGTACCTCTCGTAGGGATTCGAATGTCAGTACTTGTGGAATATGATCTGAATGGGAGAAGCACAAATCTGCCTCTACAAAGCATCGATCTAACTAGTTGTTCTATTAGCAACATAAAAATGGTCAAGGAGGCAGTAGACCCAATTCTGACCTTTCTACTTATTGGATCAGGAGTAAAGAGCATTAGATAGGGGTATAGTCACCCGATATCATTTAGTGCCTTTTCTTGAAGCTAGAGGTTATGGATGACCCCTAACTTTTGGTCCCAAATATCCATCATGTTAAAGTCCTCTACCAGCACCCAGTGGTTTGCTAGTTGCCTCATGGCCCAACTATTAATTTCACCCCATAACATGGTTCTTCCAGCAGGGTTGTTGGAGGCATAGTGTTATAGTTTCTGTAAGCTGTGAGACCGCCTAGGAGCGGTAGTTAGGAAATTGGTCTAGGAAGTGCCATTGGGTGGCATGGGAACGTCGGAAACGTTCAAAAGGCTAATTACCACCTAGGGACAGTATTGTGGAATTTTATAACGGCAAAAGTTTCGTATAATAAAGTGCCTTTTTAAATAAATGTTAATGAAGTGCCTTTACTTTATATGAACCATTGAAATTGGTGGTCCGCGTGGCGGAACCCCATTGGTTGAGTTATTCCAAAGGAATTTTCCCTTTGCATGATAATGCGCAGTTCGGGACTGCCAAATCTGCATCAGCGGGCTGAATCCTACTCCAGGAAGTGGTAAACCCGGACACATGTCCGGGTTTACCACTGGTGCTCAGTTTCAAGCTCAAGAACAACGGTTTCTGCATGTTTTTTCACTGATCTTGCTTGATCCATGCTCAAATCTCTTGCTCTTTTGATAGAATGAGGTTTTTAGGGGCTGCCAAGGTGATTTCAATGGTGTTTGAATCGGATTGAACCGTTCAGTAAGCTGATTGCAAGCTCTATTCAAAGATTGGCATGCCAAAACACAGTCCCACGCTCAGTTCACCGCGTGGTTATCCGAGCCAAAAAAAAGTGGTTAACCCGGACATGACAGTGGTTAACCCGGACATGTGTCCAGGTTTACCACTTCCCGGAGTAGGAATACGGCGCTCCGCAAAAGGCTGGATATTTCGAGCTGAGAGAAAGGTTGGAGCCTTAATATCTCCTAAGCTTAGATTTCAGATCCTTATATAAGGGCGTCCTTGAAAAGCACAACGATTTGGAGAGCTTTTTGGAGAAGTTCAGTTTCTTGATAAGAATCCCTGATTCTGTATTCTTTGAACTTGAGATCTTCTTCTTGATTGCCCAGAGGCAATTTCGACCTATTTGGGTTTATTTCCAAACTAACCATCTATTGTTTCTTGTGATTGCTTTTGTGATTGAGCAATACTGCCATTGCAGTATTAAGTTCTTGAGATAGAACTTGTTGAAGCTAGGCTTCAAGCTAATCCTAGGGGTTGGTAAGAGGTTGTGCGCGGGGAGTTCTGGGAACTCAAGGCCGCGGCGAACTAGATAGCACAACTAATCCTACTTTTTGTAGGTGACAATTTGGTATTAGAGCCAAGTTTGCAGTCTTCTGTTCTGATCCTTTATGGCAACTACCTAGTATTATGTAGGGATTTGAATTAAGGCTGAGCCTAAAAGCAGACAGGATTTCCAATGGAGGTATGGATGAGCATCTCAGAAATCATCACGGAACAGCAAAGAGGAGTTATTAGTAAGCTTCTTCGAAACACCTTGGAATTGCAACTATTGGATTTAGAAATTGGTTCTCAGACTCCTGGAGTGCTGAGAAGTAGAGTCTTTACTGCAAGCCAGATTTGCAGCTAAGGAAAAGAGGTGTCATTTTGCAGTTTTCTCAGAAGCTCTATTTGCTTCGAGCTTCGCAAGGAAGACTCCTTGGTGGCCAAGATCAGCCTGGGGAAAGTTGCAGGGGCGTTTGGTGAAGCGATCGAGGAGCATCGATCGTCCGAAAAAGGGCCGGAATCTGACTACGTTGTTGATGGCTGATAATGGGTTCCTAATTCCACCCTTTTATAACTTTAATAGTTCCTAAGGTTAATACTATTAACTTAGCTAACTATTATCCAGTACTAGCCGGGCTAGTACTCCGGCTAGTACTCTCAAGGGCCTGGGGTTCTTGCCTGCAGCACAGGGTGTTGCAAAACTGCAATTGGATTTGCTGGCTACATGTACACTCTGGAAGTGGACCGTTTGCCTTTGGCACTTTAGTGATGCTAAGCAGTTTGCGTCGTGTGGAGCCCGGGGCTCAGTGGTGGGAGGTAGATGAACTGCGTCCAACCTTGTTAGCCTGTAACCAAATTTCTGTAAGCAATTGGTGACGACTATATTATTATTGACTCGAGCGGTCAATAGAGCACTTCCTAGGGTCTGTGCTAGAAGTTCACAATATTTGAGAATTTTTGAGGTGGACTTCATACTAGTTCCGTGGGAGATTTGAGGTCTAGTACCTGTTAGAACTTAGCAATCTAAACACTGCATTTTGGAAGCAAAGCTTCCATTGGGACTCTGGAGTCTTGAACAGTTATGGACGTGGTGGAATTTGGGATTCCACATTGAGGGCGGAAGTCCAAACATGCGGTATTTACCATGATAGTAGGTCAAGTGACCATACTTGGAATTGATTGCAATGACCCCATATAGATATATGTCTGGGCAATTGAAGCCAGCCATATTGTTACTCGATATTCCTAGTTTAACATCCGGGATGTTAAGAGGTGGATGAATCTGTCAATTGAGCATAAAAATCCATTGAAGCCCCGGGGGATTCACTTTTGATCAGCGTATAACCCATGATATCTATATATAGAGGGGTCAAATTGCCTTTTAAAATTGCGTATACAAGGGGGGATGCATCATTTTTTATTCAAATAAAGTAAACACAAGAAACTCTACAAGAGAGTGTTCCTCAGGTCATTGTGACGCTCCCAAAATCTATACGATGCTCCCATCGTACAAATACGGAAATTCCCCTCCCATGGCGACTACATCACCATGGTAAGGCCCTCCGTCATACTCGGACCACTTGGGATGGCCAAGTGTCCGAGCGAGGAACATGGAGGTGTCATTCATCCCACGTCCTCTATGGGAATCCTATACAAGCATACATACAAGTTAGCATACAACAATCATGCTAAAATAATATACCACCACGAAGGGTGGCACATCCCTCATCATCAGCGAAAAGACAGTACAACCATAATAACATGAAATAAACACCATGACAAGGTGCTACCCTGGGGCTCAGACTCCAAGGGGTCAACTGATGGTCAGAGTCTCAAGATATCAACAGACGGAAGTATAACATGGCATTTGCTGGCATAAGACAATGGCTAGGTTAGTCCACTCCATCCGCCCCTCCTGTGCACACTTTGCAGATAGGCTGAATCATGCTATGACGTGTTTGTAGCCCTTCGGAGACGCAATCCCAAGGAATTACCCTTCGGGACTACTCTGGGTTACATCTCCCCGGCCCGATGAGGCAGGTCAGAGAGGCGTCTCCTTCCCGAGCATGACGGATCCCTGGGTGTGCTAGAGAATACGTGCCGCATCAGCGACCTCCGCATCCGTACCCGACTTACTCCCCTAAATCTAAAGGCCGGCTCACCTGCCCGTTCGAGTCCAGGGCGTCCATATAGGCACATCCTTGCGACCCAGAGAGTGTCAGACTGTTGAAGGTGTTCCTGGAAAAGCCTTCAACCTCAGTGGTTTAGAATCTCCAGGTTGTCTTAACCACTCTGAGTGAGAAAAATCCAAGAAAAATGCCTAAACAATTAAGGGTAAAAAGTCTGCCTTACAAGAAAGTGTATCAAATGCAAACCAAAGGAATTTTGATCATGATTCTTGTTTCCATAGTTGCACAAGACCTTGAAGTATCTTGGGACAAAAGTCAGTAAGACTTTGATGAGGGCAGATATGCCAAACAAGCACTCCTAAACAGGTCTTTTTTGGTCAATATCCCTGGCAGAGAGCTAGATTTTAAAACTTGATGCTGGTGCTTTCTGTTTGGGATCTGATGCTTTTGCCTTTTCCCAAAGTGTTTGCACACAATGTTCCTTGATGGTCTTTGCAAGAAGGGCTCTACGTTTTTTGGGATTTTGATTTTTAGAATGGTTGACTGTCACAAGATATGAACAAAAGCGAAAATATGGTTTTGCTTGGGAGAATAAATGCACCTTTTTTATTTTTTAAGCAATATTCATGCAACCCATGACCAACTAATGACTCTAAGAATTTTTGATGATTGATGTTTGAGCAATGAGCAGATTTATGCTTCAATGACCCTAAGTACAGACTCAGATCTATGATGATCGATCAAACAAATATTATAGCCATCAAATGCTTGTATTCTATATGTCTAAATGCAATGCTTGAACTGCTCTTTTCTTCAGAATGATACGTGAAGGGATAATAATGCAAGCGAAACGAATTATGTCACCAGATTGATAAGGAACACTCATAATTTTGATAACAAGGCTCGGATTTTCATTTGAATCAGGTTCACACAGGCAAACAATATCAATCCCAAGCTCTACGTCTTGGGCACAAGATCGAATAGGTATACAATCAAAGAATTCGCATGAATTCGTCAGTAATTCAAGCTGAATATCAAGTGTGGAAGGCAGAATCAAGCTCCAAAGATGTAAGCCGGTCCTTCTTCAAGATCATCAATCTCTTTTTCACCTCAAAGCCCTCGCAATTTTTTTGAGTTCAAAAGCCCCTTTATAAGATTCCCCTGTTCTGTTCTATTCTTGGCTAATTCGATTCGATCATCTGTCTTTTTACTTCTGTGATGCATTCTTGACATTATACAGGGTAATTCGGCCTTTTGGGTCATGATTGCATGGTTGTTTCAGGCGAATTAGACGGATCTTGGCGTTTTCCAGATTTAGGGTTCTTGGCAATTCAGGAGAAATATCCCACAGGCCCAACTCGAACTGGCAGCTCAAGGTATATAACAACAAATAAATCAATTATTTATAAGATTTACGTGTAATATCCACGTGGGCCTCGGTACCTCCACCGCCCCACATGCCCGGATGTTCCATGTGGCAAGGGGTGATTGGTTAAGGAAAATAGGCCCCGCGCGGGGGGATGGGGGGGGGAATAGGACAAATTTTTGCAACATAGGCCAAGGCGCAATTCCCAAGAAATTGAATTTGGAGGCCAAGATGAATGATTTTTTTTATTTTCTTTTTTTCAAAAGGAATTTTTTTTATGCTCTAGAAGATTCTGGAATCTTTTTTGCAAATGAGCACTTTCAAAGTTTGGCCTTAAAATGGTGTGTATGGAGGGTGATGTGGCAAGAGAGCATGATGAGTTGGCAATGTAATGGTGACATCGCAAAACAAGTGTGGTGACGTGTCAAATAACTTGGCTAAGAATATTTTTTCTAGTCAAAACTTCGGATGAGGTGGAGATGATGTGTATGACATGTGAATGATGATGTGGAGGTGTTGGTGATGATGTGGCATGATGATGTGTCTCTCTCATGGATTCAAAAATGTGATTTGAAGAACTTTTGCAAAAAATTAGAATTTCAATATGGTGACACGTGCATGGTGTGACATGGCAATGTGGGTGATATGTATGGTGACTTGGCCTCTTTTAGGGTGTTGTCATAGGTCAATTTAGGCATAAATGCATGAAATTTGCATTTTCTAGGCAAATTTTGATTTTGGGTGTTTCCCTTAGGAATTTTTTGCATTCTCTCTCCTTTTTTGACTTATAGAGAGAGAAAGTTGACCCTTGACCATATGTATGACCAAGTCAAGTGAAATTTTTGTGCTTTGAATGATATGGTAATGGCATGGCAAGTGTGGGGGATGTGAATGACATGATTTTGACTAGAAAAAATCTTCAAGGCCAAATTTGACTTGGGAGATGAAATGTAGGCATGGAATTAGAGATCACATTAGCATTTCTTCATGGCAAAGGGTATGGAGGATGTAGGATGGGAATCAAAGGTTGTAATCATGCCAAGAACTCGAATGAAAGCATCACATACCAAGAACTCTTCAAGGGGTCTTCAATTCTTCAAACTTTGATTGATTCTCCTTCATGCCTTGCTTGTGTGACCTAAGTCAAATGTCCTCACCTTGCTCTTCAAGTCTTCAAAGTATGCAAGTATGAATTCTCCTTGTGTCTCTAAATTCAAATCAAAGTGTGAGCATAAGTATGTAAAATGTGCCTTGCTCTTGCATGCTGCCATAGCATGGCAGCATTATGCCAAACTGAAAGAACAGGCTGGTCTCCCAGCCCCTTTTTTCTTGCTGCTTGATAATTAGGATAGAACTCCAGCCAATTGCCAATATGAGGGTATGTGGCAATTCAATGGACCTGCAATGGATTGAAGAAAAGTGGTGATGGTAGGGTTCAGTATGATATGAATATGAATATGGAGGTAGTTTTCAAATGAACCTGCATGACAAATGGAATCATTAGCAAAATGTGAGCTGCTGGATGGACATATGACAGCTTATGGATTTGGAAGAGATCTGAAGTATTTTATATGGAGCAAGGACAACTCTTGAGCAGATGAGTATGGAATGTATGTATCAGGATGCACCTGCATGTGGAAAAAATCTATTAGCTCAAATGAGTTGCTGTTGTGGAGGGAATGGCAGCAACTATGGATATGATGTGAAATGGAGAGCAGTGAATGAGCATTGAAATGAGTGACTGTAAATCCAGATGCTCCGGCATGGAATTCGTGGCTTTGACAATGTTAGTACTTGATTTGAACCTCGACTATATCAGAACCTGCACAAATATTTTGCCTTTGCATCATTGGTATGAACTAAAAACATTAATCAATACCAAAGCTAAAATCTGAAAACAAAAGCTAAACACCTGAAACTTCTGAATTATTTTTGTCTTTTTTTCTCCTATTTCTCTTTTTACTTTTCTGCATAACATTCAACAGAAGCAAACTAAACCTACCTACAAATTCCAAATGCTCTTCAACTAAATAAGCTCAGGGCAATATGTTGTTTCCAATACCTTTTCAAATGCAGAATGTTGATGGGGTTCAATAATTCTCTGCCATCAAGCACATCTCTCAATCAATAAGAATCTTTTCCTGCTGTGCCAATGACTTCAAAGGGCCCTTCCCATAGATTTTCAAACTTGGATGCTATGTCTTCCCTTGCTTTGTTCCATTTTAAAACTAACTCACCTGACTTCAGAGTACCTTGGAGTTTGTGAGCTGCTTTGAAAGCTGCAATATGCTTGGCCTTTTTTATCATAACAGCATTCTCTGCCTCATACATGTGCTCTACAAGCTACATTAATCTCATACACCTTTCCTTTAAAGCTTCATCCATTTCTAGATTTATCTGGTATGCCAATCTGAGTGATGGAAGTTCCAATTCAATAGGTACTACTGACTCTATACCATAAACCAAACTAAAAGGTGTGTGTTTAGTGGATGCTTTAATTGTGGTTCTATAGGCCCAAAGTGCATCGTGGAGTTTTAGGTACCAATCTTTCTTTGAAATGCTGATAGTCTTCTTTAGGATTGACTTGAGAACTTTGTTGGTTCACTCTACTTGACCATTGCCTTGAGGGTAATAGGATGAGCTTTTAGTATGTTTGACCTTCAGGGTAGCTAGCAATAATGCAATTGTTTGATTGATAAACTGACTTCCTCTATCAGAGACAATCTTAAAAGGAATTCCAAACCTGGCACAAATGTTTTCATGGAGGAATCTTGCAGTAGCATAGGCATTTGCCTCCCTCAAGGGAATTGCTTCAGCCCACTTAGTGAAGTAATCTGTAGCTACAAGTATGAATTGATGTTGAGCTGAGGAAGGCGGATCTATTGGACCTATGAAATCTAAACCTCATGTTTGAAAAGGTCCAGGAGAAGTTATAGCAGTGAGGGGAGCTGGTTGCAAGGTTCTTCTACCAAAAATTTGGCATTTATGACAGCATTTTATAACATCATAACAATCTTTGAAAAGGGTAGGCCAAAAATATCCTGACCTCAAGATTTTCTTGGCAGTTGTGTCAGCAGCAAAATGTCCTCCACATATCCCCTCGTGCATTCTGGCCTCCTCATCATCAACACATCTCAGCAATACTCCCTCCTTGTCAACCTTGCACAATACATCCTCGATGAGCCTGAATTTTTTGCATCTCTCTTTAAATCTCCTTTCTTGACTGCTACTCAAGTTCTTTGGCACTTCATTGTTTTCAAGATAATTTCTGATCTCACATTGCCAGTCCAAGTCTTTTGCATGAAAAGCAACCAAGTTAGTAATAAAATCAACATCATTCAAACTGGTCTGAACTTTACAGGCCCATCTACACAACTTTGCTTTAGGTCGTTTCTTTGCAAAAAGAAGTGACAAAGGATTCTACCTCATATAAACTTGAGTTTGGCTATTTTGTAGCAAATGTCCCTGCCTCTCTATCAAAAACATCAGAGTTGCTGCACTCTTTTCCAGTCTACGATATCTTAGCTCAGTGTCAGACCACATTTTGCTAGCAAAAGCAATAACATGGTCTTCTTGCAGTAAAGCAACACCAATTGCCCTTTTAGTAACACTGATATAAGCTTTGAAAGGCTTTTCTAAATCAGGAGGCTTCAGCAGGATGGAATTGCAGATGGCATTAATGATTTTGTCAAAGGATTCCTGACACTCTTCATTTCAATCAACCAGAATATGCTTGCTTTCACTTTTGGAAAATTTTCCAATCTTTGTGAGGTTAGAAATTGGATTCATAGTGTGTGAGAAGTGAGGGACATACATTCTCAGAAAACTAGTCATTCCCATGAAGCTTTTTACCTTTTTCAAAGCCTCGACCTTAGCTTCAGCCACTTGAATGCCTTTTGTAGACACAACATGCCCAAGAAAATACATTTCTTTGGATTTAAACTGACTCCCCCTTTTCTGCACAAGGCAAACAACTTAGTTAAAACATCAAAATGACTTTTGAGGGAGGTTCCTAAGCAAAGATCATCCAAGAAGACACGAAAAACATTAGCAGGCATGTCTTTGAAAATTGTGTCCATAGCTCTTTGGAAAGTTGCAGATGCATTCATTAATCCAAAGGGCATCCTCTTCATGGAAAATGTTCCCCATGGTGTAATGAATGAGGTCTTTGGCTGATCCTCCTCCTTTATGCTTATTTGATTGAAGCCTGAGAAACCATTTAAGAAAGAATATATGTCTTTACCTGCAATAGCATGCAAGACTTCTTCCAAAAATGGTAAAGGGTAGCAATCTTTGATGGTAGTTTTATTTAGGTCCCTATAGTCAATGCAAATCCTTATGGTTTTTGATACGGCTTCAAGACTTTATAGCAAAACAAGAGTCAAAGAATGTAATCAACCAATGAATAAACACAAGATCCAGCCTTCACGGCTATGCTCTCCACCCAACCGGGCTCAGGCTATCCCAGCAAGAAACCATTATCTTGCTTCCACAACCGCATCCAATAATTTCAAACTCAAAGACAAATTCAATCAGCTCTGACTGCAGGCAAGGCAGATGATTTCGCTAAAGACTCAGCCAAAGATTCTATGCTAAGATAAGAGAAACAATTGCATTTATAAGCACAGATCAACCTATTTCCGGAATGACCTTTTCTAATCAAAAATATCTATCAAAGAGGCGAATAATCACTAATAACAGGGAATCGGCCAGAAATATCTAAGATTCGACCCTTTGCAGGGCCAAATCGACCCTTTTATTCCAAATCCGGAAGCTCTGATATAAACTCGAGCTATTTCGGCTGAAGGATTTGCGACCCGTTATCAGCCACGTCCTTATAATTTTAGCTTTTAAAAAACCAATGGTTCATGGCTTAAATTAAATTACCTACCTTGACCCATCATAATTTAAGAAAGAAAGAAAGAAAGAAATTTTTAACGTCCACGGAACCCAATCGGGTTATGGGACCAGAACATAAGAAGAGGGCATGAGCCCCAACAGAACTCAAGGGCTGAGCCCCCTAACAAATCACCATACTGAGAACAAAAGCAGCGGGCATAAGCCCAAGCAGAACTCGGGGGCTATGCCCCAGGTCAAACAACTATATAGACAATAAAAGGAGAAGCTGAAAGACAAACCAAAACCGAAACTAAAATGGAACCGCAAAGCACCGGGCTACACAGAAATTGCCCACGGATCAAGTGGCCAACGATCTCGGATGATAGCCTGGCCCCCTCTGTATACGGCCCACTTCCGCTGTAGGCGAGCCTCACGAACCCGACATAATTCTTCCTTTCGTCTGCAGAGCTGTGCGGGGGTGAGGTCTTCCTGGATGGAGAAGGCGGTTCCTTTCAAGTGATTGCCATGTCGAAGAATGTGCAGTCTGGACAAGGCATCTCGAAAACGAACTAGTAGGTGTCGGGGGTGATCGGATTGTGCTGCTCCAACTCGATGTGCTGAAAGAATGCCCTCTGCCTGTATGTGCATCACTTCAGTGAAAAATCGGTCTACCTCAGCTGTAGCAAGAGTGTCACTCGCCTCTTCAAGACCTACAATGCGGAGGCTCAGGGCAGATGTATGCTCTGTGGCTTGCTCTGTGGCTTGACCAGGCTCTGAATGCGGGACCTCTACTGGTACAGTGGGCAAACAATCCTCCGGTGGCGGCTGTGTGGACCTAGAAACTGTATCATCCTCATGGGGCATGGCATGCACATGGACAGACGCTGATGGAACATTGCTATGCTGTACTGAGCTGTGCTCTACCGACTACAGCAGCATTTCTAAGAGCTCTACCCAGCTATCTAAAGGTAACTGAGCAGATGTCCCCGTAAAAGTAACGGTAGATTGGAGCATGCGGAGCCTAATCAACAGTTCCGGGGGCAAGCAATGAATCCGAGCAGCAATTCTATCCAAGGCTGCAACTGAAGATGGAGTAGAAGCTGATTGCATGAGGACAGGACGCTGGGGCCCAAAACAAGGGGCTGCCTGAAGATAGGGTTCAATTGTGGGGTCATAAGGCTTATCAGAGGATGGCATGGGCACCTTAATGAGATTCTTTGCTTTGCGGGTGTCCTTGGCCATGCGCTTGATCGTATGGGTCATTTTTTTGACACTGTAGCAGACATGACCTGAATTGGGTAACGAAATAGGAACAGGCCAAGGCAAGCAGAAACAGATAGGAGAATAGAGAGTAATATAGTTGAGCAGAAAAATCAATCAAAGACAACCAAAGCAGACCTGGGCCTTCGATAGGAGGCTGCAGAGACAAGGGCCTTCGATAGGAGGTTGCAGAGACAAGAGACAGGTGACAAAACCAGAGCTGGGCTGCAGAAGCAAATTCAATTATGCTGGCCGAACCGGAACCTCAAGTCTTAAGTCTGAGTGCTGGGAAAGTTGGATCGAACTCCTGCGTTGATGCAAGCTACCCTTGACAAATTAATTGCTAGTTTTAAAATATTAATTCCAGATGCGTTGGGCCTGAGCCGCTCCCCCGAGCACCACCATATCAATTCCTCCCCTTCCCGGGATTGATCGTCCTCGATCAAGGAATTATATGGCAAGTTTAACACAACCAAGTCCATGGTTGCAACCCTAGTTGAATCCACAACTAGAAAATATGGTTGCGACCCTAGTTGAATCCACAACTAGAAAATAATCTACACAACCAAGTCCATGGTTGCGACCCTAGTTGAATCCACAACTAGAAAATAATCAACTCCACCCCTTAGACTAAAAGTTTTTCCTTATTTATCTTAATAATGAACAATGAAACCAACATCTATGCTGCAGACATAGTTGTTGTCTTTAAAGCTTAAAAGTTAACCCTATCCTCCTTCATGGAGTTACCACTTAACAACCTATTTCAAATAGGCAATTTGCAGTTTCGCCCTTTCCTTTTGCGCTTCGTCGGCAAAAGTTACTTGTTTTTTTGTTTTGGCACTTGGCTCAGCCGGTTGCTCTTCCAACTGAGTCATTTGGGCTGGAGGTCCGTTGGAGCGAGGATTTGATCTATACTCTGCTCTGCCTGATTCCCTTCGCTCTTCCCGATTGTCCCGATCATTTTGCTCTCTTTTTGCCCATCCATTTGAGTGGACGAATACTGAAATTTCGATATGCACTGATAAACTGATTCGTTGTCACCTTGCTTAAATAAATCCCATTCTCGTTTGACGTCATTATGGTAATTAGCTGCCAAATTGTAACCTTCAAAAGCTCCTTTAAAGTTCTTCCATGTTAAAATCTTTGGGTCCATTCTTTTTATTCCTTGCCACCATGTTCTTGCCATATCTGTCAGATATTTGTCCATGGCCTGCAGTTTCTGCTTTTCTGTAGCTTTTACTAATTCAAAATAGCTTTCCCATGTAGATAGGAATCCAAAGACAGTAGGCGGTTTTCTCTTTTCACCGGAGAAGGTAAGTAAACCTGCAACTTTTTCTAGCCATTTACAAGAGGATTCTAGAGGAGACTGGAGCATGTCAGTCTGCTCTACAGTCTGTGGTGGATTTGGTTGCGCATTCATTTGCGCAGAAGGCTCAGGTAAAAATCTATAAGCCAGACACAGGTATTCCAGTTGTCTTTGACGCTCTGCAGGATTGGTAGAAGGAGGAATAGCCATTTGGTCTGCTATGTAGCTGGCATTGCTCATAGCCTGGGTATGCTGACGATCAGGTACGCCGAAGCGATTGGTAGACATTGTCCAGAGGTTTTAGAAACAAGAGGCTCTGATACTAAATCGATACGGCTTCAAGACTTTATAGCAAAACAAGAGTGAAAGAATGTAATCAACCAACGAATAAACCACAAGATCCAGCCTTCACGGCTATGCTCTCCACCCAACCGGGCTCAGGCTATCCCAGCAAGAAATCGTTATCTTGCTTCCACAACCACATCCAATAATTTCAAACTCAAAGACAAATTCAATCAGCTCTGACTGCAGGCAAGGCAGATGATTTTGCTAAAGACTCAGCCGAAGATTCTATGCTAAGATAAGAGAAACAGTTGCATTTATAAGCACAGATCAACCTATTTCTGGAATGACCTTTTCTAATCAAAAATATCTATCAAAAAGGCGAATAATCACTAATAATAGGGAATCGGCCAGAAATATCTAAGATTCGACCCTTTGCAGGGCCAAATCGACCCTTTTATTCCAAATCCGGAAGCTGTGATATAAACTCAAGCTATTTCGGCTGAAGGGTTCGCGACCCGTTATCACCACGTCCTTATAATTTTAGCTTTTAGAAAATCAATGGTTCATGGCTTAAATTAAATTACCTAACTTGACCCATCATAATTTAAGAAGTAAGCTATCTTGACAAATTAATTGCTAGTTTTAAAATATTAATTCCAGATGCGTTGGGCCTGAGCCGCTCCCCCGAGCACCACCATATCAGTTTTATTTCTCTTTTCTACTGGGACAATGCAAGATAGCCTTTCCGGGTCCACAATCTCTGCAATCACACCTGCATCCTTCATTTTATACGCTCCTCTTTAATTAGGCCTAGCAAGGATGCATTAATTCTTCTGAGTTTTTGTACCACATGTTTTATACCTTCCTTAATTTTTATCTCAAACTCACAAATACTTCTATCAACACCAACCAATTCATCATAGTCCCAAGCAAAAATATCCTTCCAATCATCAAAGAAATTAGTGACAAAGGTGTTATCTTCCTCTTTGAACAAATCTCCAACATATAGAACTCTATCTAAACCCTTCTTGTTCAATTTGATTTCCTTTACCTGTTTTTCTTCACTAGCATTGATTACCAGAATAGGATAGAGTTGTTGCAGGTCTTTCTTCTCAAGTTCTTCCTCTTGAACTGCTCCTTCAGCTAAGTGCTCGAGAAGAACACTTTTGCAAAGTGCATTAGCCTCACCATTCTGCTCCCTTGGCACATGACAGAGCCTCCAAGTTTTGAAATTTTTTAACTCACACATAGCTTGATCTCTAAGCAAGATCATGTCTTCATTCTTAGCTTGATATTCTCCCAATATTTGCCCGCAAACAAGTTGAGAATCTCCAAAGATAACAATTTCATTAATATTCAAATTCTTTGCCTCTTGGAGACATGCTATCAAAGCCTTGTATTCTGCCATATTTGAGGTTGTATTAGGATAAATTCTGCCTACTTTTGCAAGCAATCTATTGGAGGAATCTTTGAGAATAGCAGCAAATGAGGCCACACTCATTCCCTTGGAAACACCTCCATCAAACCATAAGCAAGCAAAATTATCTTGTTTAGGCAATGCTAGCTGAATGGGGAGCTCCAAGTTGGGTATTTGATTGCTTGCATTTAATTCAAATTCTCCACATGGGTTTGACAACAGCATTTCTTCTTCAATGAAATTTAAGGCCTCAAATTCACCCACCTTGTTGTATAATGTTACCTTTTTCTTGCCATTAGAAATGGTGCATCCCCTTTTGACCAAACAGGCCTAGCATCAACTGTAGAAAGCCATTTCCTTCCCAAAAGCAAATCATAAATGTCTGACTTATCTTCTATCCCTTCAAATGCAACCACAACAAAGTTAGCTGCAACAATTATACCCTCAACATCAATAGGGACATTACTGACTATACCAATAGGGTTAATCTTTGTGTTTGAGAAAGATTTTAAAACCACAGGATCTGGTCTAGAGAATGCGTTTCAGATGCTGGGCCTAATTGAAGAGTTGTTCCTTGATCCTTTGCCTTCGATACGGTTGCATTGACAAGTTTCATCCTAGATTCCCTTTGAACCCAAAGTCAAATCCATTTCTTATTCATTGAGAAGATGCTACGTGGAGTAACGAGATGAGTTTGATCAGCCAATTATTGATTTACCATAACCCAGTAGATCTGGTTGGGTAGAAATTGTGTGCCCCAATCTATTTTGTTGGAATATAAGCACAGATATACAAGCACTGTTTATTTGAAGCACAGATATACAAGCACTATTTATTTGAAGAACTCACATCCCTAGAGATTGCAAGTGGATATTTGAAGACCAAGGTGAAGACATTCATGAAATATCACACAGACATGCAAGGAAAGGAGATTCAAGCAAAACAATTTTCTAAAGCTCATCATCTCTTCTCCTATGCAAAATATTCCACTTGCCTCAAATTCCATGCCTTACCTTCACATCCCATAGCAAATTTGGCAAAAAAATCTTTTTTCTAGTCAAAACATGCCATTCACACTTTACACATCCATCATGCCACCACCATCTTGAAAAAACAAAAACTTCCACTCAATTTGGCCACTCCCATGACCTAAGGTCATATTCTCTCTCTAAAAGTCAAAGCAGAGAGAGAGAGTGCACAAATTCCTAAAGGGAGCATGAAGAAGACAAGCAATCAAATCATTATACAAAAATTGCAAGTTCAAGTGCACTAGTGCTAAGTTGCTCCATTTCATCACCAAAGATTGCCAAATCACCATCCACATTATCACCATAGCCATGTCATCACACACACATGTCACCCTTCATGAAAAGTTTATTCTTTCAAAAATTTCTCCTAAATAAGTTATTTGGACTATTAAGGGGACATATCATCATGCCACATCATCATTAATGCCTCCACACCACCACACACGTGTCACACACATCATTTCCGTCTCATCAAAAGTTTTGACTAGAAAAAAGATATTTTGCCAACTTGTTTGACACCTCGTCATCTCACATTGCCATGTCATCCTCCACTTGCCAACTCACCTTGCCTACTTGCCACCTCACCATGTTATCACCCCATTTTGAGCCAAAGAGTCAAAGTGTTCATTTTGCAAAAAAGATTCTTCCATTGTCATAGAGCATCAAAAAAGATTCTGTTTGCAAAAAAGAATTTTCAAAAAAGGGCTCATATTGACCTTCATTTTTAGGTTCTTGGGAATCGTGCCAAAGGTTAAAAGGACAAAAAAAAATCCTATCTACCCCCCCGGCCTAGATTCTCCCTCATCCAATCTCCCCCTGCCACGTGGTACACGCAGGCGTTGTGGGGCGATAACGGACCGAATCCCACGTGGGCATAGCACGTGTTACGTGGATTGGGCCTTTTATACACGTCTTCCTTTATCTAAAATGCATGTGGGATAATTGGTCGAGTTTCGTCAAGAACCCTAAAAATCCTGTTGTGCCAAGATCCAGTTGTTTGCCCAAAATCAACTACCAGATCATCGTGAATACCTTCGAATCTACCTATTTAAGCCAAGAACCACATGATGAAACTAAAAGACAAGATTACCAACCATGTTTGGCAAGAATGGGTCGGAATAGAGCAATTTGAAAAGGGGAAATGATCACACGAGGACTTCGGAGGTTTAGGCAAAGAATTTGATCGAGACTTCTCTTTGGGAGACCGATTTTGAACATTCTTGCTTGAATCTTCCTTCCGAGCATCAGAAATCTATGGATTACCTGAGGCTACTATCATATTTACTGATTTGAAGACAGACTTGATCCTGTACCCAAGACTACAGAGCTTGGGATCCTGTTTATTGACTGTGTGATTCTGTTATGAATGAAAATCCGACCCTTGGTGGTGATTACATCTGAGTATAATTTTCTCTTTACTCTCTAAGAAAGGTAAAACAACAAGATTTTTTGTGCTTGCATAGAGGTAAAAGACATTTGCAGTAAGAACTTTTTGTAGACAAGAGCATATAAGATGAAAAATCATAAAAAAGGGCATTCCATCTGTCAATAGAAATTTTGCTTTTTTTTGCATTATTAAGCCAAAAAATTGCATATTTGAGTCTATGATTGCATCTTAGACCAACTAAGTAGTCACCCCTTGCTTGCAAATCATAAGAAGCTTTGGAATACATTTCAAAACTAGAAAAGATATTCTGAAAGTCGATTTGTCAAAATCCTGCTTGCTGTTTTTTGATCGTGACAGTCTGTTAAACCAAATCTTGAAATTTCAGGATATTTTGCACCTATTTCTGCAAAAAGTGTATTTGATCACTGTATGCAGACATAATAGAAGGAGATCCAGGTATCAAAACACAAAAAGAACTCATATATTTAGATCTGTAAAAAATGCTCTCTGCCATTGATATTGACCAGATTTTGACCAAGTCAAGAGTGCATATTAGAAGAAGAAGAAGAAGAGATTTTAACCCAATATCCTTCAGAACCGTGAGCAGATGTGGCACTTGAGATCATGATCAAATCTTTGTTTGCTTACAAACGGCATCATTCTTTCTAAGGCAGTCTTTTTTCTGATTTGGAAAAGTAGTTCAAAATTTGTGTTTAAGCTTTATCCTTGGAATTTTCTCACACGGAGTGGTTGCCTTAAGCAACCTGGAGGTTCTAAACCATTGAGGTTGAAGGTTTTGCCAGGAACACCTTCAACACAACCCAAGTTGATCTTGTTTTTCAAATTGTTCACATGTGAAATATTGTTTCAAGATCATATAAACATCCCAAATATTAAGAATCGTATCAATTTAGATTATGCTCCTTGTTTAGACCCCTTAGTTCCTATTATATGCAGCTTATGCATAGAGCCCACTGGGCTACGGAGGCTATGGAGTGACTAAGCACCATCCAACAGGGCAAAGTGGAGGGAGGCCCCTACTAAGCGCAGCCACTGAGGACCTATAGCGGGCTAGGCTTCTAGTCAGTCACTTCGTGTGGTCCGGGCATGAGTCTAACACTTCCTGGATTAATGGTATCGCCCTGACTCTCCCTTGAAAACCTTTCGGGGCATGGGTTTTTTAATCCTGGTAGTAATGGTTGTACTAGGCCATTGTATGGGTCCCATGGCCTCTTGGTCTATGCGGGCGTTAAAAAATCTGTTCTATTCTACTCTATCTAGTCTATTCTATCTATTCTATTCTCAAGAATTGCAGATGTCATCCTGGCTCTTGTTTTGGGAAGTTCAGTTGGGCAAGGACGTGTATCGCCATGATCCTCTAGCCGGCCATAGAGTCACTGCACTATGGGAAGGGGAGATGTGACCCTTCCTACCTCATCAGACCGGGGAGATGCAACCCCGAGTAGTCTCGTTGGGCGATACCAAGAGGCTGCATCTCTAACAGGTTACGGTCACCACAGAACTTGATTTAGGCTCTTGCAAAATATGCACAGGAGAGGCGGATGGAGTGGTCAACCCTAGACATTGACTATTGCCGGCCCAAGTCATTGCCATAACTCCGTTTGTTCTTTCTGGAGACACTGATCGTTAGACTCCCCCTCGAGTCTGAGCCAGTTAGGATCCTCCACTTGATGCTTGCAATGTATTTGATGCATTGTGATGGAATGGATTATCTATACCCTTTGAGGTAGTTTGTTGTTATATTGTTGCTAATGCCTAGTGGAGGGTGTGGACGTTGATGGGACTTGTTTGATGGCACTTGGACCCTTGGTGTGTAGAGTCTATTGGGGGGCTGTAGTGAGCTAGGCTCAATAGTGTACCACCATGTGCGGGTAGAGTATGAATCCGACACCTTCCAGATGACGCACCGTCTTGGTGGAGTTAAGTAAATATGGGCATATGAATCTGATACCTCCGAAGTGATGTGTCGAGAGTTCAGCCAAGTACGCTCTACCCTTAAGGGGCTATTTAAAGCCAAATGCCTATATTTTAAATATTTTTCAAAAGTGAGGCACTAAATCCGAATAGGTTACTTTTGAAAATATATTTTGTCCTTTTGCCTAATTTTTGGCATTTCTTCCTCCGCCTTTTTTAAATTAGCCATGCATTCTTAAGCTCAGATCTAAGCTTTGCCTCCATTTCTATGGATCTAAGTATCTAGGATCATAGATTTGCCTCTTATCACCATACGTAATTCTTTGCTAGCTCTAGTGGCGAATAGTAAAATACTCAAAATATTGTCAACAACTACTCAATTTTAGCTAAATATAACATGTCTCTTTAGAATACCAAATCCCTTAAAGTTGTGTGTAACTTGAAAGCTACCTTGTTTGTTTTGATTATCATGGTAACATTTGCATTATTAGCGTGAGTTTCTATGAAAATGTTCAAGTTGAAAAAAGTAATCGTTAGCATAACTAATCTAGGAAGCTTATGATTCGCCTGACCTTCTAAATTACTTATATGCAAATATGGCCTTAATGGCAACCCTGCCTATCACTGGCATGATAACCATTGGTTCAGGTGATCCATCATGCCTTATCAGGCCATGGGAGATGTAACCCTGGAGTGATTCTTCGAGATCATGTTTCTAGTAGGCTACCGTCTAGATCCCGTGCTTTTCGACCTATCTGCATAGTATGCACCAGGGGGGAGGGAGATGGAATGGTCAACTCTAGCCATTGTTCAATGCCATCCAACGCTATTGCCACGACTCTATTTGCAATCATTTGAGGCCCTAGCCAATAGTCATACTCTCTGAGCTTGGATATGAGCCTTGCTATATGTTAGTTAGCATGTGGTTTTGATGTTAGGATGAAATGGTAGATGGATGTGCGCCACCTCAAGGAAGGAAGGAAGGAAGGAAAAATTTTTAATGTCCACGGAACCCAATCGGGTTATGGGACCAAGTACATAAGGGACCGAAGTCCTGGACCGAAGTCCAAACAAGAACATGGGCCGAAGCCCTTAAACCAAAGCACAACGTGAGCTAGAACACAACCATCATGACCCGGATTAAAAACCACCTGGGAAAAAACCGTTGCCAGGATGACTATGGCTGCTCACCGATCCAAAATCCATCTTTGTTGCACAAGCAACAAGCATACCTTCATACCTCCAAAGCAAAAAGCTTCACCAAGCAACTCCGAACCGTAACCTCTTCTGGCAACCGGTGCCGGAAAACAGACGCCTAACGCCAATCGCCTTGCACACGCAGGAAGGCGGCGCCGTAAAAACCGCCGTGGAAATCGCCCATCGGAGGTGCCTCCTCACCCATCCACCAGCCTGCGCCAAGGCGCCAAAGACTCCCCTGTGTATGCGCCAAGAAAGGGACATCCACTCAGCACACCGGGCGCCATCCTTCATCGCCACGCTCCAACGCCATCCATCATTGCATCCGCTCGGGCAGGCCTCAGGCAGCGCCTCAGGCAGGCGCCAGGCGCCAGGCGCCAGGCGGGAAGAGCTGGGAAACACATTATCTATTGTTTACATTTTAATCTTAAATTTAGTAGTTTAACGTCATACCATTTTGGCAGCTTGACTTCATGACTTGATTGTTTCACTATTAGAAATATAATGTATCAAGAGAATGCTGGCCCAAAAACTCGATATCATAGGTCACTTTCATGTTGCTATAAGTTTGGCCCCAAAAGTTGAGTGAAGCTATCTTGCTTGTACTTCCCTTTCATATGCATCCTTCCTTCCTTCCTTACATAATGACATTAATATGACTATTGGCCTTAGCATATTGCTTCTTATGTTCTCTTCCGTTTGTCTTTAGTTTATGTTTTGCATTTCTCTTGTTTTTATTCATTTGTTCTTTTAATCCTATTAATAATGGTTGTACTAGGCGATTGTATAGGTCCCATGGCCTCTTGGTCTTCGTGGACGTTAAAAAATCTATTATATTCTATTCTATTCTACACATGCCTCTTGATTTTTGGAAAGCGATTTTCCAATCACTCTCACACAACAAATATTTATGCAAAAGATAAGTATGTTTGCATATTGATGTGTTATGTTGTCGTCATATTGTCGAAGAATGATTATTAATAAGTTTTAGCACTTGAACTAATTAAAGATTAATAAAGTTGACTAATTAATCCTTGTTGATCCTTTTTAACTAGAAGAATGAATTCCTTTAAATGGTATCTACTTTGTTAATTTGAAAGTTTCCGGTTTGGCTAGAAATGTTTTTGGAATTTTTCTTATTTTTATTTCCTAAGATTTTAGGGGTTCTGTTGGCCGGGAAAACTTCCCGATATCCAAAAATCGTAGATTTTTTTCGGCATGATTTTTGGCTCTTGGATTTCTATTCTTGATCGCGTCGACAGAGCATGCCGCATATGCATCTCAAGGGCATATTGCATGCATCTCGGTGGCATCTATGAAGATATATTCAAAGGAATTTTCTTTGCATCGGAACGCATCAAAAAGTTTCTTTCATAGGAGTTTTTTCTTCAAGGGATTTTTCCTTTTGCAGCGATCTAGGCATCCATGTTGACCGGATGGAAGACTCTGAGGGGACGTCTAGAAGCCAGGCTATTATGTTTTGGCATCACAAGTTTATTGGGCAAGCCAGTTACAAGTTATGCATGAGATAAAACCTATCTCGATACAGGTATGTTTCACCATTTTTTGTGCCATAGCTTTAGAGTACTCTAAGCTTAGAATATCGGCAAATAATAGTGGGCCATTTGCATACAAGACTGAATTGCAACAAAAAAACAAATCTGCTTTCATAATTTCAAGCTTCAAACCATGTTATTTATTCTTTGTTATTCGTATCTATTTCGCTTCTACCTGAAGGTTCAGTGGAAGGACTTATTGTTCATCAATAAGATGGCCACAAAGTTCTTCTACAAAGTGATATTCAAATCATTTCTATTTGTTCTTTGTTATCTATATGTATTTTGTTTCTGCTTGAAGGTCCATTGGAAGAAAGGGATGAAGCGGAGGACTGAGGCAGGGTCTATGAACAACAAAATTTGGATCTGCAATAAGGGCAATAGCCTCTAAGACACTTAAAACAGTCTATTCTGCAAACATCTGCTTTCAATGAGAAATTCCTAGGAAGCTGTTCCATTTGCCATCCAACAGATCCATTTGAGGTACTTGGCTCAACAAAAACAGCAATTGTCAATGCATGTGTAAAAAGCGCAATGGACATTGGAGCCCAACATTATCCAATACCTAAAATCTGGTATATATACTATGTAGATATTTGGTTGCTTATCTCAACCGATATTTGATTGTTTCTACGAATGCTAAGTTTTGATTGTATGCTGACAACGAGCTGCATTTTATATTTGAAGGTATAGTCTTACATTTGCATGCTTTCCCTATATTCGTCTCTTGCAAAACATCAAATAAGTCTTGCTTAAATAGGCTTTTGGGGATTAGTTTTATCTGCCTTCTTGCACATGTTGTATGACCTATTGCTTTGGTATGCACAAACACATGGCAGAGGTTTTTGGATTGGAGCATTTTCAATGGGAAGCATATGGCCTATACACAGGAGGTCTACAAAGAAAGTAGTAACATATGGCCTATACACAGGAGGTCTACAAGGAAAGTAACATATGGCCTATACACAGGAGGTCTACAAAGAAAGAGATTACTACTGAGCATGACGTTCTTGGTCAGTACAGGATGAGAATTGATCGAATTTCTGTTATTCAGCATTTAAAATATGTAGATATTTGGTTGCTTATCTCAACCGATATTTGATTGTTTCTACGAATGCTAAGTTTTGATTGTATGCTGACAATGAGCTGCATTTTATATTTGAAGGTATAGTCTTACATTTGCATGCTTTCCCTATATTCGTCTCTTGCAAAACATAAAATAGGTCTTGCTTAAATAGGTTTCTGGAGATCAGTTTTATCTGCCTTCTTGCACATGTTGTATGACCTATTGCTTTGGTATGCACAAACGCATGGCAGAGGTTTTTGGATTGGAGCATTTTCAATGGGAAGCATGTAGCCTATACACAAGAGGTCTACAAAGAAAAAGATTACTATTGAGCATGATGTTTTTGGTCAGTACAGGATGAGAATTGATCGAATTTCTGTTATTCAGCATTTAAAAATGTTCTTCAAGAGGTCAGTAATAAGTCCTTTCTCCTTTTCAAAACATATCAACTCTATGTACTTAGTAACAGCTCTCAACAGAGTTGTTTGTTTGTTATAAATAGAGGGCAAAAACTGTAACATATGGTTGCATCAATAAATTTAAATATGTCATGTCCTGTTGCAAAAGTGCCCCTTTCACTGTGAATAAGCTCTCACGTTTTAGCTCAGTCTAAGGACGTGTGAAGTTTCTTTATAAAATAGTTGAAGGCAAGTGGCTGCGTTCTTTTTATTGGCACAACTGTATAATTGCTATGATGCTTCTCTGCATTACTTCTCATTTTCCATTGTGGCATTTCTACAGATGAACAAAATATTCTCTATGTTAATATTCCCTATCTTTCAGGCACAACCAAGCTTAGACAAATTAGTTAAAGATGAGTAGGTTATCATGCTGCAGGTCAAAGGTATATGGGAAATAACTCATTGTCGAACTAGCCGAATTATTAAACACAATTTGTTGCAGATAAATGTTTCCTACACAAAGACATCGCATGCCTGAAGTTAGGTATGAACATTCTGAAACATTTACTTATTTTGCTTGCCTAGTGGATGATTTCTTCATATTCTCTTTATATATTGCATTCCTTTTCACCCAAGGCATTTGATTGTAGGTCTCTTGCATATCTAAAGTAATATTGTGCAGCTGACCGAAACCCTGGCTATCTAGAAAAAATACATTTGCATTATCTACTAAATTAGGAATTTGTTCCAAAAATGATGCCACGAAAATGCATTGGTTTCTCATTTTTCTTCACTAGAAAAACTATTCGATAAGAATTGTAAAAACACAGATTTGTGGAATATGTTATTAGGCATGTTCATATTTTAGACACGTTGTAGCAAATTATTACGCATCCGTATATTTACATATCAAATATGATGCCAGTGCTCTTATGCTAAGTTCACCATCAAGCTGGCTTGCAGGGCTTGCAGAAGCTATTTCTACATCTTCTTGGTGAAATAATAAGAAATAATAAGGTTTCTTAAAGTGTCAAGAGATTCAAGGCGATGATTAGGTTTAGACACAATAGAATTGCAAGATGTTCTATCATGGTTGAAACCAAATGATAGCATGTCATAATAGGACTCAACTGGCAGCGACTGCAAGACTTTATAGGTGCTAGGCAACAGACATCATCAGGCATGCTGACCAAACCATAGATTTAAGGCATTGATTAGGCTTAGAAACAATAGATTTATGAGGTGAGGTTAATATCATCATTGCAACCAAATGATAGCAGGTCTTAATGGACCCAACTGGCAAAGAATGCAAGACTTCATGGGTCTCCATGTCCTGAGCAATAACACATGACAATGCTAGGCAACAGACATTATTGCTCCACGTTTTCTTGCTGTGGGAACTGCCTATGAATTTTCAATTGTATGCTTTTAAGAAATTTGGATATACAATAGACGCCTTGAATAATTATGGATGTACGGATACTCATGGACAATCATTCAAGCTACTATTTTTAATGTAACGTCTGATTACAATAAATTCAGTACAACTGAGCCTAAGGCAAGGCAATTGGAACTCACAACTTTGCAAATATAATTTATGGTGTTGGTATTGATTCATTATAATATACAAATCTTTGTATCTCGACATAATTCACATTTCCTCCTCCAAATATCGATTGTCATGTTCTTTAAGTTGTTACTTGGTCTTATTTTGTCTAACATCATCTACTCAATCCAACCAAATGCCTCACATTACCTTCTTAAACGATGCCAAAATTTGAGATGCTCATTATCTTACTACAAGGAAGAATTGGAAGTCATGAGATCTCTTTATTCTATTAAACATCTCCTTTGCGTCATTATATTACATCTCGATGTATGTCCATGTCCGTGTTTACCATTGCATGCATATGGATTGGTCAACATGTATGAATATGACTAACCAAGCATATTGCCAAGATGTGCTTTTATATTTGTGCTACACGAAAATCATCTTACATACATGAACAAGGTACTTATCAGGATCAATGGTTCTCCCATATACTTACCATTGATGTTTCCAACTCACAACACAAGGAACATCGTGCTTTATACTCAGGGCCTCAATCAAAAGTTGGAGTATGCTAAACGCGCCGTCTTTGGCATTTATATTACACGACAAATCAACAATGCCCGTCACACCATCCTCACGTTTAGACCTTCCTTCCTTTTTAGCATCATGTTAGATATAAAAATCACCACATTCTTTCAAATTGTAATAAAGCCCGGCAACGCCGGGCACCATAACTAGTATTTTCTGAATCTAGATTTTTTGGCTCGAAAAATTTCTGGTGTTTTTGGGAAAGTTTTATCATTTTCTAGTACCACTATCACCAACAAATAAACAATTCTTTATGTTTTGCATTTGTAATCAAACACCCATGGCATAGGGAAAGTAATCTTCATAATGGAAGTATTTTAACACTCTCGAAAAGCTGGATCTGTAGCACTCCCTCCTTCATTCTGCATTCGAATTTATACAACCCATCTCCAAATCAATCCTGGGTTGGCAGGGTATGCTATTGATGTCCATTTTATCCTGCCTGTGGAATCTAAAAGAAAGAAAAGGAATGACTAACCTCACTGCAGAGATATTATACTGCTTGAAATAGCAAATTAGAACAAATTTGTCATATGAGAACTGTAAGAGCGAGTCTGCAACTATAATTCATATCATGTGACTTAAATTTCTAAAAGTTCAAAAACATTTCACATGGCCTTTTTTTCCCTCCCTAGTGGTACAATGCCTCATGCGCAAAATCTCACATGTAAAACAATTAAGTTCCCAAAATGTTGTTTGGGTGTGATGTTACATAAGGTTTCCTAAGGTTTTTGCATGTATTCGTAGCCTATTTTGTTATAAATCTGACGTCAGTATATGTGTTTTGTTGTTCCAGTGGTCGTTAGGTTTTTGTTTGAAAGTTGTAGTTTTTAGAAGGTCAGTGGTGGCGATGGATTCGCGTCCGCGTGGAGCGGATGGATCAGAGCAGAGGGAGTTCCAGCCACAGCTTAGGAGCTCGTCGGCATGTCGTGTTGCATTATCAGGTAAGTCTATTGTTTGTTTGTGGCGATGTCGTTTGGGAGTGGGGGTTATTTATGTGGTGTGAATTGCCTGCTCTTGGCAAAGCTTTCGAGGTCGCCTTCATCCTTGCTGTGGTTGTAGCTGCGTTTTGTGCTTGTGGTGTTGCTGCTACAGTGGACTTTCTCTTTCAGCTGTGGTATTCTGCAACCCAGGTAACATGCTGAAACGGGCAGCTAGATGTAGAAAACAAACCTTGCCTCCTGAAGCTAAATTCCCTTGTGTTGAGGATGCTTTCTCTGTGGGGGATAGGGAGGGCACGTCCAAGGGTAGGGGTAGAGTAGAGGGTGAGGATGAGGGCACCGGACTGTTGGATGTGAGCCTTACTTTGGGTTATGCTGGGACTGATGTTCCCCTTGCCATGTTCCACAAACTTGTGGATTTTCTCAAGACCCGCATTCTTTGGGGGTCAGAGTCCTGAAAGGGGATCAGACCTCGACCATTTGCACTGCCAGGGGGTGCTGAGGAGCACCTTGAAGACTCCTCGTGCTGTGAATGCTGCCAGCAAGAGGTTATTTGGCTGGGGATCTCAAAGGCCGACTGGGGTTCTTCTGATATGCAAGGCTCTTAAAAAAACGAAGATGCATTGTTTTGAGGGGTTGGTGGGATATTGCTTGAAGGACCTTCGTAAAGTCCATTTCAAAGTTTGCTTGCACAATGTTTCTGAGAGGCAGATCGAGATGGGGAAGGATCTCTATCTGCTTCAGGTGACCTGAAGAGTGTCGTTGTGTTACAAAAACTTATTGCACAGGGCCCATCACTTTGTTAAATACCATGGTAGGAAGCAGCTGTCTGCTTCCCTTGTTTATACTATATGCCAGATGCTCAGGACTGGGAAATTCATTCTCTCTAGTCAATGGGTCTTACATACTAACTCTGCTTTTATTTCAGAGCATCGGGTGAAGGCAGCATGGAGAATAACTCTCAATCCCTTACAGGCTATGCCTAGTGACGTGCGATGTGTGATTTTTAATATCCCTGCAGATATGCAACCTGTGGAGCGAATAGGTAAGGCACGGAAGAGATACTATGACGATGTCCCCAGTCCTGGGGATGGGGATGAGGGCTTCGTGGACATTGCTGAGGATGAATTCAGGCTTGCAATGGAAGGGACTTCCGAGCAACCCGATTACATCTCCTTGGATTGTGCTGATTACACAATGGCTGTTAATTGATGGAATGTTCCATTGAGTTCTGCAATTTTCCTTTAAGAATGTTATTGCTTAGGAGTTTGTAATGCTTTCGAATGAATGGCATGTTCCATTGTCTCAGTTTTTTAACATCTTTGCTATGGTTGTATGTCTTCTTTTGCTGCAGCCTTGGAGTATTGACCTCGCATGCATGCAGGAGTATGCCTATGCCTTTGTCTTCCAATGCTGAAATGGAGAATGGGCACCAAGAACTGGCTAAATTTCCTGCACCTCCTGATAGGCCCCCTGAGCCTGCATTGCCTCAATCTGCTGCCCCTCAGCCCCCTTCTGTAGAAAGCCTGATTTCCAATGGTCTGTCACATCCTAGTATAGCATCTCCAGATGCAGAACATGCTCATGTGGCATCCGAGTTACTCACTAGCATTGTCAACATAAACACGCTTGCTGAAACTGTTGCAGCCTCTGTGCGTTTGCTTCAGATGCAGTTAGGTCGTCTTTTTCATGAGCTAGAAGAGACAATTGGCACTATGGAGTGGGACGAGGTTGCAGTGTCCACAAGGGAAAGGCAGGCCCTTAGGAGTCATATGAACTTGGTGCGGGCGCTCTTGCTGCGAGAACTCCGGCATATTGACAGGTACATCCTTAGGATTTTGCAATTTGCTTCTCATATGTTCTATCTGTAACAAGTTCACAGGCGTAGGACAGGCTGGCGAGGAGGCACGTGGAGGCACTAAATATTACTACGAACTGATGTGAACTGCTGCGTTGTTGAACTTTGAACACTTTCATGCTGTTGTTTTCTTCTTGTAGTTGCATTGCATAGTGTGCATGGAGTTGTGCATTTCGAAAATTTAAAAATGTTTTACTGAATTGTTATTGCATATGCATTGGTGTGGCTGAGCATTTGCACGGGAGTCGCCCCCTGCCATAATGGGGAGCCCTTTGGGGAGCCCCATTATGGTTGGCGAAGCATCAGGGTACCGGCTTCGGTCGGTGGGGTTCAACTCCCCATGCTTCTGTTTGCTTGTTTGTTGCTGTGGGAAGCATGACAGAGGCTGCAAGGGGGAGCCACTTATCCATGTAACAGGTTGACCTGCTTTTCAGATTGACCCCAACCTTTGGGTGACGTGGAAATGGGGATTTGACCCCATCTTAATTTGGGATGGACGGTGGTGCTCATTGGCTTTTGGATATGCTCTGGAATATACCTTTTTCCAATGGACATGATTGAGCGATTATAGGATTGAGCGATTATACAATTGAGTGATTATACAATTAAACATGGTCAAAGGTGGTGGCTTTATACAACTTGCTAACTTGGAATGTAAGATTTTATTTTAAAGCAAGGTTATACCAACCTAAAGCGCTTCAATTGTCTACATTATGTTGAACACAATAGCCTTTTTATTTAATTTTTTCCTACCAACCTAAAGGATTATCTACATTGTGTTGAGCACAATAGTTCTTTTTATTAATTCTTTTCACCACGAAGGGTTTTTGAGAGAAACCCCTCATAATAAGCTCGATTAATAAGAATAAGAATAAGAATAAGAATGATTTTTTATCGTCCACTGAGACCAATCGGCCTATGGACCCAGAAGGGGCGCAGCAAACTTATTACTGTCTGGGTTAAAAAACCCGATCCCGAAGGATTTTCAAGGGAAAAACCGTGGCAGTAATAAGAATGTTGTCAAACTGTACAAGTATACATCATCATGAAATAAATGTATATATACATGTCAATTGTGTGCCCGAGGACATAGTTGATCTCGCGTGTCCATAACCTTCTGAAGGTATGATCCCAACACCCGTACGGATGCTGCGCTCAATGTCACATGTAGCGGCTGGCCAGGTCTGACCAACTCAGCATAGCGCGTCCGGATTTGATCATATGATGGGCAACTTTGAAGGGTATAAGTCGTATTTAATTAAAGTGGGACAAATCTCAAATTTTGGGAATTTTGGGTATTTTTCTCGAATCTCAGGGGGAGGGAGATGGGGCACACCTTGATAAGGAGAAGGGTAGGAGGAGAAGGAGGGAGGGGCCACAGGTTGAAGAGGGGAAGGGGCTAAGTTGGAAGAAGAGGGGAAGGCGCTAAGTTGGAAGAAGAGGAGGGGAGAGGAGAGAAAAAGGGCAAAGGAGGACGGGGAGGGGATACGTTGGAAGGAGGAGGAGGGAAAGGGGGAGGGGGGAGGGAAGGGGCAGGGGGAGAGAGAGCAAAGAGGCAAACGAGGAGGGGAGGGTAGAGAAGAGCAAAAGGGGCAAAAGAGGAGAGGTTGGGGCAAAGGGGGGCAAGGGTCTCCCCCCAACCTTTCCAAATAATAAATAAAAAAGAGGAGAGGGAGGGGCAAAGGGGGGCAAGGGTCTCCCCCCACCCTTTCCAAAATAATAAATAAAATAAATAATAATAATAATAATAATAATAAATATTAATAACTATAGCTTTATTAATAAATAAATATTAAAAATACATTAATAAACTAAATTATTATTATATTAAATATAATGACAACAAAATTTTTTTACTCGCCTCGCGAGGCGAGAATGGGCAAGCCGACTGGATCAATAAGCCGACTAGTATTAAATTAAATACTATTATTCTCAACCTTCTCGACTCACAAGTCGAGAAGGCATAAGGCATAAGGCCCAAAAAACGCAAGGCCAAAATGAACCTAAATAATATGAAAAAGAAATAAATAGCAGCAAGGTAGAAAACAAGTAACTCAGCATGCTATGGCGGCTCCAGTATTCCGATACTACAGATCTGGAGGCGCCAAATCCAGAAGAAGAGGAGGCGATCCAAATCCAAATCCGGCATTTTTTTTTTTTTGGCAAATGACGTAGACGAGTTATGGCAAATTTCTTCCGCCAAAGGAAAAAGAGGGCTCTTAAGAGCTGGAGATGGCTGTGTTTGTTTAAAGGGCTTAATGAAGGAGCACTTCCGCACCATCTTGCAGAGATGGTGGGTCTTCGATCCATCGTAATAGCCAAGGCGTGGCGAGGCTATGGAAGGCAGGGCCAAATTTTCTTTGAAAAGACGTGGAATGGGTGAGATGCGGAATGATCCGATCAATAGGAGCCTCCACAAACATGCCTGCAAATCAAAGAATGCAAATAGATTATGTTGTGATGAGAGAAAGGGGAATAAGGAGGCATACCTGTGGCTAAATTGGTGGTCGTAAGGCTGGATACAGAGCACGCCATGGAACTCTGCTCTTGTGTTTTCTTGCTGTGTTTTCTCGCAGCATCAAAAGCAATCGATCCATCAAACGGTTTGTGTTTTTACGTAGTTTCTCAAAATGATTTTACATCAGGAATCCAAAGCCCACATCTGTAGCATGATAGGATTAAAGGGGAAGCCATGGATCGACCAAAAAGTTGCGAGAGAAAGCACAAAAGGAAATACAAAATGGGTAGATGGATCTTGCTCTACAACAAATTGCTGGATCCGGCAGTGGTTGCGCGGTGCCTAAGGCGCGATGATGATGAAGATCACAAGGCTTCGATGCGGGGGCATGATCCGGGTGCTCTGGCGTATGAATTAAATTCGCAATCGCGGCCAGCCATGATGCCGCAGCTCCACGGACTATGCTTCTCCTTTTAAAAAAATCCTCAGGTAATTCCCCTGTTTCTGATCTCTCCTTCACATTTTTCAATCAGACTCTGTGCTGCCACAACAGATCGGGCAGTTTTGCCAACAGATCGGAATTCTTTTATACTCTGTGCTGCCACAACAGGTATTTTGAAACCGGCAGTTGCTCTTCTGATACGATGCCTTTTGCTTCTGCAAGCTCTCCGTCAAATCGGTTCTTCTGCACGCTCTGCTTCAACTCTTCTGCTTCTGAGGGTCTCTGCTTCAAATCGATTCTTCTACTAAGAATTGGTTCTTCTCCAAATCAGTGCTCTTCTGCTAAGAGCTAGAAGTTGGCGTCGGGTGACGGTAGAGCAGAGCCCCATTTCATCATTCTTTCATCATTCAGTAGATACAAGGCAAGGGAAGGGAAGCCGGAAGCATTTGCTGGGTCGGGCAAGATGCATGCACAAGTCGGAAGCCGGAAGCACAAGATACAAGCCGGAAGCACTTGCTTATTACCGGAAAGCCCATTATACAGAAATCAAAGGTGTTCGCTGCTTTAAACTGGCCCACGAACAGATCAATGAAGAGAGCTCCCATCAACGATCAGATATCGAGAGATTCATGGGTATCTTTGAAGATTTGCTGAAGGTATCGAGGATGCTAACACTCCGGAAGCAGGATTAGAGCCACTCAGAAGAACAGACCCAAAGGTATGTACCAAATTTTAAATTTTAAGTATAGGTGGGAAAAAAAGGCGGGGTAAACATTAATATATTAAAAAGGGTAAACATTAATATAAAAAAGAGGCGGGGTAAACATTAATATATTAAAAAGGGTAAACATTAATATAAAAAAAATGCCCCGTTCGAAAATAGGAGAGGGTCCATTTGTTTTCTATACGTATACCTAGAAAATACATAGCATATAGTGTCCATTCCAAGATACATAAGGAGAGTCTATTTTTTCGTAGAAAATACATGGGGATGGTCTATTTTTTCGTAGAAAATATATGGTGTCCATTGGAAAAAATACATAAGATAAAACAATAAACTATAGTGTGTTAAAACAATAAACTAAGATGAGAAAAAATAATAAACTATGGTGTTTTAGAACTGTATTTTCTATGTTTTAGAACTATGGTGTTTTGGCATTTAGAAAATACATACTGTATTTATTATACAATATATAGGATAGGATATTGTATTTATTAGAAAACGTTGACATACTAAAAAGGGGAAAAGGCCCCTGGGTTCCTATTTTTGGTCTATGTATACATAGAAAATGCACATGTATGGTGTGCACTTAGAAAATACATAGGATATGATGCAACTAATAATGATTTGCACTCTATGATATTGGAGGTAGAAAACTATTTTTGTAGGCAAGTAGGTTCGCCACAAAATGGCCTGTTGTGTTTTTCACTCTAAATGGCCTTAGACCTGTGTTTTTCATCTTGAGGAGCTTAAAACCTGCTTTTTTTTTTTTTTTTGGAGGGCCTTAGAACTGCATCTTTCACTCTGAGCTACCTTTCTCGACTCGCGAGTCGAGAAAGGCCCTCAAACCTACGTTTTTTCGCTTTGAGCTGCCTTTCTCGACTCACGAGTCGAGAAAGGCCTTCTGACCCCTAAAACCTGCGTTTTTCGCTTTGAGCTGCCTTTCTCGACTCGCGAGTCAAAAAAGTCCTTCTGACCCCTAAAACTGCGTTTTTAAGCTTTGAGCCCTTTCTCGACTTCATGAGTCGAAAGTCCTTCCCGACCCCTAAAACTTGCGTTTTTAAGCTTTGAAATTTTGCCTTTCTCGACTCACGAGTCGAGAAAGGCCTTCTGACTTGTGCTTTTTCCCTCTGAGCTGCCTTTCTCGGAGTCGAGAAAGGCTCTCAGACCTGTATTTTCCAAAAATGGCCCTAAGAACTGTGTTTCATTTTATTTTTTTTGCCTGTAGCATCACTTGACTAACTTGATTTTGTCTTTTGCAGTCCTTATCTCGACCAGATAGTACATGCTTGGGAGCAATGAAAAGACCAGTTCATTGAAGAAAGGTGCCGAGAAGAGGGTGGTGACATCAGTTGGACATACAGGCACGTGACCCATGAAGGAACTCCTCATACAAATTTCTATCGTCTGTAAGTTGCTCCGTGACTTGGAGAGAGCTCCACGCCTTTTTGCACTAGGTGGTTCGTGTGTGAAAGAGGGTGTAATCATTGTGCCCATACGACCACTATGGTCTCTTCACCCACTGTACTATATATTGTAATGAGCCCATTTATAAATATAAGGTATCTCAAAACTAGTATATTTGGGTGATTAAGTAAACAATTTGCTTAATTTTTGTTGGAATTTGTGATCTATTGTCTACCCACCTAAGAAAATAGAGCCAAAATGTTCAACTAAGAATCTTTTTCAATTAGAACTTGATAGGTCTAATGCATGTTTGCATTGCATTGTTCTTGTTCTCGACACGCTATCCAAGAAAACTGGAAGAAAAGCTTGGATGCACACTAATAGACAAAAATTCCAATTATGGCCAGTTTTCGGGTCGGGGTGCTTCTTTTTGTGTAAATTAACAGGGTTCCAAAAAAAAATGGGAATGGAATGAGTCCCACTTTAATTAAATACGACTTGTATGAGATTCATCCTCAATGACTCCCATTTGGCAGCATTGACAGATCCTGTCCTGGCGTGGCTCACCAATCCATCTGCCCGTCTCAATTCGAAGATGATGTGCCCCTGTACGAATGGAGGCAATGAGTCTGCGCCTTTTCATGGGCAAGTGGGTATGCAGGTAGCATTGCGGGCCTCGTTCCAATGTGGGATTTATGTGGCACTGGTAGTGTGTTGTCTTGACATGTTCAAGGGCACTGGCATCCTAAAGCTTGATGAGGAGGCAAGCGTCAAGATATTGCCTTAAGCTATGGCGATCTGCCTCTGTTTGCACATGTATGCACCTGTGCTCCTGCACATTCCATCTAGCCAACCATTGAGCTCTCTTTTCCTTCTAGCAGGCCTTGAGGCGCTGCGGCCCCATTGCCATGATATAAGCTAGTTTAGGAAGACGAGCATCGTCCATATTGACCACCTTTTGAAAATAGACAATGTGGCGATCAAGGGCCGCCCTCTGAAAACAACATGTTCACTAGGATCTTGTGCTACTTTGACTTTAATGTTGGTGTAACTCATAGAGGAAGCATCATCATTGGATCCCCCTCTTCACGCCCATGACAAGTGTAGTAGTAAGTTAATGTAAGAATTGCAACTATATCTAGGTCGCCAGGTTGAACCAGCTACAAAATATCAAGAGCTTTGTAATAAGCAGTTGACAATCAATAAGCGCAAAACATTGGATTGCATGAGATTAAAACTCTAACATAATCTTGGTGGAGTTTCTCACTTTTGTGGTTTACTACACTGTTCTACTGTGTAACTATATGCTACAGGAAAGGTTATTGTATTTTATAAATGGGTTATAGTTCTATGCATTTGCATACAAGAACAACTTTTACACACACATTCTCAGCTTCATGGATCATCATATGAAAGCATCTTGGTTTTTAGCATACTTAGATAATGAACTCACTTTGTGCTTATGAGTGGGGTTATCTTCTAATATCTTGATATTTCTAGAGTAATCTTTTAGCCCATAGTAGAGCGTGGCCTCGTAAGTCTTGTAGGAACTGGCTTGACCTTGAGATTGATGATTTGTTTCTGAATCCACTCTAAGAATCTCGGCTTATTCATTATTCTCATCGCCTGTCATTTCCAAGCTGAAACTTTTGGATGAACCCCTCTGCAACTTCCCTAGGCTAGCATCAAATCTCACATTTTGATGCTCTGTTCCCACATTCTTTCCCCTACTTTCTAAAGATGTATTACCAGCATGTTTCTCTAGATTAATTACCAGATTGGGTGTTTATTTCTCAATAGGCATTTTTGCATCATTTAGTATTTGTTTCTCAATTGCATGATTTAGTGTGCCAATCATTTCTTGATTTTCGACTTCCATATCTATCACTTCTGAGTTTTGTATTCTAGTTTGAAGAGCTGAATCATCTGAATTAACGGAGGACTTACATGTCCCGCTTGTTTATTGTTCCTTTTGTGCTTTCCTTGTTGACTCCATTCGATCCTTACTATGTTGTGCTAGTATTGAGTCTACTAGTGCAGCAGATTTCTGCCTCAACTCTAGCAGCTTGTTTCCAGCTAGCTTTTTATTTGCTTCCAGATCTCTCTCCTTTGCATCCTTCGATATATCTTCCATCACATAATTTATTAAATTTTCTAGGACAGGATTAGACCAACTATACCCTGCTTTGTGATGTTATTGAGCCCGGAATCGATCTTTCCAAACCGCCACAGGTCGGATTTCAACTTTTTTTGTCTCTAAGGCATTTATGCATTAGTTTTGGAGCCTTGTCTGACCCTACTGCTGATATTGGAAGACCCTGAACCCCTGATTGCTCACTTCTGCCTTTTCTCTGAGTGTTTAAATAACTAACCGTGTCTTGAATTGGAGCAGGGACCCCACCTGCCTGAGCTCCTATACCCCTGTGAATGGGTCCAGAAATTGGAGCTTTTGCCCCTGATGCATCTATGCCTATTGCATATTGTGGGCAAGCCTGGGGTCACCAAACGACCATCACTGTTGTATGAGCAGCCGCTTGAACAACAGCTGCCACGTCCGCCAGCTGATTGAGTGTTTCCCATGGGCGTAAAACCTCCAGGTTTTCTAGAGGTTAGAAAAAAATGTTCGACATTCCCATGAATGTCAGATCTACAGGGACTCAGGTTTTGAACCTGATCTTGAAGCATTCTCCTATTTCTGGATGCCTAGGTCTACACCTCTCTTTGTCTTCCTGTGTAGCTCCGTTTGTTTTCTTGTAGCTTTCTTTTTGTCTTGTTATAGGTCTGATTTTCTGCTACATATTAAGAACAGCGGATGAGTTTGAGATCCATGGGAATGGAGCAAAATTGGGCCTGATATACACCTCACCGCAACCTTGAGAAAATTTCAAGTTTTATGGCTCATGGGAAGCCCCCCTTAGATAAGGTTTGCTGTAGATGTTTATAAGATTTTGGGCAATGGTTTGGATTTGGGTTTTTTTTTTCAATGGTTTGGAATGGCCGTTATATGATTTTTCCCTTCTTTTTTTTAGAAATTAGGTTTGTTTCCATTTTCGTTGCGGGCATGCAGGCGGCCTCCTGGAACTGCAAGTGGATGCAGCAGGGTCGCCGGAATTGGCTGGGTTCGTTCTAGTTTTTGTGCAGGGCAAAATTACACACAGGTTCGAAGGTTTGCCATCTCTTGCATCTGGGTCTTCCATAAACTGTTTCGCTTGTGCGGGATTTGGCATTACCTGTTTACCTTGTGTGTTTTTTCTGCATCTACTCCGGCATTTAGCATGGCTCCTGGATCTGGCTGCGGGATCTGGCATGGCTCCTAGGTGGTTGCTGCTGGTAAAGCGTTCACCGGGGTTCCATTCCCCGGCCAGTGGATGCTTCCACCAACAGACGAATTAAATTTCTATTGCGGATTTCTTTCTCTGCCGGAGCTTATAAGGTTGCACATTTTGCAACAGGCTCAGGCTTCATCGGACCACTGATATGTGCATGTATTTGCACATTTTGGTGTATCCATTGGTTATACGTGATAATTCAATGGTTTAGCAATGGTTAAAACATAAAAAAAAATAAAAAAGGTTACACTTAGCGAAAAGGTTACACTTAGAAAAGGGTCATGGAAAAAAGATGACTTGCAAAATGACTGACATCAAATATTCCTATCCCCCAAACCCGGTCTAGGGGTTTAGGGTCCGACAATGAAGAAGGCCAAGAAGCATCAGCCGGCTCTTGAAGATGGAGATGGCCGGAAACAGAAGCAACCACTCATTCTGGATCCTCGCTTCTCCAAGCTCCAGACTGATCCCAAATTTCAGAAGCTACCACGAGATAAGAAAAAACTGCCTGTGGATGCTCGTTTCCGGTCCATGCTTGTTGATAAGAAATTTTCGGATCCTGTTGCATTAAATAAGCGTGGTAGACCTTTGAAAAATAAAGAACGATGGACTCTCCAGCGCTATTATAGAATTGAAGATGAGGAAACAGATGCCCAACAGACCAATGCAGAGCTCCAGATAGATGAACATGCTAAAATTTTGGGTAAGAGGAAATTCCGGCCTAGAAAATTGGCCGAGGCGCTGTGTTCCGAAAATTCTGAATCTGGCCTGTCTTCAGAGGACTCCGAAGGATCAGAAAGTGAACCAGAAAATGATTCTGATTCTTCATCTTCTTCTTCCAGTGACAGTGACAGGGAGGAATCACAAGTTGAGGAGGAAGAAGACGACAAGGTTGCCACAACACGGGAGGAGACTAGGAGGTTGGCAGTGGTGAACATGGACTGGCAACATATAAAGGTACATCGAAACTAGTTGACTTAATGTACAAGTACTTATTGTTAATTCCGGAGTATGGGTGCATGTTTAACATCTATCTAGCACGACCGTACTTGTTCTAACCATTGCTTCCCATTGAATAACAGGCAGTTGATTTGCTGGTGCTAATGAAGTCGTTTCTACCCAAAGGTGGGCAAATACAAACGGTCACTATTTATCCCTCGCAATTTGGTCTTCAGCAGATTAAGGAAGAGGACATACATGGTCCCAAGAGAATTTTTGAATCGGGTGGTAGTGATGAGGAGGAGGGCGATCGAATAGACATGGAGAAGCTACGGCAGTACGAGAAGGATAAACTCAGGTAGATTATATTATACTGATCTGGTATTTCGTATTTCTAAGGAGCATTGAACTTCTAATATCTTGGTAAGGTTTGAGTCAATGCCAGCTTGTTGACACTCATACAATATCATCTCAGACAAGGTGGAAAAGTTCTTTGGTTGGTTATGGAAGAAAAAGGAATAATTTAAGATCTCCTAGCATCGTCTACGAAAGTCCCAATAAAAATTTAAAAATTTCTGCCCAGATGTTGGTAAAAAAAATCAACATATCAGTTCCCTGTGCCATTCTTGACCAATTGTTCGACGACCATCCCTTCATCTCCATAATCTTGCATCCCTCATAACACCCTTAAGAATTTTCTATCAGCAGATGAGATTGCTAAACCAGAACGTTTTCACTTTCTGTAATTCATAGCTGCCCGCTGGTATTCTTCTGCGCCAGGATCTTGCTTCCATTTCATGCATTATGTATTGAACATAAATTACAAAGAAACACATAAACGCATGCCTTCAATTGTTCAACAACCCTCAAGACTTACCGTAGAAATAAGGAGCTTAGGCAAATTTGGACCATTATCTTCATGCAATTACCATCAGGGTTACTTGTCTGCAAGTATACAAGCATAAGCATGTAAGACAATCCTAAAGATACTTAGTACAAGAATGTTGCAGTGAATAATTTACAAAGTTTCACCCGCATATAGAGCAATGACTGCACAAGAAGCTCTAACCGTAGACCTGTTAGCAAGCAGATGAGTGTATTTGTTGTACAGAAAATGCAAACCTGCATCCTTGATGCATAGAAACATATGCTCCACAGTAACAGTAATATAGGTACGTCCAACCTCTTCTGCAGTCTACAAGTAATAGCAAATAGAGGATACAAATCATTTATTCAGCAGATTTTAACAAAGATAGATTAATTCTTTTGCATTCTCCATGGTCCATCACCCGAGCATTCTTTGGATCCAGATCTCCCCGGTTCAAGCAAACATACATGCCAGTCATGAAACGCAAGAAGGCTCTTAACCCTGCAAAACATCATAAATGAGTAACAGTGTGCAATTAATAGCATAATGGATAAAAACCAATGACCATGGAAGTATTACATCGTCCAATCGAGTGTTTCCTATGATTGCCTCTGTCTAGGAATGGGATTAAATTTAAATTACCTGGTTCACTTAAAGCTGGACATAGGGTTTCTTGGACATGGAAGTCCACCGCAAGCCATAATGGATTATTTTGCTCTGTCCTGTGCACTGTTATCTATAGGGGAAAGAGATTAGCCACTGGAGGTACATGGATGATATTTTGTCCAACATAGAAAGAACAAAAGAATATTGCTGCTACTCGTGCCTGGCCATAAACCTCTTTTATTACTCTTTGTAGGATCATTGCAGGAGGATGTCCAATTGAACATGATATTTTTTCTTTATTCTTTGTTTGTTGCGCAGCATGTTTCCCTCTGATATTAATGCCATTCCTGTTAAAATCTGGTTGTTTATCTCACATTGCGTCTCTTTTATTTTGTTGGAACAAACTAATTGAAGAACTTCAATCTGCAGGTATTACTTTGCTGTTGTGGTTTGTGACAGTAAAGCGACTGCATCATTTCTATATAATACATGTGATGGAACAGAATTTGAGAGAACATCAAATATTCTTGACATGCGATTTATTCCAGATGGAATGGAGTTTCAAACAGAACCTCATGACAGTGCATCAGAAGTAAGTTGATGTTAAAAAAGAGATTATTTTTCAGCTACTGTATTTTGAATATTTCAATTATTGTATAGGTCCCAGATGGTTATAGAGCACCAGAATATGAAACCAAAGCCTTGCAGCTTAGTAATGTCAAGTTAACATGGGAGGAAGATGAACCAGTACGTGTAAGAGCTTTACGGAGGAAATTCAATGCTGATGAGGTCAATAATGTTTAGTTTTTGGTTGCTATATGCGGTTAACATCATCTTATTGCTGACTTGGATGAATTATGGTGCAGCTAAATGAGATGGATTTTGCAGCTTATCTTGCATCAGGTGATGATGATGATGTTGATGCTGAGAATGATCGAAAGGACGAAGAAAAGCAAGATAAACGAGAAAAATACCGGCAATTATTATTAGGTTCAGGAGATGTAAATCCAGAGAATGCAAGGGACGATGTGGATATGGAAGTAACATTTCCGAGTGGATTAAGTGACCTAAATAAACGTCTTTTGGAGCAGAAAGAAAAGCGAGAGCACAAGGATGAAACTGTTTGGGAAGCCTATTTGAGAAAAAAGAAGGAGAAGAAAAAGTCAAGGACGAAGGAAAAAGATTCAGAGTCTGACAATGAATCTGATGTTTCAGCTGATATTGCTGGAAACATCAAAATGAGTGATTCCTTTTTGGAGCAGGATGATGATGCATTTAATGATCCTTTTTTCAAAGATGGTGATGATCCAGAGGGGAATGCATCCAAAGGTGAGGGAAAAATAGGTCATGCAAAGAAAAATGATAGCGAGAAAACAAAGGAGAGCCATAATGCCAAGAAGGAGGAAGAAAAGAGGAGGAAACAGGAAGAGCAACAAAGTAAGGCTGAGCTGGAGTTGCTGCTAATGGATGATCATGCCTTAGAGAATGGTGTAAAAGGTTTCAATCTCAAAAGCAAGGGACCTAAAGGCAAGAAGAAGAAGAAGAAGCAAAATGAATCCCTCAGCAATGGCATTTCAAAGAAGGAAGAATTGGTTCTCAGCACTGATTATGACGATCGAAGATTCTCGGCTCTGTATACTAATCACCATTTTGCCATTGATCCAACCGATCCTCAATTCAGGAGGCAAGTAGTTTGTCCCTGTCTCTATATTAATTATGTTTACCTAGTCCTTGTTAGATTTGATGCCTGAATATGCAGAGGTTAATGTTACTCTCTTTTTTATAGGTATGCATCGCAGTTACGACCCATAGTAGAGCGGCAACAACAAAAACTTCAAGAAATCGATCAGTCCAAGAGCACAAGTCATGAACGGGATGATGTTGGTGACAGAAAGAAAAAGCTAGAGCTTTCGTCTCTTGTTCGTTCTTTAAAGAGAAAATCAATGCCTCATGTAAAGCATATATCGCCAATTGCTTTTCTAAATTACATCTGCATGCTGCTTTGACTAGGGAATTCATGAGGCGTGTAATTTTGCAAGCCTCCAGCTTATTCAACCAGGCTACTTGCTATTTTTCATTTTATAAACACTAATTCTGATTGGTGTCTTCTAAAAGTTGTATTATATCACTCTTATATTTGTGCTGTCTTGTTGCAGATGCTTGGGAACATCGTATAATCCAGTCGAATGACTACTTCTTTAAGTTACGATCTCAACTCAGTAATAAGTAAGTATTTTCAACATTCACTTAGAAAGCATACTACATAGAGTGCTATTGTGTGTAAACTTAAATTTGCCATGTAACCTGCTAGTTAAGATTCCAATTACAAAACTATCTTCACTTCATTTTTGAAGAATGGCCAAAATGGATGTTCGTTCTTTGTTGGTATTTACTATCCATACCCAAGCCTTATAATTAGGATCTTGGGAAGTTTAGCCAATGGGTTCATGCAGAAATGCATAGAAGATTAGATTTTGCTTTAAGGATCTTGATTGTCTCAGAATTTATAGTTGGGAGGAAGATGGCATGTACGGAGCTGCAGAGAGGACTGGTCAAACCTACGGAATTATTTTCATTCACTCTAGACAAGCCAAAAAACTTTTAGCCACTTAAAGGAATAAATACGTGTCCTGCACGTGCGGATGATCTCAGAAAAAAAAACGTGAAAAAACACGTATTTTTATTGAAAGTTTCAGGTGCTCAACTCGTTTTCCGAGGACCTTAAATTCTGTTTCCGGCAGCCCTAATTTAGTGGATTTTGCTACTGCATGCTTTTGGTCAACATCTGCAACTGCAAAACTGTCCAATCCTTTGACGTTGGAGCCGATTCTGCTACTTAGGTCCGTCACTATGATCACACTAACAGATTCTTGAGCATAAGAGGCTGAAATGTAGACGTTTCTTCATCTCAAGCCTTTTGATTTTCTTTCCACCTATTCACATTCATCCGTTTCTTTTCTTTTATCTATCATGGCCTGCAGCCGATCCATGTTATTATGAAGTTGTTGAAGTCTACATCCAAATTTTCCGGCAGCATATTCTTTGCATATTTTCTAGTTCAGTCTAAGAAATACATACTTTTAACGTTTTTTATGGTTTGAAAAAAAGACGAAAAATACGTATTTTGTTACCTAGCTCAGGACTAATGTAAAGAAGATGACAGGACGAGTGATTGTAAGCTATTTCAGGGATCAGGGGTCTTATCAACTATTTAGCATCACCTGCATTGCCGTTTGATTTAACTGAACATCCTGCTCATAAGGATTTAATTGAACATCCTGCTTATAAGGAATAGCAGCTGTTTAGCATAAAAATCTATCCATTAATTTTGTTATTATCCATGTTTATCGCCCATTTCCTTTTATCGTTGTTTTGTAGTATTTAGATCATGTGGAAACTTCCACACTAGTGGGCAAGGATGCTATCTTTTTAATAAAAACACCCTATAAAATCTATGGTGCTGCACGAGCATCTCTTTCATTGGAAAACAGAACATACACATTGCATTCTGCCTCAAAGGGCCTGATTCTGTATCAGCTACTTTGAAAGCCCTAAGTACCTCTACATGGTGCCGCAGGCCTCTGCTCAGATGGAGCCAACCAACTTATGAGCTTTAGACCCTGGTTCTTGCCACCTTCTGCAAGCCACGTGCCAGAACAAGATCATCTGGAATCGGATTATGATTGTTGCGGAAAAGGAAAAAAAAAAAACCTCTGCTAGAACTAGGCATGGCACTGTTATCTTTCTTACGTCAATGAAAATCCTATCCCTCACCCTGTTTTTCATGAGCTTTAACCGCCTTAAAAGGGATTGTGCATGTTTTATTACATTGGATTAAATATGACATGCTTGCACTGCCAAATTCTTACACCCAAGCAAAAATAAGGCAAACCAGCTTTAAATACTTCTTGATGTAGCTGCTTGCATCACCTGTTAGTATCATGTCGTCAATGCGTAGAACTATTTCAAACCACAGAAAAATCTTGGAGATTAATAGTTAGTGTCCTTCATAATCCCCCCTTACTCTTGCATTTGTGAAAGAAAGAAGCAAGAAAATGTACCTGCAGCCTTCCTTCCAACTATATCTGTATTGTAACTAGGATCTGGAAAACATATTGGCCTTGTTTGCATGTTGTAAAACCCTGCTTTAGTTTTATCTCACCATCAGTCAACTTTGTATCCTTTAGAAACCTATTGGATTTAGGTTTTATGCACATTGTCAACAAGAGGTTTCCTAATAGTTTCTCTCCGAGGACTAAGTGCAGGAAGAAAATTCGACCTTAGCTACCTAGATCAAAACGTGATCTCCATCAACCAATGGAATAATCCATGAACTTATGCAGTACTGTAACATATAACTAGCAGTAAGATTACTTCCTGTTCACAACTCACCAGAGATAGTATGCAGACAATTTAGTATGGAGATGAGTAGTTGCAATCCTTCGTGTACTTCTAGGATGACCAGTGCGGGAGATTGTCATTACGAACCTATAAGGTTATATGCACGTGGCAAATACAAATCATAAGCAACTGCCATTTCATTCGACCATATTAAATTGACACCTCAGGCCAAGACAAAGGTTATGCTGGCCAGAGCGCACTTTGGATGGCATTTCTGTCTAGTGTCCTTCATAATCCCCTCCTACTCTCCAGACTTCCTGTATTTTCCTCTAAGAACTAGGATTCCACAGGAAAGTAAAATGTATTGCCGCGTTAACGGATGAGGGTTGACCAGCTCCTACCAGATTTATGAAATCATGCAAGATTGTGGACTAAAGGGTTACGCATTTGAAGTAAATGTCAAGCAAATCCCTGGACTTGCATGAAGTGGAACTTACTCCAAAATTGATACAGTTAAGATAACCCCACTTGAAACGGGTTGTCCAACTGTGCCTCGCAGAGCAAGATGCTTTCAAAGACCCACATAACATAACCTGCTTTCACATGATGACCAATGTAGGTTAAAGGACGTGTTTAAATATTGTATGCAGGTGCTTCCATAGAAGGGTCACAAGCAGCACGAAGGTAACACCACATAGTTATACACTAGAAATGTGGAGGAAACAAAGTGCGTAAGTGAGTGACTCCCACCAGGATTTAGATTGGAATTTTAATCTCCTAAAATACAATGCTCTGTGCCTATGTTGATTGCCAACACCTTAAGAGAGCTCTTGACATTTTTCAGCAGACACACCTTGGTGGGTTTTCTAGATATGTTTATATTTTTTACAGTAATATATACTGATGTGCTGGTGAGGCACTTCTTGCTTCAGGCAAGTGTATTCATCAAGTTTGATGAGTCCTGAACTTTCGGAAACATTAGCAATTCCGAAATGCGTTTCTTAATATGAATGCCAGTGGAGTGTGGAGAATGCCTCTGTTTATGCATAATATCATCTCTGATTTGCAATCCTTGCAATGAATAGGTGTTAAAATGAAAGTTCGATGAGAGATGCGAAGAGAAAGACGAATGGGACGAACTGGTTCAATTGATAACTGATATGTTACAGAGTAAATCGGCACTCACGTTTACACGTATTTGTACATGTAGACATGCAGATATATGTACAAGTATATGTACATGTTCACACATAGAGATTCCATACTCTAACACTCTCTCTGAAACTATGTGTGAGAATCCAAACCTGTACGAAAACTTAAACCCGTACACATTCTCAAACCTGTACAAAAACTCAAACCTGTACAAAACCTTCAGACCTGTACAAACCTTCAAAACACCATAAAATCTACATGAGATAATAAGCTCTCCCTAAGATCAAATCTCATCCATCATGTGCAGCAACCATCTGGTTATAAGAAACCAGGTGCCATAAGACTCTCCCTGAGATCAAACCGATCTCTTTCAAATATCAAGATCATCTGCAACTAAAAAGAACACCTGTGCCTTGACAAGATCAGCAACTTTGCAAAGCATAATAAGGAATAAGGACGAGAGAAATTTTAGGCTCGTGATATTCTAACATCTGATGTGTGAAGTCTACCTGTCCATCTTCTAAAAACCGCACAATCTGCTCTCCTTCAACCTCTAAATGCAAGAAAACTTCAGTTTGAATAACTCTCCCTCAAACTAAAATTTTCTTGCAGTAACTCTACCAAAGCATTCCACTAAATACAAATTTCATAAACTCAAATCCTTGAACTTGCAGTTGGCATAGATCTTCAAATAAATTCTGCTCTATGATGCTTCAGATAAATTCTGCTCCAAAGCTTTCTTCGTCAAGACCAAATACCTGTAGATAAGGAATGCTTTGGAGACCATCAAGGTTGAAGATTAATCCCATATGCTGGCGTACAACTAAAAGTTTACATCTGCCCATGGCCAGCTAACAACTAACAAATCCCAAGCTAAAAACACAACAGCCTAAGTCATATGACAGTGCATCAGCAATCAAATAACTCTCCCTGAGTTATGAATATGTTTGAGACGCCATGTTTTGTGCACAAAGACTGCTATTTCCTGACCTTCATCTGCTTGTAAGAATTCGTACGAACTAGACTTTGCAAGTCCCAAATCAGTGTAACTCCAACCAACTTTGCAAGCCCAATGTAGCACAAGCCAAACCCGAAACTTGCAAACCTGCAAACTCTCCTTGGCAACAAGCGTCAAACCAGCAAACTGCAAGGTCATGGCAAGATTCTCCCGGCAACAAGCCTCCCAAGCATTCAAGCTTTCCTGGCAACAAGCCTCTTTTGTCTTTTGCTACCACTGCTTGACAAAGCTTAAATTTTGGAACAAACTGATATAAACATAGCAATCTAGCAAACAGGGATCTTCAAGAGCAAATTTGTTTCCAATGCTGCATTCGAATTGTATCCTTACATTTGTAGCCATTGAAATCCGCCAAAATACTGTTCCAATAAGACCAAGCTGCTGAATACTGATTAACATATATCAGCATGAGGAAAACAGGATGAAACCTCTGTCCCTGATCCATAACCTGGTCATATATTGAAGACTTCAAAAATATAAAATTATGAGGGCTTAGTTTGATGGATGCTGGAAATAAATTCGTCAAAAAACCTCCAGGTAACTCCAATAAGATTTACAGGCAACTCCAATTAGAGCATCAAATTGCTAGTAATTCCGACCAACACCACAAGAAAGCTGCCCATTGAGTAATTGGCCCTTTAGCCCTTCAGACCAATTCTAAGACCAAATACCGCCCATCGATTTCCTGCTTTCTTGGCTGGAAATCCTCTTCTGTCCTTCTACGTTAACCAAAAATGCACGAATCCCTTTTCCCTTTGAGGCATTTTTGAAGAAAACCTAAAATCTCCTCCACTACGTTTTTGGAAAACAGCCAGAAATAAAAAAGATTTGTGAAGCAATAGGTGAAAGCTTAGATCTGAAGACTGAAAATAGATTGGCTAAAATGAATTGTAACACAAAGAGAATCCGGAAACTGGACTAAACTCAGACACGCATGACTATGGCTTATATATGACTGCCATGTCAGCAACAAACGTGCAAAGCCACGTCAGCAGGCGTGCAATGACACGTCAGCAGCAGTGTGACATCATCCTGAGTCTAACACCCCTCGTGATGACGTACACTGCTGAGAAAGAAAAACAGTTAAAGAAACAATGTGAAACATTTGCTTCATAGCAACAAAATGCTTGCCTACAAGAGGCTTTGTCAACCCATCTGCTGCCTGTCCTTGTGAAGAACAATGTGAAAGAGAAATAATTCCAGTATCAAGCTGTTCGCGAACGAAACATACTTTGATATCGAGATGTTTAGTCAGATGATGCCATTTATGATCTTTAGCATGAACCGTTATTGTCACAATAAAGATAGGCTGGTGTATCTTTGGCCCCTAAATCTTCATATAAATGAACAAGCCAAAGCATTTCTTGGACTGCCATGCACTTCCTCATGTCCTCTTCCATTGAGCCTCTACCTTCTGTTTCTGCTACCTCTTCCACATGGCAGTCCAAGAAATGCTTTGGCTTGTTCATTTATATGAAGATTTAGGGGCCAAAGATACACCAGCCTATCTTTATTGTGACAATAACGGTTCATGCTAAAGATCATAAATGGCATCATCTGACTAAACATCTCGATGCAGTGTGATGTCATCCTGAGTTTAACACCCCTCCTGATGACGTACACTGCTGAGAAAGAAAAACAGTTAAAGAAACAATGTGAAACATTTGCTTCATAGCAACAAAATGCTTGCCTACAAGAGGCTTTGTCAACCCATCTGCTGCCTGTCCTTGTGAAGAACAATGTGAAAGAGAAATAATTCCAGTATCAAGCTGTTCGCGAACGAAACATACTTTGATATCGAGATGTTTAGTTAGATGATGCCATTTATGATCTTTAGCATGAACCGTTATTGTCACAATAAAGCTAGGCTGGTGTATCTTTGGCCCTTAAATCTTCATATAAATGAACAAGCCAAAGCATTTCTTGGACTGCCATGCACTTCCTCATGTCCTCTTCCATTGAGCCTCTACCTTCTGTTTCTGCTACCTCTTCCACATGGCAGTCCAAGAAATGCTTTGGCTTGTTCATTTATATGAAGATTTAGGGGCCAAAGATACACCAGCCTATCTTTATTGTGACAATAACGGTTCATGCTAAAGATCATAAATGGCATCATCTGACTAAACATCTCGATGCAGTGTGACGTCATCCTGAGTCTAACACCCCTCGTGATGACGTAAAAAACAGTTAAAGAAACGATGTGAAACATTTGCTTCATAGCAACAAAATGCTTGCCTACAAGAGGCTTTGTCAACCCATCTGCTGCCTGTCCTTGTGAAGAACAATGTGAAAGAGAAATAATTCCAGTATCAAGCTGTTCGCGAACGAAACATACTTTGATATCGAGATGTTTAGTCAGATGATGCCATTTATGATCTTTAGCATGAACCGTTATTGTCACAATAAAGCTAGGCTGGTGTATCTTTGGCCCTTAAATCTTCATATAAATGAACAAGCCAAAGCATTTCTTGGACTGCCATGCACTTCCTCATGTCCTCTTCCATTGAGCCTCTACCTTCTGTTTCTGCTACCTCTTCCACATGGCAGTCCAAGAAATGCTTTGGCTTCTTCATTTATATGAAGATTTAGGGGCCAAAGATACACCAGCCTATCTTTATTGTGACAATAACGGTTCATGCTAAAGATCATAAATGACATCATCTGACTAAACATCTCGATGCAGTGTGACGTCATCCTGAGTCTAACACCCCTCGTGATGACGTTGACGTACTCTGCTGAGAAAGAAAAACAGTTAAAGAAACAATGTGAAACATTTGCTTCATAGCAACAAAAGGCTTGCCTACAAGAGGCTTTGTCAACCCATCTGCTGCCTGTCCTTGTGAAGAACAATGTGAAAGAGAAATAATTCCAGTATCAAGCTGTTCGCGAACGAAACATACTTTGATATCGAGATGTTTAGTCAGATGATGCCATTTATGATCTTTAGCATGAACCGTTATTGTCACAATAAAGATAGGCTGGTGTATCTTTGGCCCCTAAATCTTCATATAAATGAACAAGCCAAAGCATTTCTTGGACTGCCATGCACTTCCTCATGTCCTCTTCCATTGAGCCTCTACCTTCTGTTTCTGCTACCTCTTCCACATGGCAGTCCAAGAAATGCTTTGGCTTGTTCATTTATATGAAGATTTAGGGGCCAAAGATACACCAGCCTATCTTTATTGTGACAATAACGGTTCATGCTAAAGATCATAAATGGCTCTTCATAGCAACAAAATGCTTGCCTACAAGAGGCTTTGTCAACCCATCTGCTGCCTGTCCTTGTGAAGAACAATGTGAAAGAGAAATAATTCCAAAATCAAGTAATTGTTACGAATCAGAACATACTTTGATATCGAGATGTTTAGTCAGATGATGCCATTTATGATCTTTAGCATGAACCGTTATTGTCACAATAAAGATAGGCTGGTGTATCTTTGGCCCCTAAATCTTCATATAAATGAACAAGCCAAAGCATTTCTTGGACTGCCATGTGGAAGAGGTAGCAGAAACAGAAGGTAGAGGCTCAATGGAAGAGGACATGAGGAAGTGCATGGCAGTCCAAGAAATGCTTTGGCTTGTTCATTTACATGAAGATTTAGGGGCCAAAGATACACCAGCCTATCTTTATTGTGACAATAACGGTTCATGCTAAAGATCATAAATGGCATCATCTGACTAAACATCTCGATATCAAAGTACATTGTTTCTTTAACTGTTTTTCTTTCTCAGCAGTGTACGTGATCAGGAGGGGTGTTAGACTCAGGATGACGTCACACTGCTGCTGACGTGTCATTGCACGCCTGCTGACGTGGCTTTGCACGTTTGTTGCTGACATGGCAGTCATATATAAGCCATAGTCATGCGTCCAGTTTCCGGATTCTCTTTGTGTTACGATTCATTTTAGCCAATCTATTATCAGTCTTCAGATCTAAGCTTTCACCTATTGCTTCACAAATCTTTTTGATCTGCAATCAGATCCGAGCAATGCATCAAGAATCAAGAATGCAATGCTGTTAAACTATCTATCTCTCTGGAACCATAGCTCTGATACCATGTTAAAGTGAAAGATCGATGAGAGATGCGAAGAGAAAGAGGAATGGGACGAACTGGTTCAATTGATAAGTGATATGTTACGGAATAAATAGGCACTCACATGTACACGTATTTGTACATGTAGACATGCGGATATATGTACAAGTATATGTACATGTACACACATAGAGATTCCATACTCTCCCTGAAACTCTATGTGTGAGAATCCAAACCTGTACAAAAGCTCAAACCTGTACAAAACCTTCAGACCTGTACAAACCTTCAAAACACCATAAAATGTACATGAGATAATAAGCTGTCCCTAAGATCAAATCTCATCCATATCTCATCCATCATGTGCAGCAACCATCTGGTTATAAGAAACCAGCTGCCATAAGAATAGGCCTCGATATAGTGACATTTTACAGTTTTCTAGTTGCATGATTGTAGAGATTGATGATGGCCAGCACATTTTTATTTCCCTGTTTGGAGTTCATATTATTAGACACTTTGGAGCATCATAATTACATTGCTTTTCTCGGGCACGTAGAAGCATGTATTAGGACTGAAACTGTGATGCTTCAGTATGCTTCAGCAACTTAGCATAGAAGTCAGACAATCCCCAAACAACCACGAAAACGTACATACTTAATGTTGCATTTTGTTCTATGCAAAAACTATGAAAGTGCATGCTTGCTTGCTTCCTTCTTATGCAAATGCTTGCAAGTTAATACCAAAATACAGTGTTAGTAATTGGAGCATGCCCACACCTCTATAACTTATCAAGGTAGGTAGTCTTTTTAGTATTTGAGTTCTCTAGTTTGTCCACTAAAAGCTTAAGAAGTATAAGATTATATACATATAATACTAAACGAGAAATAGAGGATAGTCTGTGCAGCATCTTACCCATCCATTTCTTCTTTTCTCACCACTTTTGGCCGTTAGGTCGTGAAAGGTAGTTAGGGCCTAGCTTTGTGGACTCCTGGCAGAGCATTGATCCCTCTCCTATTACCTAATCTCCGCCTTACTCCGTAATGCGATAGACCTGTCGATGAATACACTCTTTGGAGAGCATGTCTATTTATGTTCTGTATTGGGATTGCAAATGTCATCCTGCCGACCACTTTGGTTTCACTCTCGACAAATTTGGATAGGGGGAGCATTCTATTGAGAACATAGTTTGCATCTGGCACGAATGCAGGAAAACAAAAAAATTGGATTCTGCCAAGCATGCGCATGTTCAAATTTGTGACACTGGACTAGAAGCTCATGAAACTGCTGGGAATCATATTGTGCCTATGCTTGTTGAATGCAAAGGCGTGTCTGTAGCTCAGCAAGCTTTTAATATATTGCTTCATCGGAATGAACATTCCTGGACTTCCTTGATATCTGGGTACATAGAATGTGGGCAGTCACAACATGCTCTCAATCTGTATCAGAAATGCAATATGATGGTGCAGATGCTAGCACAATATACATTTACAACCTTATTGAAGGCATGTGCTAGCGCAAAAGATTTGGAGAGTGGTCGAAAGATTCATCTAGAAATCACGGAGAAGAGGCTTGAGGAAGACATTTTCATTTGTAACACATTGGTGGACATGTATGCCAAATGTGGCTCAGTATTAGAGGCACGAGAGGTGTTTGACAAGTTGCTAATCCAATACGTGGTCTCATGGAATACCCTCTGTTAGTTTAGTGGAGGAGAGAAGAAGAGACGCAGATGACAACACCGACTAAAAGATATATTATTCAAGGAAAAAATTGGAAAGTTTTATTAGGGTTGATTGATCTGAACACAAGGAGAGATACGACACAAGGAGACACAAAGAACCGACTCTATTGAAGAAAGCCCTGACTGAATTACAGTACAAAAGAGTACACGCTTAATCTAATGTGCCATGCACAACATGGTGACACTGATAGGATGACACGTGTCACTTTAGACCATATGTTTCACATTATCTAACACTCCCTCTGAAACATATGAGAGATAAAAGACAAGAACATAAAGAAAACAAACGGAAGGGAATGGTTTGGTTTTCTTGATGAAGAAGAAAGCTGAAAATTCTGTTAGACATTCTCTCCCTTCAGCTGATACTTCATCATGCCCAAAGCCTTCTTAAACCTTACGAATTTCTGACCCACAAGTGGTTTTGTGAAGCCGCCGGCAACCTGGTTATCGAAGAGCAATGAGTTAAGGAACATGTACCGAAGCTGGACCTGTTCTCGAACAAAACATAGAAGAACATCCAAGTGTTTTGTCTTAGGGTGGAAGCGGTAATCTTTGGTCAGCTCGATAGCACTCGCGATTGTCACAATACAATACAGCGACTTGTGATAACGGTACATGCAAATCTGCAAATAGAGTGTTAAGCCAAAGCATTTCCTGTACTCCTGTACTTAATGCTTTTATTTCTGCCTCAGTTGTGCTCTTAGAGACAGTGGACTGCTTTTTGCTAAGCCAGGTGATCACATTTGGGCCAACTTGCGTAACCATGCCTGTAGTAGACTTCCTAGAGTCTAAACAGTTTGCATAATCGGCATCAGTATAAATCTGCAGCCTTGAATCTGAAGATTTAGCATAAAAAATACCTTCATCTAATGTACCTCTTAAGTAGGCCAAGTAACAAGCTGTGTGAACTGCATCTCCCCAAAACTTTTTAGGTAATTTGGCATGCGCAAGCATTGCGCGAACAAGATCCAACAAGGATCTATTGCGCCTCTCTGCTACCCCATTCTGTTGATGAGCAAACGGAACTGTTAGCTGCCTATGAATTCCATGTTCCAGCAAGAATTCATCAAATGCATTAGAGATGTATTCTCCGCCATTATCGCTGTGAAGAGCTTTGATTTTCAAATCAGTCTGATTTTCAATCCAAGCTTTAAAAGCTTTGAATTTTTCCAAGACTTCTGACTTCAAATGCAGAGTGTAGATCCAAGTATACCTGCTGTAATCATCTATAAGAGTTAAAAAATATCGCTTGCCTCCTATAGAAGAAACTTTCATGTGGCACAAATCTGTGTGCAGCAGCTCCAACGGTCTTGTGGCTCTATGACGCGCATGAGAGGGGTAGGGCAGATTAGGCTGTTTTCCAAGAATGCATGCATGGCAGTCCAACTTTTGAGGTTTCAGATTTGGCAAGCCTGTGACCATCTTCAACTTGGAGAGGTATCCAATGGCGGATCCTCCCACATGACCAAAGCGTTGATGCCATAGATGCTCATTTTCCAAAGCATGAGCGATCATCCCACATTCAGCATGCTTGACTTGCCCATCAAGGTAGTACAAGCCATTTTGCAATTCAGCTTCAGCCAGCACATCATATTTATAGATGTCATCATGTTCAAATGGATTCTTTCCTAAAAGATAGGCGCGACCATTAGAAAAGAAAGAATGCTTGCCGCCTTATCAAATTCTGATACACTCAACAAATTTGTTTGCAGACCTGCACGCGAGCATGGCATCACGGACCCTTTTCACACTTGCATCAGGGGCTTGGAGAACAAGCTCTCCCTTACCTGTGATAGGCAATGCTGCACCACTACCAAGCTTAACTTGGCCTCCCGTACAAGTTTCAACATTGATAAGAACATCTGGGCTACCTACCATGTGTTTGGTAGCACCAGAATCCAAAATACATCCACGTTGGAAAGGACTTTGAGCTGCGACATGCAAACTCTCATCTGCTGTAATATCAGAAGTTGGATCTATGAGATCAAAACTTGGAACATCAGAAATTGGATCTGCTGTAACATCAGAAATTATTGCATCAGAACAAATCTCATGAACTACTAGATTCAAATATTCATCAGGACAAACTTCTAGTGCACAAGCAACTGCACTCGCTTCCTGTTTAGCAGTCTTAGACTTGCCACCAGCTTTGTCCTTTTTCGGTTTAGGACACTCATACTTGAAATGTCCCTTTTCTCCACAATTGTAGCATTTAAAATTTCTTTTATCAGATTTTGATTTCTGCTCAGATTTGGGAACAGAGGACCTCTGGCCAGTAGATGGTTTATCAGACTTGGGAGGAGTGGCCTTGGAGTAATTCAACTGTTCTTGACGCTTCTGCTTTTGTTTGACCACTACTTCTTCCTACTGCAACAAAATAAAGGCAGTATTTAAACCAATAGTTTCATCAAATCTGATTTTCCTTGCAATAATATCATACTGTGGAGGCAAGTTTATCAAAATTTCCTGAATGATATCTTTTTCCAATAACATCCTCTGAGTAGCTTGCCCCTTGACGGCAAGAGATTGGTCCAGATATTTCCATAAATCCTGAAATTCTTCAAACTGATCCAACTGCTCTCCAACCGTTTCATTGCATAACATTTTCACTAATGTGACAGTCGAGGAATTCATCTTTGCAAACTTATTTGAATCCTTAGTGCTGCGAAAATCTTCCGTTTCATTGCATAACATTTTCACTAATGCGACAGTCGAGGAATTCATCTTTGCAAACTTATTTGAATCATTAGTGCTGCGAAAATCTTCCTTCAATCCATCTTATTATAAATCAAATAGTTTGTCATGAAACTTTTCCATGATTTATAATTCGATGCAGTTAGCTTTGCGTTCGTGGAGAACTTAAAGGGATCCATGAGTGCAGTATAGTTCTCTCACGTGTTAGAAGAAGGCAACACAAAAATCTCTTTCACCTTTGATCATTGCAAGACCTGCACCCTGTGACCAATTTTTGGGATTTCTAGCTTGCTAAAGGCTTTCTTAGAGCATCTAGAGAAAAGGTTCTCTTCCTCTGATCAATTCCTGCTTTGATCAAAGTCACGAAACAGGCAAATACAAAGGCGTTCTCCCTCTCCCTTGACCAATTCTGGGAAACAAATTCCCTTTGATCAATTCTGATAGAAGTGTCCTTTAATTTTGCCTCTACATTGATGTCTCTCGGGGAAAAAAAAGGGTACGTCTAAATTTTGACTTTAAAAAGCCTTTTTTTTTCTTGGAACAAGGCTATTTTAGCTCACCAAATTTGATTCGTCAATTCAAGCCTCCTTGATTCCGTTGGGTTCTCCTTCAAATTTTCTCCTTCCCGGTCGATCCTCCTTGGGTTGGCTCTGATACCATATTAGGGTTGATTGATCTGAACACAAGGAGAGATACGACACAAGGAGACACAAAGAACCGACTCTATTGAAGAAAGCCCTGACTGAATTACAGTACAAAAGAGTACACGCTTAATCTAATGTGCCATGCACAACATGGTGACACTGATAGGATGACACGTGTCACTTTAGACCATATGTTTCACATTATCTAACAAGTTTATCCGCCTTAAAGGCCACACGTCAACTCCTACATGGATTCTACTTTTATACTATGTACAATATGTACATGATACATTTGCACCATTAATTAACATGCTAATACCCTCATTACAGGATATGCTGAAAATGGGCTTGAAATTGAAGCCCTTAATTGTCTCAAGCAGATGCAAGCTAGCAATACTTCCCCAGATGCAGTCACCTATGTTTGCAGTTTGAAGGCATGTGGCAATGTTAGGGCGATTGATAAAGGCCGCGAAATACCCCATGATATCTCTAAAAGTGGACTTGACAAAGATGTCTTTGTTGGTAATGCTTTGGTTGGTATGTATGCCAGATGTTGTTCCCTTCTAGAGGCAAGGGAGGTCTTCGATACTTTGCCAGTCCGACACGTTGCATCTTGGACCACATTAATTGCAGCATATATTGGGAATGGATCTGGTCAAGAAGCTTTGAAATGCTTTGAGGAGATGCAGATGGAGGGCGTGTCACCAGATGCAGTAATGCTTGCTTGTATTCTCAAACACGTGGTAGTATAGGTGCTGTAGACAAGGCACAAGAAATCCTCTCGGATTGCAGAAAAAGGTTATGAGAAAGACCTATCTGTTGGGAATGCATTGGTGGATATGTATGCTAAATTTGGTTTACCTGCAAAGGCTCGTGATGGTTTTCATAAGATGCCTGTTCGAGATGTTGTATCTTGGACTGCAATGATAGCAGGTTATGTTGAAAATGTGCTCGATGTGGAAGCACCCAGATCCTTTAGTGTTGGCACCTTTTCACAGATGTCCCTAAGCCAGACCTTCCATCCAAAGTGCTGCTTTTGCAAACTAGCAATCGTGGATTTGAGGCATAGACAATGGTGGGAAACTATGTTGTACCAATGTTTGTGGAATGCGGCAGTACTTCTGATGCACAGCAGGCTTTTAACCGGTTTGATCATGTTAGAGTATTATCATACTCCAGGTGTGTTGATGACTCTGCATGCTGAGTCACCACCTGTTGCTGACATGGCACTCTACATATTAGCCATAGTCACGCCTCATTCTTGAGTGTTCACTCTAGGAGCTAGTAGGTGCTTACGCTTCTGTCTTTGTCTTTCCTTCATCCTTCAGGATTTCCTCAGGCTATCATGGTATCAGAGCCTACCTGAAGGGGGAGGTTAGCAAGTCGATCACGGTTGATCTTCAAAATTCTGTGAGTTTTTTGACTTGGAAGTTAAGCTCTCAAAGGCTTGGTCTGATTGACACACGGATGTTCTGAGATATCTTGATACAGATGCTCTAGAAATCTGGGGTGGATTAGATCAGTGAAACTCGAGTCTGGCAAGGTTACTTGCAAGATCAATTGACTGCAAAGGGATTTGTACATTTCTCGGTTGTAAAGGGCCGGATTTAAGGTGCAAATTCGTCTGGACTGGGTATCTTGTAGATGGTGCAAACACAGGGCTAGACTGGGAGTCTTGACAATTTGACAAAATTGTGAAAGCACAGGGCATAGACTGGGAGCTTTGCAAATCTGACAGGTACAGTGCCGGGGTGATTTCTCAAGATTTGGCTGTGTTTTTACAGGGTTTGGCTCGGATTTGCTGTTTGTGTCGTGTTTGCGGCAACAGATGTTGCCGGATTTGAAGTTTGGGCGCAGCATTAGGGTTTGGATCTGCAGTTGTGTCCTAGGTCTGTTGGTCGACTTTACCAGATTGCTTGCCATGAGTTTCTGTATGCCATGTGGCGTTAGTTTCCATTGAAAATTTTCGTGTAGATGCTGGAACTGGAGTTAGGACTGTGACCTTTGGCAAATTGATTGAAATTAGAAAAACAGGAGTCGCATGTTTTTCTAGGACGTTTGCATATCTGTGGATCTCAGAGTCTATTGTGGCCATAAGAATTTGTTTAGACCTCTTAGGGATACGTTAACAGGCATTGGAAATGAGAGATTAACAGACCAGTCAAATATATTCTCTATTTTCAAAGGCCATACAAATCTTCTGCAAGAACAAGATGATCATCAAAGTATAGATCAGGTTATTGAAGATCCAGATTCTTTCATGCCTGGAGAGAACCAAGATACAACTACTTCTCAGAGATTACTGAAGTTGCAGTTAGAGTTTCCTTCTCAAGTAATGATTGGTAATGATTGTTTTTTGATCAAGGAGATCTGGAATGATGTTGCAGCACATAGAGATGTAGCTAGGACCATTTTACAAGACAACAGTGAAGTAGACAAGGATTGTCAGCTTTATGGAAATGAATATCGAGATGAATATGACAATAAGTACCATATTCTCGGGTTAGAAGACTTAGATTCATGTTATATAGCAGAGAAAGCATCACAAGATATCATTCAGCAGTTAGAGGTACCTTTTATTGATAAATTTATGTATGTTGCTGGCTTATCTTCATTGGCACAAAGCATCATGTACATACCAGACTATGCTGCAGCTGAATTGATCTTTCAATGTACTAGCACATCTTCTAAAGGCAGTTACGAAAGCATGTATCAGAAGTTGGAATGGTTTCCATTAAGGAATGATCATTTGTCACATGCTTCTTTGGTTTTTTGCGATGAAGTATTTGTGCATCAAGTGCGTACTCTAGATTTCAAAGATGAGTTGGTTGTTGAGCTTCCTTGGATGGATATTCATGAGCAGACTACTGTTTTTACTTCAATTATCACCAAGGTATTCTTTAACCTTGATGCATCTGAAGATCAAAACATGCAATTGAGAAATCGAGTATTAATTGTTCTTGATACATATGACCATACAAGTCTGGTTATTGTCAAAGATCATGAGTTGACGGTTCAGTCTGCTGAAAATCTACCAGGGCAGTTTGTGGTGGATTTGTATGATGCTGATATGATTGGAAGATGGCTACTACTATCAGATGAGATTTGTGAGTTCTACCGTGGTATTACATCATATTTTTTGAGAAAGGGATATGCATTTCAGAAGATACATATTGCTGATCTGGGTAATAAGTTCCATGATTCTTCTTATGAACAGGAGTTATTTTTGAAGTCTTATATCAGTAGTTCTAATATCTATATCACGAAGGCACGAGAATGGTACAGGGGCAGCAAAATATGGTTCAGAAATATGGTTTCGCAGCCATGGCTTATCTGGTGGTTGAGTTTGCTCTATCTTATGAGCACTGCTTGATCTCAGGGGGGATGTTCTTAACTTTCTGTTAGTTTTATTCTTGATTTTTCAGTCATGCACGTCATCAGGGGGATGTTAGAGTATTATCATACTCCACGTGTGTTGATGACTGTGCATGCTGAGTCACCGCCTGTTGCTGACATGGCACTCTACATATTAGCCATAGTCACGCCTCATTCTTGAGTGTTCACTCTAGGAGCTAGTAGGTGCTTACGCTTCTGTCCTTGTCTTTCCTTCATCCTTCAGGATTTCCTCAGGCTATCAGATCACAATGAGCACTCCTGGTCTTCTCTTATATTAGGCCATATGCAATGTGGACAGCCCCAAAAGGCCGTTAACCTCTATCAAAGGATGCAAGAAAACAAGGTACATCCTAATGGTCACACCCGCACAGCTTTACTGAGAGCCTGTGCAAAAGTGGACAGGGAAAGAGGTAGCCAGCTTCATTTTCAGATTGTAGGGGAATTGATGTGGAGGCATTTGTTGGCAGTGTCTTGGTTGACATGTATGTTAAATGTAGCTCTGTTGGGAAGGCCTTAGAAGTGTTCAACACAGCGTCAATTCGAGTGCATCCTGGACTGCGTTAATAGCTGGTTGGTTTGGAATCTTGTAAGTACTTTGAACAAATGAAAGTGGAAGGTCTGTCCCAAATCCTATCTCCTTTGTTTGTTGCTTGAAAGCTTGCAGTAGCGTTGCAGAAATTTCTCAAAATAAATTTGAAAGGAAACCCTTTGTTTATAGTGCGTTAATAGATATGTATGTTGATTGCGGTTCACTTTTAGAGGCACAAGCATTATTTGATAAGCTGCCAATTCGTATAGTTGCCTTATGGGATGCACTTATTGGAGGGTATGCTGACAATGGATTCGGCGAACATGCATTAAATACTTTGAACAAATGCATGCGTTGATAGACATGTATGTCAAATGTGGTTCATTTCTGGTGGCTCGAAATGTTTTTGAGAAGATGTTGATCAGAAACGTCGTATCTTGGACAACTCTGATTGGAGGCTATGCAGAACATGGGCTTGGACACGAAGCTTTGGCACTTTATCAACAGATGCAAGTGGAAGGCATCCCTCCAGATGCAACACTTGTATGCTGCCTAAAAGCTTGTGGCAGTACCGGGGCCATAGGCAAGGCTCAAGAAATACATGACAAGATATTGAATGAGCAACTTGATAGAAATCTTCTTTTTGTAAACGATCTAATTGATATGTATACAAAATGTTGCTTGCTTACAGAGGCTCAAGAAGGCTTTAATAAGCTTTTGGTACAAGATGTTGCATCCTGGAATGCAATGATAAGAGGGGTATGGCATGAACAATTATATTGCCAGGGCTGTACTATGTTTTAAGGACAAGCAAGCTCAAGGAGTGAGGCCTGATGCAGTTACATTTTTATGTCTTCTTGCTGCCTTTTGTGTATAAGATAGAATGAAAAAAAGATAGAAAGCTCCATCCATCGATTGCCGTATTACTTTGCCGAGTATCTACACTATATGGTATGCATCAATTGCTGTTGTGGATTGAAGCATTTATGGATCTTTAAAATCTCAGAACTTGGATCTTCCAGTTTCCTTAAAGTGTTTATTTAATATTGAATTTAAGCGGTCACACCCGCACAGCTTTACTGAGAGCCTGTGCAAAAGTGGACAGGGAAAGAGGTAGCCAGCTTCATTTTCAGATTGTAGGGGAATTGATGTGGAGGCATTTGTTGGCAGTGTCTTGGTTGACATGTATGTTAAATGTAGCTCTGTTGGGAAGACCTTAGAAGTGTTCAACACAGCGTCAATTCGAGTGCATCCTGGACTGCGTTAATAGCTGGTTGGTTTGGAATCTTGTAAGTAATTTGAACAATTGAAAGTGGAAGGTCTGTCCCAAATCCTATCTCCTTTGTTTGTTGCTTGAAAGCTTGCAGTAGCTTTGCAGAAATTTCTCTAAAGTAAATTTAAAAGGAAACCCTTTGTTTATAGTGCGTTGATAGATATGTATGTTGATTGCGGTTCACTTTTAGAGGCACAAGCATTATTTGATAAGCTGCCAATTCGTATAGTTGCCTTATGGAATGCACTTATTGGAGGGTATGCTGACAATGGATTCGGCGAACATGCAAATGCATGCATTGATAGACATGTATGTCAAATGTGGTTCATTTCTGGAGGCTCGAAATGTTTTTGAGAAGATGTTGATCAGAAACGTCGTATCTTGGACAACTCTGATTGGAGGCTATGCAGAACATGGGCTTGGACACGAAGCTTTGGCACTTTATCAACAGATGCAAGTGGAAGGCATCCCTCTAGATGCAACACTTGTATGCTGCCTAAAAGCTTGTGGCAGTACCGGGGCCATAGGCAAGGCTCAAGAAATACATGACAAGATATTGAATGAGCAACTTGATAGAAATCTTCTTTTTGTTAACGAACTGATTGATATGTATACAAAATGTTGCTTGCTTACAGAGGCTCAAGAAGGCTTTAATAAGCTTTTGGTACAAGATGTTGCATCCTGGAATGCAATGATAAGAGGGGTATGGCATGAACAATTATATTGCCAGGGCTGTACTATGTTTTAAGGACATGCAAGCTCAAGGAGTGAGGCCTGATGCAGTTACATTTTTATGTCTTCTTGCTGCCTTTTGTGTATAAGATAGAATGAAAAACAGATAGAAAGCTCCATCCATCGATTGCCGTATGACTTCGCCGAGTTAGATTCCACATCTACACTATATGGTATGCATCAATTGCTGTTGTGGATTGAAGCATTTATGGATCTTTAAAAGCTCAGAACTTGGATCTTCCAGTTTCCTTAAAGTGTTTATTTGATATTGAATTTAAGCTTTTATGCCTTGGAGCATTGGCTTTTTGCTAGGATGAATCAGAGTACTTTGCCTAAGTTCTATTGCTTCTTGAGTATGTTGCATGAAATGTGACAAATTCTGGATACATGCATTTTCGTTTTGTGGTAGATAATGCATAGTTACATAGGAATTTTGCAGTTAATACATTCTGAGCAGCTGTAAAAATCATTTAAAAGTCTCACTTTTTTAATAAACTTCCTTTTTTGCTGATTCTATAGCTGAAAGTGAAAAATGCAATTTTTGAAGCATGTATCCGGGATTTCAATATCTACTATCTACTGTGCAATGTTACTTGTTATAATCTGTGATTTTGATACGTATTCATCATTGGTCCACTTTTTGCAGTAGACGCTTGAGAATGGCATATGGAAATATGTCAGGACTTCTATGGAGAACTGCTATGGACAACTCAAGCTGTATGATTAATCTGTAAGGAGATTGTCTCTTGCTTCTGTTGACCATGCGTTTGTTCTTCTCTATTTCCTATTCTGTATGGTAGTAATAGCAAATATTTCCATTCGAAATTGGTGGTCTAAAATTGTTTTTCTCTAGGGTTTAGAATTTTGCATTATGCTGCTCATGTTCTGTAGTGTGGATAGATAAATATCATGATTGGAGCTCTGCCCCATGTGGAATCTGAAAGTACAAATATTATATTAGCATATTAGTGTTAGTAGTATAGAACTAATACTTTCTCCAATGAAGAAGGTTTAAAGAAAGAATGTGGCATTTTCATGAACAGTGGTGGATGATTGTCATGCATAATCAGTTCCAGTAGCAGTTTCAAGTGGTTCAGTGCAGTAATATACTTGCAGTATTCACGTTATTCCATCAACTGATGGCAAATGCTCTGCTAACTTTAGGACTTTGCATTTCCACACGTTAAAGATGACTATGAAGCTTCTGAAACGTGAATCCTAGCTCCAACCACAAAATTTAAAGCGACTGCATAAGGACATCATCATGGGTTACGTAAAAGAATAAATTTCTCCATGTTCAAGGAATGCAGCGGCTGTAGGGGAAATGCCTTTCTATTATTTTCTCTGGTGCATGGAAATCACATGACACAATAGTAAGCAAGATAATTCTTGCATGTAATTGGACTTCAAAATTTATAAGATTTTCACACATATAATATTGTGTGTTCAAACAATGAAAGACTAATGATTGCTGTTTCTTGATTCAGAGACCAAAGGTTTGCATTCTAGGTGTTGTCTTTGGTGGATTATATACTACTTTTCAACTTGAATCCTTAGTTTGGCCTTCAGGCAAGAAGCCACATGCGCAGTCAACACCACAGCACGTACATAGTGCATATTGCAGATGGCTTGCCACATATCAAAGTAAGTTTCAAGCTTGCATTGCAGTATAGATTTTTTTACATTGAAGGCAACAATTGTATAGATAATGATTATTGAAGTGAGTGCGCTGTGATTGGCAATCCGAAATAGGAACCCTTTCCTCATGCTAAAAGCAGTAAATTGCAGGTCTTATTAATATAGTAATCTGCAACAATATGATATAACAGGTTGGTAAATATTTTCTTTTAGACCAAGTATTATGGTGGAAAAATAGTTACTTCCATTTTCAAGGTGGAAACCGGGTGCTAGAAGGTGCTATTCCAGATTAGATGTTGCTTTCTGATACAAAACCCAGATTAGTGTAGAAGCAAAACCCAGCTCTAAATCTGCAAATGTAACCTCCTGAAGGAGTAACCTTGAAAATGTAAGTTCTTAGGCCAGCATAACTTTATTTGGGTTTCAAGTTTGAGCCTCAAATTAGCATGTAAATACTACATGTTACATCTGGAATAGATATGGCTTGATAATTTTGATGTAGCCAGCTCTAATGGGAAGTATAAAATTGTAGTCTCTAGAGCTTTTTATTTCAAACCTGGAAGGGAATTAGCTAAATAATTCAGATTAAAGTTGTGACATGACATTTTTTATTTAATAATTTACATGATTAAAGAATTTTCATGATGCTGCTGGTAAATTCACAACCAAAAGTTCTACTCGGCTATTTACAAATTGCCCATGTTTTTAAGAATGACACGTTTTGACACAAATATTGCACTCTATGTTTCAGACATGTCCAAAAGTGATTGATTTGACAACCTTCAAGGCAAAGATTGTGTTTAATGACAGGAGATAGGGTGCTAAGCTGCATCTTGTTTTCTTTGCCCATCTTATATAATTACATGCTCTATGGGAGAGAAGATGCCATACCTCCATCTTATATGTTATATATCTTTATATGCAATCACCATGCAGCAGAATTTCTATTTTTTATACCTCTGCACTTACACAAACTCTTTCCATTTAGATGATCTCAATAACCATTTGTAACAATTTTTTAACTTATGCTCAAGGAAACGCCCAGCAACGCAGGGCACTTTTTCTAGTAAGCAATATATGAGAATTTCTTCAACCCCACAAATGCCATACTTTTGAAATGTCAAAATCAACAAGACCGGCAATCTGGCATGCTTTTGGTATGAAAAGAAACAATAAAATGGTGCTCGTGAACGCTTTATATTTGTGCTCGTGGGCTTATTTATATCTTTACTCTAACTACTATATGAACTTTATATCTTTAACTACAGTTCCAGAAACAAGGGTCTGCTTTGCACGTTGGAAACCCTTATCAGTTCTATCTCACAATTTGGAACATATAGTCAGCTTTGTATGCGCATATTGTCATCAAACTCACCATTTGGATTATACAGTAAGCCTTGTATCCTCCTTTATGCATATCGTCTCCTCCTTTTTGCATATGGTCATCAAAGGACCCATGCATGCTTCCTGGCATAAGGTAAATATATGCTCCTTTCCTTTTGTTTGGCATCGCCAATATTTCCTTCCATTTTGGCATAGTTCTCGCCAACTCTTGGGAAGCTGGGCCCATAATAGATGCATAATGACAACTAGAAAATTTGATCTTAAGAAGAAAACTTGACCTTGCTAAAGCAAGTCTATCTTGAAAATGATATGCTATAATCCATAACCTAAGCACTACTATAACAAGCAGTAAGATGAGTTAAGCAGTAATTCACTATATATAATCATTCTTGCACTCCCGAGATGATCAATGTGAGATATTAATACTTGTAGAGAATTAATCTACAAGATCCCTTACGGATACACACACATGAGATTATAAGCAACCACAATTTCATTGACAAAAATAATGCCCAAATCTTGGCCAACATAGGATTTCTCTTGGCTTGACCTCCATTATTGTAAAGAAATGAGGAACAAGATGGTGCATGTGGACTCATTTATATTTTTACTCTAGCTAGATCCCACAAAGAACTTCCTTAATGTACCAAAATATGTGTCAATTCTTTGCGTAAAAGAAACTCATGATACTAACAGAAGCACAAGAGTTACCGTTGAAGGTATTCCTAACAAACCTTCAACCTCATTGATATAAAAGTTTTTTTGTATGATTTTTGAAGAGTCCATTGGTGAGATGCAGGAAAAACATTGACTCAATTTTGGATTTGGGATGATTGAGAAAATCGGATTCAAATTGGAGTGAAAAATTGGCCAGTGTGCACTTCTTTGAAAAAAATTGTGGAAAGGTGTGGGAAAAGATTTGGCTTGATTTGGAACAGGAATGATTGAGAAAAGTGAGCTCAAAGTAGAGCAAAAATTAGGTCAGTGAAATTACAATGAAAACTAGCAAGCTGATTTTTTCAAATGGAGTGACACCTGATACTCTGTCTGACAGACCTGCAAGCAAAGGGCATCGGGTGCTTTCAACAAAAAACATGCAAATATGTTTAGAAATTGCTTTTTTTTGTTGGCAGATCTTCACTAAGCTGATGCAACTAGGAATTCAGGGATTTTTATGTTTTTTTATGACAGATTTTGGATGTTCCTATGGGAATAGAATGTAAATTACATGCTGGCATTTTTTTTTTTTTTGTTTGGGCACGGTTCCCAACAAGTGGATTTTGAGAGCCAAAATAAGGCAAGAATTTTAAAGCCCAAAAAGCAATCTTTTTGGGCTTTAAAACAAAAAAAACAAAAACAAAAACCAATGGTGAGAATGAAGGCTCTGTTAAACCAGCCAACTGCCGGACCGCTCAATCCTCTGCCTCAGGCCAAAGCGAAAGCCTCACCAGAACCCTTCCAATGTACCTGATTTAAGAGAAAAAGATGCTTGAGCTACATTGCGGGCCAAGGAAAGCAATAGCATGTTCTGTGGCAGCTTCTAAATCCACAGTATCAATCCTGACCCATGCCTTCTTACCTGCCTTCCCGACCCCTGCCTTCTAAATCCCGACCTCTCCCTTCTTACCCTGCCTTCTAAATCCACACTATCAATCCGGCAGACGCTTCCAAAACCCGCCTTCTTACCTTAGTTCTGCTCCTCACAATGCTCGCATCATACAGAGGAATCTCGGAGCAAATAACCAGCTCTCCATACCTGTATTTGACATTCCGGCACACCTTCTCCAACTAGCTCCCCCTAATCCCATCTGCATCCTTTCTCTGTTTGAACCTGCTAAGTTTCAACCTGTTGGCTGCCTCTGCTCCGCTTGGCCGCACCTACAAAAACAGAGAACCCAGGCTGGAAAAAGAAAGTGGCCTAAAACGCTATCCACGCCCTACAATTTAGGATGAAAATTCGCCAACCATGGCAACAATAAACTTGCAAACACATCAAAATTAGAAATTAGACCTCTAAATGCAAACAAGCTGCTCAAACATGCCAAATTATACGGTTTCATATACAATACGCACCAACAATCTTAGTCCCAACCTTTACCTGAATACCCTCCCGCAATACGAAACGGATTGGGTAAACTTAATTTATGCTCTATCTAATGGAAAAGGGAATTTTAGAAAATGAGAATTTTGAATTTTTTGGGTAAATAAAGGGCTACGATAGATGATGTGGCAAAAGCAAGGGGTGTTTTTGGCAAAAAAATGCACTTGTAGGATGATATAGCAAGTGAAGCGGCAAACCACTTTTTTCCTAGTCAATTTTTTTCTATGATGTGGTGATGAGGTGGATGACACGTGTATGGTGAGGTGGATGATTTTGGTGATGATGTGTACACATTTGATGATGAGGTGCATAGCTTGATGAGGAATTTGACATTGTGCACAAAAACATTGGATTTTTTTATCACTTTGGCAAATTCTTGTCTCTTCAAGGTGTATGGCAATAAATGTGCACTTTCTCTTTTTACTTTTGTTTTAAGAAAGAGAATGTGGCCTTGGACCTTAGAAATGCCAAAATTGATGGAATTTTTTGCATTTTCTCATGAATATGAGTGAATGATGGGTTTGTGATGTGTTTTGAGTAGGAACTTTGCCAACTTTAGCTTTTGGGAAACGGCAATGGTACATAGAGGGAGGAAAAAAAATGTGAGATGTTTTTTGAGTGGTCAAGATGATGGAGCCTAGGGATTTGTGAATCATGCCTTGAAAATAAAACTCATGCCAAAAGAACTTGGATCCAGGGCTTGCAAATAACAATATGTCTAACCATGTATTTGAAGCTATTGGAAAAAATATATGTTACTACGATTTTTAGTGTATTTTGCCATAATTTTTCTCTTTTCTTGCCGGATTGTTGGGGTTTTTTCTGGATGACAGGAATTTAAGAGAAGTGGGCGTATTTTTAGGGGCCGAACTCCCTATTTTTGAACCATGCTTGGATCTAGCAAAATACCATTGAAGCTTGAGGGATCTTCCAAACTTTGACAAAGGGGTCATCAAGCTTCAACTCCTATTCTTCATAAATGCTCTACTTGAATCATAATCTTCTTGCAATGCCTATATGATGTCCAATCAATGTCCTCCCTTGTTCTTCATCATAAGCATCTTCTATAAGTCTTCAAAGATGGATGTCTTCAATATTCCTGCTTCATTTGCTCATGCATACATATATCAACCCAAATGTTAGCCAAAGATGTAATTCATGCCCATGGTTCTTCTATGCTGCCAAAATGTGGCCGCAGTTACAGAGGCACTCCAAGTGCTAGAGAAGGGTCTCATTCAGAACCCAGGGGTAACAATTACAAGTACTAAGTCTGGATTGGCCAATGGCACGAATGTGGAGATAGAAGATAACTTTCCAGTGGCAGAAATTGACCATGAGATGCACAAAAAGTAGTTGGAAATCTTGATTTCACACTCAGTTGTATGCTTCTTTACTGGGGCGCAAATTAAACACATGGCTATTGTGACGTTCCAGCACAGTATACAGTCCCAGGACGTATACTGTACTGCCTCGTCATGCGTACACGCCATCCCGATTGACGTGTACGCCGACGTGTAGCTAAGCAAGTAGCACCTTAGGGGGCAACTTGCAAGTGTGTGCACATTTATTCATGTGCACATTTATTCATGTGTACACATTTATCCATGTGTACACTTTAACCACTTAATTAATATAGGCAAGTGGGCCACACCCATTATCCCACATGCCCAAGGGTTAATGGAAGCCCTAGCCCTAACCCTTAGTCTATATAAGGTATATGAAACCCTAACTTTCCATTTTCGTCCACAGCCTTCTAGAACTCCGTTTTGCTTGCTCCAAGAGCCAATCTCGACTCCCGAAGTCTGTCTGAGCAGCCTAGCTCATCAGCTTCCCTTCCTAGCTTCATCTTCAAGTAGTTCTGCAGCATGGACACGTTCAGACCAGGAGGAGCAAGCCAGGGATCAGGTATTTTGCCAATTCAATAGTCTAAACCGCCTCCCAGACATAGAGTAAGTAGGTTTAGCCTATTGATTTGCCCATAGCAGCCATCTAGACCTCTAGATACCAAGCCATAACTAAAGAACCTAACTTTGTGATTTAGATTAAATCTTATTCTTTAGTTCTTATATGATATGTATGTGATGATGATCTCTGTGGACTCATTGTATTGGTAAGGGGGGGTAGAGACCTTAAAGCCTAGTAGTTGATGCTCCTAGCTAGCCCTCTTTAATGCACTATTAAATTCGGCCTGTGTACAAGAACCACACCTGGTTGTGTGTGGAGGGGCCAGACTGGCATATAAAGAGGTTCATGTCCTGATTCATGATCATGTCCCTCTGGTAATAAAGCCTATCGGGGACTATAGTGCACTAGACCTAATGCTCTGCCACTGCGTTCGGGCTTTGCATGGGTTCGACACTCTTGGGGTGGTGTACACCTTCCATGGAGTTCAGTCGAGTACGGGAGTGGCCCTCTAGTCACCTTGAGTCAGCATGCCAGCCTCTGGTGGGAGCAATCCCTACTTGCCCCATCGGAACTGGGGAGATGCAACCCAGGAGTAGCCCCTTTGGCTATGCATCCGGCGGGCTACAGTCAGGTCCCAACACTTTTCAACCTACTCTGCAAAGTGTGCACAGGAGGGGCGGATGGAGTGGACTACCCTAAGCCATGCTCTTATACCAGCCAAATCCATTGCTATAAATTCTGTCTGCAATGACTTCTAGAGGACCAAGCCGCCAGTCATCCCTCTTGAGTCTGAGCCTTGGGTAGAATCTCTATATGTGATGTGCTGATCTTTGTCTATGCAGATATGTGGTGAGCCATCCTTCGTGATGGTCATGTGATATTGATGTATGTATACTGACATGTATGTTTACGCTTCCGCAGCTAGGTAGGCCCTGAGGGAGACAGGGTAAAATGACCCCTTCAATCTTCCCACTGGAACTCATCAAGGTTGCAGTGACACGTGGAGGGCCTTGTATCAGCATGGAGCTGGTATGGGGGATGAACTCCTGTTTGTATACGGTGAGTGCACCGTATATGAGTAGGGGACGTCACAGTGGTATCAGAGCAATGTTCTTGGAGACCAAGAGCAAAGCACTGGCCATGCTCCCAGTAGTACTAACTTAGTAGAATTCTCAAACCTCGAGAAAGTGGGAAATTTTTTTTTCATCTTTTGTAGTTGTGCTAAGCTAGTAACAGTTAAAAGAATTGAAAACCAAGAAAACTAAAAAGTTGAACTAAATTTTGACCAAGTGTGGAAAAGTGCTCACGGTATGCGCCAGAGCACCAACCTAAATTTTAGGTTGAGCCCCAGGCGCACACCATAAATAACTAGCCATATTGACCTTGAAACATGATGAATTTTAACAAGATAATATGCTAGATCAAATTTTAAGGTAAGATTTAGCTAGAACTGTATATCACACCCCTAGGAATATGTCTAGAAATCATGTAATTTAGTCTAAAATGCAAAATTGCTCACGGTATGCGCCAGAGCCTTGATCTAAATATTAGATCAGCCCTCCAGCGCACACCATGAGTAAAATTGCTTAGAAAACTCTGAAGTAAGTACATGTTTTAGGTTAATAGGTGCTTTGACACATGTAAATGAGTAACTTAGAATTTGACCTAAAATTTGCCCAAACTATAAATAGACCCAAACCCCTCTCATTTGTAGACTTCCTGTCTAGAAGTTTGCTCCGCATTTCGAGGCGATTCTTGGGCGCCCGGCCTCCGATTGACGTGAAGTAAGACATGGCGTGCACAAAACAGACTGCTCGGAAGTATCGACCAGGAGAAACACCTAGCGCCCAAGACAAGAAGTGCATACAGCAGCTGCTTCGGGAGCAACTTCTCGCAGGAGGAGACCCACCTTCATCAGGCGAGGAGAGCACTTCAGAGGAGCTGCAAGAGGAGGGATCTGAGACGTATCACTAGACGAGCTGATTGACGGCATCAACCCGCAGGTGGACGGAGAAGCTGACATTGAGTCGGAAGATGACGGAATTCAAAGAGTGTTCGACAGAAAAAACAAGAAAGGGCGGAACGGGAGCAGGAGGCCAAGGCACAGAGGAGCAGAGGGAGCCCACTCCTGAGCCAACCGAAGAAGAACAGCTCGAGGCCTGGATTCAAATGCACGAGGCGAAGGCGCGACGCGGCGAGAAGAAAAAGGCCGAGAAGAAGAGGAAAAGGGAAGAAAAGGAGGCAAAAGAGGCCAAAGAAAAGAAGAAACTCAAGGGCAAAGACAAGGTGGAGTCCAAAGAGAAAGATGAAGAAGACCCCAAATGTGAAGATTGTCATCAACGAACGGCCGGCCGACCAGCCCGTATCCTTGGATGACTCAGATGATGAGGATTACAACCCTCATCAAGAAGGAGGGAGCTCCTCCAAACCCACAGATGAAGGTCGGACGGACATGGATCAACAGGTGCATGTATCCCCGCCCTACCCAACATGGGAGAAGGACAAGGACCCCAAGAAGCCACCCCGACTTGCCCGAGAATCTTACGTGGTAGACCATCTCAGGGTCTACCAGAAGAAGTTGAAGGCACACCAGGAGTTCATGAAGAAGTGGGAGGCCTATAACTCCTACTACCAGGCGAACAAGGTCACCTATGTTGAAGGAGGACGGCCAACAAAGAAGCAGACTCTCAAGCCGCCTCCAGAGAAGCCCATTCCCCCGAAGAAGCCAGTAGCAAGGAAGACCGGATCGAAACTGTTATGAGCACCGTGCACCGTTCGCCATGCTCGCGAAGGAAGTCGTGTAAGAGTTTGATTCCAGCAAGAGAGTAACAGGCGAGATGCTACTAGCCTTGCAAGAAGTAGCTGAGCAGAAGCTGGTGCAGCATTTTGAAGACTCAACGGCGTGCACTATACACGCCAAGAGGGTCACTCTGATGACTAAGGACATGCACTTGGCCAGTTCCATTAAAGGAAAAAGATAAAACCTTGTAAATAATAAATTTTGTTAATAAAAAGTTGTCTTGACTAAATTATAAGTGCATAAATGTTATTAATTACGTTGAATTAGCAATAATTGCCTTTTGTTTTAGTTAAATTGGACATCTTATGGTCAAATAGTGAGAAGTTGCTCACGGTATGCGTCAGGACCCCGACCTAAATTTTAGGTCGGCCTTCCAGCGCACACCGTGAGTATTTCACATCAAAATTGTCCCAAACATCTCCAAATCGACCAAGTAAGGGGTCAATCTTGCATATCTCGGCGAGACTATTATGTTTTGACCCTTAGTTCACCTTGTTTAGACAAGTCTTGACCAATTAGGGCCAAATTGCTCACGGTATACGTCAGGACCCCGACCTAAATTTTAGGCCGGCCTTCCAGCGCACACCGTGAGTACTCCCAACATTTTCTCTTTCATGCCACCTCCAATTGACCTCAAGTTTGTTGCAATAGGTTCATTAGATAGTCTTATTCATGCTCAAACCCTCAAAATAGCTTTCCAATCCTCATTTTGACCTCAAAATAGGTGAGATTTGCCCAACCCCAAGATTTTTCCAAGTTATCCAAAAATTAGGGTTTTTCCTTTGCCTATAAATAGACCCCCATTTCTCACTTAGCATCCTACAGGTTTGCTCCCAACCTTTAGGCGATTTCCCAGCTCCCTTAGGCGCTTCAACAGCTATTTGTTAGTCCCAGTCACTCAAGATCAATGGCAACTGCAGACTTCAGGCGATGGTACAGCGCCAGTGTCCATGTAGCTGAGGCAGACATCAATGCCATTTTCCAAGTTTTCCAGAAGGAGATAGATGTCCAAGCCACCTTGCAGGCAACTCCATCCTATATGGAAGTCATGACTGAGTTCCAAGCTAGAGTAGGACCATCCTTAGTACAGCTTCTCCCTTGTACAGGATATTTTGTTCCCAAGCAATCCCTCCAAGCAGCCTTGGGAGATGTCCCCAACATTGTCAAATATCTGAACAACAAAGTTGCTAGGTTGCCAGATTACATGGTCATGACCGTTAATAGGGTCAAGTATTTCTCCTACACTGCTGCCCTAGCCGCCTTTCTTTCTCACCGTGCCCAGAACCCAATCGGGGAACCCTCTATCCCTGCCATGGATTAGCCTCTTCAGCAGAGGGTCAGCTCCTATTGCAATATCAAGTGGAGCAAGAAGGAAGAGCCGAAGACGAAGCGCTCGACTCAGATGACGAAGACTACGTCGAGCTCGACCCCGACCAAGAGCGGCAACTAGTAGAGCATGAGATACCGGCTTTCGAACAGGACCGGCAGACCCTCAGGATCGCTCCCCCGCTCGGGCTAGGTATCACAAGCCTAGCCCCCATCATCATCAACGGCCAGGAGTACCTGCTCCTGAGCGACATCCAGAACCTCCCCGAATGCAGAGCCAGGGAGTACCGACTTGATAAGTTATTGTACCTTCTGCGGCAACAACCAGAGCTGGATGACTTCATTGACTCCAAGAATGGTTGAGATGTTGAAGCTCAAGTCGTTGAAGTCAAAGCCGAGACTCGTGGTGTTAGCAAGCGGGGCAGTGAGACACACGGCAGGCAAGAGGATAAATTTCGACATCGACTTGCCAGGGATCAACATTCAAATGGGGGCAGACGTGATGAGCATCGGGAAGTATGATTTGATAATAGGAATGGAGTATCTTGGACCAGCAGGAGCCATCATTGATTGTGGGAAGCGGAAGGTGACCTTCACGGCATCCAACGGCAAGATCATAGAAATTACAGTATGTCTAGTAAGCGACTGCTCAAGTGCATAAAGAGCAAGCAGGTAGCATATATCTTCAAGCTTCAGATCGAAGAGCCCGAATCAGAAGAAAGCAAGGAAGATAAGGTGCTCAGCAAATTGCCAAAGCAGATAGCTAAGTTGATAAAGGAGTTCCATGATCTCTTCCCAGACGAGATCAAGCAGATCCCTCCTTACAGGGGAGTCGAGTGTAAGATAGCACTCGAACCAGGTGCACGCTTTATGAGCAAAGCTCGCGACAGATGACGACGCAAGAGCTGACCGAGTTGAAGAAGCAATTGCAGGAGTTGCTTGACCTAGGGTTCATTAGACCTAGCGTCTTACCATTTGGGGCACCCATTCTTTTTGTGAAGAAGAAGGATGGCAGCTTGAGGATGTGCATAGATTACAAGCAGCTGAACAAGCACACCATCAAGAATAAGTATGCACTCCCCAGATCGGACGACCTGATGGATCAGCTCCAAGGGGCGAAGGTTTTCTCCAAGTTAGACCTGAGGTCGGGGTACCACCAGATCAGGATTAAGGAAGAAGACGTCCACAAAACAGTATTCAGGACCAGGTATGGGCATTACGAGTTCACCGTAATGTCGTTTGGCTTGTCAAATGCCCCAGCAACATTCATGAGGCTCATGAACGACATCTTCAGGGAGTTTTTGGATACTTTTGTGATAGTATTCTTTGATGATATTCTGGTGTATAGCGGATCCTCGGAAGAACACGCATAACACCTAAGGAAAGTGCTCGAAGCTAAGAAGGCACCAGCTTAATGCTAAGTTGTCGGCGCCACTTTCGCAATGGAGAGAGTAGAATATCCGGTCATGTGATCTCATCGGAGAGGAGATTTCGACCCGATCCCGCCAAGATTGAAGCAGTCATACAAAGGGTCGGCCGGGAAGAACATCCACGAGGTCGAAGCTTTCTCAGCCTAGCAGTACTACAGAAGTTCGCGAAGAACTTTGCAAAAATAGCGCCCCGCTAACGGATTTGACGAGGGTGGAAAAGTAAAGGATTGGGCAGATCACCGCGTAAGAAAAGCCCAAGCAGGATTCGAGATGTTGAAGGAAGCTTTGACAACCGCCTCGACCCCGACCCCGCTGTAATCCGAGAAGGACAAACTTGTATGCCGGATGCAAAGTAAGATTGCCACAAAAAGGTCGATGCGTGAAGAGCGAGTAGTGGCTTATGACTCTCTAAGATGAACGACGCCAAACGGCACCCGACTCATGATCAAGAGTTGCTTGCAGTTAGTCGAGCACTAAGAATTTGGAGGCACTACCGCTGGGGAGGAAGTTCCAGCCGACATGGATCATCGAGCCTCCAATACGGTTCATGCAACCACATCTCAACCCGAAAGGCCGAAGGTGGATGGAGTTCCTCAAGAATATGACTTTGATATAGTTTATAAGCCGAGGAAGCTCAATATGGTAGCGATGCGCTTTCAAGGCATCCTCGACAACAAGAGTCCATCGCAATGCAATCTCGACGCCACCAAATACTTCGAAAGAAGATCGAAGAAACCTTGCCGACAGATGCAGACTTCAAGGAAGTATGGGCGAAGCTTGTGCAAGGAGGCAAGAACAGATAAGGAGAGGAAGACCTTCAAGAATTTTAAGAAGGAAGGTAACCTTTTGTACCATAAGATAAGTTGTGTGTGCCTAATCATCGAGGAGGTAAGTTGATTCTCCACGACACCCACAACCATCCAATAGTCGGCCACGCAGATTTATGAAGACATATTTCAAAGTGTGCAGCAGCTATTATTGGCCGTGTGGATGAAGAAGTAGATAGCTTCGCTATATCAAAGAGTGTCACCGTGGACAAAGGCGAAGCGTACCAATTCCGTGAGCATTGAACCATTAGCGGTCTTGCGAACGCCAAGTGGGAAGTGATCGATGGGACTTCATAACAAGGGGCCCGAGGACGCAAAGGGAAAAAAAAGATGCACCGATGGTTGTGGTCCGACAAGTCGTCGAAGATGGCACACTTTGTGCCTCTTGCGGTGACCACCGACACCTGACCTTGGATACTGCTCTCTTTACCAAGGAAATCTTTCAGCTCCATGGTATCGAGAGATCATCTCCACGGAGACCGAAGTTCATGAGTGCCGCTTATTTGGGACCTTTTTGCGACGATTCGAGACGGTAAGCCAAATGAGTACGGCCTATCATCCTCAGACGGATGGGCAAACAGAACGGACTAACAGAATCTTGGAAGATATGCTAAGAAACTATGTCTGGAACAAGCAGAGTAAGTGGGAAGATTATATTCACTTGGTTGAGTTCGCTTATAATAGCACCAAGCAGGAATCGTCCCAGATGTCGCCGTTCATGATCAACTAGGAAAACGTTATTACAAAAAAAAGGGACCCTACTTGGTAATTTCTTAAAGTTCATACATCCCTTGGTGTCAGTTTCTAGGCTAATCCATCCATTTTCAAGCCCACTCTTTCTTATGTTTAACTAATCAATGTCCTGGTGGAACTTTCTAGAGGTGGAGGTTTGGCTAATCAATGTAAAATCTCACTTGGTCAGCAAAAAAAAATTGGGCTAAAATTTTCCTATTTTTCGCATTTTTTCCCATTTACTTTAGCTATTTCTCTTGACAAAAATACTGCAAAATAGCTATTTGGCTAACCTTAGGCATTATTTTATTCCATGCTCCATACATGGTTTTATTTGATGATATCATTGAATTCTTTAAGCAAGGAAAAGTCCTACTTCTAGGTGATATTAATGCGAGAACTGCGGATGTCCAAGTTCAATTAGTGGATTTTGAAGCTGACCCTCTTTTACTGCCATCCTCATCTCCTGTTGAACCACATACTATGTGAAGCTTAGGCGATTGTAATGCAGAGATTACAAGTATGGTCACTTATTGAATTTGGACAGATGCATAATCTTGTCATTGACAATGGCATGCAACATTGGCCCAATTCCTCCAACTATAATTGCAATCCTCAAAGCGGCAGATATAGAGTAGTAGATTATTTGATGGCATCTCCAGCCTTGGCAAAGGAAATCGATAAGTTTTTAGTCCCGCTTCAATCACCCATCGGGGACCATTCTTCTCACCTCTTTTTCCTCATAACGTGGTTTCACTTGGACACAAGCTTGCCTCAAGAACCACCTACTTCCATTTTGAGTTCGATCACTCCCTTGGTCTTAACTACAATCTTGAGCTTGATACACAATTGAGGGACAACCATGTCTTTCAAAATGGTCACAATGCTCATATCCACCATACATCAAGCTCGCTTGAACACTTTCTCAACAAGCCTTGCTCCTTCATTAAATGACGTGCACAAATGCCGCAAAACATTTGGTATGACGACAAAAACCTTCACAAGTAGCTTAATGAAGAAATGGCAGCCTGCTCTTTTACAGCTACAACAAATAAGAAAGCCTACAAAAAGCTGATCTGCATGAAAAAGAGAATATATATAGAGCAAATGAGGGAAGCCATATTTAACTTGATGTAAAGCAATAGATCTGCTAAATTCTTGCTAACACTTCTAGATGTGGAAAACGCAGATATGCTGGATATTGGATTGCCCCAATCTACCTCTTTTTTCTCTGCTTTCCTTATCCAAGAAGCTATGAGCGAAATGAACATTGGGAAAGCACAAATTGTGAGAACCTGAAGGCTGAATATCTTATTCATGGAATGGATGCCTTTGCACCCATTGTGGCAGTTTTATTCAATGAGATAATATGGTCACGCTTTCCGAGAGCACGGACCGTTAATATCATCAAGCAAATTTTTAAGGTCGAAAACCCAATGCATCTAACTACTGCCGCATCATGATTGGACATGTCATGGCAAGATTCTATGGAAGCATACTAGACATGAATATCAGTGAAGCGCGGAGATAAATCTCCTTGGAGAAAATGATCAGGATGGTTTCAAGAGAAATTTTGTAACAATAAATCATATTCTCACCCTGCAGTCGTAGATATTGCTGTTTCGTGGATATCTGCAAATCCATTGATACGGTCCTTCTGAAATGCCTATTTTATAGATTTATCAACATTCCAGTTAGTGTCCTTTTTGCAGTTTAAACCATGGTTTATAGGTTCATAGCTTCCAAAGAATATAGAAGTATGAGAACGCATATGGGCTTTATACCATATGCACTTATATATCGCATTCCACAGGCTTAACCTCCATGATGTATTGACAAGAACCTGATAAAAATGAATCCATATATACTTTACAAACGAGGAATACTCCAACAACCTTATTTGTGTTTATGGCGACTGGTATGATGTCTTGCCATGTTGTCTTTAGATAGTGAGGCTAGTTAGCTTCATCAATTATGATAGCACATCCTCCCTGCCATTCCACATACCAACCTATATATTAGTTCAAAGCATGGACATCTAATCTATCTATATATAATACTAATGGCAAAATAAGGATAGTCTGTGCACGATTTTAGCCTTTAATTATTTTAATTTAGTTTGATTCGTTGGATTTACAGTTTTGTTTGAGGCACACTTGTACAAAAACTATTAGAGACCACAATGGCTAGGTGTTTTCGACCGAGCAGTCTGTTTGAAAGCAAGATGATGAGGCAGACAATCTATACACTGGTGCATGATGCATATGAAGGGTCAAAGTATAGATTTATTTTGTGAGATGTGTGAAAAAAAAAAAACCAGTTATTTTAGGCCTCATTTCTAAGAAACAGATATATTGATACAAATTTCAAAGCATTCTGACGGTTTGATCTCTTTGATTTTAAAAATTCTTTGCAAACGATTCTTGGTTCTTTTAAAAATCCTTTGCAAATCCTTTTGAATCCCATATAATTTTCATTCCAGTGAATTTATACTCTTCAATGATCTTTAATCCATATTTTTCCCATATTTGATCTTGTGAATGGCTTCGTGCATAATAATCTTGATTATCATGGCGGCAGCATCTGGTGCAGGGCAGCAGAGTTCGTCATAGATTTTATCTGCTTTGCCACATCTTTCTACATTTGCATCTCTTTTGGACTCTACGGAAGTGGCTAAAGAAATCGACGAAACATCATCACTCATAATTTTTGCGTCGGAAAATGTTGTTCTTTATCACATTTTACAGAGCTTTGGCGGGAATCCTTCTCTGCTTCTTCTTGCCGATATTTTCCGCTACCATTATTTTCTTTAGTACCTAGGTATCGATATGAGGGCTATGATGGATGCTACTGGAATGCTTATATGTTACGAATGCTCTGTTCTTCCTGCAAACTCATCAACTTATTAGAAAGCAAAACACCATAGGGTACTCGATTTACCACCCAACCGGACCAACTAAAAGAGATGCCATCAAGTCAAGCTACTCCACAAGACTGTATAAGGACAAGCTCTTTCTAGCCACCAACCACTGATGTTACATGAACTCCTTGTAATGATATGATCAAGCAAGGAACAAGAGAAGATACTAGAAGGTAAGGCTAGGCACATCATCTGATAGAACTAGTGCAAAACCAGCACAAACCCGCAAGATCGACTCAAGAGATAGAATAGAAGACAAGAACAAATCTATTGAGAAAAGCAATAGGAAATACAATCTCTACTTCTGAGCATTACATAGTACATAACGTACAATCAATATATACAACCGGTTAGACTAAGAATAGTAGTCTACCGTTTAACCACCGCCCACTAATTACGGCACTGATTTAGGGTTAGGTTGCTCGATCTTTGACAAAGTCTTTGCCTTTACGTACATTTTCAGCACCTTCTCAAAGACTGTGGTGCTAAGTCTTTGAACCATCAAGTTTCAAAGACATTATGCTTAGTCAAGATATTTATATTCCAACACTCTCCCTTAAATGTTGTTTTTACTAAGCGAAGAAAATCAAAACCAAGGTAATCCTTCTCTCCCTTCACCGCAATTTCTTCATGCCCAAGCTCTCCTTCACATTGACGAACTTAGATCCAACTAATGGTTTGGTAAAGCCATCACAAACCGATCCCCGTGAGGAGCAATGAACAAGTTGAGAAGATCCCATTTGGATGCGCTCACCTGACAAAAACACAAGTGGGTGTCAAGGTGTTTTGTCTTTGGGTGGTACTTAGCATCCTTGGCAAGATGGATAGTGCTTGTGTTGTCACACAATATAACAAAATGAGGATGGAGGTACCTCAGATCATCTGTCCACAAATGTTTAAGCCACAACAATTCACGCATCCCAACACCGAGTGCTTTGAATTACGCCTCCCGTGGTGCCGATTGACAATGTGACCTGCCTTTTGGACAACCATGTCGTACGTTAGGCCCTATGAACGTGACCATCCCTCATAGGACCTCCCCGCTATCATGACAATTAGCATGATCTCGCATCAACAAAGATTTTCAGCTTGGAAATCGGAGGACCTCGATAAAAGAGACCTTCCCTGTGATGTCCCCTTCGATATACCAGCAGTCTTTTTAGCAGCCTTCCGGTCGATCGCTTGGGATTGCTCATGAATCGCCGGCCTCCCACGGCAAAAGAGATATCAGGTCTAGTGACTGTGAGATATATCAAACGCCCTACCAAGCTTCGATAGAGTGTGGGATCACACTCCTCACCATCGAAATCAAGCTCAAGCCTTGTGCACGGATCAAAAGGACTTGCCCGCGCCTTACAATCTTGCATAACGATCATCGGCGGAACATTTCTTTGATATATTTCTGCTGAGAAAGGTAGATGCCATCTGAGTGCTGCCACACTTCTACACCTAAACAGTAATGCATAAGGCCAAGGTCAGTCATCTCGAAGGATGAAGATAACTGCAACTTCAATGTAGAAATCAGCACATCAGCATCTCCTGTGATGATCAAATCATCAGTATACAAAACCACAATGCACATTCGGCCTTCATGTGATTTGTAATAAAGATTGGGGTCTGTTGACTGCCGAACCCCGCTCAAGAAAGAAAGCATTAATTTTCGCATGCCAACATCTTGGAGCCTGCTTCAAGCCATAAATGCTTTTCTTCAAATGACAAACCAGCTGCTCCTTCCCTTGAACAACAAATCCTGGAGGTTGAGTCATATAGACCTCTTCCTCCAAATCACCATTCAAAAAAGCAGATTTAATGTCCATTTGAAATATTGGCCAACCTTTCATCGCAGCAACAACTATAACTGATCTAATAGTGGACATTCTGGCTACGGGAGCAAAGACTTCATCATAATCTAAGCCTTTTTCTCAGGCAAAACCCTTCGCTACAAGTCTAGCTTTATGCTTTGACATCGTCCCCATCAGCATGAAATTTGGTTCTAAACACCCACTTACGGTAATAACGTGCTTATCACCGGGAGTTCAACCAATTCCCATGTGCCTTGCTTCAAAAATTGAGAGTATTCTTCTTCCATTGCATGCCGCCAACGCGGATCACTAGGCGCTTCATGAAAGGTTTGTGGATCAACATGATCCCGGACCTTTGCCATTAAGGCAAGGTTACATGATCCATTAGACTTCTCCCCGTTTCTCCATCGACGTGTTGATCTCCTAGGTTCAACAACGTACAACAAAAGTCTTTTACCGGTTCCAACAAACAATTTGTTTCTCCTTGAGACGTGTTGATCTCCTAGGTTCAACAACAAATGGAGGTATAGCAAAAGCTACAATAGGTCTTTAAATGTCTTTGGATCGATCAGTGCTACCGCATTCTTCATGTGTGCCGGACTCCCCACGAAAGGAACCAACAACCTCGCATGGACCATAGGGCGAGTGGGATGGGGATCATCCCGTGCCACTACTTCGTGCAAATGTGAGTTCACCGGAGAAACCACTAGAGAGGGAGAGAAAGTTTTACCGGTAATGCTATCGGATCTTCAACATCCAAGCTGCCATTATTGTGAATCGCAGCAGAGTATCACCGGAAGATATGCCATCATACACAAAGATCTTCAACGAATCGAATCGACTCGCCATAATAACCCGCTTGTTGGAAGGATCATACAACTTGTAACCTTTTCGATTTTCTGGATACCCAATGAAGATGGCTTTGACAGCCCACGTCATGCAACTTCCCATACTTTTTTCAAACTTTTCTCAATGGATGGAAGCATAAGCCAAGCATCCAAACACCCTCAAATGAGACACATCTGGTTTCATTCTCCAAAATGCTTCATAAGGAGTCACATCTTGGAGTGCCTTAGTAGACGATCTATTTGCCAAATATGCTGCTGTCACTACTGCCTCTCCCCAAAAAGATTCAGGTAGTTGCTTGTGACTCATCATAGATCTTGCCAAATCAAGCAAAGATCTATTCCTCCTTTCAGCTACACCATTTTGTGGATGAGCATAAGAAATGATTAACTGTCTTTCAATACCTTCTTCCATGAGAAACTCATCAAAGGCATTAGAAACATATTCACCTCCATTGTCACTTCTCAACTTTTTTATTACTAACCCTGTCTGCTTTTCGACTGCTGCTTTGAAGGCCTTGAACTTGCCAAGCACCTCAGATTTGCAATGCAAAGTATACACCCAAGTGTATCTACTGAAATCTTCAATCAGGGTTAAGAAATACCTCTTTCCACCTAGCGAAACATCAGGCATATAGCACAAATCAGAATGCAGCAGCTCAAGAGGTTGAGTTGCTCGATGAATAGCCTGCTGTGGAAAAGGTCATTTGAGGTTGCTTTTCCGAGATGGCATGCAAAGACACCTCAAGCTTGACACATTTCGAGAGGGAATACCGAAACCCTTGTTCTTGTACAAAGCATGTACAAAGAAGCCTCCAACATGACCAAAACGAGCATGCCACAGATGCTCAGCAGTCAAGTCAGCACATACAAGACCATGTTCAGTCTTATGAACTGAACCATCAAAGACATACAAGCCATTCTGCAATGTCCACTGTGCCATGAACTGCAGACTTTTCAAGTCAATTCCTTCAAGTGGATTCCTGCCCAACCAGATAGGGTCGCTCCATTTCCGAAACAATGTAATGGCTCATGATCAAATTCAGCCAGACATGATATTAGACTGTAATCCGGGGAGCAAACATGACATTCCTCACCTTACTAACTACATCACGCCCATGCAATTGAAAAGCTACAATTCCTTTCCCGTGATAGGAAGAGAATATCCATCACCCATCTTCACATCACCTCTAGATCGAGGTTCAAGTTCAAAACACATCCAATCTCCAATCTCGATTATGAACCGTGGCCCCCGAGTCCAAAATCCAAATCCTTCAGAAGGTGGTCCGGCCTTTCACTGCAAGATTCAGATATTCAAGATCAAAAGTGGCACCAAATGAAAGACTTCTCTCCCCTTAGAGTTGATCACAGTGCTTCTCGTGTCACTATCCTTTGAGCTTTTCTTCTCCTTCTTACAATTCGAACTCGTAGTGACCCTTTTCACCACAATTCCAAAGACTTGAACTCCTTGGATTTCTTACCTTCGGACTTCACATTTTCGACTTCCTAGAGTCTTTGCTATCAGCAAACTTCTTCTTGGTGTCAGCCCGAGAAGTAGACACAAAATTAGCATGGTCTACTCTCCCATCCCTTTGCTTCTGCACCAACTCCTCTTGTTGCAGTAGAATAGTTACTTTGGCTATATCAATCTTCTCCTTGTACCTGATCTTCGAAGAGATAATATCATACGAGGGGGGAAGACCAACCAAGATATCTTGGATCAGCTATTTTTCAGACAGCACTCCACCAGCAGCCATGTAATCCAAGCGCCATTGCTTCATCTGAGTAAGGTATGCTGTGACAGATTTGAAGTCACCTAGTTGGGCATGTCTCATTTTGTTCTGGATCAGCATTTGGGTAGCCATACCCTTGCTATCAAGAGACTTCTCCAAATGAGACCACATCTCCTTAAACTCAGTAAAATGGTTGATTTCATGACCAATTGTCTCTTCAGCCAATATTTTGACAAGAGCACAAGCTTTCTGGTTTATCCTACCAGCATCTGCTGACTTGGTGCTGATAAAGTCTTCATCAAACACCGCTCCCATGTCACTAAATATCAAATAATTCACCATGAACTTCTTCCAAGCATGGTAATTATTATTAGTGAGCTTTGCATTCTGTGAGAACTTGAATGGATACATGAATTTCTCCTGTTTTCAGCAGCCAAAAAGATGGTTGAGAAAACAAATTCGTCACCAAATAAAGCACCCACTAGAAAAGTTGAATCTTGAATTCTGTCGCCAAAAAGATCTTGGAAAACTCGAATCTCACATCAAAACTTGCTAGAAAATCCGAATCTCTCTCCCAAAACACTTTCTCCAGGCCAAAAAACAAGAATCTTCTTCAATGCTGCAAATGAGATTTTCCACCACCAAATCTCAGCCAAAGAACGATGGCCAATCTAATTTGGATCCTTCTCCAATAGCTTGCTCTATTCTTCCCTCAAGAAAGCGTCTGATACCATGATAGAACTAGTGCAAAACCAGCACAAACCCGCAAGATCGACTCAAGAGATAGAATAGAAGACAAGAACAAATCTATTGAGAAAAGCAATAGGAAATACAATCTCTACTTCTGAGCATTACATAGTACATAACGTACAATCAATATATACAACCGGTTAGACTAAGAATAGTAGTCTACCGTTTAACCACCGCCCACTAATTACGGCACTGATTTAGGGTCGGTGCTCAGTGCTGACAAAGTGCTGCCTTCTGTACATTTCATCACCTTCTCAGCACCTGTGTGCTAAGTGCTGAACCACTGCTGTTTCAGCACATTATGCTTAGTCAGCATATTTATATTCCAACATCATCAACATAGGAAGAAGCAGATCTAGTTTTACAGTTAGCTTAGACCCCTATGCACCTTTTTGGGCATAACTTTCCAACCATAAGGAATCTATAGACAACCAAGTCCAATCTGGAAACTAGACTTCAAGGGCTTTCCAACAAGGTAAGGATCTTTGATGTCGGAGTTGTGATCGCGGAGATATCACGTCTCAAAGTTATCCTTATGTTTATAGGTAACAACACTTTTTTTTTGCTTTTTTGCTTCTAAATAAAGGTCAAGGTTTATTTTTTAGCTCTCTTTTTTATAATATCAAGGCTTAGGCATACTGGATGGCTTTCTTACTTGATCATATCAATAAATATTGTTCCATGCAAGGCCACTCCCCCGAGCACCATATCAATTCCTTCCCTTCTCAAGATTAATCGTCCTCGATCATCTGCCCTGCGGGTCTTAACAACTCCTTCCCGTCTCAAGACTGATCGTCCTTGATCATCTGCCTTGCGGGTCTTAACAATTCTTTCCCGTCTCAAGACTGATCGTCCTCGATCATCTGTCTTGCGGAAACAATTTTCTTTCCTTTCCGTCTCAAGACTGATCGTACTCGATCATCTGCCTTGCGGAAACAACCATCTTTTCCCAAAGCTAGTCACATGACTATCCGCTTTGCTGGAATAATCACCTTTCTTTCTAAGCTAGTCGCCTGACTATCTGCTTTGAAAGGATTTCTCCTAGGCTGGTAAACTTACCATCTGCCTAAAAGACTCTTAAGGATCTGGCTTCTGTGCTGCAGTCACAGTTACCTCCTTACTCTTAAACTCTAGAGCAACATTCGATTGAAAAAGAAACTCCTTCCTTAACTCAAATCAAAACTATGCTCAGTCAAACTAGCAATCATAAGCACACACAGTTTAGTTTACTTATCTTTCAGATGACCAATCTGAATTCGCCCTTTATCTCTTAGGATTCCATCTTCTCTTTGTCAACTTAAGGATGGATCTTTTTTATCATTTGCAAAGCATGCTTTTCTTGCTCAATATCTTTTAGACTCCAACTACTCAGGACAATCCTTTTCGTCTCTTGTCCTTTCTTACTTCCCCTGCATTAAGAACAACAACAGTTTCTTCCTTCCTTCTCCGAGAGTCTGTTAAACCAACCGATTAACCTCTCTGGAACTTTCTACTCATCAGGTATATATTACAACATCGAATTGGCTAAAACAAAAATCTCGAAACGTGTTAAAGGCCTAACACAGGATTATTTTAACAAGATCAACTTTCGCTCTGATACCAATTGTTACGAATGCTCTGTTCTTCCTGCAAACTCATCAACTTATTAGAAAGCAAAACACCATAGGGTACTCGATTTACCACCCAACCGGACCAACTAAAAGAGATGCCATCAAGTCTATAAGGACAAGATCTTTCTAGCCACCAACCACTGATGTTACAGGAACTCCTTCTAATAATATGATCAAGCAAGGAACAAGAGAAGATACTAGAAGGTAAGGCTAGGCACATCATCAACATAGGAAGAAGCAGATCTAGTTTTGCAGTTAGCTTAGACCCTTATGCACCTTTTTGGGCATAACTTTCCCATCCTAAGGAATCTATGGACAACCAAGCCCAATCTGGAAACTAGACTTCAAGGGCTTTCCAACAAGGTAAGGATCGCCTGATGTCTGAATTGTGATTGTGGAGATATCACAAGGAATCTATGGACAACCAAGGCCAATCTGGAAACTTAAGCCCAATTAGCCAAGTTAATCAGTCAAAAGGGTTTGTAAGTCCACATGGCCAAGAAAATTTTCTGCTCTCTAATCAGGAAACTATCCCTGTAAAACCATGTGGCTAAGTGGTTGACTTGATCATAGGAAAAGGTAAACAAGCTTTTGTCAACAAAGGGCTGACAATTACTCCTGTCCATCTGATAAGGAGCAATACATTGACTATTAAAGAGGCCAATTTACCTCCTATAAACGAATATCCAGACTCTTCTGACTCAGACATCTCTACTGGTGGTACTAATTTGATAAAAGGAGAAACATCCAATGCCTCTCCTATAATTCCCAATAAAATGGATTTCTCCTCTTCTGATAAAGAGCTTGATATGTTTGATGCTGTTATGGATATCATAGGGAGTGTGGAAACACCTAGTTTGGTAGGGATGGACGCGGTCCCTCCAGCTCCTTTGGACAGATTTTCCACCCCAGCTATCAAGCTGCCACAGGACGACCAGGAAGAATCACTCCCAAGCGGTTTTAAGTTCTTCACAAGATCCTTATGGAGGATCTTTCCCTTGATAGTGATTTTCTAGAAGGTACAGATGACATTGTTTTATCTGACAATTCGAAAGTCAGCACTGATCAAACACAAATGGGAGTTCAACTGCCCAGTGATGAATTGAACAAGAGTAAAGATAAATTTTTTACACCTTTCACAGCTAAAAAATCAGCTAAAAAAGTCCACTTTATAGCTAATAGCCCTGCCCTCAATCTGAGAGTACAGGAGAGGAAGAAATACCCTGCTTAATGAACATTGTGACATGGAATATGAGAGGTATAAAGGGATCTCTCAAAAGAAAAAGAGCTTTGATAGCCATCAAAGATATGAAAGCTCAGATCATTTTTCACCAAGAACATAGATTGCCTCCTTTCGAAGCTGCCAGATTAGGAAGTTGGATCTCCGGTAGTAGCTCCTCTGTGTGGACTCCTGCAGATGGTACAAAAGGTGGTATATATACAGTATGGACGGGTCTTAAGGCTCTCTCACCTTACAAGCACCCCTCAGGTAGATGGACTGTGGTTGTGCTGGAAGTGGATGGAAAAAGTATGGGTTTCATTAATGTTTATGCTTCCACAGAGCCCTCTGAAAGAGAAACCCAATGGATGCAGATCTATGATTGGATTCTTGCTAATCCTTGTACAGACAACTGGTTACTCGCAGGGAACTTCAACAACACCCCAGTCTGGGAACAAAAACTTGGGAAAAAGCTGAATATGACAAGAAATGAGAGATTAGCATGGGACCAACTGATGGCCCTCTTCTGCTACATCCCCCCTTCTTCCTCCAATGTCTATTCTTGGAGCAACAAGAGAAAATGGGATCAAGGACCTATTGTCTGCTTGATATATTTATGCACACCGTCTTTGGATTCTTGGGATAACGTCTTCACTACTAGTGACTTAAGTAACTCCATATCGGATTATTACCCCCAACTTTTAAACAGGATGGTAGCTACTACTAAAGGTGGGCCAAATAACCCTTTCAAATTGAATACTATGCTGCTGAACATGAAGAATTGTTGCTCAGATTTTAAAGAATACTACAGTTCCCTTGGTCAGGTGTCCAAAACAGGATCCATGAACAGTTTTCTTCACAAAATGAAAAAAGTGGGTTAAATTATGGGGTAAAAGGTGGTTGTTGAATAGGAGGAAAGAAAAACAAGATGTGTATCAGAAAATGAGAGATATTAGGGGGCAACTTTTTGCTGACAAGGATAACCCTGACTTACAGAAACAAGAATTTGACCTGGAGATCAAGGTTAAACAGATTGAGGAGAATGAGGCTAGGGCCCTCTCTGTTAAGAGTAGATGCAGGTACATAAATTGTATGGATAAAGGAAGATCGACATTCTTCTTTAATGCAGCAAAAAACAGAGTGGTCAACATTGGAATTGGGAAAGTTAAAACAGAGGATGGGACTGTTCTTGATAAGCAGCAGCAGATTGAAGAATATTTTCACTGTGAATATGCTAAATTGTTTGACGAACACCATGTTGATTTATTAGCAATGCAATCCTTCTTCAAAGATATCCCTATTTTCCCTCGCATAAAAGATGATAAATTGCTTGTTGTGCCTACAGAGAGGGAGATTTGGAAAACACTGAAGTCTATGGCTCATGGGAAAAGCCCGGGGCCAGATGGCTTTTTTCCAGAATTTTTCGTTGAATTCTGGGACACAATGAAGGAGGATATTACAATCTTCATACAGGGAGCATGGAAAGCAAAGACACTTCATCCGAGTATCAATGCAGGCCATATTGCTTTAATACCCAAGAAAGAAAAGCCTGAGAGTCTTGGGGATTGGAGACCAATCTCCCTGACAAACACAATGTATAAACTCTTGGCTAAAATCTTTGCAATAGAGTTAAGATGGAGCTGATGAAGGTAATCAACCCTTGCCAATCTGCCTTCCTGCCAAATAGGAGTATTCTAGATAATTACATAGGTGCTTCTGAAGGGTTACACTGGAACAAGCTCTCAGGACAAGGATGCATGCTTTTAAAGCTAGATTTCCAAAGAGCTTATGATACTATAAGCTGGCAATTTCTTGAACTGGCAATGTTGCATCTTAGTTTCTCGAAAAATGTTTACAGAAAAATCTTGAGCTTTAATGAAACTGCCTCTTCTGCACTTCTGATCAATGGTGTTCCCTCCAAATTATTCAAGTGTAGAAGGGGAGTTAGGCAGGGGTGCCCACTGGCCCCTTACCTTTTCCTAATTGTGGCAGAAATTATCACTAGGCTGGCGATGTACCTGCACATCCAAAAAACGATTAATTGTTTGGATATGCCAGATCTCAAAGATGCATTTGTCATCATGCAATATGCAGATGACACATTTGCCTTCCTAAAGGACGGAGATGATAGTCTGTTAAATTTCCTGAAGCCATGGACAAATTTGGAAAAGTGTCTGGTGTCAAATTAAATAGAGTTAAATGTGATATTATATTGGATTCTGAAAAGGCCACAATACATAATATTAAGGTCATTGGGATAGGTGCAGCCACCAAGATATTGGGAATTCCCCTTGCATTAAACAACTCATAGACTATGGGAACCAATAACGAATAGAATTAAGAAAGAAATTCTTATGTATCCAAACACCTTATCTCTAGCTGGAAGAGTTGAGATAGCTAATGTTGTAATAGCTAGTTTACACGTTTTCTTCTCGTCAGCCATTGTAGCAGACAAGGCCTCATATAACAAGATTGAGGCTGCAATCAGGAAGTGTATTTGGCAAGGCACCCACAAAGTAGCATGGTCAGACTTGACCAAACCAAAGCAAAAAGGGGGAATGGGATGTAAATCCCTCTTTGTGCAAGCCCAAGCACTAGCTGCCAAGATAGTCTGGAGAGCCATCTATGCTAAAAGCCCCTCCCCAGCAGCCCAGCTGGTTAAATATTAGGTTGAACAATCACACCCGATTGGTAGCAAGACACTCCATCATTTACTTCCAGACTCGGCCTTCTTCCACTGACTCCTAACTTAGGTACTTCTCCTTCTCTAAGGGGGATATTGGAGGCTTGGAATCAAGCTTCCTTATGTTTCAGGCCTGCTCTGTTGGATTCTAGATTTTCTTTGGTGAACTTTTTTTGGCATCCAAACTTGGCCCCAGAAGAGATTGGTTATCTTGCTCTTCAACACCCGCAAAAATATAAGCAATGGAGCTTGGCTGGACTAAACAGAGTGGAAGATCTAAAGGTTGATGACACCTGGTTATCCTGGCCAGAGATCAAAAGGAAAACAAGAGGTATTGAGCTTGACAGGAGTATATATCTTAAAACCATGGGAGTTATAGGAGGTGTTCAGGACCTGGCATTGGCTTCAAACAATTGTACTTTAAACAATAAATGAGAATGAGAATGAGAATGATTTTTTATCGTCCACTGAGGCCAATCGGCCTATGGGACCCATAAGGAGCGCAACAAACTTATTACTGTCCGGGTTAAAAAAACCCCGCCCCGAAGGGTTTTCGAGGGAAAAATCGTGGCAGTAATAAGAATGCTGTCAAACTGTACAAGTATACATCAATGTTTATATACATGTCAAGTGTGTGCCCGAGGACATAGCTGATCTCGCATGTCCATAACCTCCTGAAGATATGATCCCAGCACCCGTACGGATGCTGTGCTCAATGTCACATGTAACGGCTGGCCAAGCCTGACCAACTCAGCATATCGTGTCCGAATTTGATCATATGCTGAGCAACTTTGAAGGGTATGAGATTCATCCTCAATGACTCCCATTTGGCAGCATTGACAGAGCCTGTCCTGGCGTGGCTCACCAATCCATTTGCCTGTCTCAATTCGAAGATGATGTGCCCCTGTGCGAATGGAGGCAATGAGTCTACGCCTTTTCATGGGCAAGTGGATACGCAGGTAGCATTGCGGGCCTCGTTCCAATGTGGGATTTATGTGGCGCTGGTAGTGTGCTGTCTTGACATGTTCAAGGGCATTGGCATCCCAAAGCTTGCTGAGGAAGCAATCATCAAGATATTGCCTCAAGCTATGGCGATCTGCCTCTGTTTGCACATGTATGCACTTGTGCTCCTGCACATTCCATCTAGCCAACCATTGAGCTCTCTTTTCCCTCCAGCAGGCTTTGAGGCGCTGCGGCTCCATTGCCATGATATAAGCTAGTTTAGGGAGACGAGCATCGTCCATATTGACCACCTTCTGAAAATAGACAATGTGGCGATCAAGGGCCGCCCTCTCGAGGCAAGAATCTGTCTCCTGCGGTAGAATTTGATATGGAACCCATGGACTTCACCCCTAGTGCTTTCATTACTAAGAAGGCTTTCTGGACCTGCTCCAAGTCATTCCAAGTAGCAAGTGATACTACTGGGCCCCATACTTCCACCCCGTATAAAAGGACAGGCTCCACTAAGACCTTGAACAGGCGTGACTGATGGGCCCAATCATACAACTCCGCTCTATGACTATTGTTTTGCATTGCATATAGTGCCTTCCGGCTGTAAGTCACTCGTAGCCCATGGATGTGTCCCGAGTGCATAGTAGAAGGAAACTCCACTCCCAAATATTTGTATGTGGATGCAACTTCCACATTTTGGCCTCGATAATCGGAAGGAGGGACCCTCGGTGACGCGTGAAGATGATATGAAAACCACCTTAGTCTTGGCGGGTTGACGCATATATCGGGCCGCTTGGCGTAATGTGTCCGAGGCATCGAGATGTCGTTGCATGTCTGCTGGTGTGTAAGCTAGGAGGTCCACATCATCAGCATATATTAACTGTCTGATGATCTGATAGAGAAGGTGAGCTCCATCGCCCCCATTATCAGCAAGCCAGCTCTCCAATTGATCAATGTAAAGCCCAAACAATGTTGGGGAGAGAGGGCATCCCTGACGAACCCCGATACTGCTATCAAATGGTTGGCTTGTTCGCTTTAAACCAACCCAGAGCATCTTTTCAGATAGCTCGTTAATTTGCATTCTGCAAATCTACAGGAACCCCCAGCTGTCATGAATAAATTACTGCTCCTATATTTTGGTATAGCCAAAATAAGTTTGGCTAAACTACCTTCAAATTGGAGATAGAACTTTCTGAGGTTTGGCTAAACTAGAAGATTTTTCTCCATCATAATTTCTTGCCTTTGGCTAATCTTTCACAAAATAGAGAGGCAAATATTAGCCATTGTACTATGCTAATTTTAAAATATTCAAGCCTTTGGACAAGAACATAATGATAACATTTTTTACCGAAGTATAATCATTGCTATAACTTCCTTGATATAAAGAAACAAAAAGGACATAAATTATTACATAAAAATGTTCAAAACTCAACAAAAAAGAGCACATTGTTCCTTCTAGATGTGATCATCTTTCTAGTGCTTCAACTTCGTACCTAGAACGAGATAAGATTAATACAAAAGAAAAAAATTGGACCCCACTAAGTAATTTTTTAAAGTTCATACATATTTTGGTGTCGGTTTCTAGGCTAATCCATCCATTTTTTCAAGCCCACTCTTTCTTAAGTTTAGCTAATCGACGTCCCGGTCGAGCTTTCTAGAAGTGGGGGTTTGGCTAATCAGCGTAGAATCTCACTTGGTCGGCAAAAAAATTGGGCTAAAATTTTCTTATTTTTTGCATTTTTTCCCATTTACTTTAGCCATTTTTCTTGGCAAAAATGCTGTAAAATAGCTATTTGGCTAACCTTAGCCGTTATTTTATTCCATGCAGCTGTTGCAGTCTTGCCCATAGTTTTTCCCGAGGCACAGTGTCAAACGCCTTCGCAAAATCCACAAAGCAACAATATAGATCCTGACGGCGGTTTCTGCTGTCTTCAATTAGAGTTCGCAACGTGAAGATGTGGTCAATGGTTGAGTGCCAGGGTCTGAATCCTGCCTGGGTGAGGGCCCGCATCTCTCTTGCCCTCTGCCTCAAATCACCTAACCGCCGAGAATCCCAAAGAAGCAATTTTGCAAACACCGAATCGACCATTATTGTTCGATAATGGGTCGGCAAAGGCGGTGGGGTCACCGCCTTATATATGGGAACAACTCGCTATTGGTCCACCGCAGCGGGAAACCTTCCTGTAATGCCTTGTTGAACAAGGCGGTCAGCACTGGTATTATGGACGGTCCTGCCCACTTAAGCAATTCTGCCTGCATGCCATCCAAGTCTGGGGCTTTCCCATTGGCAAGACGCTGCAAGCCTTGTTCCACGTCCGAATCTGTGATTTCCGGCCGGGCCTTCTTGCAAGGGTAATCTTGAGGGTCGATAGCTTGTTGCAAGTATTGTCTCCACTGCCGGGAGTGATATTCCCGTGGGCTGTATCGGCTTTCTAAGAACCCTTCGCCCGGAAGGTCCCGAAAATGACGTTCGGGAGGTAAAACATTTCCCTTTGATGCTTATTTGCAATGTACCCGGCTTTCTTAGCTTTAAGGAAGATCTTGGTCTTGTCGACCGCATGTGGGCGTAAAGCAGGGTCTGTGACTTGGCGGAGCCAGCGTTTGTGTTCCTTGCACTCTGCATCAAACCATTGATTACGTGGGAAGGTTGTGTTCCTGGAGGTCCGTCGCGGGCGGCTTATCCCAAAACACCTCTCTCGCCACATCCCTAAGCACATCGGTCCCGGCCCCGTCACATGCATTTGCTTTAGTGTAGGATATTGCAAAATTTCTGCCAGGTCATCTATAAGCATCTGGGCATAAGCCTCTGCATGTTCATAATCCAATCGCAGCTGAGGCATGGTCGGAGTTGTTGCACCGGGGGTTCACACAACCTGCCAAGCCAACTTCAAGTAAAGTGGTAAGTGGTCTGAGTCGATCTCTTCATCCCTATTAGCTGTTCCCACCTGAAAGTGCTTGACGACATGCATATCCTGCTCAGGCACCAGCACATAGTCCACCACACTAGATCCGCCCCCCTGGTTTTCCTACCTACAAGTGCTCTTCCTATGTGGTTAAAGACATATATGCTGCCTTACTGGAAAATAAGCCCTCAAGAGCATGCTCTCTGTGGAATTGTGAAAAGCAGCAGGCGGCCTTAATTTGTGCCAAGGGATGGAAATGTTATGGAGCTGCTAAAGTGGCAGCTTTTAGATGGCTGGTACTCCATCAAAGCTTGCATATTAATAAATGTAGAGCTAAATATGACAAGTCTATCAGCCCAGAATGTCCCTTAGGCTGTGGTGCTACTGAAACATCCAGAAACATCCAATCATGTTTTCACTTGGCCAAAGATTGATGATTTTTGGACCTAGTTGTCCTAACTTAATCAGGGGTTTCCATTTAGCATGCTTGATTTTTTGGATGGGAATTCTAGTATGCAGAACTCCACTCGTGTTTTAAGTTGTTGGATTGCTTGGAAGCATAGGAACATGGTGGTTTTTGAGCAAAGGACTCCCAATGTCAACTGGATGAAAGCCAGCTTTTTGGTGGCTCTCCAGGACATGGATGTGGCACACAAGCTCATGAAAGGAGCCAAGTATGATAAAGCCTGGGATCGAATTGGCAAATTCGAGGGCTTTTTCAACTTTTTTGCTATATCTCTAACTGACTTTAATGGTTTGCTTCACAGGAATGCAGAAGATGCTTCATAAACAGGAAGACCAAACAAGAGATGATACACTCCGTAAGGAAGATACTGAACAGTTGGAGATCCTTCTTCATGTCACGGTATCGTAAGTGGCAGCAAAGGCGTGAGGCCCGAGTTTTTTGGATGCTTCTAGACTTCATAACACTCTGCACTTCTAAGCTGGATGAACAGTTGAATATATTTGGATGCTATGCAGTTCTAGATATCACCATGCAGGATGTAATCAGGGCTGCCTGAGCTAAAATGATGATGAAGACTTTTTGGATTTTAGAGCCTTGCATGGAGCCTCTTTTGGAACAGGTGCTATCTCTGATCAATTTTTGGAACCTGTTTTGTTATACCTCTCTATTTCATAGAGAGCAGACAATATTGTATTATATGTATCCCTCTACTTATAAAGAGGAGATATGTTATCTAGTGATGATTATATTACATCACGCCTTATGTAATCTCTTGAGATGAATAGAAAACCCCAAACCTTGCCATAAAAAAAGGGAGTTTGCGGAGTCAGATCGTGGTGATCTGAGGGACCGATTGGCCGTGGGGGTAATTTATATGAATATTTGACTTTGGAAGTCATTTATATTAACACTTGACCTTATTTGCAGGTTTGCTTAGTGATAAGCATTGGGGGAACTTTACGGACAAGCTGTCAAATATACCGATCCAAAAATTTGGATTTGGAATCTCAAATTGTTTCCTATGGACAGGCTAATGGGTAAACTTTGTAAGTTGAATTTCTTTGTTTGGAATAAAGAATGGATACTTTTATTGTGTGTACCCATGGTAGATTGGTGATTACGATTGCAACGTAATAGGCCGAAACATGGTACACTGATTGTGAATGCCTCTTGGTAGATCAGCAATTGTGCTGCAGTGCAATAGGCTTGAACAAGGGTGCATGATGTATATTTTTGAAGAGCAGCAATTGTGGTTGCAACACAATAGGCCTGACAAAAATTGCATCCGTGGATACAATTGTTTTGCAGAGATTAAAAGAAAAGAAATGCGGAGGTGCCAAAGAAATATGATACTATGGAAGTACAATAATGTATATAATTGTTTCTTGAGTTCGCAGGTTTGAGAAACTTTCAGGTTCATGTTGATTATTGTGGAATAACCATCTTAAGAAGGGATGGACCAAATTGGAGCGTACTTGGACGATCGCGGATGATCTTTTTGAGAATGGATGGATTAATATGGAGCACGCACGGGTGAGTGGTCCACGGTGGCAAAAATTATGGAAAATATTATGTAAATGTTATTCCTAAGTCACCTAATAATATAAAGGGGCTGAGCTATAACATCAAAATCAAGGGAAACGTCTAACACAGTTATAAGAACTATTGATATTTATGGAAGGGGTTGAGGCACTATCATTGGGCTGATTATTAGTTGAGGGAGCAGCCCATAGATAATATCCCATATGATAAGTCATGTAAAGGCAAGGAGCTATTTTGATATAAAAGGCAACTGCCTGCTAAAAAGGCTAAAGTCGTGGAGAGATCTATAAATAGAACCTGAACTTTAGTTATAGACATCTCCGCAACCAGAGCTCCTATTAAATGACTTTTACTTCCTTGGAACCAGCTCGGAGTCTAGTTTCCGAATTGGGATGGCACATCTTGTAATCCATCCGTATGGGAGAGTAATGGCCGAAAATGTGACAAGGGGTCACAAATTACTGCTATAGCGGCATTACAAATTTGCAATTGCTTTCTGATATGTGGCTACTTGGAGTAGCGAGACTAGCCTGGAGGGCCAATATGCCAGATGCCAGAGCTTTCTATTTGCCAGAGCACTTGTGTTTTGCCATAACCCAGTGGATCCGGCTGGGTGGTTAATGGTGCTGCCATATCAATTGTGTATGTATAAAGTTTTTTAATTCTAGTGTCTATTACTTTGTTGTGGTTTCTATGTTCTTGTGCACAGATGTCCGCCTGCGCGCATACCTGGGGGTGCTGGCGCCTTGGCGCAGGGCTGGTGGATGGGTGAGGAGGCACCTCCGATGGGCGATTTCCCTGAGCGGTTTTTCTGAGCGCCGCCTTCCCTGCGTGTCTGGGCGATTGGCGTTGGGGGCGTCTGTTTTCCAGCACCCAGTTGTGAAGAGGTTACGGTTCGGAGTTGCTTGGTGAAGCTTTGCCTGCTGGAGGTATGAAGGTATGCTTGTTGCTTGTGCAACAACATGGATTTTTGGATTGGTGAGCAGCCATAGTCATCCTGGCAACGGTTTTTTCCCAGGTGGTTTTTAATCCGGGTCATGATGGTTGTGTTCTAGCTCACGTTGTGCTTTGGTTTAAGGGCTTCGGCCCATGTTCTTGTTTGGACTTCGGTCCAGGACTTCGGTCCCTTATGTACTTGGTCCCATAACCCGATTGGGTTCCGTGGACGTTAAAAATTTTTCCTTCCTTCCTTCCTTCCTTTTATTGCTTAATACATACAAATTTCTCAAGAGCGGAAGTATGCATTCCACATAATTTATATGAAATTACCAGTAAATGATTAAGATGAGTCACATTCAAGAGATATGCAGATACATAATCCAAAACTCTCTGACATTGCACATTCCTTACAACTGGGAGCTACATTGAAATTGTAGCTATTGCTGAATATTTGCTTGGAAGATTTAAGTCTATTAGAGAAATTTTTGATAAGAAAATTTGTAAAGAATATGGGGACCTGTATCTAAATTTGTTCCAAAATTTCCTGCTTCTAATGTTGGTTTGTCAAAAAAATTGTATGTGATTGCACAAGACAAAATAATTTTGTGGTTGAATTTGCCTCATAAACACCAGCAAAATTAGCAGAGAACCCATGCAGTGGCTTTGTGGCTCTGTTTTGTTTCTTTTCAAATCAATTGGGGGACGGTTGACTGCTGGCCTTTTCTGAAAAACTCCAAGAAGATTTGAATGTAGCTGTGAGTTGGGACTCACCACCAAGATTCTTATTAGAAAGCTTTATTTATTTCAAACACCAGATTTCGTAGAGCAATACTGGGCTTTTTTTCGTCAAAATGGGTCTGTATCTTACTTACAAATACATCTATATGTAGAGCTTTATCCTTTTAAGATCGAAATGAATAGACCCACTAAAAGCTCTGCCGACACTTTGATGCCCTTGTAGTATTTCGCCGCCAAAATGCCTTAGAATGTCCCGCCACCAATCTAGAACCCTCTCAACCTCAGGATAAAGCTCGTTCCATACTATAAATCCTTAGGAGGTCTTGGCATTTAAAGATAGTATTTAGAATTATATCCTACATTAAGTAATTGTAAAGGATACCTATTGCATCTGCATTTCAGCGCTTCAAGGAGCCTGCCACAAAATTATGACAGAAGCAAAAACTCGACATATATAGATCTGTGTTTTGGATTAGCATTGACCATAGCTAGGTTTGAGGTTGCAAATATGCAGCGATTGTTTTCAAAAGCGATGGCTTTTGAGTTACTGTCTGATTTGAGGAATCAAAAGAAGACTTGCGCACCCTTCCTCTTTTATTTCTTTGGGGGAAGAGTCTAGAACCTACGATAGGTTAGTTGTTACCTGAAAGATCACCCATACCATGTCTCTCTGCCCATCCGTCTATCTCCTATCCATGCACAAAAAGATACAACTAACCACAATTGCTAGCCCTTTCTATTTTATATGCTGCCAAGGAAATTGTAAAATCTCCTAATCCTATATGAACTTTTAAGATGCTTCCAGAATCTACTGTAACCTTCAGGAGAGCTCCATGAGTTTCCAAAGCCTGCTTTCAGCTTCGACACGCTTGAAACATCTCAAATCCATATGCAACTAATTGTCGCTCTTTGATATGCAGCTTGCTCTCTTATTTACACGTGTTAAACTCTAAAGTTAAATATGAACATTCCAAAAATACTTAGTTATTTATAAGCAAGAAGGGCAGGGCGAGAGAGTAGAAAGGTTTTAGCAGTTGAAAATTTATGCATCGAATTAGGGCATATAAGTTGTTGTGATTTGGTAAATAGTGTGCGCATTATTTGTTTATTGAATATAGATATGAATATTGAGTTTTGCAATATTCATAGATATGTTTGTGGGAAGGGGGGCAGGTGCGAGGACGAAGAGAAGATTATGATTTAGTATCGGAGGTTGGTTGAGTATTTTAGAATGTTATATTTTGAATTGAGTTGCCTCAAAACTAGTCTATGTGCTTTCGGTGTAGCATTTGTATGACAAGCATGTAGCGAAGAATACTAGAAATTAATTGGCGGAAGACTACCTCATTCTATATGTTATTGCATTTAAGATCATGAACTAAGATTTTCATCCAAATCATTATGTTTGGAAAGCGAGAAAGCTGAGCAGTCTTCAAGGAACAACATATCTGGAATGGAGGCTGAAGTATGGTTAGATGAAATGCGAGAATATGGGAACGCATACAGTACGAAGGATATGGACAAGGGAAGAGTAGCAACAGGGGGGTGTAGCAAAAATATAGTGGAAGGGCTATGCTAAAGCCCATGGTTTGAGTAGGGATAGTTGTAGATTCTCAAAATTCGTCAAGGCGTTCAAATGCCATTATGTCCCCATAGAGCATAAGTGCCATATGATGCATGCCTTCTATAGGTTGGAGCAGGGAAATAAGTCCGTGCAGAAATACATGGAAGAGTTCATGAGGCTAAGGTTGTATGTGCCGAAGCTCGGCGAAAGGCACGCCGTAGAAGGCTATATTGAAGGCCTTAACAAAAAAATCAGGAAGCTCGTCAGAGCAATCAACTTGCGGACAGTCTTGGAAGCAGAATCAAAGGTACTGAACCTATAAGGGATGGGACCTCAGGATAATGGGCAGAGGCCATAATCCTACGATAAGGGTAAAGGCTCGGGAGCTTCAAAGGCAAACAATCCCACACCTGCCAAGAGCCCATATAATGCAAATTATATGAAGCAGTAGGATAAAAAGCAAGTAAGCTTCAAAGACAAAGGCCAGACAGAAGTATCAGAAGTATCCAATTACTCCAAAGTAGTGAAGTCATTCTTGAATTTAATTCCGAAGGAAAAAAGGCAAGAATGCATAGAAAAACAACTATGCTTCAGGTGTTTCCATCGCAGGCACAGAACACACAACTGCCCCTTCGTAATGAACACGGGACTCACAGAGTTAGAAGGATGGGAAAACTCCACCAGAGAACAACGACGACGACGAAGCCCGCGACTATATCCATGGTGATGTCATATTTTTACCGCAATTGACACAGAAAATGCTGAATGTCAGTATCAGGTGATATCCACCATTGGTAAAATAGTGGTCAAGTCTTTTATAATTCTCATAGATACGGGAAGCATACATAATGCTTTGCTGTGAATGGCATAAATTCTTAAATTGAAAACCCTCAAGTCAAAACTCGACCCATTGTTCTAGCGAGTGGAGCCATATACAACAAGCAAGAAGATGAATTTCAACATAGACTTGCCAGGGATCAACATTGGAATGGGGACCGAAATAATGAACATAGAGAAATATGACCTCATCATAGGTATGGAATACCTCATTCCAGCAAAAGCAGTGATCGATTGCACAAACGAAAAATGCCTTAACGGCACCAAACGAAAAGATTATCGAGATAACAGGTAAAGAGGTCACCCCAATAATGCAGTGCATGTCTAGTAAGAAATTACTTAAATGCATTAAAAAAGAAAAAGTAGCATATATCTTTAAATTGGAACTCGCAGAGGAAGATTCACCCGAGGATAAGGAAAATAAAGCCTTGCACAATCTACCCAAACAAGTGGCCAAGCTGGTAAGGAGTTTCACGACTTATTCCCTGAATTTCCTCCTTAAAGAGAAGTAGAATATGAGATAGTACTCGAGTTGGTACAAAACCCACTAGTAAGGCACCATACAGAATGACAGTCCATGAACTAACTGAGCTGAAGAAACAGTTGCAAGAGCTATGGTCAAGATGAAATATCTTTGCAATAAAAAGCCAAAACATGATACCACTTACAACCTGCCAGCTTTGCCATTTGTTTCTTAGTCTTCTATTCTACTGAATGAGAAAAAGGGTCATTTGGCATCCTTTGGGCTTCACACTCATTTTCATTTATGCATTTGAGGCTATTCTTCTTTTGCCAATGCCGCCCAAGAAGGGCCTCAATTTTTCATTGTGCTACTAATGGAATCACGACCTGCTATATTAAACTGAAGCATGGCACTTGAAACAAATGGCTGATAAGAGGGAAGAAAAATAACTATGAAGCCAGATTTCCTTGCTGAGTGAAGCAAGTGTGTCAAATTGCTAATCATTCCTAATAAAAACTTTCAATCGTATTTTCAATCATCCAGATTTGCAGATACAGAATCCATTGCGGCCCAAACATTCCAATTCTGTCTCATCGTCCTATCGTATACCAGTTGTCATAATTCATATTGGAGGCAGACAAAACATGATATGTGATAAGAAATGACATTTCGAAAAACTGCATAAACAATCTCCAGTGCTTAAATTTGAGTGCAGTGGCTTGTGTAGCTTTTCCATTCAAAGTTTCAATATTCTGAAGAGCAATCATTAGAATTAAAAATACATTAGGGCGAGCTCAAGCTACTTAGGATGAGCACATTGGAATCCTAATTAACAAAGTTAACATAGTAATGAAATGAGAAAACAGGAACGGAACAAATGCATGATGCACCTTCGCTTACCAATAGACAATGTAGTGAATAAAACTAAAGAAGAAGAAAATAGTAAAATATAACCAATAAAGTACAATCTTCCTAGCTAAATAATTCATGCCTCAAATTACACACCAATTTGTCAAAAGAAACAATGAGACCAAAGTTTAGTCCCATATCTTGGATAAAATAAAGTTCCCAAGCCACCACGCACAATTTACATAATTAGAATGAACAACTGCATTTAAAATCTTTAAAAAATATGGTTGACCATGAAGGCTCAAATTGCCATCCTAAAAGAATAGAATAGAATATGATTTTATCGTCCACGGAGACCAACTGGCCTATGGGACCCAAGTACAAAGAGAGAGCAAAGAAAGCAGCGATACTACCGGGATTAAAAACCCCCACCAAGGGTTTTCGGGAAAAAACCTTAGTAGCAATAAGGATGCCGACATACCGCACGCTTATATACATAATCACAAGTACAAACCGAGGTTAATGTCTGGACGGGGGCATAATCGAGTCCGCGTATCCATTACCTCCCCGGAGGTACGATCCCAACAAGCCTACGTGCTTTCGCGCTCAAGAGCTCATGCAAGGCCTGATGGGGCACAACTAACCGAGCATACCGGAGCCCGATATGCTCGTGATGCGGACAAAGGCCCGGAGGGCGTGACTTTCATCCTCAATGGCGCCCCGTTGACGGCATTGACGGACTCTGCCCTCACGCCGGCTCCCCGGTCCATCTCCCCGCTCAATGCGGGAGGTGGTGTGCACTGTCTTGAATGGAAGCAATCACCCCGCGCTTTTCATGGGTAGATGGGTGCACGTGTAGTGGTGTGGGCCCCTCGTGAGCATGGGATTAACCCCGCCGTCGATAATTTGCCACCTTGACATGTGACAGGGGCCTCTGATCCCAAAGCTTGGCCATGAAGCAAGCATCCAAAATCTTTGCTTCAAAGGCCAAGCGTTCCTTCGGTGCATGCACCGGTCCACATCTGTATTGCTGCACATTCCATAGCGAAACCACTGGCTTGCTTGTCTTTCCAAAGAAGCTTTGAGTCGCTGCGGGGCACATCGCCACCGCCAAAGCAAGGTTGGGCAGCCGGGCTTCATCCATAGCCACCACCTTCGAAGTAAATAATGTGACGTTCCAAATAGCAGCCCTCTGTAATGGAAGGAAGCCCGTCTCGGAGCAAGATCGATATGGGACCGTGGATTTCACCCGGTGCCCGGCCAAGAAGGCCTTCAGTACACCGCTCTAGATCGTTCCAAGTGGTGAGGGATATCACCGCCCCCCACTTACGCCCCCATAGAGGAGGACCGGTTCAACCAAGGCCACGAACAAAGTGTGCCCGGTGACCCCATGCATACGACTCTCGCCTTCGACTATTGTTTTGCATTGCATACGGGGGCTTTCCGGCTGCGGTGACCCGTAACGATGGATGCATCCCAAAGGTGTGGTAGTAGAAAACTCAATGCCCAAATACTTATAAGATCGAGCCACCTCCACTACCCCTGGTAAGTGAATGAGGGAAGGCGTGGGTGCCGGATGATGGGACCAGCAGAAGACCCTTTGTCTTGGCCAAGTTAACTCTCATGTCGGTGAATTGGCGTAAAAGTGTCCAAAGCATCCGTGGCGTTGCATGTCCTCCGGGTATATGCGAGCAGGTCAACATCATCGGCATATATGAGTTGCCGGATTATGTGGTGCATCAACCGAAGCCTCCCCCGTTCTCGCCTAGCCATTCTTCTAGCTGGTCAATGTACAAGCCGAAGAGCATCGGGGATAGAGGGCAGCCCCCTGGCGCGCACCCAATGCTACTAACAACGGGCTCCCCGAGCGATGTGAGGCTTACCGGAGCAAGCCTCGTATAGTCTGTATATAGCATTCTGCAAGTCAACGGGGGTCCCTAGCTGTCTCAATCTATCCCACAACTTATCCCGAGGCACTGTGTCAAAAGCCTTTGCGAAATCCACAAAGCAACAATACAGATTCTGGCGTCGATTCCGGCTATCCTCTATGAGTGTTCGCAGAGTGAAGATATGGTCAATAGTAAAGAATCCCTCTTGAAAACAATGGACCGGACAACATCCTTGAGGAAAAAAACATCTAAAAATGCAAAGCCACTGGACATTGAGAAAACAATGATGGAGACCCCTATAAGGTCAACTTTGTAGTGTGCATAGTGAGTGGCGTTAGTGTGATTAATAAATGAGCATTGAAACATCGTGGGAGAAAGGCATTGCATTTACAAACAAAACACGAATCCAACAACTGACTCCAAATACAAGGGTTTGAATATTCTCAACTGCCCTACTGCCGGAGAGAACACAACTCCAAATCCGGCCATATCTATCTCTAATGACAAAGAGGTAGTTGTGAAATTGCAAATAGATAAGCATGTACAATCTCACCTTCACAAAGTACAGTAAACACAGAGCCAATACCACTGTTTCTATTAGTTGTCAGGATTTTCCATCTTCAGTTTTGGAAGATGCACCGTCCCTTTCTTTGTCTGAGCAAAATTTAAAAGCAACTTAAAATACGTAATACATATATGTCAAAGCACATTACCAGAAAGAAATTTTGACCATGAGCTAAGAAAAAAACTCTAAGAGTAGCTGCATGTACATGATCTCTATAATAAATGATGCTAGAAAGCCGAGTTCCTTCAACATGGTAACATAAATAACCCACCACAACAGTTTACCAATCATGGCCATGAATGACATTGAAAGAAATATGTGGTGCAGACACAAAAACTTAAAGGGGAAACTCTTCTTTGTTCTTCAAATGTGCCAGGAGAGACCGTAAGTCATGTTTAACTGCATGAGCTTCATCTTCACTATCGATTGTATGCTACAATCTGTCCACCCATTCACACTATTTTCTTGTCTGTCCACTTATCCCCAGAGAAAATTGGCGTTTTGATAAAATCCATCGCCATAATTGGCGCCTTGATAAAGTCCATCGCCATAATTGGGGCCAAAACACCCTCGGCCACAAATTTCGCCCAAAAAACCTATAAAAGGCCCACGATTTGGTCTGTAAGATTAGGGCATCTAGAGCTTTATCTTTTGAATAAACAGGGGATATTCTCAGATCATCAGAAATGACAGAAAGATCACAAATAAGAAGCACCATGAAGGAATTAACATGCTCAAACCATTGCTATAGGCGGCTGAAAAAAACTTAGGAAAGGACGAATCTAGAATTTCTCTAGCACCCAAACAACAGAGATTAGCTGGACCATACCCGGATAGATCTTCGCCATAGCGCAACCAAGAAGTCCCATTTGAAAAAAAAAAAGAGGGGCCATCAGGAAAAAAAAAGGAATGATAGTGATTATTAAATGTGGCGCCACCTTTTGAGGGGGATTTAATGATGATGTCTTTCTACTAACGGCCTAGATCAAAAGCCTCAAATAAGGGGCCAGCTTGAGGCATCACGAGGTGGCTCCACTTGAGCCACCCATCCAGCATTTTTGACGGACGAGATGAGTCTCTTATACAGCAGGGGGGTAGCTTGAGGTGCTTAAGTAATTGTGTGTATATATAACATATTTTTTATTTTTTAATTTTTTTTTTGTTTTGCAGATACAGTTTTGAGTTTGCACATCGTATCAAATTGGTATCAGAGTGAGGTTTTGGTTCTTCTAGAACCTGTGGATGAAGTTCATATTCTTGCTAGAATTTTAATTAAGTAGAGAGCCGAGTTTTTGTTCGAAACTTGCAACACAAATATGACGCAACCAATTAATCTCTTGTTTGCATCATCCACATCAACACTTCCTATTTAATTACTTGTGTTAATGTATTACTTTGCTATAGAATATGGGAGCTGATTAAAAACTAAAACCCTCGTTTGTGTGGGTCTGTGGCATATCCTGGGTATATGCTGGAATATCTCGGGATATGCTGGTGACTGCTCAAAACCGATTGTCACCAGTAAACTGGCGGTCAGCTGCGTTCTGGATCGCCAACCGGGTAACTGGCAACTCCAATCCTGGGCAAAAAAATTTCCGTGGGATAAAATCCCTGGTTATTGTGGAGACATGCATTGCGACACTTCTGCAACGTAATGCAAGCGGATAAAACAGCTTTCTTGAGTGGATGCAGGTACATTTTTATCTCTTTTCTTTTTCCTTCTTGAGCATTCAAGTATTTCTTTTGAATAATTCAGCCAAATATGTGTTAGTGGATTGCAATAAATAAATTTTACACTTAACACGAGATGCTGCATACAAGCTTCTTCAGTCTTGTGATAAAAGTAAAGATTTAGAGTATGGGAGGAAGGTGCAGTATATTTTGGTTAACAATGCTCTGGAGTCAGTGCCCGTTCTGGGTGACCACCTCATTCGTCCATTCTCTTATACTGGAAGCTTGTTTGAAGCAAACAGAGCATTTGATAAGATTTCAGAACCAAGTGCTCATTCATGGGCTGCAGTTCTTTCGCAAACTTGGACAATCTGAAACTTCCCTTCAATTGTATTATAAGATGTTGTCTATGGGCGTGAAAAGCGACAAATATATTTCCTGTGCTATCCTCAGGGCTTGTGCAGATAGCAAATCTCTTTTGCAAGGAAGAGTCATTCATCATGGGATGACTGAAAGTGGCATTGAACATGACAGTGCTCTGGGAAATTCTTTGATGGATATGTATGCTAAGTGTTGGAGTTTGGAAGAGGCATGTAACATTTTTTACAACATGCCAAATCAGGATGTGGTCTCATAGAATATAATGATTGCAGCAGCATGGAGAAGGTTCTCTAGCTCTTCATTGTTTTCATATGACCTTAAGGTCCAAAAAGGGCATGATTCAATACATTATTATTATTATTATTATATGATGCAGGAGAGATGCATACATGCAGATGATGTTACCTTTCTGCCCCATGACCTTAAGGTCCAAAAAGGGCATGATTCAATACATTATTATTATTATTATATGATGCAGGAGAGATGCATACATGCAGATGATGTTACCTTTCTGAGCACCTTGAAAGCGTGTTCTAACATAGGATCATTGGAGCATAGAAGGACCATGCATGAAGAGATTATGAACCGTGGACTGCAATTAGTTGCTTCTGTGAGCAGCTCCCTTATTGATATGTATGCCAAATGTTGCAGTCCAGAAGAGTCATGCAATGTCTTTGAACATTCGCAAGATCGAGATGTTGTGTCGTGGAATGCAATGGTTGGAGCATATGTCCAAAATGGTGATGGTCTTCCAGCTCTAGAATGCTTTGAGAAGATGGAACAGGAAGGCGTGAAACAAAATGAAGTTACCTTTTTGAATGTCCTAAAAGCTTGCACTAGTATAGCTTTAATAGGAGAGGGCAGGCTTATCCATGTCAAGTTAATTAAAAGCAAACTCCTGCCAAGTTCTCCTCTGGGCATTGCTCTAGTAGATATGTATGGTAAACGTGGAAGTTTGGAGAGGCATGCCAAGTATTTTACATGTTATTTAATAAAAATGTAGTTTCATGGAACGCAATGATTGCAGGATATGCACTGCATGGAGAATATTCCTCGGCCCTAGAATGCATGGAAAGGATGAGGCTGGATATGGAAGGTATCGAGCCAAACATAGTGTCATGGGGTGCAGTAATTGCAGCACATGCTCAACATGGAGGGGTGTTTAGCTTTAGAATGTTTCGATAAAATGCAAGCGACAGGCTTGAAGCCAAATGAAATTATAATTGCTAGTGTCCTGAAGGCATGTGCAGAGGTAGGGGCAGTAGACCAAGGTAAGTTCATACATAATGAAATTGTTAAAGGTGGCCTGCAATTAGATGTTGCTGTGGGGAGCAGTTTGGTTGATATGTATGTAAAATTTGATTGCCTAGAAGAAGCATGCAATGTCTTTGAAAGATTGCCAAGTCGTAATGTCATATCATGGAATGTGATTATAGCAGGATATGCTTAGCACGAAAAGTATGTTCAAGCAATAGAATGTTTCGAGAAGCTGCAAAATAAGGATATACATCCAGAGATAAGAAGCCTAGAGAAGGCAAGTAAACTTTTTAAGCAGTACCCCATTCGGGATGTGGTGTTTTGGAATGCAATGGTTACAGCATATGCCCAGCATGGCGAAGGTGCTCTTTTTCTAGAATGCTTTCAAAGAATGCAACAGGTAGGCGTAAAGCCAGATGAATCATCATTTACTAGTATTCTGATTGCCTGCAGCCATGCAGGCTTACTGGATGATGGTCATTGGCATTTACCAATTCTGCAACTGGAGCTTCTCCTTTCAGAAAAATATATGGGTTTGATGTTTGCTTCATTCCCATCAGGTTCTTCAAACAACATTAAGACTGATGATTTGTTTTCCACTGTATGAGTGCTATTTTGCAAGACCAAGCTGCGAGTTTAAAGAAATGGAAGAATTGTATTTTTTTTTCACTATAAGTGTTATTTCATCTTTTCTTTCTTATTCATCTTGGATATCAAAAATCTTGAGCTGACTGCTATTTGTGTTCTAGGATTGAAGGATCCAAGATTTCCATACGGTTGCTTTATGTAGATGCCATGGTATTGACAGACGATGCATCTGAAGCGATTGCCTACAGTAATTTTTTTTTGAAATCACTGATCTAGAACTTATGCATTACCTATTGGTATCTATGTCGCTCAGCGAAGTACGTTTCTGAGGTTTTGGATAAAATTCCACATGACAGATTGCAAACCTGTTCAAACTCCTCATGCACCAGACTAACAATCAATTCTTAATTCAAATCAAGAGGACACATATCCTACACTCTATAGGTATGTAGTTGGGACTCTTCTATACATCACCTTGCCCAGATCTGGCCTATGCAATAGGAGTGTTAACAAGGTTTAACATCCTAACCAACTGATCTAGGACTTATGCATTACTGTCTGAGAGTAGAGGTTTGGCAGGAACCGATTGGTATCTATATCACTCTGCAAAGTACGTTTCTGAGGTTCTGGATAAATTCCACAGGACAGATTGCAAACCCGCTCAAACTCTTTATGCTACTCATGAACAAACTGCCAAGAATAAGGTTTTAAATGTTGTTCCTCCTAATAAACTTTAGTTTTGTTTTGGTAGCAGTGTTAGTCATTAGGAGGGATGTTGGCATCCTAGTTGACATGTCATGTCGATGACGTCACACTGCTGACCTAGCATATAGTTGCTGACATTGCATGCTACAAAAGTTTCTTGATTTCATTGTTTTAGTATTTTTTTTTTCATTTTTTGCAATATCTCTAGGTGACCTTAAATGCCATTGACAAAGCCCAGGAAATACATGCAAGCATTACAAAAAAAGGTTTGGAGAGGGACGTCTTGGTTGCTAATGCTTTGATAGACGTTCATGCCAAATGTGCATCACTTGCAGAGGCTGAGGGGGTGTTCAGATATCTGCCAAATCAAGATGCTATTTCATGGACCATGGTTATGGCCAAAAAGCATTGCAGCTCTTTGAACAGATGCAACTAGAAGGATTGTCTCCAGATCCTTTTACTTTTGCTTCCTGTTTGAAAGCTTGTGGAAGTATAGGGGCCATAGAAATATAGCATGAGGCAATAGAATGTTTTTCTGGCATTCAAGCATGGTATAAAGCCAGATGTTGTTACTTTTATGTGTCTCCTTACTGCGTGTAGTCGGGCTGGCCTAGTTGCCCAAGGTCAGGAATACTTTGAAATGATGAGAGGAGATTATCATATAGAACCAACAAGAGATCACTATAATAGCATCGTTGACATCTTCTCTACAAACAATACCATTCGGGACATGGGCATTTGGGACAAGGGCAAGAAAGGGCAAGAATGGACATTCGGGACAAGGGCAAGAATGGGTTTTCCAGCACGGATGGTGGAATAGGTACGTACTCATCTTTAGCATCTCCCTTTCCCCCGTCTCATGTGAGAAGGATTTTTTTCAATTCAGTATGCAAGTTTTAAATTTGCATTTATTGCGATTTTGATGCTTTCGATTTCTGCCCAGATCAAGAGTAATGCCTGATGGGATGGATTTGTGGAGGAAAAATATACAGGCCATGTAACAGAATGACCATCGGAGAAAATCTGTCATCCGCCCTAGTTGGAAGTTCCACAACCCAACTCCAACTCATCAGTACATAAGTGGCCAGCTCAGGGATGAAAGTCGGCGAAAATAATACAGAAGGCTAATAGTTTTGTTGCTGGATCCCTGCCTTTTGCACGACAAGATCGTGGATGGATGCTTCTGCTCCTGTAAGTATAATTTTCCTTCTTGGCATTTTCATTAGTCATCTTCTGTAAGCCTGTTGTTTGAATTTTCATATGGTTTATCATTGCAATAGTATTGCTTTTGTCCTTTCCTTAACTGAATGTTCTTGTGATGAATGCAGGTAGCTATATGTATGGAGCCTGCTTCAGTGGTATCTGGCACACCAGGAATTGTCCGCCATGCAGTTTTAAGGTGCTCTAAAAATGTGAATTTAGAGCAATAAGAAGAGATGGATGAATGCACAAATTGCCAAATGCAAAAGAATTCTTTGCTGATCTTTCATATAATGGATTTGTGCGTTTTGGGTTTCTGCACATATTTAAATCCAATAAAACTTTTAATATAAGAAAAAAAAAAAAAAAAAAAAAAACGTGGGTCTATCTAGAAGGCCTTGTCCAAATAGTCTACAAGCTAACGTTCAGGACATAAGCAATGCCCCAAATAAGAAACCCCATGTACCCCAAAAATAGGTAGGACTAAAGAAAATACTTGAAACTACTCGTAGAATAGGATTGAAGACGAGCTAATCTTTTTGCCCAAGTGACGCATAAGACAAATTTGTAAGAAGAGTCGTCAGAAAATTGATGCGCTTTGAAGAAAGGAGGTTATAAATCATATGACTATAGAGCATTATTCACATCAAGTGCAGTACAAACCATTTAACGATTACGCTTATCTAGGGCATCATGTGGCAATTATATTTTGTATCATGTGGCATATTGTGAACAAATGTCATGATCTGACGACCATTATTACTGATTGTTTTTCTGACAGTGGAAAATATTTTTATACTTTCCTGTATAAATATTGGCTAAGGCTTTTGGCTTTTTGGACACCAATTTTTTTTACGGCAATCAGAAACTCGTTTTGCCCTAATAAATTTTAATAAATCTTTAGAATGTTTCCAAGCTAGAATTTTTTTTACAGCTAGATAGCTTTTTTTAACCCTTCAATTACACCTAGGGACATAAAAATTCATGTAAATTTTAAGTTCATTGTGTTGTTTGGGTCTGGTTTGGTGCACTAACTATAGACCTTTTCTATCTTTTGACTTTAATGCTTGAAAGGACCAGAACTCATGTTTTCTGCGCCTCTAGTACCTTCGGACTTGCATGTATCACATATGCATTCAAGAAAATATTTCCATCTTTAGACTACTAATCCTAATCCGTGTCTGTCTCCTAGTCTAACACTGGAATTCTTCCCAGCACAATAGCCTTTTTGTTTGTGATGAAGTAGGTCTGCTTTTAGATCTGGAGAGGGAAGGATAGATTACAAGATCCATCGATTGACCAAAAAAAAGAAGGAGATGTCATCCAATCGAGCTTGTTACCCTTTACAACTTCACCATCTGCCTTTAAATAAATACGCTTCTTTGAATTCCATCACGAAACTACAAAATAAATAATATGCAAACACACCCTCGGGGCACTGGAGGGCAACCCTCCGTGCGCAAGCACCTTGTTATTCAAGGACGAGAGTGATAGTAAGAGTGATCCGCTATTAGAAGAATGTTACTGATGGACTTGCCTCCGAAGAATTTACACATGGAATTTCTTACTAAGAACTTGCAACAAGAATCGGAAAGAGAGCAATAAGATATTGCAAGAGCAGGAAGTTATTGCAAGAGCCACTCAAGAAGAACATAGAAATAAGAATAGAGAGAGCAAGATTATCAAAAAAGTAAAGACGATACCAAGACACATGATGCCACCTTTCATAACAGTCAATTCACATGAAAATAAACTATTGCAATATATTTAGCTATAGCAAATCACCTAAAGGGAAAAGTCCTTTATGAATGCCTAGATTCTGACCTTAGCCAATTCTACCTATCTCTTTCCTTGAATTAGTTAGTTTGCTAGAGGGGAGTCTCTAGTATTACAATTGTTTTTCCCTTAAGCCTTTATTTCTTTCAAAATTCAGTCTTTTCAAAAGTTCTCTTGCTCAAGATAGCCCGATTAAATGATGAGCTTTGCCCTTAAGGGGTGGTATCGTGATAACTTCTTTATTCTCTAATATTTTGATATGATACATACAACTTTGAGTTTCCGCATCATATTACTTTGCCTATCATTGCAAATGAAGGATACGATCATACCATATGGTAGCCAGGAAACAACTTCTAATGCTTCTCCAACACATTATGAACCGTCAAAACTATACCACAGGGTAGCCGATAAACAATTTCTAATTCTTCTCAGACACAATACGATACCGTCAAAACTATAGACGCAGGAATGAGCTTGCCAGATGGCATGCCAGCATGCAAATGCTATTATACAAAAAATCCAGCTTGTCCCAATCCACCATTGTCTATGCCCCTCTACATGTACCCTACTACGACCACGTCTCAAAATCTCAGGGCCATCCCCCATTAGGTGGTTTTAGCAGCTTGACTTTGCCATGTGGCATGGCAAGACCAGAAAACAATACTCTACGACGAACTGAGCTCCTGAATTCGTCTTTCGTCTTATCATGCAAGGGTGACCTAAAAACTTCTAGAAGGCTAGGAGGAGCACCTAAAACGTTCGAAATGCGCATGAGTTGGTATTCTTATGGTATTCACCTGTATATATACGGATTGTGCTCCTATGTCCTCCATATTCTTTTGGGCTTCTGTGGCCCACGAATGCGAGTAGCCTTCTTTGCATGAAGGCAAAAGATGCAGCAAATATACAGATACAGACGGCCGGAGAAGCTATGGCTTGTCTGAGCTTCGACTTTGTCTGAGCTTCGGACCTGTGCCATGGGCTGTAAAAGCCGCTCCTCCTCCGCCTCCTCTGCCAAGAAAAGGCGCCTTTGCCTCTACCTCCATAGCCAAGAAAATGCTTCGAGTTTGTATCCCTGCTTCAACTGTAAACGTCACTGCCATGCAAACCTTTAGCAGAGGCACAGACTTGGGGATTGAATGCAAACTTTGGCATGGGGCGGAGATAATTAGCAGGGGCCACGGAATTGTGATCGATTGCTCCGTTTTGGTTGGAATTGGAGATTATGTGGAAATTGGACAAAATTGGGAACTATCAGATGGATTAATCCTGCTTGAATAAGTCTGTTGGCATTGCACAATATGATTTGTGGAATAAACTCAATACCAATTTCTGCATACATGATTCAATGAGTACAATACCGGTTTGTGCTAGTGCCCTATGCCTCTGACACTAGCCGATTGAAGCTGCTTCATCCAAATTGCTCCTAAAAAAAACAAGCGCATCTGGAACAGGGGAATTTTGGAAAGGGGAAATTTCTTGGGCCAACCATTACGTAGGAAAATGTGCATGAATAGACCCTTACGTGGGACTCGGTACTGGATCGCCCTAACATCTCGCCAGGCTCTTACCCCAGGTCCTATTCAAGCTGAATGTGAATGGGATACTTTTACCCTTGATTCGGTGATCCCGGAGATAAATATACCGTCCTCCGGGATCCCGGGCCGCTCTCGAGGGGTCCGTTGGGGAGACCCCGTTCTGACGTACGGCACACGCTACGTCGGCCCGGTCCATCTCCGCCGTCCAAACCCCCGTGCCATCGCGGTCGTCCGCGCCTCAGAGATCCCCGCCTCTGGGATTATCCACGCGATCCCCTCCTCCGGGATCCCCACAATCGCTGGCTGTTAACGGCGGACGTTATCCACCGTGATGATCCAGCCCTCCGGGATCCCCGGGCATGAGCACGTGGATCCCCTCCTCCGGGATCCCCGGCCCGTGGCTGATATCGGCGCCCGCTATCCGCCGAGGTGATCCCCTCCTCCGGGATCACCCGCCTGTGGCTGATAACGGTGGACGCTATCCGCCGAGGTGATCCACTCCTCCGGGATCCCGGCACCCCGGACGTGGATCCCCTCCTCCGAGATCACCCGCCCGTGGCTGATAACGGCGGACGCTATCCGCCGAGGTGATCCCGTCCTCCGGGATCCCCGATCGGGTGACGTGGATCTCGTCCTCTGGGATCATTCGCCCGTGGCTGATAACGGCGGACGCTATCCGCCGAGGTGATCCCGTCCTCCGGGATCACCCACTTGGATCCTATTCTCCGGGCCGTGGCTGTTTACGACGGGCGCTATCCGCCGTGGTGATCCCCTCCTCCGGGATCCCCGATCGGGTGACGTGGATCCCGTCCTCCCAGATCACCCGCCCGTGGCCGACGTGGAGAGCACCGACGTGGAGGTCGCCGACGTGGAGGCGGTAGTTATTCTCCACCGTTAGATGCACTCCGAGGTGTTTTGCTGTTAGCCATTAGATCCGGTGATTTTTACCGTCCTCCAAGATCCCAGAAGCAGCAGTATCTTTTAATTTTAATTAAATTCGGACAGGCCGTTAATGATGCGTACGTGGCCAATAGTTGTCCGCCACGTAGCGTATGGGGATACCGGAGGATGGAACTCCGTCGATGTCGAAGAATCCAAGTCTGGGCGCCAGAACTCTCGCTGTGGCCACTCCCGGATTCCTCTGTGCACAGTGTTTTTTGTCGAGCGACGGCACCGTTGGCGCTGCGGAAGTCGTTTACCTCCTGTATTAACGAAGTTACGGAGGTAAAATCAACCCTTTCACTTTGTTTTATCAAGTTTTTTACTATTTTCTACTATTCTTAACTAAATCTTACTGTGGCTTGCAGATGGACGAGTCCATAACCCTGGAAGTCAGCCTCAACACTAGTTTTGGAGTTCCTGCGCACTGAAGCAGAATCGGAGGCCGAGATGGAGTCCCCGAAGCCGACAGGCCAACAAAAATCGGATGTAGGGCAGGAAAAATCGGATATGGGGAAGAATCCAGAGGTGGAGGTGATCCGGGGAATTTCTGTGGACGCTCAATGCTCAAGTGTTTTTCTAGAACCAAGAGGCCCCTGATTACAGTTACGATCAGCTGGCAAAGAGATGGAAGTGCTTAATTGAGGACTGCACCAAAACTTACTCCAGGAAGGTTGAGCTCGAAAATCATAGGTTCAGAGTGCATGCCTTGTATGATAGGTTTCGGGTTCCTGATGCGCCGAGGGGGAGAATTCCAAATCGAATACTTTTGCCCAATGCAGAGCCCGCCAAGACGAATGCCAATCAGCGGAAGAGGAGTTATGGAAAAATTTCTGTGGCCAGAAGCTTGGATCCAGATTATAAATGTGCCCACAACCTGACCCGAAAATTGCAGAGGGCTAGGAGAAATGCTGGAGTGGTGGCCGATGAGCAAATTGAAATGGGTCTTCTCGATAAGAGCCAAAGAGAAGCCCTTAATTTACAAGTCCAGAGGAATAAAGCAAGTGAATTGGAAAGCCAACAATTGCAGATCGAGGAGATAAAGGCACGGATCAGGAACAACACCAAAAATTTAATCTCTGATGATGAGCTTTGGCCTCCACTAACCAAAGAGCAGGAGCAAAGGCAATTGGACGATGATGATGTGAGCGAGGAGGTGGCTGCCGAGGCTACAGCAGGAGGTAAGTTTTCGTCCCCACAGCCTAAATCTGTGTTGCCAAAGGTACGCCCAAAAAATTCTTTGAGGCATCGTCGCGCACCCAAAACCCCCAAACCCCTAAATCCACTCAAATTCATGGCCCCTAACTCGATCCTCGCTTGAAACTGGCCAAGAAAATATTCCCAAGCCCAAAAAGATTATGTTTGTATCGTCTCAGATTCTCGTTGATCCACATTTTCTAGATTCAGCTTTTGGACTACCAAAAGGTGTTGATGCTGATCGATGGCGTTGTCCCTTCACTTTAAATTTCCCCGTGGTGGTTGAGAGCCCCTTCATCAAGGTCGGCAACAAGTCAAGAAATGTCGAAGTTTTACATCCGTGAAGCCGAGGCCCTTAAATTTATGACAATCCCTTCTGGCCTCGTGGAAGTGGAGAGCGATGTGGACTCGGATTGCATTGGTTCTTATCTCCTGTAAGTTTTTAAGTTCTTAAGTTTCTTGAATTTCAGTTGATCATTGCACTCAATTCGTTGTACAGGGTAATTCTGCACTCAATTCCTATCCAGAAAATGTGCCATCATGTCTTCCTGCATCCCCCCGCCAGATTCGGCTGTTCTTGAGTGGAAGCAAGCAAGGCCGGTTGGCGGGGGGCTTATGAGCAGTTTGCCAAGCTCATCCCTGATAACCCGTTTGGTAGGGCACGCTGGAAGATCCAGACAGCACAATTCTATTATATTCCTGTCAATGCTGGGTAAACTCTTTGGCTTGATTAATTATGTTTTAAATCTATTTTAATTGCCTTTCAATTTGCTATTTCTTAGTGGCCCTTTTCATCTTAGTGACTGATGGCCTAGCGTGTGCTCGGCTTGGAAAGCCCTGCCCTTGCATTTTGCACCTTGATTCATATGATCCCTTGCATGCATCTACCCGAGAATTTGTCACACTGTAAGTATTCCTCTCTATCTCGAATTATTTAATCTTTTGCCTTATGATTTAAGCTAATTTGTTATTAATACTCGCAGATTCCTCACAGATGTGTTTAAGAGGTGGAGGCATGAGGAAAGTGCATTGCATAATGCACCCTGCATTCCATTAGAAACTCCCCAACAGCACAATAATTTGGACTGTGGTGTGTATGTCATAAATTATGTGAAGAAATTTGTTAGAGACATCAGTGGCAAGGAGGATAATGTGTGTCTTTGAGGTTATGTAATTTTGTTGTTTCTTTTTTGTTTGTGCATGTTATCAGTTCATGGCTAAATGCATGTTTTAATACAGGTTCTGATTAACTGTGATTGGTAAGAAGACATAGATTGCATGAGGTCAGGCTACAAGATAATGCTCCAGAAACTGCACGATTGCTTGGCTGCAGGGAAGTCCACCTTTCACTTACCCCAGGGTGGCACGGGTGATAGTAGACTCCAGACCCGCTTGCTGGTTCATGGTCCTTGACATTCTGGTAAAAATCTGTGAATGTGATAATCTGAAAACTTTGAATGTGAATATTGTCTTGAATACTTGAATGTGGATATTTTCTTGAAGACTTTAATGTGAACACTTGAACACTTGAATGTGATTTTGGCTTTTGAGTTAGTGTAATTTTATTGGTTTATGAAAGTGCAATGGCTCAGTGCACCAAAGTTTAATGTTTCAAAGCTTCCACCAAAGTTTCAACACCAAAGTTTAATGTTTCCATTGTTCCAGGACATATTTCAATGGTTAAGGTTGGGCTATGATAAATAATATATTAACATATTCAATGCTGTGATCCCGGAGGACGGGATCACCAAGCTGGTGGGCCGCGGGATCCCGGAGGACGGAATCCCATTTTAATTACTCTGTGATCCCGGAGGACGGGATCACCAAGCAGGCGGACGCGGGATCCCGGAGGACGGAATCCCGTTTTAATTACTCTGTGATCCCGGAGGAAGGGATCACCAAGTCGGCGGACGCGGGATCCCGGAGGAGGGGATCCCATTTTCATTAGTGTGCGATCCCGGAGGACGGGATCAGCAAGCAGACGGACGCGGGATCCCGGAGGAGGGGATCCCGTTTTAATTAGTGTGTGATCCCGGAGAGCGGGATCACCAAGCAGGCGGACGCGGGATCCCGGAGGAGGGGATCCCGCACGTATTTTTATTACTTTTTTATCCTATGGTCGAAGGCTCAATGGTCTAAACTCTAAACCTTTTATCCTATGGCCGACTTTACCCTTAGAAGTTGAAATCATGGCTTAACCGTTGTACAATGGATAGTACAACGGTTGATTCATGAGTCTATATATACCCTTGCCTTAGTTGTTCTTGGTAGAAAGTTAGTTGGTTTCAGTTGAGTTCAGTAGCAGTCGAGTTCATTTGCTTACTGTTCAAGCCAAGTGACAGATGGTGAGGACCCGACAACAGCTTGTTGAGAGCAGTGCCATCAATGCCCACAGTCTTGAGGATATTCTCGTCCACTTGAATGAAATTCAGGAGGATGTGGGGCTAGATCTCGCCCAACCTAACAGCATCAAAACGTTCAAAAGTAAGCATGTTGTTGTCTTCCTTCATATTCATGTTCTACTTTCATATTAATCTTTTCATGATCCCCTCATGGTTCATGCAGAGACCGTGGAGAATGGGGAATTCAGAGAGACCCCTAGGCCTCTCGACTATGATCCAGTAGGCCAACCCATAGGGCATTGCTTTGGGAATTGAAGAGGTGTATTATCCAGGGTAAGGCTTTGAAGTATTTGCTAGCTACGGACGTTGTTTGGGAAGACAACACCCTAAAAGCCTGCTTGTTGGGAATGTCATCATATAATTGGTTATGGCATCTTCAACATGTTGAATATACTGAAGCTGCATGCATCTGAAGAAGCAGACAATATTTCACCCTGTATAGATTACAATGATCTATTAGGGTATGGTGTAAATTATGGAAAGGAACAAACCTATGGTTTAAAACCTATGGTCAAATATTGACATTAAACATTGAGGTGTCAACATGTAATATAAGCATTTTTGGAGCGAAAAGTTCTTATGAACTTAGCTACTGCCTAAGGCGGTCGGATTTGATGGCAAAACCGTCGAAGGGCTGCCGATTTAAACATTAAGATGTATATCCTGTAGATTGAATTCGATTGCATGGTTAAGCAAACAAATTTTTGTGTGAAGGATGTATGCTTGGCAAAATTACTAGGCTGCCTTTCTCAAAGTCAAAGCATAGAGCAAATGAAGTGCTTGAACTTGTTCATACCGACCTTTGTGGTCCATTAAATATTAGAGAATGAGAATGAGAATGAGAATGAGAATGATTTTTTATCGTCCACTGAGGCCAATCGGCCTATGGGACCCATAAGGAGCGCAGCAAACTTATTACTGTCCGGGTTAAAAAACCCCCGCCCCGAAGGGTTTTCGAGGGAAAAACCGTGGCAGTAATAAGAATGCTGTCAAACTGTACAAGTATACATCAATGTTTATATACATGTCAAGTGTGTGCCCGAGGACATAGCTGATCTCGCATGTCCATAACCTCCTGAAGATATGATCCCATCACCCGTACGGATGCTGTGCTCAATGTCACATGTAACGGCTGGCCAGGCCTGACCAACTCAGCATATCGTGTCCGAATTTGATCATATGCTGGGCAACTTTGAAGGGTATGAGATTCATCCTCAATGACTCCCATTTGGCAGCATTGACAGAGCCTGTCCTGGCGTGGCTCACCAATCCATCTGGCTGTCTCAATTCGAAGAAGTAAACCAAACAAGAGGTACTTTATATCCTTCATTGATGACTATAGTAGAAAATGTAAGTGTTATTGTCTATCAAGGAAATCTGAAGCTTTAACTGCTTTTAAACAATATGTACTTGAAATGGAAAGACAAACTGGCAAAAAGCTAAAATGCATCAGATCTGACAGAGGGGGGGAGTATTTGTCAAATAAATTTAAGCATTTTTGTATCTCAAATGGAATAAAGAGGCAGATGACTTGCAGATATAGCCCACAACAGAATGGTGTGGCAGAGAGGAGAAACATGACTGTCATGAATGCAATTAGGTCAATGATCAAAGGAAGTGGATTGCCGAACAATCTTTGGGAAGAAGCCCTCAAAGCAGCTGTGTTCATCCAAAATAAATTACCATCATCAAGCTTGGGAGGAAATGTACCAGATCTTGTATGGTCAAACAACAATGGTGAGATAAATTATGATATATTCAAATGTTATGGTTGTCTTGTCTACTTTCACATACCAGATGAACTAAGGAGGAAATTGGACAACAAAGGTAAAATTGGTTTCTTGGTTGGATATGACGAGGAGTCCAAAGGTTACAGAATTTTTGTTCCTAAGAACAATCAAATTATCATTAGTAGGGATGTTATTTTCAATGAAGAGGTCTTGTACAAAGATAGATTCAAAAGAAATAAGGCAGAAGAAAAGGCGGCAAGAGAAGAAAATTCTGAAAACAAAGACAACAATTTGGAACAGTCTCAAATGGATCTTGAGTCAATCAATGGGGATGAGTATCATGGCAATGATGGGACTGATCAATCAGAAATTAACAACAGCAAAGATGACAGTTTTGAATTGACACCAGAGGAAAACAAACAGGACACAACTTGTAAAAGGAGAAAAACCCAGGCTGAAAGACTTATTAATCAAGCAAAAATAAATACAGAAATTTATGGAAGGACTGATGGTGGCAGAAGCATGAGAATCGAAAAACTAGGGCAAGATATCAATGAAGAAGACATTGATCAAATTTTGGCAATTCTAGATGATGTACAAATACCAAAAACCTATGAGGAAGCATTGGTCTCAGCTGATAAAGTGCAATGGCAAGAAGCTATGCAAGAGGAATTAGAATCATTCAAGCATACTCAGACATATGATACAGTGGAAGAACCTTCAGGACAAAACATCATAGGTAGCAAGTGGATTTTCAGAATAAAAGATTGTGCAGATGGGAGAAAGAAATACAAAGCCAGATTAGTTGCTCAGGGTTATACACAAAAGAAAGGAAAGGATTATGATGAGACATACTCACCAATAGTAAAATTAACTAGTATCAGATTGCTTTTAAGCATTGCAAATGCTCAGAATTTTGACATACATCACATGGATGTTAAGACTGCATTTTTGAATGCAAAAATTGAAGGAGATATTGACATGAGACCAGCTCCTGGTTTTGGGGAAAAGAATAAAATGGTATGGAAATTAAAAAAGGCAGTTTATGGTCTTAAGCAAGCACCTCGAGAATGGTACATGTGCATAGATAAATTTTTGAGAGAACAAAACTTTGAAAAACTGCAAAATGATGGAAACCTTTATAGGTTTAAAGATGGAGAACATTTTTGCATTTTGGCTCTATATGTAGATGATTGCATCATGGTTGCAAACGATGTTGAATGTCTAAAACAGTGCAAAAGAGTTCTACAAAATAGATTCCAAATGACTGACTTGGGAGAGTTGAAACAATTTCTTGGCATAGAAGTGATCAGGGACAGGAAGAATAAAATGTTAAAGTTGAAGCAGAGCAAGCATATAGACAATATGCTTAAAAGGTTTAACTTAACATGGGCAAATCCCGTTGCAACTCCAATTGTACCTGGACATAAGCTGACTGCTGAGAAATACATTACTGTGGAGGAAGTACAAGAAATGGAAAAAGTGCCATATAGGGCCTTGATTGGCTGCTTGCTGTATTTGTCTAACAACACAAGACCAGACATATCTTATGTGGTGAATATTCTGAGCAGAAATTGTCATAATCCCACCAAAGAACACTGGTCAGCTGGAAAACGAGTTTTAAGATATCTAAAGAAAACTCAAAAACATGGCATTGTATATAATTCAGAAGATTTGGTCATGCAAGCATTTAGTGATGCTGATTGGGGTGGAGATTTAGGTTGTAGAAAATCTACATCAGGATATGCTATTTATTTAGGTGGAGGTGTTGTAACCTGGAGAAGTAAAAGGCAAAGTACTATTGCAATGTCAACAGCAGAAGCAGAATATGCTGCTTCATCTTTAGTTGCAAAGGAAGTAACATGGTTGAGAAGATTATTGGATGAATTAAACTGTCCACAAGTTGAACCAACCAAAATTTGGACAGATAATCAAAGCTGCATTGCTATTGTCAAGAATCCTGTGGATCACGAAAGGACAAAGCACATAGAGTTGAACATTCATTTTATCAGGGATTTGGCTCGCAAAAATTATATCCAAATGGCTTATGTGAATACTGATAAACAAGTTGCAGATATTTTTACTAAAGCACTTGCTGAGAGTAAGTATATTCAACACAGAAATAATCTGAATATTTTCTGATTATATGATGAAGAAGGAATGTTGGGAATGTCATCATATAATTGGTTATGGCATCTTCAACATGTTGAATATACTGAAGCTGCATGCATCTGAAGAAGCAGACAATATTTCACCCTGTATAGATTACAATGATCTATTAGGGTATGGTGTAAATTATGGAAAGGAACAAACCTATGGTTTAAAACCTATGGTCAAATATTGACATTAAACATTGAGGTGTCAACATGTAATATAAGCATTTTTTGAGCGAAAAGTTCTTATGAACTTAGCAACTGCCTAAGGCGGTCGGATTTGATGGCAAAACCGTCGAAGGGCTGCCAATTTAAACATTAAGATGTATATCCTGTAGATTGAATTCGATTGCATGGTTTTAGGAGGAAGTAATCGATCTAACTCATTCGTTAGATCATTTGTTTGAAGTAGTTCTGTGCTACAGTAAAACTTTCGATCCCATATGAACAGTGATTATTGCTTTTTAATGGTTCAATGGTGATTTACTAATATTTAATGTAGCAAATGATTCTTTGGTGAACTTGAGTTCTTAGAAGTTGAAGATTAATAAAATATCTTCATCTTGGTATTGAATTTATGGTTGAATTTTGTCTATCAGGGAAGTCCTAGAGGGGTCTGATCCAACCCTATGCGATATCTTTGATCACATGATGTAGAGACTACCCTGCGGTGTGCCAGATGTAACTGTTGAGGACGTCCGGGCAGAAACCATGGCAACAGTGCTTGATGATGTCAGTTTTAAGCCATTGTAACTTATGATCCATTTGAAACATTCAACCATGCAAAAGGCAAGAGACCACTTTGAATGTGAATATTTTCTTGAACACTTGAATGTGAGTTAGTGTAATTGTATTGGTTTATAAAAGTGCACCAAAGTTCAATGTTTCAAAGCTTATTAAAAGTAATACTTCAATGTTTCCACTATTCGAGGACATATTTCAATGGTTAAGGGCTATGATAAATAATATATTAACATATTCAATGCTGTGATCCCGGAGGACGGGATCACCAAGCAGGCGGACGCGGGATCCCAGAGGAGGGGATCCCGTACGTTTTTTTATTACTTTTTTATCCTATGGTCTAAACTCTGAACATTAAACATTAAACTCAAGGTCCTAACTTATCCTATGCTAGGTAAGTTAGGTTTAATATTTACTTATCTACTTATCATATGCTATGCTAGGTAAGTTAGGTTTAAACATAAATATTGATAATATTAACAATATTTATCAATAGGTTAAGTAATTAGTAAATAGGTAAATATTGATTTATTTATACCTATTGTTTATAAGATAAGATAAGATAAACTCTAAACTTGACCTGAACAATTAACAAGACAATGAAGCTCATGAATGGCTTCAAAAGGTGTCAATGAGCATTAAACAACAACAAACTCACAATGACATTCTCACAATAGGCCCTCCATCTCAATTTGCTTCCAACTCTTCTTGGTTTCCTTGTCTTTCCTCTTCCCAATTTCTATCAGAGGCTTGAGCTTTGCCAAACTATTACCACACTCCTCTTCGACTGCATTAGTGGGGATACATGTTATGGTTCTGTTAGAGTTTGTGTAGCCAACATCATCCATTCTTTCAAGCCGCGTGTCGAGTTGTCTCATGAGTGAATCAGTTGCAATTAGGATGCCTGGATCTTTTTTTGCCCTTGACATCACTCTAGCAATGACTTCTTGTAAGGATCTCCTTGTCTTATCCAGGTTAATCCTTGTCTCCTTTTGAGAGGGAGACTCGTCCAAGCTTACAATCTCAGCCACATCTTCATATGTGGTTTCCTCCCCATGAAAGGCCCCATGAAATAGATCCTCACATGGCCTCAAGTGGTCCATGCACCCACCAATTGTCCCATATTGGGATCCAAGCACCTGTAAAAGATCTTGATCCCTGTAGTTGCCCACCATTTGCATGACCTTAACTTGGTGCTTACATAAGTTGCCCTTGGATCCCCAGGGACAGTCACAGTATGCCCATTTCTTGTGTGCCCCGTTCACAAAGTATGGTCCTTGCCCTAGAGTGCGTTCACTTTGCACTTCTGCCTCACCTTCTTCGAAGTTAGTGAATGTCACGACCTGTTCATCAGCAATCTTCCTTGCACCCAGTATGGCACACTGTACTATCTCTTCCTGGGAGGTGTTCACCACAAACCCTGCTTCCTTCATGGACCTAGATGACAAGAGAATTATGTTCTTGCAAAATCAAAATAGGCTAGAGAAGATGATTATAAGTTATACCTGATGTATGCCATGTGTGTCTCCACGTTGTTGGTTAGAATGTAGAGCAGCCAATCAATCCTCCGTCCTCGGAGTGCTCGTTTTGAAATGCCCAGGCGCCTTTTCAAGGCACAATGCCATGCCTCTATGGCTGCATTAGTCTCTTGGTTGGAGTGAGGGTACATCCTTGTAGCCAATACCCATTGGCAAATGTTTTTGATCCACTCCTTACTCATGTAAGCCGCCAACTTGGGGTATTGAGGATACTTCCTCACTAAGTCTTCCAATTTTTTAGTTGCCTCCCTCCTTACTGCCTCCCTATACTCTTCACTGTACACATTGTCCCCTAGAGGACCTTCTGTCCTGTACATAATGTAACCAAGTTCCTTGAACAGATCGTTACGTGCCACCTTGTTCTTGATGTTCTTCTGCAACCACTTGATCCAAGCCCTCCTCACGTGCCATATGCAAATTTGCACGGGCACACTAGGAAAAACCATGCAAATAAACAACGTTAGTACATATGGAATGCTTCCAAGGATTAGAGTTTGACAAGTTACTTTTTTCACGGCCTTTATCTCAGCATGGGCATCATCTGTAATGATGCAAGAAGATTGCCAATCAGGATCATCTCGGCATAAGGACTCATTTAGTGCTTGCATCCACTTTGTTATAGCTCCACTCTTTTGAGAATTGGTAATAACGTAAGCCAATGGTAAACCATTGGAATACTCATCAAAGGCGATAAGTGTGAAAAGATAGAACCTGCATTAAACCATACACAATAATCAAATCAACTCAACGTACCAGGAGCACACACAATAAAAGTTGAGGAAGAACCGCACCTCTTGTCGTTTGTTTTGAAAGTAGAGTCCATGCAAATGGCTCTGTTCTTGCCAAATCTCAACATGGACTCCCTTTGGATTGGAGTCATAACTCCCAATTGAAACAAGTCTCCTTGCTCATACATGAACACAGAATCTTGATGTTGTTGAACCCACATGTCAATGCTAGTGGGAAGATCTTCATGTAGCTTCCATGTGTTACGAACAACTCCCTTTCCAATATTGTACACGTCCCGAATTTTCAACACATCGTCCCTACACATGCTTTCCTGTCCATTCACTTCAAGTCTGAACCTCCACCTCTCTTCATGCATATTCATGACACTACGTGGCGTGTGCCATTGGACAAGCTTCTCTCTTACCCATTCCCTCAATTCTTGTGAGATCCAGGGTGCTAGCTTGAACTTAACTCCAGAGGATGGGTCAACAAACCTACCATGGCAGGACAAACCTCGGATATTCTTGTGATCAAACCCATAATAAGTGATATGTGAAAATTCTGGAAGGAAATAGAGTTGCCTGATTGTGAAATGGCACTGGCAGCCCCTACGTATGCCCTCTCCCCTCTCAACCCTTTTCCTACGTGTGCCCGGTGGACGTGGTCTATCCTCAACCACATGAGTGTTTGCTGTCTTGTCTTGAGGTCCATATGAACACCAATATCTGTATTGTGCATTACAAGTTAGTTTTGATCTACTAGGTGTAATCCTAATGACAAGCACATCAAATGACTTAAAAAAGCAAGAATTATAATCAATCACATAACCTATTGGATGACCCTATTGGATCTTGGACTCATGATTTAAAACACAAACACATTAATCAAACCAATACCTCTTCAATGTCATATAGGAATCCTTGTAGGGTCTTTTTAACACTCTCTCAGGCACTGAACTTCTTAGATAGAAATTGGCAGGTGCTTCACAATTCCTCTGCTCCCCAAGAACGAAATCTTGGACCCGGTCTGTATGGATGTAGCAAGTCCAAACAAGTATCCGCCACCCCTTGAATATCGGTGCGATGCTCTTCGGATACCAATGTAAGTTGCCATGATCAAACAGGCCATTTGGAGGTGATTCGGTCGTATTTCAGCCCTAAGTTTGAAAAAAAAAAAACATTAAACGCAAAATGACAATGCTTGTTTACAGCCCTTGAAGATTGCTATGAATGAAAAAGAATACTTACCTCTTCTCTCTTCTCCTCTAATTCGTCCATAGCTGCCGCAGCCATAGCCGCATTCCGCTCCTCCTCCATGCCTCGCTACATCGACATCAACACGCAACAGGGAAGAACCACACTCAGATGGTGATCCCGGAGGGTAGTCTCAGAACGTCCACGTGTTTTCATTGTATTGGTTTGTCCGCATGGGGCCGGCAAAATTCAAACTTGGACCACTGTTTAGTCCACGCTATCTCCACCGGCCCAAACGTTCTCATATCTTGGCCTCCCGGGAATCCACGGTTGCAAATGGCGTGGTGATCCCGAGGGATTCGGTATAGATCACCGGATCTAACGGCCTATCGGCAAACCACACAGGTTTGCATCTAACTGGTGATCCCGGAGGATCTGATCCACATCACCCGACGGGATCCCTGAGGATCTGATCACCTCGGCGATAGCGTCCGGCGTTATCGATCCCGAGGAGGGGATCCACGCCCGGGTAATCTCGGGGGGAGAGTGGATCACCTCGGCGGATAGCGTCCACCGTTATCAGCCACGGGCGGGTGATCCCGGAGGAGGGGATCCACGTCCGGGGTGCCGGGAATCCCGGAGGAGGGGATCACCTCGGCGGATAGCGGCCGCCGATATCAGCCACGGGCCGGGGATCTCGGAGGAGGGGATCCACGTGCTCATGCCCGGGGATCCCGGAGGGCGGGATCATCACGGCGGATAACGTCCGTCGTTAATAGCCAGCGACTGTGGGGGTCCCAGAGGAGGGGATCGCGTGGATGATCCCGGAGGCGGGGATCTCTGAGGTGCGGACGGCCGCGATGGCACGGGGGCTTGGACGACGGGGATGGACCGGGCCGACGTGGCGTGTGCTGTACGTCAGAACGGGGTCTCCCCAACGGACCCCGTCGAGAGCGGCCCGGGATCCCGGAGGACGGTATATTTATCTCCGGGATCATCGAATCAAGGGTAAAAGTATCCAGAGCGAACCTATTCAGGCACATTATCCCTAACATAATCTATTTACTTCGTCTCTTCGAGCCAAAAAATTAGAGGCGATCTTAAAGATGCTAAGAATATTCGAAAAACGACGTTGGGAAGATTAGGCTCCACGTATCCACCTGTCCCATTGGCCAACGTTGATGCCGCTCAGTTTCAAGCCCCGGCTCCAGAGCTGGGATTTGCAAGCAGTACATGTCGCAAGAAGAGCGCGATGGCTCTTCAGTTATGGCGCAAAAAGAAGAGCTGGAAAAGGCTCGACAACAACCTTTTGACAGTTTGGAGGTCAGTTAATCTTATTTGGCTATATTTTTCCCAGCACCATTGCTGTAGTTCAGAAAGTTGCAACGGTTTCACGTAAGAAATAAAGTTGGAAACCCGGTAGGAACAGATAACAGTTTAATCTCCGTATTCATATATTAAACATGTAGCTGAGAGATATTTTTGTAAGGAACACCATATTCTTATTGAAGACCATGGACCACATTTTCAGTGTTTTCTTTCAGAATGACAGTGCTTAGTAGAATGCCCTGCCCATTAAAGGAGTTACAAGAAGAAACTAGCTTATTAATAAACGTAAGGAATACTGTCGTTAATCTTTGTTTATTCTGTTTTATGTGCCCTTGTGCTGGTTGGGTTTTAACCAATGGTCCTGGTGTTGGACTATTTGTAAGGGATCTATACCTTCTAGACGTACATTTTTCAATCCAAACGTATGTTGGTTATGATAATGGGCATAGTATGACCCAATAAGCAAGGTATCCTGACACAAAGGGGTCAACCAGTAGCTCATTGTTATAGCATTTGCAAGCTGGAACTCTTAGGTGCAAGTGCACAACAAGGATGGAAAGATCTTGGGCGGTGTGCACTTGGGTTTAATACACACTTTCTGTTTTGGGCATGGGTCTGGGTAGATTCACCACCAAGGCTGCCTTAACTGATGGGTGACTTGACTAGGTTAATGGAGCATACAAATGGTAGTGAAGTTCCATTATGTTGCAAATTTTTATATTTCAGAAAGGCAACTATGCCACTTCTTCATTTTCTTCTTGTGCTGATTTCTTGCTAGAAACTATGGTTGAAACTGTTCTTTCTACTCTCTTTTTCATTCCCTTTTTCTGCTGATTGTATAAGAAACAAAGGTTCTTCTCCAACATTCCTCAATGGGCGCACCGCCCAAGCCCTTTTTGCCTCCATCTGCACTACCCCGACAACTAACCTTGGCACTGATGCCAGGTGTGAACCCAAGAAGCATTGAGCGACTGGCCTGTATGTTTATGTATTTCAACAATTTTGTCTTTCTCTCATACCGAGCACACAAGACTTGATTATCAGTGAACATGGTAAGAATAAAATCCTTAGAGCAAAAGGTCGGGGTGGAGACATGCTATTGTTCAGCTTAGGGTCTCATCTCATCAGCTTAAGGTCGAGCGCTTTTGGGCTGTCCGCTTGAGGTGGAGGTTGGTCAGACTTCAACTTATGGATGAAGGAAAAGGTTATTTGCGACTCAGCAGCTGCATGCAATATTGCCCCTGCTTAAAGTTGAGAGCTCTACATTCAGCCATTTCTTGAACATAAAGAGCCGAACATGTCTGTTCTGCAAATCTCTTTATTTTTAAGAAGGATGTGGAGCCAAACATTTCTTGAACATAAAGAGCCAAACATGTCTGGCGTGGAGGCAATAGAAGCTGCCACAGTATCTCATAATACACCGAGCATGTAAATGTAAGACATTCTTCAAATTCCATTTGACCCAAATGGCATAGTTGCAGATCCTTCTAGACTTGCTTCCCCTGTCTCAGTCTCAAGCTGATGAGAGGAGACTAAAACTGCCCCATAGCAGACTGCACTTCGTGCGACAAAACATAGGTTGAATGAAGCCCTCATAAGGAATATTGGAAGCGATCATTCTAAAACTGCATTTTTGTGGGAAGCTCTCTTAAATTATCCATGTTTCCGCTATATATGCCTGCTTAAGGGCATGCCGGATTTTATCTATTTAATGGAGAAATCAAGCAATTCTGTTTGTAATTGATGTAGCTACCCCGAATCAAGTCCTAGTGGGGCAGTCCAATGTGATGCTTCAGCATAGCAACATTGCTCTATGCCAGGTGTTTTGAAGATTTAAGAGCCAGCCATGGAGACCCATGTTGAGAGTTTTGTAATGATGACTTGAACTACTATTTCTAGCTGCAAGAGAGAAGTTGCAAATTCTGCTAGAACAATTGGACGTGGGACTGATACCTTGCTCGTAATCATGTTTGCCAGGAAATGTACTCAAAAGTATCCTTTAGCTGTCAGGTCAACTCCCTGCATGGTTTAATCAGAGTACTAGAGAGATGTACCTTTGCTGAAACATATATAAAAATAAAGTAGGATGATTTTGTTGTTGATATACTAATCCTCAGTCATAGTTTCCTTGAGATAAGAGAGAGTTATTCTTCTTGTCAATTTCATGGTTACCCCTCCCCTCTTGGGATTGGATTAGATGGCCCAGCCAGCCTGCTCCTTCAACAGATTTCTTCTATGATCAGTTATTTGGTGGAGGAATAGAGCTATACATTTTGATCCTCATATCTGATGAGTTTTAAAAGAGAGATAGGTTCCCAAAAGAGGCAATGGAACGTGCCCATAATATACTGGACATGTAAAAATGAAGTGTTCCTCAGACTCAATCGCATTCAAATGACACAATCTGCAGATCCTCTTCAAGCACTATATCAGTCTTTCAAATAATAGGAAATCATGTATGGCCTCATCGTTTGCTCCAACTGGTATAGAAAACACTGGGGCTTTGATATTCAATATTGTAATTGTAAAGCATGGAAAGTTCACATCGTAATAACATATAACCTAGGTACAAATCAATAAAAGCGATATTTTTTATATCGGTCCCTAGATATTAATAAATCTTTCATTCTCTCTTACTTGCATGGCAAGGTTTGTAGTCGTAGATATATGCATAAGTTAGTAGTACAATTGGGGTTAAACAAGAGTGTCCCCTCTCTCCTAGACTATTTGGCCTTTACATCGACGAGCTTGAAAACTTTGTTCAGTCCTTAGGCGGAGAAGGCTCCATGCTTGCTCTGGAATGCATTCCAATTTTGCTTTATGCGGATGATGTGGTTCTAATCTCACCATCTCCTCAAGGGCTCCAAAAACACTTGGCTGCTCTAGAAGCCTTTTGCAAAGAGAGAGAGCTGCAAGTAAATCTCTACAAGACCAAAGTGATGGTATTTAATACCTCTTGGAAAAATTGGAAAGATAACTCTTTTACTTTCCAAGGACAACCTGTAGAAATTGTTTCTACATACACGTACTTGGGTGTTGAGTTTGTGGGCCCTCTTTTTAGATTGAAGGAGGCTGGTCAGGCAAGGATTGCAAAAGGATATGCTTCTCTTGTACAGCTAGAAAAACAGTGCTACCAACTCCATTTCCAAGATGGTCATACAAAGCTCTTCCTGTTTGATATGTTGGTGAAGCCGGCAGCTTTATATGGTGCACAAATATGGGGAGTTGACCTATGGGCCGATGACTGGGGTCAACTGGAGAGGCTCCAAATTTCTCTTCTTTCTAGAATGATTAGAAGCAAACATTCTGTACCCCATGATATAATGCTTGCTGAATTTAATGTGAAACCTCTGAAGGTTGAAATTGCCTTTCAAAAGGTGACTTATTTACATAAGTTACACTGTTTTGGCAATCACAAGGTCAAAAAAGACTTCCCTGGTTGGTATATGTGTCGTCTAAAATGTTGGCAGACCAGGGTAAACGCTGTTGGTTCTCAAGGACATCTAAATTGTTTGAGGAGATGGGCTTCTCTATGGGAAATATCCCACCTTTTCAATACAGTATAATGGATGATAATCTGAACTTTACTCAGCAAGAAGTTAATCAGCTTATACGCCATGACTTGGAGTGTCTTTAATCTTTCAAATACATGGGTAAATCCCGTCAAAGATCTGCCTGCTAAAAAGAAATTATATAAGGATAACTTCCTAAATATATCAGCAGATAGTTTCATCGTAAGGCCTGGATATTTGGATATTGATCTGCCCAATAAAGTGAGATACTTTATGGGGCAGTTTAGAGTGCCATCGCCATATCACCTGTTGGAGATTGAGGTTGGTAGGGCGAAAATTATTAGTCGTGAAGATCGGAAATGCCCAATGTGCGATCTAATCATGGTTGAGTCAGCAGAAGAACATTTTATTTTTACCTGCCCAACCTACTACATCGTTAGAGGCAGATATCATCGTCTTTTTAGAGACCCCACATCTCTACAACAGCTGGTAGAACATTACGATCAGAAATGTGTATCTCACTTTGTATATGAATTATCCCTAGAAAGGAGAAATATTCTCAAACAAAAGAATCCAACGGGCCTGAAGCAAACACAAATAACTAATTTCTTTTCATCTGAGTCAAACGATGCTAAGATGATAGTGGAGACATCACAGAAGAGGAAGTATCCTGACCCTAAAGAGGTGACTTTGGCACTGTCGAAGAAGATAAAATGATCAGCAGCCATGAAACATAAAAGGTCTTTCGCGAAGAGGCCAAGCATCAAGCATCAAAGCAAGCCAAGAAAGGGTATTATGATTTACTTTGCAGCAGTCACAGGAATGAATGGGCTATCCCTATCAAACCCTACCTGAGCAGATTCTTAGATTTTCACTATAAGTTCTGTTAACTTAATATTTTTGTTTGTATATTTTAGGTAACAGGAGGGTTTTCCTCCTGGAGGTCTTGAATTCTGTATGTGTTATGGTCTCATAGACCCTTTGGGTCTTACATAGACGTTAATAAATCTTTCTTTCTTTCTTTCTTTCTTATTCATAGGCTTTTGTATTAATGACTTGTTGCAGATTCAGGCTGCAAAGAGGTTGAAGTCTAAAGCAAAACTAGCAAGATACAAGGTTCTTGCTCTGACTTGTCATATTCAAGTGTATGATACAAGTGCTTTTTACTTTGTTCTTTTAAGTATAATGATATTAATAAAAAAATAACAGTTTTCCTTTGAGCATGCAGTAATATTTATGACCTATTTATATTTCTTCTAACTGAACTCTGAATTTTGTTATCCTATATCAAAAATTGGAACAGAGATCATAGAGAGTTGGACAGCAGTAGATAGGATTAAAATATGGGACTGTAGGTTGTATAGAATGAAAAAGAAGTTTAGGAGGAACATCTCAATGCTATTGCGGATGTTTATGTCAGAGTGCTTTAGCCAGAAGACCTTAAATGGCAGGATGCAAAGCTCACAGAAGCAAGTGCATGTTCAATTATAGTTGAGACCAAAGTTCCAGTGCTGACACCATACTTAAAAAAACCATTGTGATGGAAAGCACTTTCCTTTCCGATATAGCAAGAAAGTATGTTGAGGGGTTTAATGCACTTCTTATTAAGGTATTGCACTCTTCTTGTAAACCAAAATGAGATGATATATTATGGTGAAGCAGAATATGTATTGGCGTGATGGAACTGGTTGGCCATGGAGTTACGGTATGCCATGATGTAGTAATGTTTGCGATCTAATGGTTACCGGGCAGCAGATAGGATCCAAATCTTGGGATAATAGTTTGTGGAAAGTGAGGCAGAGATCAGCTTAGTGGTCAGCTTGGGAGGGGCATCTTGAGGCTATGCAGATGGAGCATCATGTTTATATCAAAATGCTTCAGCCAGAAGACGCCATAAAAAGGGCACTTAAAAAACAGCAGCATGGAAAAATTCAAAGAAGGGTGCATAGTTCCAATTATAGTTGAGACCAAAGTTTCAACTTTGACAGTAAAAGTTCGCAACAAGAAGCTCCAAAAAACCATTGCGATCAAACATTCTTTTCCTTTCAAATGAGGCAAAAAACCATGCGGAAGAATTTCATGCATTTTTCATTAGTGGAATTACAAAATAGCTATTTGGTCACATGATCTCATTGGATTGAGTGGAAAACTTATGTTATTTATAGCTCTTACTTCAAGAAGATAAACAGAAGTGAGATGACAGATGAACCAACTGCCGTGAAGTTAGATGGACCAAGTACAATTCTATAGCTATTCAGATTAAGCACAATTATCGATATATAATGCCATGGTAAACAAAATAAATTTTCTATGATCTTTTTGAACCTATCAAACTGAGTCCTTTGAACCAAATAGGAGCTATGGATCAAGCAATAGGGTCCTCTGGCCCATGCCTACATGACAAAGTTTTGCACTAATGGTGAGTGAACTGCCACACACCATCTACATAATATCCAATTTGTGGGGTTTATGCTGAAAATGGTGTATGTCATGAAGCTGCACAGATCTTTTTAATGTATGGTAGGGACTAAAGTACGCGGGCAACTAAAGGGATTGTATGGGGTGAAAAACTACTGGAGCATGGAACAATGAATTGTGATTTAAATATTTCTGTATAATTTTGAGGAGCATACTTGGACTAATCTTTATCCATGGTTGAATTTTGGCTACTAGTAGCATGCATTTTATGGTTCGGTGCAGTATTCTGAATATACAAAAAATTGGGACTGCACTATTTTCAGAGTTTTGGGCTTGTTATAGATGTAAAGAGCATATGAAAAATATAAGAAAAGGATAATAGGAAGGAAAAGAACATGATATCACGACTGGAGGAAGCATCGTTCTTTACACTTATTGGCATGATTCATGGAAATGAAGATATTTGGCACCAACTTTACAATGATGTTTCACTAATTCTTACACGCTGCAACATTAGTTTTATTGCTGACCAATAGGAAGACTCCTTTACTATTTCAAGACATGAATTATTCCTAAATGTTTGTTATTTGCCCTTTCTGTCATTATACATAGAATGTGATAGAATGGCTATAATAATGCACATTTCAGGGCTCTTCTTAAAAATGCTCGTATTAATCCTATCCTTTGTGCCGCTGCATAGAATGGCTATAAGGATGCACTTAGCACTCTTGCATCATCTCTAAGTTTCCCTGCATACCAGCCATAAGCACCTGTGGCCATCTTAAAATTCGAAATGTAGCGTGTAGAATTTGGTTGATTTCATGGAATTCTTATCTTGTTATTATGCTGTAGCTGATACTATCTTTACTCTGTTAAGAAACGTTGTTCCAGATGTGGCAGCAAGTTGCATGAGCTTTCGAAGTGTCCAAATGCAAGAACATGCATTAGATGTTCTGACATTAATTGTCGACAACGATGTCAAGTTGTTTTCACAAGGACAAATCGAATGAAATCACTACGTGACAAAGGAGACCTACAACAATTGTGGGCTGTTTTTACAAGCTTAAAATATGATGGCCATCGCCCATCCCTTGAGACCTATACAATCATCTTTGGCATATTGGCTGCAAAGGGGCGTAACATGGAAGTGCGTTCCTTAATGCAACAGATGGAGAAAGAGGGAATACTTCCAGATGCAATATGCTTCAACACGCTGATTAATGGTGCATGTGAAACAGGGAACATGAAGGAAGCTCTACTTTTGCTGCAAGAGATGAGGGCCAGAAACATATCCCCACAGACAAGCACTTATAACGCCCTGATAAAAGGGTATAGTCATATAGATCAACCAATAGAAGCTATGAAGTTGTTTCAGACCATGCACAAAGCCGAAAATGCTAGGCCCAACATTAGAACATACAATACCTTGATGAATGCATGGGCAAAACGAGGAAATATTGCAGAGATATGGAAATTAATGAGCATGATGCGTGCTTCTGGAATTCCTCCGGACGTGGTCTCTTATAACACATTGGCAAAGACATATGCACAGCTTGGAGAACCTGTGCAAGTTGGGAATCTGATAATAGAAATGAAAAATGCATATTTGCAGCCCAATTCACGCACATATGCCATTTTACTCGGCAGTTTATGTGAGCATGGGTTGCTGGATACGGCTATGTCTATTTTGGAAAAGTTGAAGTTCGAAGGGGTAAAGCCAAATATTGCAATCTTCAACGTTATTATGAAGGGCTTTGCAGATGCTCAAGACCAGGATGGAATTAATAAGGTGAGGAATTCTGGATTTTCATTCCCAAAGTGAGATGGTTATTTACAATCAGTTTCTGCAGGTATTTTCACTAATGGCAACATGTAATGTTAGGCCAGAAGTCACAACTTACAGTATAGTTATGAACTCTTGGAGCACGAACGGACTTGTTGATGAAGCCAGAGGGATTTTGAAACGGATGCTGGATGATGACATAAATCCTGATGTAATGACATTTGCCATTCTAGCAAAAGCTTATGTTAGGTCAGGAAGAATAAAAGAAGCAGAAGGTCTTTTCTCCGAAATGGGGTATCAAAAAATATTGCCAAATGTGGTGATGTACACTACTGTGATAAGCGGCTGGTGCACACTCGGGAGAATGAGCGACGCTTTACGAGTTTATGGGGATATGATTGCCAGGGGTATTAGGCCTAATCTTATCACGTTTCATACGCTGATTTGGGGTTTCAGTGAAGCCAGAAGACCCGACAAAGCTGAAGAATTGCTCGGAATAATGCGGAAGGCAGGCATACAGCCCGACAAAACAAGTTATGAACTGGTTGAAGGGGCTTGGAATGCAATTGGGATGCCTGAAGAGGGAAAGAAGGTTCTTGCAAGGAGCAGAAAGGAGGCAGCCCCGTTTCCATCAATGGGCCAAGAGGATTTGAAGATGCCAGATTTTGTTGAGATGAGCAACTCAGCGGCACCGGTGCCCACCATGAAAAAGATGAGCCTTTACTTGGCTCCAGATATAAAAATGACATCTCTAACTGTACATTCATGCCTTCAGAATATTAGCAGCTGCCGAAGACTAGCCATTATTTTGTCGCCTCTCTCCTCCATCACCTGTAATTTACCTAACCTCACATTCTTGCCCGTGTTGCATTGACACATACATTTGTTTTAACTATTATTTTTTAACTAGTTGTTGTACTACTGATTCCTTCTGCCTGATATTTTAAAAGAGATCAAACACGAAGGTGCTGTTTCCACAACCCTTTGAGCTTGGCTTCCATCTTTTAGAACAAAATTTGTCTCAATCACATTGTTATCCCCTCTTTTTTAAGAATGGTATCAACGATTGGAAATGTATAAAACCCGTGTGCAAGCTAGAGTATTCAAAATCGAACAATATCTTGTGGGTAATGAATTGGTACGTCATGGCATATGATGTCATGGTTTCATACTTGGGACATGATGTCATAGATTCGTGCTTGTAGAATATAAAAACAAATCAATTGGATACAAGATTGAGAATAGATGTTTTGCATGCCACGATGACATGGAATTTTATAGGGTGATGCATTAATTCCACGCTATTGAAGCATAGTTTTACACCAGGGTTAAATTTTAAATTTTGGCGCTATAAATTTTCATTTGGGGTAAAAAAAGAAGTGTTCCTTTTTGATTAGTGAAAAGGACCCAAACTTGTGCTTGAAACTAAACTTGTGTGCCAACTTCTCACATACATAAGTCTTAGTGATAGAATATGGAAGACACCTTCAAAAACGACATCGCAGTTCTTTTGTGATTTTTCAATAAAGGACCCCTACATTCCTAATTATATGAAAGAGGTGTCTTAAGTTTTAGGGTTTAAGGAATGGAAAAAAGAATACCTTTAAATTGCTAAATTGAGCATAATTTTTTAAAGTTAAGGCTCTATTTTGAATTATAGAAAGAGGAGTAAAGATAACGTAAAAAAAAAAAGTAGCCTTATAAAGGGTGGTTATCAATGGTTATAAATGTCGTGTCGTCCCTAACTTTCAACCTTGTTAAACCCACGTAGTCTGTAGTCTGACTAGAGGATTGGAAGTCCTAACTACCACCTTTGTTTTTTTTTTAATTTAAGGCTCAATGATGCACATGAATCCAAAGGAACAAGATTGCATGACCAAAATGGAAGGATGCTAAAAATAGATGCACTTTGTGATGACTATCTGTATTCAGTTAAGTGATTTAAGTGTTTCTTTTTAGCCTAGCTCTACTGCACAAGGAGAGTCACTGCACAATACACTATAGAGACAAGTAGTAGACTATCTGAAATACATGTTAGGTAAACTAATTGTAGGTTCTTCTCTTCCTGTTACATTTACATTTTGAACATGGATTAGCTCTTATTTCTTGCAAGAACATTCTAACGAAAGCATTATTTCAGGTCCTACTGTTGAACACGATTTATACTTTTAGGTGTCAATGCGAGAATCTACAAAGCTACAAGTGTAGGTGAGATTATGGGTCATTGTTGTCTTGGTGTTTGAATGATTGTACTAGGAATCCTTCCACTTTGCATCCTTTTGTGGCTGAGATGAAAGCTGACACTCTATCTTGCTTAAAAAGGACAAAATGAGATAATTTGTATTGGAGAGGTCATGTCACACTTGAGACAAATGGTGCAGTTGTTTACAGGTGTACACAGGATATATTTATCATTTGCAGGACCTAAGATGGGATTTCCTAATGAAATACTTCATCATACGAAAATCTAGCATGTGCATGATGGAATATCACAGGTGGACATGTAGAAGAAGGATCAAACGACCCTGTGATGTTTGAGCTTTCTCTGCTACGTCAACTATTGTCTTTTGTTATGTCAATTTGGTTGTCCAACAATTCTAGAAGTTTGGCAAGAACACCTAACAACCATTGATATAATTGGGATGGTTTAAACAACTTTTCTAAAGTCGATATCCTAATTTATTGTGAAGTGCTCTAAAAGTCTTGTCGTGTCAAACATGCTCGAGATTATCTTGTACATATAATGCAATTGTCTTATTGTTAACTAAGATACTTAAACTCATTGACTGGTAGTAAGAAACTCATCACAATGTCATGTATACTTCTTTGTCACGTTATACTAACTTGCAGTGTGGAAGTTCAACCTTGAAGTTTTTGACACTAATTTACTATATAGTCATGTCTGACAGTTAAGCAAAATGGTTTGTACATAAATTCAACTCACTTTGTATGTGTTTAATAGATCACATGGCGGAAGCACTCTATGCATATTTATATGCAAATTGATAGTTGATAGTATATTAACAATTACACGAATCTTGCTTTGGAAGATCTTAATTGAGGTAAGAGTACTTGTGCTTCAAGCATATTAAGTGGCCATGAGGTGCATGGAAACATGTGAGAACTCACTTTAGACGCAAGCAACAATGTTGAAACACAAGTTGGTAGCATGAGACATGATGATTCCGTTGAATTGGAGAAGCAACATTGGCAATGCAGAGAGTCAATAATAGATACGCATTACCATATTGTCAAGGAAAGGATGAACACATGTCATATATTGTACTAAAGAGGTGAGGATACCAAGGGAGGTTGGAGTAATCAGACTATTTTATCGCCTGATGGAACGAGAGGAGGAGAGACTGGAGGGAGAAAGGATCCAAGAACGATCGGAGGCGTAGGGGGCAATCCAAGGGGAGAGGATAGTCATGTGATGATGTAGAGAAAGTCCAGAGGGCTAACATGGAGAATTAATGAAGGATGAAGAATCTAAGTATATGGATAAGAAAATAAGTTCGATGAATGTTGGGGAGAATAGAGGGGCCTGATGACGTCACAGGTGGCCGGTCAAAGAGGAAGCGCACGTGTGCGGCAAAATCCCGGCGCCGGCGGTTGAGGAGACACACTGACGGCCTGTTCCCTGTCAACGGTGCGCCGTCTTATTCGTGTCTTTGAAACCCCCACGCGCTTTCTGCCACCCTGCTCCCCTTTTCCAATGTGGCCCCAACATATTTTCTTTTTTTTTTTCCTTTTTTTCGGCTCCCTGGCCCATCATTCCTTTCGTTGCTCTCTCAACCTGATTTAACAGCACGAATTTTTCTTCTCTGATTCGACTTCCTTAACTGCTAGAAATATCTTCCTATTATAAATTATAAATTAAATATCGAGTAGTTAGGATCTTGCCTTTTCACAATAAAGAGCTACTTATACCGTAGGCTTACCAGAAAATTTGTCACTCAATAAACAACTACCGGACGGAACTTACAAAATTAAACCGGATACCTGTTTTCTTTATAAGTTAATCTGAAAAATGCCATCAATTCAAAAATCTTCTCTGCGGCAGCCTCTCTCTGCCTTTCTGGTCATGAGGTTTCTTTAGTTCGTGAAGTCCCTTAACCTAATAATTAATTAGAATGCAATATTAATATTATAATACAAATGTAAAAAAAAGTTATTATTTTACTAGATAAAATCCCTGGCAGGCTCCCCGGAAATTTGCTTGTTTTGTTATATCGTATAACATAGAAATTTGCTAGTTTTGTTATATTGTATAACAATGTAATAATTTTCCACGTTCCAATCTTTTATGTTTGAACCAACTTTCCCATAATTTATACACACCTCAAGTGAAAATTTGTGTTGCCAACCTAAAATTAAGAAGACTAACTCCATGTTTTTTGAAGCCTAAGATATACCCATTTTTGCTCTTATGCACCTCCATAAGGAGAGCTTACCCTTTAGCCTAAGTCCTAACAAGCTATAGTTGACCACTTGCCCGATTGTTCTTTGTCAAAGGAGCTTAAATGCTCCATCCACATTTTTCTTTTTTTGTTCTTTTTGTCAAGCCTTCTTAACTATTGAAGCCCATACATGATACAATTCTTGACGAAGTTCAACTGCTACAACATAGTGCTTGTAACTCATGGTAAACTGGAAGTTTTCCTCCTCGTGAATTGGATATATGCAATCAATTTAACATAGTCAATCCTAAATACACTCTCTAATGAAATGACTAATGATCGCATTTAATGATGGTGATGTGGCATTGACAAATATTTTAGTTTCTCTTCAAACCATGGTACCTCAACATTCAAAGTCTCTATGGTGACATGCACATGATATAACGTCATTAGTCAAGATGTATCTAGAAATTTGTCCTTAGGACAATAAATAAAGGCATTGAGTGCGAATGTCGTAAACAGAGCCGATTAAGCAAGGTTATTGTTTGTTTTATAGTCACGTCTTTGGTAAAGCTTGTGATCAGACAAAAGTCAAATGTGATTTGACTTGTCTAACATGTTGCTATTTCGATGTTATTTCTGCTGCTCCTGTTATTATCAATGTTATAGTTGTGAGCAATAGCTGAATTGACAACTGCATTAGTAATAGGTAGCTAGTACGTCCACAAATTGTGTCATATTGTAAGAACCCTCTCATCGCATTATTATGAAGCATAGCTTTAAATTGGACTTTGTCTATTTTATGCTCTTAATCTCCTCTTCATATAATTAGTCCATGAAAGTTCTGATACAATTGATAATCTAAGACTCAGGACAGGGAATAGTCCATAGAGCTAAGAATATTATTATCTTAATTTTAGATCTTATTTATGTTTGGGTGGAATTCTATTAGGTCATGTAGATAAAGTCTATTCAGATAGTCCATTTAGTGTGTCTAATTTGGAGCTGTAGCAAATGAAAGTTTTCACAAAAGACATATTTGGCTGCCATGGAATATAGTTCGAGGATAACAAGAAGGAAAACGAGAACATGATACCATTAAAGCAGTGTTCATTTACACTTATTAGGATCTACATTGTCGTTCTAAAGGAGTCGCATGGTTCATGGAAATGAAGATATTTGGCTACCTAACTATAATGGTTTCATTATTTGTTATGTTCTGTAACATTACTTTGATTCTTCTTAGAAATGTTAATTATCTTGCACCACCATATATAGATTGTGGTAGAATGACTATAGTGATGTACATTTTAGGGCATCAGTTGGAAATTCTACTTAGCCTTTTGGTCACTACATGGAAGTGGTAGAATTTCAATGGTTATGATGATGCATGTAGCACTCTTGCATGACTTGGTTGGTTGATGCCTATGCTCTATCCGTCCCATGGTCCTTGGTGGTCTTCATGGACGTTAAAGTATCTATCTATCTATCTATCTATCTATCTATCTATCTATCTATCTATCTATCTATCTATCTATCTATCTATCTATCTATCTATCTATCTATCTATCTATCTATCTATCTATCTATCTATCTATCTATCTATCTATCTATCTACCTACCTACCCACCTAACTATCTATCTATGTTTGCGACTTAGTCGTGTCTTATGCATTACCATGAAGCAGAGAAATTTTCGAGTCTATAACTTCCAAATGTAGCGAACATAAGTTGGTAGATGTCATGGTATTCTTATCTTGTGATATGTTGTAAGAAACGTTGTTCCAGATGTGTGCTTCTGGAATTCCTTTAAATGTGGTCTCTTATGACACATTGGCAAAGACATAAATTGAGCATCTAATATAGAAGGGAAAATGTATGTCTACAGCTCAGTTGACCCACATATGCCTTTTTTCTTTGTGGCATCGATTGCTTGCTATAATTACGTCTATATTGAAGAAATGGAAGTTTGAAGGTGTAAAACCAAACATAGTCGCATCAATGTTACAAAAGGCTTTGCAAGTGCTCAAGACCATGACAAAGTTAATAAGCGGAGAAATTCCGAATTCTCATGATAGAGTTCAATTGCCTTTTGGATGAGAAGATTATATACAATCTAGCCATCATCATTGATTGTTAAATTTCCAAGTACATTTATTTTGAAACTATTAATTCTAACCAATTTTGTTGCACCTGCTTTAACATTCCATAACCTGTTTGAGATTGGTGTTCATCTTTTGAATCAAAATTGTCTCGACGTTATTCCATCCTTTCAAGAATCATTATTAAGCAATATGCTTTGGGTAATGAAAACTCATTCTAGAATATCATGGTCTCATGCTTAGTTCACATTTTGGGGATAAGAAAATGTGCTTCTTTAGCACCATAATTATATAAATTAGCGTGTCTTCTTAAGTGCAGTATCATGTACTTCTCATGAAATGAATCTATCAAGCAGCTAGGCTTATATTTGACCAATAGTTAAAAACTAGAAATATATGCCGACTTTTCACATCCTACTTTAGAGTACATTAGTTCTTGTGATGGAATATTGAAGTTACCTTTGACTAGGTTTTCTAATAAAGGGTAGACATATTTTGAACCAAAAAGAGGTGAACGTTTATGCATATCCCTTAAGAAAATACAATAATCTTTAAATTGCTAAGACCAAAGATTGCGTGATCTTCTAGTTTCGAAAGTTCAAGGTCCTATTTTGAATAAATCATTAAAAGATAAGTAAAGATAAGCCTATAAGTATTTTAAGCCTAAAAGGGGTATCAAAGGCTAAATGATGTCCTTCACCATGACCCAACAACTTTCAAGGGATTACATTTTGCCTCCACTTGCTTTTGGTTCTTTATTATTGTGCGTATAGAGAATCGAAAGTCCTAACCACCTCATTTTTTTTACTAAGGTTGAATGGTTTACACAAAGCCTAGGTGAAAGGGATATAAGCATGGATAACAAGAATTGCATGATCAAGATGGGAACATATACTAGAATGGGGAACACTAGGTGTTTAGTAAAGAGAATTCATGTAATGTCTAGGGGGCAAGCACTAGCTACGTGAAAGACAAATTACGTCGCTCATTGCGTATGCCAATTGTAGGTTATTTTCTTAATCATAGGAAAAAACATGCACCAATTTGCATTTACATTTTAAACTTGAATTATACTTTTACGTTTTGCAGTCCCAATGATTCTCTATCAAGCTATTAGTTTAGATGATATTGTGATGTCGTGTTCTAATTTAGAGGTGCAATAGGAATCATTCCTTTTATGCACATTTGTTTACAGGTGCACATAGGGTATACTTATTTGTACAATCTATCAATATGATATGATATGGAATTTAGCGTTCAGAGGAAGCAGTAGTTTATGGGACACTTTGTAACACACTCAGATGGGGCCTGGCCCCACCACTATACATGGTAGAAGTGGGTCCTTTTCTCACCAACTTTACAACGATACATGGCCACTTTTCACAACAAGGCATTGAACCCTTGACCTTTTATCATACCAAAATTTGGCATGTGCATGACAAAAATCAAATAATGGAACTACTTTGCAATGTATTGTACTTTCTCCACTATGTCAACTCTTTGTAATTGTTTATGTCAATTTTGTTCAACAATTCCAGCAATTTCAACATCACCTAAAACCATTTCCAACTGGAAGAGCTTTTTTAAAATCAAGAATATCATGGACATCAAGGGAAATGCGCTTAATGTTTTGCCATTTCTTTTATTTATAAAGCATGCATGCCATTTTCTGTACAATCATCTTGTTCTTAACTAAAGTTTCTAAACATCTTGTAATACTTCTTTGCAAGTTATACCAACTTGCATTTTTTGAAAAGTTTCTTCATTAATTATCATAAGGCCATGTCTGACAATCAAGCAAATTTATCTATTGATAAATTCAACTTCCACTCTGTCTATGATTAACTTTCACACTGTCTATGTTTAATGGATCACATGGAGAAAACTTTGTTAGGTCTATTTTATATGCAATTTGGCAGTTGACAGTATTGTTAACAATTGCACACATTTTACTTTGGAAGATCTTAATTGAGATAAGAGTACTTGTGGTTCAAGCATATTAACTGCTTATAAGTGCATAGGAATATGTGATAATTCACTTTAGGTGCAAGCAACATTGATGGAACACATGGTGGCATGAGACACAATGTTCATTATGATTGGAAAAGCAACATTGGCAACAATAGAGTCAAGAATAATATGCACAAGGTTGTTAAATTAAAGGTGAAAAACCTTCTATATTTTGTACTAAAGAGTTGAGGATATCGAGGGAGGCTGAAATTATCGCGATAGTTTATCACATGACTAGAAAATCCATGAACGATCTAAGGTATAAATAACAATCAAAGGGACAGGGGCAGAAGGTCTAGCAAACTAACATGGAGAGTTAATAAAGAATAGGCAAGGTTGAAGAATCTATATATGCATAAGAAGAATAACGCAATGAATGTTAAGACTAGAGTTATGCACTGGACCATCTGCGGTCCATGGACTAAAATTGGTCCATCGTACCTCTGCCACTTAAACCCATATATCTAGAGATGAACTTCTCCATTTTGCAATCTACCACTACCTTTTGAATCTTCATTTGATTCTTTATGATCTATAAGAATTTCATGACCAATGGATTCACCCATATCTTGTGGTGATTGTTCAAACCTCATACAATTTAGCAGTTTTCATACTAGTCCTGAACTGCATTCTTCGTGTTTTCTAGCACAAAGGGGTCCAAACCTTGCCAAAATCAAAAGCAAATGATTTTTTATGATAAAACATATTAATTTGCATGTTCCCGAGTTTTTTCACTATTATATGACATTAGATGGAGTCGCCATACCCAATTTTGCTCAAAAGGGTTATTTGAGGGTATGCATTATTTCTCTTTTACTATTACAAGTTTTGGCCTAATTCTTGTGGCCATAAGTTGTTGACTCTAAGAGCTATAGTCCGATGTTTTTTTGAAGCATTCATAAGTTATAATGATTTCAATATTGACTAAAGAATCTCTTATATAGAATTCAGGACAAAAATAAATCTAAAATGATGTAATAAAACTCGTCAATCATCTTTAGAAGGGTAACTAAAGATGCACGCTATGCGCTACACTTATATCTACGTAGATTATAATTTTATCAACCTATATGTAGTAGCTAATTATCCATTCTCTACATTTGGTTGTGTTTGTGACTACACAGTATTGGAGTTTAAGTATGCTAATTGTACATATAAGTTCATCTTTTAAGAAATGCTATATTTTTAATGAGTGCAAGCCTTCATTGACAACGTAGATCTCAAATTTCATGTCAAAATGACATAGTAGTTGCAAGATTTAAATATAAATATCCAGGACCATTAATGGTCAATGCTTAGACTTGTCAAAATTTGAATTATTTAATCAAGATAACACTCTTTTTCAACTCACATATGATAATGCATGTGCATAGAGGTTCTTGATGTCATATGTTGCAAAAAACACAAAGAAATTTACTTCTCTCTTGCTATGATGCTATCATGAACTTACTACTGTGTTTGCTGCCAAAAGTATTGTAGGTTAAGTATGATAATAATGCATGAAAATCATCTTTCATGATATGAGCTATATTTTTTTATGGATGCAAGCTTTCCTTGGTAATATAGATCTCTAGTTTCATGTTAAAATAACTCGCTATATGCAAGAGTTGAATACAAATGGCCGTTGACTATTTATGATCCATAATTAAACAAATATTATAAATAACCATATTTATTATTCATTTGTCATCTATACAATGATAATGACGAATTCTTATCCTCTGTAGCATAAGGGATGAGTAGAGATTCAATTTGCTTATGCCTCAAGATTACACCTAATGAGGCAATTCCACAATCAACTAATATTATCAATTAGAGCATTATGCATGTGTCTTATGTTCTGAAACTGAGATCAATATGGATTAAGATGGTGACACTCTTGGTTTTATAATGGGCCTAAGCCATTTGGACCAGTAATGGTCGCTATACATAGCATTATCTTTTTTTTTTTTTTTTGGTAATAGCATTTAATAGTATTCCTTCTTTCTTATTGCATTGGTATTGCAATTTGTTATGTTTTAAGAATATAACTTTTGAAGGTCATAACTCCAACTATAAGCTTCAAAGTTCATGAAAGACGTAATTTAGCAAATAATCTGAAGTTGATGCTAAAATGCTTAATCCAAACAACAAAATATGTGTATTACATATATTTTTAATGAATAGAGTAACTCATGAACTACTCATTTCCAAAAATTCACATTGCAATTGATTAACATGGGGAAGTTCTTGAATTTTAAACAAACTGTGGACCAATAATGGTCTCAGGACAGAAATCTTTCTTGATTTTTTTAGAACAAGTGCTATGCTCGTTTTGTGTGCGTTTATTTGCATTTGTCTCATATTATTATAAGCTTTCATATTATAATTTTTTGAAGGACAAACTTAAATCATTCTTCTTTTTCTTCTTCAATATAGACATAAATTATTAGTCGATCGTATTAAAAATTGTATGAAAAAACCAAAACATAAAATCAAGACCAATAAACATTTTTCTAGGATGAAACAACTTGTTTACTACTTATATTCCAAATTCCAAGCCAAAATTCATTTATTGGAAAAAGTTAGAGATTTGATTCGAGAACAGTCTTTTGGGAACCATTATTGGTCCATAGAAGACAGAAAACAGTTTTGACCCTGTCATGTTCGAAGAACTCTATCTTCCTTCTCATTCCTCGGAATGAGGTGCAGTTTTTTGTATTATATTCTCTAACTAGTATAGAAAAATAAGAAAATACTGAAAAAATTCAAAAAAATCGTTTTATATTAAGATTGTTTTCCCTTATGTAAACATAAGGCAGTCTTGGCATGACCCCTTTGGATTCACATAAGCATAACTTCCAAGAATGGAGGTAGATAGATTTTTAAGTATTTTTTATGTGGAATATGGCTGCATATATAAACTTCTAGGAAGGATTTTGTTGAATTTTGAGCCATTGATTTTATATGAAATATAAAGTGAACAGTGCAAATGCACCATTTTTGGTCCATTGCCTGACAACTCTAGTGTTAAGGATGGAGGGGATTGATGATGTTGAGTTGGCTGGTCAAATAGTAAGTGCAGTGGATGATACTCCAATCCTGGGAATAGAGTGGAATAGAATAGAATAGAATAGAATAGAATAGAATAGAATAGAATAGAATTATTGTCCCTAGTGCCCTGAGGCCCCCAGACTGATGTAAAGGGTGCTACTAACGCAACACGCTGATACATTGTAGCCCTTTCGGAGGGCTTTTCTTATTTTCTATTGATACTGGCACCCCGCTTATAGTCGGCATCATGGCCGCGCGGTGGTGCGTTGCTACCATCAGCTTTTCGCCGAGCTTTTTTGGGGGCTCAAATGTTCCACCTTTTCGGTGGTTCATATTATAAGCCCTCTTTCTTTGCGCACCTCCCGATGTGGAGTTATCATCTCCCTGGTTGCATCTGCCAAGTCCTTAACTGTATCTACTCTTGCCATTAGAATATGTGCTGGTTGTCCCCAACTTATACTCCTGTATTTGTTTCTGATGTCTTCATACACTATACAATCGCTGAGCATTCAGTTCTCGTCCTCTACTTTTCCTGTGTTACAGATTCTGTTGTTCTATTTGTTGATCCGGATTAAAGGCTTATGTTAGCCATAGTGTTTTGGAACCGTTGTGTTTTTACAGCCATGCTCTTGTCGTTATATCGGCCCAGTCCTCATTCCATTTATTTATTCCCTGCAATATTTCTACAAAATTTCCTCTAATTCCCGGATTATCAAAAACTCATGTAATTCAAGTAATTCCTGCTCAAGTAATATACATTTCCGAGTCTCCGCGCAGGTATGACACCAGGGTTTGTAACTTTTAAAAGAGAAAGAGAGCACAGCTAAGAAGAATCAAAAGCATGAAGAAAACCAAAACAGAAAACACAGAACAAAAACAGAAAGCAGAGTCGCCCCCGACCTCTCCCATTTTGGCTTACCCTTTGCTTACCCACTTCTCAATCTTTACTTGCCTGCCTTCTTGCCTGCCGAGATCTCCCCGATTTTCTTTTTCTTCTCCACATTTCTTGCCAGTAGAGCTCTGCATATATATTCAATTGGGTTTTTCTTGCAACAAAATCACACGGATTTTCCCGAAGTCTCCAACCAACAAATCATGCTGGTAGTTATCAGATTTCTGTATTGCGGCATTCATTTGTAGCCAGCTGAAGCACGCCATCACCCATTCCTTATGATGCCTCCTAACTGAATCGTTTTTGTCCGCCAAAACCCCCATGATCTCCAATAGCTGAAGATTATATCCTGCATCTTTCATTGTTTTTGCATGATGGATCCTATCACAAAACAAGCAGTGAACACGGCCACAATTTAGGCAAGATGAAAGCTCCGGGTTCCAGGGGACCGTGAGGTTCCCCGGGTTTCCCGATCTCAGCCGCTTCCTTGGTGCTGATTCTATATTGTGCTACATCTCTATAACCTTCTTGCCTCTGTTCATGCTTTTTCTAGCGTCCTGACTCTCTAAGCTGAAGCTGAAGACTTGTTCTATGACGATATCTGTCCCCCGTCGGCTCGAAGAACCCTAAACCTTTGAAACGGAACCAACCTTCGTCTCATGAGCCTGTATTTTTATAGTCTGATTAATTTTAGGGTTAGCCTCCTTCTTCCCGCCCCTTTTTTCGATACGCCTCTATTAATTATTAGTCTTGTCTTGTCTTGTCTGAATATCGGTATTTATTATTTATATTCGTACCCTAACCGCTTTCCACTGACATACATATCCTAGGCTCCTTAGTCTCTGGGTTAATCAATAATGGCTATCCGCCTATCGTACGAGTGATCTCTACCGAATTTATTGTTCAAATCTTAACATCCTTTACCACTGTTAGTATGTCAGTCATAAGTGCTAGTTTAACGCTTTTGTGGCCTTCCCCGCCCGTTCCGCTCATCCCCGCTGTCTGATGACGTGGATGCTATGTCACTCTGTTCCTGTCAGTCTAATCGGTTTTATATCTAATTTTGGATGTCGATTGTTTTCTTCATTTTTCGCTATGTCTCTGGTATCTTGTACCATTGATATCTTCCCATCGTGTCCCACTCGTCAGCGTCACTTACACCCATTTCTGTTGCTGTATATGTGCCACGTCATTCCTCCTATGTATTTATATTTGATCTAAGGTTAAATTTGAGTTAGTTGCTTATACTCCATAACCAATGCGTCCGCAACGCTATTAATTTTCAAAAAACTTTTTGAATTTACATCGCAGGGCCTCCCTTCCCTTTTGGATATTTTCCACATTGATTTCGCTCCAACTACTTAGAACTATAGTTATAGGCCTCGGTCCAATTCATGACACGACTGAGGGCGGTAGAGACTAGGATTGCAATATATACTAGTTTTATCTAAACTTCTGATCATACAGTGCTCCGTTCTGGTCAGATTTCTGGGATTTGAAACTACGACGAGATTTGGGCCCATTTCTGAAATCATATATTTTCAGAGCCTTTAATTATATATAAAGAAGCAAAGATACATCCTCCAAACAATTAAAATACTATGATTTTTAGTTACCTATGTTGATCCTCCTCCCTGCCCTCTGCATTCGTTCTCTCCTATCAGGACTTCCAGCGCCAGATTATAGTCTGATCTGTTGCCAAACATGGCAAGTAAATTGTCGAGCTCTTTCGTGGAGGACAACATGATGCCCTTTCCCAGTCAATACTCTGTAGTCTTAATTCATTTTTTGAAAAACACCTACGCACTTTCCACTACCTCCCTGGCTACCTTTTGTCCCGATCTGGCTGTAAGATCCTGATGTTGGTATTCTCTCTTTTTCCTTTTTCTGTGTGGCCCATCATTCCTTTGCTTATTACTTCTTGATTTAACAACCTTTTCAACTTAACCCCACGCTCCAGATCAACCCCACACTTACACAGGGTTTACAACGCTACCTCCATACATATTTGCTACTAAAAAAGCGCATATTGATTGTAGTTGCATGCACTGTTGGACATAACTTCAGTGGTTTCATTGGGATCTTATCTCTCAGACATCATGGATGCATGTATTTAGTATTCAATTATGCCTTAGACGCTGCACTGACATTCAACATGTACCATTGTACAGTCTCTCTAGCATACCTATTATTGCAAAAGTTTTTCCCTTGACAACCCTCGGGGGCGCAGATTTTTAATCCTAGCAGTAATGCACTTGTTGTATTTCTTGTTTAGGACTTATAGACCAATTGGTCTCCGTGGACGATAAAATCAAATCAAATCAATTCAATTCTTAACTGCAAGAAATATCTTGCTCATCAATTGAATAATAAAATTGCAATGTCAAACTGGGATCTTACAGTTTTTAAAATGAAAGATAATGTCATGTTTATGCTCTTTGTGCATGGAGGGGAGTTTATCCATTATGTCCTACCAAATTGTTGTTGTTTAGCTTGAAGAATACAACACTCTGTATTCTTCTAGAGTCTTTTAGAACATTCTAGAAGGTTCTAGAACGTCCTACGGTGCATATTCCTATGGCACAAGTCCCCATAGGTTTCCTTAGATTTGCTTATATGTTATGATATTCCTTTAGATTCTGCTACATTTCATGCAAAAACTTTTTAGGAGATTCTAGACCTTTTTAAAAGGTTCTAGAAGGTTTTAGATTCTTCTAAAACATTTTAGACATTCTAAGGGAGCCCTTGAATTTTTCAGAACATTCCACAATTATTGGAACATCCTAAAACTTTCTAGAGCATTTTAGAACTTTCTAGCCAAGAACCAGAATGCCTATCCTCATCCGGATAGCCTCTTTATATACTAGAAAAGGAGGCTCTTTTTTGCATCTATGCATGTGGGACATATGTCCTAAATTCTAGAACATTCTAGATTTAAAATCTTCTAGAACATTCTAGAATGTTCTAGATGATTCTAGATTCTTCTAGAACATTCTAGCCAGAGGACCGCCAAGAAGCTTCCAAAAGCTAGCAGATCCGATGGTTGAGATCGCGTGGGAGCAAATGGGCGGCCAAGATAATGGAAGCTTCCGAAAGCCACCACTAGAAATTTTCTAGAACATTTTAGAATGTCATAAAATCAAGTTTCTTTATATTTCTTTAGATTCCCCTATGTTTTAAGAGATTGCCTTAAATTTGATCATAAAATTTTCTTACTTTCTATAAGATTTTACAGCTTTTTTTATTATTCTAAAAAGTTCTATGTTCTAGAACCTCCCATAACCTTCTAGATTTCCCTAGATCTTAGAAGGTTCTAGAATCTTCTAGAAGATTCTAAAAGGCTCCTGAATTTTCCACAACATTCCACAATTTTTGGAACATTTTGAAACTTTCTAGAGCACTCTAGAACTTTCTAGCAAGAACCAGAATGCCTATTCTCATCTGGGTAGCCTCCTTATATACTGGAAAACGGAGGCTCTTTTTTGCATCTATGTATGTGGGATATATGTGCAAACCCTAAATTCTAACAATCTTGACTATTAAGGTTTGAGATAATCTTAATAAGGAAAAAACAAATAATATTAAAGAATGGAAGTGTGGAGAGTTAGTCTGGGGGTCATGGGGTTAGGGGTTCAATTCCCTTCTAATAATAATACTTTTTGCTAAAAGGTGGGAGATCTTCAAACAAATGGACGGCTGAGATGGGCCACCAGAGAGCTTTCGGAATCCACTAGGTCTGACGACTGAGATCGCGTGGGAGCAAATAGGCGGCCAGGATCTAGCAGTTGATATATAATGGAAGCTTCCAGAAGCCACCACTAGAAATTACATATATATTAGGATTTGGAAGCCACCACTAGAAATTACATATATAATAGAATAGGATATATGATATATAGGAAAAAAAAGAGCTCTCAATAAAAATTCTTCTAGTGGCAGGAAAGATGCGCTTGGTCTAAGATTGAAGGGCGATGAGAATCATGTTAAGAAACAAGTGGAGCTAGGTAATGTTACATCAAACAACTTAGACTGGCACCAGTGAAATGACACTGCATAACAAGTTGTTACTAGGACTCACACAACAAAGGTTGTTGGCATATACAATAATGCTTAGAACAACTTACATACTTAATAGTGCATGCATGTTGTATAGTTGTAGTTAAGAAAAAAGGAACAAGATAGTGACACATCAAGGGGTTGCCCTTTTGAAGATGTTAATTTACTCTCTGTGCACAAGAAGAAGGAACTGATTTTAGAAGTCCATCTTTTGATATAATACATGCTCCACTGATTATACTTTTGAATTCAAAAAGCAAAAATCTTTTTATTTGAGTCATATAGGCCATCTAGTCTCCGCAGGTGATAAAATTTAATTCAATTCAGATTAATTCAATTTAATGGAATACTCTGGTGAGACTTTTATCTTAAAATCCTTTACATGGTGAGGCTGCACTACTAGACAAAAATTGCATGATAAGAAATCTCCTCATATTTAGATCATACAGTTTCCTGCATTGCATACTAAGGGCTGCCCAAATATACGCAACTATATTGTTATAAAATGGGCAAAATGACAATAACATCAACAATAACATCATAAGATCTGTTGAAGAGGGTCATGGCATCCAATATAAAACCAGTACCACTAGTTCAAAAAAACCAACTGTCAGAATAGTTTAAAATACCTGGTAGTAGAGAAGTTTGTAGAGATGAAATTGGGATATATAAGCAATGTGCATAGAACCTGTGGTTGTCAAATTATTGTGGAGGGAACAAACTTGGGCATGCCATAAAGATTGAAAAGGAACTGCTCTCTCATGGATCTACTTGGAAGCTTTGATAACTGGAGCTCGAGAAAAATGCTTTATATAGAGAACCAGCTACAAGCGCATGATTATAGTCATGGAAATAATAGCTCTACTTTATGAAAGCACTCAACCATCTGGAGGCTACAAAACACAGCAGAGATATGACCATAAGTGGCGATTGAATTTGCCTTTGTTGCAGAAATGACAAGGATGCCTATTATTTCTATTGACATCACTTCAAGACCAGCTCCAGTAGTTATTCAAGGCATTAATGCAAAGTTGGCAGTGCTTGACAAGGTTCTCGTACATGCCATTACAGATTAAGTTTTTCAAATATGGCACTAAACATCACAAAACAGACATCAACAAGGACAGATTCTTCAGCCATATTTCATCCCCTTAAAGGACTAAAACTTGGAAGGGCTTATAGATGGAACAATAGAGAAGTTTGTAGAGATGAGACTGGGATATACAAGCAATGTGCATAGAACCTGTGGTTGTCAAATTATTGTGGAGGGAACAAACTTGGGCATGCCATAAAGATTGAAAAGGAACTGCTCTCTCATGGGTCTACGTGGAAAGCTTTGATAACTGGAGCTCGAGAAAAATGCTTTATATAGAACCAGCTACAAGCACATGATTATAATCATGGAAATAATAGCTCTACTTTATGAAAGCACACAACCATCTAGAGGCTACAAAACACAGCAAAGATATGACCATAAGCTGTACTGCCAGAGGTGTGGCGATTGAATTCGCCTTTGTTGCAAAATGACAAGGATGCCTATTATTCCCATTGACATCACTTCAAGACCAGCTCAAGTAGTTATTCAAGGCATTAATGCAAACTTGGCAATGCTTGACAAGGTTCTCGTACCTGCCATTATAGATTAAGGTTTTCAAATATGGCACTAAACATCATGAAACAGACATCAACAAGGACAGATTCTTCAGCCATATTTCATCCCCTTAAAGGACCAAAACTTGGAAGGGCTTATAGCTGGAACAACCCATGATTTTGTACCATAACCAAAAGCAACCCTTCTGCTGCAGCAATGTGTACAAAGTTCCCTTGAAAAGGATAGAAAAGATATTTTATAGAATTCAACTGTACTTGTGGTTGAAACACCAATATCATTATTTCAACCGAAGACATAGGTCCTTAACATACCAACAAGCTTAACAAACTTATTTCATAGTTAATCTTCTGCAAAAGTACAATTGTACAACTGTATATCTAACATAAGTGCATGAAGCAGACATCCATATAATAGAGAGGAATCACCGTTTGCATAGGAGCTATTACATGAGGACTACTCCATTCAGCTTAAATCCCAATTGTTTCGTGTGGGATTTTAACCCACAAACCCATGCATTTATGAAAGAAGCTGTATGAATCAAATGTGCAAAAAGTGGTTGGCAAATGCCCTTTCATCATAGCTTAGAGGTCATCTAACATTCTAGTTAACCTAATCCTCGATGCCAACCATTGCAAAGGGCAACTAAGCTGGCCATAAATTGGCAGCCTTTCTGTTGCGTCCCAGATCTTGCTCAACCCCAAAATCTAAAAGAACATAGGGCTTCGTTTCAACCTGATTGGAGGGTCTTTATTTCGATCTAAGACTAAATGTATCACATAAAAAAAGACATGCAACCACACAACCACATGATTTGCCCTGTTCTTGGAAATCAAAACTATAGGATTTCCCTTGTTCTTGAAAATCAACGGCTAAAAGAGAGTGCACTCTAGAAATACTGTTTAGTACACTGACACGAATACATTGACAAAATCATAGCAAAACATTAGAAAAAACGGTACAAAAATATAAAAGAAACCCCCAGTTATTATGCTAGAGTGCATATTCACACAGGGGGTTACTTCGGGCAACGAGAGCTGTCAGATGAGCATATTTGCCCTTTATTCCAAGATCTGGACCGTGCATAGTGATCCTCGTTTGTGGGGTATGCATGTACAAGTTTTTATATACTGTATATTAAGGTTTGCAAAATACTATAAGGTTTGAGAGATTGTACTTAATGGTGTTAATTTTGTACATGTATTGTAAATTTTTTGAGGCTCTCGCTGCCCTACGTAACCCCCCGTGTGAATATGCACCCAAACCAAAGGGGGTTTAAGGGGGATTTTAATTTAAATGTGTCAAATGCAATGGTTTGTGTTAATAATGTTAGTTGTGTGTTTAATGGTTTGTGTTAACTAAATTTTTTTTTGGGCCCTAAGGATAGTGTAGGGGTGTAGATATAGACATTACCTAATACTCTAATGATGGATGGTATATCATAGCCTCACAAATCTAACAAACTAGAGGTGCTCAAATTATAGAAACAAAAACATTGCATAGAATTAGACATATAATATTATACCAATATCAATATTAATACATGAGGTAGCATCAAAAGTTTGTAACTTAATGATTTCTTCTAAACTCAATGTGATTACCGTAGATGTGAATGCATATTCAAAAATACTCGCAGATGTGAATGCATATTCAAAAATCCTCGCTTCAAATTGTAGCTCCTCCTCAACCTGTTCTTGATCCTCAAATGTCCGCAACAAAAGCTCTTTAAAACTACGACTCATGCCACGTTCAGGCATTTTGGGAGGTTCCCGTGGCAAACTATCTTTTTCCCATTCTTTTTTAGGCTGATACCAGCTATCATTGGTTGCAATATAGTCATCACTCATCACTCTTCCAGCTATTGTTCAGCTAGTCCTCCCACTCTGTACTATCTGGATGAAGCTCACTTTCCTGATATTCACGGAGCTCATTTAAAGCATCATTCTTTCGTTTCCATGGAGCAAATGCCTTGTCATCTGCAAGCATTCTGTCTATCTCATCCATTGTTTCCTGGCTAGGAGATTCCTTTTCAGAATCTTCAGATTTGCTGCCATCAGAAGCATCATCTAATGGATGTCTTCCATAGAGATTGGATTGAATAATCGCTTCCAAAGAACTCCCTTGGGGGCGTTGAGTATAAGATCTGAAGTCAAATTGCTCTTCCATTTTAGTATCGGATGATTATCTGGCCCGTTAGAATAGTTAAACTTAGCAATGTCCTTCATGTGTGTATCGTAAAATATCGACAAAGACCAATATCGACAAATGAGACCGAAGTTTGTATGGATTTGCTTGCAATGTTGGCCCAAAACGCATACCTCTTTCCACGATTTCAAAGGCCGGGTTCGAACGAAGCATTGTAGAGCGATAAAAACAAATAGGCAAACAATTTTATGAGGAAAAAGCTCCATGAAATACAAACAGCTAGGACCAAGTAAATAATCGCATCCTATAACAAGAAACAAAACTTCCTTAGAGCATCGATCTCACGTACATAGGAAACACAAAGAGAGCATGGCGGATACAATTTTGAGACGAAAGCAAGAGCTTAGAAACTCACCGAGTCGTATGTAACAATGTAACGAGATACCTTATCCACCACGGTAGCTCATAGAATCCCGAGGCATTGATTTCCTCCGTTATGAACAAAGCTTAGTGTAAACCATTTACTACTTTAAAAAATCCGTGGGAATATGCACAAATCCATGGAAACTTTCTCCCCTTTCTCCAGTCTTAGAGTAATCAGAACTTGAAGTATTGCAGGATTATGGATCAAATAGGTCGAAGCTACTTAGATGAGCTGTTGGAGCTTCAATTGCAAAAATCAAAAGCCAAGGGAAGAAACCCCTTTTTCTTTATTTCGTTTATGCGGCCCTTGCCCTGGCCTGCCCTCCTGTAATCGCTAAAGCTGCCGAAACTGGAGCTGCCGGAATACACCTAGACTGCACAAAAGATCTTGTTATGTTGCTGCTTTGCCTTTGCCTCTGCCTCTCCAAGCCCTAAAAGACGAAATGTCGAAGCAAAACCCAAATAACCCTATCTAGCAAACAAATCGATCTTGAGATTTCCATGCTTCTGTTTCGACAATGTTTAATCTCTGCTTCACATCCGCCTAAAAGTACCAGTGCTCCACCTCTGCAGAATTTGTGCCTTCAGCTAGCAAACCCTATTTCTAAATGGCTCGAGGGTTGCATGTCAACGAGCCTCAATAAGCTAATTGAGAAAAAATACAACATGGCACATGGGTCTAAACCATTGAACAAAAACACTAAAATTAATGCAGGTGTATGTGCACTCTAGATATACTAATTAGTAGTCCCCATGCAATACGCTTTCGAAATCATATGAAAACCATAGAAAAAATAGTGCAAAAATACAAAACCAACCCCATGTTATTATGCTACATATTTCAGATAAGAATTGGCATCTATAGAATAAGAAGTTTTCACATGCATATAATCTTTAACTTAGATTCAAGCCGCCCCACTTCCTCCTGCTCAAATCACCACTTAAATGACCAGGAACCCTACATGAGATAATTCTTTCTGCTAAGTGTAAAGAGGCGTGTAGATAAAGTATATTTTTTAATACATGCAAATTTCAGCATGGATTATAGAATAGACTAGAACATAATAGATTTATAACGTCCACAAAGATCAATGTGCCATGGGAGCCATATAATGGATCAATAGAAGGAAGGAAGGAAGGTATTTTTATCGTCCACGGAGACCAATCGGTCTATGGGACCCAATACAAAAGCGCAGCAAGCGGATTACTACCCGGATTAAAAACCCCGCCAGAAGGTTTTCGAGGAAAAACCGGGTGGCGAAATCGGCCTGCTGACAAACTGTTCCAATATACAAAATGCAAAAACACACAAATATATACACTCATGCACCGCACCCATAGTGCTTGATCAACGGGCAGCCAGACGGGGGCAAAGGTGAGCTCGCAGATCTAGTACCTCCTGAATGATATGCGACCCGAGCACGCATCTTGGCCAGCGTGTTCATCAGCAAATGTAGGGGCAAATCCGGCCGTACTAAGGAAGCATATGTGGTCCGGATCTGACTGAATGCTGGGCAACTCTGGAAAGTGTGAGACTCATCCTCAATGGCACCCGTTTGGCAAAGACCGGCCGAGCCCAATTGTCTGGCGGGGCTCCCCAACCAAGATGGTGGGCACACATCGCGAATGGAGGCAATGAGTCTGCGCTTTTTCGCGGTAGGGAACGCAGGTAGAGTCATGGGCCCCGGGCTAACACGGGGTTGATGTGCTCCTTGTAATGGGCGTTTGACCTGCTCTAGGCCCGGGGTCCCGAGCTTGCCAAGGAAGCAAGTGTCGAGGTACTCCTTGTTTGTCAAGATCGACCTCTATGTCCACCTGCCACACTGTGTTCCGCCGCGTTCCATCTGGCGAACCACTGATCTCTCTTACCCCTCCAACAGGCCCTGAGCCGTTGCGGGCCCATTGCCACCGCGTAAGCCAGGTGCGGGAGCCGAGCATCACCCATATTAACCACTTTCTGAAAATAGACGATGTGTCTATCAAGGGCTGCCCGCTGAAGTGGCAAGAATCCAGTTTCCTGCAGCAGAATCTGATAGGGGACTGAAGGTTTCACCCCAAGTGCCCGTGCCAAAAATGCCTTGTGCACCTGCTCCAAGTCATTCAGTGTCGCCAAAGGCAGACACCGGCCCCAAACCGACCCGTCTGAAAGGGCGATTTCGACCGAGTGCGAAAGCAGATGTGGCCCGATGTCCCTAATCATAGAGCTCTATCGGTGATTGTTGTTCTGCATGGCATGAAGCGTTTTCGACTTCTTTGTCACATTAGCGGATGGACGCCTCTAGGGAATGTCATCCGATCGAGAATGTATGTTCGGATGTTGTGGGCCGAGACTCTCCTACTCCCTCTTCGGCATGCCTCGCACTACAGTTGATTGTAGCCTCTCCGTCTGCGCTCTTGGAGTTCTGCGCTTCTGCAGTCAAAGGTGGGCGCGGGCGGAGGGCTGTCTTTGGGGTGGTGGTGGGCGGGATGGCGTGGGGTGGCTTGAGTGCTGAGGCGGCGGTCGTGGTCCCGGCTGGCCCGGCGTCGGTATTGCATCTTGGGGAGGGTTGCGGGGGTGCCCGATGCGGCGCGTCCTCGCCCTGGTGGAAGCTCGGGAGCACCGGGCTTCTTGAGGAACTTCTTCTTTGGCCATCTCCTCATGCACCGGGCTTCTTTGACTATGAACCTCCGGTAGGGAGACCACGTCCTCGTCTATGGATGGCTGCCGCCAACCCCGGAGCTCCGTGGCTCTAAGTAGCGAGGGCGTGCTTTCGAGCCCCGGCTTCTGAGGCGTCCATGGCCCGGCTTCTTTGCTCATGGTACTCAAAGAACCCGGGCTGTGTAATGCGGGCTGTCACCAAAAGGCGGCATGCGCTCCCCGTGCCATGGTGGTGGCTTCCTCGACCTCTGACTGAAGCCGAGACACGGTGACCATCGTCACGTGCATTGCCCGCTCCCTCTCCTGTGTCATGGTGTCCCGAGTGATGAACACAGAGTCCAGGCGGGCCCGCATGTCAACGAGCTCCTGCTTGGCCTGTTGCCGTTCGAAGTGTGCCAGGCCAAGGCCATCTTCCACGTGCTGTGTGCGGGTCTCTAGGCCTGTGATGCGGTTCTTCTCGACCCCCAGCCAGTTGCCTTCTGAGCACATGGGGTGCCGAGGACTCCATCTCCACTGCCATGCCGGCCGGCGAACCTTTGTTAGCCTCAATCACGCACCTTTGTTAGCCTCCATGGCCGCTTTGACGTGGCTCCAATTCTCTGCCGAGGCAGGAGTTCCTGTGTGGTCTGAGCAATCAATCCCCTCCGGCCGGGCTGGCCACGCTGAGGGGGCCTTAGCCTTAGCCTTAGCCCGAGCCTCCTTCTTCATGGATCCATGATGGCTGATCGGGACCGTTTGCGTGGCGGCCCCTCGCCTTGGTTTTCCCAGGCTGGCCCATCTTCTGTGGCCATGACTTCCAAAGTTTGAAGAAGAAGAGTATTTATGACATCCATTGTCTATGATCCATTGTTTTGAATTCTAAAATTTGCTTCTAAAATATAATTTGCCAATGGTGGCAATTGCAAGAAGTAGAGAATGAACATCATAAAGTGTAGCATTGTCCTATCTTTAAATATATGGATCAGGAAAATGCAGATCTCCATAATTTTGTCTCTTACTTTGTCAGGACACCAAAGGACCTCTTTTATTTCTGTAATGCTTTATTGGCAGATAACGTCTAGCAACAATACGCATACTATGGCATTACTAAAACGTTTTTACCTGAAAACCTTCATAAACAGGGCTTCTTTTCATACTACTAGTAATGGCTTCACAATCTAGCAACATGAATTTGTCCCATACGTTAATTTTTCCTTCGTGGAATATACTTCAATTCAATTCAATTCCTATGATTTATTTTAAATTTAGACTTGTAGTTCCACTATAGACTTTGGATTTACTTTATGTCTTTATTTTGCCTTGATTGTAATAACTCATAACTAGGTGTTTTCACATTCATTGTTTTCTATGTTCAACTCACTTTCATCTCTTCATTTATATGATTTGATAATGTGGCCTCTCTATAGACAAGTACAAAAAACAATATACATCTAAAAGGAATTATGGGCATTAAAATCCCCTTATGCCAAATAATGTAGAGAAGGTAGAAAATGTATATATCTATATTTACAAATCGCATACATCATTGCAAAAATACGGAGCCATAAAGTTCTACAAGTTTTTGTTTGTTTTGAATGTTTAATAATGAAGGAGAAGCAAATGGTTGGTAATGATCTCTTTCTTTGTTATTTGAGAGAAATATCATTATCAAAAGGGAATAGAATATAGAAATAATGTGCTTTCACTATGGATTATACTATCACATTACGTGTCAAATTGGCTTTTATCTATTCATGGTCCCAAGGAGTGTGGAGACAAATGTGGCTCACAAAATATTAAAAGGAGTTGCATCCATGCAACGTGTAGTATCCTCAATTTTTGACGTTATATGCGGATTTGATCTTTACATCATCATTCAATGCATATTGTATATTAACACAACAATTGATAGAATAAAGACAAAAACATGTGATATTCCAATGAGAGCAAGACGTCATGAGACGAGTTCATTCTCATTCCCATTCTCATTCCATGCCTCTTATTAATAATATCTAATGGAAAATGAGTAAAGACGAAAATGGCTTAACCATTAAATTCTGGACAATTCACTAGAAAACAATGTTACGCACGAGAGCTTGTAACCATACATTTGTAACAGATCAACTACCAACCTACAAGTTGGGTGCTTAAGTGGGAAATCAACATTATTGAAAAGAATAGTCATTGATGAATGTGAAATTAAACATTACCTTGATAACAAAATGTCGTTATGCAAGTGGGACCATCGAGTAAGACTAATAACTATATTTGTGACTAAACCTCCTTATATAACATTTATGATCCATTTTAATGGATAAGGTGATTGCTTAGGATACGTTTAAATTGAATGTCAACCGATGTTTAAGTTTCTTTTTTTCTTTTGCATTTAAAAACACTAGTGGTTGCTAGGAAGCATCCATTTGGCTGAAAATATTATCTAGACCAGTTTTGTGGCGTGCAAAACATATTATATTGGAAGATAACAATCGAGAGACTCAAGATGTTGCAACTAAACTACCAGAAGATTAGAGTGTTCAAGGCTTGAAACTATAGCCCCAAACTAGGTACAATTGTACATGCAAAAAATAAATCGAAAGTTGTTCATGCCAACGTTTACTGGCTTTGATCGGGAAAAAAAGAAAAGCCAATTGCATTGGCATCGACTAAAGTTATTGAAAATTCACTTCTCGGATAAGCAATTGTTCTATAATTGTTATTATTGCCAAGATTTTTCCCTCGAAAACCCTTCAAGGTGAGGGTTTTTTTAATGATGACAGTAATATGCTTGATGTTCTCTTTGTTTGGGTCCCAAAGGCTAATTGATCTCAGTGGGAGATAAAAATACATTCATTCATTCTTTTGAATAAAAACTCATTCCATTCGATTCTATCAAAGGAATGTCAAAATTTTAATGTTGACGTACAAACAAATTTAGAGATGTTGACTAAACGTATGACAATTTAAACTTTATAGTGTTTTCCTACTCATATTGAGTGCTCGAAACACATCATTTGAGTATTAATATGGGTATCTCCTCACCGACCTATTTCGTCCTCCGTGACATAGCAAAGGAAATAGTAGTGATATTATATTGAGCATTATAATCTGGTGCATTAAATGTCAACGCATCGAGTTACAAGTATAGATTTACAAAATTGACGAGGTGAGGCATGCCGTTCATAATGAACCTACATATAGTGGCATTCCTATACATACAAATACATTTAAGCGGCTCTGTCATCATCACTAAATCCTAGTTATGTCCATGAAGCCATCTTAGTCTTCAAGTTAGGATATGGTTCCTCGAATATAGGTGCCTAGGGGGGCGGCCAACCTATGCTACATCACTGGCAAATGGGGGCCTTATATTAACTTAAGGGTCATGGTATAATACATGAGAGAGATGCACTATATCAAGGCAGACCCTATAAAAAATAAGTTACAACTCTTGACTTCTTATTTGACTGTTGATCATTGAGTTTTCATCTGACTATGAACTTATCCATCTCTAGTATCCATTCCTATTAGAGAGGGAGGTAAACTCTGGTTGATATTTTTGAAGACCTGGACTGAAGGAGAGGATTCAAGAATGCAAAACAATGTACACTTAAGAGAAACCTGTGAAGCTCCCAGAAAGGAGAATGCGCACCAGGAAGATATCAGAGTGATTTAGGAGCTATGCTTCTGGAGGATTTTCAATTTCTTTAGCTTGGAGATTGAAAAATAAGGATAGATAGATTGATAGGTTTTTTAACATCCATGAAGACCAAATTGGCCATGGGACCCAAACAAAAGGGGCATGGAAATTCAAAACGCATAAAGAAAAGATAATGCTAATGCGAATGGTAATTTTATGTTAATTAAATTATCTAAACATAGTTAATCGAAGGATTGGATTGGAGTGGGAGGGAGGGGGAGGGAGGGATCTAAGGAGTGGGGGGAGGGATCTAAGGATTGGGGTGGGGGGGGGGGGGGATCTAAGGAGTGAGATTAGACCTCGTTGATTTTTGAATGACCTGTTGGAAATGTGGATGCCTAAAAATCAAGAAATTGTTGTACCTCTCACGTTAGGCAATCTTGCTAAAAATTACCCGTTGAGCCAATATCCCCAAACCCCTCGTGCCAACTACTAAGGGCAGGTTGTTAAAATTTGTATGCTATGAAAGACCATTGCAAGCGGCACCAAGAAGGCAGAAGGATGCTCAATGAGTACATATTATCTGTGTGCACTCTATGACAAATTCTTATCCAATAGCATAAACTCATCATCAAAAGAAACGTGGCTTATGCATCTATACTAAAATTGAAACAAAAACGAAGTTGCTAGGGTAAACTCTCATAGGATAGGTTATTTAGCGATATTTTGGTTATGAATAATATATATCTTGATGAGATAGGTCTATCTAGCTAAAGCTATCACAGATCACACCTAACAGACTATACCTTTAAAACATAGTCATGCCATGCCAAGATGCAATGCCTTCAATAAAAAGTGCATTTGAGTATTAGTAACGAGATGTAACTCTACTGTGCCTCTGGAAAAGTTGTGGAAAATATTGAGTTGGGTGCCCCATAGACTTGCAAAATGCGGTATATAGACTAATGCCGTCAGGGCAACCTGTCAAGAGTAGTATTGGTGTCCGCCAGGGATGCCCGCTCTCTCCAATACTGTTTGGCCCCTATATTGATCAACTGGAAGGGTGGCTTAATGAACACGGGAGGTAACGGAGCTCAGCTAGTGCACTAAATTATCAAAGAGCTCATATATGCTGATGATGCGGACCTCTTAACCTATACCCAGAGGACATGCATTGCCATTTACATGCCCTGGATACTTTTTGCTTAGCCACTGGAATGCGGATCAATCTAGCTAAGACTAAGTTTCATGCTCATCTCCTCTTCATGCCAGCCAAGGTTTCCATCATTCACTTATCAGGGGCAAAATGTGGAAGCAACATCCACCTACAAGTACTTAGGTATAGAGTTTCCGACTACCACATATTGGGACACATACATCTGATTACAAGTGACAACGAGTTGGAAGGCACTGTATGTGATGCAAAACAATGGATACAAGGCAGAGCTGTATGACTGGGCCCATCTGTCACACTTGTTCAGGGTTTTGATGGAACTCGTTCTTTTACACAGGGTCGAAGTCTTGGCCGATCGTATTCTTGGCCACCTGGAACAACTTGGAGTAGACGCAAAAAACCTTTCTCGCTCGGGCACTTGGGAGCAAGATTCACAGTCCCATATCAGATTCTTCTGCAGGAGACAAGTTTTTCGCCTCTACAAAGGGTCGCACTCGACCGCACATCATCTACTTTCAGAAGGTTGTCAGTATGGTCAATGATCGCCTCCTCAACCTTGCTTATACCATGGCTATGGGTCCGCAGTGCCTCAAGGTCTACTGGAAGGAGAGATGAGCTCAGTGGTTCTCCCAATAGAATGTTCAGCAGCACAAGTGTATACACGTAGATACAGAGGAGGATCACCCTCACTTATAGCAGTACCTTGATACTTGCTTCCGTAACAAGCTTTAGGATGCTAGTGCCCTAGAGCAGGTTAAGATGGCACACTACCAACACCAGATCAATCCCATGATTACATGGGGTCCACAATCTCCATGCACATTTACCCATGAAGAAGCAGAGATTGATAGCCTCAATTCACACAAGTGCACATCGTCTTCCGTTAGGCCAATTGGTCAGTTGGTCTCCGTGGAGGATAAAAATCCATTCAATCCAATTAAATTCAATTCAATTCAATTCAATTCAATTCTCTTAGATACCCCATTTGGACTACACCCTTATTCACCTTTGATGTTCCAAGGTTATATAGTACAACATCAACACTTATAAAGTTAGAGCAATTGAGGATGGTCAGATCCTTCATCCACATTCAATAACATCATGTCGGATTGTAGGATGGATGACTTTCATACCCATTTACAGTAGAATGACTCTATTCGCTATGACTTTGAAGTCCTCCAACAAATCATTGAGACTATAAGCTATGGGGATCGACAAACATGCACATAGTATCATGCCATCAAGGAATGTTTGTGTACCGAGGGATGTGAATGGTATATAGTAGTCTAACCTCCTAGATGAACCAGTAATATCATCAAGGAATGTTTGTGTACCGTGGGATGTAAATGGTATATAGTAGTCTAACCTCCTAGATGAACCCGTAATATCATCAAAGAATGTTTGTGTACCGTGGGATGTGAATGGTATATAGTAGTCTAACCTCCTAGATGAACCAGTAATATCATCAATGTAGGAACCTCAAAAGGATGAGATAAATATTACAGATATGAATAGTTCATGACGGCCCCCAAATTTCCAAAAAAAGTAAGCAGTCAAACGTCAAAGGAATCAACTAGGATGTTGAAGATGTATTGGCTAAACAGTGGAACGGGAAATAACAAACTATATTGAAGATTACACCTGGAAACACACACACACACACACACACACACACACACACACACACACACACACACACACACACACACACACACACACACACACACACACACACACACACACACACACACACACACACACAGAGAGAGAGAGAGAGAGAGAGAGAGAGAGAGAGAGAGAGAGAGAGAGAGAGAGAGAGAGAGAGAGAGAGAGAGAGAGAGAGAGAGAAGATAATGTTTTATTAACGTCTGTGAGACCATCAGGTCTAGAAGACGAACATCAACACACGTACAGTTTTAAACATCTAATGATCCCTTTTCAGAGGTATCATTAGTCTATATCTCCCTCTTTCTCATAACTATCCAATAGACTGTTATAACTCTTTATAGACATCTCTCTCACTTTCATGACATCTGTTAAAAAATATCCAACGGTCGCAGGTGGCATGTCAAAGAACGCCCATAGGGGCACCTCCGAAGATATCATATGTCTATGCCTCAATGCCTGGTATGCTGGGCAATGCAATAACAAGTGCATCTCATCCTCGATCACATCATCCCCACAAACCTTGCATGTACGCTTATATCTTGGAAAGCCCCCCCACCGTCCCACTTCCACTCCTAAGTGATGGGAGCTGAGGCGCAGTCTAGAGACAAGATGTTGTTTAAACTGTGAAAGGCCACCAGCCAAGTGTGAGGCCTCTTTCAGTTCTGGATTAATCATTTCTTTGTAAAAAACCATCTTGGTGCCAGGATTCCTCCAGCCTTTATCACGTGCTTTCTTGTAAATATAGTCATTTAATTTGTCGGCTTCATCTGGTATCTCCTCTAACGTCATGTCCCATCGTCTCAACCATGTAACCACATTTGCAAACCACCCTTTTAGGCTACTATGAATCATAGCCTTTCTAGGCAGTCTATCATAATCCATATCCTGAATTTTTCTAACATGTTTAATGGTCTGCAGTAATGCTTCAATTTCTAATTCATACAGCCCTGTTTGCATTTTAACTCCCAGTTCTGCTAGCAGAAACTTTTTTTGGATCTTTACTACTCTAGTCCACATATCTAGAGATAATCCTGGCCCCCATACCTCACATCCGTATAAAATAACAGAATGCACCAAAGAGTTATAAAGCATCTTTTTAAGATGCCAGTCAATAATCCCTTTTTTATTGCCTACTCTTTGCATTGAGTAAAAGGCCTTAATCCCAGCATCTGTTCTCTGCTCAACTGCACTATTCCAGCTATAGTTATGTTTCACAACCAGCCCCAAGTATTTATATGTGTCTGTAATGTCTACCTCTTGCCCTTTGTAATAGAAGTGAAAATCATGTACTCTTATCCCAAATATAAGGATTTTCGTTTTCCCTAAATTCACCTTCATCTCTATTTTATCACAGAAATACAACACCTTTCTGACTCCTGGCAAAGATCACAATATCGTCAGCATACAACAGCAGCACTAGTACATATCCAACGATTGTGGTTCCTTCTCCTCCATACTCATGTAACCACCTTTCAAATTGATCAATATATATGCCAAAAAGAGTAGGTGACAGAGGACAACCCTGCTTCACCCCTATATTGCTGATAATTTCCTCTTGACATTGCTGGTTCAATGGGAAGGACAATCCAACAACCACCTTTTCATATAATATAGTGTCTGCATTTTTTGAGCCCATGAGAGAGAGAGAGAGAGGGAGGGAGGGAGGGAGGGAGGGAGGGCAATCAAACCATTAGATGATCAACAAATAAATTAGTTCCACCTCAAAGAGGATGCGACAAAGGTAGGGATGATGATGGAACCTTCTTGCAAGGTGTGAGAGGAAAGGCTCCAAAAAAAGTGGGCAATGTATATGGGAGGCACAATAGTCATTTCTGACCAATGGCCTCAGAACCCTCAGTTAGGTTACCTTTAATGCGGAAAAGATTAAGATAGTTGGATGCATGAGGCTTGCTCAAGCTAGCTGACACTAACAAGATAATCTGTCAACACTATTATTGGGGTTGGACAGGGATGCCCGCTCTCTCCAATGTTGTTTGGCCTCTACATGGACCAATTGGAAGGGGCCTTATTGATCTGGGGTGATGGAGCTCAATTTATGCACCAGATTATTAAGCAGCTCATATATGCCAATAATGTCGGCCTCGTAGCCCACATAACGGAAGACATGTGCAAGCACTTCATGCCTTGGATACTTTCTACTGAATGCGGATCAATTAGGTCAAGACTAAGGTGTTGCTTGTCTCACCTTCATGCCAGTTAAGGCTTCCCTCCTTCACTTATCAGGGGCAAAATATAGAGATAGCCTACAAGTACCTGGACATAGAGTATCCAACTACTACATCTTGGACACTCCCATCCGATTAAGGGTAACAACGGTTGAAAGGCACCGTATGCAATGTAGAACAACAGCTACAAGGCAGAGCCATATGACTGGGCTCATCTATCACCACTTGTTCAGGGTTTTAGTGGAACCCATTCTTTGGGGCCCAGTTATATCCCTAGCCACCTGGAATGAATAGGAGCATGTAGAGAAAGCCTTTGTAGCTCAGGCACTTGGGGTAAAATCCACAGTCCCCTACCAGATTCTTCTGCAGGAGACATGTCTTTTACCTTTACAGCGGGCCGCACTCGACCATCACATTATCTACTTTCAAAAGGTAGTTCGTACGGGCAATAAACCATCTCCCCAACCTGGTTTATATAGTGGCCATGGGTCCGTAGTGCCTCGAGGCCTGCTGGAAGGAGAGGCGAGCTCGGTGATTCTTCCGATGGAATTTGCAATAGCACAATTGTATATTGGTGGAAACTAAAGAGGATCACCATCACTTATGACAGTACCTTGATACTTATTTCCTCCACAAGCTCTGGGATGCTAGTGCCATAGAACAGGTTAAGAGAGCACACTACTAGCTCTAGGTAAATCCCATGCTTACATAAGGTTCACAACACCTCTGTACACATTTGTCCCTGAAAAAGTGCAAAAAATTTGCACGTATGCACATCGCCTTTGAATTAAGACAATTCGAATTAATTTGCACATGCTTACTTATCTAACGTTAAAAATTCTATTCTATTCTATTCTTCAAGCATGTAGGGCAACCTTAATTTTCACATTAGAATTAGGTTCTTCAAAATGGACAATCGTTGTTTGCTCGACTAAGACAAATAAATCAATGTCTTAGAATGCTATCTTTACATCTAGTCTTATGCATAGACACATAATGCTCAATTGGATCAGTGTCATCACTGGAGTTGTAGTCTTGTCTTTACATTGCATACTAATATTACTTTTTGGTTGTTAAAGAAAGAAAAAAGAACCATTTTTACAAATGCAAGTAACAAGATGGTGTAAAAACCATAGAAAGTTCCTTGCATTTATATACTTGATGTTCCAATCATTTGGAATACAAAATGTAACCCCCTGATTTCTTTTGTTTTCCGACTTTGTTCAATGGTTGTATATGATGTTGTGAATCTATCTAGTCAGTACTTAGTACTTGGGCATTATCAATGGCCAATGCTCATATCTTATAAATGTTATCGCTTTAGACACCATAAGTATTTAGATCCTCAAAAATTTCATTCCCCCTCCCATCACACAGACAAGATTCAGGCTCTGACACTTGACAATTGATCACATTTTCACACTATGCACCGTGGTTGAAGATAGCAAGAACATTTGATAGAACCTGTACTACTGCTTCGTCAACTTCGCAAAGGTTTTTGTCACTGTGCCTCGTGAAAAATTGCCGAAAAGATTAAGATAGTTGAAAGCCTCTATAGACTTGCAAAATGCAGTGTATAGGATGTATAAGGCTTACTCAAGCTAGTTGGCACCAACAAGATAGTCTGTGAACAATAATGTTGGGGTTGGACAGGGATGCCCGCTCTCTCCAATGTTGTTTGGCCTCTACATAGACCAATTGGAAGGGTGCCTTATTGAATATGGGGGTGATGGAGCTCAATTATGCACCAGATTATTAAGCAGCTCATATATGGCGATGATGTCGACCTCCTAGCCCACACTGCAGAAGACATGTAGCAGCACTTGCATGGCCTGCATACTTTCTACCGAGCCACTTGAATGTGAACCAATTAGGTCAAGACTAAGGTAACGCTTGTCTCACCTTCACGCCAGTTAAGGCTTCCCTCCTTCACTTATCAAGGGCAAAATATGGAGATAGCCTACAAGTATCTGGACATAGAGTATCCAACTACTACATACTGGGACACTCCCATCCAATTAAGGGTAACAACGGGTTGCACATGCTTACTTATCTAACGTTAAAAAGTTTATTCTATTCTATTCTTCAAGCATGTAGGGCAACCTTAATTTTCACATTAGAATTAGGTTCTTCAAAATGGACAATTGTTGTTTTCTCGACTAAGACAAATAAATCAATGTTTTAGGATGCTTATCTTACATCTAGTCTTATGCATAAACACACAATGCTCAATTGGATCAGTGTCTCCACTGGAGTTGTAGTCTTGTCTTTACATTGCATATTAATATTACTTTTTGATTGTTAAAGAAAGAAAAAAGAACCATTTTTACAAATGCAAGTAACAAGATGGTGTAAAAACCATAGAAAGTTCCATGCATTTATATACTTGTTTCGGGCTTTGGTAGAGCCTGTTTTACTGTATGGTTCTGAAGTGTGGGGGCCTGCCATTAGTGCTAGTGCTTGGGAGAGCTTGGAGCGGGTGCAAAAGTCCTTTCTCACTTACAGCCTCGGAGTTAAAACAACGGTGCCCTATGCTATTCTTTTACAAGAGACAGGTTTTTGGTCTCTTCAACATTCTGCCATGAAGCGCCATCTCCACTATATTTGCAAGGTGCACCACATGGATGATGTTAGGTATCCTGTTCTTGCACTTGCCATGGCTGAATCTCCTCAGCGTTTGAAACGATGTTGGAAAGAGCATTGCACTACATGGTTTGCCCTTGGTATAGACTTGCAAAATGCAAAGTATAGGATGTATGCTTGCCGGCTTCGATCCCCAACAAGCTTTTGCAACAATATCTCAATGGTCGCTTTTCTCAAAAGATATGGGGCCTCTTACTTTGGCCCAAGTGAAAACGGGTCATTATCATGCACACATAAATCCCACCTTGGCACCAGGGGCCCCAAGCTTATTTGCTTGCTTCATTGTCCAGAACAAGCTTGTAGCTATTGCATCAATTCGCACACTTTCCCATAGGCCACTTGATTGAGAACCAATTAGATGGGAGCGGCCGCAATTGCTTCAAGCGGCGACTATGTGCATGTTGCCCGGATTCTGTTATTGAAGATGAAAGCCATACTCTTTTGAGTTGCTCTGCTTTTGAGATAGTCCGGAATCATTTTTTGACCTTAGCATTCCATTCCATGTTTCCACAACTTCTCAGAGCACCATCTGTGCATGACTTGGCATTATACATACTTGAGGTTCTCGATAAATGGATAATTAAATGTTTTTATTGAGCCCTCGGTAGTCATTATCTCCGCTTGTCTAGTATCATCATTACTACAAAGGTTTTTCCCTTGAAAACCTTTCGAGGCAGGGGTTTTTTAATCCTAGTAGTAATGATTGTACTAGCCCATTGTATGGGTCCCATGACCTATTGGTCTCCGTGGACGTTAAAAAAACTATTCTATTCTATTCAATCATTTAGAATACAAATGTAACCCCCTGACTTTTTCTGCTTTCTGACCTTGTTCAAGGGCTGTATATGATGTTGTGAGTCTATGTAGTCAATACTTAGTACTTGGGCATTATCAATGACCAATGCTCATATCTTATAAATGTTATCGCTTTAGACACCATAAGTACTTAAATCCTCAAAAATTTCATCCCCCCCCAAACACATAGACAAGATTCAGGCCCCGACACTTGACCATTGATCACATTTTCACACTGTGCACCGGGGTTGAGGATAGCTAAAACCGCCGATAGGACCTGTAGTACTGCTTCGTCAACTTTGCAAAGGTTTTTGACATTGTGCCTCGTGAAAAATTGTGGGAAAGATTAAGATAGTTGGAAGCCTCTATAGACTTGCAAAATGCAGTTTATAGGATATATAAGACTTGCTCAATCTAGCTGACACCGACAAGATAGTCTGTCAACACTAATATTGGCATTGGACAGGGATGCTCGCTCTCTTCAACGTTGTTTGGCCTCTACATGGACCAATTGGAAGGGTGCCTTATTCAATATGGGGGTGATGGAGCTCAACTTATCCACCAGATTATTAAGCAACTCATATATGCCGATGATGTCGACCTCCTAGCCCACACTGTGGAATCCATATAGCAGCACTTGCATGCCCTGGATACTTTCTACTGAGCCACTTGAATGCGAGCCAATCAGGTCACGACTAAGGTGCTGCTTGTCTCACCTTCATGCCAGTTCAGGTTTCCCTCCTTCACTTATCGGGTGCAAACCTGGACGTAGAGTATCCAACTACCACATATTGGGATACTCCCATCTGATCAAGGGTAACAACAGATTGAAAGCCACCATATGCGATGTAGAACAACAGCTATGAGGTAGAGCCATATGGCTAGGCTCATCTATCACACTTGTTCAGGGTTTTAGTGGAACCCATTCTTTTATACGGGGTCGAAGTCTGGGGCCCAGTTATATCCCTAGCCACTTGGAATGAATAGGAGCATGTAGAGAAAGCCTTTGTAGCTCAGGCACTTGGGGTAAAATCCACAGTCCCCTACTAGATTCTTTCGCACGAGACAGGTCTTTCACCTTTACAGCGGGTCGCACTCGACCATCACATTATCTACTTTCAAAAGGTAGTTGGTACGGGCAATGAACCATCTCCCCAACCTGGTTTATATAGTGGCCATGGGTCCGTAGTGCCTCCAGGCCTGCTAGAAGGAGAGGAGAGCTCAGTGATTCTTCCGATGGAATGTGCAAGAGCACAATTGCATATAGGTGAAAACTAAAAAGAATCACCATCACTTATGACATTATCTTGATACTTATTTCCTCAACAAGCTTTGGGATGCTAGTGCCATAGAACAGGTTAAGAGAGCACACTACCAGCTCAAGGTAAATCCCATGCTTACACAAGGTTCACAACACTACCTCTGCACACATTTGTCCCTGAAAAAGTGCAAAAAATTTGCACGTGTGCACATTGCCTCCGAATTAAGACAATAACGTTAAAAATCCAATTCAATTCAATTCAATTCAATTCTAATTTATTCTATTCTATTCTTCAAGCATATAGGGCAACCTTAATTTTCACATTAGAATTAGGTTCTTCAAAATGGACAATTGTTGTTTGCTCAACTAAGACAAATAAATCAATGTTTTAGGATGCTATCTTTACATCTAGTCTTATGCATGGACACATAATGCTCAATTGGATTAGTGTCTCCACTGGAGTTGTAGTCTTGTCTTTACATTGCATACTAATAAATATTGCCTTTTGGTTGTTAAAGAAAGAAAAAAGAATCCATTTTTACAAATGTAAGTAACAAGATGGTGTAAAAACCATAGAAAGTTCCATGCATTTATATATTTGATGTTCCAATCATTTAGAATACAAAATGTAACCCCCTGACTTCTTTTGCTTTCTGACCTTGTTCAATGGCTGTATATGATGTTGTGAGTCTATCTAGTCAGTAATTAGTACTTTGGCATTATCAATGACCAATGCTCATATCTTATAAATGTTATCGCTTTAGACACCATAAGAACTTAAATCCTCAAAAATTTCATCCCCCCCCCCCCGGACCGCCCCTCCGATTCCTCGAGGAAGGCTGTACATGCATTCTATATACATACTAGAACTTTACCATTTAAATTGTGTTTTCATATAGATACTAGCAGTTTGTCATTCAAATCATGCCTAGGACATCACACAATATTTGCTACATATATAAATATTTCATGATGCTCCTATCGACCCCAGAAATAACACTTCAACTGTCGTGACATTTGTTTTGGGAAAATTAAGTGGATTTGCTCAAGCAAATCCACAGTACTTAGGCTTATAATAGCTCTGCCACGTCCATAAATCTTACCACATTTGCAATAAAAAATGGCACAAGGAAGCCACCAAAGCAGCTCCACACAATTCAAAAAGATTATCTCCAGGGTAAAAATGAAGCTTACCAAGTGAACTCACCTTTGTTGCCAAGTTCCACACAACAAAGCATGGGAAGAATTACCTAAGCATTGTGGATTTGTTCGAGCAAATCCACCAAACTATCCCAAGCAAATCCAATGGATTCCCGCAATCCACTTGTGGTTTTCGTAGGCCAATAAAGCTCCCGACAAGAGAGAAGGAAAAACTTTAATTAAAAACATGTAAAATGTTCAAAATAGAAAAACATAGAGTACAAAAAACAAGTTTATGGACCATGAATTGCATAAATAAAAGTACAACGAAGGCATGATATTTGGACCTGAAAAGAATAGGAAGTAAAACTATTGGTTGCCTCTTAATTCAAAAAAAAAAAAAAAAAAAAAACCATTTGAAACTTTTAGGTTACATTATGCAAAATTGGACATGAAGGTGAAGGCACAAAATTTAAGCATACATGTGCCTCCAACGTTAATCATATTAGAAATAGATTAATTGATGGAAAATCAAATTAGACAAGATGCTTATTTGCTCTTGCGAAGTATAGGCTATGCATGTAGCACATCCATTTATTAGACATGACACTTTCAAATATCTCATCGTACTATATGGGTATATAAAAACTAAGGTTAGAGAGGTCAAATATATTAATGAATTGCAAGTCATGCTTAGATGATATGCTACTTTGGTTCATGTGCATTGAAGTTGAAAAGTTGTGGTGTCACTTAAATCACTTGTGAATTAGCGGAAAGAATGTAATGTACATTGACACCAATACTCTCAAAAGATATGACCAAGTGGATTTGGAAATTGACCAACACACATTCCAAAGTAGGACAATATAAACAAATAATAAAAGTACTTTAAGTCCTTATTTTCGCTTGACTATGCCCATCAAGAAACTCATATTGCCTACAAAATGCTCGACAAACTAGACAACTAATATATGAGCAATGCGGGCACAAGGCCAGATCACCTGAGACAATTTAAACACAACAACTAGATTTCACACAAGTTGGCTGCTATTCGGTTCTCCAAACACGAAGAAGGGCCCAGGACATAATAATAATGTGCAACAGGAATATTTTGTGGAATAGTCCGGCATTTGATTTGTATTGAGGATAGGCTCAAGGTGTAGGGGGCGTGTACACTTGCTTATTCAACTTTATAAGCTTCATTTTTTATAAGAACTTGCTTTATTCTAAGGGTCTTATGGGATGGCCTTTTCTTATTCAAGTTTAGAACTTGACAACGACAAGGCCATCCATAGTTTCACACAATCAAGTTTACACCATCACTGATACACCATCACATACAGATCATCAAGTTGTTGCTTGAAAACGACATTTCAATCGCCACAAGGTAAAACACAAGGAGCAAAAGCACGGCAAAATCACCTGATTGCATGATGCAATAAAGACACGTAGGAGGATAGGACCTAAGGGGGCAGTAAATTGGGGCGCTAACTGGGCTCATGGAAAGCCTCTTTTCGATGATTAGAAAATGATTAAAGTTACCTAATCGGGCGGCCAATGGGAGGGTGACACGGAGGAATTCGATTCGATGACGAAAAAAATCCAAGAGAGGGGCCAGGGAGATGGTCCGGGGGGAGGATGGACGGATGCGATGGGGACCAGGGGGGGAGGGAGGGGTGAGGGCCGTTGATTGGGGAGATCACGTAAGGGGGTAAAAAAAGGAGGACAGATGGGCACCAACCGGGGGTGAAGGATGTGAGTTATATGGGATGGAAATGGGTTACTTGTTAGAGACTGCTACTTTCACACTTCCGCGTGTCCAGAGGGAGGAGGGAGGGACATAGTTTCTTACGGAAGCTCCATACTTCTGCCGCTGCTGCTGCTGCTGCTCCTCCATAGCCCCTGCCTGCCCAATTCTTCATTTTCAACCTCCTGTTGAAGCATTGTCCCCGCTTTGGGCTACGTCGGAGGCGTGGTTCCTTCTAAAGCCCTTGCATGCTCCCAACGCTTTCTGCTTCCTCCCTTCAAATCTCACCTTTCACCCTTTCCCGCTCCATGGCTATTCCGTAGCTCCCCCGGATCTTGCTGCTCCCTCTTGCTTTCCGCATTTATTGCCCAGATTAGTCCTTTCTGCACGAATATAACCTCTCCTCCGACGTCTTCAAGGTTTGTGATGAGTTTTCTCTCATCAAATTCTGTCTTGCGTGTGAAATCTCCATCAAAATTCTTTCTGGGTCTCTTCGTGCTCTAAATTGCTGTAAAATTTTAAAATGAAGCTCCAGCCCTTGTTTCTTACTTCCTGCTTGCTTGATCCTGCAACTGTAGATAGTACTTGCAATTTACCGAACGTTGCCCGCTGAGCATTGACAGATTCGATAGAACAGGGACCATTTCCTGCAATTCTGTTATATTGGACGTTTTTCCTGGTCAAGAATCGCTGTAATTGTGTAATAAACGGGTGTTTCCTTGTTTAAGCCTGCTACAATTCACCTGGTTTTCTGCTTGATGCAATTTTCAGTTTTTTGCTTGCGCGGGCTTCCTGTAATGTCGGGCGTTTCTGGGGCCGTCTCTAGTTTCTGTCTTTGAAATTTTGCGTGCATTTTCTTTTCAACTGCTTCAGTTGCTTATGTGCTGTACCGCGGACGGCTATGTTCAGAACTGCCTCGTTAGAAAGCAGCCTTGTCAGATTTTCCTTTTGATGGTCTTTTCCTCTCCTTTTTGAAGGATAGAAAAAATCTTAACGTTCTCTCCTTTTGCATCTTTAAGAAACCAGAAAAATGTACGAACTTACGCGTTTTCACTTTACAAATTGGCAACCAATATGTTATTTTCACACGCTGGGCACTGCAATACGAGATTTTTTTGCTGCCTGATGATCATTAGCATTTCTTGCATTTCTTTAGCGTGTGTACTGAAGCTGCTCTTCTTGTTTTTGGGACAGGTATGAGTGCTCTGATGGGCGGACAATCTCGTGTTCCCCCGGGATTCAGGTTCCATCCAACAGACGAGGAACTCGTTGGCTATTATTTGACGAAGAAGGTAGCCTCCAAGAAGATTGATCTCGATGTAATTCACGACATTGATCTTTACAAATTGGAGCCTTGGGACTTAAATGGTAAGCTCAAAATCAGAGTTCTAGTCATGTTTGGAGATTTAGTTTATTGGGCTCTCTAAGATGTTATCTTCAAATATCGCAGAAAGATGTAGAATCGGATCGGCAGAGCAAACAGAATGGTACTTCTTCAGTCACAAGGACAAAAAGTATCCCACGGGGACTCGAACCAACAGAGCCACTGCTGCTGGATTTTGGAAAGCAACAGGCAGAGATAAAGCTATCCATACCAAATTTAAGCTCATAGGAATGAGAAAAACTCTAGTATTCTACAAAGGCAGAGCTCCAAATGGCCAAAAGACTGACTGGATCATGCACGAATACAGGCTAGAAGACGAGAGCAACAATGGCAACGTAAGTAGAACAGCTTCTTTTTCTCTAATATGTAATCGTTTAGTATCGGTTCGTAGCATTCTTACACTCAATTTCGTGCAGGACGATGGATGGGTGGTTTGCCGAGTATTTAAGAAACGGAACACTCACAGAAATCAAGAACGTGAGGTTGGAAGCATTTACGGGGATCAAATTCCTCTTCCAGAGCTGGATTCTCCTACAAAAGCAATAATCGGAGATCATTCTTACACGCAATCAATGATCTGCAAGCAAGAGATTGAAGTGGACGACGGCTATGGAAATACACATGATCCGTTTTCTCAGTTGCCTCAACTTGAAAGTCCAAAAATTAGTGGCAATCCGCCTCCTACAATGAAAGGGTATTACAGTGGTAATCCTGCAAGGAATGATCATCCATCACACTTCTGTTTAGATGCTGCCAGTTTTGGGACTAAGTCCATGTACACAGAACGCTTGACCCATTTCAATAACGAGCCAGTAACCGACTGGCGAATGGTTGATAGACTTGCTGCAGCACAGTTGAGTCATGAAGAGGCGTTAAAGGACATTAGGTACTCGTCTGGAAATAGTGATCCAATGGGGGATGTAGCTCTGTTGCTTCGTCTCAGTAAACAACATCCATCAGACTATTCATCCAGCGACATTGACCTCTGGAGCTTTGGACGATAAGTGGGAAATGTTCCCATATGTATAAACATATCATTAAATGCATGTCTGTCCGTGTAGGGGTTGCAAAATATAAAATTGTTCAAGATTGTATAGTGTTTATGGGGGATATCAGAGAGTGAGTGGGACTTTTCTAACGATTATTGGACCTTGGCCAGCAGTTGTGCCTTTGCACTAGATCTGGTCTTGCAAATGTTTCAGAGAGGGAGGCAGCAATAAATTTCATATTCAACAGAATGGAGACTGCCTGCTTGCCAGATTGCAAATGTACCAAGGGAAAATAATATATTAAATTCATTTTTTCTTCATATCTACAGATGTATTAAATAATAGAAGACAAACAGAGAAATGAATTGGTTCTCTACTAGGTTTTGTCCATCCTATACAATGAATCAGGTTGCATCACGCAATTCCTCTAAAACTTTGGAAAGTTCGCCCACCTGCCACGATCATTAGTCTCAAGGTTATGTTTACTGTGTGGAAAGCTTAGTGACACGACATACCACTCAATGACACAACATTTCTGTCTTATATATGAAAAGCTTAACCAGCTTATAAGATGAAACAATAATTTGGAGAAGAGAAAAACCTTAGTTGAAGCTATAGCGCGCTGTTTTTCAATAACCTGGATCTTTTCTCTCGTTTCAGTCTCCAAATCTGAGTTCTTTTGCCGAAGTTCTGCTAGTGCAGAATCCTTGTCTCTCAAGGCAGAAATAAGCGTGTTTTCCTTTATCTGATAATGACATAAATTTGTCAGCACATGGCACAAGCCAAATAGTAATTACACATTTTTTGCTGCAGCATTTTTTCTTGCCTCATCAGGCATATAACAACATTTAGCAGCACATATTATACTTGTGCACCCAAAAACGTGGCAGTAATGTTTGTAATTTCGGGGCTTTGGGTTGGTAATGAGCATTGATTTTCCCAGACTCTAGATCTACTAATAAGAATGTTTTTTTAGAAGATCACGGATGACAATAGTGGATCATAAGGAAGGATGAAACGACAGAGATAAGTTCACCTGAAATTCAGCCTTCAAAATAGAAATTGCGTCTGTCTGTACTTGAGCTTCTGAAACTTTAGCTTCGGCTCTCTCTTTTGCCTGAAATCATGAATTTTTAGCCAATGCTAATGATGTGCTCATCTGTGTTATCATGAAGCAGGGTAAATGAACATATATTATACCAGATTTGCATCTCTCAACCCTTCCAAAGCTCTGTCCCTTTCCTTTGCCAGGGATTTTTCTCTAGTTTCATAAAGCTCCTTCACACGGTTTATTTCCTCTTCAACATATCTAAACAAAACAGATGTTACTTACTGCCTGGAAAATATATAAGAAAACAAAACAATGCCTGCTACCTGAGCATATCATCCTTTTCTTTAAGCCTTTGCTTCATAGTAGAACAGCTTCTTTCTGAAGCCATTCTTGAATCTTCTTGTAGCTTCAGATTTTCTTGAAGCTCTGCAATAGTGTCATCCTGTAGTTCTAATTCCTTTTTCAACAACCTGCCCTGTTAAAGCATACATGTCCAAAAGATCAACACTTCATTAGGAAATACACTATTAAAATGACATGCCATAACAATGAACAACCTGCTCAGCCTCATCTCGTAAACGAGTCTGCCAGTCCTTCTCAAGATGATCCACAGTAGACCTGGCATCCAGTAAGGATTCTTGTGCACGTTTTAACTCAAGCTTCAAATCCTTGATTGTGTCATTCTGGCTGTCCAGCATCTTAGTTTTTATCTAAACAGGGACCAAACTAAACGTCAATCCTCTGCCTACAAAATAATGATGGTAACATCAAATTGCAATTCTCCTACATGCATGATAAAAGAAACAACTAATTTCACTCAAGAATTTCTCCATATGACACACTTACTTTTATACCACTAGATCTAAACCATTTTACACTGCTAACGTTTGTATAATTTTGTTTGTCTTCTATTTCCTTTTCCATCACTGGATGGGGAGCCAACAAGCCTTCATGCCTACAGTATAACTAGCCCCTGATTGGAAGGAATATTTTGGTCGAAACTATTGGATTAGGTTTTTTCTTAAATCTCTAGAGCTATCTGGTGGTGCTGTGGATGAACTTGACTAACTTCAAACTGAAACGGATTGCTGGCTGACTGAACAAGCTAAACACCTGGCAATTTTTCTACCCAGACGGCCAATATGGTTAATAGGGACATCAGAATCAGTGGGCAGATATGGAGTATATTATGCAGCAAGATGCAAGCATCAGTCCTTAGACAGAAAGATTATCATTTTGTTGTGCAAATTGAGAGCCTCCACTTACACATAATTCATTTAATTTTAGATGAGAATGCATACCCGAACAACATCCTCGCTTTCCTGAAGCTTTTCCTTGGACATATGCACTTGTAGGCAGAGGTCCTGATTTTCTACCTTCAAAGAATCTAATTGAGCTTTCATTGCATTGGTATACTCCTGTTCATTTTGTAACAGCTTATAATTCTCTTCCAGTTGCTTTTGTAGGTTTCCAAACTCTTTTTCCCAGCTCACAGTCTTACTTGCATTTTGCCTCAACATGCCCATTTCTTGAAGAAGTTTCTTATTTTCCTGATAAATTTATTAGCATCACTAACTTTCTTCTAAGACATATGTAAGCAAGTTAAGTGCAATACATACCTCTTCAAGCATCGACATCTGTACCAGCTCAGAGTTTGCAGTCTCCAATTTGGCTTCCTAATTTAATTAGAAGTTTCAAGTTCAATATACACATTCAGATATCAGTCTCGAAAAGAAAACATACAAATACTAGCATGAAATTTAAGTTAGGCATGAGCTTTACAAATTCCAAGCAAGCCTTATATTAGGACACGTGCTTGTAAATTGGCTTTGATGCTCACGTGGATATATTTGGTTTTGAGTTGTTTTGAAAAGGTTGCTGACTTGGTCATCAATTGCTTATATTCTGGCTAGTTGATTGTATGAGTGGAAAGTTTACAATCATGATCCCAACTTTTATCTAATGATAGCTAGGATTCGGCAGTCCTGTTTGATATACAGAAAAGGGCTTCAAATTAATGCCAACCAATGTATCCCTTGTTGGGAAAAGTTTGTTGCAACTCTAGGAGAGGAATATTCAATACTAGCAGAGACTTGCTCATTGCAGCTGACATTGTTCGAATGTCCTTGCTGGAGATACCGGCTGATGCTGCAGAAGTCTTTAGAAAAGGCTAGAAGTGAATTTAGACAAAAAAAAGTGATGGTTGTAACAGATTACCCATCCCATTTCAGGGGTCTGACAGTTGAAGTTGTGCCAGATTGAAAACCATGCACTATTAAGACAGCCCAAAATACCCTAGCCAGGAAATGTAACACAGCAATAACCAATTGCATTGTACTGTGAAACAGTGCCCACGTCTTCTAATCCCATTGCTAAGATTAGTATTGTGCACTTTTACGTGCCAGAGGTAACCTAAAATAGAGCCAATTATTTAGAATAATTGACCACCAAAGAGATGCAAGTTTATGAGCTCATGATTCCAAATAAATGAAATATATAATTTACAAGTATTGGATCCAGGGAACACCAACCTGATTGTTAACTACCATTTTTAGCTCCTTGATAAAGACCTCAGCATCATGTTCCTAAAGTATCCATGCATGAGTCAGATGGTAAGAAGTTTAATAAAAGATGGATGATTAATGACTGCCCAGAATTACCTTCTTCTCAGAATAAAATTTGTATCTTACAACCATTGTACATGAGCATTAAATCTTAACCACTAAAAAGGTTTCCTCCAAAAAGCTCAAGCCATTGTCAAAAAGACAATTTATGTTTGTTCTTTTAGTTATTGAACATTTCAACTGGAAAGAATACCCTCATCTATTACAAACCATTGTTGACATCGTGAAGAGTTGAGAAAACTACCTCCAATCTAGATAATCTACAAAACGCAAGTAAATGGAGCAATCATTGGCCAAATGCAGCCTGCTAAATACTGTAACAGTTACAAAGGGTGCATTGTTGCAAGATGTCTTGAAGAAGCAAAGGAAACAAATGTCCATGACCATATTTTGGTGCTTAATTCCTCATAATATGTCTTCAGTCAACTTCACAGCCAGGAATATAAATTTAATGCTACTTCCTTGATTATATTAATGCTTGAAATTACGCATACTTTCTTTGAAAGAAGATCAACTGCATTCCTCAGCTCATGCGCCTCTAGTTGCAACTTTTCTTGCATGCTTTGAACATGTTTTGTGCTCCGAGAATGCTCTGCAGGACACAGATAAGACATGTTTCTTATACACTGGAAAGCCACCAAATAATACTATTGCAAGTGTGCCCCAGCTTTATGATTCATCCCATATCATCGTTTGGCCAAAATAAGGACCAATCTAGGACCATATGCACCACATTTTGAAGTTGCCTACAACATGCATTTCTAGTTGTATACCATCTATTGCCTGCTGGATCTTCTCTAATGTGTGCTGGAGCTGTTCTTGGAAGGCACATAGTTCTCTTTCTGCACAAGTTTTCCCTTGTAATTCCCCCGCAGCAAATTCTCGTGCAATAACAACTTGCATCCGTTCTTCGTGGATTCTGCAAGTACTTCATATTGTAAATTGCCACTATATTTCAAATGCATAAAACGAACTTTACATGTGATCAGGCTGTATTAAGATGATATGGTTTGCTATATCACTTTGACCATTATACCTGCTTAGTTTGAAAACCAGCAAAATGACCATTCCCAGGACTAATTTGTGGTTATTATTTTTCAGTGCCCAAAAAGCTTGTACGTGATCCGAAGACTTAATTATGGCTGATAACTGGGTCTTGATTTGGTTGTGGGGCAGTCTGTGAAAGGCTAGACCCTTTATCAGTACCTTGCAAACTAACATATTTCTAAAATATTTGACATAGCCTTAAGAAAGAGCATAAGTGAAAGACCATTTCTAACTTCTCTTGTGGAAGGCGTTTAGACGTTCCATAGATACAATTGAATTAACCTAAAAGCAGTGACTCTATCACCCCTGCTAGCTACTATTTTGACTGAAATTTTTTTGTATCGGAGACATTTCTGGAAGGGAACAAGTAAACCATACACGTTGCTTTGTTGGAGTTCCTTTTTGTGCTGAGCACGTTCAGATGCTATTAACTTGGACAGCCGTTTAAGCTCCTCTTGTGCTTCCATCTCCTTAAACTTGCATGCTTCCTGAACAGTGGAACATCAACAAAATGTTACCACCAATCCAGTTAATGCTAGGAGGCAAGCAGTTCTCTTCATTGTAGTTATAATCACTGACCAGCAAGCTAGTGACGTTTGGGGACTAACAAGCAAATAACTGGCACAGGAACATTTTATCAAAAGCAAGAGGCATCATGATACTTGTTACCCATGCCTATTCAAGATTATTTAGAAGCTTTAAAAATCAAACTTTTTCATATTATCGGCTGCCTCCCTGTTTGTTGACCATAGAATGCTTTGTCCTAACAATGTTTTGTTACAAGATTAGATCAAATACAACTTGGTAAGAAGCACATTGACTATATTTGGTGCAATTGAATAGTGATATTATTGGCCATGATTTTATGCAGTTGGAATTGGGAATGAGTTGGTTCTTAACCAATTCCCTGGCCAATTGCAGCAATGAATTATCAGAAAAAGGGATTGTGGTACAAAAAAGTATTCAAGCATCATGAGTAATGTTCAGTGTACATGCAATTGCAAGATGTAGTAATTCCAAACTCCATATAACCAGCTCACTAACCAGCTCCTTTTTGCAAGAGAGAAGCCTAGAGTGTTCATCCTTCAAATCCTTTGCCAATGCATTGGTTGACTTTTGCAGATCCTCTTTTTCAGAAAAAATGTTCATAAGCTTGTTTTCTGCATCCTAAAGAGATGCAATATTAGCCTTGGGCTCAAAGAATGGCCAAAATAAAGAAATTGAAAATAACTCACCTGCCGAAGATGATTTGCAGCCTCAAGTGCTTGTCTTAAAGAATTTGTTTCAGCCTGAACTGACGTAAGTTTAACTTTGATTTTCTCCCTGAGATTAATAGCTGTTAAGCTTTTCTCATGTGCATTTGCTGGTTCTTGAGATTTCTGCAATGCTGCAGCTGATTCCTACAAAGTTACATCCCAAGATTGAACAATCAAAACATATTTGATTTATGAACTGTTTGCTAATACAATTTTGCCAATTAGACTTTTTATTTGCTTTTATAGCGAGGCTTTCTATCCATGATAGATATGAGAGTAGCTGACCTCCAATGAATACTGTACAACAAAGGTTTGACGTATAGATAAGGGATTCGCTTCCTTGAACATTGGTAGAGCATTGAAGAAATTTCAATCAGTAGACCTGAGGGGATTAAGTTTCACAGCAAGGCAGATGAATGGGTTTCAAGGCCATGCTAGAGCGATTTTCACTAACTAAGCACCTGCCTTCTGCTTCGAAGGCATACCTGACAGTTAACAAGGAATGTGCTAAAGCTTAAATGCTAACTGATGACAACGGTAAGAAGCTTCTTATTAATCCGTTTCACAAGGACTTTATCAATCAATGGATCAAAAAATTTCTCCTAAATACCAATCATGCCATGATGCATAGTATATGCAAAGTGCATGTCTAATAGTATCTTTAGTGACTTGCCATTCATAACAAGCTATACGAAGAACCAACACAGAAATCATATCTGAACTTATGGCTTCTATATGATACCAGAGATTTGTGGACGACTAGTTATTATATTTTCATAGTACAAACTTCTTAGTTCTACAAATACTAAGAGAATGTTTAAACATGAACATACTTTTCCAACACATTCACTTCCATCCAGCACAATTGAGCTACGATCCAGGGCAGAACCACTTGCATTGTCTAACTGATCTCCACATTTGCCTTTGCTACTTGAGTCCAGCGTCTCAATGTTACATGAAAGGTTATTCTCAACAACTTGTTCTTTTAGTTTTGCCAATTCTTCTTGCAAGTTACTTACCTTAAATCAGAACAAACACGTCAAGGCAATAAATTTGTAAACAAATGGTTTATTAAACAAAACGGTTCTTCCAAAACTCAACTTCAGAACATATTTAGATAAAAAGAATACCTCCGTACAGATGTGCTCTAGAGATTGATCAGCATTTGCAGCTGTTTGTGTTGAAGAGTCTTTAGGTAGTGGGGCATCAACAGCCTAGTTAAGTTGAATTTTTAGAATAATCATGGAAGCAAAAGGAAGTGAAGAAAAACTCAGCCTTACTTGAATAGTTGCTTCTCCTTCGTAAAAACTTGAGCGTTCTTTCCTACCAGACATTCTAAATCTCTTCTTTGCATCAGCATTGGTCCGAAGTCTACAGTGATTATAATAGTAGTCTGGACTCTCATCATCACTCAGAGGTGAACAAATGACTAACTTGTCAGGAACTACTTTATCTTGAATCTTTGTGGTTCTCAAGTTCTTGACCAGATCCAATACACGGGATTCCAGAAGTTCTAATCTCACCTCATTTGCCTCGGCTGATGTACCCTGTGTCTTGCGTTTTCTATGAAACCCCTTAAGAGCATGATCAATATGTGGTGCTGAAACTCTGGTAAAGTGACTTTCATCATGACAAGGAATTTGTCTTCCATCTGGGAAGATAGAGTCGTCAAGCGGTTTCAACTGTTCTTTATCAGCAGAGGCACCTGGAGCATGTACATATACGTGCTGAGGACCATCTGGCCTACATGATCTGGAGTTATTCCTTTGTCCTTGTAACATTGTTGAACAGCCCGTTTCATGCCTCCACCCAGGATATGAAAGACAAGGAGAAACAACTGATTGAGGCTGTGCAGGATACCAATCAAGCATGGTGTTAGGTAAAAGGTGGTGGTTCTCATGTGTGCAATCCTGCTGGGTGAACCCTGCCTGAAAGGTTTTTTCATTTTGCTGAATTTGGTGATGCCTTGGAGGACCCACGAATTTTGAAGGCTCGTACAGTTGAAAGTCGCATGTACGGACAGGATTCTTTGATGCTGACAAATGTAGTAAAAGGTCTTGCTCATCAGGTTGATCATAAATATTATTCGAGCGGATTTGCCTATTGTACAATCCGTCTGTGAGTTTCAGGGACAAAGACTCTCCATCCAGATACTTAAGTTGTGAAAGAGCAGCAGTGACTGTGGATTTGTAAGTCTTTTCTTGACAAACTGGATTTGAATGCTTCCCTTGCAAAAGGATGAGCTCTTCTAAATGAACACAACCAGCAAGTACCCACAATTCAGTTACTGAAGTTATCAAGTTGTCTCGCAAGTCCAGATGCTGCAAAGAATATCTGAGAATATTCAAAAACATATCTGAGAATTTGGTACATTTAAGTAAGTTTAACAGCTGAAATTGATGATAAAAATACTAGATTATTGGAGATTCATAATCGGTGTCATATAGATATACCAAGCACTAACAGGGCTGTATAATAGGTTTGTTTTAAAATCTAAAAAACAATGTGAACTATGAGTAAATTTTGCTCCTGCCATTGTTAAGGTGTATGAAAACACCAAGCAGGCCCTTTTGAACTAACCTATACATTCTAATGCAAATTTCTCATGGCAGGTAATGGAGCCCTCTGGTAAGCAACATGTAGCTTGCTTAATATATGAAGCATGCAAGGGAAAGGAGAACTACCATCTCTATCACGTATCAGAGCGTTAGAAAAAGGATATGGAGATCCTCCATATTCATGAGATTAAAATGCACCAAATTCCTTGTTACACTAGTATATTGTGATTTAAATAAGGCATTTAACTCTTAGAATTCATGAGCAGCAATAGTGTTAGATGTAGATTTGAAACTCTGGATTCTGGAGACAACTGCATTGGAAATGATATTCTTGACCTCAAGGAGTACAGCAACAAATAACAGCATATCTCAATACCTGTTCCCATGCAGTGCAGATAAACCACCAAGTGAAGCAATAAAATTGTGAGAGAGCACCAGCTTGCTAAGTGAGAAAAGACCATAAAGTCCTGTAATTTCCTTGATGCGGTTGCTAGCCAAATTTAGAACACGTAACCTTGAAAGATGTGAGAGACCTTCCATTATAACAATGTTGTTGGACGAGATGTTGAGTTCTTTGAGACATGGCACTGCCTCTAAGCCTCTTATGCGCTCAATTTGGTTCCCATGTAAGCTCAAAACTTGTAAATTCACGAAACTAGATAATCCCACAATTGACTGAAGGGACCGCAAGTTTGTGCCATAGGCATATATTTCAGTAATTTCCCAGTCTGTAAGAACATTTCAAAGTCACGAATTAATGCTTATGAACACATTAGAGCATTCCTATAGAATGAATTTTCTGGCTTAAATCCTGCTCTAAGAGTGAACATAATATATTAATTGAATTTTTATTTAACATAAAGGTCCAGATTTAGGACTCGCATAGTGAGGCCCATTACGGTTGATGAAATTTCAGCATTTCGCAGAAACAGAGGTGCCGGGCATACCGACTGTAGATTGCAGCGGAAGTTAGTCAATGAATTTTTCAGTTTTAGTTTAGCTATTCTATTGCCTGAAAGTCGTAAATCTTGATTTAGGCCCTGCAAAATCTTTGAACGACATAAACAGACAGAGCGGTTGAATCTAAAGTGCAAAGAGTTTTTAAGAAAAAGTAGGCCGGGGGTGCAATGCACACAAGATTATGAGATAAAGCATGTAAAACATGAACCTGAAGTGAGAAATTTCTGAGCAACATCCCAACCTCGAAATTGGAAACAAAATTTTGGCGATCGGGAAGCTCAAAATAAACAGCATTGTAAAAGGAACACTAGGTATCACTAGCTCAAATAATACGATTACATGTAGAACGAAAAAAGAGGAACCTGATTTTCCAGGACTATGGCTGCGAGGATCGTAAATTGGACCATCATCAACCTCCATTGTTTGTTTCTTTCCGAACTCTGCACATTATGATCGGCAGCTCCAAATTCCTGTTGTACAATTTCTACGGCAAGCAGGCCCATACTCATTCTCATGCATAGAGTAGAAAAAGCTCAAGGATCCAATGCTCTGTGCAGTTCCGTCGCTAGCTACATGTTGTACTTGTCGTTTAAAGAATCCGCGTTAAGGAAAAGCTGTTGCAGAAACGGAAGCAGCAAAGAGCTTGCAATGGATCTTCTGGCAACCAGGGTGGAACTGGAAGTGGAATGCGTAAAGATTTGCATTTCATGGAACGCCAAATGTGCGATCGTTTTTCGAGTGGGAACGTATAAAGGACAGAACTAAACTGCCGAAACAGAAAATGGACGGCGTGGATGATCACGGCAACTGACAGTACGATCACCCTCGTCGGACGGGGTGGGGGAAGTAAATAAGGAATGAATCTTTAGTACTGCATTAGACGTCGGGGGGAAGATAATAAGAGTTGCATCCCGATGTTGCGAAAGGTATGGACTTGTCGTTAGCTACATGTTGCGATTTGCATAAGAGAACCTCCCTGCCATGCATGTCAACTTGTTTTGGCTCCTCCTCCTTAATTATGCTCTGGCTACGTGAAGTGATAGATGTGCAAAGTGGTCCTCGACTTTTACACTTGTCGCAAGCTCGTTCATCTTCAAGTACACCTTGACCATCCTCTTTCAACTTCGATATGTAACAAAAACAATGAAGACATATCATTGGAGTGCCTTCGAAGTAGTAGTGTCTATCTATCTACAATAATCATTATATCATCATCGATATGGACAATAGACATCTACTATAAGTATAGACTTGTAAAAACTTCTTCCCATATTTGATGGAGTCACTATGTTCGAAAACGAAAATTGCTTCCTCCTTTCTTCTATTAGAGTCAGAATTGAATGATGTGTTTAATTGCAAAATCATGTATGCCTATTTTGGATAGTTTGCGATGGCTAAATGAATATTTTATTATCTGTAGCCCTACTTAGATTAGTTCAATGGTTATGGTTCTAATTGTGTTTCTTTTGTTTGATTAATATCAATAAATAAAATAAAATGAATGTCTTCCCATCCTTTTTATTTCCAATAGTGCACATGCCTATTATTATAGAGTCAATTATTGTAGGAGCTCATGGGTTCCAATAAGGTAAGGTTATCGGACTAGCTAAGGCTGATAACCAAAAATGCATAATGTAGGGCTCGTCCGGGGCGGATATCCTTAGGTTCAAGTTTTTCGGATTTGAAGGAGTTAAAGCGAGTTCTTGGGACGAAGTTCTTGAGGCCTTCACGAGTTCTTGGGACGAGTTCTTGGGAGTTCTTGACGAGTTCTTGGGAGTTCTTGGTAATTTTTAGCTTTTAGTTTTCTTTATAAATTTCTAACATTTTATTGTTTATTTGTTGCGCCCGGATTAAGGGCCGGACAAGTTATCAAAGTTGTGACGTCGGCTGGTTTTTCGTCCGGATCGAGGCCTTTGATCCTCTTTGGACCTTTGGAAAATTTTAAAACACTTTTTTTTTTGAGGTGTCGACATTTGTTTCCCCTCTTTTTAAGGTTTTGAAGGAGGCGGAATGGCGATGGCCATGGCCTTCTTTTCAAAGCTTTGAAGGTTTTTTCGGTAAGGATGGGGATGCTACCAAGAGCTCAAAATTTTTTCGTGCCCCAGGGCCGTGGCATAGAAAGTTAGATCATTAGTTTTGAAGAAGGTTTTAGTTTAGATCATAGTTTTAATGTTTAGGATGGTTTCAAATTTTTTATTGTAATGAAATTTTTGGATTGTAATGAATAGTTTTCTGAATGTAACCATGGCATGGATTTAGAGCATCCATCCTTCAATCTTGGCTTTGAAGATTTCGTATTTGCGAATCAAATGCTCGATAATCCGTGAAAAAAAACCCTCCCGTTGTTTACGATTACATGTTCTAACCTCTTTTTCTATTGAGAAATGATGTGTTTAAATGAAATCTTGTATGCAATTTTTAGTTTCAATGAAAATTTTTTATTATCGATAGCCCTACTTAGATAATTAATGGTTATGGTTCTAATTGTGTTTCTTTTGTTTGATTATATCCAATAAATAAAATAAAATGAATGTCTGCCCATCCTTTTTATTTCCATAAGCAAAAAAATTATTATAGAGTCATTACATACAAGCTCATGGGTTCCAATAAGGATAGATGTTTGTTACTTAGAATGGAATAGTCCATTCGATGTTATAATTGTTAATGTTTTGTATGCCTGCTTGGAATAGTTCATTTGTATGTGTAGGCCTACTTAAAATAGTTTAATGGTTAAGGATTATATTGGTGCTTCTTTTGTTGTGATTGTATACTTTGTTGGTTGTTATACTTAAAATGAATTTTCATCCCGTCTTTCATTTTTATTCTTTGTCTGCACTTTGTTATTATGTAGCATAGTTGTTGTAGAACTCATGGTTACAATAGAAGTTGCCTGCTTAGAATGAATAGATAGATAGGTAGGTAGGTAGGTAGGTACAATTTTAACGTCCACAAAGACTACCGAGAGCCATGGAACAATACAATGAGCAGGGGCAATAAGCCCACAAACAAACTTGGGGACAAAGTCCCATTTCATAAGTACAACGAAATTAAGTAAACCAACAACGAAAAGACAAGGCTAGACATAACCAGTCCAAGGATCAGAAGCCCAATGATCCCAAATTATAGCCTTGCTTTTGCAATAAACTGCGCATTTTTTTCGTTGTCGTGCTGGTCTTGCCTTGCCTAGCTCTTCCCTTATTTTGCAGATTTGCAATGGAGTGAAGACTTCTTGGACTGAAAAATTAGTGCCCTTTAGGTGACTACCATTGCCACAGGCATCTAGTCAAGAAAATGTGTCTCTAAAGTGCACCAAAAGATGTCGAGGACGATCTGATCGGGCAGCTCGTACTCATATAAAAGATATAATGCCCTCTGTTTGTAGGCCTCTGTCTATGGAATTCAAATTATCCCCTTTCTATAGCAGCACTAGCATTAGCATTTACAGTAGCATTTGCAATCTGTAGCAACAGTAGTAACATGAGATGGACTAGTTGTGTCTTTTTGCAATGCATCTGCCATAATGTTATTGGATGGTTGATAAATTTGCACCTTGCCATGCACCAGCCAGTCTATTTTATGTCCCTCACGCATGCAAGGTCGCGTTGAATTAATTCTCGTTGTAGTGGGATGAGGTCGTAGTTGACATACAAGGAGGTTCCTTTCAATTCCACTACCTGATGAAGTATGGCACCTTTAACATTCCATCTGCCACTGTGAATTGCACAAGACGAGGCTGATTATGGTGCTAAGGCTAAGAAGTAATGCCCTGACAATGTGCACAAGAGCTTGAAAGCTCATCTTGGAGAAGATCATTGTATGGATCTTTAGGAGGTCCTCTTATGAGCCTCTGCTTGGAGGCCTTACACGGTCACACTATGGCGCATGCGCTTTTGTTCCTATTGCTCCTTAATCAATATCCTACTTCCCACAGGCAGATGCTGCAGGGAATCCCCAAGGTTTCAATGTTGCTCGACCTAAGGGGTATGCTACTTAGATGGGTCGAAGCTTGCTTTGACTTGTCTTGGCGTGGTAAAGTTTGCTTGTCTTGTTGGATGTGCCTCATGTAGCTCTATGCAGGCAGTGGCTGTAATATCAACATTAGCCCTAAATGTTTGAAACTCATAGCTCAATTCTTCATGTCTCACTATCCGTTTCACGAATTCTGACATGTAATGGTGAAATTGCTTATGAGTGTGGCATGATGATGCTTACCTTGTAAAGCAATTACCTTTTTCAGCTCTCATATAGTAAGGTCCCGACTAGAAGAGCTTTCCTTCAACCTCAAAAGCTTAGAGGCCATTGCAATATCCTTGGCTGAATTTGCATTTTCCAAAGCGTCAAGCCATGTCTACAAAACATGAACAAGTTACTGTGTTTGACTATCCTGGAAGCTGTTTGAATAGCTCGTTGGAATGTTATTGTATCTTTAATTTCTTGCTCAAAGTGTTCCCTTTCTTAGAACATGGTAGCGTTGTCTGACCTATTCTGATGTCTTCAAACTATACAGCATAGCACCATGAAAAGATCCTTTGAATAATCTACTGGAGTATAACTTGGTGAACTGGCCTTGATTATAGAAGCACTTGAGAGCATCGTCATCTACTATTTGTCAATGTCCAAGGAATTGTAGAATTGTTGAAGGTGTTCCTGGCAAACCTTCAACCTCAATTGCTTAGAACCTCCAGGCAACCACTCTAATCAAGAAGATTGCAAAAAGTATGCCCAAACTTTGTGTTAAACTGCTTTCCCAAAATCCAGAAAAAATGACCCTTAGCAAAACAGATGCCATTTGCAAACAGACTCGAGTTTTGACATGACTCTAGGAATCTATGGTTAAAAGTCAGGTGCAAAAAGATATACAGAGGCTACTCAAATTTTCCTTTCTGACCAAGTCAAAATTTGATCAATGTCCCTGGCAGCAAGCTAATTTTTTCAAGTGAAAAAGTACAACTCCTTTTTCACTTTTGCCACTTGATTCTGACTCTGACAGGCCTGCACACAAGGTTCAACAAGTTTTTTGCCAAAAAAAACATGAAAAAATGCTCTGAAATTGAAATTTTTTGCTCAAGGACTGTCAAATACAAAACAGCACGCAAATTTTGGTAAATCGAATTCGGTGATCTCTTTTGACTTGTTGACAACTCCTGACAACTCTGACAAGCTTGCAAGCAATGTGCATCAACTCTTTTTTTAAGAGATTATGCTCAAAAGGTCAGAAACCACAATTTTCTAGCTGAAAAACTGTATTTTTTGCAAGAACATCAAGATAATGTTTGCAAGATGAGATTGCGAGAATGTTTTTTGATTTTGTAAGTTCCCTTGAGTTCTAAGACACCTGCACAATGAGTACAACTGATTTTTGTGTTGGAAATTCCATTTTTCCTTCAAGGATCTATTTTTTACATGCAAAAAACAGTTCTAAGACACTTGCACAATGAGTACAACTGATTTTTGTGTTGGAAATTCCATTTTTCCTTCAAGGATCTATTTTTTACATGCAAAAAACAGTCATAATTAGAGAGGCAAATGTATTGAGTTTTTTATGCTCACTTTGAACTTTTCCTTTTGAATTTTTCTGTAGCTTGTCACAACTTTTAATTCTCTATCAATGCACATGCATGAGATTTTTTAATCCTACTAATGCTAATGCTACTTAATGGTCTATGCTTGACTAATGTTGACTCTATCAATGCATTCCCAATTCAATTTTTTCTTTTATTTTTTTATTTTGTGCTAAGCTTACTGATCCTGAATCTATTCCTTGAAAAAGTAACCTGTGATTTCTTAACTTGCCTAGTTTAAATGCTTTTTTCAGAGTTTTACTTCATATTGAGCAATTTTTGGTATAAGATGCATAGAAAACTTTACCAAGGATCAACTTTACATTCAAAAGAACATTATACAGTGAAATCTTCAATCCCAAGCTCTGTGGTCTTGGGCACAGGGTCGAAAATAATCATAAGAGGTGAAAATCAAGCAAATTGCCTCAATAATCCATCGATTTATGAAGCAAGGAAGGTCAATTCGAGCAGAGAAAGATCAATCCGGCTCCAATCAGTCTTGTGCAGGTCGATTCTCTCGCCCAAAGCCCTTGAACTTTTCTGTAACAAAAATTCCCTTCCATAATCCCCTGTTTTCGGCCCCTTCTAGGCAAATCCGGGCCCAAATCTCTGTCTCTTTGCTCAGAATAGGTTTCTTAATGTAGAATAGGTCAATTCGAGATGTCTAGGCTATTATTAGGTTGTTAATTTGAGCTGAAAATCCGGATCTTGGCATCGATCTATTTTTAGGGTTCTTGAAGTTCTCGTGCGAATTATCCCACAAGCATTTATAAAAAAGGAAGCTCGGGTATATAAGGTATAGTCTAGCTCAACTATTAATAATTGTGTGTTGTCCTCCACGTGAGATCTGGCATGTTGCCAACTCACATGCCCGGAGGCACCACGTGGCGAGAGGAGATTGGGTTCGGGAGTGACTAGGTTTTGGGGGCCCGGGGGTAGATAGGAATTTTTTTTTTAAATTTGGCACGAATTCCAAGAAGTGAAAAATGAAGGTCAATATGGGGTCTTTTTTCAAAAATTCTTTTTCCATAAGGAATTTTTTTTTATGCTCTACAAGATGGGAGGATCTTTTGCAAAAAAAAGCATTTTTTTGGTTAAAAAAGGGAGTGAAATTTGATGATGTGGCAAGTTGGTGGGATGATCTGGCAAATGGGTGGTGACATGGCATTATGAAGTGATGATGTGTCAATTAAGGTGGCAAAGTGACTTTTTTCTAGTCAAAACTTTTTATGAAGTGGAGATGATGTGGATAACATGTGTATGATGATGTGGAAGCACTTGGAGATGATGTGGCACCATGGGATGATGACATGTCACCTACGGTATCAAAATGACTTTACTTAGGTTAAAATTTTTGAAAAAAAAGTTTTGTGGGGTGACACGTGATGTGCTTAGGTGATGATGTGGATGGTATTTGGCATTCTTGAGGACGATGTGGGCAATTTGGCACCTAGTTTGGCACTAGTGCACATACCATTAGATCTTTTATGCAATGATTTGGATAATTTACTCTTCCACACTTGTTTGAAGAAAATGTGCACTTTCTCTCTCTAGCTTTACTTTTAGAGAGAGAAGATGGTCTTAGACCATGGGAATAGCCAAATTTGGTGGGATTTTTTGCTTTTTTCAAAGGTGGTGAATGTATGATGGTTATGTGATGTATGCATGGTGTGTTTTGACTAGAAAAAATACTCTTTGCCAACTTGGGCTAGGGAAAATGATGATGAGGCATGAAGATGTGAGTTATGAAGCATATATGGTGTTCATGGATGGGATTGAGGTGGTAGGATCATGTAAGTAGCCTTGGGAAATAAAACTCATGCCAAAATGACTAGCCACATACCATACAAACAGGTCTTCCAAACTTCAATCTTGAGGGGTCTTTCAATCTCCAAACTCAACTTGTCTTGCTTGAATCTTAACTTCCTTGCTATACTTGCATGATATCCAATGAATGTCCTTCCCTTGATTCTTTAATATAGGTGTCAACTTGGAGTCTTCAAATATGGGAGTCTTCAAACTTCTAGCTCATGCACACATATATTAGTCAAATGTTAGACAAAATGTGCAAATTGTGTGCATTGCTCTTCTATGCTGCCAAAATGTGGCAGCAAGAATATATGGCCATTAAAGCTTAGAGCATTATAGAGGATTAAACTTAGAACATCTAATGGTCGACCCCTAATATATTCCAGAGCATGTGCCAACACTTTAGAAATTTCTTTGTTTGGATTGAGGTGCTTACCTATTAGCATATAGAACGTTCTAAAACACCGTTATTTTCATTACACGATTTTTTAAGACTTTCTTTTTTTGGATTGAGATGATTACCTATGAGCATCTAGAACATTTTAGAATACTCTACAACATTTCATTTTCATTGGAGCACCATTTTTTCCTACAAAATTCTAGAAAACTCTCTTTAGAACATCTTTAAAATCCTTCTTACTCGCAACATATATGGAAACCTTCTTCTTTTGGATTGGGTGCTTACCATAAGCACCCTGAAGATTCTTAGACATCTTGGAGCCCAGATTGGATGCACGTTTCTAGTTATGGCATCATGCGACATGGCAATATCCTAGTCCTTGCATTCTATTTTTTGTTGCAATATTCTAAAGAGATTATATCCTTGGATTGAGGTGCTTACCCATCAACATCTAGAGCATGTTTTAAAACTCTCTCTTTTTGGATGGAGGTACTTACCTATGGCTGAGATCATGCCACTTGGCAACATCGTAGCTCTTGATAGGTATCGAAGATGGACACACCATTCTATTTTAAATTCAACACTCTATAACTTCGTTTGCCATCGCCGCAACTCTTCCCAAACGCACATTACCTGTTGTAGTAACATTGTATCTTAACATTAATACTCTTACACATTCTATGATGATTAGAACACCCTATTTGCAACATTTTTGAAAGCTTTCTATTTTTTGAAATTAAGTGGTTACTCATGAGCATCTAAAACCCTCTTTCCAAGATTGTAAAAACTTTCTCTTTTTAGATTGAGATGCTTACCTATGAGCATTTGAAACATTCTAAGACTATAATTCTTGAACACGTAACAATACTCTGTTTTGCATGAGCACTCTTGCTGCAGCATTTTTGAAATACTTTTTATTTTTGGATGGAGGTACTTATCTATTAGCATATGAAATATTCTGAAGCATTCTAGAACACTCTCAATATTCTATTGTGCTTGGAGCACCTTCTTTGCAACATTTATGAAGACTATCTATCTTTGGACTAAGGTCCTTATCCATGAGTATCCGCAACATTCTAGAACACTCTAGAACATTCTATTTTGCTTGACACATCCTTTTGCATTATTTTTGAAATTTCTATTTTTAGACTAAGGCGCTTGTTAATCCCATTGATCCAAGCCATCGGATCGAGATTCTTGAGGGGGCCAGCATACATGTCTCGCATGATCCATTGCATGTTTTCTCTGGTTGGGAGATCGCTATTTTAGGCGAGGTTCTTCATCAATGTCTCATTGGTGATTCCTCGTCTCTCTCAACAGTACACTATTCTCTATTCTTTGAAACCATGCAGGGGAGGGGCTTCTCCCTGCTTGGATTGACCAATTTAGCGTTTCTTTCTATGCTGTGACGTGTTCTTCATCGGCCTTGCCTCTTCTTTGGTCATAATCCTTTGACCTTCGCCCTGAAACTGGAAGTTCTCTTATATTCGGGAGGTTTTTGTCATTTTCATGCGAGCCCCATTCTAGAATCCCATCGATCCGAGCCGTTGGATCGAGATTCTGGAGGGGGCGAGCATGCATGTCTCACATGGCGCTTCCTCTCTCCTCAACAGTACCTTATTCTTTATTCTTTGAAACCCACCCTCCCCCCTTAATTGATTAATGTACTTGTCGTTTGGCACGCGTGACTAGCCCCTCTATTTGAAGAGGTTTTTTTGTTGCGTCACACGCGTGACCAACCCCTCTATTTGAAGAGCTTATTTTTTGCGTGGCACGCGTGATCAGCCCCTCCACTTTGGGAGGTTTGTTTTTTCACATTTGTTCTAGTGTTCTTTCCCCTTTTTTTTTAAATCAAAGCATGAGATTTGCAAAATTTCTACAAGAAGTCAATCATCAAGAGGTTTATACAATGAACAAAGAATAGAATAGAATAGAATAGTTTTTTTAACGTCCACGGAGAACCATCAGCTTTGAAGTAGAATGCACTACAGGTGATTTCTTGAGTGTATGGCAGTCATAAAGGAGAGGAAGGTGAATCCGCATCAAATTTATCCTCAATTTGTAGGCGAGCTCCATGATCTAGAAAACAAAATTTATCAGTATGGTCTAAAAATTAAAGTCAGAATGCCATTTTCCAAAGGCTTTATATGGCATCGACAACCTACAAGAATGGCAATTGCAAACCCTGGTGGTTTTAGAGTTAATTGGGGACACTCTAGCTCACTGCAGATATTTAAAGGACCAACCAAAAAAGAAGCACAATATTAGAGAGGAGTATAAAACTCATTGTTAGTGCTATAGCTTGCTTGAAGGCAAACATGCAGCTCTTTAGTGATGAGCTTATTCAACTAGAGCAGCGAAATGAAGCAAAAGGAAACACACAAGATTAAAATCAATGGGGTTCTGCTAGGCCTTGATCTCTCTCCAGTGTGTTTATATAAGAACATTATAGAAGTTAAAGATAAGATAGATGATCTTACTATAATATGTCCAAAGGAAGATAAAGGTTTGAAACAATTAAGTAATGGCGAAAATAGATTATGGCTTTTTTTGCTATCTGAATTGAAAATGAAGGAACAACTGATGATAAAAAAAAAAAATAGAACACGAGATTGACAAGTTGAGCATGATGATCACCATAAAAAGGAGGCACAATTGGATCTGCAAATACAATTAATAACTTGAAGCATCTTGAAGAGATTTATATAGATATTAATTTACCAAAACCATTGCAAGTGCTTGGCCTTTTGCAGATGGGTTAGTGGATGTTTGGTTTGTGGAGTGGCCTTCTCCTCGTATTATACTTTGCATGTGCAACTACTTTTTGGCTACAAATATCACCTATTTTGCTTCCAGTTGTGCATTGGAGAGTTGCACTGTCATGTATGCAAGACAGAATTTCTGAAAATCTATTTTTGGAGTTAGAGAGATACCTCAAATATGTGCATCAAAAAACTATAGATGAAGATGATTGTGGCAAATCTAGCAAGAAAACTTCCATGGACAATGAAGACAAAAATGTAACTTACAATATACATGCAAATTGAAAGGGAGAATAGTGCCTCGAACTTGATCTACGGTTACTCCAAAAATAGATAATTATTTGCTCTAAATTAAATACTTTCTAGTGGCTCTTTATATTAAGTTTTAACCTCTATTTTATTTGCTAAATCTTTAAGATCAAACAAGGAAGCCTTCAAAGAAACATGTAGTACAATCGAATGCTCGAGAAGATATGGACCAAACCTCTTTATTTGGTAAGAGAATCAAGCACCCAAATGTCTTAATTAAATACATCTTAAGCAAAAGAATAACATATGATGATGATGATAAAATCTTAATATCCATGGGGAGCTGTAGCTTAAAAGTTCAAGAAATTTGTTATTTAACATATTCGAGCATTTTTCTACCCAAGAAATTCATGTCTCAAGATTAACTATATTCCAGAAGTAATTTGCCAAGCCAAAAGCATGCAAGAGCTTGTAAATCAACATTCTTTGCCTCAACTTTTGCACATACCTATAGAAGACACCCAAGCCACTTATATATTTGATGATATTATTATCTTATTATCTTATTCTTTCAAGTATATTGGAACTTAGCTGATAAATTCAACAATTAAATCGAACTCCAAGATGATTGCCATCTTTATTTGTGCATGTGCCTTATGAAGCAGCCTTTTTATCGTGGTTCAGGGATAAGTATAACTAAATGCTTTAGCTTTCTAAAATACTCTCCATGTGACTAAGCACTTTGGACAATTGTAGGCAATCAAGCAGCTCAAGATCAAGAACAGCCACCACTAGTAGGCAATAAGCAACTTAAGACCAAATAATAGAGGTTGTTTCAGTTGAAGATTCATAGAAATATAAGAGAACTGAAAGGAAATAGCCCAAACTTACAAACCACTGGAAAGTCCATTCAAGCAAGCAAAACCCAAGATGAAGGGCAAAGGTCCAATTTTGAAAAACGGAAGAAGAGGGCAGAGCAATGATCCTTACATGAGAAAGTCAATTTAGAAGTTCCATTGGAGAAGGAGATATCAATTTAGAATGAGACGGAGATGCCAGCTGAAGACGTTCCATTAGATAAAAATTCTAATTTATATAATTGAATCTCTAGATTTTATTTTGCTTTTAGATGCTCATGAAAATGTTGCTTGCAGGAGCTTCGAGTTTCAAAGCAAAATTATAGATTTCTAGCCAATTAAAGAACATTTGATTTCCATCTTCAAGCTTCAATCCGAAGTTTGAAAACCAAGTACCATTATTTTGAATTTGTCTCACATCATACCATTTATAGCCAATCTAGTACAAAAGCCCTCCAACCCTCCTATTCTAGATGCTGATGAAACCTATTCCCTTTAAACAAATCCAGCGAGGAAACAAGCAGCTAGCAATGGAGAAGATGTCGAAACTAATGATGATACAACCTTGGAGTAGTTCACCCTGTGCCAAGACTAAGATGCAAGAAATTTTTGTGGCTAGATTGTTGGCTATCCCTATTATCTGTATGAATATATTAGACTGTAAATGGTACTTTATATGATATGACTGAACTCTAGTAACCACATGAGCCTTTGCATATATTAATACACGAACTCTAATAACTACTATGTGATACCAATCTTTGGTGTGCACTAATTGATTATGTCTTTTCAAATAGCCTTTTGAAAATAATTGTGTTAAATTGTACATTGAGGTTGTCATACAACAGTGACCAATGCTTTCCTTAGCAAATGTTCCAAGTACTTTAAATACTCATAATCCATACTTTAAACTTTATGTACTCACAACTGCAAGGATCGGAGCAGTTTCACTTGCAGCATCATAATCCATTTTTATACTTTAAGTACTTACATCTGCAACGATCATATCAGTTTACTTTGCCTTAAACACATAAACATAGTTGACAATATATATTGATATAGGTTCTCAAATTACAACTGAATACTTTCTTTGATCTATCTCAAGCAGAAATATATTGACAATGTATATCGATACATGTCACTCAAATCACAACTGCCAACTTCATTTAATCTAATCACATAATTAAGCTGGATAATGAATTACCTGGCCATGTAATCACGTTCAAAGCCCCAATACAATAAATTACCATAAGTAACTCTGCCCTTTATACTCGAGCCATACTTTAACTTTCTTGTGTGTCTGATATATATTGCAGAACTGCCTTCCTTCCAAGACAGAGTTTTAAGAACTGTAGACGTTCACTAATTATGTCATTTTCCTTACTTTTCCTCAATATAGAAAGTACCAACCACTGAATAAACAATATACTCTCAACGATATCAATCTTGTTAATTTAGGATTTTCCGGTTTGGCCAGAAACTTTTTGGAATTTTTTGTTAACATATTTTTCCAATGCTTTAAGCGCTTTTAGCTACCGAATAAACTTGCCGATTTCCAAAAATCAAAATTCCATATGTTTTTTAGGTCGGTTTATGGTCTGCATAGCCGGCATGTTTGGGAAGATTTCCAGCGTGCAAAACCTTGGAGAAGTTTTCGGCATAGACAAATTTGGTATGGCCAACATCTGTGTTCAAAAATACCTTTGGGTGCCCCCATCTTGAAGAGGAGTCCCGTGGTTTTGCACAAAGACTATGGTCCAGAATCGAACAGGTAAGACCACTGCTTTGGAGCCCCCTTTTGTTTTGAGTTTTATAGTAGGCTTGGGGTTTCGTCTCCTGGCCTTCTAAGAGGTCTGCAACCCAGATTACATAGGTTAGTGACTTTGTTGTAGCTGAGCCATTTGTTATTAGTTTCTAAGGTCCCCTAACCTACAGTTTCGATGTCCAGAGATCTTGAGTACAAAATTTTTATGTCCATGTGGTGCACCTATTTCCTAAAACACGACATCCATCTCTGCTGGTCATATGCATGTGCGTACTTTTTGCTCTCTTTCTCCTGTCTAGATGGGCACAACATGCTTCCACCTGATAAGGTATGTATTATAAGTTTGTTATATTTGACGGTCTAGCCTTCACAACAAATCCTTGATGCTCATTTCTTTTCTGATTTCAATATAGTAAATGATGATTCAAGTTAGCTCAGATTTGAAAGTTCTTGTGCAGTTTAGTTCTTGCGTATTGCGTCCAGCGAAGGAACTTAGGGTGAGATTCTTCATTGTATTGGTGAAGCTCCATTCTCCCTTATATTCGATGCAATTTGGTCGTTTTGCAATTCAATTTTAGTTTGAGAAATCTCGCATGCCATTTTCATAAAAGACCAATACTTTTTGCTGCGATTTTTAGCCTATACGGGCATAACAATATCAAACCTTTATTATTATGCATTCCTTTATTTTGTTTATTATTTTGTTGCAAGTAGGATCTACAGCACTTTGCTGTGTTCGGCACAATTCATTAGTGCATATTGTGGCAGCCCAGTTCCATAGACCTTAGTTTCTCCATCTGCCTATGAATTTTCAATTTATACGATGTGATCGCGCTGCATATGCGTATACTTGCAGGTGATACAACTACGTAATCCAAGGTTCTATGAGCTCTTTATGCAGAAAATACGAAATGTATTTTGAACACTATAATTTTGTACTGAGATATGCAAGTTTCAATACTTTGAATCTGTATACTCGGCTTCATGCAAGTCACGGCTAAAGTTTGATCAGAACTTGTTGTCACAAATTCAGTGAATGTCTCTGTATGGGCAATGGTAAGGTAGGTAGTCCTTGTTACCAAGAATGCTCTCTCTTTATGTGAGAAAAACAATGTTTTTCAGATCAAGTATGCTTTGGTATTTTTTGCAGTTGCATGAGCGAAAGATTGCTTTCTTGGGAGCTCTAATAGGTCTATATGCCTTAGTGTTATTTGTTAATGTAGCAATTTCGTTGTCCAAATGTCCTTGGCCAAGCTGTTTGCATTACACACAGTGGCTCGAGCATGGAAAGTGACATTTTACATTTCCAAGCCCAGATGGCAGCAATGGATGTTGCCCAGTCTAGTAACTTTTCTTTCCCAAGTTCTTTTTTATGCTACTATTGCTTTGGGTAATTTTTATCTTTGCTCTTCCTGCATCTGGGAGCAATTAAATTGAAGAGGAATATGGTTGCATTTTATTTGATGCAATTGTTGGATGATCCAAGATGTTAATGTTGTGGCTTGAGATGGCATTCTATGTCATGCATCTAATTCAAGTGGAAAACAAGGTAATGTACATTACCTGCGTGCAGGATATGGAACTAGCACCACTTTACCCCTCTCTTTATCCATGTTTGAAGTTTAGATGCCATGCAATTCCTCCATTCTGTGAGTGCCACAAATATGCACTATCTTAGAACTTAAAGACAAGTGTGGCTGTGACACCCTCAGCGGTGTGGCTATGCATATTGCTGATAAAGCTATATGTGGCTATGCATTGAACCTTGCAAGATAGAATGACCAAGCACATCTTATATGACCTTTACATCTCTTCCATCCAGCTAAGATAGTAGACAACATAATGCAGCTACATGGGAAACTATAGTATAATTTTCCCTTCCTCTTAGGCATCTTTCACGCATTCCCCATAAAGCAAGTTAGAATAAATTTCATCTACACAAACTTTGTATGCTTTGTTGTTTAGGCTCACTAGACGAACAATTTAATGTAATATGGAATATATACAGCAACCATGAATTTCACGGAGCTAATTCATAGGTCAGATCTCATAGTTTTATAACTGTGCTTTCTTTTATCTGCAAAGTCTACAATTATGTCAGCATTTAGCTCTATTGTTTAATGTTCTTTTGTGTAATTGTTGCATTTGAAATGCACAGTGATGGAAATCAAATTGCAAGCTTTGACATTACAAACCCTGTGACTTCCTATGGGCATTCTCTGCATGCAGACCATTGTATATTTCAACCTATTGCATCAACTCTAAGACTTTACATCACATAGCCTTAATACTCCTCAACTTTCAATAACATGCTCTTCAAAAGCTTAAATTATTGTCCTCTGTATCTACATTCTTATAATTGCCAGTTGATCACATGTTCATGGATATAACCATACTGACCTCGAAAATTTAGTTGGTGATGTAGACAACCCATTCCATGCAAGATATGCATGAGTTTTGTGTAATTACTTTCATGTATTAGAGGAGCGAGATTTACTTGCGGCTAAGCATCAAGCAGATCAAAGCCACGGGTGCATTTCACATGCATCCAACCCAGTAGGCTTTCCAGCCATCTATTACATAAGTTTTTCTCAAAGTTAATGTTAGGAAATCTAGGTTCAACCTCCTATGCCTTTTCCCTTACTACAACGTCCTCGAGGCATGTTTCTCCTAACACGTTCTCTGTTTGTCAAGGTAATTGGCATTGAAGAGTCCAATGCATCGCGTGGCCTTTCTGTATCGGACTCCTCGGTATCCTCGCTGTCGGCTGATTCGTCTGAGAATATGATTTGGCCTATATCATCTTGCTCGTCAACGAAGTGGGTACGCTGAATGTCTTCAACATAGTTTGCGGCATTTACTGCAAGTAGCTCGTCCTCACTGCCTTCGAAGCTGTCCTCTTTCACTTCGAAATCTGCATCCATGAAATGAAACTGTAGCTTATCGATTGCGGATGCACCACTATTGCGATTCAAGAGCCGTCAGTTTGAGAAGTTATATACAAGTTTGTCAGCCTTCTTACGGGTGACACTGTGTATATACTTATAGGCACTCCAATTCCTCTCACTTGCACTATTGGAGGATACCAAGGAGCAGATAATCATTGCAATTGCCTGTAAGATATTAGTAACTTGCCCGTGGGCTTGCCACAATGTATAGGATTCCATATTGGGCTCCTTCTTATGACTCTTCAACGCGTCATGAAGCTCTTTTTCTGCCACCTTCCGCTCAAGTTTTGGTATTCGGTTAACTCAGCAATGAAAAGCTTGTAGTTTGAGATATTAGGATAGTACAATTTTGCAACTTTCTTTAACGAACCCATAACTTCCTTATCTGTATGTTAGTCCATATCATGGTTGTGCGGGTCTAAGGCATATGTGGCGCAATGAAGTTCGTTGTACGACTTCTTCCATCGTTCAATGAAGTCCCTGAACAGTGTTGTGCGCTTGGCATTGTCAAAGGGCGCATTGGGCCCGTCACGTTCTAGGAATGATTGAATTGAGTGCTAACACCTCCAGACCTTATCAGTGCTTGCCTTTGAAGAATCAAGGGTTTTGATGGCATGACAAACAGGTTGCATGCACCTCACAAGATTCTTTACACCTTTCCAAAACGTCTCCCGCCCAAGCATTTCTCGAAGGGCAACAGCTTGTTGTCGCTGTTTGGAGGCATTTTTGCCCTTCCGCCTCCTCTCGCATTCAAAGAACTCAGTATGATTGAAGGTCGAGATAATCCAATCACGATACCTAAGCACTCTTTCGAGACAGATGTAATTGGAACCAAATTGCGTTTGCCCAGGATTCATGAATGCTAAGGCCTTCTGACGTTATGACTTGTAAATGGCGTAAATTGCCAGCTTTTTTGTGATGAATTTTACAAGACGACGCGCTTTCTGAATGGGATCTTTAAACCAAGTGTGCTGTGAGAACCAATCCTTGAGCAATAGGTTCCGGAATGGCATTGGCAGCTAGTGGCGTCCAATCCTGGAAATTTGGACTCCAACAATTCACCCGCTAACTTACAATTAGACACGTTATCTATTACAACCTGAAATATTCTCTTCGGTTCAAAACTCTCTATCACAGCCTTTATTTTCTAAAAAATCCAATCTCCTGTCACTCGGTCAGTTTGGGTTTCTACGGTCTTCAAAAATACTTCGCCCCCTGGATACACGATCATGAAGTTTATAAGATGATCCTTATTTACATTACTCCAACTACCAGTCACTAGTGAAGCCGCCTGGCTTCAGTAACACGAGACAACTTCATCTCCACCCTCTCGACCATTTTTCTGTTATTTCATCGACCATTTTATTGAAGGCAACCTGAAAGCCGGCCCTGCTTTGGCAACTTCCTGGAAGGCTTTGTGTTCCAAAATATGTGGAGATAACCCAGCATATAAAAATGCCTCTATAACCTTCAATTGTGTCTTATTCGGTTGCTCTGATGTTAAGCAATGATCAATCCTCTGTTGCTTCGTCTGTCTTTCCACTATTTCAATTGTCTCTATCATTCTTTGCTCGCCTATACTTATACCTATTGATCCTAGTCCACCCTCTGATTGGTATGTTGCCCCAACATGGGGGGTGGTATAGTTATTTTCGTCTGCTTCTGCTTGGCACTGCTCTTGAGTATTCGTAACCCGTCTTTTTTTCATATTATTCCTCGTTTTGCGTATCACATCTAGTCGAGACAACCTTTCAATGGCATCTTTTCGCAAGTCAGCAGATGCAGCCCAAGTCGTCACACCAACGTCTCTTTCACGTAAGATGTGAGCTCAAATTCTTGTTGTGGAACCATTTATCGATGAGTATCCACAAAATACACATTCCCACTCATTTATGCCAAACTCCTTCACAAAATCCCATTTTGGGCCTCTTTTCCGACTAGCAACCCCAGTAACGCGACCAGGTGCATGTGGTGCAGTCCCTGTGGCCCTGTCACGAGCGCACGCAGTCCTCGCACCCCTAGAAGAGGATGCATGACTGCTGCCTGCACCTCCTGAGGTAGATGCATGACCAGCTGCCATTGCTGCTAGCTTGGCTGACAATGTCTGTTGATAAGACTCCTTGATTACACGAACTAAAGGAAGACGTATATATGCAAAGGAGCGAGCTCATTACGCATATGTTACGTCGACGTTTCCGTACGAGAACCAAGGGGGGTGGACGAGAGCCTATAGGATATTTTAAGGAAGGAAGGAAGGAAGGAAGAAATTTTTAACGTCCACGGAACCCAATCGGGTTATGGGACCAGAACAAACAAAGGGGGCATAAGCCCTAACAGAACAGAGGCCCGAAGCCCAAAAAACAGAATAGAACATGGGGTCTAAGCCCCGTTACAACACACAAATAAAGGAAACTGAACCAACCCAAAAAAACAAGGAGCACGTGGCTATGCCAAAACTGTCCAGGGATCAGCAGGCCACTGATCCCGAATGATAGCCTGGCCTCCCCTATACACTGCCCATTTCCGTTGTAGGCGAGCCTCGCGCACTCGACATAGCTCTTCTTTCCGCCTGCAAAGCTGTGCTGGGGTCAAATCTTCCTGAACAGAGAAGGTGGTTCCCTTCAAATGATTGCCATGCCGTAAGATGTGCAGCCTGGAAAGAGCATCCTGAAAACAGACCAAGAGATGACGGGGGCGGTCGGGTCGTGCTGCTCCAACCCGCTGGGCCGAAAGGAGGCAGGTGCGAACCCAAGGTTGGAAAACACCAGGACGGAGTAATCTCACTTCACAATATCCAACATCAGGCCCGCGACACAAAATCCAAGGAAGACCGTTTCCCAAGAAGTATTTTGACTTAACCTGGCAGTCAACGTTTGAGGTAAATTCTAGGGCTAGTCACATTTTTCTTATATATAATACTACAAAAAGTGCCCAGCATTGCTGGGCTTTTTGTTGGGATTAAAGCAAAAAATTATTAAAGTTATGGTAGAGAATGTCTAGTTATGATCATTGGGTATGGCTATTCAATATAAATTGAAGTTTGAAATAGCTAAGGAAAAGCCCAAAGAAGCTGAGGGCCAAGATTGAGTCTTGGTAATGTTTAGAAATATCTAGAGCAATCATTATTTTGTTGCATCAAGTGAATTAATTTTGACACTATTTTGCGTCCTATGCGAGATATGCAATTCCATGGGCCAATCTAGTAGAAGGGTGTTGAAAAGGATTGCTAAGGTCAATATGGATAATAGAAGGGAAAACTCCCTTAAGCACATGTTCCATAAGATCATTTTGCATCTTAGAAAGGAAAACTCCCTTATCCACATGCTCCATAAGGTCATTTTGCATCTGCATAAATAGTATATAGATATTTTATCTACACATGGGCCAAGCTTTCTTGCCAGAGAGAGAACAACCTTAGTTGTTTAGCATGCAAAACCTTAGATGCTCACTTGGGTGTGCATAGATTCTTGAATTAATGGTAAAATTAAAAACTTTATAAGGTGCAATTTTCTTGTTCGACATCATGCCATTGAGGTCCTTTCGATGATAAGATTGCATAAGTACTTAATCTTTATATTAAACTTACTCATTATACAATTTCTTGAACTATGTTCTCTTTCTGAAGTTTGAAGTGGTCTTTTTGATACTTGCATAATTCCATTTTTTTATTGCTCCGTAAGGATTTGTCATTATGATTAAATTATGCATTTCTGATCATGGGTTAAACTAATGCTTAATTGTCAAATATTGGTTAGGAGCTTTATTACAATGACCACATTCCTTCAATTGCTCCAATCTACGCTTAACCTCACATTAGCTTGTGCCTCACACTTCTTACCATACAATAACTACTAAAGAGATGCTACTAATGGTGGGTAAAATATCATTATCACTCATTTGCACATTTAAGATATATGAGCAAAAAGCATCTAAGTTAAGTTGCAGTGTGGTATGAGAAAAGCATATCTAGGTAGTGAGTGCTCATGGACGACCCTTTTCTTAAATACCTTTAGGACCCAGGAAGTGTCGGACCCATACACAGCCCACACGAAGTGACCTCACTATAAGCCTAGCCCATTATGGGTCCCTAGTAGCCACGCTCAGCAGGGCCCTCCCTCCGCTTTGCCACTAGCCTCGTTGTATGGTGCTAAGTCATTCCATAGCCCCCGTAGCCGGGTGGGTTCCTATGCACAGGCTGCATACTAATAGGAACTAAGGGTCTAAACTAGAAGCATCATCTAGATAGTAGCCACTAGGTCTCTACCCCCCCTTCCCAATACACAAGAGGTGCAAACATAAGATCAACCAACATCGTACATCAACATAACATGATCAATAATGAAGATACATCTAATTCTAATCACATGCATGGGGTTCATTGATTAGGGTTCCAAAGCTAGACTGAGGGTTCTAGGAAGGCTCTACTAGCAAGATAAGATACTAGCTCATCTGGAATCCTAGGTTCTAGATGATCTACCTATGAAGCTACTATGAATACCTGCTCCGGACGAACTTCCTCCAACTCCTGGGGTCTCCATGACTTGATAATGAGTCGAGTGATTCCTCCTCCGTCTGATGAGCATACTGCCTTGGGGCTGTCAATCTGAGCTACGCCGCAACGAACGGTGTTTGAAACGGAGTTTCGAGCAAAGAACAGGTCACAAGGTAGGTGGAGCCAAAAAGGGGCCTAGGGTTAGGGTACTTATCGGTTAGAGTTTCATGTCACTTCCATGTGGCTCCAATGGGGTGCTTCCATGTGGTGGGTGCCCACTAGGTTGAGGCCATGTGGAAATGGCCTTAAGCCTGAGGTTGGCTAAGTTATGTAAATAATTTGGCCATGCTCCCTTTTCCACTTACTATGGTGTACAAGACTATAATGATAGGCTTGTAAGGGGACGAGGCCTAGAAATATACGTATTTATGGCATATATTTTTGGGGAACGTCACATTCTCCTCCCTTTACGAAAATGCTGTCCTCAACATCATGCAAAGTTAACGAACCTGCACTAGCCCTGTAAGATCACACACATGAATATAAAGACTTACCTTTTGCTATTAGCTACTTATTACGTACATATAGGCTATATTTGTACCTATACAAAATTATATAGCCTTCGCAAGTGTTACTTATCACAATTTATCCATAATCATTATCACGACGGTTATTAGAAGTCCATAGTTAAGTCTACAAAATTATGACTCCTGCCTTCTCGTAGTGTGCTCCTTCATCCATGCTCCCCTTCATTGGCCTGCACACATTGCACATTATGTTAGTTTAGTTAATAAGTTTGTGGTTTTAGGGGACCACCCCCCTTACTACCTCCTTGAGCCGAACTACTAGCTCAAGGTTACCTCTATTACTTGCACTCGATCATGGCCCTTAGGATTTGAGCTTAAGGACCATTTAAGATGATCCTATCATTGCCCATGATCGGGTGTTACCTTGTACAAGATTCCTTTTATCGAGTACATCCGCAATGCCCCATGCCCCTGGGGATTTAAGCTAGGGAATGTCTCATGATCCCATCATCGCGCATGATCACGCATACCTCGCCACGATTGCCCTATGGTCATGTACACGTTCCCTGCATCGTGGCATAGAGATCATCCAGGTGATGGTCTCATCATTGCCCACCATGATGCACTCCTCTCACATGACCATTCCGGTCATGCGCACTCTTGGTGCGTGCTGGCCTAGAGAATGCCCTTGGAGAGTATCTCATCATCGCCTACACTCCAAGATTCCTGCATATGCACCGTACTAGCATAGAATACATGCGCCTTCCTGTTCTTACACTAAGACATAACAAAGCTTAGCTAAAGCACCTGATAGGTTGGCGTCGACCAATTCGGAGATGACTTGACTATCGAATTGCTTCTTGAAGTCTGGGTATTGCCTCTCTAAATCTTGCTTCAATACCCATGTTGCATATTCCACGGCCAAGTACTTCCACTTGACCAAATATTGAAGGAACTAGGACCTTCTTGTCTTCTTAAATGCCTTATCAGGAATTAACTCAGGAATTATCTCGATTTTCTCCTCTGTCATTTCCAACAATGTTGGAGTTTCCAAGACCTCCTCTGGGTTTGGAGTGTGCCTCTTTAATAGGCTTACATGGAAGACTTTGTGGACTTTGAGATGGGCTGGTAAATTGAGCTTGTAGGCTTGATTCCCTACTTGCTCTACGATCTTGAAAGGTCCTGCCCATCTTGGAGCAAGCTTCTTACAATTCCCAATTCAAAGCTTTGCTTGCTTGACCTTAATCTTAAGCCAAACACTATCCTCAACTTGGAACTCTCTTGTAATTCTATGCTTGTCGGCTATGCTCTTTTTTCGACTTCTTGCTGCCAGAAGATAGCCTCTAACCTCTTCCACTAACTGTTGCATATCGGTCAACATTTGTTGAGAAACTTCAACTTTAGACACTGGATTATGCCAAGTGTCTGGTATCAAACGTTGATAACCATAATTAATCATGAAGGGGGACATTTGTGAAGATTCCTACTTGGTACTATTATATGTTAAACTCTACCAAGTAAATGTAGTCACCCCATTTGGCATGTTTGTTCCACACATAGCTTTTCAACATGTCTTCTAGAATTTGGTTGCTGCATTCTGTTTGACCGTCAGTTTGGGGATGGTAAGCCGTGCTCGTAGCCAACTTGGTCTGGATCGTGTTGAAGTCCTTCCAAAAAGGCAGTTATAAACTTGGGATCCTTATCAGATATAATTTTCCTTGGCATCCTATGTAATCTAAATATTTCTTTTGCAAAGAGCAAGGCGGTGCCAAACGTTGTATCAGTGGTTCGACATGGCAAAAAATGAGCCATCTTTGATAACTTGTCGACCACTACCATTAAGACATCATGGCCCCTTGCTGTTCTTGGGAGTCCGGTTATAAAATCCATGCTCACAACTTCCCACTTAGCCGTTGGCACTGCCAAGGGTTCCAAGGTTCCTAGAATTCGAAGCTGCTCGGCCTTTGTTTGTTGACATAACTGGCACTGTCGAATATAGTTGGCTATGTCCTTCATTTGCTGGGCCAATAATAACTACTTCTTATCTTGAAATAGGTTTTCATGAACCCTGCATGGCCGGCTATTGGGCTATTGTGAGTATCATGAAGAATTAACTTCCTTGCTCCTGATGATTCAGGGACACAAAGTTTGTCCTTGTGGTAGAGAAGATTGCCTTCTCTCTTATATTTTTTATAAGCTTCTCTTTCTTTATCTGTCCTTGCCTCTTTGCAAAGAATAGCCCATATTTCCTTGAATTCTTTGCTTGAAGGCAAGACCTCTTCAATCTTTTTGCCAAAATCACTACACAAGGTGGAGGTGGCATTGCAATGCACTCGAATCTCCAATGGCCTGCGAGAGAGAGCGTCAACAACCGCATTTAATTTACTTGGCTTATAGACTATCTCAAGGTCATACTCTTCGAGGGAGTCCATCCATCGCCTTTGCCTCAAACTGAGTAGTGGTTGCGTAAAAATATATTGGAGGCTTTGATGGTCGGTATCCAACTGAAATTTCCTACCAAGCAGGTAGTGCCTCCTAATACGAAGAGCTCTTACTATAGCCAGAAGTTCTTGATCATGCGTTGGATAACGTTGCTCGACGCCATTCATCTTCTTAGAGTCATAGGCTAGCATTCTTCTTTCTTGCATGAGAACTCCACCTGTTGCTAGCTTACTAGCATCAATTGCTACAAGCTTATCCTTGCTTGAGTCTGGTAGGGTGAGCACTGGTGCTGTTATTAAGGCTTCCTTGAGCTTTTCAAAACAAGCTTAAACTTTCTCTAGCCAATGCGCCCCCCAATCTTTTACCTTGACATTCTTGGTGAGGTCCGGCAAAGGGGATGCCCACTTAGCAAAGTCCCTTACAAACTTCATGTAGTAGCCTGCTAACCCAAGAAAGCTTCTCACTTCAGAGACGTTCTTTGGGGCCGGCCAATCTACTATGACTTCTATCTATGCCGGGGCCGTTGCTATTCCTTTGGCTGACACAACATGTCCAAGGTACTCAACCTTGGTTGTAGCAAAATGGCAATTAGAAAGCTTGCCAAACAAGCGATGCCGTCTTAGCTTCTCCAAGACTTTCCTTAAATGTGCTACTTGTTCTTTCCATTGACTTGCTATAGATGAGGATGTCGTCGAAAAAGATGATGACGAACTCATCCCAGAACTTTCTGAAGATGTCGCTCATTAGCCTCATGAACGTTGCTGGAGCATTTGATAACCCGAAGGGCATGATTGTAAATTTGTAATGCCCATACCGCGTCTCAAGTCTATCTTAGAAAAGACTTTTGCTCCTTAGAGTTAATTCATCAAGTCATCTGCCCTAGGCAAGGCATATTTATTCTTTACCATCTGCTTGTTCAACTTACAGTAGTCTATACACATCCTTAGGCTTCCATCCTTCTTCTTCACAAAGAGAACGGGTGCCCCGAAGGTGATACGCTTATCCTGATGAATCCGAACTCAAGCAATTCTTTGCTTCTTGAACTCAACTAGCTCTTGGGTATTCATCCTATAGGTGCATTTGCTAGTAGACATAGCATCTGGTGCTAGTGTGATCTCACACTCCATGCCCCTATAGGGTGGTAACTCACGGATTTCATCCGGAAACACATCATGGAACTCCTTGATTAGCCTTGCTACTGGTCTGAATTGCTGATTCAAGCTTGGCTCCCTTTGCTTTTCCTGACCCAGCTCAATTGCCTCTAGTCGAAGGATATATTCCACCTTGTCCTTCATTTAGCTTTTGTGCAATTGCTTCAGAGAGATACACTGCATAGCTGAAAGGACTTTCTTACCTTTGACTACAAAGCAGTTCCCGTCGGGTGCGGTGATGGAGATTTCGTGCTTGTCATAGTCAATCATGGCTTTAGCTGGCTTCAAGAACTCCATTCCCACTATGAGGTCATATTTACCAATATCCATTATCTCTGCTCCCATCGTCCATTTGGTTCCACTAAGGTCTATATCAAAGTTGATTCTCTTTCTCTTGGTGTGGCGAATTGTACCACTTGCCATACTGACCGACCTGGGTTTGGACTCAAGGGTCTTGTTCTTCATGGAGAAGCAAAGTTGTGCGAGCTACCTGTATCTATGAGGATTACATAGGGCTTACTATCAATGATGCCCTCTTCCGAAATAACTGTGGACTGATTTTTGACATCACCTGACTCAATAGCTGCACAAATTCTGCATTCACCTTCTATGTAGTCTTGTGGTTCCTGCTGGTCATCCTCGTCGCTGACCACTTCCGTTGGTGACTCCCAATCAATGAGTTCTGCAAGTACTGCTTGTATCATGAAGGGAAAATCATGTGTACGATGACCCGGCTAGAAGCATCTGAAATACAGCTTCTTCTTTATGCATTCCACCCTCTTTTCCTTTGGAATATTGTCCAAAAAGAATTTCAGTGATTTCACCCCCGGGCGTCCCTGCTACCTCTGTTCCCCGTAAGATCCTTTCTTATCTATCTTTCCCTGATATTGGTGCCTCCCTGGTGTGGAGGATGTCTACCTTGGCTGATAAGGCCCTGTTGATTTCCCTTTGTAAGCTTGTTGTTTCTGCCACGGGGTTGTCGGTGCTTCCTCCAAGCTTAGTGCTTGTCTTCGTCCTCCCCAACTATTTTCGGGTTGATGGCCCGTACCAATCTCTTAATGTTACTATTTAATCCCTCAATATAGCCATCCACTACCTGCCTTTCAGTGATCCTTGGGACTTTTAGCCTTAGCCTCATTTATTCCTCTGTATATTTGGCCACTGATATATTCCCTTGGTCCAACCTGTAGAACTGCTGAATCTGCCTGCTGGTGTGCGACTTTGGGACGTAGTTCTTGCGGAAAGCCTTACTGAAGATTTTGAATCTGCAATTGTTCCTTCTTAACTTGTTTGACTTGACATATCCCTTCCACCAAATTCAGGTTGGTCCAATCAGGTTTGTTGTTGCCACCTTTTCTATGTCCTTATCTTTCATCCTTTATGAGTTCTCAAATTCCTCCATCTCATCTAACCAAGCTTCCGCTTCCATTCTAGACCTGTCTTTCTCGGAGAATTGACCGAACTTCCGAGTTTTCCATACGTTACCCATTGCACTGTCCACCTTCTTTTGATAGTCCCCTGTTCTACGATTCCTGTCCCTGTCTTGTGAGGCGTCTGACTCACTTTCAGAGCTGCTTCGAGATCCGCTTCCTGTAGTGTCTGACCAGCTGGAGCTAGAAGGAGTTGGGCTCCTCTTACTTCTTCTTTTTCTCTTTCTGTTCTTCTCAAGTACATGGACTTCTTCCTGCTCTGGTTGAGGAGCTTCGTTTGGTCCTCTCGGTGGTGGAGGAGACATTGATCCATATTCCTGTGCATGCATCAATGGCATGGCAATTAGTTGTTGCATCTGGTTCCGCATTCGGATTAGCCTTTCGTTGATGCCCTCTTCCGAAATAACTGAGGACTGATTTTTGACATCACCTGACTCAATAGCTGCACAAATTCTGCATTCACCTTCTATGTAGTCTTGTGGTTCCTGCTGGTCGTCCTCGTCGCTGCCCACTTCCGTTGGTGACTCCCAATCAATGAGTTCTGCAAGTGCTGCTTGTATCATGAAGGGAAAATCATGTGTACGATGACCCGGCTAGAAGCATCTGAAATACAGCTTCTTCTTTATGCATTCCACCCTCTTTTTCTTTGGAATATTGTCCAAAAAGAATTTCAGTGATTTCACCCCCGGGCGTCCCTGCTACCTCTGTTTCCCGTAAGATCCTTTCTTATCTATCTTTCCCTGATATTGGTGCCTCCCTGTTGTGGAGGATGTCTACCTTGGCTGATAAGGCCCTGTTGATTTCCCTTTGTAAGCTTGTTGTTTCTGCCACGGGGTTGTCGATGCTTCCTCCAAGCTTAGTGCTTGTCTTCGTCCTCCCCAACTATTTTTGGGTTGATGGCCCGTACCAATCTCTTAATGTTACTATTTAATCCCTCAATATAGCCATCCACTACCTGCCTTTCAGTGATCCTTGGGACTTTTAGCCTTAGCCTCATTTATTCCTCTGTATATTTGGCCACTGATATATTCCCTTGGTCCAACCTCTAGAACTGCTGAATCTACCTGCTGGTGTGCGACTTTGGGACGTAGTTCTTGCCGAAAGCCTTACTGAAGATTTTGAATCTGCAATTGTTCCTTCTTAACTTGTTTGACTTGGCATATCCCTTCCACCAAATTCGGGTTGGTCCAATCAGGTTTGATGTTGCCACCTTTTCTATGTCCTTATCTTTCATCCTTTATGAGTTCTCAAATTCCTCCATCTCATCTAACCAAGCTTCCACTTCATTCTAGACCTGTCTTTCTCGGAGAATTGACCGAACTTCCGAGTTTTCCATACGTTACTCATTGCACTGTCCACCTTCTTTTGATAGTCCCCTGTTCTACGATTCCTGTCCCTGTCTTGTGAGGCGTCTGACTCACTTTCAGAGCTGCTTCGAGATCCGCTTCCTGTAGTGTCTGACCAGCTGGAGCTAGAAGGAGTTGGGCTCCTCCTACTTCCTCTTTTTCTCTTTCTGTTCTTCTCAAATACATGGACTTCTTCCTGCTCTGGTTGAGGAGCTTCGTTTGGTCCTCTCAGTGGTGGAGGAGACATTGATCCATATTCCTATGCATGCATCAATGGCATGGCAATTAGTTGTTGCATCTGGTTCCGCATTCGGATTAGCCTTTCATTGATCACTTCAGCCGTCATTTCTTGTTCTTTGTCATGTTCTCGGCCGAAAAAGTTCCTAGGTTGCCACTGTTGTTGTCTGCCCTGACCTTGTGACCCTGAGCCGGTATTCCTGGCTGCAAGTATTAGTCATCATGTTCCTTATTCAAAGTTATACATCATGATGTCATTTATATGTTAGTTCTTGTTAGCCATAAAAGAAATCAAGTTGAAACTCAACTTAATAATGAATTATAACAGTTGATACATCAACATACAATTAGAAGCTTGAAATTTTATATAGAGAATAGATAATAGTACATGAAATTTTACAAATTATCTTGGTACATATTAATACATGGAAAGGCATAAGGGTTTATCGTCGAGATCCCTTCATAGACTTGAAGAAGTTCTTCGCGTCCTTGAGTCGAAGACCCTTGCCGACGTTGCGTAGAATATTTCGGAATGATCCGTCTTCTAATGCTCGAGCCATTTGAGGAGGTAGGAGCGGTGGTGTCGTAGCTGCTACTACTGTCGCCGGCACATCCCTTAGATGACCCCTCGCAAAGTCGAAGCTGTAGAGTACCACGGATCTTTTGAAGAGGATTACGTGATCCGTGTTCTCCCTCATCTTGGGATGCTGGCCGAACCCTGTAAGTGCAATCAGAAGTGACACAGACTCATCTCCTCGTGGGCTGAAGTCCTTGTGAAATACTATCATCTGGCCTTGGCTTAGGACTAGAAGATAGTATCGAAGAGCCTTCCCCTTTTAGGGTCCCGCCGACTATGATCCTGTTATACCCTTCCTTTTAGCCGCTTCGTTGCAGATGTCTATTGCTAGGAGATCTTCATGGTCCCTCCACATAGTGGTTGCATTGTCTAAGTTGATGCTGCTGGAACCCCCCTTCCCCCCGCTCCCCGCTCCCCCCTCCCCCATGCTTCGCGCTCGAACGGGTCGGCTAGAGCTTGGGCCTCTCCTTGGTTTGTACAACCTACTTTGAATTTCTTGGAACTCCTCCTCTGGAATGACTGCCGGTTGGTGGTGATACATCTGCCTTATGTACTCGTATGCTGCAATGTCAGACATCGTTTCACCGGCATAAGAATGTCGATCTGCTAATCCTCTTGGAACTTTTTGGTAGAAGTAGTCGATGAGGTCCTTCTGCTGCTCCTCTGCAATCAGTCCCATGAGCTCGTCTATCCTGAGCCCCTCTTCTATGCAGTATGGGAGATGGAGGATGTCGTTGGCAAGAAGATACTCCTCCCTTTTGATCACTATCGAAGATAGGGCCGTGATGCCTATAGGTGGTTCATTGGCCCTCCTGATATCTTCATCATGCCTTGCTATCTGCCTCTCCATCTTTAATGCTAGCCTGCTCTCCTCGTCTTGATCGTCATCCCCTTCCTATTCATAGTCCTCTTCAATTTGAAGTGCCCCCGCGGATGCGCCATGGTAGACGTACTCCAAGGCATCTCGTGGATTTGGCCCTCACCCTCGTGTTGAGGGGTGCGAGGTCCAAGGGCTGAATTGAAGGCTACCCCACCCTGTTGATGGTCCTGAAGTGCATGAACAGAGATAAGGCCCTGTGTGTTGAGACATACCGATGCCTGAGCCTTACAACTCATGTAATCAGGCATGTTCTTCCTTCTATCTCACAACTGGTTCTTGACTCTAGATCCCCCACCTAAGACTTCACTTAATGACTCCAAGGACACCCACCTGCCTCCCCTTGGAGGAAGGCTGACTTCCCAGTGTTTTTAGTCAAGGTTGCATGGAGATCAAAGAGATGGTCAAAGACGTGGAAGGCCTCCTCTGCTGGGAATGCACTGATGTAATTTTCACCGTTGTACCATTCAACAAAGTTTGTGGGCACCATTGAGCAGAGATTGAAGTAGAAAATAGTAGGGAGACAAGGAGCTGGAAAATTGCCTAGAGAGGATGAGGGCAAACTTGGTGAAGAGAAAATGTCAAATGAGGTCCCTTTTTATAGACTAAGGTTGCCTAGGTTTCTATGATCAAGACTTCTTGTTCGGGTAGACCTAAGTTATAAGGCTATAGATCTCCAAACTAGGTAATATGAAGTGCAAAAATAAGCAAAATAAGTCAAGAAACACTATAGAGCAGTTTTATTAGATAAATTTTGGACAAATTTGGATCAAATATGCTAAACTCGGGCTATTCCACGCTAAACACGTCTGTGTTCGTGACGTAGGGCCCCTCAACGCGATGTGACCCGAGTGGGTCAAATTTGAATAAAGTTCATATTTTTGGGAGATGTAAGATACTAAAATGCAAGTTTGGCATTATTCTGGGGTATCTAGCAGCTTATTCTATATCAATCTAACATGTAAAAGTGCAAAAATGGGTGATTCAGATTACTCTGCGCAAAAGGCATCTGCATTTGCGACGCAGGGCCCATCGGCACGGTGTGATCTGAGTAGATCAATCTAAACTTATTTTGAATATTTTTGACAAATTTAAGATGCTACACTATAAGATTTAATTAATTCTAAGCATTCTAACAACTTTTCTTACAAAATTTGGACAATTGATGCCAACAAAGAGGGCACTCGGGTTACTCTGCGCGAAACGCGTCTGCGTTCACGACGCAGGGCCCTTCGGTGCGGTGTGACTCGAATGGGTCAATTTTGACCTAAATAGTCAATTTTAATGAAAATTTTGAACTAGTAATATTAAGAAGAAGATTTTAACTACAGTAATGAAAACTTTACATCAAATTGGTTTATACAAAATTATCTTTATAAATTACTTTTATACAAAATTGCAAGCTTTCTAAAGCTCGTTTTCGGATCCTCCTAGTCAAGTGGAGGTCCTTTGGCATTACTGTTACCCTCTTCGCATGGATGGCACATAAGTTGCCTTCCTCGAAGAGTTGTACCAGCTCTGCCTCTACTGCCTCTTGAAGAGATCGAACTGTTAGGGGTATAACCCTATAATCGGTCCAGAACTCCTGCATAACTTCTTAGAGGAGCCGTTTAAACGATGCCTTCTGGATCAGGAGATTAATGCACTACTGGAAGTGCCTAATCTCCCAAAACACCCTGGCGTGCTTGGAGTTGGGTCCATGGTGGACCTTCTTCGGAGGTTGTGGCCGAGGTGGTGGTGGCTTCGATTGATTCTTTGGTCTGCCGCTCTTAACGTACTTCTGTACGTTTTGTTTGCAATACCACTCGTTGTACCTCTTCCACCTCCGGAGGTACTTCTGGTATGCTTTCTTCCTTCTTTCAAATTCGCGGTCTTGCTTAAGCATGAACTCGTGCTCTCCTGCTTTCTGCTTTTTCACCACCTTGGGTGGCTTGGGCCACTTTGGCTAAGGTGGTTGGGCGTCAGGATTTGAGGTCTTCCTGACGTCCTCTTCTGGCTCCTCCTCCTCCTCATTTCTGCCTTCTACGTCCACCTCTTCGTCCTTGTCCTCTTTCTCTCGTCCACTTGCTCCCAGGGATAGGTTCTGTACGTACGAAATTCAAATTCCTGACGTATAAAGTTAAAAAATACGTATTTTTTTGAAAAAACAGTATTTAACGTATTTTTAAGTCGCGGGCCGAAAAAAAAAATCACGTACGCAAAACCTTAAGAATCGCGTACGCGAAAATAACGTATTTGTGGCATAAAATTCAAATTCCAGTTTCGCGTACGCAATCCCCACAGTTTCGCGTACGCGAGTTCGCGTACGCAAAACTGCTGAGGTTTCGTGTACGCGGTTTATTTAGTTTGAAGAAGTCGCGTATGCGAAAATATTTATATATATTTGCGACACGGTTTTTCAGTTTTTGCGCCGCAAAGAAGGTATCTTCTGTGCCAAACCTCCTAATCTGCCCCTCAAAATTTTATTTTTTTTGTTTTCCTTAGTTTTTAGGCAAAAAATAGTTAGTCTTTTGTTGTTTTTGGATAACTAGGTCTAGACAAGGTCCTCAGTTAGGCCCTCATCTGTTGCCCCCCTATCCACGCCTTGTTCTGAGGACTGAGCTTGACCTATTTTAAGAAAAAAAAAAAAGGGGAACAATAAAGTAAGACCACAAACAAAAAAAACTAGCAAAAGGCACACCAGAAGGCTTTAGCAAGGTAAGATTTGTTAGGGTTTTTTTTAGAAGGCTTTAAACAGTGACATAATACGCATACGGAAATGAATACGGAATACGAATACGTGAAATATGCATACGGAGAATACGGAATATTCTCTTAGAATATTCCATAAAATATCATATTTGTACTTGATCTTATCAGCTTAATCTCTATTTTTTAAATATGAAAACTGTAAATTCTTCTATTGCAATAATAACAACATTAAGGGACGTCCAACGACTTACTAACTTAGTTAGTACAACGATTCAAAAAAAAGGAACATCGAACAAACTGAACATCAATGCCAAGAACACCAAAAAGAGAAATTTATGGGCAGAAGCAACCTGATCAAGCCTTAGAAGGCGATCCATTTAAAAAGCATCCTACATATAAATAAAATGCCAATCATTGATTTTCTTGTATGGAAATTGCTTTGAAATTTTGTCATTCAAAGGAAAAGTACTTGGTCGAAAGCTTTGTTATCGAAGTGGCAGAAAGCAAATCTAAAAGTAGGAAGTAAATGCAATGGTAATGGAGTAGTATAACTAGTATTGCGAAAGTCTAGTGTACATTGTTGTGCTAAAGAGAACTCTTCATATCAGTACAAGAATAATGATCGTTACACAAGACCAGCAAAATCTGAGGAGCATGGATTAGCAGGATGCTTGTAATAATACTCAACATGGGTTTCTCAACTCCTGGTTGAAGTTTTCTATGTACCTTATTTGTTTCCTTGTCTTGAAAGCAGTCTTAGTCAAGGCGATAACACTGCACCAAATAATTGTTTTGGATCAAGATCCTTATCTTATGTGAGCCATAGTCATAGTCCAGCCTCATGAGAACGTGATCTACTGACTCTATAATTTTAGTGGTACCTTTAGAGAGCAAAGCCAAGCCTCAAGGCCAACTAGCAACATGTTGCATTGCAAGGAGAGATCAACCAGTAAAAACTTGCAAGTGTGAAATTATTGATGCTGCCAAACCTTAATAAAATGAGAGTCCTGACATGAATTAGAAGCAGCACTAGGCATCAGCAACTTATGAAGCAATATTCCTGCTGCTACACTGACATTTAAGCTGTCTACTACTCCAAATAATTGTTTTGGGTCAGGTTCCTTTTTATAATCAGGAATGTCCTCACCGTCTTCTGCTGGAGCTGGTTGGCTTTCTAAATTGCTTTCAATTTCACCTTCTATGCTGTTCTCTATAGATTTATCTTGATATTCCAAATTGCTTCCCATTTTTTTCCTGCCATATGACTACCCCAAATTCTGACCCCATATGACTATCCCAAATCTTGGGCTTTTTATACTTGAACTCAGAATCCTTGTTTGGGTCAAAAGATTGCTCCTCAAAGCCATTGACAGCTGCTGATATGAACATAAACAAGAGTAAAAACATGATCTGCTTTTCCATGTCTGATCAGGCAGTATTTCTTCCAAACATATGCTCAGAAACGTAGACGTGGTCTGCTCCAAGAAATTTTTTTCCACAAAAAGCACATCAAAAGAACAACGAAATTTCAAAGCAAAACCTCGAGAGCAATTCAATCCGAAACGCGGGGATGCAAGAAATAAGAAATGCGCGATTCTGTTTAGAAGATTTACCCGAAAGAAGGCGCTTGCCAGAGTCGGAAGGGGGATAATCTACCGCTGTGTCTGAATCTGAAGCAAAGAAAATATGAGACGGGGAACAAGCTTACAAAGCCCTGTACCCCGCCCCCGCCATTTTATACCCCCTCCGACAAAGAGGCACTGCTAACGAGCGAGGCACCGGACCGGACAGACCAAAACCGCCTGATGATCTTACCGCTGCTATTTTTTCCCCTTTCGTTCGACCTTTTTTTCGCTTGTAACAGAATACGGGCGTATTTTGTATGAATACGCCAGGAATACGGGCGTATTCGATTTCACATTATGAATACGGCATATGGTGATTTTGAATACGGGATTTTTTAAAAATCCGTATTCCCCGTATTCTAACATGAATACGGCCGTATTCTGTTTCTGTGTTAAAAGTTGCTAGGTTTTTATTTAGGCTTGGCGTTAGTAGACTGTGATTGGTAGCTAAGCTTCTTCCTTTGTATTTCATTTAGAAGCAATATTTCTTGTTTTTGTATTTCATTTTATTTAGCATTTCCTAGTTGTGAAATTTTGCTTCATGTCATATGGTTCTATACAATGTATATTTATAGTGTGGTCTATGTTTTAGTTCGAGTTTAAAGTTTCCTATGTACAAAGTGTGTTTGTGAACATTTTATTGTTTTATCTTGTAATGGTTTACCATGTCTAGAAGATCTAGAAGGTTAATTATGACCTTTAGTTGATGTATAATCGTGTGGTCTCTCTTCTTTTACTTATGAAAGAATTGCATCCTTCAATAAAGTTCCAAAAATGTGAAAAATATACCGTCGTACATAAGATTTTTAATGGTATATGAGGTGTATTCGTAGATAAATGAGTACAATGCTGATGGTGGAAAATGTGTTTCAATATATCGAAGGTTTTTGGAGAGGAGATGGCAGTGCAAAATTTCTCTTCAGCGAACTTGAAGAATCGTCGATATGGTGACTCTTGAGGAGATAAAGCGGCAGCCTTTTTTTAGGGTTCTTGGGCCCGATTTTTGTTTTGAAGCCGGGTTTTTGTTCTGAAGCCTGCTTCTTGTGTTGCAGAGCCTGTATAGTGCATGTGCTATGGCGGTGGAGGCATACAAAGCTCTGGTTATGCTCTGATTATGCTTTAGGGTTTATTCTTAGAAGGTTTTGGCGCTGCAGGAAAGGAGCATCCACATGGTGGCGATGGCGCGATGGCGTTGGGGCTTTCACTGCTGGACTTAAATTCACTGCCTGCTCCTTAAATTCGTGTTCTCCTGTGTTCTCCTTAAATTCCGGCTTCTGTGTTCTGCTGTAACCTCCTTCTGTGTTCTGTGTTCTTCTGTGTTCCGCCTCCTTTGTTTTGCCGCCTCATCCCAGTTGTTGGGAACCCCTTTTCTATCTCAGAGGTAATTCCTGGCCATCTTTCCCAGGCCAAGAGAGGCTGATCCCTGATGGGTATAGTGCTGTTCTACCCCGGGACTTATTCTTGCTCTTGCCGCTACATTTTCTTGGAAGTCTCTGTTCTTTGTTTGCTTTATTTGCTCTGTGTGTCAATTCAGGACAAGCCTTGTTGTACTTCCTCAACTAGAAAGTAGTTTATTGTTCTTCTATTTGATCCGGCAGGGCATACTTTAGTAGGAAAATTGCTGTGCTGCAACACGGCATATTTTAGCATGAAACTTGATGTTTTTAAGGTTAATGCCATTTATATCAGAATTAAATATAGCGAAATTTGTATGACTGCATGATTGACTCAAGACACCATTGTTTCCAAATCATATGCTGACGTGGAAATTGCAGTTTGACCCCATCAAGGGGTCAATGGACGGCCACATTGTCTCCATTTGGAATCAGAGTTGGAATATTCATAAGATCAATGGCCTAGAATAAAAGATAATACAGAAGAAGCGATAATACAGAATACAATTCTGTATTCTGTACTTTGAGTTGTTTTACATATTCTTCCTTGTTTGGTAACTTCATTATATGCAAGTATAGTGCATCTTATTGCATTATGATAATATTAATAGGAAATACAAAATATAAAATAGAAAATAGAAAATAAGGTTAAAAGGGATGTAGATATGTGTAGTAGATGAGTGTGTTGCACGATAATGTACCATCCTTATACACATCAACACATAAGGACATGCAATACACAAGACATGCATTATGTATGGAAAGATTATTTCTCATTTTTTGTATAGAATCACTTTCTAACGGTCAAATATAACGGTCAAATATAAAATTCCATAGCAACAGGAGAAGAAAAGTGGATGAGCTACAGATGCATCGTGTTAAAGTTAGTATTTTTCTGCTATGAGCTGCAGTGTTGTTTTTATGTAAATTTTGCCCTTCAATGTCTATTGCCTCTGTTTTGATTACCTTTCCAAGTTTCTTTCTGCCATAACACTATATGGTAGAGAAAGCAGACAAACTGTTTCAAGGGGCAGTAAGGCATCTCGTCTTTGCCGTGATGCTTTTGTACATTTCAACATAAATGCCCATTTGTGTAAGAGCAAAGTTCCTTTAATGGCCGGCGTAGAACAACCGAAGTGTCAAAATGTTTAAAGTATCAACATTTCCAGCTTAAAAGTGTCAAAATGTTTCAAACAAAAAATGTTTCCATATTCACCTTTCTTGTACATGTGACCCTAATATCTTTTTTGTGATTCCTTCTTTTCGCTGCATCTCTGGTTGCCTGCAAATATTGAGGAATCATCTTAGAGAGTGGCATACAAAGTACACCATGATAAACTGTGACAAAAGATCCAGAATGGCACAAAAGTTGCTCAACAAGAAAACATCAATATGGTTATTAGAGAGTACATCCTCCTCTTTTAAAAGACCTTGAAGTTATTTTCTGCAATCATCAAGTCGCCAAACAAGACCATTTGTTTGTTCATACTAATTTCTCCAATATGATCGTAAAGTCTTTTGTCCACCAACATCCCAAATGTTTAAGCGGTACCTGTTCTACATATAGTAAAGTTTCTCTGAGAGACAGGGAGAAAAATGCTAAAATGCCTTCAACAATGTAACTGATTGGCAATTGTATAGCCAAAGAGTATTCAGATGAACCTCTCTTGTTGCATTTGCATAGCACATAGAATGAAACACTATAAAGCTCTTTCTTTAAACCCGTCATGAGTGGGGATTTTTTAATCCTGGCAAATGGTTCAATTTGAAAGGTCACAACCCTCAAGCGTAAGCTGAAGCTTTATTAAGCACATCCTCACTTTATGTATCTGCGTTTGGTTTGAATGGAATATGTATGCTGAAGAACCATTTAAACAATCAAAAGCTACCCTCGACTGTAGCAAAAATTATGTGGAAGCTTTTGACATCATCATATTGTAGGAATGTTACAAATTATTTACCTATCTCTGACAGATCAGATAAGACCAGAAAATGAAATAGAACTCGTAAAGGAGCTAAGCAATTGAACCACAGAAATGCAACAATGGCCCTTACTTCTTATAATGCATGGTTTTTATGTTAAAACAAAAAACTCTACCCCTCTTCATAATAGCAAAGGTGGATATCTGGTTTTGTTAAATTCATCCCTAAATAACCTGGCCAGCAACCGTTTGTTTGCCGTCAAGTTTGATGCACATCAAAATACAGAGTTCGAGGACCTTGATTCTGAGCATGTTGGTTTCAACATCAACAGCATGAAGTCTGCTTATGTCTACAGCATTCCAAATAATGCTAATATATCTTTCTCCAAGAATCAGATCTTGCGAGTATAGATTGATTTTGCTGGATTGAATAAAACGGTGGAGGTTCGTATATTAAATGACAGTGAATATAAGCCAGTTGAGTCTGTCATTTGTTATGTAGTAGATCTTTCACAAATTTTCCAAGGTAAGGCATATATTGGATTTTCTGCCTCAATAGGAGGACAGAATGCCCAAATGCATGGAATTCGTGGGCTTTTAATTCTTCAAGAATTGATGGTAGATCTTCTTCTCATTCTCGAATGGATGTTTTCCTTATTGCCTTTCTAGTAGCAGGTATTCTTTTTGTCATAGCCAGTGCAATAGGTACTTTTCTTATGATCAGAAGACAAGAGTAAATTATGGAAGGCTCAGCCTTCAAGTGTGGCTATAATATTCACTTGTTCATTAACACAGTTCAGCTACAAAGAACTAAAAGCAGGAACCAAGAATTTTAGTGAAACAGAATATCTAGGAAGAGGAGGCTCTGGCAAGGTTTATAAAGCAGTACTTCCAAGAGATAGATCTGTTATGGTCTTGGCAGAAAGTAGTGAATATGCAGAGGGCCAATTTTTTAGCAGAGCTTAATGTAATAGGCAGGAAGGCACACATCATGCCACTATCAAACTTAAAAAGAGAAACATAGAGACACACATGTGCAATAAAGGGCAAAAGTAATTATTAGTATATTTGTTCCTTAACAGGTGGAAAGAAAACTATGTAGAGATGGCAATAATTTACAAAGTAAGACATTATCAAACAGAAAGACCAAGACATTGGTACAAATATTCTTATCCTTGATCCAAGGAGCTCTGCTGGATTGTGCTCACAAAGGAAGGCTTCTACACCCCATAGAACAAAATAGTAAATTGTATCAGGTTTTGACAGCTTCTAAGAATCGAGATGGCAAGAACATGGATCAAGGGGAGTAATTCTGACCTCCCAAGAGCTGACCTCTTTGTGATTATAACTTTGTGAATAAGCTGGACTATATGAAATTTAAGAAAAGAAAGAGATGGCATTATCTAATGTGAGAAGCTAACCTTTTGACGATAAATTTGCACATGCAACACAGTTCGATTGGTTCAAGCTCCAGAAGGTAAATTGGGTTCCTGCAACGCATGAATCAGATAGAAGAAGAGAAAAAAGAGTGCAGAACCAAATGTGCATCCATTCTTCACAAAAGCCTTCAAAAGCAAAGCCTATTTGCAGTTTGCACGAAGTACAGGGCAAATCCCGCCGGTGCTGTGAAATAAAGGCAGGGAATCAAAGCAGTTATCAGGTCTTCTTACGTTTGACTAACCAGAGTACAAGCGGCCGACAAGCACCTATATCTCAAACCAGGGGCAAATGTCCCGTCCAACACAGGAGAACACTGGACTCCACGGCAACAGAGGAAGATCTCCTGTAAAAAAATTGTTCAAAGATTGAAAGAACGGCATAGTTACTACGTTTTTTGTGAAATCAAAACCTCGATAGAAATCAATCTTACATTGTATCGATTTGAGAAACACTAAGGAGGGTGCAGAAAGGTCGATAGAAGTTGTGAATCGAATCCATGCCAAAAGCAAAGCCTCGCAAGGGAGAATGCTCACGGCACGGGATGTCAATATCACCGTGTCGAAATTTGTGCCATTTCTAATTTCCCTAGCCGTCAATTTAAAAAAATGGAGATCTAATTTATGCCACTTAAGATGTGGCTTAGGTGGAACTGTTACGTGGATAGGCTAGAATTGCAAGAAACGCTGTAGGCTTAGGTGGAACTGTTACGTGGATAGGCTAGAATTGCAAGAAACGCTGTAGGCTTGGTTAGGCTGGTGTGCTAAAAAAAAAATAACACAAAGAAAAAAAAAGGAAACTTTTGTTGCCCTCCCTTATCAAAGGACAACTGTAGTGCCAATTAGGCATAGTGCCATAGGGTTTCGTGTTGCCAAGAGCGTAGGCAGTGTCCTTTGCCTGGTATTGCCGCAGTTATTTGCACCATGCCGAGGGTGGGTGGCATTGGCGAAGTTTAAGGCAGCTAGGGTCTTTCCTTCTTTGAGAAATATAGCCTCGCCTGATGCCGTTGTTGGATTTGGCCATGCGGTGTCGAAAGGTGTGTGTTGTACTCTTATAGAAGTTACGAGGATGTCTTACCAATTTATACCCTAGTTCCTGATGGGATTGGGGTATGTTTTAGTAAGTATTTGATTGGTCATGTTTTATGAAAAAGCGCGACCTGGGTCAAGTGCAATGCAATTTAAACTTGCTAGTCTCCAAGTGGGAACATTCTATTAGTAGCTGGGTTAGATCATAAATCGTGTTTTGGTCATTTCATGTGTTCTCCCATCCTGGCACGTAGATATCAACCAATCAAAAGCCATTTAGTAGTAGTAGTATAGGATGTTATGTTAGGGTCCTAACGTAGTGGCTTAAAACTTTGTGTTTTATTTTAGTTAAAGTGAGTTGATTTATGCTCTTGCTAAGCATTAAATTGGAGGTTTTATCTTTGCTTGAGCTGTAGGTGTTGTTGCTGTCATTTGCGTACTGTCGTGGGGTTGCATTTTGCTAGCTAGCTAGACAATCCCTTTAACAAGCAGTGTGGCTTCAAAAGAGAGAGCAGAATTTAACTTAGTGGCAGCAGAGGCATTAGTGTCTCAAATAGAGCCACAAGTAGAGCTGCAACCAGCAGAGGCATTGGCGTCTCAAACAAAGCTGCAACCTGACTCATTTTCTGCACCATCGCATAGAAAAAGAAGTAGACCACAACAAGCATGGTCTTCTTTGAGACCAGAATTCATGAATTGGTTATGTAATCGACTTTTAGCCAAGGATTTGGAATTGATTACCAACAGCGAGGAAGGGTGGCTAGACTAGCATGCAGGGCTTGTTAAAGATGCTGAGAGGGCTTTTAAACCTCGAATGATAGCTCTAGAGCCTGAAAAGGGTGAGCAGTACACATGGATAGTGGGCAATATTAGCCATACTACTGGGAATATGATCACGAAAGTTGCAAATTTGAATAGTCATCATCCGAGGCTACTGCTGAAAGAAAAAGCCATCACGTGGAATGCGGCTTGGTGCAACAGGAAGTTGAAGAAAGAAGCCCACCAACCCCCTCATCTTGTTAAAAAAGTGTTGGCGAAAACAATAAGAGCCATCCACGATCAATGATTGGAGGCCTATTTCTTTACTCTCCTCTGTGTATAAGATTATTGCAAAAGCTTTGGCAGAAAAGCTTAAACTGGTTCTAGCATCCTCTATTAACAAGGTTCAGTCTGGGTTTATCCCAGGAAGAAACATCTTAACTAACGTTGCTGCAGCTTGTGAGGGCTTGTATTGGGCTAGGAAAATAGGTCAGAGAGTTGTTTATCTTAAGCTCGATTTTGCGAAGGCATATGACAGTGTGCGCTGGGAGTTTTTGTCTAGTGTGCTTTTGGCTTTAGGTTGTGGTCCACGTTTTACAGAAATAGTTATGAAGCTTCACATGTCAGCACGAGCTACAGTTATGTGCCAGGGGGAGCCCTCCCCATTCTTTTCGATGGGAAGAGGAGTTCGTCAGGGCTGCCCTCTGGCCCCATTTTTGTTTACCATGGTGGCAGAGGCATTATCACAATTGCTCTTGACTGCCGTAGATGAGGGTGTGGTAGAGGGTCTTCAGATGCAGAACGGCAGTCAGCAGATTTGTAATCAGTTTGCAGATGACACTTTCCTCTTTGTGGCAGCAGAAGAAAGCAATTTGCGTAATGTTAAGGGTTTGCTAGATACATTTTCCTTGGCTTCTGGTTGTCTTCTTAATTGGGGAAAGTGTCCGGCTCTGTGGGCTTTGGAGACGCCGCCTTCACCTTGTTTGTTTCTCTTCCCTTGGAAGGTACTCCCAGTGAATGCATGTACCAGACTTCTGGGCATTCCTTTTGGGGGTGATATCCATGGAATAAATTACTACTCCTATATTTTAGTGTAGCCAAAATAGGTTTAGCTAAACTACCTTCAAATTGGGGCTGGAAGTTTCTAACACTTGGCTAAACTAAATGGTTTTTCTCCATCACAGTTTCTTGCTTTTGGCTAAACTTTCACAAAATAGAAAGGCAAATATTAGCCATCACGCGATAGTAATTAAAAAAAATCCAAGCATTTTGGCAAATACAATTAATTTATTGTAAATACATAAATCAAGACATACATGAACATGTTCAAAAACCTAAAAAAAAAAGGGACTACATTGTTCCTTTTCCTCTAATGCATCAACTTTGTACTTGGAACAAGAAAGAAAGTGAAAAGAAAAAGAAAAATATAAACCTATTTGCAATCTCTTAAAGTTAGCACATACATTGATGTTGAATTTCGGGCTAATCTATCCATTTTTCCAAGCCCACTCTATCTTAGGTTTGGCTAATCGATGTCATGATGGATATATCTGGAGGTAAACGTTTGGCTATTCAACCTAAAAACTCACTTGGGCGGCAAAAAAATTGGGCTAAATTTTTTTTTTTTTTTTTGGGCATTTTTTCCATTTACTTTAGCCGTTTTTCTTGGCAAAACTGCTATAAAATAGTCATTTGGCTAACCTTAGCCTTTATTCCATGGTGATATCTCTGAGATTTTGCAGGGACTACAGAAGCACCTGAATTGGTGGAAGGGTAGTAAGTTGTCGATGGCAGGCAGGATTACTGTAGCTAAGTCAGTGCTTTGTAGCACCCACGTATACACAGCGTCTGTTATGTTAGCTCCAGAATGCAAGGTTCAGGAATTGAATAGAATTGTCCAAAACTTTGTTTGGGGAGGGGCTGTAGAAGGAGCAGTGGTTAAAGTAGCCTGGTGGAAGTGCCTCCGCCCTCGAGAGGATGGGGGTTTGGCAATCCTAGATTTGGCTTTGCATTCTAAGGTGTTAGTCTTCAAGTTTGTTTGGAGTATTCTCCATGAAGAGGTGTTCTCTCCAGGTGCAGCATTGCTTTTACAGTCCCTCGAGAATTGTGTGGCTTTTCACAAGCTATCTGTCCCTGTGAAGTTGCCTTGGGTCTTGCTTTACGGTCTGAGGCCATTCCCACACGCGTCACCTTTTCTCAAGGGTGTACTGCGGGCCTGGGAGCATGTGCGAGTGCTTTTCCAGGTAGACTATGCATCAATATTTCATCACACTTCTCCTTTTCTGTGGGTTCCTCTGTCTCCGACATACTTACCTTTGGCTTCCAGCTTGCACGCTCGGACGTAGGCCCATTGGACTCGAGCTGCAGTCTCCACCTTAGAGGATTGGTATTGACATGGCCAACTGGCTCCTTTGGAGTTTTTTCAGGCCCACTTTCGGCTTAAGAGCAGTGATCGAGCTATCTGGCAGCAAGTGGCCTCCTGTATTCCGCTGCATATTCCTGTTCTCCTCCAGGGAGGGGTGGTCTTTCAGATTTGGAAGGTTCATTCGAGAGTCGATGAGTCATGTTTTGTTCGTTCTTATTATCGGACATTGGTTATTCATGATACTTTACCTCCTTCTGACAAGTGGGCACTGAAGCTTCAAGGTTCCTGTTGGCGCTCCGTCTGGACATGGACTTGGAACTCTCTCCTCCCACCGAAGGTTAGGGTTCTCTTGTGGCAACTGGTGCACCGCTGCATTAGGGTAAATGTTCTTGTGCATAAATTTAAGCCAGCTGTGAGTTTTCTTTGCCCCTGCTATGGCTCTCATCGAGAGTCCATTGAACATTGTCTAGTCTGGTGCCCACATTTGCAAGCTGCATGGGATTGGGTCAGAGCATTGTTCCGGATCAGGATGTGTAGCCAGAAGATACTTCTTCATGTGTTTCCAGCTTCATGGTCCTCTCCTAAGAAGCAAGCTTTCCATCTGTGTAAGGCATGGTTGGTTTGGTTGATTTGGAACGACATCATTTATGGATTTTTCAAGGGATTCAGCAACCTGCAGCCTCTCTAGTTCCACGACTCAGACATAAGCTATTCTAGAGTTTTCTTGTGTTTACTGGCCTAGAGGAGACAAAGTTTTGCATCTGGCGAGATATTTTGCACATTGAAAATGCGAAAGGGGAGTTTGTACAGTGATTACTAGAGGTGATTGGAAGTTTACGCTCTAGTTTTTTAGTATGGAGTGCTGAGGTGTCTTTGTCCCTTTGGGGCATTCTTTTTCCTCGCTACTTGTCTTGTATCATTGCCATTCTTTTAATATAAGTGTCTCAGTTCTTCAAAAAAATAAAATAAGAGTCAAACATCCTGGTGAGACGGATAGAGAGTGGGAAGCTCGTAAAAGAGCGGATGCTAAGACAAACTGGTTTGCAAAAGTAGATTCGTTGTAGATAATAAATAAACAAAGAATTGGTTCTGGTTCATATGGGATGATGCATAAATGCAATACTTTAGGTCTAGCTTTATTAAGGATGAACCATATTGCGTAAAAGTTTCAAAACAATAATTTTCAGCCAGGTACAGATCTTAATAAGTTAGTGGAAGCTATGTTGAAGAATATGAGGGAGTCTGGGATGCAGGTTAGGCATGGATGTATAATACGCTGCATAGGCTTAAATTTTTCTTTTTGGAATGGAGGTTCGTTGGCAAGCTTTTTTACAAGTCATGGGTGCAATGCTTTTGCTGAGCTTGCATTTAAAAAGTTAGGAGTTGTCCCCAGAGTGGAGACAGACTTGATGCGCCTTGAGGAGCGCAGAAGGAAAGATTTATTTGTTGCCTCTAGGGTTGGGGTCTTGGCTATGTCATTCTGCAGCGGCCTGCAAAAACTTCATCAAGAAAGGTATTTGCATATGAACTTGCATCTGGGCAATGTGCTGCTCCATTTTACATATGGAAAGGAGAAGGGATGCATTGATCCTCAGGCTGTTTATATTGGCATTTGTGATTGGGGTGAATCTAGACTGATGGGTGAGACAATGGAAGTGAAGTAGGTGGCATTACAAGGGTTTGGATGATGAGGCAAAGAAAAGAATTGAGATTGAAAGGGCCAGGCATCCATATATGCACGATGATCTTTATTTTGGCAATGGCTCAAAGACAGTGGCTACAAGGGTTGACTTTGACTTGCACGGGGCAGCGTATATTGTGTATTACTTGGCTGATTTTGCATTAAGGTAGGCATCAAAGAATGTGTGACTATTTGACTCATTGCGTTGAGTCGCCAATGAGAGACAAAATGCGAAAATTTGATTTGGCTCATCTACTTGACACCATGCGGAGTAGTTTTCATTGCATTCCAATGCCGTGCACGAGGCCACAATTGGAATCAGATTGGATTCTTCAGCTTGGCCACAGTGTGGATGATGCAGTAGACCAAGCTGGTCCTAGTCACGTTTAGCCTGCATGTCCTGTTATTTACACGACACCTAAAGTTACATTCAACATTCATGTATGTAATATTCGAAAGAAATTCATTAAACGCTTGTTCATTTAACACTATCGAGAAATTATTGCCCATATATATAATTCTTCTTTTCGTATTTTAGAATTGTGAAATTGCATGCAAGTTGTTTATTGTGTGCTTTTTCTATATGTCGCAGCAAACAAAAATTATAAAAACAAGAAGTCAAAGCACACCTTGACAAATCAGCACTATTATGTCTCATCAACAGCATAACGAGAATGACCAATCTCCTTCCAATGTGGGCACACCGCAGCAGCAGGGAATGTCTCCACATGACTTCTCAATGGACCACTACCCCACGACAGTGAGTTCAGTAAGAGGTTTGCGCAGCAAGTATACTATGAGCTTGTGAAGGAAGTGCCTGTAAATTATGCCAGTAGAAAATGGAGGCAAGGAAGCGGTAGTGGCAGCACCAAGAGGGTTAAGCTATCGGAAGATAGTGAGAGTGGGGCGCATGGTGAGCCTGTCACCATTACATACCTGGTTGTTGACGCTATTCTACTTTTGGAAGTGGCAGGTGTAGCCTCGGCCAGAGTCGTCAATGAACTTGTAGATATTCGGGCCCAATTTGAGAATGAGAGAAGTCGGAACCTAACCCTTTCTGAAGAGAATATTCGCTTAAAGGACCGTGCCGATGGGTATGAGAAGATGCCAACCGAATTAGAGGACACTAAATGGCAGCTAGCGGCATTGAACAGAGAGGCAACGGTCGTAAGGGAAAACAACGATCACTTACGCAACCTAAGAAGATCGTTGGACTTTGACCCTTTTAGGGTGGCTTCCGAGTATTCAATTGTATATCTCCCTCGCGAGTACTTGTATGAGAGCTAGTGGGAAGAGCTAAAGGCCGCTGATTATAGATATTGTGTGTGATGTGCTGACAACTTGATACAGGTGGGCTGGTACACTCTAGGTTGTGGGCATCGTATGCACATGCGATGTGTTCTTGATTGGATGTTGCAAAGTCGCTTTTGCCCAATGCAAGACGGATGGATTTTTCCTGAATTGCAATATGCCATATTAAACATGCAAGATCGCATGCTAACTTTGCCACAACGAGTCGCTTGCATAAGAGGTGGGCAAATGCATACCTTTGAAAGCTATCGCAAGATGGAATTGTGGAGGGGAGTGGAGGAGCCGTGCGAAGGAGAGGTAGTGCCAGACATTAACCAGTTCCTACCTCTACCTCCAGGGCCGCATGGCGATTGGGTTGATCCAACTGAGACCAATAAAAATAATCTTGAATGACGTATAATGATACAAAGATTAAACTTTGACTTGTAATATTTTGCGAATAGATAGTAAGGTGAATGATACAATTTTGAATGAACTCCATTGTTCAAAGAAGCATGAAAGCAAGAATTGGGAATTCTGGAACCTTTCACTCTGAAACTCCTTGGATCAACTGCCATCTCTTTCGCCTCGGCTCTGTCTTTTTTTTGTTTATCTTGTTTGATGTATCTAAAGTGTCCCCTAGGATAAGTTCACTCGCTCATTTTAGATGGCACTTTATATTAGTCAAATAGGAAAATAAAAAAGGGAGTAAGCCTGGAGTGCAACCTTGGCTTAGCTTTGTCCACACATTTTTGAATGGCTGTCGACTAACCAGGCTTGCTTGTATTGTCAATGGCAAACAATGTAGATTTCTCGGAATCCTTGCTACCTCCTCTAGAAAGAGCGAGCTTTGCTCTCGCTCTCTTTTAGAGACTCTCTATCTTAATGTAGCTTAGTGTTTTTGCTAGGTTACATTACACAGAGAGGCTCTAAATGGGAGATGGAGCATAATTCGTTCCTTCTAGAGGTGGAAGTTCTCATATGCAAGTCGCTATAATGTCAGAGGTGAGAGCGTTCCCAAATTTCAAGCCGTAGTGGTGCCTGAACTTTGTCCATGCAGCTGTTAGGCGCCAAATCATGGAATATTCTAACTCCTGCTATTAATGGAGAACCTTGAGTAGCACTGTGACTTGAAATTAGAGGACGTATCCCCTTTGGAGTCATGGTAGATTGTACAAGGATAGAGGTAACAAGATTTTTGAGTACTCTATTTTATTGTGGCCATGGATGATACAGCCTGGTGGTTGCTTGTGATTCTGTAGCTTGAAGTTTGTGAGATGATGGTGAGATGAGTCACAGGTGCGGTTCTTAAACGCTAAGGTCATCGAGCTGTGTATTAGCTAAGTAAAAAGTGAATCAAAACATCTGGACAAATAATGCCTTACCTTTGACATCTGGACTTCTAGTCATGCCTTCTTTCCTTTGAACATCATGGTAGATAAAATCATGGTGACCACTGAAAAGAAGGGACTGATGTAGAGGGACAGATGCCATTAGGGTTAGTGGCCCAAGCATGGAGGGGTTCATCAGAATTCATGTGGTTGATGACTAGAAACATCGAGACTTCCTTATCTTTATTTCCCCCCCTCTTTGGGCAATGTAGCTTAGTTACATTCTAAGTTCCATCGTTCAAAGAGGCATGAAAGCAAGATTTAGGAATGTGCGATGCTTTCACTTTGATTTTCCTTACCATGATATATGCCACTATGCATGGATAATACAGTTGATTGGGGGCCTTGTGAACCTTTCTTAACCAGAGTACGTCATAATCATCAATAGTGGATCGTGTATCTTGTGAACCCTCCGAGTCAGAATCCTCTCGACTGGTCTGTAATTGTTTGGCCCCTTGGCATGCATAGATTACTTCTTATCAGAATATTCTATAGCATGCGAAGGGGCAAGCAGCAACAGAAGTCAAGAGGGTTCTAACCCGATGAGGGTTCTCAAGGCATTACAGTCGACTGAGGTGATGGTGATGATCAGGATAAGATTCGTTCTCAAGGCAGTTAGGTCGAATGTTGAACATGAATCACATGTGGATCATGTATCTTGTGAACCCTCCTCAGGATCAGATTCATCTCAACTGGTCTGTGGCTTTTTGGCCCCTTGGCATGAACAGATTACTTCTCATCAGCAAGATTCTGTGGCATGCGAAGGGGCAAGCAACAACAGAAGTCGAGATGATTCTGATCCAGGGAGGGTTCTCAAGGCACCACAGTCGACTGAGGTGATGGTAATGATCAGGAGATGATTCGTTCGAGGCACTTAGGTCAAATGTTAAACCCGAATATCACATGCTGATCATGTATTTTATGAACCTTCTCAGATTCGTCTCAACTGGCATGTGGCTGTTTGACCCCTTGGCATACGTGGATTACTTCTCATCAGCAAGAATCTGTGGCATGCGAAGGGGGGCAAGCAGCAACGGAAATCAACACGATTCCGATCCACATACAGTTCAACAAGTTTTTATGCAAAGCAAGTAGTAAACATTACACATTCCTCCACATACATTTTAGTGAAATGGCCATCCACCAACACTTAAATATAGTTTACCTTATTTTCCATGGATTATGAAATGCCATTTCAAACAATTTGTAGTGCTTGAACTTCACATTAGGATAAAAGAGTGCAGTGGCTAACTAGATGGAATGTCCAGGAGCACATGTGCATCCAGGTAGAAACAGAGGCAGATCGTGACAGCCTGAGATGTTACCTTGATGCTTGTTTCTCCAAAGAAGCTTTGGGATTCCGGGCTCGAGCAAGTCAAAACAAACACATTACAAGCAAAGACATAAATCCCACATTAGAACGAGGCCCACAAAGGCGCTACCTACGTTCACATCTCGCCCATGAAAAGCGCCGGGCATATCGCCACCATTCGCGACAGGTGCCCACCATCTCCTGGGATTGAGGCAGTCGATGGATTGGGGAGCCACGTCGATAGGGTTTGTCGGTCTTTGCTGCCGAGGGGAGATGTTGAGGATGAGTGTCACACTTTCCGAGCTGCCCAAAGATATGATCGATTCGGACACGCTATATGCTAGTTGATTAGGCCCGATGAGCCGCTACACATGATACTTGGCACGACTTGGTTAAGCTCACTTTCGGATCATACATTCAGGGAAGTAATCGGACTTGAGGGCTCGGATATGCTCCCCACAACCATTTAATTGATGTCGGCCTTCTTATTGCTGCCCGCGGTTTTCCCTCGAAAACCCTTCCGGGCGGGGTTTTTAATCCGGCGATAATGTGATCTAGCTGCGCTTTGTATTGGGTCCCATAGGCCGATTGGTCTCCGTGGACGATAAAAACAATTCTATTCTATTCTATTCTATTCTACAATGGGATCTACGCTGTAAGTTTTTTTTTTTTTTTTGGTGGACATCCATTTGAAAAAAAGCTCTATATATACATTTTCAGCATCACATTGGAAGCACTGCATGGCTCAATTTAGCAGTTTTAGAGGCATGGTTGGGCCTTTAATTTTTTTTTAAAAAAGGAAAGGCTTAATTAGAATGGACGTCCTAGAATTTAGTATGCCTATCATTGTTGCCAGACCAGCTTTTATTTTGATGGTCTTTTTTATTTTACTTTTCTCATCATATTTTCTGTTTGCAGATCGTTTTTTTGCTTTCAAAATTTCCTCAAAGGCAACCAATCACATCTTCAGAGGTAATTCGCAAAAACTTCTTTCGTTTTCTCATTTTGGGAAACCGTATCCGTATACTGCCGCAATGCATTGGCAAGTTTTTAAAACAAGATTTTTATCCTCTGTGCTGGAACAGGCGTTTTGCAAGTCTATAGCCAGACCATCTTGCATTATGACCTATTCCTATTAGGATGAACATGTTTTTCAATGCTTGGCATATGTACCTTTTTTAATCTTTTGTCAATCAGTCTTGACATTTGGCATGTGCTCCAAGTGCTGTTACACTTGAAAACGCGATAATTGATCCTCTAATGCTATGCATGTGTCCTAAGAGGTATGCTTTTTATTGTTGTTTATGCTCTCCATTGTCTTAATGAGATTCCTTATGTAGAAATGGTTTTGGAAACAATAGAACAACATGATTCGTGTGACAAAAGTCTAATGAAAGTGGAAATCACAGCAAGAGGAGGTGCATTATCTCTTTATTCTTCATCGATTTAAAATGCGTGCCGCTTTTACTATTGAACTACAATTTTTTTATTCTCTAGAGTTACAGCAACTATCCACTGACTTCTAGGTCAGGACTTAGCTGGGAGGTTATTGCTCTTGCTTGCAGGTCCTCCTCGCAAAAGGCAAAAGAGAAAAGGGCCTCAGAAAGTGCTTGAAAAGAAAAAAAAAATATATAAGGGTTAAGTCACTGCAAAGGTAATGCATATGTAGTTAATGTACTTATCTATATATGTGTTCTTGTCTGTTTTTAGAAATTTCTAAGCCATGTACGATAACCAGCTTACAGATCATTACAATGAGTTCTCATTCAAATCAGTATAACAAGTCATTACATTTTTTGCATTCTAGAGGATACTTATGGATATATTAAGTCTAAGATGGTACAGACGAATATTTGAATTTCCCCTAGAAAGCTTGCATATCCTTATTCTGTATACCCTTGTTGACAGAGTTCTCAAATGCCCATATGGTTTATAAATTGTGCCTACTCTGAATTGATGTGAGTTGTGTGAGATCAATGTTATCTGGAATACATGTGATTGCATTTATTGCATGGTAGGAAAATCTTTCTTGGCATAATTTATGGTATGCAGTTTCTGAGCTTCTCTACAGCTTCAACATTTTCTAAGTTTCCTTCATATATACGGGGTGCTTATATCCCGAGCTTCGAAGCCATAAACCTTTATCCGATCATTATCTAATGTGAAGGTCAGAAAATGCTACTTTTCCCAACTTACTGCTTCAAGGTTCTTATTTCTTTTAACAAAAAATTTATCCAGCTGTGGAATCAAACAGAAAAATGGTTTTGCACTGCCAAAAGTTTTTTAATAAATTATGCCTGTTCTACAGCATATATAGGCACATCAAACAAAAGATCAAAATTGAGCATTTGGTGTTGGACCATTTTTTATTATATCAATATAAAAATCTAGCCTTCAAAAACAAAAAAGTTGCCCCTTCAGATGGAATGGTATGTTTCTTTGACTACAAACATAAATAGTTGTAACTACCAACATGTTTATGTGCATTCTCTTGCTTTTTTTGAAGTATTAAAGCATAGTCAAGACTCAAATTCTTATAACAGATGGTCCACAATGGTCCACAGAACATGCCATAACCCCAACTATTTATCAACATTTGATCCATCTCAAAATGATACCTCTTGGTACATGTGTACTTTTTTGCAACTCTTTGCCCTGACCCTCAGGAGTTGCAGGTGTTGGCCTGGCTCTTGTTTTGGGGAGTTCAGTCGGGAATGAATCGTGTGTCGCCATGATCCTCTAGTCGCCCATGGAACCACTAGACCTCGGGAAGGGGAGATGGAACCCTTCCTACCTCATCGGACTAGGGAGATGCAATCCGGAATGGTCTCAATGGGTTATACCATGAGACTACGTATCCAGCAGGTTATAGTCATGCCAGAGCCCGATCTAGCCAGTCTGCAAAGTATGCACAGGAGGGGCACATGTAGTGGTCAACCCTAGCCATTATTTATAGCCAGCCCCGCCATTGTTATATCTCGGTCTGCTCTATCTTGTGGCCCAGCCATCAGTCTACTTCCTTACGAGTCTGAGCCCGGGTAGAAGCTCTCATGTTTTATGGCATGTTGATATCTTTGTGTATTTATGGATGTACGGATGTGCTACCCTTCGAGGTAGTTAGATGTATTGTTGTTGTTAGTGCTGACATTATATGCTTCCGCTGTTATAGAAAGGGCAAGGCACCTTCGTGTCCCCTTCCTGCACTGGGGATACCTTGGGTGTGGGATAGATGAAGGGCCCATGCGGCCAGAGGGTTGGATGGGGAGTTTCCTACGAGATATACGACCGGGCGTCGTATATTTAGTAGAGAGTGTCACAGCATCAGTAGATAAAGATGGAAAATTATACGGGACCATGTAAGTTTGATTTTCAATGCCAATTGTTGTTGTAAACAATATTAGAAGAAATTCTTCTCTCTCCCATTATTATAGTCTTCTTTGATTGTCCCAGTAATAAAACTCTTTAACAAAGCTCTCCTGCTTTCTTGGAATGTTAAAATGTAAATGTCATTACCATTGAGCATTAACTACAATTACAGACAAGATAATTGTTTTTGGTGCATAACGGTTTGCCAAGACACATTATATCATGGGATGATACAATCAGCACAACCCAATAATACAAATATCCAGTAGCATTATGTATTCCAGTTGAAATAGTTGCTTATAAATTTTGCTAATTTCCATCTTGTCCGAGTTCATTTTCTGCAAATTGATAGCAATCCAAAATTATAAATCTGACTGTTACTAATAAAGTAAATTGAATTGAATTGAGTTGATTTTATCGTCCACGAAGACCAATCGGCCCATGGGATCCAATAAAGGAGCACAACAGACATATTACTGTCTGAATTAAAAAACCTTCACCCCGAAGGGCTTTTGAGGAAAAATCGTGGCAGTAATAAGGATGCTGATAAACTGTAAAAATATACATTTATGAAATATACATAGATGTCAGCTGAGCTGAGTGTCCGAGGCCATGGCCGAGCCCACGTCTCCATTGTCTCCATGAGCTTATGAAGGTATGATCCCAACATCCATACCGAAGATGTATTCAATAGCACATGCAGCAGCTGGTCGGGCCTGAACAACTCAGCATAACATATACAGATTTAATCATATGTTGGACAGCTTTGCAGAGTATGACACTCATCTTCAATTGATCCCCCTCTCAGCAATAACAAACCCTATCCTGGCATGGCTCCCAAATCCATCTGCATGTCTCGATTCGGAGACAATGTGCGCCTGTGCGAATCAAAGCAATGAGTCTGCACTTCTTCATAGGTAGATGGGTACGTAGGTGGCATTATGGGCCTCGTTCCAATCTAAAGTTTGTGTGGTGTTGATAATATGCTGTCTAGACCTAGGGCACTAGCATCTCAAAGCTTGCTAAGAAAGCAAACGTCAAGGTATTGACTTAAGCTATGACGATCCACTTCACTTTGCACCTGTATACAACTGTGCTCCTGCACATTCTATCTGGCCAGTAACTGAGCTCTCATTTCCCTCTAGCAGGCCTTGAGGCCCTGCGGCCCTATTGCTACGGTGTAAGCCAAGTTAGGGAGGCAAGCATCGTCCAAGTTAGGGAGGCAAGCATCGTCCATGAGCAGGCAAGAAATGCACATGGATGTTGAAATTGCATAGATCTACTATAGACCTTTCTTTAAAACTCGACCTTCCCAAAACTGCTTTGGTTTTTATTCTTTTGCAAATTATAGAATACAGTGATTGCATATTTAGAGAAATGCTACAACACAAACGACTAACTGTAAGCCATAAATGTTATGGGAGATGTTGTTTTTTTGGTTTGAAAAAAAAAATCAAGATTCAAAAAACATTGGCAGTTCATAAATAAAATATAAAACATTAAATATAGCACAAATCCTTCACACACTAAAACAATAATTTTCATTTTTTTTTTGCTTTGATACAAAACGCGGCTAATAAAGCACAGCCACCATAACATCATCTCCCAAAGTACAAAATGTATTTGTCTTAGTTTCAATATCTTCATAAAAGCTTACTGCACTACAATGATATTTCGCATATAGTTTGCAATGCTGCCTTTTGCAGGTCTTTTGGCTTGTTCAGTTATGGCTAAGCTCTAGAAGTAACCAAGCCTCTCCCGTTCATCTTCTCTTTCCTATTCTGCTGCATGAATCCAAAAGTGACCCTAAATTCTACTATACATACACCTGGAAAGCCAGATAAATTTAGTTTATGATCAATTCAACAGAATCTGTCGGTGAACCATCAAAATGTATGTTCCAGAATCAAGCACAAGTTCAAGCTCAAGCATAGAAAGATTCAAGCTTATTAAGATTAAGCAAACTTTTGAGTCTAGGAATTACATCACCCCTTGCAACTATCTACGTCAGCCCATCTCATCTGGGCATCCTCTAAAATGCAAACGACTGTCCAACAAAAACTCCTAGATGCCTTCGCATTTGTGGGTTTGAAATAATAAGGCCTTAAAAAATATAAACCAAACAATTCTTGAAAAGTTTGTTACGTTTAAAAATAACAAGGCTTAAAAAGATAAACCAATATAATAATATAAGCCCTTAAAATAATATAAGCTTCTTTATTTTTCTTTTCATTTTTTTTACATCTCTTCCTCTATACTTATATAAACTCTCTATGGTTCAACATGCACAAAAAACCCCTATTTTTGAATAACCTCAACAAAAAACTTGAAAAAACCATTTGCCAACGTAATGCTAAGTTGTAGATTTGTAGTCAGTGTGAACCTGCTAAATAGATAGAAATGCTAGATCTAAGCTTTACTAACAAACTAATGCACATGAATGTTGAAATTGCATAGACCTGCTATAGATCTTCCTGCAAAGCTCGATCTTTACATTGGACACCTTGGGGGACTCCCACACTATTGTTGATGACGTGGTCTGATGCTGGCATTCGAGATGTGACTATCTCATATAGCCTAAACATTGCATTCTATAGCTCTTAGGATACTCTCAATTGCATTAATCTCTCCCACATCTTCTCCCTAGGACCGTTTCGAATGCCTTTGCGGAAACCATGCAGCAGCAATATAAGTTGTGTTGTTTATTTCTGTTGTCCTCTAACAGGGTACGCAAAGTGAAAATGTAGTCTATGGTGGAGTATTTAGATTTAAACCTTGCATGTCCAAGTGCGAGTACCATTGCTTTTTTTGACCATGATGTCAATGGCCATTCAAGAATTTTGACCCGATCGACTATTCTTACAAGGAATATCCACGACAAGTAGCAGAGCGCCACTCATATGCCAGAGATTCATTGACCGATATCGAAGCATACAACACTCTCAGGCAGGCGGTTCAACAACAACTAATGATATCGGAAGGGCAGGAACCGTTGCCAGGTGCAAGCATTCTCAACAAGATCATCGAATCAACCACTCTCTTTTGTAAGGAACGAATGCATTAATCTTGAAAGCTCTTTGACCATGCAGGGATTTTGCCATTTTTGACATATCTACAATAAAATTTTGAATCTGTGTCTAGCATTATTTTTAGATCTTCTTACAAAGGAGGATCAACGAGAAATATTCTCAAGAACTTCGGCCTAGGATTGAAACTTAAGGACATCAAAGATCACTTCAAATTCAAACATCAACAGTGAGAATAGCTCCATCAGTGTTTTTTTTTCAACTTCCAATCATGTTTCAAATTATGTTATGTCTGATGTAACTCCTTAGATATCCCTACATCATAATTATACGTGTTTTTGCCTTGAAAATTTATATCGTGAAGTTAATCAACATAGCAATGACATAATACTATGTCCATGGCATAAGAGACATCTATGATGAATGTTTTTGCAGCTAGAAATTTTATAACACCTTCACAGAACCCACTAAGCCAAGGATAAGCCTCTAACAGGATGTCAAAGAATTAGTTTGGCAAAGTGCAACAAGAAGTCAAAATGACACAGGCAGAGATAAATCGACACCTGGTAGAAATGGGTAGACAGATGTGAAAACTCATTTAGATTGTAACTTCACTTATTAGAGGGGAGGAACATGGGCCACAACTACCACCTTATTAGGGAAAAGAACAACAACCCGACAATCAGCCCGAACAACAACCTGCCCCGGCATCATCCAGTCACAAGAAGAGAAAGAAAAGAAGCATAAGATCTCAAACCTCTTCGAGCTCCAATAGATGACAGTTTCGATAGCACTTCAAATAGCAGCTGAAACAGCGGATCGAATAGCTATCATAACAGACATAAACATTTACAAGAAGAAAATAGATAGCACAATGAGCAATGTGTGGAAAATACATAGGCTCGAACAATTCTCAGGCAAAGACAGATCAGGCATGGAAGCTGAAGCTTGGTTGGATGAAATGGAAGTGTTCGGAAGCTCGTATGGTATGAAGAACAAAGATATAGGTAGCAACTGCTAACTTGATTGGACTAGCATGCGTTTGGTGGAAGGGATATACGAAGTCAAACAAGCTCCATAGTAATAATTGCCGATTTAAGACCTTCAATAAAGCTTTCCATAAGCATTACGTGCCTTATTGTCATATTAGCAGGCAAATACAATAGTTCTGTCATCTAGACTAGAGGATTTCGTCAAGTGGCCAAGTATACAGAGGAATTCTTGAGGCTATAGCTGAATGTGCCTAGGATAACAGAAAGATAGGCAATGGACGGCTACGTAGAGGGGCTAAATAGCAATATTAGAAGGCTAATCCATGCCATAAATCCTAGGACAATAGAGGAAGAAAAAGATAAGACCTTGAATCTAGAGGAAATACTCAAACTCTGGCAAACAAATAGGTGTATTACGACAAAGGAAAGTCTACGAGTTTTTACAACCCAAAATTGGCAAGCCCTAAATGACTGCGAAATTCAATTTGCAGCTACATGTTGCAGCCAGGCCACACCAGCAATAGCCACGTGGAAGGTTCAACATAGTGGACGAAATTCTTGAAGCAGTATTGAAGCCTGTTGTAACCAACTCCCACTGCTTCAAAAAAAGTAATCTATGTGAATGATCCATCTTGTCTTCATGTTGCAAATAGGCCACCCAAGTGCCTCTGCTTGCAGTTACGAAGGAGTAGGAACGGATAGTCATCTATCAGATCGTCGCCTTCTAAATTTTGCCGGCTTAACCACTCCTTTCTAAATCTAGCATGCATTAGATGATCCTACACATAGCGCTTGCCATGGCGAGTACCGCCACAAAGGCAAGCTGTCAATGAGCTTGGGGAGTTGAACCCCAGCGCAATGCCAATGCTCATCCAGGCATAAAGGATATCTCAGGAAAAAGGATCGCCCTTATGACCAGGGGTCAAAGCCCACTGAAAATGGACAAGTGTTAGCAACCAAATGCAACAAACAAGCTTCTCTGAGACAGGGCAGCAAATCAAGAAACAACACATATTTATGAGGTCACCAAATGTACATGTGGCACAAATGCCACCTACGTCAAACTGCACAATAGAAAAAGTACATACACCAGCAAGAGCACAAAGGTCTAGTTCATAGGCTGCCCAGATACAGCATGCCTGATGACGGCATCAAGCTGGCGGATCTCTTGGGTCAGTAGGCCTCTAGCAAGGCTCATATGTGATCTCAGTGCCTACAGCTCAGACATTGGAGCCCCAAGCTCCTCCCAAGCAACACTGGAAATCGCAGAATCAATAGCCACGTAGAACCTGTCAACTGCCTCCTCAGGATCCTAAGCGAAGCGACAATTCTGTGGGCCTCGGTCCCAACCTGTGCAATACTTGTTATGAACTCCTCTGCAATGAAGACTTGTTCACCCTCTAGAGGATACACCTGAGGATCAGGACGGAATGCATCAATCCTGGCACTAATCAAATCAGGGTCCAAGCTTAAGACAGGACGGGTCGTTCTCCCCCGTGGAATTTCCATTGCTCCGTATGTCAACCCTGCAAGAAGGCATCGCTACCGCAAATCATCCTCAAAGAAAACAAAAGAAACAAACGACTAAAGCTGTATAGCAAATAAAAGACACATGGAATCACCCTGTGGTCCCTAGTGTGAATGGGGATGTAATACACACCATGATCTGGAATTTCAAGCTCTAGGCTGAAGGATGGATCACGAAGATCCTCAAAGTTATAATCCATCTCATCAGATGGCACGGAATCATCCCAGTGCCATCGGCGCCCAGGCCCATTCCGTTCCACAGCCACATGCCATGCAGGCAAACCAAACAGGATAGTCCTGACATCAGATGGCATGCAGTGGGCGGAGTCCAAGAGAACCCTCCACGCAGCATGAACTCTATGCTCATTCACATGAGCATTGTTGGAAAGAATGATCTAGCTGCTGCTCAAAGTGTACTTTCCACTCCTGAGCATCTGCAAACAGTAAACGTCAGGCTAGAAGTGAGTCTACGACCACCGTGATAAAGTACAAAGTGTGCTACCTTATTCAACAGGTTCCTGTTGTCCAAAACACACAGGCCTTTTGTGTCCCCAGCATCCCATCTTAGATAGAGATCCTTCCCCTTCTCAATCATTAATTTAGATACGTATGGAGGTGACAAGCAACATGCCCTCAAAGCAGTATAACATGTTATTCTTTAGCACTTTGCACACTAAAATAATACCGATTGGCTTGGAGGTCTGCAGAAGACCCCCTCTCAAGAGCAACAGCACCAGCCACATATCTTCTATTACAAAATGATGAAAGGGCATCAAAAAAACTAAGTGGGACATCTTGGCCTGACAGGCCCAATGTCACAGAGACGTCAATTGCCTCCCAATTCATTGCAAGACTAGGCATGGCAAGGGAATTACCAGTCTCCACATAACCTGAATCCAGAGGCATGGAACCAGAACCAGAGATGGGCACATGAACAACAGGAGCCTTGCCCTTTCTGGTTGCTCTCCTCATGGACATGATCACTGAGACAATCAACAAACCAAAAGACTAAGCAAGAATAATCACTGACGTATGCCAGACATGCAGAATAAAATGTTTGCCCGATGAAGAAACATAAGAAATAGAAGTGGCCGATACCCTTTTGAAGCACATGGGCATGCCGACACCTGCAGATAACATAATTAGAATGGAGGTCGTTGATCGCCATATGCATAGGGCGCACACGCTCCTTTATCTGCCGCTGCACTTTCGTATAAGAGAAAGCCCCTCCGGGCTTGATTCATTAGAGGAAAAATGAGATCACATTTTGTCCCATTAAGGGATGCTTAAAATGGAAGAGCTCCAGTGTATTTCATTCCAGTATTATGTGGCAACCTGTAATTAATGCAACTGCAACTAACTTCTGTAGTATCTTTTTTTCATTATAACTTTTGATCCAGAACTCCGATTCAAAAACTTTTTGTAGCAATGGGTTCGTCTTCAAAATATCTATCTAGAGTAACCCATTCATACATCTTTTATAATATAAATGTACAAGAAATAAGCAAAAAATCATATTTTCTAAAGGTTAACGCATATGACCATATTGAAATACATCATAACCATATATCATTGGAAAGATCTTTTCATTTCACATCTAATGCAACAAACGCCGCAGCATTTTGATAAGTGGATCAAAAATTATGTGGGGAAAACAATAGCAATGAAGTTGTTGGTGCTGCATTAATTGCAGTTAATAGAGGGTAGCCATTCCATTGGAGGATTCTTATAGGGATGAAATGAGATCTCAAATTTCCTCTAATGCCGGAGGGGAAAGCTGGCCGACGCGCGGAGCGCGGAGGCCTGCTTGACCCTCCGGAATCAAGCCCGGAGGGGCTTTCACCTAACGGAAAAGATGACTGGAGCCAATCCAGCGTCGCCACGTGGCGATAAAAATCAAAACAGCAGGTGAAAACAGCGGAATAAAATCAGAACGCGGGGTAAAAATCAGAACGCAGGGTAAAAAATGACAGAACGGAGGGTAAAATCCTTGCACGATTTTCAGAAAAAGAAACAGGGACACGTGTCACGATGCGATTAGAGGATAGGGCTGGATTGGCTCCAGTCGTCTTTTCCGAAATGAAAATATACTGCTTCTTTTTATAACCCAGATGCCAGCGCCACTTTTATTTATATGTATTCCTATACGAATACCCCAAACCACCTAAATCTTATGTTATAAAACTACGGTTCTTGATCGCGCAAACATTAGACCATGGAACAAAAAACCCTACGCCCCTAGCCCTACAACCTCGCCCCACACAACACGTTATCTTTCTACGCATTTTCATACGAATACTAGCCTGTACACATTGCACATATATGTTATATAAATCTACGCGAACCTTGAATTGTCAACATTATTATGAGATTCAAATACCAACTTTGACAGAATTATTCATCTAAGTGTGGCAAGATATTCATAGATTATTTCATTGTTCTCAAGGCTTTGTTATATGTGTGGATGTGTAAATGTATAAGTACATGCAACATATACATAGATCAAAGCCAAATCCCAACACAATTAAACGAGAAAAAAAGGAGAATGGGCTAAATTGGAACCCTCTTCCTCTTACAGAACCAATGCAAGTGAAGGTAAGTTTTGTATTTCTTAAACAAGATGAAATGTTCTCACAACAAATACCATTTGTGCAAACTATAACCACTAGGGGAACATTTACAAAAACCCATGGAGAATATAAGTATGCCATTTATCTCATAACCCACCAAGGATATAAGTACTCCAAGGGCATATTTTTACTTTGTAACTAAGGTGTACTGTATGACACAAGACAAGATATATTTTGTATTACAACACCATCACATTATATTGAGGGTGCATTTGTGGGTGGTCTAGGTTAAAAGAGGTAATTTACATTAGACATACGTTAGGCATACAACACTCCTATTTACAAGAATATACAACTCTGCCTTTAAGCTCCTGAACAAAACGGGCATTCCCTCCCTGCAAAGACCGAACCATCATAAACATGCAAGAGAAAAACGGACGGAAGGAAAGGGATCATACTTACACCAAGAATACTCTGAATGGACTTAAGCTGCTTCAACGAGACTGTTCGGACCTGAAAAATCTTTCCAGATTCAGTGATCTCCAATGAGCATAAGCAAATAAATTACTCACATTTTTGGCAATAAGCCACAGCACGTTCTCTGTACAAGGTGGGGTCGTCATAGAACCATGATAAAAATAATAATGATTTCTCCTTGTTAGCTGCGGAGGATTAATGATACCCAAGTCGATGGTTTTACTGCCGGATTTTGCCCTTGATTTAGATTTAGATTTAGATTTAGATTTGGATTGGGAGTCTGAGTCATCCAGATGTTTTTCAATCTGCAAAACGCTCTGTCTCAGACAAACACTTGCAAAGTAAAGACAGAAACTTGTTGATGGAAACAGTTACCCGTTCGATAAAGGAATTTTGGCGACCAAGTCGATAGAAGAGGGCCAAAATGATTTTTTTCCCATGTCGATCAACATGCTCGAATTGACCTTCCAATGGAAACCTGGACAAGGAAGATGAAGAACGGAAAAAGGACTTAAAAAAAAAGAGGAGGCAGCTAACTTAGATAAACTTGCCTGGAACCATTAAGAATATGTTCACTTGGAGAATGAATGCGGAAGCTACGAAGCTGAAACCTGTGGCCTCTAACAAAAACACTGCCGCCATGACCGGCTCTGCGACGGGGGCCAGTAAAATCTACCTGGAAAAAGGCAAACAAATCATAAACTATTGAATAAAAATATAGCAGAAATCAGAAAGCAGGGCAGGGCGAACGAAGTGTTTAACTTACGTGCAGAAACGAAGGACCGAAAGTCAAGTTGGCTGTGGAAGGATGATAGAGGAAGCCAATCCGACGGATGCATTTGGAAGTAACGTTTGATGGGACAACGTTGATGGGCGACTGATAACAGCCAATCTGGCAGCTTCTCCAGGCGGGCTTTAACTTACCCCAGCTGCCGGGCCCGTTAGGCCCAGCGCTGTAGTCGAATCCTGCGAAACCCACTATTAATTTAAATAACAATTCTGCCTGCAGCATAGGCCTACTGCTCAAGTATGTCCAAACGAACCAAAATCCAGTACCATACCTGTAGCAGTGGCGCGACAGCATGTAAGAAATGCCAGCGCCATAACCATCACGTCCAACGGAGGCCATGTTGCAGGAGGGGCCATCGTTTGCAGATGCCTATGCCGCTGCAGCATCGGAATCAGAGTAGCGTGATGCCCTTGGTTTGGCCAGTTTTAGCCAACTCCCAGTTCCCTTGTACAGGTGTTGCTTTCTATATTAGTGTCTTTGGATGAGGACCACTTGTAAGTGGTCCTCCTTCCATTATCCACCACAGACAAAACAAATCTAGCAGCTCCTCAGTACCCTCACTAATTATTATGTGTTAATCTCCATGCAATCTCGTCAAATTCTGTGGGCTAACAATTATAATCTTTTGTTGTGACAGAGACATGTAAAAGTTGGTAATACGGATCTGGGCATTTTAGTAGCCCGTCAATTTATGCCCCCTTCAACATTTCAACATCCATGAATGTTGCTCCTGTCATGTTACTTCATTAAATGTTTCTCTTGGCGCTGTGTACATTGATGTGTATTGAATGGTTCAAGCTCATATTTCTCAATTTTTTTATACATTTGTCTATGTCTAGTGCATGAACTTTTACGTTTTGAAATTGACAATAGAGCTTTATTCACTAGGAGCAAGCATGTCTTTAGCATAGAATGGTATTCAATGACAAGTTTTAAGAAACCACTTAAAATGACTAAAAGCACCCGAGCGTTGTCATTCCAATATGTGTAAATCAAACTTTAGATAGCCAAAGCTTTTAATACATTTAAAGGATGGGAATTAAATGTAAATTTGCCTAAAAAAATGTATCACATTCTATCCAAGACCTTGTGTGAGTCCATTTTTGAAAAATAATTGCTAGATGTAAACCATAGGTAGTGAATGTTTATGATCTCTTTTTTAGAGATGGAAAAATATCTTAAACATTCAGGCAAACAATGTGATGAACAAAAAAGTAGATCCACCATGTATTTCCTTTGTTGTACATTATATATGTAGAGCAACAAGGTAGGTTATTTGTGGCTTGTTGATCAATGCTTTGAGTAATCTAAACTGGCTAGAATCCACTTTTGATCTACATTAGCAAAAGAAACCATAATATGAAAGAGATATTGATGAAAATTTTGAAGAGTACCTTTGCCACAATTAGTTAAACTCAAAGGCATTTAGAACAATTATTCTTGCTAATAACTCCTATAAAGACTCTATATTGATTCTAGCACAATATCCTTCCAAGGACGCTATATTGTCATAGATCATTCTTGCATGACTCAAATCAACGAAACATTTAGTGGCCTCGGGGGACCATTTGGCCTCGAATCACTATTCTAGCGTAATCCTCTGGCTGGCTTGAGTAGGATGAGTTAGCTATTTAGTAGGTGCAAATTCACTGTTTCATCGCAGTGTATTAGCAGATAAATGATTGGCATGGCCAATTCATTATTTTGTGGTTTGTGGCATACCCTTATGATGGCTATTTGAGTTTTATGGATGAAGGATAGTGGCAAAAAAATGGCTATTTTAAGGTATAGTACATTCCCTAGAGAACCACAAGCTTGTTATATCCTTGGGGGTCTTTATTAGCGCCTTTATCTACTTACCAAATGTAGTAATAGTAATATCTATCATAATTAAAAAAAAAGAACAAAAAACAAAAAGATCTAATTGAGTTTTCCTCCTTTGGATTTATTGAATATAACTTGAATTATTAGGTTTAAGTGAGCATATAGTTTGAGATGTTAGAATAAAATGAATGGGTATGTTGCTACATCTACATATGTTGTTTGTCTAAATTTGACCACTTTAAGCGCTCAAAATTTGAAGAAGGAATCACCTTTTGGGTTAGATATATATTGAAAAAAAGATAGCAAAAATGACTCAAATGTGGGTTCTAGAACAATATCCTTCATATGGATTATTCTTACAAGGGGTTTGTCGCGGCGGCCAAGGCCGCCGCGCATGTCTTTTTACGTGTAGGCGTTGTGTGAGAATATGGATGGGAGGATATAGTTATAAGAGGAAAAATGTATACGCTATTGATTGAATCTAAGACGATTTCAAGTTGGCTATTTTATGTAGCAAAGTGTTACATTCAGTTGCCCAATCAATGGGATTGATTGCTTGATTAGCAATTTTTTGTCTTTGCCTATTCATGTAGTTAGTTTGTACGACCGTTAGATGGAATATTCGATAGGTCCATGTTGGTTTTTGGATTTCCCTCTGGTACGTTGCTTTGAATCTGTTAATTTCACTTGGAGAACATACCTGGCAATATTGTAACAGAAGAAGTGTGGTTAAGCAGTGTAATTGAATATGAACGTTTTGGGAGTACCTTTTGGACGTTTCGGTGTTCATGTGGCATGTGTCACACCAGAAGTGGGAATCTTTTTCGGTTGCTTTCTTATGGCATGAAGTGCAGGCCTGGTACCACATGGTTTGATCTGGATTGATATAACTTATGCAAGCTCGCACGGTGAAGTCCATGGGCTTTGCCGAATAAAGAAGAATGTGTAAGTATATGGGAAGAAGATTGGAAATGGAATGCTGTGGAGATAGAATACCTTGTTGTCGGGCATTGCGAGTGCATTAATATCAGTTAAGAATGCGTAGGTGTGTTGAGTGGATCCAGATGTTGAAGCTGTCTGGCGGTGGGGGAGTTGGGCTCCTGCGGATGTGTATGTTGCTGTTTTCCCTTCGTGGGCGGCCTCTTTTCTTCTGAAACAGTGCCATAGCTGATCTTTATCATCATGTTTTTCTGAAGCACTTAAAGTAGTAATCATGTCTGGCCTACACTCTAAATATTAATCATATTTGGCCTACACTCTCGCAAAGAAAAAGGGCAAGGAGAAAGGACTGAAACTGTATGATTATTCTGTCTACTGTGGTATTGTTCTGATTGTGCTATACATTGGAAGGTTTATGCACTTTTTCTCTTATTCATTTCCACAACTTCACCGTAAGATATAGGTTCATATCAATTTGATGTTCCATACATCCTTTCTTTTCAAGTTCTCCCATATCCATATGTAACATTCCACTATGTAACATTTCACTATTCATGATATCGTATTCTGCATCCTTCTATCTTCCATTGCTCTCTCTTGCATTGCTTCTCCAGAATTTAACAGCATATTTCCTACCATTTTCTTCCGTAAATGTCTGGTAAGAATTAGGAAAGATGAGACAACTAGCTACATAGGCAAGACTGTGTAAGGAGATGTACAATGGTATTTACAGACTCATTATTTGTTGACGCTAATGATGGGTTCACGTGTGAAAAAAGTTTTCAGTTTCAATTGGGCAATATAACTGGAGCTTATCTCTGCATTTCAATTACATTAAGGCAATATAACTGGAGCTCATCTCTGGTGTGCAGGGTAAGAGGACTTTCATTTATTGTGTAGTCTCAGGATAGTTTCCTGTTGCCATCTGCCCTATTTTTTCATTTTTGAATTTGGTAATTTATTGAATTCATCTCTGGGTTGATATGAACACCTTTGACATGGCAGCCTTTTTAACAAAAGACATCAAATTTGTCTGAATACTTGAGAAGCCAAAGTGGATTACTTCTTGCATGAATAAGAAGAGGCATTTGAGATGCATAATCTGCAACTTTGAGAAATAACAGGCTCTTCTTTAAGCAAACATCAAAGCAATATGCATGTAAAATGGGCGGAATGCATATAATGTCCTGAGCAAAAATGCAAGGACAAAAATTACCCGTCTCATCAACACTGAGGCGGATGGCTAATGTCTGTACAGTTGGATTGTTTGCAAGCTTCAACAAAGCGGGCAAAGGAGTTTTAAAACCATTTGATTTGAGAAAGCATCTGTTGTCGGAAGTCACGGGACAAAGGAATTTTAAAACCACCTACTATGGAAAGTTTCAGAAGCCTACATCCGGCACCGTGGTTTGCTTGAGGCCACTGCTTAGAATCTTGGGTTTCTAGATTTTGGTCGATTCATAGGATTTTCCACAATTCCCTTCCCACAGTACAGTTCTTGCAATCCCGTGTGGCCATTGTTTTCATCACGGAATTCCACAGAAAGTCAACTATGTCACAGACCAACGAATTTGCCACAGAAAGCAACTATGTCTGCCGGAACAGAAAGCACGATCATGGCTTGGAAAAATATGAAGAGGAAGATGTCTATCGGAATGAGGGGTGCTTTAACCAATAGTCTAGAGCAAGCATCAAATATGGCAGTTAGATGCTGCAAAATCTATTGATGGAGCTGGGCAAAAGGAATGCAGAAGAGTCCTGGCTTTTGGCTTTGATGAAAGAGGAGCCCCCAGTGCCGAGACTTCCCATATCCGAGCTTTGCAGCGGCAACGACGCTCAGAAATTTTGCAGTGCCAGGAAGAAGGAGCAACCCCAGCATATACCGCCTTCTTTTTTCGCAGACCTGCAGAAAAACCGCAACCCTTCTTCACACAACCGCTCATCTTTATAGCCATAGACCGGTGCTTCTCGAACCTTCCAGCAATTTTAGTTAGTATCGAGACTTAACAGATTTATTCGTGCTCCAGCTCGCTGTGGCATGGGGCCCGTCCTTCCTCCTTCTCTCCTTAGGAAGGAGACTACACAATCCAGCGGGAAAAATTCCACAAAGTTCAGTAATTCAAGTTGCATAAACCAGATTACCTGATTTTTTACGCAGGTGTAAACACAACTTTACTGAGCGCCTCGAGTTCTGACCCTAATCCTGCCGATGGAGCGTGGAAGAGAAGATACCGTGGAAATCTATCTTGCTGGCTCTCTTTATGCTATCCTTCATGCCGGAGGCGGCAAACCACACAAACTCAAATAGGAAGAAAAGCGGACACACACAAACTCAAATAAGAAAAGCGGACAGCTCCCGTCATCTCTCTCCACAAACCCTCTCTCCCAAACTTTTAGCCGCCACAAATCGCCATGGGCTATCGGCCGGCCGCTCCTCTCTTTTATACCAAAACAAAGTATTCTCCAGATCTTTCAAGAACGCCCCAGGCATTCCGGTTGCCTTCCAGAAACTCCAAGGCACCTTCCACAACATCTTCTAGAAACGCCTCATCTAGTCTAGTAGCTTCTCCTTACAGCAACCATTGGAAAATCTCAGTTTAATGCCTAATAATAGAACATTCCAGAAACTGTCCCATTATAATTATATGTTAGAGATATATGTCTCAAATGTGGGACGCATTAGACAGTGCACGCAGACTCATTTTATGCAAGAGCCATAAACCACTTTCCATCGCTTGATGTGAAGAAAAGGTGCACAATCCCGAGGAGGCACGTAGAAAGTAGGATTGCCTTGCTTAAAATAATTGGCTCAAAACCAAGAATGCATATTCCACTTGATGTTTACAGACATCTTCTTTACACTGTACAAGCTTGCTATATTCTTGATCAAAAGAATCGAGTATTCATAGACAAGTATTTAATTAGACTATCTTTTCTTTTTTGAGACAACATTTGTCTAGGAAGAAGAAACTTTAAGATTTAATATTGTGTTCATCCCCAAAGGAGATGGAACATGTAGGCTTCATGATTGCCTACACAGGAGTGTTATTGGAGTCATATATTGAGGATAACAAAGTGATTGTAATAAAAAATTGGGTGAACTGAGATAGTAAGCTTCCACGGGGCTCGCCGTATAACCTGGGAAGGGGAGGGGTATTCCAACCAAATTTCTTATTGAAGTGGTCAAAGCGGCTTTCTCCTTCAAGTATAGGAAGAGAAAAACCTATGTTGCTGTTTGGGGGGATTCTGCCAGTTTGAATCTTTATAATAAATCATGGAAGATAGTGGAGGAGAACCATCCTAGCAGATTAGCCAGGCTTGATTACGTTCATTAAGTTTCTGATTTTGACATCGAAATCAAATATTATCGGCGTTATCGGCGACAAAAAAAAAAAAAACCTACCATAGACAGGTAGGCAGACAAACAGATAGACAGATATTTTAATGTCTATAGAGACCACCAAAGAGCCATGGGATGATACAATGAACAAGCGCATGAAGCCCAAAAGAAGGAAGGGCACAAGCCCCATTACTTAACTCGAGGAAAAGCCAATTCAACATAAAAGAAAACAAAATAGAGACACACGTGCCGACTAAATAGTACTATGTGTAATCAAGCCATTCATCATATATAATTGCGGGTCCATCACGACAAACAAACCATTTGCCTTTTGATCGTGCTCTTTTTACTTTAAATAATCCCCCCCCTTTTTGCTTTGAGAGCTGAAAATGTGGCAAGCATTCTTCAATTGAAAAGGAAGACAATCTAAGATGTCTGCCATGACGAAGCACCTGAAGTCGGCACTCGACATCTCTAAAATAAATAAGAAAACAGAGTGGACAATTTGGTTCATCAAGCACTCTATCAACTGTCCATACTCTGAACCTGCACGTGCATAACTTTACTAAAGAAGTCATTTGCTAGATCCACACCAGAGCATCCATTTTGCTCAAGCAAAACAAAATGCATAAATTGATGGACTTTCATTTGTATCTAGCTCGCATTTACATGCATTGTTGGCTATTTCTGGAGAGTCATTTGGCACGTTATCCTTATGCTCTACTATATCATTTATGATACAAACATAAGCAATGTCTTATACATACTATTATCATACTCTACCGCATGTACTGGATGGTTCAATGGTGCCTTATCCATTGGTATAGGTGCGAGTGATATCATATATATAGTGTTACAGGCCTTGTCACAGCTTGTGCCATGCTGATTGCAAGGCATCTGCATGGAAGTATGTTCGGAATTGCTAAAGATAGTAGAGCATAAGACGGTTCGCAATCAAACCAATGTCTAGATCTAAAGCTATTGGATGTGCTAATAGAACTATACTATCCATGATAGACCATAATGTAACCTGATCTGAGGTTGACAACTTTGGAATGATGGCCTTTTCTATGTCGGCCATGTCTCCATGTCGACAATATATTCTAGTTCACGTTCTTTTGCCTCTATGTCTGCAAAACTGTGAACGGTATCCTTCTGATGGTCATGATCACATGGCATTGTATATTCCTCTGCAATAAGTAATTGCACTCCAATATTTATCCTCATTGGCCATCTATTAAATCCTCCAAGAATACTAAATTATCAATGATGTGTGGTGGTCCAATGCACCCTTCTTGAGACGGGACTCTTTCTTCTTCCTTTTGTTCTTTTTCTCTTGTGCCTGCATCCTTTTTGCATTATATCTGTCCATCTCGATTACGAAAGCAAAACGAAAGGCACCAACGGACAAAACAATATATAATAGTGTAGATCTTATACTAACCAACCTATAGGATCAATCAGAAAATTACTGTTTGTGTTGTTGGTCAAGAAATTGCACTACATGCTGTCTTCAAGTCCTTCAAACATCCTCCATGTTGGTTGACGAGATACTTTGTTTTGGCATCTCCATATCAAACATGTAGCATGGTTTGTCAAATTTGATTCTGGGCAGATCGAGCCTACTTGAAGAAATTAAAAAATCTTGATTGGATGCTCTGTTTGTCAAGATTCTTATTGCTATGAAAAGCTACTAGTTGTGAATTATCAAAGCGTACTAGGTGCTCCACAAGGTTGCTAAAATATAGCACATGTTCTTTATTTATCAATATCGATAAGAGAAAATCCTCTAATCTGTTAGATTTTACTTATCATTTTACAAAGTTTTTATCGAAAAAAAATTTGGCATTTACTTTAATGAACCATATTTTTTCAATTCTAGGGAGTAATATAATTTTGGAATATAAAATATGGTTGCGCCTTAGGTTTGGCATATGAATAAAGGGACTCGAACATCTACCAAAATAATTCAGTATCTTAATAAAAATACTTTGACCTAAGATAATACTTTGACCATTACAACCAGTGAGCTACGTGAGCTAGTGGATTTTTTTTTTTCTTTTTCTTTTTTTGTAACAACCAATTTATTTATTTTAGAGGTATGATCTATGGTTTTAGATATGGTTGTTTATGCATCCAACTCAAATCCTCCGAGAGCCCCACTTTATTGTGCTTCATATTCTAAACACCTTGCTCGTTGAATCCGTCGATCCTATGGGCAGCGTATGTTGGAACCTCTGAATGCCTTTCATTTTAATTATGGTCATTTACAATTGGGGGCGCCTATAATTTTGAATATGAAATATGGTTGCGCCTACGGTTTCGAAGTATGACTAGGGAAACTCGAACCTCTACCAAAATAATTTCAACGTCCTAATAAGAATGATTTGACCAATACAACCACCAAGCCAACCTTTTGACCAATACAACCACCAAGCCAACCTTTTTTTTTTTTAAGAACCAATTCGATTGGTTTAATCTATGGTTTTACATATTGCCATTTATACAGCCAAATCAAATCTGCCTAGAACCCTTTGTTATTGTGATATATATGATGTAAAGTTCTGAGTTAGATAATAGTGTGGCAAGCACTTGGGTATATATTGTCTCACTTCATTGGTTATTTCGATGCATTATAAATTTTTGGATTGCCCCCATTAAGGGGCAATTTGCTGGGGGAGTGAGTTTTGGCATCTTGGTGCATTCTAGATATATCTAGACATGTAACAGTTATAGCTTTTGGTTATTTTTTTGGTGGTAGAAAACTTTTTAATATTATTTCAAATGACCATAATTGATGTCAAACGATTCAAGTTTGCTGGAAAACTCATTCCATCAGTCTCACCAAAATACCATTCTATGAAATATTTGATAAAATATAAGAGAGAAAAGAAAGCGCTAGAGATATAGAAAAGAGATAAAGAATAAAGAGAAAGGGAGAGAGAATGTGTAGAACACCTTAACAATAGCTAAACCCAATAAAGCAAAATCTTAACTAAATAAATATAAGATAGCATTGCACATGTGATGGTAAGATATCCCTTCTGAGTAAATTAACGATAGACATTGAGACAAACAGAACAATTTACTCCCTTCTATGAAGGTAACCTTTGTTGTCCAAAGATCAAGGACTTTGCTAAGACAAACAGAACAATTTATTCCCTTCTATGAAGGTAACCTTTGTTGTCCAAAGATCAAGGACTTTGCTATTACCTGCATCCATAGAAAGCAAACAAAGAAAGTTAGTTGCAATCCGTATTACAAGCGTCGTAGCAATAGCAAAGAATCAGTTGTTATCCATGTCCAACCTTTTTACTATTTATGAATGTAAATACACATTCATATATTAATAACCCAGATACATTTATATAATAAACCATTATGAAGCCAAGATTTCAAAAAAAAACTATGATATATCCCTGGAGCAACGCCAATTATCTATACTAGCTGTTCTAAAAATTGTTATTGTAGTTTCTATGAGAACTTGAAATTTATGAGTCTTTTTTTCTCATAACGCCAACACATGGCACAATGTCAGCACATGGCATTAGCTCTTTATTCAATTGGATAATAGATCCAAGAAATCCACTAGTCCTGCACCATATTTCTTTTAATGTCCCTAGCTTGCGCATAATTAAGAGTTAGTAGTTCTAGTTGTAACTATGCCTCAAGTAACACGTTCTGCAGTTCATACTCCCCTCTGAGTTTGAATGCTAGTAACAACTTGAGAATATCGATCTTATATTGTAATTGCAGTAAGAAAAATAAGAACCATAGCTTAATCGTCAATCCTGTCTACTGCCTCCTGCTGAGATTACATCTCCTTTAAAAGCTTTAAGCCTAAGAATATAATCTGTTTAAAGTATTTCATTCTTCCTCCTCTTTTCAATACTCACAAGGTATTGCTTACAAAAGTTGCAAATTCAGAGATCTGACGTCTTAAATCGGGTAGCATTAGTGGTAGCAAATGATCATCATCAATGATAGCAGTCTTGGCATCAGTCGTAATGCCCTTTTTCCTGAATCTTGTTTCTTGATTTTTACTCCCTCTGGTCGATTGATACACAACTTACCTTGATCAAGAAAAAAAATTTAGGCAGACCCCCTGCCCCTAGAAAGGTATAGGGTCTATTTGTTACATTCATGCTGATCTAACTATAGAAAATCTTTGATTCAAGAAAAGCACTATATTTGTGGATAGCCGTAGGTTCATGACAGATGGTTAAAGTGTAGTTTTTTTAGTGGTACAGCAATATTCCCTGACCATCTAGTCACTATATTCCCAGATGACCATCTATTTCATCGTACAGGAGTAGACTGAACCTCCAATAGAATTCAAGATTCTAAAATTTTAGTTTCTTCAATCACTGTTTTGGGCGATCGAAATGGTTGATCTATCATATCTGAATTGTAGATTAGTTTTCCTTCCTTCCTTTTCTATCAATTCCATCCAAATGATTTCTCCTCTGTTTCTGGATCCTTACTTTCATTTATTAGCTCTGTTGTTTTCACCTGCGTTTCTTTCTTAAACTTTTTAATGGCTCGAAAACAAACCCAAACTTCGGCATCATTGGCTTTCTTGCACGAAGTTTTCAAACTAACTAGATTAGAATGACGCAATCTTTTTCTCCAGGTAAGTGCCATCCATAATAATTCTTTCTGAACTTTTGCCACATTAACAGCTTGGCTATCCATTTTCGTCATGTCCCTCGTTTGAACAATTTATCTAAGGATCCAAGAATGAATGGCAAAAAGATCCCTCTCACTATTGACACTGGAATCCCTAGTCACACCTATGGGCGAGCCAAGGCCTATAAAAAGATTCACTCTAATAAGCTCCTTGCAAACAAATACCTTACAAGAGATATTTCTTTAAACTTGCCTCGGGTAGCTTCTAAGAACAAAAAACCTTACTGATACTGCTGTAATAGAGATAAATTCAACTAGACAAGCTTTAGCAACATCTTTTTAACCGGCAAAACGAAGTTTTTAGAAATTCTGCCTATTGGCTTAACCATCCATGCATCATGGTTGAACGTGGTTATATATTACTGCATATTTTCTGTTTAAGCATGAAAATGTCTTTTGAGAGCTCCAACGCTAGACTTTCCGTTGATGAAATAGGGAATTTTCGCAGTGCCTCTTGTCTCTCTTCATGATGTTAGCCCAATCTACTGGAATGAGAGAAAGAAAGAAAGATTTATTAACGTCTACGTAAGACCCGAAGGGTCTATGAGACCATAACATAAACAGAATTCAAGACCTCACCCTCCTGTTATCTAAAGTATGGAAACAAAAATATCAAGTTTAACAATTGAAAATCTCTTCAGATAGGGTTTGATGGAGATAGCCCATTCGTTCCTATGACTGCTGCAAAGTAATTCATAATACCCCTTCTTGGCTTGCTTTGATGCTTAATGCTTGGCCTCTTCTGGAAAGACTTTTTATGTTCCATGGCTGCTGATCGTTTTATCTTCTTAGGCAGTGTCAAAGTCACCCCTTTAGGGTCAGGATACTTCCTCTTCTGTGATGAGTCCACTATCATCTTATCATCATTTGACTCAGATGAAAAGAAAGTAGTTATTTTTGTTTGCTTCAGGCCCATTGGATTCTTTTGTTTGAGAATATTTCTCCTTTCTAGAGATAGTTCATATACAAAGTGAGATACACATTTCTGATCGTAATATTCTACCAGCTGTCGTAGAGATGTGGGGTCTCTAAAAAGACAATGATATCTGCCTCTAATAACGTAGTAGGTTGGGCAGGTAAAACTAAAATGTTCTTCTGACTCAACCATGTTCAGATCGCACATTGGGCACTTCCGATCCTCACGACTAATATTTTTCGCCCTATCAACCTCAATCTCCAACTGGTGAGATGACGCTCTAAACTGCCCCATAGAGTATCTCACTTTATTCAGCAGATCCATATCTAAATATCCAGGCCTTATGATGAAACCATCAGCAGGAAGTTATCCTTACAGAATTTCTTTTTAGCAGGCAGATCTTTGACGGGATTTACCCATGTATTTGAAACATAAAGATACTCCAAGTCATGGCGTATAAGCTGATTGACTTCTTGCTGAGTAAAATTCAGATTGTCATCCATTATACTGTATTGAAAAGGTGGGATATTTCCCATAGAGAAACCCATCTCCTCAAACAATTTAGATGTCCTTGAGAACCAACAGCGCTTACCTTGGTCTGCCAATGCTTTAGACGACACATATGCCAACCAGGGAAGTCTTTTTTGACCTTCTTGTGACTGTCCAAAACGGTGTAACTTATGTAAATAAGTCACTATTTGAAAGGCAATTTCAACCTTCAAAGGTTTCGCATTAAATTCAGCAAGCATTATATCATGGGGTACAAAATGTTTGCTTCTAATCATTCTAGAAAGAAGAGAAATTTGGAGCCTCTCCAGTTGACCCCAGTCATCGGCTCGTAGGTCAACTCCCCATATTTGTGCACCATATAAAGCTGCCGGCTTCACCAACGTGTCAAACAGGAAGAGCTTTGTATGAACATCTTGGAAATGGAGTTGGTAGCACTGTTTTTCTAGCTGTACAAGAGAAGCACATCCTTTTGCAATCCTTGCCTGACCAGCCTCCCTCAATCTGAAAAGATGGCCCGCAAACTCAACACCCAAGTAGGCGTATATAGAAACAATTTCTACAGGTTGTCCTTGGAAACTAAAAGAGTTATTTTTCCAATTTTTCCAAGAGGTATTAAATACCATCACTTTGGTCCCGTAGAGATCTACTTGCAGCTCTCTATCTTTGCAAAAGGCTGGCAGCCAAATGTTTTTGAAGCCCTTGAGGAAATGGTGAGATTAGAACCACATCATCCGCATAATGCAAAATGGGAATGCATTCCTGAGCAAGCATGGAGCCTTCTCCGTCTAAGTTCTGAACAAAGCTTTCAAGCTCGTCAATGTAAAGTCCAAATAGAGTAGGAGAGAGGGGACACCCTTGTTTAACCCCAATTGTACTGAAAACTTCCTCTGAAAACTGCCCATCTATTTTCACTCTACCTATTACACTCTCGTATAATGTCAACACTGCCCAGATCAGCTCGTGAGAAAGCCCCAACATTTTGAGCTCTGAAACAACCTGTTCCGAGGAACAGTATCAAAGGCTTTTTGGAAATAAAAAAAACAGCGATAAATTTTACTTTTTCTTGCCTTCGCTTCCTCAATGATTGCCCTTAAAGAAAAAATATGATCACTTGTGGAAAAGTTTTTCCTGAAACCAGCTTGTCCCTTGGCTCTAAGGCTGTGATTTTCTGCAAAATCACTAAGGACCATTTCCAATGCGGATCCATATAGTTTGCCATCACATGCCCAATCATAATTAGGCGATAATTGTTGGAATATTCCATATTCCACTCATGTGCATACGCATGCATACTATGATACTCACATGCACATGCACACATGCACACTTTGATGACTAGATAGGCTGACGTCACATTGTTGCTGACCTGGATATATAACAGAGTCACGCACCACCTTAGATGTACTTTTTAGGCAGTTCACTCTAGAGCCGGAAAGGCTGGAGCTTACTTTGTACACTTTGCTTTCTATCTTCATATAAAGACTATTGGAGTTCTTCATGGTATCAGAGCCTCGATATAAGAGGAAAGTGAGTGTCCGGGAGTTTAGTGATAGCTCTCAAAAGATTGAGAATTTTAAGCCCAGACTTTACAGGCTGAATCGGACTTGAGATGGTTTGTCTTTAAGCCAAGTTTCTTCCGGATCAGAGGAATTCTTTATCAGTTCTTGCAATTCGTAGAAGGTTCTTGCAATCTGAGTCGGTTGTCCTCAGATTTTCGAAATCTTGCTGTTTCTTTCCCTATTTCCTTCATATCTTTTCTAGATGAGCCGGTTCTAACATAAAGATAGTCCAGAACTTGAAATTTCGTCTTAATCTTCAATTCTGTACATCTACAGCAAGATTCATTGAATTTTGAAATCTTGATTCTCATGGCATCCAGTGGTGATCCGTGGAAGTATTTCACCCATCCTGTTTTAGACATTGATAATTGGTATACTTGGAGAGATGCTTTTGAAACTAATCTCAATCTTAGAGATCTTGGAGATGTTTTTCTTGAAGACTGGAATCCCCTTACTGCAGAGGATAACAAGAAAGATTTTCTGGCACTTAATCATCTCAAGACTTGTGTTTCAACTGATTTCCAAAGGGATATCAGAACTTTCAAGACTTTTACTAAAGCATTTGGTTTCTTGCAAGAAGCTTGTATTCATGAGGGGGTGGGGCAGCAAATTGCTATTCAAGGACAAATGAATAATCTCAGACTTGAGAATTGTGCTAATATGAGAGATTATCTTCAACAACTCAAAATATTGAAGGAAAAACATTCTGGAGCTGGAGGTACACTAGATGATGTTGCTTTGATTATGTATGCTCTTAATAGTTTGACCAGGGAATATCAAGTTTTGGTTAACCATTTTAAACTCAAGGCTCAGATTAAGATCTCCTTTAATCAGTTGCAGCAGAAACTCTTGGCAGCAGAAACAGATAACAGTAGACTTCAGCAGCATGAGGCAGCACACTACTCAAAGGTCAGATCTGCTGCTACAGATGTTTTTTCTGCATCTGGTCTCCCATTATTTCTAGTCCTTTCACTGAGGTCAAAACATCTGATCCTTCTTCTATTGAATCTTCCAAATCTAATGTTTCTGCCAATACTCCACCAAAAACCCAGCATATGCGAACTTGATCAGCAAAGGTTTTTGATGAAACATATGCCAACCAAGGGATTCTCATCTGCCCCTCTTATGTGTTACCAAAATGGTGTTGTCTATACATATAAGACACTGCTTGAAAGGCCACTTCCAGTCGTAAAGTTTTAGCATTAGATTCAGCAAGTAAAATGTCATGTGGCACCAAAGTTTTGCTTCTATTCATTCTAGACAAGAGAGATATTCATCCTTTCATAAATCAACTCCCCATATTTGTGATCCACATAGAGCTGCAGGCTTTGCTAGCACGTCAAATAGCAAAACTTCATGCGAACATCCTGAAAATGCCGTTTGATAACATTGGTTTTTTAAATGAGCGGGGGAGGCATACCCTTTAGCATTTCCGGTTTGAGCAGCGATGTTCGATCTAACAATGGGCCTGAAAATTCCACTCGCAAGTATGTGGACGAGGATACAATTTCCACAGCCTTCCCTTGGAAAAGGAAAGTATTATCTTGCAGTCCTACCCAGGAGGTAATAGAGACGATCACCTTTAGCTTCTGCAGGTTAATCTGCAGTTCCATTTCTTTGAAAAATGTCTCTGATGCCAAAAAGTGTTACTGAAGGCCTTGAGCAGAAGAGAAATCAAGATCACATCATCAGCATATAAGGATGCACCATTGAGCAAGCATAGAACCTTCCTCTCCTAGAGCTTGAACGAAGTTCTCCAGTTCAGCAATGTAAAGACCAAACAGTGTAGGGGAGAGAAGACGCCCCTGTTTAACTCCGATGGTAGTACACACTTCTTCGGACCATTGCCCATCTACATTCACATAGCCTATAGCTTTTAGGGTAAAAATATGGTCAATAGTTGAGAAATTCTTCCTTAAAAAAAACCTCGCCTTTAGATCTGAGTGCGTGCTTCTCTGTATAATCACTCACAATTATTCCCATAAAGCTTTGCCATGACATGATCGATCATGATAATCAGTAGGATTCATCGTAAATCAGTTTGTGTGTCCCAGAAAGTCCTCCACGAATTTCAGCTCAATCCTTTCACCAAATCCTTCACTCTTTCATTTTTGGGTAATATGAATCAAGTTGGGTGATTGCCTGGCATAACGAGTAGTTTCTGATGAGCAGGATATGGGATGGCTGCTGTTGAAGCTGCTTAATGAACATAGAGTAGATTCACAGCTACTAATGACAATCTGTAGCAAAGATGTTGGACAGCAGGACATATGCCGCTCCACTTTGTGGATCTAAAGTAAAGAGATTATTTGCAATGCGCCTTCCCCTCTCTTTAGCAATGTGAACACTACAAGAACCAAGTATAGTTTTCAGTGATGTCGCATCGGGCTCAGAGGGCATGCTGGCCAGCAATGCCTCTGCATGGTTCTGCCATCCCGCTCGACCAAGAAGATCGATTATGCAATTATAATGCTCCACAACTGGTGAGATACAAAAATCTCTACCCATACAAATTAAGAAATGGAAGCCTTCATCAACTAGACCATCATGGCTGCATGATGAGAGAATGCTGCCAAATGTGACTTCATCTGGCAACATGCCTTCCATCTGCATATCCATAAATATTTTGATGGATTCCTTACCATATCCATGTTGGGCATAGGCAGCAATCATACCATTCCAGGAAACAACATTCCGCATTGGCATAAGTCTAAAGAGTGCAAAAGCCTTCTTCAGCTCCCCATGCTGGGCATGTGCTATAATAATAGTATTCCACGAAACCACATTACACATAGGCATTTGATTGAAAAGAAAAATTGCTTGCTTGAGCATTCCTTCTTGTGCATAGCCTGCAATAATGGCATTCCATGATATCACATCCCATTGGGGCATTTGCTCGAACAACTGAAATGCTTGTTCAAAATGTCCATTGTGGGCGAAAGCCACAATCATAACATTCCAAGAGACAACATCCCTACAAGGCATTTGCTGAAATAGATAAAACGCTTCTTTGAGACGTCCAAATTGTGCTAATACTTCAACCATGACATTCCATGATACGATATCCTTCTTTGGAATTTGATGAAATATTTGAATGGACTTATTTATATCTCCTTCCCTAGCGAAACCCAAAAGCATAGCAGTCCATGATATTACATCACGCTGAGGCATTTGCTGAAAGAGACACAGTGCTTCTTTAAGCTGTCCATGTTGTGCAAGAGCACCAATTATGGCATTCCAAGAAACTACATTTCTATAAGGCATTTTCTCGAACAGGTATAGAGCATATTTCAAGTCCCCATGTTGTGCGCAACATGTGACAATAGATGTCCAGGATACCACATCCCTCTCAGGCATGAATTTAAAAAATAGCATTGCATTTTTAAGCTGCCCCTGCTTAGAAAAATATGTAATCATAACATTCCAGGTTACAACATTCCTATGAGGCATTTCAATAAAGAGTTGGAGCGCCTCCTTAAATTTTCCTTCCTGTGTATATGCTGCAATCATGATATTCCAGGAAAAAACATTTTTCTTTTCCAAGCTATCAAACATTGACCTTGCATTCTGCAGAGCTCCACATTTGCCATACATCTGTATGAGGTGATTTGCCAGATATACATTTGATATGCTCCCAATTTGCATGATGTAGTCATGCATCAACTTTCCCTCTGAAATGGCCTTCTTGCTTCCAAGCCTGTCCAATATGGAGGCAATTTCTTTGGGATTGAGAGTTTTTTTCAGTTCCGCATGTTCAAGAATGCCGTTGAATGCAACCCAGTGACCTGTGTTGTTAGCAAAGGTTTGGATCTTGCTGCAGTGACATGGACTGCAAGCATGCTTGGATGAAAGAAAAATGCCGTCCATTCAAGAAGACGACGAGCAGAATTCATAGCTACAATTAATTCTCGAGCAGAAAATTACTAGATAATCTTTCGTAGTTTTTCATTATTTTAGCCCATATATCTCAGATGAAAATGTATGATCAGAAAAAGGTTTACTCAAAAACTGCCTATCCACAAACAATGCCCAGGGTACCTACGCACTAAGGATAAAACTAGCAGTAACGCAATAGCAGCTTCAATGTATCCAGATTCAATACTAAATAAGTAGAAGACATAATTTGATACGTGTGTCCTGTTCTAGTGTTGTTGCACTACCAACTTCACAGCTAAAGAACTAGCTTTCCAGCACCAGGGCCAGTCCTTGTCCTCATAACTTCATTCATACTTGATAAAGCAGGACATACATCATAATCTGGAAAATTAAAAACTAATGGACGAGTTCAAACTGAAATGGGATTTTAACCCTAGTACAAGTCGAATGTTTAATACGTGGTTATATATGACTAGGCATGAATTTCATGTCAGGATATAAGGACCGTGAATTGGCAGATGGTAAGCATGGACAGGCTTTAATTTCCTGCACAAATATGATTGCGTTTCTAGTCAGTTCAAATGCCAGGGACCGCTGAAGGATATGCTGGAAGCATTGTGTCTAATAATGTGAACCATCTAAATGTACCCCAATTCATAATGAGAATTGCCACACAAAGATAATACCGACAAAGAACTACAACAATCAAATATAAGCTTGGTATTTTGAAGCTTACATCATAATCTCTGTTCAAAGCTTCACAACAGAATTGCAGCATATCTGCCATCTGTCCAGGAACCAGCACCTACAATTGAATGAACAAGCTGTATTTGAGCAGGGATTGGGTTATAAAACCTCTTCTTTAAGCAGACAAAATCAGGACAAATCAAAATAGATGTACAAGTTAGCTCATTATTCTACTTCAAATTGTGTATAGTGCATACCTTTTCTTGTTACAACAAGAAGGAGCTCTCTAAAGTAGGTCAATCGTGAAATTAAGAATAATTATGTAAACCACAATAATTAAAGCAAAGAACAAAAAAATTAAAATGCTACTTCCTAAATTTCACATATGGAATAACATTAGGATTATCACGCATCTATTTGTAAGCACATGTTGCATAATACTACCACCTCAAACTAAAGTGAAAGGCAAGCAAAAAAAATTGGACACATGATTAATGTATTAAAGTAGATAGGAATGGATCGTCTCTTTTTCCACAACTTATAGAAAGGAGTAAAGCACAAAAACACAAAATAATCCGAACAAGGGATACAAAAGTGAAAGGGAAGCTATAATAATAGCCTTACTTGTCATAGTAATAGCGTTTCTTATTGAGAAGAAAAAACCTTGCTATGTGATCTGCAGCAAACACAGCCACATGTTTACAAGTCACAATCAGAGAAAGAAAAGCAATAAAGTAAAGCACAAAAAGATAAAATGCATGGACAATATAAAAATAGCATTTGAGCAAGCATCTTATATGAGGGTTGATGGAGGAGTTTGAAGCGTGAAAGCTGGTTCAACGCCTACATTTCTTGGGGGTAACCAATACAATATGTTATCTTCGTGCGATGATATTTTTGAAAGTTATTTGAAGGATGTGTATTGACTTGAGTTGTATAGCTATTGACCCAGTCATGCTGAGTTGCATCAAATCCAAATATATAGATGCCAAATCCATCACATGACTTGTAAAATTGATAGAACTACAGGGCCAATATAATGAAGAAAAATAAATTTGTTTTTGGAGTCTGATTACTTGAAAATGAAAATGGCATCATGTGCCTCCTCATGGTTGCAACAAGATGGATCCGCTGCCACCATGCCCATGAAGACCAAAGCTCTGATCAATCACTGAGAGTAGATTGTGCAAAATGGAAGATGCAGAGAATATCATCAAGCACTATGCATATGCATGCAGAGCACGGAAAAAAGAAATGAAAACCTTAAAGCCTGGAAGGATGAAATCTCCGATATCCACTTTTCTTGGTGCAACTGTTGTGCCTCTGGTACTCCTAGCATCAGTCTCTGATATGCCTCCATCTCTGGATTATCATATGATGCAAAGCGTAGATGATGGGCAAGAACGTAAATAAGGCATGTTGAAATATATACTGGATAGTTTTGAAATGACGGATACAACAACGACCTTTTGCCTGCAAAATCCAATGCAGTGTCTGATCAATTGGAAAGACGGCAAGAAGGAACGCGAAAAAAATCCCAGGTCGGAATCAAATTGGAAAGAAGGCAAGAAGGAGAGCAGGAAAAAAACCAGGTTGAAATCAAATTCGAAAGAAGGGAAGAAGTAAAGCAGAAAAAAAGCCAGGTCGGAACCGGGGATAAGGAAGGACGACAGATAATTCTTCGAGGAATTTCTAATTTCCCCAGCCACAGGATTAAAAAATAATGAATCTAACGCATGAGAATTTTTGGATGAGGTGTCCTACACGTGGATAGGCTAGAATATTAGGCATTGTTGTAGGGGTTAGTTAATTAGGGAAATTTTTAATTAAAAATACCCTTATATATACAAGACTGATGTTTTCATTTTTCAATTGGGGCCATTGATGGGAGGAATATTCCTCCTTTATGCCAGATGAAGGGCCCTCTGTTTTTTGCAGGCCGTGACCCATACAAATTTTCAAAGGTGCAGAATTAAAACACATGACCATTGGCATTACGTATACAGGAATGGCTCTTTACATGCCATTCCTGGCATGGAAACAGGGCGACGCGCGAAACCCAAAAGCATAGCAGTCCATGATATTACATCACGCTGAGGCATTTGCTGAAAGAGACACAGTGCTTCTTTAAGCTGTCCATGTTGTGCAAGAGCACCAATTATGGCATTCCAAGAAACTACATTTCTATAAGGCATTTTCTCGAACAGGTATAGAGCATATTTCAAGTCCCCATGTTGTGCGCAACATGTGACAATAGATGTCCAGGATACCACATCCCTCTCAGGCATGAATTTAAAAAATAGCATTGCATTTTTAAGCTGCCCCTGCTTAGAAAAATATGTAATCATAACATTCCAGGTTACAACATTCCTATGAGGCATTTCAATAAAGAGTTGGAGCGCCTCCTTAAATTTTCCTTCCTGTGTATATGCTGCAATCATGATATTCCAGGAAAAAACATTTTTCTTTTCCAAGCTATCAAACATTGACCTTGCATTCTGCAGAGCTCCACATTTGCCATACATCTGTATGAGGTGATTTGCCAGATATACATTTGATATGCTCCCAATTTGCATGATGTAGTCATGCATCAACTTTCCCTCTGAAATGGCCTTCTTGCTTCCAAGCCTGTCCAATATGGAGGCAATTTCTTTGGGATTGAGAGTTTTTTTCAGTTCCGCATGTTCAAGAATGCCGTTGAATGCAACCCAGTGACCTGTGTTGTTAGCAAAGGTTTGGATCTTGCTGCAGTGACATGGACTGCAAGCATGCTTGGATGAAAGAAAAATGCCGTCCATTCAAGAAGACGACGAGCAGAATTCATAGCTACAATTAATTCTCGAGCAGAAAATTACTAGATAATCTTTCGTAGTTTTTCATTATTTTAGCCCATATATCTCAGATGAAAATGTATGATCAGAAAAAGGTTTACTCAAAAACTGCCTATCCACAAACAATGCCCAGGGTACCTACGCACTAAGGATAAAACTAGCAGTAACGCAATAGCAGCTTCAATGTATCCAGATTCAATACTAAATAAGTAGAAGACATAATTTGATACGTGTGTCCTGTTCTAGTGTTGTTGCACTACCAACTTCACAGCTAAAGAACTAGCTTTCCAGCACCAGGGCCAGTCCTTGTCCTCATAACTTCATTCATACTTGATAAAGCAGGACATACATCATAATCTGGAAAATTAAAAACTAATGGACGAGTTCAAACTGAAATGGGATTTTAACCCTAGTACAAGTCGAATGTTTAATACGTGGTTATATATGACTAGGCATGAATTTCATGTCAGGATATAAGGACCGTGAATTGGCAGATGGTAAGCATGGACAGGCTTTAATTTCCTGCACAAATATGATTGCGTTTCTAGTCAGTTCAAATGCCAGGGACCGCTGAAGGATATGCTGGAAGCATTGTGTCTAATAATGTGAACCATCTAAATGTACCCCAATTCATAATGAGAATTGCCACGACAAAGATAATACCGACAAAGAACTACAACAATCAAATATAAGCTTGGTATTTTGAAGCTTACATCATAATCTCTGTTCAAAGCTTCACAACAGAATTGCAGCATATCTGCCATCTGTCCAGGAACCAGCACCTACAATTGAATGAACAAGCTGTATTTGAGCAGGGATTGGGTTATAAAACCTCTTCTTTAAGCAGACAAAATCAGGACAAATCAAAATAGATGTACAAGTTAGCTCATTATTCTACTTCAAATTGTGTATAGTGCATACCTTTTCTTGTTACAACAAGAAGGAGCTCTCTAAAGTAGGTCAATCGTGAAATTAAGAATAATTATGTAAACCACAATAATTAAAGCAAAGAACAAAAAATTAAAATGCTACTTCCTAAATTTCACATATGGAATAACATTAGGATTATCACGCATCTATTTGTAAGCACATGTTGCATAATACTACCACCTCAAACTAAAGTGAAAGGCAAGCAAAAAAAATTGGACACATGATTAATGTATTAAAGTAGATAGGAATGGATCGTCTCTTTTTCCACAACTTATAGAAAGGAGTAAAGCACAAAAACACAAAATAATCCGAACAAGGGATACAAAAGTGAAAGGGAAGCTATAATAATAGCCTTACTTGTCATAGTAATAGCGTTTCTTATTGAGAAGAAAAAACCTTGCTATGTGATCTGCAGCAAACACAGCCACATGTTTACAAGTCACAATCAGAGAAAGAAAAGCAATAAAGTAAAGCACAAAAAGATAAAATGCATGGACAATATAAAAATAGCATTTGAGCAAGCATCTTATATGAGGGTTGATGGAGGAGTTTGAAGCGTGAAAGCTGGTTCAACGCCTACATTTCTTGGGGTAACCAATACAATATGTTATCTTCGTGCGATGATATTTTTTGAAAGTTATTTGAAGGATGTGTATTGACTTGAGTTGTATAGCTATTGACCCAGTCATGCTGAGTTGCATCAAATCCAAATATATAGATGCCAAATCCATCACATGACTTGTAAAATTGATAGAACTACAGGGCCAATATAATGAAGAAAAATAAATTTGTTTTTGAGTCTGATTACTTGAAAATGAAAATGGCATCATGTGCCTCCTCATGGTTGCAACAAGATGGATCCGCTGCCACCATGCCCATGAAGACCAAAGCTCTGATCAATCACTGAGAGTAGATTGTGCAAAATGGAAGATGCAGAGAATATCATCAAGCACTATGCATATGCATGCAGAGCACGGAAAAAAGAAATGAAAACCTTAAAGCCTGGAAGGATGAAATCTCCGATATCCACTTTTCTTGGTGCAACTGTTGTGCCTCTGGTACTCCTAGCATCAGTCTCTGATATGCCTCCATCTCTGGATTATCATATGATGCAAAGCGTAGATGATGGGCAAGAACGTAAATAAGGCATGTTGAAATATATACTGGATAGTTTTGAAATGACGGATACAACAACGACCTTTTGCCTGCAAAATCCAATGCAGTGTCTGATCAATTGGAAAGACGGCAAGAAGGAACGCGAAAAAAATCCCAGGTCGGAATCAAATTGGAAAGAAGGCAAGAAGGAGAGCAGGAAAAAAACCAGGTTGAAATCAAATTCGAAAGAAGGGAAGAAGTAAAGCAGAAAAAAAGCCAGGTCGGAACCGGGGATAAGGAAGGACGACAGATAATTCTTCGAGGAATTTCTAATTTCCCCAGCCACAGGATTAAAAAATAATGAATCTAACGCATGAGAATTTTTGGATGAGGTGTCCTACACGTGGATAGGCTAGAATATTAGGCATTGTTGTAGGGGTTAGTTAATTAGGGAAATTTTTAATTAAAAATACCCTTATATATACAAGACTGATGTTTTCATTTTTCAATTGGGGCCATTGATGGGAGGAATATTCCTCCTTTATGCCAGATGAAGGGCCCTCTGTTTTTTGCAGGCCGTGACCCATACAAATTTCAAAGGTGCAGAATTAAAACACATGACCATTGGCATTACGTATACAGGAATGGCTCTTTACATGCCATTCCTGGCATGGAAACAGGGCGACGACGTTGGTTTGCCCAAGTAGAAGTTGGATTGATAGAAAAGCTTCTACATAGGAATCATCTTGCAACTTTGAAAGTCATTATTCATAAATAATCGCGATGAAAACAGATGATCCACAATTGCCTGGCGTAAAAAAGCTGAATGATGTTGTTGGCAGAAAGAGGGAAGATGCACATAGAACGTCATTTGAACTTGAAAAACATAAGATGGATCATAACACCAACATAGCTCATACTCTGCACAATGAATGAATTGAACGAAGTAAGAAACTTGAACTTTATGAAGTAGCTTACTGCATCGGCGAATAAATCAATTTGCTTAAAAATATTGAAACTGCCCAAGTTTTACTATAGAGACAGATTTGATGCAGGCTATATCGTGGAAAATGACAACATAAGTGAGCCTGCGGCTATGGAATAACAAATATAGAGCCATACTCAGAAGATACGAAGCTGCAAACCCAAGACCAAATAGAATGATCATTTTGGGTTTTAGGAAAGTCCCTAGCAGAACCAGCTTCTCATCCTGGAATTAAGCATGCTCTTCAGTGCACGCCTTTGCAAATCATCAGAAATTTCAAGTGTTCTTCATACCACCAAAACATTTTAAACCTAGGCAAACAAACCTTGTCGGATTTGCAACAGAGGCTTTGGCTTCATATCAGGTCTTATGATCACACGTGTACAATTTAGATCATAATTTTCCATAAAAATACATACACGTAACCTGCCCCCTTACCTTCCACATTAGAATTATATATTAGAGATATACAAGTATTTGTACTATGAAGGACTGCAGGAAGTCGACCTTGCAAAACACACCAGTGTGGAAGATTCTCCTAGATTTTTTTAGATATCCAAAAACTATTCCAAGATTCATATACATCCCTCAAGATTCTATCAAAGATTTTATGAGAATTCCCTTGGATTCCCCTAGATTCTCAAATATTTTTCTATGCTTCCCATAGATTTCCTCTAGATTCCCAAAGATTGTCCCAATTTCACCTAGACTACCCATGATTATATGTAGATTCCCTTGGATTCTCTTGGATTCTATGAAGATTCCTTTAAGTTCTCTAAGATTTCATTAAGATTCCTTTAGATTCCTAAAGATTTTATGAAGATTCCTTTAGATTCCGTTAGATATAAAGGTTCCCCTAGACTCAATCAAAATTCCCCTGGATTCTCCAAGATTCTATCAAGATTCTTCTAGATGTCCAAAGATTCTCTCAAGATTCACATGGATTCCCTAAGATTCTATATAGATTCTTCTAGGTTCTCTAGATTTCTATCAATATTCCCCTGGATTCTCAAATATTCTATGAAGATTCCCTAGGTTCCCATAAATTCTCTCGAGATTTCCAAAGATGCCCCAAGATTCACCTATATTCCCCATAATTCTATGTATATTCTCTTGGATTCCCTTGGATTATATGAAATTCTTTTAGGTTCTCCAAGATTTCATCAAGATTCCCCTAGATTTCTAAAGACTTTATGAAGATTCCTTTAGATTCTTTTAGATCATAGAAAGATTCCCTCATGTTCTCTAAGATTCCATCAAGATTCTCCTAGATTCCCAAAGACTCTGTCAAGATTCATATAGTTTCCCCAAGATTCTATATAGATTTTCCTGGATTCTCTAAAATTCTATCAAGATTCCCCTAGATTATCAAATATTCTATGAAGATTCCCTAGGCTCCTATAAATTCTTAGAAGATTCCCCTAGATTCCTAAAGATTGCCTCAAGATTCACCTAGATTCTCCATAGTCTATATAGATTCTCTTGGATTCCCATAGATTCTATGAAGATTCCTCTAGATTTTCCACGATTCCATCAAGATTCCCCTAGATTCCCAAAGATTTTATGAAGACTCTTTTAGATTCATTTAGATTCTATGAAGCTCTCTTTAGGTTCTCCAAGATTTTGTCAAGATTCCTATAGATTCTGCTCGATTATTAAAGATATTTTGAAGATTCCTTTACATCATGTGAAGATTTGCTTAGGCTTCTCCAAGATTCCATCAAGATTCCTCTAGAATCTCAAAGATTCCATCAAGATTCCTCTAGAATCTTAAAGATTCCATCAAGATTCCCCTAGATTTCCAACTATTCTCTCAAGATTCACATTAATTCCCCAAAATTCTATGTAGATTCTCCAAGATCCTAAGAAGATTTCCCTAGATTCTCAAATATTCTATGAAGATTCTCTTCGATACCCTTAGAGGCTCTCAAGATTCCCCTAGATTCCTAAAGATTGCCCCAAGATTCACCTAGATTCCCCATGATTCCATGTGGATTCTCTTGGTTTCCCTTTGATTCTATGAAGATTCCTCTAGGTTCTCAAATATTTCATCAAGATTCCCCTAGATCTTTAAAGATTTTATGAAGATTCCTTTAGATTCCTTTAGATTCCTTTAGATTCCTTTAAAGACTATGAAGATTCCCTTAGGTTCTCCAAGATTCCATCAAGATTTCCCTAGATTTTTAAAGATTCAATGTAGATTCTGCTAGATTCTCTAAGATCCTATCAAGGTTCCCCTATATTCTCACATATTCTATGAAGATTCCCTAGGTTTCCATAACTTCTCTTGAGATTCCTATAGATTCTCAAAGATAGTCCCAAGATTCACCTAGATTTCCCACAATTTTATGTAGATTCCCTTAGATCCATACCAATATACGTTTTCAAGTTTCGATCGATCCTATGAAGATTTCCTTAGGTTCTCCAAGATTCCCCTAGATTCTTAAAGATTCCATCAGGATTCCCCTACATTCCGAACTATTCTCTCAAGATTCACATAGATTCCCCAAGATCGTATGTAGATTCTCCTAGATTCTTGAAGATGCTATCAAGATTCCCTTAGATTCTCAAATATTCTATGAGATTCCCCTAGATTCCCATAGATGCTCTTGAGATTCCCATAGTCCCTAAGATTCTCTTGAGATTCCCTAAATTCCTAAAGACTATTCTAAGATTCTTCTAGCTTCCCCAAGATTCTATGTAGATTCTCTTAGTTTCCATGAAATCTTATGAGGATAACCCTACATTCCCAAAGATTCTCTGAAGAATCCCATATTTTGCAAGATTCTATATAGATTCTCCTAGATTTTCTGAGATCCTACAAAGATTCCTCTAGATTTCCAAAGATCCTCTAGAGATTCCCTAATCTCATGAAGATTCCTCTAGATTCCCTTAAATTACCATAGATTGCGTAAGATTCTTATAATCTGATCACGTTAGCTCCAATTGCGATGGAACAGTGTCAAAAGCAACACTATTGGAAAGCTCGCGACGAAAGGAATCCAAAGGTATGGGTCCCACCTTCATCCGACTTCTCTACTGCAAATTACATGCCTTTGAATGCGATTTAAAAAAAAGGAAGCTTCTTGGAAAGTCCATTCATAAAGGCTTTGCCACCTTACTAACTTTTTATTAATGAGAGTGCCACCTCACCTCTTTAAAAAAAAAGCAATTTAATATAAAAACTTAAGGGCTAGGATTTATTCTTACCTTTTGATCTAACGGTTAGAATTTGCTGCACCAAATCCACTTTTGGCATTTTTCTTGCACCTTCCTCACAAAATTCAAGGGCTAGGATTTCTCCTCCCCTTTTGATCCAATGGCTCGGGGATGTGGTGCATGCCCCCATGTATGCCCATGCATCCCCCCCCCCCCGGAGATCCAATAGCTACATGTTCGCCACCTCATCTGTTTTCAAACGAACGACCGAGAACAACTGGAATATATAGACCTATTCATGATTCCTTGCATGTGATATACGTATATTTAGATTCCTAAAGATCCCATGAAGATTCCCTTAGATTCCCTTCAATTACCACAGACCATAAAATTCTAAGATTCTAAGAAGATTCTTAGAATCTGATCATGTTGGTTCCAACTGCGATGGAATAATGCCAAAAGCACCACTCTTTGGAAAGCTCTTGGGCTGTACCTTCATCCGACATCTCTACAAGTTATGTGCTTTTGAATGCGACTAAAAAAAAGAAGCTTCTTGGAATGTCCATTCATAAATGCTTTGTCACCTCGCTAACTTTTTATTAATGAGAGTGCCACCTCATCTCTTTAAAAAAAAAATAGTTTAATATAAAAAGTTAAGGGCTAGGATTTATCCTCACGTTTTGATCTAACGGTTAGAATCTGTTGCACAAAATCCACTTTTTGGCACCTTCCTTGCACCTTCCTCACAAAATTCAAGGGCTAGGATTTCTCCTCCCCTTTTGATCTAATGGCTCGGGGATGTGGTGTATGCCCCCATGCATGCCCATGCACGCCCCCCATGGAGATCCAATGGCTATATGTTCGCCACCTCACCTATTTTCAACCGAACGGCCTAGATCGATTTGAATATATAGATATCTATTCCATGGGGGCATCCAAAGTAATCCTTCTATATTTATACAAGTGTGTGTACTATGAAGGACGGCATGAAGTCGACCCTGCAAAACACACGAATGTGGAAGATTCTGCTAGATTTTTAAGATTCTATAAATATTTCTCTAGTTTCCCAAAGACTATTCCAAGTTTCGCATATATTCCTCAATATTCTATGTACATTCTTCTAGATTCATTTAGATTTGTATAAAGATTCCCCTATATTCTCAAAGAGATTATGAAGATTCCCTTGAATCCCCCTATATTCTCAAAGATTCCCATAGATTCCCTAAGATTCTCCTAAGATTCTTCTAGATTCTCAGAGATTGTCCCAAGATTCACCTAGATTCCCCATGATTCTATGTAGATTCTCTTGGAATCCCTTAGATTCTATGAAGATTCCTTTAGGTTCTCTAAGGTTTCATCAAGATTCCCCTATATTCCTAAAGATTTTATGAAGATTCCTTTGGATTCTTGTAGATCATATGAAGATCCCCTTAGATTCCCCCATAATTTCAAAGATTCCATCAAGATTCCCCTAGATTCTCAAAGATTCTCTCACGATTCACATAGATTCCCCAAGATTATATGTAGATTCTCCTAGATTCTTTAAGATCCGCTCAAGATTCCCCAAGATTCTTAGATATTCTATGAAGATTCCCTAGATTCTATAAGATTCTCTTGAGATTCTTCTATCGCAAAGATTGTCCCAACATTCACTAGATTTCCCATAATTCTTTATAGATTCTCTTGGCTTCCCTTAGATATGAAATTTCTTCTCAAACAAGAGATTGTGCCCCATAAAGATCTAAAGAAGCTTTGGGGTGACAAAGTTCCAAATAAATCTTGTTATAGGTATTTTCCCCCAAATGTTTGTTCAAACTGAAAAATTAAGGCATATGTTTTCTTGTACATGTTGAAGAATCTGAGCAATGAACAATATAAAGAGTTCATGCATATTTACAAAAGAATTACAGGGCAGCCACACACATGGGGTGGAATGGCTCCTGGAACTTGGGCAGTGGCTTATTATCTACATATAAAGGGGGAGACTGTTAATTAGAAGAGCTTCTAAAATTATTATAGAACTCCCGATGAAGCAGAGGCCATTTCTTATAGACCCAAGAGAAAGCATAGGCAAATCCAACCTGAGCAGGAAGAAAATAGTAAAAGTGGCAGGGATGATGAAGATGATAGGGAAAAAATCAAATCAGATTCCTCTAGACCATACATTCAATCTGAACTCACAATCAAAACAGAAAAGCAGAGCAATGTTCTGAGACCAAAATATGCCATTGCATGTATATTCACTTATTAGTTGTATTACAATAGAAAAGAATCTCAAGCTTGACCTAGATCGTTTCTATCAACAGAGAAAAGGTAACCTCAAATCCACTTCAAGAATCAGGTATGTCTACTACCATTTGCATCATGTTGGCTTTATTGTCATGTTGTACCTCTATGATATCATCGATGCATGTGTTCTATGCTACTGTGGGGCATTTCGTGCAGTGGCTGCTATAATGATAGATGAGGTATGTGTGGTCTGGTGAGTGGTGAGTTGTTGACATGTTGTTTGTGGTGTAGTGATGAGAATAATGATAGCATTTGTAATGTGGTGTGTCTCCGTCGTGGTGGAGTGGGGTGTTGTGTTGCCAATGGTGCTAATAGTGCTGTTACATTGTGGTGCGTGGCATATGTAGGGTGATAGTAGTAGCAAGTGAGGTGTGGTGTACCAGTGTGGTGTGGTGTAGGTTATTGTGCCGCCAATAGTGGTGATCGTGCAGCCTATGTTGTGTGATGTATGCACCGTGTTGTGTGGTATGTACTGTGTTGTGTGGTGTGGTGTAGGTTATTGTGCCGCTAATAGTGGTGATAGTGCAGCCTATGTTGTGTGGTGTATGCAGCGTGTTGTGTGGTATGTACTGTGTGGTGTGGTGTGTGGTGTGGTATAGGTTATTATGCCGCCAATAGTGGTGAATATTGTGTGTTGTATGCATCATGTTGTGTGGTATGTACTGTGTGGTGTGGTGTAGGTTTTGTGCCGCCAATAGTGGTCAATGTTGTGTGGTGTATGCAGCATATTGTGTGGTGTGTACTACGTTGTGTGATGTGGGGTGTGGTGTAGGTTTTGTGCCGCCAATAGTGGTGATAGTGCAGCCTATGTTGTGTAGTGCATGCAGCGTGTTGTGTGGTGTGTACTGTGTTCTATCGTGTGTGGTGTGGTGTGGTGTGGTGTGGTGTGGTGTGGTGTGGTGTGGTGTGGTGTGGTGTGGTGTGGTGTGGTGTGGTGTAGGTTATTGTGCCGCCAATAGTGGTGATAGTGCAACCTGTGTGGTGTGTGCAACGTGTTGTGTAGTGTGTACTGTGTTGTATGGTGTGGTGTATCGAGAGTACCTTGTGTTGTGTGGTGTGTGATTGTCGTCTTCCATTAGTATGTAGCTTATTATGTTAGGAGGCTGACATATATGGAGTGTTTTGTTTTATAGACTATGGCAGACTTGTGAAGGAATGGTTGGCTGCAACATCAGCTAGGTTTGATAGATGCAAGCAATGATTGCAAGCAAACGAGGATAGAAAAACTAATATCAATAGAAAGATTGAGTTGATGGAGCATAAAACATCAGAAATTAGAGCTGATTTGCACAGATGGCAGTCAATCATGACAGCAAATCCGAAAGCAGATGAGGGTGTTCAGGTAAGCGAACTAAAGGATGATGCCTGCGCTGAATCAATTGAATAAGGAACTAGCATAAATTGAAATTGAGCTAAAGCCATGTGAGGCCTTACTGCTGGAGCTGCAACCTCGAATGCAAAGATTTGAGATTTTCTCTGAATGTAGTGGCCATGAGACTCCTTTAGATCCTGCACTTCCAATGCTTCCTAAGGCAGAAGAAGATGGTGATGAAGGTTGTCCATATTGTAGATGGTGTCTGAAATGGGAGGGTAAATTGTTGAGTTGTGATAGCAGAATGCAGTCACCAGTATCACATTCCATGTCTGTCACCATTTGATGTAAATATTATCATCTCTAACCTCGTTTGCATACTTTATTGATATTGGATTTGTTTTACAGACACTCTAGAACCTGTTGCAGCTTCAGTTGTGCTCACATTATGTCTGAGACGTGGCTTTTGATTTTTGGTGTTCGAGTGGTACCACAAGAACCAATAAACACAAGTACCTTAACTAATGTTTACTGATGTTGTCACAAGTCTACTGACTTAGTGTTTGCAGAATTGCAGAAATTTGAGACCAAGACCAAGGATATCCAACAGTTATCCACGCCTTGATCAATTATGAGACTGCAAGGATGCACCTAGGATTCACCCCGTTGGATACTTCAAAGTCAATCCCAGCTGCTGGCAGCGGGAAGAATCCAAAACGAAATTTGGATAGTAAACTGAATGCAGTCGTGTCAAGTAAGTACCAATGCCACATGCATGATTTATTTTTTTGTATTTTTCTTTGGTCTTCCTCATCTCAATTATGTCACAGAGATAAATGGTACTGCAAGCCATCACGAGGAGATTCCCAGTGCATCTGTTTTAGAAGGGGAAATTAATTCCCCTGAGACTCATTCTGCACGGGATCCTGCACCAGACAAAAGTTTTGCTGCTGAACATGAGCCACAGGCGGATGCAGGTGATGAAGTTGACAAAGAAACCCGGGATCCTGAACAAGATGCAGCCTGCTCATCAAGTCCAATACCTCCTCAACCAAGAAAAACCAAGAGGTTAACTGAAATTCTCCTTGTTCTGGATTTTAATGGGGTTTTGGGCAAGTTTTATGACTTGAAAGAGAGGATCCCTGCATCGGCCGAGCCAGAAGTGACCCTCCAGAAATTGAACCTTCAAAAGGCAACAGTTTCCAGGCCTGGATTACAGGAGTTCTTAGAATGGTATTTTTCAAAATTTGAGATTGCATTGTGGTCTAGCATGGCTAAGAGTAATGTTGACTTGTTGGTGAGAAAGTTGCTGCAGAAATATAAGGCAGATTTCTTTTTATTTTGGAATCAGGATGACTGCACCAACACAAAGTTAAAAGTAGTTAATAAGCCAATTTTCCTTAAGGATCTGTCCAAAGTGTACTAGAAAAACTGGAAATACCAAGTGAAAAACACATTGTTGATAGATGACAGCAGATATAAGGGTTCGGCCAACCAGCCAAACACTATGATATGTCCAAATAGTTTTCCTTCTGACAGATTGGACTCCAATTTTATTTTGGAGCAATTCAAACCATGGCTAGATTCTGGATGTAGAAATAGTGCCTGCTTATGTGAAGGAAAATCAAATGTGGAACATGTGGGATTCTGAAGAGTCGCGCAACTGCATGAAAATACTCGACAAGTATTTTCATAAATGAATCTTGTAAAACTCTTTGAAAGTCAATATAAGTAAAAAATTTCTATGATATGTGTTGTACTTTTTCAATTTAAAATATTTGAATGGATTGTGAACAAATGTTCTCGTGTGTATTTAGAACTAGAGATGATAGAGCTTCGACAATCCCTGTCTATCTAAAGCCACACACACATTTGGAAGTGTTGCTGAGTGGAACTGAAACTGTCGTGATTAGCTCCACCGACAGCAAAATTTGGAAGCTGATACGCAGTGGTTAAATGATCAATGGGTCCTTCTTTTCTCAATGTGATACTTTCATCTGATTTGTGATCAGCAAGATTGTGCCATCATATGCATATGTTTGCAGATACATGGAATATTACTTGATGCTCCAAGGAGTGAGCTATCCCTTTCATTTCTTTGACCCCCTTTTTCACTTGACATTGTCCAAGGACACAAATAGTTACAAAACAATAAGGAAACATGTGAATCTGGATAAGTGCCAAGTGCGGGAGCATGATCAGGTAAACAATGATTCTGTTGTGCAATGCCGATTTTTAGTCTGCCAATGAGCTGGGTTAGTGTATAGATTCTGAGATCACAGGCCCTAACAAAGAAACCTAACCATGTATATTTAGGTAGATAGATTAGATGTTATTCTGTATTTCAGTTCTATGTAATGACGTTTTATTCTATGCGCACTCCTGTGTATTGGGAAGGGGGTAGAGACCCTGAAAGCTTCAATAGTTGATGTATCTAGATAGCCTCATTAATTCCCAATTAATGCGGCCTGTGGATAAGAGCTCGCCTGGCAGTGGGTGGCGGGGCTAGACCGGTGGATAAGGAGGACATGTCCCATTGCAGATCGATCCCTTTGGTGTGTAAAGCCTAGCAGGGATCTTAGCGGGCTAGACCTAATGGCTTGCCACTACATGTGGGCAAGGCATGGGCTCGACACTTCTTGGGTAATATGTCGCCTTCAATGAGATTCAAGTCGTAGACGGGCAGTGGCCCTCTTGCCGCCTGTGATGGGCATGCATACCTTTGGAGGGAGTGATCTCCTCCTGCCTCATCGGGACTGGAAGATGAAACCCAGTAGTAGCTCCCTTGGCTATGAACTCGGCAGGCTATGGTCCAGTCCAAGACTTATCAGCCTAATCTGCAAAGTATGCACAGGAGAGGCGGATGGAGAGGACTACCCAACAGCCATGTTTCTATGCCAGCCCAATCTATTGACATGAATTATGTCTGCAATGACTTCTGGAGACCCAAGCCGTCAATCCATACCCCTTGAGTATGAGCCTTGGGTAGGATCTCCTGATGTGCTTACACATGTATGCTATGGTGAGCCACCCTTCGAGGTGGAGCTATTTATATTTGATGTCATGTGCTCGTGTTTATTTATGCTTCCGTATCTAGGATGGTCCCGAGGGAAGACGGGATGAATGACACGCCCATACTTCCTCACCAATTCCTTGCCAAGGGATGGGTGTCAAGTGGGCAGCCTCTGTTAACTTGGTTGCCAGAGGGATGAACTCCGGCTTTTGATACGATGGGAACACCGTAGACGAAGTAGGGGACGTCACAGTGGTATCAGAGCTATGGCCTTGGTAGACCAAGGTCGAGCACTGACCAATTCTCTGATAGGACTAACAATAGACTTTAAGTCTTGAGGATAACAACCCAAGCATGAACCTCGAAAATTGGAAAAAAAAAATAAAAAAATCAAATCTTTAGAACAACAAGCTAAGCTAATGTTAATTAGAAAAAGTAAAAATTAAAAATATTAGAGACCTTAAAATTCTGGCCATTAAGGAGTAACCCCTCACAGAGTGTGCTAGGACCCTTAACTAAATTTTAGCTTGAGGCTCTCGCGCATTGTGTGAGTGTTTGACCATTATTGACCCAGAAAGATGCATAATTAGAGTAATCTAATAGCTCAAGAGAGCTTAGAAATTGAATTTAATCCAAGAAAACATGTTATAATACTAAGAAACTGCTTAGAAAACGTAAAATAGAGCCAAAAAGGAGTAACCCTCACATAGTGCGCCAGGGCCCTAATCAAAAATTTTGAACAGGCCTTTCGCGCACTGTGTGAGGGTAGCAGTACTTCTTGTCTAACTAATGTCTTAATCCAGCAAACACTAATGCTTTAAATAATGGTATAACATGAAAATTACAGGCTGGAACCCTAAAACTCCCAGACCTATAAATAGACCGTTAGGGTTCTTCATTCTCACCGTACTCCTCCAGCTTGTTGCTCTCCGACGAAGAAGGCGATTGCGTATTTCAAAACATGGCCCGCACCAAATAGATTGCTCGAGGACGGCCTTCCAAGTGCTTGCCGCCGAACAAAAGGCGAGAGCAAGCCAGAAACGAAGAGACCTCAAACCCAATCCAGGAGAACCAGGAAAAGAACGAGTAAGATCAGGATCAACAAGAGCATCAACAGAATCCTGATCAGCAAGAGAACTCGGAGAACCAGGAGGATGGAGACGAGGAGGACGATAATGAGGAGGACCGTACAACAACAGAAGAGTTGGCCCGTCGCATCAAGAAAGTCGGCAAGAAGAAGAGGGTAGCCAAAAGAAAGAGACTTGCAGAGAAGGCGGAACTCTCGAAGTAGAGGGGGGACAAGGGAAAAGACCTAGCTCTCCCGAAGAAACTCCAGAGGAAAACCAAGAGCACACCCAACAAAGGGGTGGAAATAACAGAGAGGGAGCCCGATAAACCGGCATCATCCGCATCAGAAACACAGTCGGACGATGATGCTTGGAGGATTCCCCACTAGACGGAAGGATCGGGACCCTTCAATCCTAATAACCTGGAAGTTGTAGCACCCCCTCCATACCCGACATGGCCGAAAGCAGCTGCAGATCCTAGGGAGGCCAAGCTGGCACGGGAGTCATATGTACTCAAGCACGAGCGAGAGTACAAGAAGAAGCTGAAGGAGTACAAGGAATAGATGAATATATATGAGGCGTACTCCAAGTATTACGAAGAAAATAAGGTAATGTACGTGGAAGGAGGAAGGCCAATCAAAGATTGAAGCTGCCCCCAGAAAAACCCTTACCGCCAAAGAAGCCCATGAAGTGGAAGACAAACTCGTACTTTGCTAAAGTTGCTTGGGAGTTTCGGCATTTCCATATGAGCTATGGACCTCTCATTCCAAGAGCCGCATTCGCAAGACTGACCTGTGAGATCTTGCAAGAATTTGACACGGAGAAGCGAGTAACAGACGACATGTTGCTTGCATTACAGGAAGCAGCTGAACAGAAGCTGGTGCAGCATTTCGAAGACTCTTTAGCATGTGCTCTTCATGCGAAAAGAGTCATGTGCATGTTCAAGGACATGAAGCTGGCCAGATTTATAAAGAAGGAGGACTGTTAAATACGTACATATAAATTTTTGTAAATATAAAAGTTATTTTATGAGTTACAAAGTGTAAGTAATGTATTTAATGTGGTTGTATTGATGGCATGTGTAACTTGTATTAATTAATTTGGGCAAAAATTGACCGAATAGATCCCCACCCCTCACAGAGTGCGTCAGGACCCTTTTCAAAAATTTTGAACGGGCCTCTCGCATATTATGTGAGTGTTTGGCCATTGATCTATGCCTAGACAAGCCCAAAACTAGAAACTAAGGACATAGCCCAGTTTAACTCCGCGAGATAAGCAGAATTCTGCCCTCATACCAAAATTTTGGAGTCATCTAGGACCCAAACAAGAGCCCACCTCTCACATAGTGCGCTCAGACCCTTTTCAAAAATTTAGAAGGGGCCTCTCATGCACTACCTCCAAATTCAGTGAAATTTGTTGCAATAAGATCATTTGGAAGTCCTTTAGATACTCGTACTACCTATCAAATACCTAGTAGGACCTTGAAGTGATAGACATATCCAAACCCTAAAAATTCCACAAATTAGAATTCTGCCTATAAATATGACCATGATTCTTGTTTGCATCCCACAGTCTCACTCCTCACTCCAAGGTTATTTTTCTGCTCACAAGCGCTTGCATATCTATTTGTTAACCCCATCCATATCAGCACAATGGCCACTTCTTCATTCAAGCGATGGTATAGTGCCACTGCTCATGTGGCAGAGGCCGACATCAATTCTGTCTTCACTGTCTTCCAGAAGGAGATTGATGTGGATGCTACCGTAAATGCCACATCATTCTACCAAGACATCATGAGAGAAGATAGGCCCTTCATTGGTAGAGCTTCCCCTATGCATAGGGTACTTTGCACCTAAAACAGCCCTTCGAGCAGCATTGAGTGATGTTCCAAACATCGACAAGTACTTAGAAAATAGAGCTGCTTGCATGCCTGATTATATGATCATATCCATAAGTAGGAAGAGATGCTTCTCATACACTGCTGCTGTGGCCATCTTCTTGTCCCATAGGCCCAAACTCAAATAGGAGGTTCCTCCATTCAGCCAATGGACATAGAACCCACTGTCTCCACAGCAGAAGAGCAACTGCTCTTGGAGTACAAAGGGTCAGAACAGGAGGAGGAGGAGGAAGAAGGCGGACAAGGCTACCACGTTGAAGACCTCATCGACGTCGACCCTATCCAAGAATGGCAGCAAGCAGAACAAGATCTTCAGAGCTTCAACGAAGGCTTGAGGATGACAAGGATAGCTCCCCCCTTGGGTTAGGCATCACCAGCCTAACCCTGGTCATCATCGAAGGCCAAGAGTACCTCCTGCTATACGACATAAAGGACCTCCCAGAGTGCAGAGATAAAGGGTACAGAATGGACGAGCTACTACACCTCCTGTGCCAACAACCCGACCTCGATGACTTCATCGATCGGGAAACACAAGACTTCCCTATCAGCATTAGGGAAGCTCACACCTATACCGGGGAGTCATCATCCGACATCGAAGCCTATAGTAATATTTGGCAGATGATGACACAACAGAGCCGCCCTCGGAGGAAGAATTCATCGCCATCTAAAAACGGATGGGCATTCGGGGCAAGAGGACGAGTGCATTCCTACCTAGCTCTTCATTAGCAGTGCCAACCGGGGTCGAAAGAGGCGGGATCAACTTGACCTCCTTCAGGTCCATGTTCGCAGATTACAGGGACCTGACAGCAGTACCGGTGGATAAGTATTCCGGAAGGCACGGGGCTGGCATCAGAACCAGAAAAGAGGCAGGAGAGGGAGGACATGACATGACCCTCAGGTTCTATCTTTCGCTCCTCACCGACGGAAGGATAACAGTGATACATCGGCAGTTCAGCCCACGAGGAGAAGAAGGGGTGTTCATGCTCATTGCCCTCTCGGGTTTTGGTAGACATGTTAGGATGCCTCAAAACATCGACCATGTCATACTGGTGAAGAGGACAATAGCCCTGAGCATCTTCAACGTCGCAGTCCCATATAGACATCATGGCAGATTAGCCGTCACTGCGGCCTATACGCCGGATCGAAGAGTGAAAGATGTGACGTTCCAGCATAACATACGATCCGAATACGTATATTATACTGCCACATCACACGTACATGTCATGATGACATGTACTTGAGAGCCGTAAAGGGTTGCACCTAGGGGGCAACCTCGTATGTTGTGCATGTTTAATAAACATATACAATTATAAACCCCATGCCAAATGGCAAAATCCCATTTGGCCAATGTTAACCTAACCCTAAAAGTCTCTATATAAGGGCTTTCCCCTTAAACCCTAAACCCTTTTCTTCTTTCACATTTAGGGATTTCCTTGAGTCCTTCTCTCACATTTAGGTGAGCCATTCCGGCCAAGATAAGACCCTAATTCGCATTGTCAGGCTCTGAAAAGCCGCCTTTGCACAACAGATCTTCGAGTAGCAGCAGTCTTCAGCAGGATCAGAGGCATGGACGCATTCCGAGGATCTGGAGCGGGTCAAGTGCCAGGTAAATAGTCATTCTGTTGTGCAAAGCCGCCTTGTGGCTAGGCAATAAGCTGGTTTAGCATGTTAGTTCAACCTTAGAGGCCTTACAGATCCCGAGATCATAAGCTCTAACAAAGGAACCTAACTCTGGATGTTTAGATAGATAGATTAGATGATATTCTTCATGTCAGTTCTGTGATGATGTTGGTATTTCATTCTGTGACCTCCATATATTGGGAAGGGGGGTAGAGGCCTAAAGCCTGTGTAGCAGATGATCCTAGATAGCCTACTAGTTCCCAATTACTTGCGGCCCGTGCACAAGAGCCCGCCTGGTTGTAGGTGGGGGGCTAGTCCGGTGGAATAAGGGGGACTTGTCCCATCATTGATTGATCCCTCTGGTGTGTAAAGCCTATCAGGGATCTTAGTGAGCTAGGCTTAATGGTTTTCCACTGAGTGTGGGCAAGGCATGAGCTCGACACCTCTGGGGTGATGCGTCGCCTTCCATGAGGTTCAAGTCGAATAAGGGCAGTGGCCCTCTAGCCACCTGTGATGGGCATGGATGCCTCTGGAGGAGAGGTGACTCTCCTCCTGCCTCATCGGGACTGGGGAGATGCAACCAGCAGTAGCCCTCTTGGCTATGTACCCGGCAGGCTATGGTCCGGTCCTAATACTTGTCAACCTACTCTGCAAAGTGTGCACGGGAGGGGCGGATGGACTGGACTACTCGACAGCCATGTTCGTATGCCAGCCCAATCCATTGTCATGATTCGGTCTGCATTGCCTTCTGGAGACCCAAGCCGTCAGTCGATCCCCTATGAGTCTAAGCCCTGGGTAGGATTCCCCTTTGTTACTGTTATTATGTTGATGTTGTTGTTCGTGATATGTTATGATGTATTCACCCTTCGGGGTGACTCTATTGATGTATTGTTGACATGTGCTCATGTTTATTCGCGCTTCCACAGCTAGGTCGACCCGAAGGAAGACGGGGCAAATGACAGTTTGAGCCTAGGTGGCATGTTAGAGCCTGCGTGGCATGTTTGAGCCAACTTGGCATGTTTGAGCCACCTTGGCATGTTTGATCCTAGGTGGTATGTTGGGGCCTAGGTGACATCTTGGAGCGAGTATGGCATGTTTGAGCCGCCTTGGCATGTTTGAGCCGAGGTGGCATGTTGGAACAAGAAAGCTAGCTGCATCTCTTCAGTCTCTGCAGATTCAGGATGGGCTTGTTGTTTCAGATCCAGCTGAGCTTAGAGGCTTTTTGCATAATCACTTTTCAACAGTCAGATTTTCAAGCGGCTTTACTTGCTAAGGTTCATCCTATAGTCACCAATGAGCAAAGGGCCACTTTAGAGGCTGAGATCAGCCAGAATGATTTAGTTGAGGCTACATTTTCTCCCAAGAGGGGCAAGTGTCCGGGTCTTGATGGTATTCCAGTGGAGTTTTTCCAGGAGTATTGGGATTGGCTTGGTGCGGATGTGTATGATGCTTTCAGGGATTTTAAAAGACAAAGGCACCTGGACAAAATCCTCAACTCTGGTTGCATCTCCCTTATTCCAAAATGTAAGGATCCCTCTTCCATTTCAGATTGGCGCCCCATTACTTTGTTGTCCTCAGTGTACAAGATCTTTGCTAAAGCTTTTGCTCATAAGCTTTGTGGCATGCTTACCGAGTCCATCTCTTCCACACAGTCAGGTTTCTTGCCTCGCTCGTGTATCTTGAATAATGTGGCAGCAGCATATGAGGGTCTCTATTGGGCTAGAATGCATGGTTACCCCATTGTATACTTGAAGTTGGATTTCGCAAAAGCATATGACGGTGTTGACTAGAGTTTCCTAGAGCAGTGCATTTACGTCTTGGTTTTGGTGCCCAGTTCGCAACAGACGTTATGAAACTTCATTATTCTGCTCGTTCTTCAGTTCTTTTTCAAGGAGAACCATCGACATTTTTTCAGGTGGGACGTGGCATTCGCCAGGGCTGTCCGTTGGCACCGCTGCTTTTTACAATTGTGGCGGAGATTCTTTCTCAGGTATTCTCTCTTGCAGTGCAGGAAGGCATCCTGCATGGTCTTCCCATGAATAATGGTTCACAAGAGATTTGTAATCAGCATGCAGATGACACTTTCTTGTTCTTAATGGCTGATGAGCAGAATTTCAGAATGCCATTTCCTTGTTGGACAGTTTCTCTTTGGCTTCTGGTATTTTTGTGGGGTGGCAAAAGTGTACTGCCCTGTGGGCCCTAGACTCTCCAGTGCTATCTTCTGTGGTTGCATTTCCATGGAAGGTTCTTCCTCATGGGAAGGCAACTAAGCTTCTAGGCATTCCAGTTGGTATACACCTCTCATCTGGAGACGCATGGAATGTCATTATTAAGGGGTTGGAAAGGCATTTGTTTTGGTGGTCCACGGCTAAGTTATCCATGGCTGGTCGTGTAACTGTGGCAAAGTCAGTTCTGAGTGGTACACATGTCTACATGGCATCCATCTTGCTGGCACCGCAGACAAAGATGCAGCTCATTGTTCGTATTGTCAGGAATTTCATCTGGGGTGGCACTGAAGGAGCTGATGTTAAAATTAGTTGAGCGAAATGCATTATGCCTAAACTTTGTGGGGGGCTGGGGATGATTCACTTCCTTCTCCACAGCAAGGTGCTGGTTTCTAAGTTCATATGGCGGATTCTCAATAGTGCTGATAATTCTCCAGGTCTGCGTCTCATTCATCAGTCTTTACAGATGTGCATTTCCTTTGGCTCTCCATCCATTAAGCCTCTCCTCCCATGGGCATTATTCTATCCACTTTCTCCATATCCTAATGCATCTCCTTTCCTCAAGGAGTTGCTAGCTGCTTGGGAGACTGTGCGCACTTTGTTTCAGTTCTATCCAATGGCCCACACAGATCCTACAGCCAGTTGTTGGTGGATCCCTTTGGGTGACGACCAGACAGATTGTCCCCTGGTCTCTTCTGTCCATCCATTGCTGCAACGTCGGTGGCGAGCAGCAGGTGTGCTCACGATCTCTGCATCGTATAATGAGACAAGATTGTTGGCGTGGAATGAGTTCAAATTGAAGTTCCTTCTCCTTCGTTGGGACCGAGGCATTTGGAAAAAAGTAGCTGTTACACTTCCTCCACACCCACAAGACGTGACTCCCCAGCTCTGGGTGGTTCATGGCAGTGTTAAGGAGGAGCACCTGGTGCACTCGATGTATATGGTCATGCTTCATCTTGAAGTGTTGCCTCCATCGCCAAAGTGGCCTTTAGCTATCCTTGAGCCTCATCGTAAAGCAGTCTGGCGATGGATATGGGATAAATTGCTTCATCCTAAGCTATCTATTTTATGGTGGCAGATGACTCATAGGTGCGTGCGGGTAAACACTGTTGTTCATCGATTTCGTCCAGAAGTCTCTGTGATCTGCCCTCTTTGCATGCAAAGGGATGAGACAATTGAGCACTGCTTTTTCTTATGTCACCATGTTCGACTTGCTTGGCAGTGGCTTTTGAGTCTCCATTGTGACTTGAATAGTCAGCAGGTCCTACTGTCAGTCTATCCTAGTTCTTGGGACAAGTTGGCAAAGAGGGCTTTCCACTTAGCATCTGCTTGGATCATCTGGTCCATCTGGAAGAGACAAAATCTCCTCATCTTCAAGGGCCAGGTCTTTTCAGATACACAAGTGCTTAGCGATTCCCATAGTCGCATTGTGAAGGCGTACAAGTGTTCTTCCTTAAAGGATGACATTAAAAGTGTCATTTGGGAGCAATATCTTCAGATTCACACCTACTCATAGCAAACAGTTGTGCTCGTGGTGATCTGTGTTCTCTGCTTTTCTATGTTATGTATGTGGTGGATAGTGTTGCTCTAGTGGATATCTTCTCCACTGGGTTTTGAGTCCCCCATGTACTCTTTGCATTCTTTTGAGTAATAAAGGTCCACGTTCATAAAAAAAAAAAAATGTTGGAGCCCACATGGCATATTTGATCCACCTTGGCATGTTGGAGCCTAGGCGGCATGTTGGAATTCGCATGGTATGTTTGAGCCTAGGTGGCTTGTTGGAGCCTAGGTGGCATGTTTGAGCCACCTTGACATGTTGACTTCGGCTAACCAGGAGAGAAAATGATGTATAAATAGATGATTTTTTTTGGGTGGAATGGTGGTAAAGCCTTGGGAAATAGCAAATCATGCCTTAAGAATTAACATCATGGCTGATGCAAAGTACCATTGAAATTCAAGCGGTCTTCCAAACTTTAACTTTGGGGTCTTCAACCTTTGACTTCAAGTGTTCAACATGCTTAGGTTATCAAATATTCTTCAAGAAATGCCTATATGATGCTAAACCAGTATCCATCTTTGGTTCTTTACTACAAAAAAATGTATCATGCATATATATAGCTCTTGTATGCTATCATTTTGTGGCAGTAATGGCATGTGGACAACTTGGTCATACATGGATTCTTAGAAAACCATAAAAAACACTACCTTAACAAACAACTTAAAAAACAACATCCCTTCAAAAAACCATACAACCCGAGAAAACAACACATCCTTAAAAAGGAGACTACGTCTCCTTACGAAACCACGCATTCTTAAAAAATAAAAACTATTAAGAAAAACTACAACATGTCCTTGAAAAACCACACATCCGTATAACCACGTATAGGTTTTTTTCAAATATTCAAAAAAACAACCCGTATTTTATTTATACTGTTGTTTTCAGATGTGGACCAAATGTTGGGGTTGTAATGTTATATTGTGTGTGATTGATAAGTGCTAACATGTATGTATGCTTCCGCTGTATAAGATTTCCATAGAGGACGTGGGACGAATGACACCTTCGTGTCCTTCACCTGGACACTTGGCCATCCCAAGTGGTCCGAGTTAGACAAAGGGCCTTTCCATGGTGATGTAATCACCACGGGAGGGGAATTCCCCATATTTGTATGATGAGAGCATCATATAGATTCTGGGAGCGTCATATGTACTGCTACTTCGTGGATTTGGGAAGGACTTTTGGCATTGTGCCTAGAAGAAGCTATGGGAGATATTATCATAGTTGGATGCCCGACACGAACTGCAAAATGTAGTATATAGGCTTGATAATATACGACCATCCTTTTAGACACAAATCTAATGACAATAATGGTAAGAAATTCATACAATTTGAAGAACTTCATAAACACGGAACATAGATAGTGGTTGATGTCATTAAGAGCCCACAAGAAACTAGTACAATACACTTGTTAATTATTCACCTTGGTCACCACAAAACAAAGCATGGACATTCATGTCTTATGTCAAAACTTTTCTAAGAACTTTTATTGTTACTGTTATGTTATAGCCTATAATCATATGTAACAAACATAAGGTTTGTGATCTTGGCCACGTTAATGCAATCAATCTAGGACCTTAACAAAGAGGAGTAGCAATTAATGGAACAAAAAGAACAATAAGGCCCTTTTTCCACAACAGTCTTATTTTATGGCTGTCTCATTTTTATAAGACACCCTTTTGGGGGTGAAAATATCGTTACCCTGGTTTTGGTTGATTCCATCGCGGTGAATACTTTCCCGCGGAATCACAGACCCTCCGACTACGGGATCCGTTCCGGAGGCCCCGTTTTCCGTACCTGACACCCGTCAGGCGTACCTTCTGATGGATCCCAGCCATCCGTCTGTAGGGTCCATCCTGGCCGTCCGTTTTATACTTTCCGGCAGAATCACATCCGTAAAATACCGCCGGATGGAATCACTGCCCTTTTATTCTACGAGATGGAATCACCATTTGGAATATCCCAAAAAAATTCAAATTTTTTACGTCATTTTTTTCTTCGAGGTTTTTCAGCTAGTGCCGTGCCGGCTATGGCGGCTTGCTCCAGCGATCTTCCTTCTTTCTTCTTATCGTTTTATTTTCTTCTACAGGTCCGGAATGGTGGCTATGGCGGAAAACATTTCATGCTTCATTTTTAAGAGCTATCTCGTGCTTCATTTTTTAAGCTTTTGGGTATGGCGGCGGTAAGACCTAAGCAGCTTCTGTTGGTTTTCTTCTGATAGCTATGGAGGACCGTTTCTCTGAATCTGCAACTAAGACGAACAAGAGGAGAGGAAGACAAGGCCCACAAGCCCTAATTGATTTTAGTGGTCGGCTCGCTTCAGAAATGGTCAGAGCGGTGGGACATGTCCGGATCTCCCACAGCAGTGCTTGTTAGCAGATTAGGGTTTGGATCATTTGTAGGAACCATCTAAATCCTTCCGTTCGCGGGCTATATGGGCGTTTGATTCCTCCGGAAAAACCTCGCACTCTGGCTCGAAGATCATATCCAAAGATGGGTGGGCCAAAACAAAATGTCCATGCATATCATCCGATGAAGAAATTCACCTTCTCGCTAGCCTCGCAACTTTGTTTCTCGAAAGGCCGGCGACCGAAATCCAACAGAAATTTTGGGCGATCCCTTCAAAATCTGGATCGCGGGGGCTCCATGCAGCTCCCAATTGATCTGCCAGGGACATGTTTCGTAAAAGCCAAAGCGGCAAGAACGTAAATACACAGGCAAACCGGATTTGCACATCAACGTAAGGAGCAAGAGCTCGAAAATGGTAACGTGCCCAAAGATCACGACCTCTTGTCTGTGTTATTGAAAACTTTGGATGAAACCGGCCATCTCATAACGGATTCTGAGATAAAGGACAACATCCTTTTGATCCTGTTCGCCGGACATGATACAAGCTGCAGTACCCTTACCTCATCAAATTTCTCGCTCAGAATCCATGCTGCAAGATATGATGTTTGCTGTTTTACAAAGGCTCCCGTTCTGTTCTTCTCAAAGGGCAGGCCATGCATGAAAAGGATTGCCTATATGGGCAAGGGGTTCAAATCCCCAACCAGAAAAATTATGGGCAGCTCAGAGCATAGCAATGGACATGCTCAAACAAAATGGAGTAGCCCAAGCTTGTTTTTTTTCCATCATTGGTTTATCATTCATGATCTTCAAGCAATGTAGGCTTCGCTTAAACCATCCTCAACCATTTTTTATGGAATTCTAATAAACTTCATGCGAATTTGAATCATCATCGCCAATTTTTCCTCCCCTCAGATGCGCTTATTACAGATTCAAAGGTCTCCAGGTGATTCCTTCCCAAAGAATAGTATGCGGTGATTCTACGGGGGAGAATATTATCGCGGTGATTCCACGGGGGAGAATATTTACGCGGTGATTCCACGGGGGAGAATATTATCGTGACGCGATTCCACGGGGGAGAATATTACGGTATCGCGGTGATTCCATCCCCGCAGATCAATTCCATGTGATTCCGTCGCGTAGAATAAAAGGTTGGTGATTCCATCCAGCGGTATTTCGCAGACGTGATTCCGCCGGAAGGTATAAAATGGAGCCTGTCAGGTACGGATAACGGGGGAGGTACGGATAACGGGGCAAGAGGGTACGGATAACGGGGCAAGAGGGTTAGTGATTCCGCGGGAGAGTATCACCGCGATGGAATCACCAAAACCAGGGTAACAATATTTTCACCCCCCTTTTGGGCTCCTGAAAAAATCGATTTTCCATTACCGATTACTAAAATATAAGACATGTGCTATTGAGATAAGACCTGTCTTATAATCTAGCTTTTCCACAGACCACCATTTTCCAGATTTTTTCGAATCTTGGAGCAAAGAGGTTGCTACAGCAATCTATCTGGAGATATCTAGAGATACTAGGAGAAATCCACCAGAGCAATCCACCAGAAGCAAGAAATCGAAGCAATCTACCAGGAGCAATCTACCAGGAGCAAGAATCAAAGCTTTTGTAAACCGATCTGTTCGATGCAATCCGACCTGTTTGATGCAACTATGGCAATCCCAGAGTAAGAATAGAAGGTTCATAGATCACCGGAACAAGGCTTTAAAGCCCAGAGCAAGAATCTAAGCCTGTAAATCCACTTGTTTGATGCAGCTGTGGCTTCTTTGCAAAACAGGCTGTTTCAAAAAAGTCGAATTGAATAGGTGCTTCAAAAACCTGAAAAACAGATCGAATCTTTAGAATCGAATCTGCAAATAGGCTGTTTCAAAAAACCAATTCAAAAAAACCGAATCGAACAGGTGCTTCAAAAATCTGAAAAACAGATCGAATCTTTACAATCGAAGCTAGAAATAGGCTGTTTCAAAAAACCAAATACAACCACATGTGCTTCAAAAATCGAATATGAAGAACCCAAATCTGCTTCAAAAACCTTTCGATTCACATGCTTCTACTTTTCCTCTATTTTGCGACAGCCTTGAATTGCGGTGAACTTGACCTCTGCGGTGTCACATTTGCTTATGTGGCCCAATAATAATCAGCTAAATTTAAGACATATGTGCCATGGATAAAGGGCCTAAAGGTGCCGTTTATATATACTGGAAAGAAAAGAAAAGAATAATCGAGCTGCCACCTTCGTTGGCACTTAAAAAAAAGCACGTATGGTCCACCAATTCGTGGGTTAAAAAAAGACCAACCATAGCAAACCGCTCTTTAAAAGGGATACTTCTTCTCTTCTCCCCCGTCTTGCTCCGTTTTACTCACCGTACCTCGCCTTCTCACATTATGGAAGCCGCTCCAGCCGTCGCAGGAGGTTCTTCTTCTTTCTTTGCTTCTTGCCTTTTGTTTTGCAGTCTTGATTCCTCTCTGCTTTTGATGAATTGTGGTTTTTCCTATGATCTTTAAAAAGTCTTTGAAGAATTATGTTGTCTATATTCTTGGATTCTTTTTATTGTTTTTGTTTTTCTGTGTTTATTTTTGGCAATTGGTCTTAGCATGTTTAAGGATCAAAAACATCTTTTTGTTCTTTTGTCGTGTTGTTTGGGATCGGATTGCTAATACTCATCTGACCAGGGTTCTTAGTCTTTTAGAAGTGTGACTATATATTAAGTGTAAGAATGCTGGCGAGTAGATTTTGTTTTCAATTTATCCTTTTTGAAGCAGCAATGTAATTGTGTGGAATATCTTTTATGTCATTGAAATAAAAGTTTGCAGATAGCCCTAGGTTTTCCATCTTCCATTTCTCACAAATCGGTTGCTATCCATGGCAATTGTTTATCTTCAGTAACCTAAAGCTGCTTCTTGTGCGTGTCCTTTTCGTTTTTTTGTGGAACAGATGCTCTGAAAAAAGAGGCATCAGGTCCATTTGCCAGTAGAATGGAAGCATTGTCAGTAAAAGTTAAAAGCCGCATTGAAGTGTTGCAGGATATCCAGGTATTAGGGCGTTCCAACCAACTTGTATCTGTTTCTTTTAGGCTAACAGGTTTTATTGGAATTCTGATTGCACTATGTTTGTAGAGACAACATGATGAATTGGAGGCGAAGTTTAATGCGGAGAAGGCTGCACTAATTGCAAAATATGATAAGCTTTACGAGCCTTTATATTCAAAAGTATAAATAATTTATTGTTCTCTTACTTTTTCTTTTTCGGTTTTGTTTCATATCAGTCATTTCTGGTTTTCCTGAGCAAGTTATTGGTATCACAGAAGCTGTATCTAGATCTTGATCGTAATTATTGTGAAATATTAAGGCCTTTTCATGTTTTCTGAATCATTGGTCTGAGGATGACATGCTATGTTTTATGGAAGATGCATCATCTGACATGTATAATAAAACTTGAGCTGATTGTATAATGGCCATTTTTATGATAAGGTGGATTATGTGATGCATGAAGTTGTTAATGACTTGCAATGGGGCTATATCAGCGTGCAGACATTGTGAATGGCGTTATTGAGGTTGAAGAGGTAGCTGCCAAAGCCCCTGCTGCAGAACCTCCTTCTGGGGAGGAGAAAGAAGGTAAGACTGGTATTGTGATATGCTTGGTCTTTATGAAAAGTTTGCTACTTAGGACTTCCCCTTTTTGCTATGTAATGCAGAAAAAGGAGTACCAGAGTTCTGGCTTACTGCCATGAAAACAAATGAGATTGTAGCGTCTGAGGTAAGACATGGTCCAGTTCTCTTTACTTTTAGCAACCATTCCTTTGTGCCATTTCCTTGGGATATTAAAGGCGTTTGAAATATTTACAGATCACAGAAAGAGATGAAGGGGCTTTGAAGTATTTAAAAGATATAAAATCTGTGAACTTGGATGAACTGAAAGGTTTCAGGCTTGAATTTTACTTTCATCCAAATCCGTACTTTAAAAATGAAGTGGTGGGTATATCCACGTCTACTTTGATTAATTTCCAATTTTGTTAGAAAATTTACATTGGATATAATTACTTACCTTACTTTGCACCGTCGAATCTTCAAACAAGATGAATGGTGGCAAAATGATGTTACCAGTACTTTGTAATCGCATCTGTGGCTTTAAGGTTCCTTTGGACTAAGGCATTGTGACTAAGGCATTGTGCTTTGCAGCTGACAAAGACTTACCAAATGGTGGATGAGAATGACATTTTGGAACATGCAACTGGGTAGATCTTCGCTTCTGTTTGGCTGAGTTTTCTGATTGTTCTTAAAACATTGTTTTTTGTTTACAGGACCGTGATTGACTGGCTTCCTGGCAAAAATTTGACACAGAAGTTAATGAAGAAGAAGCCAAAGAAAGGAACAAAGTCTGCTGGACCACCAGTGACCAAGATTGAGGAGTGTGATAGCTTTTTCAACTTCTTCAGTCCTCCTCAAATCCCAGAAAATGAGGAAGACATGGATGAGGAAGAGGTAAGTGAGGAAAATTCTAAGTAATACCCAACTTAAAATGAGTTGTTGCTGAACTAGCCGATGGCTGAATTGTGTGGCTGAATATTTGCAGGCAGAAGAACTTCAAGATATCATGGAACAGGACTATGATGTTGGGTAGGCCATTGACTTGTATTAAATTTGCACCATATTGTTTTTAAAGTTTTTAATTTTTTGGTGTTCGTTATAGTACTGCTATCAAGGACAAGATTATACCCCATGCTGTCTCTTGGTACACTGGTGAAGCAGTGGAAGGCGAAGAATATGAAGATGACACTGAAGAAGATGAAGATGAGAATGAAGACGAAGAAGAGGAGGATGAGGATGATGAAGATGATGAAGATGAAGGGTCACATCCAAAGGTTACTGTAGAATAACCATGCTCGTTTGGCTGCTAATTTTGCATCAATTCTTGTCTCGTGAAGTCAATGCCAGCCCCTTGATAAGTTTACAGGCATTTCTGTACTCTTGCTATAGATGGCCTGACTTCTGATTGATTTGTGTGTCCGGTATTTCCAGCTTGTGAAGAAGGGTTCAAAGCAAAAAGAGGCTGGGCAGCCACCAGAGTGTAAACAGCAGTGATTTTTCATTGAATAAATGTTCAGCTCCCACCAGTTTATTTAATCTCCCATGTGTCCCTTATGACGTTTGGCTCCAGTTCTTAATGCTTAGTCTGTTGTGTATCGGTCTTTTTGGTTAATAATCTGGAATTCTCACCTATATAACTCTAAAGTAGTGCAAGTTTGTATTGGTATGCGTGTTCTAATTATGTTTTATGATGGAATTCTTAGATTTGGACATAAAAATCTTATTTTAGAACTGAAATATAAAATTTTGGCCGGAATAAGTAAATTGTAGAATGAAGCTGAAATATCAGAGGATGTATTATTTCCTCTATTGTAGTAGAATAAAACTGAGATATAATAAGAGGAGGACAAAGCATCAAGGCCTGAGATATAAGAGGAGGACAAACCATTAGGCCATGCTTCCTCGATTTTTGTTTTCTGGCTGAGAAGTAGGGCATAAAACAAAGGCAACATCTGTCTAGTAACTTGGTTTTATGGGCTGTGGCCTTTTTCATCTAATCATCCTTGATTGTGCGGTTCTTTTTGACGTTTTTCATGATGTTTTTTAATCATGGAAATTGTATTAGTGATAATTTTTGAGCAGGAGTGGAGGGAGTACTGGGGCCTTGGGGCCTTGGGATCCTTCCCTTTTATGTGATTTATGCATCTGTGTTGCTTTAACGGATCCCGTGGTAATTTTCTGACGTGTTTGCTTACGAGCATCTAGATTGCCACTTTTGATTCTGAGGCAAGTTAGCTTCCCCTCTCGTGATTTGTGCACCTGCACCCGAGTTGCTTTAACGGATCCCGTGGTAATTTTCTGTCATGTGTTTGCTTACGAGCAACTAGTTCCACTTTTGATTCTGAAGCAAGTTTGGCTAATCAGAAGCTGAGTTGCCTTGACGAAGTTGGAAACTATCCATTTGTGGTTTTAAATCCGATGCCATAGTTACCTTCACAAGCTAGGAACCATCTATTTGTGGTTTTAAATCTGTTACCTTCACAAGCTAGGAACTACATGCATTGGTCACATAAGATCGGGCCTCCAAATTAGATTTTGCTTAAATCGGCAAAATGCCGTGTTTTATTGCTACTTACTGGATTTTTCAGAAAATACCCTCTAATTTGCTGGATTTAACAAGTATTTTACAAAATTTTGAGCGGAAATTTCCCATGAAACCAGATTTTAACAATTTAACCGGAAATTCTGGGGAGGTACCCCCCTAATTTGGAGCCATACCGTTCGCCTAAAAAGCCAGGCCTGCAATTTTAAAACAGGTGCAATAATGGTAAGCCTTCGAAATTGGGGTTGGAATAAACATACTTCTGGCGTTTTGTTAGGCCTGGGTTCGAAGGGGGGTTGGTCCCGTGGAAAATCAAGCAATCCTAAAAATTTACCAATAGCAAAAAAATACTTTTGGCATTTTGCTAGGCCATTTGCATAAAGTCTAAAAATCAATAGATCGCAAATTGTTAGGCCATTTCCAAAAACTTTTCTAGGGGTTTTGGGGGAACTACACTATAAATTCATGTATTTTTGGTAGTGTTAGATCTAAGCGGGCATTTTTACTACTTACAACCAATTCTAAATTTAGACCCTAAGTATGGTTTCCATGTCAAGAAGTCTTAATAAAAAGTCAAGAAGTCTTAATAAAAAGACACTTCCCGATAAAATTCACAAGATGTCTTACAAAAAGACTCAATAAAATGCAATTCATATGATTCTCTCTGTGTCTAATCGCATTCCCATTAGGTTCATATGATTCTCTCTGTGTCTGTTGCTATTAGGCAGTTGAGGGTAAGATTTTAAATTTTTATTAATACAAGATTTTTTGTATAAGATTTTTTAATTTCTATTAATATGAGAATTTAGCGCTTGCAAGCCCAATGCCTTGTGCACCTTAGAAGTTGAATCCAAATATGTCTAATCCTATAACAATGACAGACTATAGAAGTTGAATTCAAATATGTCTAATCCTATAACAATGAAAGACCAGGCAAAAAGCTCATTTTTGTTCATGTTTCTTTGGCAATTATGCGCCAGCTTGGAGCAAGAGCCCTGCAACACGCATGGACACACAGTTGGGTCTAATAATATTACACATTACCAGGATCTTGCATTGTAACCAATGGCGGATAAGGTGGAAATGGTAGATAGATCAATGCAAACTCCCATGAACACTTGATGCATGGTGATGTCAGTTTGCAGGCTACCATAGACGCAAATGACATGTCATCAGGGGCCTTGAATCTGCAAATTGTCAACATCGTAGAAAGGGAGGAGGTCACGCATTTCTGCACAGATGACATGCATATACAGTTGACGGCATTGTAACTACTACTAGAGTGGGAGCAGCCCAGCCAGATCGCCCTCGACATTTGCTCAGGTGGTCACACATTTCTTCACAAATGTCATGCACATACAGAGTGAGGGCATGTGGGAACAACCTAGTCAGATTGCCCTAGACATATTTTAGTGCACTTTAGAGACATACTATCTAGGCTACGTGTTCTGCAACACGGTAGTCACTTAAAGGGCTCTAATTTCTCAGTACAGAAGGATCTAACTCCGTTTCAGCTCTATAAAAAGGGAGAAGAGCTATATAAGATGGGAGAAGCAAGGCAACAAAAAATGGAGAAGCTTATAGAGGTAGCATGACTATCATTCAAGATCATTGACCTTTTGATCCTTAGACTAGTTATATATAGCCTTGACTACTGCCTCCTTTCATTTATGGGATTTTGTTTTGATGTGTTTTATTGTTACTTCATATACTATACCGGAGCCTTGAATCTAGTTCTTTTGTGGGCTTCATGTCCATGTTCTTATGGTCCCATTGTTCTTGTAGTCTCCTTGGACATTAATATCTACCCATCTACCTACCCATCCATCCATCCCACCTAGAATCGCTACAATAAAAACCCTTTCTTTCTTTCGGATCACCAAAAACACCTACTCTTTTTCCTTTTCTGTGTATCGGGTGAAATGGATGCATCCCTTTTAGCTTCTGGCGGTCAAAATGTATAAATTTGACACATTTTTTAAGCTCTTTGTTTTGAATGGTGGCTACATTTGTCCTCTATGTTATCCTTTTGTTGGGTTTGTCATATGTTTTTTTCTTGGTTTAGTTTGATGGGATTTGATAAATTTAATTCAAACTGGTCAAACAGCTTCTAAGCATAAGAACGTGTCGTAGTATCTACAAAATCAAATTGCAATTCAGCAGTGTAGTCTTCCAAGTCTTTAGGGTAAGGATTCTTACTATAATGACCTCTTTCCTCTGACCCATCTCTGGAATTCACCCAGTTGTATGCTCTGTTACTTGAGCCTCTACACCTACTTCTGCATAAGAGTTGTAGTATCAGCATCTAGATTAGCAAAGGGAAAATTAATATTCTACCAACCCTGATATGCTGAAGATCATGCATCAGATGACCGCCCAAAGGGATTATCTTCGATTTGTATTAATTCTGACATTTTTGAAGAGTCATTTGTGGATGTTATCTTAGATGGCACTTCAATCTCCTTTGTCAGGGAAGATGAATTATTATAGTTTGAAAGTTTCTTGCCGTCTTTTTTTCTTTTCTATTTTTTAAGGCCCCAGCTTCTTTCTCTCGTTTTAGAATTTCATGAGCAAATTCAAAAGCCAAATTGTAGGCCTACATTTTGGTTTGTGAGCGAGAAGTTGCCAACAATATTGCATTCATCTTCATAGATCAATATTTTAAAGTTCGATTCTTCAGAAATTAGCTCTAGAACTAGATTTACATCTGGATTGCTGATTGAGAATTCACAGTTTTTTTTACTCAGAATAGCATCGGAATACAAAAATGATCAATGGCTTGGTTTCCTAAACATTTTCAACCTCTATTTGAGTATAGAGACTCCATGTGGAGTGATATGATAGCCAAGAAACTGTATCCTGTTCGAACTGACACTTCTCAAGTTTGACATATAACCCATGCTCACGAAGCTTCTGAAGGACATGTCGATCATGCCTCTCATGTTCTTCGAGAATCTTAGAATAAATGAGAATATCATCTAAATAGATGATAACAAAAATGTCATATACTGGAATACTGCGGGAGCATTGGTAAGCCCAAACGGCATAACTGTATACCCGAAATGGTCACATCGAGTACGAAATGATATCTTCCACTCATTACCTTCCCGGTTCTGGATAAGATTGTAGGCACCCCGAAGATCAATCTTCGTAAAATAGCGTGCACCTTGGAGTCGCTCCAACAAGTCTGGGATCAGAGGAAGCGCATACCAATTTGGCATTGTGATTTTATTGAGGCCACGATAATCAACGATCAGACGTAGAGAATCATCCTTCTTTTTGACGAAGAAGATAGGCGTTCCAGAAGGGGGCTGAGAATGTCGAATGAGGCCAGTGGCTAGATTCTCTTCAATATAATCTCGCAAAACCTTCAACTCAATATATCGGACCATATGGCGGCATTGTCTCGAGCGGCAAATCAATAGATCAATCTCTATGGGTGATGCTCTCGAAGCTTGCTAGCCTTGACTTTGTCAAAAACATCAGAGAAGTCGCCATATTTATCTGGGAGCATTGGAGCAGACTTCACCAGTGCAGAGATGGTCGACGGATGAACATGGATTGCAAATACTGAACTTGGATCTTGCCTTCCAAATTTAATAAATTCGTGAAGAGGAATCTTTGAGATACGAAACTGAGGGCATGAAGAAGCCTCTACAGAAGCAGGAGCAGGCACAAAAGCAAGAGCAGGAACAAGAGCAGGTGCAGGAGCAGGTGCAGGAGCAACTGGAATAGGAACTGGAGCAGGAACTGGTATGACGCTCCTCGAACCTATACGATACTCCCATTGTATAAATACAAGAAAATTCCCCTCCCATGGTGACTCCATCACCACAGAAAGTCCCTTCGTCTGACTCGGACTACTTGCGATGGGCAAGTGCCTGGGTGAAGGACATGGAGGTGTCATTCATCCCACGTCTTCTATGGGAATCCTATATAGCAGAACTGTACATACATATTAGCACCTGGCAACAATACAAATAAATAATATGCCACCACGAAGGGTGGCTCATCCATCATCGATACGAACAACAACATAATACCAACATAACATAGAAAATGCACCATAAATGAGGATTCTACCCTGGGTTCAGACTCAAGGGGGTCAACTGACAGTCAGGGCCTCCGGATCACAACAGACGGAATAATGACAATGGCGTTGGCTTGCATAGAACAATGGCTAGGGTATCCACTCCATCCATCTGTGCGCACTATGCATATAGGTTGAACCATGCTATGACATGATTGTAGCCCTCCAGAGGTGCAATCTTATGGAATCACCCGAAGAGACTACTCTGGGTTACATCTCCTCGGTCCAATGAGGTAGGTTAGGGAGGCGTCCCCTCCCCGGGCACAATGGATCCCTAGGTGTGCTAGAGGATACGTGCCATATCAGCAGCCCCTGCATTTGTACCTGGCTTATCCCCCTAAATCTAAAGGCTGGCTCACCACGCCCGTTCGAGTTAAGGACGCTCCAATGGCCATATCCTATAACCCAAGAGGTGTCAGAACCATACCCGGCCCATTCAGTGACCGGCTATACGCCTAGCATACTATAGGAATCTTGTAGCCATGCTAGGCAAGATCCCACCTTCATTTCACCATCATACCCATTATCTAGTGCTGAATCACAACGTAGCATCCATAGCCAGGTGGGCTCTTGTGCACAGGTCGCATTTAATGGGATCTAAGGGGTTCTAGCTACACATTTTAGATGGCCTTTAGGTCTATTGTGATGCTCCCCAAACCTATATGATGCTCCCATCGTATAAATAAGGAAAATTTCCCTCCCATGGCGACTCCATCACTACAGAAAGGCCCTTCGTCTGACTCGGACCACTTACGATGAGCAAGTGACCGAGTGAAGGATACAGAGCTATCATCCGTCCCACGCCTTCTATCGGAATCATATATAACGAAAGCGTACATACATGTTAGCACCTGGCAACACTACAAATAAATAATATGCCACCACGAAGGGTGACTCATCCATCATCAATACGAACAACAACATAATACCAAGATAACATAGGAAATGCACCATAAATGAGAAATCTACGCCGCGCCCGTTCGAGTTACGAACGTTCCAATGGCCATATCCTATAACCCAGGGGGTGTCAGACCCATACCCGGCCCCTTCAGTGACCGACTATAAGCCTAGCATACTATAGGAATCTTGTAGCCACGCTAGGCAAGATCCCACCTCCATTTCACCATCATACCCGTTATCTGGTGCTGAATCACAACATAGCATCCACAGCCAGGTGGGCTCTTGTGCACAGAGTGCATTTAATGGGATCTAAGGGGTTCTAGCTAAGAGTATCTCTACTTTTTAGATGGTCTTTAGGTCTATTATGACACTCCCCAAACCTATACGGTGCTCCCATCATATAAATACGTGAAATTTCCCTCCCATGGCGACTCCATTACCACAGAAAGATCCTCCGTTTGACTCGGACCACTTGTGATAGGCAAGTGCATGGGTGAAGGACACATAGGTGTCATTCATCCCACGTCTTCTATGGGAATCCTATATAGCGAAAGCGTACATATATGTTAGCACCTGGCAACAATACAAATAAATAATATGGCACCACGAAGGGTGGCTCATCCATCATCAATACAAGCAACAACATAATACCAACATAACATAGGAAATGCACCATAAACGAGGATTCTACCCCAGGCTCAGACTCAAAAGGGTCAACTGACAGTCAGGGCCTCTGGATCACAACAGACAGAATCGTGACAATGGCGTTGGTTGGTATAGAACAATGGCTAGGGTAGTCCACTCCATCTGCCCCTCATGTGCACACTTTGCAGATAGGCTAAACCATGCTATGGCGTGATTGTAGCTTTCCGGAGATGCAATCTCATGCAATCACCCTATGAGACTACTCCCGATTACATCTCCCCAGTCTGATGAGGCAGGTTAGGGAGGCGTCCCCTCCCCGGGCACAATAGATCCCTGGGTGTGTTAGAGGATACGTGCCATATTAATAGCCCCCGCATTCGTACTCGACTTACCCCCCTAAATTTAAAGGCCGGCTCACTGCACTTGTTCGAGTTATAGACGCTCCAATGCCCATATCCTATAACCCAGGGGGTGTCAGACCCATATCTGGCCCCTTCAGTGACCGATTATAAGCCTAGCACACTATAGGAATCTTGTAGCCACGTTAGGCAAGATCCCACCTCCATTTCATACCCGTTATCTGGTGCTGAATCACAACATAGCATCCATAGCCAGGCGGGCTCTTGTGCACAGGCCATATTTAATGGGATCTAAGGGGTTCTAGCTAGGAGCATCTCTAATTTTAGATGGCCTTTAGGTCTCTACCCCCCTTAATCCATACAACACAGGAGGAACAGAAAGAGAACTATCACAGAACATTCATCCATTCATAATATCAACTAGAACATAAAATAAAGACTATCAAACAACTACTCATACAAGGGTTAATCCTATGCATGTCTAGAAGTCCAAGCTATCTACGTACTAACCGGAAGCATATCTATCTCTCTGGTTCTCCATCCTTCTGTTTGGAACAAAGGTGAATAACAGCTCCTCTTCCACCAATATCTCCCAAATTGATTTGGGGCAGGGAATGGAGCCCCAATTTGGATGTTCCAAGTTAGCAGGTCTACTTTGCCCAATCGATTTGGGCCAGCTGGCAATTGTAGATTAGTTATCCTTAAGTAATTGATATTTTAGCCCGTTTTTAAATTAGGTTAAACCCTAAATTAAGGTTAGATTTCCACCTTAATGATAATGAGCCTTAGCTTATGAATAATTAATGCACCGTTAATTATTCATAGTGACGTGTCGTGTATCTATACCTAAAAAGGCGTATAAATATGTGGAACGCCACATTCTTCCCTCCTAAAAAATGATGCTATCCTCAACATCTGGACAAGTCTACAAGAATTACGGGTTACGCCATGGGAACACATCACATATTACAATGAGGGTGAAATCAGACCACGCCCGTCCGAAAATTTTTAAACTATAAGGTCAAATGATTTGATGCCACGTTGGAAGCTAAAATACACAACGAATCACACTACGACCGCCTAAATCCTAATCATCAATTTGGCAGTGCCAAAGTTGTGGATGGGGGATATTGCCTGTCGATGTTGAGGCGCTCCTCCATGTCAGCAACACTTCTTGCGGTGGAAGATTTCATGCCAGAGGGAGAATTTGGCGCCATGAAAGCTTATAACTAGAGTGCAATTGCTTCGGTATCGTATACTCCACAGGATTGTGAATTCCAGCATTTACTTCAGCCAAAGGTATGTTCTGATCATTAATTCTTTCATCTTCTCTGCATTCTTTCAATGAAGGACAAGTCTGTCCATAGGATTTTGAGTAAGTGTAAAGCAAAATGCATGTCTAATATGATCATAATTCCTCTCTTTTTGTATGTAGTTTTATATTTACACCACATCAATCATCTCATTAATGGACATGATTCCTCTCTCCTTGCATGCTCATCGACCTTCCTCCAACTTTCATGAGTAAGGAAAATATGCTACTTGAGATATTTATATCTGTTTATATGTTTTAAATTGCTGATGCATATATTTCTTGCCTAGAGTTTTGTTTCAATTATTGAGTCCATACTAAGAATGCATTTCGTTTGAATGAGTTACGTTTGAATGAGTTATCTATTCTCACTATCATTTTATTTTATGTTCTATGTGCATGTAGATGGAGATGAGCCAACAAGAGTTTGTATCATGCACACAAGAAAGTGATATTCAAGTGCTTGAGTTCTCACAGAACTCAACCCATCCGGTATCTTTAACATGTCCTCCTGCCTTTCCAATTCCAGCAAAAAAATGGGTCGTAGCAACTCGCTCACCCATAAATTATGTATTTCCTAGCCAAATGATTCCACCTTTCAGCAATCCAGTACCAAATAACATTGTTTCACATTTCATTCATCAAGTCTCAAATACTATCATTCCACCATTCCCATTTCTAATCATGCAAACAACACAACCTGCTTTTCCTCAGCCAAATGCCAATCAAAAGAAAAGAGGGCGTCTAAAAGGTGATAAAGAATGCAGTAAGATAAAAAAGCAAGCAGATCCTACAATGTTTCAGATCAAGATGAAGATGCTGCTCCAAGAACATGGCCAGAGCATCATGTCATTGCTTTCCTCCATGCACGAGGTGACATGATAGCAGAATTCTCTGCTCCTCCTAAACAGGGTGTGGATTTATGGAAGAAGATGCGTATAAGAGTAGTAGCTGCATGTCCTAATTTCAAGAAGGATTCCAAAGCATGTCGGAAAAAAATTCAGTATGTTTTTAAGCAGTATCAGAAAGATATCAGCTGGAATGCTTGTCTAGGCCATGATAGAAGGCAAACTTGCCCTCATTACAATTTGCTTGATAGCTATTTTGGAGAGAGAGAGCAAACGTAAATAAGCATGTTCATGCGGGGGCGATTGAGATGGATGATAGATGTGATGATGAAGAAGAAGAGCCTATTAAAAAGGAAATAAAGAAAGAAGTACCCGAGCTTGGAACTGCAAAAAGGAAAGCTAAAGCAACTGCATTGTTCTTGATGGAAAAAGTCTTGGCCACTGTAGAAGAGATCTCTAAATTATTGCAGCGCCATGAAGAAAATGAGGGTCGAAAGCTACACATCATGGAGGAAATGCAAAGAAATTTTGCAACTTTCACTGAAAAGATGAAATGATTTTATTTCTGCTGCAAAAAAATTATTGATGAAATGACAGTTCTTGCGATTTTTATTTTATTATTGCCTGTGTACCTCTCATAGTTCAAGTTAATGAAGGGACTGTTGTTTCTTTACAATTCCATCTCGATGCAAAAAATGTCATATGGTTGCTTTATATCTTAAATAGTTTAATTCAATGTATAGTAAAAAATTCATATATAAGCAGGATGCATACTAATTTGGGCAAATCTTCCTGTGATATGAGTCTTGCTGTTGGAACATGAATCATTGAAACGACCATGATAAACTAGTTCAAATGGATTCTCATTGCCCTAGTAAGTGCCATATTTTTTTGGAATATATACACAATTTAGAAATGCCCCAGAAGGATAATCATTTGGAGAATAACAGCCATGTAATACACAACTGAGATAGGCTGCTTCCCACTGCATGAACAATATAAAGTGTTGCTTTATCTCTTCTTAAGGAGTCTCAAATCAACCAATGTTGATATATGTATTGGGCTCTCCAAGCTACACTACAAAAAGAATGGCTGAACTGTTCCATCTTATCTTGTAAGCCTCAATAAATAGTAATCATGTGAATCGTGCAATATCAAATCCTTGCCTTTCATTTCCAAACTCTTGCCATGCAAGTCCCAATGCTTTGGTAATGATGGGACAAATGACGAAGCCTTTTCCAGCCATTGATGCAAAGGTGAATTGCCCTTGGAAGATAAAGCATTGTTGAAGGGTCCTTATAAATGCCATATTTGACTAGACAAAACTACAGTGCATGTACAACTGCTTTCAAGTGATAAAAGATGTTTGAAGATTGCTAAGGTAAAAGCAAGAATTCTTTCTGAACCACTTCCATTTTAAACATTAAACATGTGTATTTTGGTGAGAGACTCGTCTGGAGGGGGAAAACCGGGCGAAGATGAGGCATATCTTTCATTACAGCAATGTACAACAACAATATCATGTCTAACAATAGAAAATAAGAAATCAAAACTTCCAAAGGTAATTGTTAAGGAAAAAAGCAAGGTCAAGATGTTAAGATTGCTAAATGTATCAAAGTGGTTACGAAGGAAACCTAGGGGGGAACCAAAAGAAACAAAAAACTAAGAAACCCTAGGAACAATTTGGAATTAATAAAAAGAAACCCTGGCAAGGCAACTCGGGACTAATGGTGGCAAATAAATAAAAGAAATAAGAAGTCATTTTTAAAGGATACGGTTGAATAAGAAATCATTTTTAAAGGATACGATTGATTGAGAGACTCGAACCTTCACCACCAACATACGAGTCAAAGACTTTAACCACTAGGCTAAACCAGGTATAACTTTAAGGATGCAAATCAAAATTTCATATAATCGTCAAATACTATAAAGAGGCAACAAAACAAAAAGCGGCAGAGAAAAGGGACAACTCCAGAATGCTAAAAGCGAAGAAGAAAAGAATGGGTAGAGCAAATCCGATCACGAAATTGAATCAGAGGGAAGGAGATCTATGCTTGACAATCAAAATCAGACTAGTAAGAGCGATTTACAAAAGGAAGCAACCGATTTTTCCAAATATACAGGTATGGGAGCAAAAGGGGAAAAATATTAAACAGCCACAGATCGGTCCCAGCAATAAACCAACCCATCTTCAATTCTGCATGCCTCTCCAATAGACCTGAATGACAACCAACAAAGAAAAGGCATGGCAATCGAAGCATGGCACAAGAAGTTTTGAGGCGGAGTGCCATAGCTGATAATTCACACAGTGTCCAAAAATATTTAAGTGAAGAAGAAAATATTTCGGAAGAGGTACCGGTTAATCATAGAATACTGAAAGCGCTCAATCACATGAGAATTTGATGCAGTACCTTCAAGATCCATTCATGCAAGCAAAAATTCCAGAGCCAAAGCGAGCAAGAATCATTCATAAAACTTATAGATCTACAAATTTGTGCATGCAAGAGAAGCAAAAGAACGAAAACATGAACGAATCACATGAGAATTTGATGCAGTCCCTTCAAGATCCATGCATGCAAGCAAAAATTTCATAGCCAAAGCGAGCAAGAATCATTCATAAAACTTACAGATCCACAAATTCGTGCATGCAAAAGACATAAAAGAACGAAAACATGAACGAATCACATGAGAATTTGATGTAGTACCTTCAAGATCCATGCAGGCAAATGAAAAAACATGAATGTAAACAACTTAGGGTGGGGAGGGAGGGAACTGAGACAAAAAAAACTGCTGTGAGAAGACGCCGATAATGGAGAAAGAGCCCAAAAAAATGTATATATAGCCTCGTCTCTCCCCAAAATGGCGATCCGACGGTGTCGAATCGCATGCATTTCTGTCATAACTTTTGTTTCAGTCAAAATTAATATTGTGCATTTCTGTAATAACTTCTGTATAGCTTGCTTCTTACTTAGTTTTTTGTCTGAGTCTGAGATATATGATTTGATATGATATATGCATGCCAACATCCCTATCATTATTGATGTGCCATAGAGTTTTATAATGCAAGTCGTCATAAATGCCATTGATCATAAATGCCCATCAATGTTCCATTGACATGTTCGTAATCCATTGCCCATTATTAAAGATTGAGCACTTTACAAGGATGTATTCAAGTCTGTACCTTGTACCTGTCTGCAGCAATCAAATCAACCTTTTTGCTTGTTTGTGCTTCATGCATGCTCATACGTGCTTAGTTATTTGTTGGCCTAATCCTATCATGCAAAACTTTGAAAACCTTGCTCATTGTTGCTTCATGCCATTTAGACATATGCAAGAACCTAGTTTCCCTTGAAATACACTATGGCAATCTGTTACTCCTTAATAAAAACAACCGAGTGTGAATATGCACCTGTAGTTTTGAAACCCAGACATTCCAGCATATATTATCTTTATCTAGTAGTTCACACCTCATCCAGTACCATAAATTGAATACTTCAGTTCTTACTCAATTGCAGATACATTCAAAAGTATACATACAATAAAATATTTCAAATAATTAGATATAATCTTATATATCTTAAAGTGAAAGTGACCAACAAGGTCAAAACATTGAATTAACTGCACTATCAAGTGCTATAAAATACAACTGTAATAGAGCAAATTGCACTAACCAGTGCTACAACTTAAGAGAAATAACTTTCTAAATGAATTATACCCCCATTCTAGCAACAGATAAAATAGAACAAACAATACTAATTTTCATTCTTTCTTTGATGTTTCAAGCTCCTGGAATTTAAACAAGCTATGCTTTTCAATGAGTTCGTCGCTTTTGTTTTCAAATAAAGCTTTTGCTATCATGTTTCTCCTTGTGGCATCACCAGCAGCGACAATATGAGACTGTGAGCTATAAGATACACTGCTTTCACTATCCATTGTTCTTGCAAGAGCTTCATCTGTGATCAGCGATGTCCCATGTAACTTGTAGATTCCATATTGGCAATACCTCATTGCCTCCAAATGTTGATTAGTGACATCTCCATGTCCATTTCTCTGTCTCTTTGTACCTGCAGCCAACACCTTTTCATGTGCAATAGATGCTTCTAGCTCATGCCTTGTTTCTTTTGCACAGTTCTCTTGAAATCCATCACCATGAATAATGCAAATATTGTGTAACACAAGACACATCGATACAACATGAACTGTATTCTCTAAGTGCATGTCATTCCTCTTCAATAGTATCCTAACCTGGCTTTCAGACGTCCAAAAGCCTGCTCTACTGGCATTCTTGTGCTAGACTGCCCATAATTCCAATAATATTCTTCTTTGCTCAATCCGTTCTTATGTCCTTTAAAAGGACTCAACATGTAATGGCGTGGTGGATATGCTGCATCATCGACAAGGCAGTAAGGTGCTATGTAGCCGTTCATGATACGTTGCCCTACAGATGAATGCTGGAATAACGGCCAATCATGGATGCTTCCAGGCCATCCAATATCAAAATCCCATATAAGACACTCTCTTGACACTATCAGTTGAAGCAAGAGGGAATGAAAACCCTTTCTGATAGTAATCCTATGGAGATTCCTGTGGTGCTATTATTGAAATGTGACTTCCATCGACTGCTCAAAAGCCTCTGCTAACCATTTAATATATAGTTCTTTTAGTTTCCAATTTACACAAGTAGCAAACTCTATAGTAGCTTGTTGCGTAGTTGCAAATCCAACACAAAAAGGCTCTGCTATACCTAGCAATGTGTCACTTATAGCTAGCCTACTCAAAGCGATCATAATTTTTGTTTCAACTGGTATAACTGCCCTGAACTTGGTATCATGTCTTATCATTAGCGGCCCTAACTCATGGCACAAGTATTGGAAGGTTGCTTTAGAGATTCGCAACCTCTTTTTTAAATCTAAATTAGTATAGATATGCAATAGCACTTGATCCAATCCAATGCCTCTATCATATATCCAAGACCGCCTTGGAGTATTTTTCTCTAGTAATGGATGAACTAAATGCTGAGAAAAGAGTCATTACTGCTCTCAACCAAGCTATAGCCCTCACATACAGTTGGTAGGAATCATTACTAACATATAATTATAATCGAAGAGGTACCCTACACGCAGTGAACAATTCTAGGTACAGAAGTAGAAGCTGGAGGATCCGTGAGGCATAGACCCCTTAGAGGTTATGACTTTGAAACTCTTAAGAGTGTAAGGAACCGGATAATCTTACGGCGATTACTAACGAAGATCGAAACATTGGGTTTCCTATTAAAAGACGAAGAGGTTGTAGTGCCTCTGCTTCATTATAAGGGAGGCAAGGATGAGAACATTTGAAACTGATGAAAAAGAGCTCCTCATGTGGGGTAGTAACCCTTCGGAATTATGGCATAATCCCATGGGTGGTACCATTTCATTTGAAGCAGCAATAAAGAAAGCCTTCCCATTTTCAGAATTACTTCAGCTCTACTGCTTCCATCAATGTCTTTTCATAATCCTGAAACTTGTATCTCAATTGGAGAATGTGGATTGCATACGCCTTGCTCTATCTAGAAGTAAGTATCTAATCAGGTAAATTGGATTTGGATGATGCAAGAAGATAAGAATCCTTATAGCGTAAACCCTAATGGTATGAGAAAAATTGCAAGGAGAAATTACATGCGTTGCACGATGAAAGAGCACCTCTAAAGCAAAATCTCTGTTCACAAAAGCATTCACAGAAGCCCGTTGCCGCCAATCTGCACGTTGCTTGCGTGGAGGATGACATATTTGAATTAGGCATCCTCTAATGTGATGATGGCAGTTTGAAAAAAATAACTTCTTGGGTCCCCCCCACCCCCCCCATATGCCATGTAATTAATTTTGGACTGGCGTGGTGTGATTTCACCCTGAAAAGTCTCCCCTCCTCAAGGAAGGCAACAGAGGACCGAGGACCGAAGAGTACGGGATAGTTTGGAAATTCAAACAACTTGGAAGGAATTACCAAAATGCTTAAGAAATTGCTAAAAGGTGGTGGAAAATGCAATGCAGAGTTCATATGAAATCGGACATTGTGATGTATGGGAAGCTCAAAAGATATTAGAATAAATATGGATCGCAAATATGAGCCGTAGAATTACGAAAATGAAATAATTTCCAGATCATCAGAAAAAATCGATGGTGAGATTATAAGTTGCGCAGAGATTATCATGAAAATGGTTTAATACGCAAGTGTTAGCTTACAATGAGAATTAGAATTACAATTACAATTAGAATTAGGATTATTGTCCCTAGTGCCCTGAGGCCCCTGGACTGATGTAGCATGAGCGAGTTCCCAGAGGGTGCTACTAGCGCAACACGCTGATACAGTGTAGCCCTTTTGGAGGACTTTTCTTATTTCTATTGATGCCGGCACCCCGCTTATAATCGGCATCATGGCCGCGTGGTGGTGCGTCGCTATCATCAGCTTTTAGCTGAGCTCTTTTCGGGCCTTAATGTCCCACCTTTTCTGATGGTTCATATTATAAGCCCTCTTTCCTTGTGCATCTCCCAATGCTTAGTTGTCATTTCCCTAATTGCATCTGCCGTATCTTTTATTGTGTCCCCTCTTGTCATTAAGATGTGGACCGGCTGTCCCCGTCTTATATTCCTGTACTTGCTTCTAATGTCTCCGTACACTGTACATTAATTGAGCATGTGGCTCTCGTTTTCCACTGTCCATGTGTTACAAATTCTGCAGATCCGATTTTCTCTTTCCACTTTTCTCCACCTGTCCTTTTCAATTCTTAGATCATGGCTCCCCATTCTAAATCTTGCCAAAGTATCCCTTCTTGTTTTCCCTATTAGGTTGTCCTTATACATTGGCTGTCCTATCTGTTGCTCGGGGTTGAAGATTGCTGTTAGCCATAGTGTTTTGGTTCCGCTGTGTTTTTGTAGCCATGCTTTCGTTGCTATTTCGACCCAGTCTTCATTCCATTTTCCTTCATTTACCAGATCGCTCAGGTTTAGTCCCATCTCTCTCGTCCAAGCTGCCACCTCCCTGAACCACCCGCTGCCTATGATGATATGTGACTTGGCCGATTCGCTGATTGCGATTGCTGACAGCTTTCCAGCATGACCACCCTTGTTATCTTTCATCAAGTATCTGACGGCCCTCTCCCATGCCCTTACCTCCATTGGTTTCTGGCCTGGCTCATATACCATGGTTGTCAGAGGTGTATTTGCCCGTACTCTGAATTCTTGTCTATGCCATTGCCTAAAGATCCCTTCTTGCTTATTCCATTTCTTTTCTGATAGGCCAGGTCCCCATGCCTCTGATCCATATAGCTGTGTTGGTGCGACTACCGTATTAAACAGATAACACTTGATCTTCCAGTCAACTATTCTGCTTCTATTACAGAAATTTTCATACTAAAATAACTTCCAATGGCTGCCTGGAATCTAACATCCGCGCCCTGGACCAATTGCCTGTGCCGTGTGCATCATATCCTAGGTATTTGTATTCCGCCGCCTCTTCCAGTTCTGTCCCCACATATTTGAAAGGTATGTGCCTATTCCTGGTGCCAAATGTGACTATTTTGGTTTTTGCTAGATTTACTGTTAGCCCTATCTTTTCACAGAATGCCTCTAGTAGCCCTAGTAACCTGCGCATGCCCTTGCTCTTTGTAGCCATGCTTAAATCATCTGCATATAGCATGATAGGTACCTTAATGTCCCCCAGTGTGGGGGTATCTGCATCCCCTTGGTGTTCTGTGATGAACCCTTGCAATGCATCTATGTATATACCGAATATTGTCGGGGACAGAGGGCATCCCTGCTTAACTCCTGTGTCACAATCTATCGTCTGCCCTTCTTGTTCCATTTTTGCATATACTCTCTGATACAGTCGCGCTATTGATCCTACCATGTCTTCTAAGGCTCGTAATCTACTAGTCTTTGTAGCAACTTTTCCCTTGGGACTGTATCAAATGCTTTCCTAAAGTCTATAAAGCAGCAATTTATCCTCTTCCCTTATGACTTGCATTGTTCTATCAAGATTCAAGTGTTACCAGATGATCTATGGTTGAGTGCTCTGGTCTATGGTTGAGTGCCCTTAGCTTTTTTGTTTCTGCCCAATGTTTCAGTTTATTGTCCAACACTTTCCTAAACCACTTGGCAAAGATAGAGCTCACCATTATCGTCCTATGGTTCCCAAGTTCTTCCCTGCTTCCTCTCTTATGTAGGGGTATCACCCTGTTGTATGTCCATCTTTCTGGCAGCCCTGTGTGGATTACGCCATTAAATATCCCAGTTACCTGTTTTCCAATTATTGTGTCTACACATTTCAGCAACTCGGCGGTCAGATCGTAAAGGTCTGGTGCTTTGTTATTGGACATTTTGTGCAGAGAAATCATCACCTCTTGCACGCTAAGACACGGTTTATTTGTCTCATGTGGGGTGGGTATATGTATTGGTGCGGCCCCTGTCTTGTATAGTTTCTCAAGGTATTCTTCCCAATGAATCCCTCGGCCTCCCTGGTGTATATTCTCTGGTTTTCTATTCCCCTCTCCCTTCATTTTAAGTCCTTTCCAGAACCTCCTGGGTTGCTTTCTTAACATCTCGGCCAGTCCCCATTGGTGTTGTAGCAAATTCCTGTTTCGTTTTAATTTTAACAATCTTAGGTATGCCTTCCTTTCTGTGTGCTATGTTTTTGTGCCTTTCTGATCCCCGACTCTTCTTCTCTGCTCCGTATATTCCTCGTCATACCACACTAAAGCCCTGAACGCCTAGTTCTTCCTGAGTCTTCTCCGTTTTCCGAAAATGTCTCTTACTGCTTTCACCATCATATCATTGAGCATGTTCCCATTCTCATCTGCCCTGTGTTCCTCCCATGCCCATTCCTCTACTTCTGATTTGACACTATGTATGAAGGTTTCTGCGTGTCTACTCTAGAAGTATATTTTCAACTCTGTGTTCTTTTCCATTCGTGGTCTATCAGTCTGTGCCTGTCCGTCCTGTTTGAGTGTCAGCTGGATGGGCTTGTGGCTCTCCCTCTTTCTCGTTGGCCATTCCTCTATGCTGAAGCTTAGGATATCTACTGCTGCTTGGTCATTTAGTAATATATAGTCGACTATGCTTTTTCCATCTGTATTCTGGCTCGTAAATTCCCCTGATTCATGCCATTTCTGTGCCCCATTGGCTATAATGGTTCCTGTTGCTGTGCATATCTCTACTAGTAACTCCCCTTTGGCATTAATTTCTGTCTTCTCTTCTGTACTTCTTTTCCAGTCCTATGATCTCGCAAAGTGTACCCATTGCCCATTTGCCTCGTTCATGCTCATGATCTGTGCTTGTTCCTGACCCGTTCTGGCATTCAGGTCTCCCATCAGTATCATAGGTCTTTCCATTTCATCATACTCTCCTCCAGGTCCATTAGTTCCAATTTGTCACTGTTTGGTGGGTAGTATGCTACAATCAGGGTTAGCTCTTTTTTATTTTGCAATTGAATGCCTAATATCATGTATCTTTTATTGATATCCGAATGTAAAATACATACATTACTGGCTATACTTTTCTCTTGCATAGCATGCTAAGCCTGCACTCCCTCTTCCTATCTTAAAATCTTTGTCTTTCCAACAGGTGAATAGCCGATATCCTTCCTCCTCCAGTAGTCTCTTGACATTATATTTCCACGTTTCTACTAGGCATATTATGTCACAGTTATGAGCTTCCTCGAGCCTTTCCCCATCATCCCATGGTACCCTGTGCAGTTCCAGTACTATATGGTCAACGCCTTTTTCCTTTGGGCTGTTCCTTCAGGTTCTCTGCTTGTTCCAGCCCATTGGTCACCCTCCTGGGCTGTCCCCTGGTTTTTGACGTCGAAATCGGGCCCATATGACCGTTTTGATGTACATGTTCCTCGCCAGCCCCATTTTCTCTTCCCCTTTCTGCACAAGATTGTATCACCGCGGGAGTCATTTCCACTGGTGCTCCTCCATCCAGTCCCTGTGTTGTCATTATCGGGGTGCTGGTGTTGGTACCCTCTCCTTCTTGACCCTTTGGCCGTATGGCCTCCAGCCTCCCTGTGTTCTGATCCTGTCCCAGGAGTGGCTGGTCCCTGATCCGTTTGTGCAGGTACACTATCCCATGTCTGACTCCTGCGTGTATTCCTGCCTGGTTCAGTTCCCTGGCCTTGGCCAATTCCCTGTGTAGCCCCTGTCGCTGCGTAACTGTTAGTGCTTCTTGCACCTTGATTCCATTCCTCAATCTGGATCCCATGCGCAGTATTCGTTCCTTGGCCGCCACGTCCCTGAGTGTCAGATTTATGTGCCTTGCTCGTCCTCTCCACTGCCCCGAGCGTACTGCTTTGGCGATTATGCTTCGATGCTCTTTGAAAACTACTTTCACTCCCTTTGAATTATGAAGAGTGAAACATGAGAATAGAATAGAATAGAATATGATTTTATCGTCCACGGAGACCAACTGGCCTATGGGACCCAAGTACAAAGAGAGAGCAGCAGGCGTATTACTACCAGGATTAAAAAACCCCGAGAGAACATGAAGATAATGATGGCAAAGCATACATAGAGATAAGAATTTGTGAGCTATGAATGTTAATAATATTGAAAGGCTCTTAAAAAGATGACACAGCTTGAGTAGCAACCATTTTTGATGCATGAGAGTGTTGAAGGTGTTCCTGGCAAATCTTCAACCTCAATGTCTTAGAACCTCCAAGTTGCTTCAGGCAACTACTCTGTGCAAGAAAATTGCAAAAAGAAAGCTCAAACAATGAATTAGTATTGCTTTCCAAAAACAAGAAAAAGGTTGCCTCAGCAAAAATGATGCCATTTGCAAGTTGATTCAAATTTTGACATTATTTCAATTCGAAAGGCTACTTTAAGACTCAAGGAATATGGGGCCAAGAGTCAGATGCCAATAGATTAGCAAAGATCTCTCAAATCTGTGGTCCTGACCAAGTCAAAACTTGGTCAATATCCCTGGCAGTGAGCTAAAATTTGCAGATCAAAAAGTAAGAGTCTCTTTTGAGTTTTGACACTTGATCCTATCTCTGACAGGTCTGCACACTTTCGCCTCAAAACACAGAATATGCCAAGCAGAATAACAAATGAGCAAGATTTCCTGTTTAACTATAGAGGGCATCATAAGGCTTGTAATAATATAATTTAAAGAACTACCATCTCGCCTTGAACAAAACTATAACTGTAGCATTAACAAAAATAAAGAATAAGGGTTGCTTAGACTCAATTAAATGTTTCAGCAATTATTAAACTTGTTGCTTAGACTCAAGTAAATAATTCACATTGCTCATCTTGTTTGCTAGAAGTTATTTTTGACATCTACAATCAGCAATGACTCTAAATAAGACATGATTACAATAAAAAAGATCCAATTTCTTAAGAAAGTTGGCAATATAGAAACCAAACAAAGTAGAAGCTTGCAAGATGTTGCCTGCAACCTCAGTATAACACTATTTGTAGCTTGACATCAGATTTTGCTTACCTTGGAGAACAGTGTCCATTTCATATTGGTCTTGCAAATAAAGAGACTGACTTTCTGATGCACTATTTGTCAACATATAAGTTCAAAGCCCCGTCATATGGTATACTTCGCAGAGGTCAAATATCAAAACTCTTGAATGAAGATAAAAATCTAATCCACACAAAGAAGGTAAGTATCATCATATTCTAGAGGTGATATAGAAAATGCACCTCAAATATTTCATATTTCATAAGAGGGAACTGTTTTGTGTCTCTATTTGTGAGGCACACATAAATTAATGATCACAAATTGAGATCATCCACGTTGAAAGCAAAAGACAAATTGCAGCCATATGTTTTCTCATCAGCATTTCCCTTTCAAATAAGCACCTTCAGTTAGCAAGGGCCACTGTCATAATAGATTAAGTCTTAACGCCACTTCCTAGTAGACATAATAAGAATCATATTCTAACCTATTCAGCTTTTGCCATAGTCAATGCAATGCTGACTCCTTAAGTAATTCATCACAAACAATGGCCACTTTTCAAATGAACTTGAAAAATATGGAGAAACAGAACAAATGCTACCATTTGGTGCTGGAAGATGCAACAAATTCTGGAAGAAATGGAGGCTTGGAATGTGATTTTTTTTTTTTTTTTTTTTTTTTTTTTTGAGGGTAAGAGTATGATATATTAGATAAGATAGGAAATAATGTACAGACTAGTAAAATTTAAGCAAGGGCTAGCCTAGGCAAGCCGTCATCCGTAACGTCATCAGCTAACCAATGACACTTAAAGAACATGTAGAATCCTTGAATTCTACCAAGCCTATCCAGATCTTTGTTGTAGTTTCCTCCAAACTTTCTATGATGAGCTAAAGCCATAAGTGCCACTTCCATGTTGAAAATATTCTTCATCTTATCCAAAGAAAAGCGTTGCCCACCAAGCGCGACTCCACATCTATGTTTCCAAATTGCCCACAGAACTATGTTAACCAGCGAGGCTGAGACTATATCACCATCTGTATCCTGTATAATCCCCGGCCATAAACACTGTTGAACACTGATACCTATGAGTGTGCACACCCATAGCCAAAACTCCCTGACCTTGGGGCAGAATAATAAATGAGAGAGAGTTTCTGTAGTACTGCATCCCAATGGGCAGTTGTCATTATGAAGTATCCCATTATGATGGAGTCTCTCCATAGTGCTAAGACCCCCTTGAAGTGCTAACCATCTAAAGAATTGCAGTCTTTTTGAACAAAGGGTTGCCCATGAGTTGTTCAGTAGTTGCGAAGCTTGAGAAACATCCACAACCAACCTGCCAGCAGCTTTTGGGGGGAGCCTGGGCAGAGAAGGCGGTAAAGAGTACTGACAATGTACTTCTCCTGCCCTTGACAGACCCATCGATCATTAGGACCATCCTTTCCTGAGAGGGCATCCAAGGTAGCACATAACTCATAGAATATCTTCTTGTCCCCCTCCCCAGCACCATGGACCTTTCCTTTAAAGCGAGTCTAGGAAAGCCACCGCATTCGCACACCATCCCATAAATGCCCAACTTTAGTAACTTCTGATTGTCTCCATTTAATGAAAATGCGAGGGTGAGTGAGCGCCAGAGGCAAGTTATTTTTGGACCATATCTATATGTTCCAGAAGATGCTCAACTGCCCAGCCTCCCGAGGTGCATCCTGCGGAGCAAATAGACTTTGAACGTCTAACCAGGCCTCCAGAAGCTTTCTCATTATTGGGGATGTGCCTGGGGCAATTTTGTAGCTATAAAAGAAGAAACCAATTTCTTGACGGGGTAAGATGGCTTACCTTTAAGCGTGCATTTCTGAAGCCAATACTTGACAAAGTGCAATGCCGGGGAGGTAATACCATGCAATGCCCTCCATACAAATTTTCCAGCAAGTACTTGAGCTTGAATTGTCAGATCCTTACATCCCAATCCACCGTCTCTCCTGTCAATACATATTTCAGACCAAGCCACTTTGTGCATTCCACCCCCCCATATGAATTTCCTGATAATGGCTTGGATTTGATTATAAACACTTTTTTGAGCCACAATAACGAAGGAGTAGTAGACATGGGACGCAGCCAAGACAGCCTTAGCAATAGCAATCTTGCCAGCAATAGAGAGACCTTTGGATGACCATAGTTGTATCTTTTTTCTCAAGCTATCTAGGATATGAGTCCAAATCCCTTTCAAGTTATCAGATAGGACCAAGGGTAGTCCTAACAATTTAGTGGCTTCGTTTTTAAGAACTTGGAAGCCAAGGCCACTGACTCTTGGATCAATATCCTCATCAAATGGCCATAGAACCACACACTTTGCCTCATTCAGGTGTATCCCTGATACTATTCCAAATGCCCGTAAAACCTCACGAAAAGCAACAAAACTAGAGTCGTCATACCTGAGGAAGGTGAAAGTATCATCTGCGTATTGCATGATTGTAAGCTTGTCGCAGGAGTCCGGTAGCTGCAGACCTGTGAGAGTGCCCTCAGATACTTTGAACCCTATCATTTTGGTGAGTAAATTGGCTATGATTAGAAACAGATAAGGAGCCAGAGGGCAGCCTTGTCTAATTCCCTTTCGAAGTTGAAAGAGCCCTGAAGGTTGCCCATTGATAAGCGTCGAGGTTAGCTCAACAAATGAGGCATCGAATCCCATGTGCATCATAATATCCTCAAGTCCCTTCCACCGAAGAGTATCGTAAGCTTTACGAAAATCCATTTTAACAAAAACACAGTTCTGCTTAGAGAGCTTACACCAATGTAGACCTTCTCTAGCTGCAACAAAGTTATCCAAAATATGTCTACCTGGTAGGAAAGCTGTTTGTTCACCGCCAATAACTTTGTTGAGGATAGGCTTTAGACGGTTGGCAATTATCTTCATTATAACTTTGTAGAGCGTATTCGTCAGTGCAATGGGCCTCCATTCATTTAACCTTTGAGGTCTGGCAACCTTTGGGATCAAGGAGATGAAACCAGTGGAAAGAGCTGGATGTAAATATCGGGCCTCCTAAGGCCCCTTCACTGCTTTAATAAAGGAAGGGCCGAGTACGTCCCAAAATTCCGCAAAAAACTCCGGAGGGAAGCCATCAGGGCCAGGGTACTTACCTGAAGTAAGAGAGGAGAGTGTCTTGAAGATTTCATCGTCCCCCAAATCATGCATTAGGCACCTGTCGTCACTTTGGGAGATTTTGGTCCCCCATTGTACCTTTGCTAGCCAACTTTGAATCGTGACGTTATAAATATCGGGAAGAGGATCCTCCTTGAACATATTGTGAAAGGCACCCTTCATGTATGCAGAAATGCCCTCTGGTGTGACAATCTTGTTCTCCTGCTCATCTATAATGGATGTGATGCTATTCTCGGCCAACTGGCCCCAGCCAGTCTGAAGAAGTGTTTGGAGTTCTCATGATCCACTTCGGTATACCACTTGGTTTTAGACCTGACCGCTGCCCCCCTCGCCTCCTCTTCTTCAATAGCCTTAGCTCTGCCTTCAAGCTCATTTTCTAGAGACTGAAGGGCCACATCGTAGGGGTATGAGATCTTGCTTGGTGATGCGGAGCTGATCATATAGAGTATTTTTTGCCCTTCTGAATTCCATGGCCCTGTCCCGACCCCATTTTTTAATCCAGACCTTAATCGCTCCCATCAACTGAATCCAAGCCTTCATACTTGGCAACCCACTCTCCTGATGATAGGTGCCAAGAAAGGCTCGGAAAGAATCACAGAAAGCTACTTTCCCAAGTAGTGAAGTATTGAACTTGAAGGGAGTGTTCCCAGTTCTGCGGGTCGATGGGGCATCCTCAAAGGTTAGTTTTTGAGGAACATGATCAGACTGGGTAAAGGTCAAATCCCCTTCCACAAAGCATCTATCAAGGAACGGTGCTGACTTATTGGCAAAGCGATCCAGCAAACAATAGACTCGATCATGCCCCTGTTGCTTATTGGACCAGGAGAATGATGTGTTTGAAGGTAGAATCAGAGAAAATCCCACATTGTCAAGTAATGAGGTCCAAGAAGCATTCTCATCCATAGATAAATTCCTATGTAGTCCAATCTTTTGATCCCATATATCAGTCATGTTCAAGTCCCCTCCCATTAGCTAGTTCAAGTCCACTGGAATGTGATTTCTGGCACAAAGCCAGAAAATCTAGTGCAAATGCATCTAAGGCAGAGAAAGCTGATTTCCAAAAGAAAGAAAATCAAGCAATAACAACTATGATTAAGGATGGGTTCATTCGACTGAAAGAAATTGAGATCGCTTGAAAAAAGTGTCCTTAGGGGTAAAGTTTCTTTGGTGCCAAGATGTCGGAGATGGATGAGTCCCAATTACCTGTACGTACCTCTACAGAAGAAAGTCGTTAAAGCAAGGTAGAACAATGAGAGAAGCATAAGACGGGCCTCTGCTAATCTTCCGGTCAGACCTAGCCCAATGCATTGTGGGAGGACAATTTCGCACATGGATCCAGCACACCTCTTGCATATTGTGTTCCCTCTTATATCTGTTTTGTTTGCAATGGCTGCTTCAATAACATATCAACTGTTAGCATATCAAGAAAAAAATAGAAGAATAATTAAAAGGATTACCTGCAGATTAAACCACGATGCCAGTGTAGCAGATACAGTTAGAACTACAACAAGAATTGAATGGGTGTACCTGCTTCAATGATTTCTCTGCAAAGATAATGCCATCCTTTGCATTTGTTCAAAAAGCACTCCATACTTGCTTAAGTTAGGTAACGATGCCAGCAAAGTAGCACCGAAATTAGGGGACGCGGCTTACTGGCTTGGATGGCCTCCCGGTTATCCACCATCTGGGGCAGGAATACCTCCTATTGGAAGATATCATGTGGACTTACCATGTGGTTGCTGACCTTAAGTCCAAGAAGAAGGCACACGTGTTATACGAGCTCGCCGAGTACTGCATGGATGACATCGTCGATTTTACACCGGTTGAGTTCCGTACCGATGTACAACAGTTGCTCCAGTTCCGTGGAGACCATCGAGCCAGCTGACACCCTCTTGAGGCTCGAGACCTTATGTTGCAAGAGGCCCCATCTCAGCCGCTTGAGGAAGCTTTTGTTGCTATGGGACCCCACGTCCCAAACATTAACATGGTGGATGTCCCTTCAGAATCTGATGAAGAAGGAGAAGATCTTTATAATAACAAGGATCATCCAAAGGAATAAAAGCAGGAACTTAAAGAGAAGGAGGTCACAATGGACCTCGACAAGGAAGTAGCTAACCTCTGTCACCCCAGAGGTTAGTGCTTTGAGAAATCACCTTACGCACTTCTTCCTTTCATCTTTTAAGCAGGCACAGGTTCAACAAGGTTGCAAATTCGACGGGAGTGTTGCAGCACTCCCGTTTCAAAGATTCCCTAGAAAAAAACACCACCCTTTAAAAATCGAGCTTTTTTGTAGAAGTTTGGAATTTCAGAAGGTGCAGTGTTTTTTTCCTGTTTTTAGGGTTCTTTTTCGGAGACGACCTTGTTTTTGTGAAGAAAAGCATGTGAAAATGGCAAAATTTAGACATGAGTATGCAATCTTAGAAAGTAAGATATCAAAAACATGTAAATATAGTAGAAAGATTAATAATTATTTCTTTAAAATTTTTGTGTTACATCAATAATGGCAATAGTTTAATGTCAACCAATAAATAATATAGCATAAGACAAGTCAGAGATCCAAATCATAATCTTCTTCATTTTGTTTGCTTGTCTCAGCTTCGTCATTGTCTGTCGTTTGATCTTTTTTCTGGTGACTTCTGCTTGTCTGTATCGGTAGTTTCTTCAGGAATAGTAGCTAGAGCTACTTCTTTCAGCTCTGCAAAAGTAGCTTCATCGTCCAAGGAGCTTGTAAATAGAGGCTGTATCTCTGAAGATGTCATCTTGGTAAAATTAGATGAAGATTTGGCACCCAACTCTTGAATTTCGTCTGGTAGAGTTGGTAAGGCAGACAGTCTCGTCTTGATGAAGTTCACAGTCTCCTTATCAATATCAATGGCTACACAGTTGCGGCCCTTTCTAAGTGCACAAGCAATCGTTGTACCAGAGCCAAAAAAATTATCAAGCACCCAATCTCCTGGACATGAGAACATGTCTAGAAGCTGGTTGATCAGTTTTTGTGGCTTCTGATAGTGATTTACTATCCTGCCCTATGCACTAGGGTCCTGCAGCTTTTGCAACACCGCTGGAAACTCCCACACGTTTGAGAAATTTTGGCAGGCTGCTGCGTTAAAATGTTCCGTGGTTCGTTTTCCATCGAAACTCCAGTAAGCAACATGGAAATATTCCACTTTACTTAGCAGCCTCGGTCTAGAAAAACCATTAAGCCCTTAAAAAAAAAACCCTAAACCCTTAATAGAAAAATGTAAAATATAGGTTTGGGCTGGTTTGAACCATTGGATATCCTAAGTTTTTTTTAATTTAAAGTTAAAAACATTGCTAGAGTTTAACTTGTGAAATCTTCAATTCCTTGTTGCATGTTGGCATTCATTCATTTTCCATGTTACTAGGTCTATATTAGCATATTGCACCTTCTTATCACGTTTACTTTTGTTGGCATTTTCACAGTTGTTTTCTCACTATGAATGATAGTGGCACCACCAACACTAGTAGCGGAAATGATTATTTACCAGGTCGTGCATCCTCGTCTTCATCTTCCTCTTCATCTTCGTCCTTTTTATCGCCCCGACGAAGACACAGAAAAAGGCCTAGAAATGATCCCGTTGAGGCATTGTACCTCAGTCGCGAAAGTTGTTGGTGCAATACATGTCGTGGTAGTGCTGCACGTTCTTATCATGTTCGTCAAGAACATGAGGCAAGATATGGCATGTGGCAAAATAGGCCACAACAAAGTGACGAAGAATGTCGGCTTGAGCAAGAAGCCAATGAGGTATGCTACATATACACCCTCAATAGAATAGAAAACAGTGACCGATGTATAGAACACCTTTTGTTTAGTTGGCACATGCATTTGATTTTTTCAATTCTTTGCAGTTTATTATGTCAGGAAAAAATAGTGCACGGAACTTTATGCTAGCTGATGAAGAACCTAGATGTAGTGTTATCAACTCAGTAGAGGGAGCACAAAATTCTAGTATGAAGGACCTTGCTTTGCAGAGCCATAGCCTCAGATCAAGTACATGTGTTTGCACTAGGTCTAACACTGTAGCAATGCGACTCAAAACTCGATTTGCTACTCTAGATTTGGAACATGTTAATGAGACTAAAAATGATCTTGTTATGTCAATGCCTAAAGCTTTGCTAGAAAAAATAATGCCTTATAATCGTAAGATACACGGATGTTTAGAAGGAAAATTGCCCTCAATGTTACAAGAGTTTTATTATTGGGGCCGCAAGTACATGATAGCTCCATCCATTTTGAAACCCGATGCAGGAAGAAGCTTATATATAATGGAACCAGTTAATGTGCCCAAGACAAATAATTCTGTCACATTGATGGCTTATGGGGGTCCTGCTTATGACTGGGGGACCTGGCATGAATTAGCTTCATGGATGCCAAGCATGTCAACATATGGAATTGCATCAAATGCAGCACCATTGAGAGAAGCTGGGATTAAGTCTCGAGATGCCCGGATATATGTTGATGGGAGGCCACAATTACATGGCAACATTGCAGGATTAATTAACAGTTCATGTGGCATTTATGGTGTGCTTCCTAATGCAGAATTTGTTGAAGTAGATTGCATCGAACCTCTTCCACAATACATGGAAGGTCCCATAGTTGGGACCTATGTTGTTGTTAGTGCTACACGTAGTTTAAAGCCTGGTGACGAGTTGTTAATTCATTATAATTGGAGAAGGCCTACTCCTCGGAGGGTTCAACGTCTTAGAAATGGGGGTCCTATTATGGTTCCTCGTGGAAGGCCTCATAAGGACAGAAAAAATGTGTAATTAGTAGACTCTGATATGTTAAGGTTGGCTTTATTTTCCTTCGACATTTTGTGGTGTGTTGAACTTCTTATTCCGTATATGCTTTCATATTGCTTACAATGGAATGAATGTTGTACATGGGTGTTTTATAAGATTTTACGGTCTCATTCTTATCTTTGTTCTATTGTATAATAGCACCTCTAACATAAAAATGGCAACTATATTTCATGATGTTATATATTCAGTCCGCCGATGATGAATCATTGCATGGAGAGCCATCGAATTCAAACAGTTCTTTCATTGGTGGGGACGTGATACATGAGACCATTACAAATTATTTTCCAATTGGTGAACAGACAGAAGATTATAATGGTGGAAATTACGAGTTTGACAATGGGTTTAGGGATAAGGCAGAATTCCTACATAACGAGGCAACAACCCCATTGTATCCAAATGCGCGCGTGTCGTCTTGCCACATGTTTGCTAATTTTGAATCTTCAACATAAAGTTGGTTGGAGCAACAACAGTGTCTCTGAGCTTTTCAGGTATATGTGTACAACTTTTATAACTTGCATTTTCCTAAGGACACAATTATTAATAACTACTGACATTTGAAAAAATTGATTTAGTTTACTAGGCAAAATACTACCAGAAGGGCATTGTCTTCCAAAGTCAAGGAGAGAGGCAAGAGAGTTGTTTCGTTCATTGGGCCTAGAATATAATTGTATACATGCGTGCATCAATGATTGCATATTATTTTGCAACAATTATGCGGGAGATCAATCATGTCCAAAGTGCAATGAGCCACGCTATGAGGAGGGCAGGAGGTCGAAGGTGGCAAGAAAAACATTGCGACACATGCCTATCATTCCTCGTTTACGTCATATGTTTCGATCTCCATCCCTTGCCTCATTTATGGACTATCATGCAAAGAACCGCAGTACAGATGGGAAAATGAGGATGCCTGCAGATGGAGAGTCATGGAAAAATATCGAAGAAAAGTGGCCACAATTTAAATTGGAATCTCGCAACATTAGACTTGGACTAGGACTAGATGGAATATGCCCCTGGGGATCTATGTCATCAAAACATAGTGTGTGGCCAATAGCTGTTGTTAACTACAATATTCCACCGTGGATGGCTACCAAACCTGGTCATATCATGTTGACGTTGATTGTTCCAGGTACTTATTTTACTTTTTACTCAGTAGCTATTTATAAATATGAAATGAATTTAAATGACTTGACTTGAATGGAATGGATTGAAGCCGTTCAAATTTATTTACCAATAAATGTGTATGCATTTTGTAGGAAAATATCAAGTTAAAAATTGGATGTCTATATGGAGCCTTTGGTAGAGGAATTGGAATTGTTATGGAAGGGGATTCATATGTATGGCATTTCAAGAGAGCCACATGATTTCACGCTACATGGTATGCTATGTTTCACTATTCATGACTATCCAGGCTTTTTTGTGGCATCCGGTAAGTTCTATTTACAAATGGCATGGTAGTAGAAATCTTTGGATTGTTCAAAAATCATAGTAAAATTTTTGTTATTTGTAACACAACAGGTCTACAAACGAGTGGAGCATGTGGTTGTTCTTCATGTGGAACTAGCCTAACATCGTATAGATCCAAACATCTCAAGAAGCAAATATACTTTGGTCACAAGAAATATTTGCCTGAAGAGCATCATGCACGTGGGCGTGAGGTGATGCCGCCACCAAAACGTTGGACAAGTAGGGATTGGCTGGATGCTTGGCAGAATGCAAACCCAAATTTGGATTACTTGGCCAATGCCGGAGAAAGCAATACAAATCTCCCACCTGGAATGAAATGTTTATCTATATTTTATCGATTAGAGTACTGGGCAGACTTGGAAGTCGTGCATTTACTGGATCCTATGCATATATTCAAGAACATTGCACACTCTCTTTGGAGGCATCTAACTGGTGAATGGGAAACATTAGGAGCTAGAGAGGACCTTAAGGAAAGAGGAATAAGATAAGATAAGATGAATTTTTACGTCCACGGGAACCCAAATGAGAGGGCTGGCAGAGGAACCACATGGAAAAAGGGACCTTGGGTGTTAGAGAAACAACAACTTGCAACAGTGCATAAGAGAATACAAAAAAGTCGAACACCGACTGGATATGGTGCATCCCTAAGAAAAGCGTTTACAAAAGATGGAGATCTTAGTGGGCTGAAAACACACGATTGGCACAAATTTCTTCAGGTAATTTATTCTTCACTTTTAATGATTGGAATTACATAGTTGCACGCGATGAACTATTGTTTGTTGTTGTAGCATATTCTTCCATGCGTCATTGGAAACTATTTAACACCGGGAGTATCATATACCGATTAGGAAAATTCGTGAGATGGGTATCCTCAAAGGAAATTGATGTCTCTGAGATTAGAAAGATGGAGGAGGAAGCTATTTTACTTTTATGTGATATTGAAAAGGAGTTCCCTACTAGCTTCTTAGATCTACAAGTATGACATTATCTTTACCCCCATTTTTTTCCATGTTGACATGCATATATTTTGCTAACTAATGAGATGAGATGATGACATTAATGTAGGTGCACTTATTAATACACATTCCAAATGAGATTAAATTAGCTGGACCTGCCCCTGCACGATGGATGTTCTTCCTCGAGCGTTATATGAAGGTGCTCAAAGGATTTGTACGCCAAATGGCTAAGCCAGAAGGGTGTATGGCCGAAGGTCATCTCATACAAGAAACTCTTTTCTTCTTGAATGATGTGGCCTTAAAATGTGGGAGGAAAAAGAGGCGGATGAGATTATATCGGAAGTTTTACAAGGCAATGGTGTGGAGCAGAATCTAACTGATGAAATGTTTCGTTCTGTAAATGCCTTCATCATAAATAACACAACAACTTTGCAACCTTGGCGAGACATGTATGAACGTGCAAAGGAGGAAGCACGAAGGAATGGCTCATACAGACGTGGTTCAACAATTGAACAATGTGCTTTGGCAGACACCATGACCAATGATTGGTTATTAGCCTGTATGGATGAAGCAAGAGATAGTGGACAAGTCATTCCGGATGATGATTACAAGATTGCTATTGGATGCAATAAAAAGGTATGAAATGAAAGTATTTATTTTCTTTCATCAAAAAATCATATATTGGAAAATATAATAAGTTTGAAAAACTTGATTTTACTAATTACACTTTTGTTATTTAGGCGCGATTTCATACATCTATGTGGGCTTACGGACAACACTTTCGTATCAGTAGTGTTGATAAACATAGAGTTACTTTTGACTCTGGAATCATGGCACACTTTGAGCAAAAGAGTCAAGCAAGCAGTAGGGATCGTAACCTTATTGATGGTGAATTATGCTATGTTGGAACCATATCCAATATCATTGAGTTAAACTATCGGATATTTCATGTAAATGTCTTGAAAGCGAAGTGGTTCAGAGTTGTTTATAGAGGTCGTGGAAGAACAATAAAAACACATGCTTCTGGATTTATGGAGATTGACTACACAAAAGTGCTAGCGGATATGGATGAGCCATTTGTTTTTCCAAATCAAGTTGAGCAAGTCTTCTTTCATCCAGATCCTGACAATAATGGTTGGTGGATCGTTATACATTCTCAACCTAGATCCCGTCGTGTGATTGGAAATCCTGCAATTGAAGACAACATTGAGCCAATATATGATGATGAAGATCGGCAACCGGAGCATATAGCAGAGAATTTCACACTTGTAATAGAAAGGGACGTTGATGTATCACACTTTGATACTATCGAAGGCAATACTACACCTGTATGGGATAATGAAGGTGCAAATGATTCATTACCTCAACCATCAGATATTAATGATGATATAAATGAAGGAGATACTGATTTTATTTTTCGACCTCCAATGATGAATTCTCCTCCACGAGATGACGCTGGAAGCAGTGGGCAACTAAGTGACAATGGCATTAGTGATGACTATATTGAAGACGAAGAAGTTCCAAGCATTGCTTCACGTTCTAATTTGCGTACAAATTTGTGCTTGCATTTGGATGATGATGAGTTGGACAATATTGAGCATGATATTAAAGACCAGTTCAACGCTTTATGACAATTACGTTGAATATTATGTAAAAGTCTGCTCTAAATTGCTTTTCTTGTAGTTTATTTAGTTGTATAACACCTAAGAATATATATGCATATGTTTATAATTTGAGAACTTGTAAATGATAGGTCAGAAATGCTCCCAAGTCGGAAGGTGTCCCTACTTATTTTCTTGAACTGCCCTTTTAAGGCGAGATGCTTTTTATTTTCCAAAGCTTCTGCAAGATCATTTGTAGAATGCACTAATAGTTTGTAATAAGGTGTGCATAGTATGGTGTGCATTGAGGTTGAAGTCAAGGTCTAATAGGTTATGCATAGTATGGTGTGCCAGTCTAATTGAATATCATAAAATATTTATTTGAGATATTATTTTCCTCATACTAGCTAGTGGCACATTTGTGTCAGACTTAGCCCCTTTTGCGTCAAGATGTCTATGCATTTCTAATTCAAAATGTCACTGTATTGACACTTCTTTGACGCAATCATGATACGTAAGTGCCACAATATATAATAGAAAGTCGATATAAAATTGCCGATAAAATGACACTATAAAATGACACAAACGTTTTACAAAAGGTGACAAGAAGCTATCATAAAATGTGACACAAAAGCATTACAAAATTGACTTAAAACGGTTGAACTAGCGATGTTATAGTGGACGTAAACTTATTGTTATTCTTGACTTAAATTATGTCACAATCCTTTCACAATACATGATGTAATCGTCATTATAAATGCTAACGAAAAAGTAATAAAATTTTGACACAAATATGTGACAAAAAAAGACGTTGTTGTTGACACAACTACACTGACACAAGTATTGACGCAATCAAATTAATTTGTGTCACTTTCAAGCTTCTGACATAAATCTGACGAACCTTAAAAGGTAGTGACGCAGGGTTTGACACAAAAAGCCTATCCTCTTGTAGTGAACATGGTAATTGATATTTTAAAGAGTAAGAAAAAGGATCGAACGACTTAAATAGGACTGAAAGTATTGTATTCCAGAATAGAAACTGAAAACAAGAATGTTAAAATGCAAGCAATACTAATTAAAAGAATACGAACTTAAAGAAAACTAAGAAACATCTGTATTCCAGAATAAAACCTTACCAGGCCATATTTTCATATCCAGCTTGCACTGGGGATCCAAAGTGGTTCTTGAAGGTGGATTCCACAAGTCCCGCTTGCATGTTCGAATGAAAAACGACAAGCCGCCAATGCTTCGCAGTTGTAATTTTCTTAATGCCATCAACGAACGCATTAAGCTATGAGTTCTTAAAGGGATGGTCGTCATAGCAGCTGTCCTTAAGTTTGAAGCTATATGGTAGGTCGGCTATTACTAAAGTGAAATCTTGGGGCTTGATTGATCCAGACAACTTCGTGCAGTCACCATGAACGATACAAAATAGGTTGTTTTGATCGAACATAGAAAACCATTCATAGTCGGAGGGCTCAGCATCTACAACGTTCATCCGAAGTTGTGATAGGATAAAGCTCTTTACATCGGTCTCAGTTGTCAACGTTTAATTGTTCCATCAAACATGTTTGACATGTTGTGACGTTCTTTTGGCTGAAAGATAAACACAACAATGAGAAAACTACAAACTTTCTGCAAAAAACGAAACAAAAATGATTTGGTGTTCAAAAAAACGCAGTCGGTGCACCGGGGCAGCTAAAGCGTATTTCGGAATACAAAGTCGCTTTTGTTCGGAGTATTCCGGAATACAAAGATGCTTTACTTCAAAGCACAAGTGTATTCTGGAATACAAATTTACTTTACAATAAAGCACAAGTGTTTTCCAGAATACGTTCTGCCTTAATGAACAGCTAAAGTGTATTCTGGAATACACTTCAGCTTCACTGTGAAGAATAAGTGTATTCTGAAATACACTTTTGCCAAGCATCAAAGGAAAGGTGTATTCCAGAATACACTTGTGCACTATTTTAAACCAAACGTGCGACAAAAATCTTCCTTACTTTGAAAAATATGACGCCTAATCCAGAAAAACGAAAGGAAAACAAAGTGGTGCGAGGTTCAACGTACTTGTGCAGCTCCTTGGACATTTCCTCTAGTGTAAAGTCCTTGTCTACAACTTTTTGTAGTAGCCTTTCGAGCAAGTCCATATCAGTGAAGCCCTGCATTTCTCTCCAGACGGTTATCGTCGTCTCCTTTTTTGAAATGTCGGAGCCCTTTTTCTTGTCGGAGATCTTTCCTTTGTTTTTCAACTCCCCTCGATCAAACATGTTAAAAATCTTGTTTTGGAATTCCCAGATCTGTAGTTACAGATGAAAAATTGTTAGTGGGAGACAAGTAGGCTTATTCCAGAATACAAAAAGCACTTATTCTGCCATGGCTTATCAGGGCCTGTCGTTTGTTCGCCTCATCATACTTGAGTTAACTCGTAGCACACGCTTCTTTAAGCTCCAAAGAGTTTGCAGGTTTCTTCAGATCTTCTCCATTTTTTTTTTTAAATCACATATTCCATGTGCATGAATCTGATCTTGTCGGCGAAGCTCATTTTTAGTTTGGACTCGTTGTCAGCATTGTGCGTGTTGGCAATGATCTTTGCTTCTTCGTCTGTCAAGCCACAATAAACAGCACAGAGGACAGAGAGGTATCTCGTGTTATTTTTCTCTTTGTACAACTGCCTCCTTGCTTTGAAACTATGGTTGCCTCCTAGAACGTAATGCATATTGTCTGCATTTTTTCTATCATACTCCTTGGGGTCCATGCACTGGGTTCTATCCACAAGAACGACAATTGGAGCAACGTGAGCATTAGAGTTACTCCTGATCCTGTCCTTCAGGTTCCTTAAGTGATCGACATAAATCTTTCGAACCTGAAGAGGCTGTTCACAAGCTTCATTCTTTGGTGGCAACCTCATGGAAGTTACTGGCAAATATATGACACCTTGCACATACTTGTGCAAGTTTATTTCTTCTATCCTCTCTGAGCTCTTGTCCACCTTCTTTTCTTTAATGGCAACCCTTGGTGCCTTGCCCTTCCCTTTTTTCTTCTTTGGTTGTTCTTTTGGAATCTCTTGCACCACAATTTCCTGCACCTTGCATTTTTTTGGCTCTTTAGCTGCAATGGTGGAGCTAGGGATATTCAGAAAAGTAAAGGTTGGATTTTTATTTGTAGGCCACACTCATGATCAAATAGACCAGATGTCCAGCAGATTTTTCGTGCACCTTAGAGGGAAGAAAGCTTTTTGTCTTTCTACATCATTGAAGATTCTTATACTCCCATTCCAGTGGTCGAGGTTCTCAAAGAGACTACTGACTTTAGAGAGTGTGTTTTTTTTTCAAAGTTCAGATAAAGAACAAGTTGTAAACAAGTTGAATGATCTCACCTTTCAACATTACATCAAGTTCTACTTAAAGGATGGACAAAGCTTCTTATAGGGGAAGACGTACACCACAACTAAGGACTGAAGTCCACCTGTTCCAGACACTTGCTTCATAGAACGTGCTGAGCAACTTCCTCTCAAAAATTCTAAGGAGTCCAAGTAGAAGAAAAGTACCCCAGTGACATCCTTAAAAGCCATTGAAAATGGAATTTCCTCGGGCTTTAAGTATTTCTTAGAAGAAGATCAGATGTGGTGGAGAAAATTTCTTTCTTGAACAAAAAATTGTTATGCAAAACCTAGCTCTAAGACAAGAACCATTTCAATGGCCTAACACCTTCCATCAAACCCAGAACTAGGCAGGTCTAAGCAATGCTACAATAGCAGCTGCAGTAGAGGAAGACGAGGACTGAGTCATGTATCTCCCTGGGGGATCCACCTTCTTTATAAGGGATATGCCACCTGCGTGCATAGGGTAACCGAAAAACCCCTAGTATACGTGTTTTTGATAGGCAAATTTGACCCCTTTTCGTATGGTTTTACAACTAGAAGAATATCCCAAAACCCCTATGACCCCTTGTATACATACGGAAAAGGGTAAAAAATCGCCCCCTCCCATTGACGCACGTGGTCTTGACAGGTTCCACAAGGTGACACGCCCTTGTGTACCTCGAACCAAGACGCATGAATGAGCCTTAAAGTAATATCGCAGAAATTGCCAAAGGTTTGTTGATTGCTCTTCCAACTGAGGAGGATGACAAAGTCGGCCTTTTTAGATAGCAAAAATTCTTGACACGGTCAGGAGGAAGGCTTAATAACTAAACTCAAGATTCACTGGCTTGCGACACGTTCAGAAAATGCTTTTGAAGGTAAGTATGAGTTAGAAATGAGAAGTCAAGGAAAAGGGAGAAAGTCGAGAAAAGTGGGTTGTAGGAATGAGCTGAACTTAAGTGATATGACTATATTGTGCTATGATTTCAAATTGAAATCTGACAATCGTCTACGGCAGAGGACTATCAATTTGCTTAAAAATTGTAATTACAAGGAAGAGGATGAAGAAGGGAGTGGTGGTGGCAATGCTTCACCATCTGTTGATAATGATGAGGAAGTTAACTCAAGCATTTCCTCGAGTGACAGTGAAAGAAGTGAAGATGATGAAGATGGCATAAATGAACATGATGACGTGCTGGATCCCTCCCTCATCACTCCTCACGCTTTTGTACATAACTGAGTCTTAAAAAAAGACAGTAAATTTTGCATGTGAATATGAAGATTTTATCTTCAAATCTTGAGAATACTACAATTTCAGTTACAGACTTACTTCAATTTTTTGTTAAATATTATATCCTCTTAAATTAGTGGTTCTCTCAAAAAACATACTTCAAGAACATTCTATTTGCAACGAAAAGTATCACTTTAAAAAAGTCAATGCTCTCATTGCACAAAAAAATTAGTCATTAGGGAGGGGGATCAAAATACAATTTTATGCATCCCTTTTTTTTAACCTCATTTTACCTTTTTTTTTGTAAAAAAATAAGGGATCTTTAAGAAATATTCCTTTTGCTCTCGTTTCGATGATTTGCTCCCGTTTAATACGCAATCTTGTTGTCCTCTTTGTGGCACGGGACCTAGCCCCAGAGACAGAGGCATCATGGTGGACCCTCGGTGCGTTGTCCACCAAGATGCTACACAGACTATCCTCTCACTTCGACTTTAGTATTATATACAGATAGATTGATTGTGTAGTACATATTGCTTTATTTCCCCAAAGTTGGCAAAGAAACTAGATTTGAATATTAGCCGGAACCCTAGATATGTGGAGTTGGCTAATGGTAAAATTAAGACTTCTTATTCTGTGGTAGAAAATATTGAATTCTAAGTAGGAGATTGAGTCCCACACTAGTTTTGAAGTATTGGGCCTAGGGAAGTATGATGATATTCTAGGAATGTCATGGTTGGGACCATATAAAGCTTGCATTGATTGTGGGAAGCAAATAGTTACATGCCAAAGTCCTAATGGAGATAAGTATGTGCTGGAAGGATTGCCTTCATCATTAGTAGTTACTCCTTTGTCTAGGAAAAGCTTTAAGAAACAGATTAAGCGGGGTTGCATAAGAATGGGATGTGCATTGTTGTTAGATCCATTTTTGGGTACCACAGAGTTGCAAGAACAACCTATTGCCCCTGAGATCCAGAAAGTGTTAGATGAGTTCTCTGATGTGTTTCCTAAAGAATTAACAGAATTAACAGGCGAGTGTTTCTCCATTTGGGGCACCCATTTTGTTTGTAAAGAAAAAAGATGGCACATTAAGGTTGTGTATTGATTATCGTATGCTTAACTTGGTTACAATTAAGAATAGATATGCATTGCCTAGAGTCGATGAGCACTTTGACCAGTTGGCTCAAGCCAAGTATTTTACAAAAATTGATCTTCAATTTGGATATCATCAGATCCGGATCAAGGATATAGATATCTATAAGTCTGCATTCAGGAGACGATATGGACATTACAAGTTTGTTGTAATGCCTTTTGGATTGGCAAATGCTCCCGCCACCTTCATGCACCTAATGAATGAGATATTCTGACCTTTCTTGGATAAGTTTATATTGATTTTCTTTGATGACATTTTGATATATTCCAGGACATTAGAGGAGCATGTCAAACGGACATTAGCTACGAGAGAAATTGTATGATAAGCTATCTAAGTGTTCCTTTGCACAAAATAGATTGGTATATCTTGGACATGTCATTTCAGAAAAGGGGTTAGAGCCAGATCCTTCCAAGATTGACGCAGTTAAGGATTGGCCCACATCAAAGACAATGAAGGTGGTAAGGTTGTTTTTGGGATTAGCAGGGTATTACTGCAAATTTGTTCCTAAATTTGCAAAAATTACTGCTCACTTGACCTCCTTGTTGAGTAAGAAGAATGACTTGCATTGGACTCATAGTTGTCAGGAAAGTTTTCAAAAGTTGAAGGATGTCTTAATTAGTGCACTAGTTTTAGGGATTCCTGACATGAAGATACTGATACGGAGTCAAGCACGGGGGAGTGGTCCACGGCGACAGGGTTATGGGGCATGGCAAAAATATGACAAAGTTGTGGAAATATGGCAAAGTTGTGTAAACATCTCTAGTTGTTACCTAATGTTATATGGGCAAGGACTATTATCATGAGACATGGGTATAATTATTGGAAGGGGTCACGAACCATTGGTTAGAGAACTATAAAGGTCCATTGACTTTTAATGGGCTAAGGGTGCATTTTTTTTTATAAAAGGTGCATCCAAATAAACAAGGAGCACATCGATGGATAAAGGGACTAAGGGTCTATTTTAAAGATAATCTTATAATGAATTGGGCCTTTAGAAAAAGGTAATGTGAGCATTAAAATGGCCTTTCTTTGGAAAAAAGGGGACAATGAGATATTTATAAAGGGCTTGCCGTTTTAAAGGCCAAGGAAAATATATAACGGAGGCATCGATCTGTAACAGGAAAAGGGGAGATGGGCGACAGGAAACAGTATCTCTGGACCATGAATAGTGACCTTTAGACAGTGAACGGTGATTCTTGGACCCAAATGCAGGATCGTGGAGTGACATTCCCCGCGGGATCCACGCAGAGATGAGCAAAATGGATTGATTATTGGGCAGATCCATGCTCCCTTTAGAAGATTGACAGGTCAAATCAGAGCAATTCTGAGTTGATGCAGAAGCTGGCTGATTATCGGCCCAGACTTGCTGATTCTTACATTGGGTCTATTCTTGCTTATCAGCATACCATCAGGAACCTGCAATCATATTGAGGCTTGAGAAGGAGAGGCTGACCAGATCAGATAAAGATCGACCCCTTTGATCCCAAGGAAATCCCTGATTAGAGCCGAGGGGTTTTTCTTCTTATGAATGGAGAATAATCAGCTCAGAGGAGGATCCTTCTCATTCCATAGGCGGCATGTTAGTTTTGCTCATGATGCTCATGAGCTACATGTAGCCGCCAGTGAGTGATTTGTACAATAAGCCAGTTGCATTGCCATAACCCTGTGGACCCGGTTGCGTGGTTAACCATGTAATCCAAACTGTTTGTCTGATGTATAATATATTTGGATACTGTTCTTCAATTAAAAAGCTGTTGAACAGTTGTTTAGTTCGCCATAAACAATGAATCGTATCAAAGTGGTATCAGAGCGGAACTTGCGATTCTCCGCGGAGGTACAAAAGATAATAACATATCGCGGAGATACAATTGTTTTTTTTTGCAAGGATTAAAAGAATAGGGGCACGGAGGTTCCAAGATATAAGGTACTGTGGAAGTACATTAATGTATATAACTGTTTCTCGAGTTCGCAGGGTCTAAGAAACTCCCAGGTGCACGTTGATTGTGGAACAACCACCTTGAGAAGGGATGGGCCAAATTGGGGTGTACTCGGACGATCGCGAATGATCTCTTCTTGAGAAGGGATGGATTGATACGGAGTCAAGCACGGGGGGAGTGGTCCACGGTGACAGGGTTATGGGGCATGGCAAAAATATGTCAAAGTTGTGGAAATATGGCAAAGTTGGGTAAACATCTCTAGTTGTTGCCTAGTGTTATATAGGTAAGCAATATTATCATGAGAAATGGGTATAATTATTGGAAGGGGTCATGAACCATTGGTTAGAGAACTATAAAGGTCCATTGACTTTTAATGGGCTAAGGGTGCATTTTTTAATAAAAGGTGAACGTCCAAATAAACAAGGCGCACATCGATTATCTTTGGATAAAAGGACTAAGGGTCTGTTTTAGAGATAATCTTATAATGAATTGGGCCTTTGGAAAAAGGTAACGTGAGCATTAAAATGGCCGTTCTTTGGAAAAAAGGGGACAATGACATATTTATAAAGGGCTTGCCCTCCTTTTAAAGGCCAAGGAAAATATATAAAGGAGAGGAAAGGGGAGATTGGCGACAGGAAACTGTATTTCTGGACCATGAATAGTGACCTTTAGACAGTGAACAGTGATTCTTGGACTGAACAGAGGGTCGTGGGCGACATTCCCGCATCAGGATCACAGAGATGAGCAGCGAATTGATTATTGGGCAGACCCATGCTCCCTTTAGAAGATTAACAGATCGAATCAGAGCAATTCTGGGTTGATGCAAGAGTTGGCTGATCATCGGCCCAGACTTGTCGATTCTTACATTGGGTCGATTCCTGCTTATCAGCATACCATCAGAAACCTGCAATCATTCTGAGGTTTGAGAAGGAGACGCTGACCAGATCAGATAAAGATCGACCCCTTTGATCCCAAAGAAATCCCTGATTAGAGCTGAAGGGTTTTTCTTCTTGTGAATGGAGAATGATCAGCTCAGAGGAGGATCCTTCTCATTTCATAGGCGGCATGTTAGTTTTGCTCATGATGCTCATGAGCTACGTGGAGTAGCGAGTGAGTGATTTATACAATAAGCCAGTTGCATTGCCATAACTCTGTGGACCCGGTTGTGTGGTTAATCGTGTAATCCAAACTGTTTATCTGATGTATAATATATTTAGATACTGTTCTTCAATTAAGAACAGTACAGATAAGAACAGTATGGATATTTGTTTAGTTCCCCATAAACAATGAATCGTATCAGATACCCTTCCTCGTAGTCACTGATGTTTCTGGGAAAGCTTTAGGGGAAGCCTTGTTGCAGAATAGCCTAGTTTGTGCTTACACATCTCATAAGTTGCCCCCTGCTGAACAAAATTATCCAGTGCATGATTTGGAGATGTTAGGTATAATCCATGCCTTGAGGGTATGGAGGCAATATCTATTGGGTCGTCATTTCTTTTTGAAGACTGACCACCAAAATTTAAAGGTATTTTGAAAACAGCCATATTTGAACAATAGGCAAAGGAGATGGTTGCAACTAAGGGAAAAGTATTGAAGTTGAAGCTGATAGCAATGTTCCACACTTAAGTCGTCAAAATACTCCCAAAAACTGAAAAACACAATGGGATTAATTAAAAAAGCTTCCAGATTTTTTTGCCAAATCCATGCCATTGATGATATGACAATATCACTCAAGGCAACACTGACAATCCTCGACGATCATCGATCGAAAATGAGATATTGATCATTGATCGTCTATCGTCCTCGAAGTATCGAGCATTTGACCCTCGATCATCAACAAAGTATTGGTGGACATGATGCTTTAGTCTTGTAATGTCACAAACTTGATGATGCCGCAAATAAATCTATATAGAAGATAGATAGATGAAGGAGATCGCAAAGACGATGTACGTCAATGGAAGACTATCGTATTAGGAATCTCAAGTGAACAAATGGTTGTTGAACCATTCTGGCATTGCCCAAGATTTAATGTAGGCCTTTGCTGCCATTAAAAGACAGACGAGAATTCAATGTGAACATTCACATTTTTTTGGGCCAAATTTAACATGTTCGTTCAAGTTTCAAAATTGGGCTTGAAATGCATAAATTACTGGGTTTTCTCAAATCTTTGTACTTTGATTCCATTCAATAAGTATTAGCCCAATTTACAAGGAGCCGTGGGAAGTTGGTCTTTTAAAGACAGAATTGACAGAAGAACAATCCCCTTGTGAAATGTATACACCTCAATTTATGGCTTTAGAGTAGAGTTTTCTAGCCGAAAAAAGTACTGGTCATTTTTCCACAGCAAATGCGGCCGATTTATAGAAACATGATTTCATCTTCTGTTAACGGCATGGCATTGACATGGTAAATTTATGGTTGGGCTCTCAAAAACCGTGGAGTTAAATTTAGTGTCTTAGTAGTTATTGTCATTAAATAAATCCAACTCATGCATCGACGAGTTTGATTAGCATCTCGAAAAGAGTTTATGAATCGAAATGATAATCGTAAATGTGCTGACATGTATACGACTCAGAAACACTCCAAAGCACATTCCAAAAACCATACCTGACTTTTCTAGTTTAGCATTCATTGTCTTTAATGTGTGAATTAGAGTGTTATGTGAGGAGATAATGATTGTATTGATTTGCATATTAGTTTCTAATAAAAGCTACTACGAGATATTTGTTGCTGACTTATAGAAATCAAAGCCTTATAACTGATTTTTTATGTAAGGTATTGAAAGCAGCTAAATGTTGTTGCATACTGGTAGAATTGAATATCTAGCATAATAACAAGGGGTTTCCTTTTGAAGCTTTGCTTTCTAATATGGTTTTGTTATGATTTCGTCGTCGTAGTTGTTTACGTATAATAAATAGTTTTTCTAATGATTTTAGAGAAGAAAAAAAATCGTGTGCATAGCCTCTTTATGTTTGCATGTATTTCTTATTTGTTTACCCTTAGCTAGTAGATAATACCCATTCAATTTTGGCAACACAAACTCTTAGGGATCAGACAAGCTATGGTGCCATATAATATTCTTTAAAGGAAAAAGTTCATTGAACTAAATCCCATGTTACAGGACAAGCTTATCGAAAAAGAAATGCCAATTTAACCTCCACAATTTAGGGCAAAGCAAAGATAGCGAATTTGTAGAAAGTGAAGGGTCTTTTTATCTAGCATAATAACAACATGAGGTTTCTTTTATATTTTTGTACACTTTTTCCTATGTTTTTTATACGATTTGGTTACATAATGTATACTAACTGGTACATCTAGAGTACGCCAAGTATTTGCATACAAGTTGTGGCATTTTTTGTCCTCCCCAGTGTCTCCCTTTTCTTTCTATAACCATTGGGCATATATTGGAAGTTGTCCGTGGAGCCAGAGGACTAGGGCAAGGAGTGGCATTCCCCCTTCAACTAGGTGTGCATTCGAGCCTGTGAGAGGAAAACAAATCCCAACTGTGCAAGGCAACATATCAGAGGATTTTGACCTCAATTTTGAAATTGATGATGCTAGTATAAATGGATTTTATACCCTATCTCCATAATGTGATGAGAAAATTTGGACCATAATGCACCACGTCATATGCAGGTGCACAGACAAGGAGTGGCTATAGGTTCACCCGTGCGGTAGACCTTTCAAAGTTTGAAGGTTATACAGACTCGAACAGAATTTGTTTGGGCCTCTTTAATGAGTATTGGCAGAGAGTGACTCTCTCTTCTTGGATTGGTAGCTGGCATCTACTGGTATGCGCAATGACTATTTTGCTACGAATTGTCAGTGAATGCCATTTTGAATTTCATGTAATAGTTGCATTTCAAAATTTCCATCATAAAAAATGGTCCAATAAGTTCAGCATAGATTATTCTGTGATAGAACTAGTGCAAAACCACCACAAACCCCGCAAGATCGACTCAAGAGATAGAATAGAAGAACAAGAACAACTCTATTGAGAAAAGCAATAGGAAATACAATCTCTACTTCTGAGCATTGTTTTGTACATAACATACAATGAATATATATACAACCGGTGACCACTCCCCACTAATTACGGCACTGATTTAGGGTCGGTGCTCAGTGCTGACAAAGTGTTGCCTTCTGTACATTTCAGCACCTTCTCAGCACCTGTGTGCTAAGTGCTGAACCACTGTTGTTGCTGACTAAGCAGAAGAAAATCAGTTGAAACTAAGGTAATCCTTCTCTCCCTTCAGCTGCAACTTCTTCATGCCCAAGCTCTCCTTCACATTGACAAACTTAGATCCAACAAATGGTTTGGGAAAGCCATCAACAAACGGATCCTGTGAGGAGAGCAATGAACAAGTTGAGAAGATCCCATTTGGATCTGCTCACGGATAAAACACAAGTGGGTGTCAAGGTGTTTTGTCTTTGGGTGGTACTTAGCATCCTTGGCAAGATGGATGGTACTTATGTTGTCGCACAATATAACAGTCGAGGATGGAGGTACCTGCAGGTTTGTCCATAAATTTTTAAGCCACAACAATTCTTGCATCTCAACACTGAGTGCTTTGAATTCTGCCTCCGTGGTGCTGATTGACATTGTAGACTGTATTTTGGACAATCATGTTAGTACGTTAGGCCTTATGAATGTGACCATCCCTGTTGTGGACCTCCTGCTATCATGACAGTTACCATGATCTGCATCAACAAAGATTTTCAACTGAAAATCAGAGAACCTTTGATAAAAGAGACCTTCCTGTGAAGTTTCCTTCAGATATGCCAGCAGTCTTTTAGCAGCCTTCCAGTGCGACTGCCTGGGATTGCTCATAAATATGCTCAACACTCCCGCAACAAAAGAGATATCAGGCCTAGTGACCGTGAGGTATATCAATGCCCCTACTAAGCTTCGATAGAGCGTGGGATCACACTCCTCACCCTCAAAATCAAGCTCAAGCCTTGTGCCTGGATCAAAGGGACTTGCCATAGCCTTGCAATCTTGCATACGATACTGCTGTAACATTTCTTTGATATACTTCTGCTGAGAAAGATAGATGCCATCTGAGTGCTGCCACACTTCTACACCTAAACAATAATGCATAAGACCAAGGTCAGTCATCTCGAAGGACGAAGATAACTTCAACTTCAATGTAGAAATCAGCACATCATCATCTCCTGTGATGACCAAATCATCAACATACAAAGCCACAATGCACATTCGGCTCATGTGATTTGTAATAAAAATTGGGGTCTGCTGCACTTCTGGTGAACCCCTGCTCAAGAAGGAAAGCATTAATTTTTACATGCCAACATCTTGGAGCCTGCTTCAAGCCATAAATGCTTTTCTTCAAATGACAAACCAACTGCTCCTTCCCTTGAACAACAAATCCTGGTGGTTGAGTCATTATAGACCTCTTCCTCCAAATCACCATTCAAAAAAGCAGACTTAATGTCCATTTGAAATATTAACCAACCTTTCATTGCAGCAAGAGCTACAACTGATCTGATAGTGGACATTCTGGCTATGAAAGCAAAGACTTCATCATAATCTAAGCCTTTTTTCTGTGCAAAACCCTTGGCTACAAGTCTAGCTTTGTGCTTTGACACTGTCCCATCAGCATGAAATTTGGTTTTAAACACCCATTTATAGCCAATAACTTGCTTATTGGCTGGAAGTTCAACCAATTCCCATGTGCCTTGCTTCAGCAATTGAGAGTATTATTCTTCCATTGCATGCTGCCACTGCGGATCACTAGCTGCTTCATGAGAGGTTCGTGGATCAACATGATCCTGGACCTTTGCCATTACGGCAAGGTTACATGATCCATTAGACTTCTCCTGTTTCTCCATCAGACATGCTGATCTCCTCAGTTCAACAACAGGTATAACAGGTGTTGCAACCGGTTCTGCAACAATTTGTTTCTCCTTGAGACGTGCTGATCTCCTAGGTTCAACAACTGGAGGTATAGCAGGTGCTACAATAGGTGTTGTAATAGGTGCTGGATCAGGTGCTACAATACCTTCATGTGTGCTGGACTCCCCCTGAAAAGAACCAACATGCTCATGGGCCATAGGGCAAGTGGGATTGGGATCATCCCGTACCACTACTTCAGGAAAATATGAGTTTCTTGGAGAAACCACTAGAGAGGGAGAGAAAGGTCTACCAGCAGCTGCTATCAGATCTCCAACATCCAAGCTGCTGTCATTGTGAACTACAGGAGAATCACTGGAAGATATACCATCATACACAACATCTTCAACGAACTGAACTGACCTGCTTACGATAACCTGCTTGTTGGAAGGATCATACAACTTGTAACCTTTCTGATTTTCTGGATACCCAATGAAGATGGCTGACAACCCTGTCATGCAACTTCCCATACTTTTTTAGCTTCTCAGCAGGTATGGAAGCATAAGTCAAGTATCCAAACAACCTCAAATGAGACACATCTGGTTTCATTCTCCAAAATGCTTCATAAGGAGTCACATCCTGGACTACCTTAGTAGGCGATCTATTTGCCAAATATGCTGCTGTTACTACTGCCTCTCCCCAAAAAGATTCAGGTCGTTGCTTGTGACTCATCATAGATCTTGCCAAATCAAGCAAAGATCGATTCCTCCTTTGAGCTACACCATCTTGTGGATGAGTATAAGAAATGATTAATTGTCTTTCAATACCTTCTTCCATGAGAAACTCATCAAAGGAATTAGAAACATATTCATCTCCATTGTCACTTCTCAACATTTTTATTACTAACCATATCTGCTTTTCGACTGCTGCTTTGAAGGCCTTGAACATGCCAAGCACCTCAAATTTGCAGTGCAAAGTATACACCCAAGCGTACCTACTGAAATCATCAATCAAGAGTCAAGCTCTTTCCACCTAGTGAAACATCAGGCATATAGCACTGCAGCAGCTCAAGAGGTTGAGTTGCTCGATGAATAGCCTGCTATGGAAAAGGCTATTGAGGATGCTTTCCGAGATGGCATGCAACACACTCAAGCTTGACACATTTCAGAGAGGGAATACCTGTAACCATCTTGCTCTTGTACAAAGCATGTACCGCAGTGCCTCCAACATGACCAAAAGGACCATGCCACAGATGCTCAACAGTCAAATCAGCACATACAAGACCATGTTCATTCTTATGAACTGAACCATAAAAGACATACAAGCCATTCTGCAGCGTCCATGTGCCATGAACTGCAGACTTTTCAAGTCAATTCCTTCAAAGTGGATCCCTGCCCAGCAGATAGGCTTTGCCATTTCTAAGAACAATGTGATGGTCTGCCTTATCAAATTCAGCAGCAGACATGATATTAGACTGTAATCCAGGTGCAAATATGACATTTCTCTTCTTACTAACTGCATCATGTCCATGCAATTGAAAAGCTACAATCCTCTTTCCTGTGATAGGAAGAGAATATCCATCATCCATCTTCGCATCACCTTCAGATCGAGGTTCAAGTTCAGAAAACACATCTGAATCTCTGGTAAGATGAACCGTGGCTCCCGAGTCCAAAATCCAGTCCTTCTGTAGTGTGCTAGCCGCTGCTGCAAGATTCAGATATTCAGCATCAAAAGTGGCACATGCAACAGCACTTTTCTCTCCCTTAGAGTTGACTCCTGTGCTTCTCGTGTCACTATCCTTTGAGCGTTTCTTCTCCTTCTTACAATTTGAATTGTAATGACTCTTTTCACCACAATTCGAACACTTAACTCCTTGGATTTCTTGCCATCAGACTTCATATTTTCTGATTTTCTAGAGTCTTTGCTATCAGCAAACTTCTTCTTGGTGTCAGCCCGAGAAGTAGACACAAAATTAGCATGGTCTACTTTCCCATCCCTTTGCTTCTGCACCTCCTCCTCTTGTTGCAGTAGAATGGTTACTTTGGCTATATCAATCTTCTCCTTGTACCTGATCTTCAAAGAGATAATATCATAAGAAGGAGGAAGACCAACTAAGATATCTTGAATCAGCTGTTTTTCAGACAGCACTCCACCAGCAGCCATGTAATCCAAGTGCCATTGCATCATCTGAGTAAGGTATGTTGTGACATTCAAAATTGCCTAATTGGGCATGTCTCATTTTTGTTCTGGATCAGCATTTGGGTAGCCATACCCTTGCTATCAAGAGACTTCTCCCAATAAGACAGCACTAAGTTAGGGTTGGTGCTTAGTGCTGACAAAGTGCTGCCTTCTATACATTTCAGCACTTTCTCAGCACATGTGTGCTAAGTGCTGAACCACTGCCGTTTCAGCACATTATGCTTAGTCAGCATATTTATATTCCAACATTCTGAATTGCTCTTGTGCTGATGAAATATTCTTGATCATGCCTTCGATTTATGGATGAATTGGCAGATGTGATTGTACAGGCTGGAGGTTGCGAAAGTCGATTTAGTTGGGGTATCATGTTTGGGAGTTTCCTCTAGCGCCTGCTTGCTTTTGGAAGACTGCAGCCTTCTAGTCCATTCTGGTAAACAAACCATAAAAGGACCTTCTCCACAAAGTTTAATAGTCTTGTTTTTTAAGTTCAAAGCTACATATTGGTTTTATAATGCTTGTAGTTGCGCATCCAGATCCTTCCACATATTTACCATACCTAGAGAGCTCGAAAGTGTTTGCTACATTGTCAATGGACAAAAGCATTAGTGGGAAAATGAAGAAGCATTGCAAGATGGTACAACAACTAAAATGCAGACTTGCAATAGAATTTGGATTTAGTAGAGAGAAAATAGAGCAAAGATGCCAACTTATTGGGATGCATGAAGGAGAGCCAAGGTTTAACTCATGATCGTATTGATGTATTTGCAAATTTTTTCAATACCATATATGCTAAGTAGAAAGTGCAGGATATTCTTAATTCTGAATCTAACAATATTGTTGCTTTCACTATTCACTCAGACTTGTCCATCTCCTATGTTATAATTGTTTCAATCTTTTAGAACAAAAAGATACGGAACATGTTCTCATTTCACTTTGGACTCTGTTATACATCAAGCTTACAAAAAAACAAAGTTGTAGATATACATCCGCTTCATTGTATCACATTTTGCAAGAGGCAGTGTCCCAAATTCTTTGATTTCAAAAAAGCATGAAAGTCCTTTCTTGTTTTGTCTTCATTGTAAGAAGGAAGTTAGAAGAATTGGTGAACGCGCACTTTGTATCATTATGTATGTAACCTACATTTAATTACCATATATTAAAAATCTATATATTGCATTGTTGTCAGTTGTTCCTAACTTTTGGATTACTTTATTTAAGGCCCCAAAGGGACCAAATCTTTTTTCCCACGACACCAACCATTACTTCTTATACTTATGATTAAACCCCCCGTTAAACCCTCTTTCTTCTGGGTGCATATTCAAAGGAGGAATGATGTAGGGCAGCGAGAGCTCTATTTTTCCCATCCCTTCAATTTTACAATTACATATATCAAATTAACATCATTCTGATAAGGGACTCACAAAGAACACAAAATCAGATAAGTAGCTAGGCTTTTCATTCATCTTAATAGCTTGCCACAATGGTTTAGAGTGGGTAGCTGCACATTTGCAAGCTACCTATAATGAAAAGCACTAGGGGTTTTAACCCAGGGAACCCATCAACAAGCAACATGCATGAAAACAAGCACTATAAGCCAAAACTAACCAAACTGTAAACAAAGGCACAAGGCTTCCATGTCTGCAAATAAATTCGCTGCATCACAACCTCGAAAGGGGAACCGACATCTTGAACAAGGCAACAACAAGCTAACAGCAAAGCAAGGTAAGGGAGCAATAACGCAGGTTTGGCTGACTAGCAAGCTTCCATTGCAAGCACAAAATGAAAACATGATATAAATATGCCCATCCAATCGCTCTCACTGCCCGAAGTTGACCTTAGACAAAGGGGGTTTTTTGGAGGAATTTAATGTTAAGTGTAAGGGCAGTGGTTTATGTTGTGAAAATTAGAGAAGATATTGAGTGCTTAAAATCTACAATCAATGTATTGACCTTGAGATGTACAATTTGAGAAGTCGACCTTCTGTGAATATGGGGTTTTAGGAGGAATCTAATGTTAAGTGTAAGGGCAGTGGTTTATGTTGTGAAAATTAGAGAAGGGATTGAGTGCTTAAAATCTACAACCAATATATTGACCTTGAGATATACAATTTGAGAGGAAGACAGATATAGATGTTCACTCTCCATCTTCTTCTCCTTCTTCCCATCGCTATAATTCACTTCCCACATATCATAGTTCCGTGAAGCTTTTGATGTTTATCACATGCAAACTTTGCTATAAAATTGGTTCTCGTTAATTTGGATTGCTAGAGAAGGCCCCAAAAATGTGTCTTCACTTTGAAATATCAAATTATGTACTAGGGAAAGTTCAGGTCGAGGAAATTCCTTGAGGGAATTTCCCGAGGCGGCGCCCAAGCGGCGAAGCCGCAGTGCAGGCGACGACGCATAGGGAATATTCCCGAGGGAATATTTTAAGACCTGAACTTTCCCGACGTAATGACTGGATGGTTGAAATTCCCACCCTTTGCTCTGTTCCGACGAATCTTCTGTGTGAGAAGATCCACTGTGTCCAGAACGGAGCCATTAACAAAAGATTGTATCAGAAAATAGAAAACAGTTATATTAGTAACAAAAAGATTGAATAGGAAACAAAAGGATTGAGTAAGAAACAAATGCGCATATCTACAAGCCCATATCTGCAAGATCTTAAAAAACATTCTGACTCGCTTGCGGCATAACTATGGCAATAAAACATTACGATCCTAAACCTGGATTCAAAGTAGCTGCTTCGTAAGCTGGCTCATGCCGGACGAAGATGCGGGCTTCATCGATCAAGGCATCGCATGCCTAGCTTCATAGATCAAGGCGGACGAAGCTGGCTCATGCCTAGCTTCATAAATCAAGGCGTCGCATTGCGGGCTTCTGTACCCCTAGAGAAAAGGGCAAATGACAATTTATATTGAGGCACCATTATGTGAAATTTTTTAAGGGAAAAATGTTGTAATTTCAACCTTCCGGTTTCCTGTTAGACTTAGACTATGTGTTGTAAGAAACATTTAATTGTCAGTTTAAATTGCCTCCGCTGGCAGGTCTATATGGAGTATATAAGGTTAGTGAAGAAAAGTTTCTTCAAGTCCTTGCAAAATGTCTTCTGCTACAAGCACCTAGCAGAGCTGTCCAAGTACCGGCAGTAGGCCATAGTGGCACATTGCTTAGTAAGTCCTCTGCTTCCTCTAACCAATTAACTCGCCCCAAGACATCAACCAGGCACCCACAATGTTCTGCTGTTATCAAAATATTGTAGTCATTAGGCATGCAAACAAAATAATGGTGGCATTCACATACGAATCCTGCATGACTAAATGCTGACAATAGGCTAACGAAGATTACGTCATCAACATTTATGCTTTCTAGGTGCATCTCCTGGAAGAATTCAAGAGTCTGTTCAACCTGTCCATTCTGTGCATGTGCTGCAAGCATGGCACCCCAAGACACCACACTCTTCGTTGTCATATTATCAAACACTGCCTGGGCGCTCTCTGGACTCCCACACTTTCCATACATACTAACAAGGGCTGTTTGTACAGCAACATCCAATTGAAGTATTTTACCAATACTGATACAATGGACAAGTCTACCCTTTGTCAAGCCCCCCAAATCAGCACAAGCCTCCAAAATGGTTAGAAAAGTGACTTTATCTGGTTCAATTTCCTCTTGCTGCATCTCCAAAAACAAATTAAGTGCAGCTTCATTATCCTGATTCTGAATGGAAGCTGCGATTATTGCATTCCAAACAACTATGCTCTTGGGTACTATGATCTCAAATACTGCGCAGGAAGCCTCAAGATCTGCACATTTCCCATACATACTAACAAGAGCCGTACCAAGAATAACATCTGAGGCCAATCCATATTCAAGGATGCTTGAATGAATCATTCTCCCTTCCTGCAAAGAATCCTGATGAGAACACGTTCCAAGCGCACAAATATATGTGACACGACTTGGTTCCACATCCTCACGCTGCATGTAATAAAAAAGTTGAAGACCTTTCTTATGTTGGCCACTCTGGACATATGAAGAAATCATGGAATTCCAATCAGAAACATTCTTTTCACAAATCCTATCAAATACTAGACATGCACTTTCTGAATTTCCCCACCTACTATACATACCAGCAAGAGCACTTCCTAGACATGATTCTAAATGATGAGTGACAGAAGCAGCATGAATAACCTTGCCTTCAGCAAGCTTAGTAATATCACAGCGTGATCCTAGAATGGCTAGGAAAGTAATCCTGTCAGGCTCCATGCCTTCCCATTGCATTTTTTGCATCAAGTTTAAAGCTTCGGTACCATAGCCATTCTGGGCATATGCTCCAACCATTGCATTCCATGTAGCTAGATTCTTTTCATGTAGACTCCCGAACAACTGTCTGGCAACTTGAATATGTCCACACTGGCCATACATATTCAAAAGGGCTGTTCCCAGGACCACATCTAAATCAAACCTGGCATCTAATAAGTGAGAATGAATAAATTTGGCTTCTGCCAGAGCCTTCTGATCAGCAAATGCACCAAGAATGCTGATAAAGGTGACTCTGTTGGGTTCTATAAAATCTTTCATCTGCCGGAAAAAATGGAGAGCCTCCTTTCCACATCCATCGCGAGCATATCCTGAAATGATTGACGTCCATGAGACTATGTCTGGTTTTGGTGTACTATTAAAAACCTTAAGGGCATCCTCGAGGCATCCACATTGTATACATGCAGCAATCATGATATTGTAGGAAAATGAATTCCTTACCTGCATATTGTCAAACACCGATCTTGCAGTTTCCAAGGCTCCGCATTTGCCATACATCTCTACCAGAAGATTGACTAAACAAGTGTTATGTAGTCGGCCAAATTGCACCATGTGCTCATGAATTTTCTGACCTCCCCGCAAGTCTTTTGCGTTTCCGCACATCCGTAACAAAAATGTATAGGTCTGATAACTTACTTCATGACCTTGTTCATCCAGCAATTTCAGGGTCCCTTGCACATTATGAGGTTTAGGGTTTTCTAGAGAAACCTCACACATGAGCCTGGAAGATTTTTGAAACATAATAGAGCCAGCTTGCACCAGACTTATGGATATGGCAATCCATCTTAATCGAAAGGGACGATTTCTGGACGAATAAATACATTGTCTCTCGTTTTTTAGCATCTTATTAGCCATTCCATGGTGCCTTACCTGAGTATGAAAATACTTCTAGCGGGGCTCGAGAAAGGCAACCATGTACGGTTACAGTTCTCGAGACACAACCTAATGCGGCCTGCTGCCATCTGGTTGTTCTTCCGGCACAGATGCAATGTTGTTACCTACACTTTGAGCAGCTGCAACTTTTTCTAGACCTACTTAAACTCTGCATTGTTATAACCAGTGCCACAAATAGTTTGAGATGGAAAAGTTCAAGCCTCCTGAAAAAACAAGTTGCTAAGCAACAAAGAGGTGCCCTCTAAGACCAATTGTAGCCATGCATCGTGAGAGGGCCAGTTATATAAATAGTGCACATGTATGTTGGTAATGGAAGTAGAAATAAACATGAGGTAGAATCAAAAGCAAGAGCAAGCAAACGTGTAGTATGAAAGTAGAGAGGGCTAAGCAGACGATGTATGAAGAAGATGAAGCAAGATATACCTAAAACACATTTGAATAACAAGGAAGCCTATGCAGTGCGTCAAATGTTTCATGTTGACGCAGTGAAAAACTAAATGGGAGAACATAATATGCATTTCTGCGCGAGAATGACATGGAGGAGAGACATTGAGAAGATGATGGACGACGATGTTGTGCAAAGTAAAGATGGGCAGTGTTTTGTTAGACAAGTTGGCCATGTGCATGAAACAATGTCATAAAGAATGCTACATTCTTACAAGCGAAAAGTGGATTATTGCATTACTATGTCCAACCTTGCCAGTTTCAACACCGAACGTGCATTTAGAGCTTCAACCAGAAGTGTTTATACCATATTCATCCATGCCACTTTGAAGAGAACATAATTCTAGACCCTTTAATGGAACATCTTGATATATGCATTTTATTAATTGGGATAAAAAATAAACAATATTAATATACGTGTTCAATTTTAAGATAGCAAGCAAGAACATTAAATTTTTTTTACATAACCTAGTCTCTTATCCCCCTTATTAGGGATAGATACATTTAAACTAGCCCCTTACCTCCCATATTATAATCATATGTTAGGGATATATATATATATCCAAAGCATTATTCATTGCATTTTCGTTGCTCTTGATTAGATATATCTAATGTATCGACATAAATAGCCAAGCCTAGCATATAAGGATCAAATTACACCTCCCAAATCATTCTTAGTTGCTAATAAGAGTTTGTTGGTCCTACAAGGTTCTACATTATGCATATCCCCAAACACTTGAAATGCATGCTTGAAGCATCTATGCTCTGATAAATTCGGTGACATGTTTGTATGGAACGCATTTTATCTGAAGAAATGAATAAAAATGAACAGTGACGCTAAATCTTTGTTCTTTTCACCAGTGTTTGCATGAGTATTTGCATGAATTGTTCACTATCTTAATTTGTGGTAGTTTTTTGCATGAATGGTGGCCTCTTAGCCTTCTTGGTTTGAAGATCCAGATTTGCTACACAGCAGAATTAGGGGCTTATTCAATTCATGGTTCAAAAACATCCAATTCAGGACTTTGATTGATTTTGCATTATTTGAATAATGCAAAATTTTGTCGAGTCATTGTAACAATTCAGTTGTATGCATGAGATTTTGGTTGCACGAAAAGAACATAGGTACCCTTGCTCCTTCTCTCTTCCGCATCACTCTTCGAGCCCGAAGGAGCAGAAGTGCTCACCCTCACTATCTCCATGCACCAAGCCTGTTCATTCAGTAGAACAGGCCTCTCGGACTAGAATGTTGTTTCTGCACGTAGCACAGCTGAAAGAAAAGATGCACATCAGGCAAAGAGAACGAATGGACATACTGGTTTTCAAAACATATATGTAGCTCTCCAGATGCAAATGGCGCGCGACGCCATTTGCCTTTCATCAGTGAGGCAGCACGTCTCAGAAAACTGATGGACATGATGTCTCGGAAACAACTATGTAGCTCTCGCGATGCAAATGGCGCCATTTGCATCACGAGAGCAGCATAGTTATTTTGCCTACTCCTATTTGCAAAGAAATGGATGTCTCAGAAAATAGATGGACATGATGTCTCGGAAACAACTATGCAGCTCTCGCGATGCAAATGGCGTCGTGGCGCTATTTGCATCATGAGGGCCAACACAAGTCACGCAACCAAAAGGCAGGCTGTCTCGTGAGCAACCATGCAGCTCCCCAGATGCAAATGGCACTGCGACACTATTTCAATCGCGAGAGCTACATCATTGCTCACGAGGCAGCCTGCCCTTTGGTTGCGTGACTTCTGTTGGCCCTCACGATGCAAATAACGCCACGGCGCCATTTGCATCGCGAGCACTGCATAGTTATTTTGCTTACTCCTATTTGCAAACTAATGTGTATGAGATGATGCATCTTTATATTCTATTTGTGCAGCTAACATGAATGGCCTAAATGGCGCCACCATTTACTTTCCCTATAATGTCTATGAACCAAAAGCAAATGCAATTAGTGCCATGACATCATTTGCATTGCTTGGCAACTCAATATATGCACCCCTTAGGATTTAGACATTGTAAGCAGGAAAATAGTGCCGTGGCGCCATTTGCCCTTGAGAGCTGCCAAGCTTGGGATCAAATTAAAACAGAAATATACCTGAGTTGAAGGGTGCTGGCTCCAACTTCTGGACGGCGCCATTTGCCCCTGAGAGCTGCCAAGCTTGGAATAAAACTAAAACAGAAACATACCTGAGCCTTGAAGGGCGCTGGCTCGAACTTCTGGATCTCTTGTAGCCTCCATTTTGGCCTTGAACTCTAGGCGCTAGAGAGAGAATACCTGTTCTGGTCGGTAAGGCAGTAAAAAATTGCAACTGGAAGGCACTGGACCCTGGCGGCTGGGCGCTCGCTGAAAACAGGTCTATAAGAAGGCGCTGGGGGAGGGCACTAGGCGCTGGCAGCTAGGAGGAAGGCGCTGGCGCCTGGAAGCTGGCGGGTGTAATTACAAATGACGTGGCCTCCAATAAATATAAGTGGTCTATCTCCACCTAGCTGGCAGCCCAGCCAGCATCTTTCCAGCAAGCTGCGGTCTTCCGCCTGCTCGACCGCCCAAATGTTAGATTTCAAATGCCCGTCCGCCCAAATTTTGAATTTCAAATGCCCGCCTGCCCAAATTTGAAAATTTAAATGCCCATCAGCCCAAATTTTGAATTTCAAACGCCCGCCCAAATTTGAATTTTGAAATTTAAAACGGTCTTGATTATTTTTTCGTCCTCTCCTATAAATACCCGTCTTTGTCGTCAGTGGCCCTCATAAATAGAGATGGTCCGACAAAGACACCGACGTCGCCTTCTTAGGTATTTTCGTCTCCGCATTATTGCATTTGCTACCGCTCACTTGTGTGCTCATCCTTTCAGGTATATTGGTAGATCTTTTGTAAGGCAGATGCATTCTGTTCGGCGAATACTTCTTGGCAAGCGCTAGCAAGATCGGATCTTTGAGCGCCCAGATGATTTTAGTAGTTGAAGTTTCTTGTAGCCGTTTCAATCTTTCGCTTCAGCAGTTTCAATTGAAATGGACCTGAGCAACATGTAAGTCTACTGCAGTTAATAAATGTGCTCTATAAGTCTTATTTCAAAAATCTATTCCGACTCGTAACATTTCATGACCTAGCTGAATCCTGTTCTCACCTGGTTGAATCCAAGGAAATTATAAGGTCTATGCCATTGGTGCTAAATTGCGCCAAGGCGCCATTTGAGGAATGTTAATAGGGTGGTGTTATTATGCATACCTGCTCATATTGATACGTGTTTATCAATATGAGCAAGAATGCATAACATAGGCACCTCATTCATATTCTTTAATGGCGTGGTGGCGCCATTTGTACCCAATATTGGGTTTTATGACGGTGTTGCAATTAGAGGATGTTAATGGGGGTCCTTTGTTATGCATACCTGCTCCTATTGGCACATGTTTACCAATACGAGCAAGAATGCATAACGTAGGCACCTCAAAAATCTTTATATAATAAAATTATCCTGTAAGTATGTCATGCATCAAACTTGGGCGGCTCAGATTGTGCCACGTGGCATGCCAAGCGTGCTTTTTTAATGCTAAAAGGTGCCTCCGAAAAGGCGGGAAGCGGTGTGGGGAAGATATATATACGGAGGCGAGCTCAGTGATGTGGGCCGGCTTGAAGAGTCGGGGATACGACCCTAACAACCATTTCTTCCATTTTTTATCGTTTCAAGCACACATACGACGTTTTTTATCGATCCTTTTGTTGGGTATTTTGTTCCGATCACAAGAAAACATCCAGCTGGTCTTCAAATTGCTGGGTCTTCTTCCGGATCAATAATTTCTTTCGATTTTGACCTAGCAAGCAGAAAAAATGCCCGTTTTCTTCACCTTTTGATTTTAGCAAGCAGATGATCTCAGGAATGGAAACATTCTTTAGTCATAGTTAAGATTTATTATTGATCGTTCGTTTCCCGTTTAGGAGGCCGGTTTAGGCCTGCTGCAATAAAATGTAATCGATGCTCTGTCCCCTTTGAAATTCCCAGTAAGACCGAAAGATCTGGGCGTGGATCCCTCTGCCAAGCTACAGGTATAGCACGTCTCTAGATCTTATTCATCCCCATTCCGTTTTTGATTCGCCGCTGCAGTACATTTTTTTCCAACCGGAATAATTCTCCGCATCTGCGGCAGTTTTTTTCCCATAGCCTCTTTTCTCCAAATGGCGGCTGCCTCCATCTTTCCTCTCTTCCCTTTTTAGAGCTCTTTGTTGGGCCTTCACCTCTTAGGTTTCTAGCTTCTGTGTTGGATCGAGGTTTTCTAAAGATGGGTATGGAAATAGGCTGGCTTTCTTCTTTTGCCCTAGAACCGCCGGAGTCGAAGGACGAGGATCCTTTGTCTGAATCCCGAAGCTCTCGGTATAGGAGCAAAGTGCAGGAGGCATTGCAGCAGTGTGACTGCCGGATCATCCCATTGTATATGCTAGCGAGGGGTTCCTTAAAATGACTGGGTACAGCAAAGAAGAGGTATTGGGTCATAATTGTAGGTTTCTGCAAGGACCTGATACAGATAAGAGAATGGTTATGGAAATCAGAGATGCCATACGCGAAGAAAGATCGTGCCAAGTCCAAATACTTAATTACACAAAACATGGAAAACCCTTTTGGAATCTGTTTTATCTGGCCCCCATCTATTCCCGTGAGGATGGGAAAGTAATTCATTTTTTAGGTGTTCAAACTCCTATTTCTCACAAGGTTGCCACAGCATTTGTGCAGACTATAGGTTCCTCTGAGGAAGTCTGTCATGAAGGTAGGTTTGAATTTGTTGGGTTTTGGATTCAATTGTTTCGTGACTGAATTGGGGCATTATTTGTGTTTTAGATTCTGGGCTGGAGGAAGAATTTCAGGCTGCAGAAGAAGATAAGGAGGCTGCAACAAGGGCTGTAAGGTCTGTAGTATATGGTCTGAAGCAATCTGCTAAGAATGAAGGAGTTGGAGAACGTAGATGCAAGTCTATGAAGGAGAGTGCTGCACTTGATGTTATTTGCTCATCCCTTATGTTACAACTTTCACGGGTGCAACAAAGCTTTGTGAGGTAAGTTCAGAATTCTCTTACCTCTTTGGGACCTGATCCTTACTATGTAAACAACTGTTTCATGGTTTGTTAAGACCTTTATATGACATAAAACTTTAGTTTGAACCTCTTTGACTCTTGCTCATTTGCTTCTTACAGTGCAGATCCCCACCTGCCAGACACTGCCATTGTCCATGCCAGTGAGAGATTTCTTAAACTGACAGGTACACAAAACCTAGCAACATTTGTGTAGCTTGTGGACTCGAGACATTTAATTTTGGACTTGAATATGTTTAAATTGTAATTTTATCCATATCAGGTTATTCCCGAGATGAAGTAATAGGTCGGAACTGCAGATTTCTACAGGGACCAGGCACAGATCAAAACACAATTGACTAGGTACTAACTATCTCTGTTTAAAATCATTCAAAGAACATCACTTAAGTACTCAAAAGATCTTAACTTTCAATTGATATTAGAGAACATTTGATCCGTTTGTGATTTGTGCATGGATCTACATTTTTGTTTACTGTTTGATACCATGTGGATGTGATACTTATCTCTTAATGATGTTTCTGAATTCAGATAAGGTCAAGTATCATGGCTGAGAGGCCATGTACTGTGCGCATTTTGAATTATAGGTATGTTGCATAAAAAGTTCTCTGATATGCCACCTAAATGTGTCTCCAAGTCTTATGAGTCCATTTTGACAGGAAAAATAAGCAGCCTTTTTGGAACTTTTTGCATCTTGCACCTGTTCGAAGTTCTGATGGATAGGTTTCCATATGTTGTTGGAGTCTAATCTCATGCTAAACCTTCAGGAACTCCGCGAACTTGGAGTACAAACTGTGTGGGAAATCCTGCATCTGCTCTCGGTTCTGCAGGTTTCCAAGTAGTACTGAGAATAATGGAAAAGATCTAGATGCTGTCAAGTAAATTGGAACTTCACATTTGTAGATTGTTTCCTTTCTTGCATTTAAAATCTGGAAAATTGCTTTTGCTCTTATTGCTCCTGAAATCTCAAGATCACATATGCAGGCCTGTTTCAGATTGGGCTAAAAAAACTAGCATTGAGCAGTTTCTGTTTATTAGTAGTGCAGGAATATATAAGACAATAGACATGAATATATAAGACAACTCCCATCGTTCTTCCCGATTTGCTTAGATCATTTTTCCTCGCACTATTCTTAGAACCATCACCCTTTTTTCCTGATCCATTCCGCCAAATCGGCCCTTTTATTAGGTCGTGACGCTCGCGAGCTTTGTTTTGTTTTCATTGATTGGATGCAAGGTATTAGATATTATAATTACCTCATGCATTGACAATAATATTTGATATTTAGGCCTCCTACTGTGGCCATTCCAATTAAATTAATTTGGAGGGAGTTTACTTTATCCATCTATCTAAGTTGCACAACTTGATCTAAGAAATTCATAGTGGCCTAGACATTTTGTACTTATTGCAGAATTAAAGAGACTCAAAAGTTCCACGCATGAGAGATTGAAATTGAGAAGCAAGAGAAGTGATTCATGTAATATCCTTCAAACATTGCTTAGAGACAAAATGAATAATTATTACATGGACTTAATTATTACATGGCTCCTCAAACTACTGGCAACCACAGGTTTGGTGGCTGACAGCCATAACCTGGGTGTAAATGGCACCATGGCGCCATTTGGTGGTTGACATCCACAACCTAGCATGGCGCCATTTGGTGGCTAATCCACAATTTTAGGGGTGTAAATGGACCCATGGCGCCTTTACCTCTCAAAAAGTCCCAGAGAAGCAAAACATTCTACAATATGGCCCCATTTTTGTCTTTTTTTTTTTTTTTTTTATGTGTTAAATGCAGGTTCCAGTTTCCTCTGTACAACCTGTTCGTTGGGAGGACAATTTTTGCTAGGGGCCACATTTTATAAAGAATAATTCTCCATGGCAAGGATGTGGCCCCTATGAATGTGGCAATAGAAGTGACAGAGTCTGTGGTTCCCGCGAATCGACCTCGCCAAATCCCATGGGGAGCGTGGAGGGGGGGAGGAGGCGAATAATATTGGAGAAGCAGTAGGAACATTTATTCAGTGGCAAAAAGGGATGTAAAACATGTTGTGTGCCCCTCAAGTGAAGATACGTCTTCGGGAACATCCCTTCATTTGCCTTCTTCGGAAGAGGATTCATCTAGCAGCCCACCATCTGTCAGTAGTGTGATGCTCCCCAAATCCATACGATGCTCCCATCGTATAAATACGGAAAATTCCCCTCCCATGGCGAATCCATCACCACGGAAAGGCCCTCCGTCTGACTCGGACACTTGTGATGGCCAAGTGTCCGGGTGAAGGACACGGAGGTGTCATTCGTCCCACGCCTTCTATGGGAATCCTATATAGCGGAAGCGTACATACATATTAGCACCTAGCAATAATATTAATAAATAATATACCACCATGAAGGGTGGCCCATCATCATCAGTACAACTAACAACAGAATACCACTTAACAAAGAAAATACACCATAACTAAGGGCTCTACCCCGGGCTCAGACTCCATGAGGGTGACTGACGGTCAGGGCCTCAAGATAACAGCAGACAGAGGTATAACATGGCGTGGGCTGGCATAAGACAATGGCTAGGGTAGTCCACTCCATCTGCCCCTCCTGTGCACACTTTGCAGATAAGCTGAATCATGCTATGACGTGCTTGTAGCCCTCCGGAGATGCAATCCCAAGGAATCACCCTTCGAGACTACTCCGGGTTACATCTCTCCGATCCGATGAGGCAGGTCAGAGAGGCGTCTCCTCCCCGAGCATGAGGGATCCCTGGGTGTGCTAGAGAACATGTGCCGCATCAGTGACCCCCACATCCGTACCCGACTTACTCCCCTAAATCTAACGGTCAGCTCACCAACCCGTTCGAGCCCAGGGAGGCCATATAGGCTTCTCCCTCCGACCCAGAGAGTGTCAGACCCATACCCGGCCCAGACACAGTGACCGGCTATAAGCCTAGCACACTATAGGAGTCCTGTAGCCGCGCTAGGCAAGACCCCACCCCCGATTCACCATCATACTCGTTGTCTGGTGCTGAACCACATCATAGCATCCACAGCCAGGTTGGCTCTTGTGCACAGGCCGCATTTACTGGGTTTTAAGGGTTCTATCTAGGAGCATCTCTACTTCTAGAGGGCCTTTAGGTCTCTACCCCCCTTTTTACCTATACAACACATGAGGAACAGAAAGAAAGCTATCCTTATACATCCATCCATCCATAGCTTCGAATAGAACATAAAATAGAGATTAACCATACATCTATTCATACAAGGGTTAATCCTAGCTACCTTCTGAGCATACAAGGGTTAGTCCTATGACTATCCAAGAATCCGAGCTATCTACGTACTAACCGGGATCAAGCTAGGTCCACTATCGCTCGGGTTCTCCATCCTTCTGGCTGGAACAAGGTGGAACATCAGCTCCTCCTCCACCAACCTCCCCCAATTCGAATTGGGGCAAATGGGGATGTAAAACCCCAATTTGGGTCCAAGGTTAGTAACTCTCCCTTGCCCAAACGATTTGGGCTAGGTGGCAACTCTGGGTTGGCTAATATTAACTAATTTAATAATTTAGCCCCTTTTAATATTAGGTTAAGCCCTTAAATTCGAATTAGGGTTATGGGTTAGGTTTCCACCTTTATAATTTAATTATTAACATAGCTAACCTTAGCTTATAAATAATTAATGTGTCATTAATTATTCATAGTGACGTGTCATGTATTTATACTTAAAAAGACGTATAAATATGTGGAACGTCACATTCTCCCCATCTTAAAAATAATGTTGTCCTCAGCATCAAGACTACTCTTGTTGGAGGGCAATACATCGTACATTGGAAGGAAGTCTCCCCTCCTTAAAGAGATAGCGTGAGATTATAAGTGACCCAGACTTGTCATGTTCAAAGTGATTGAGTTTGAAATGACTTGTAATGTGCAATTTATAACTCTGGGATATTAACGGTAGAGGTATAGGCCAGACATGATCATCTTTTAGGACTGTCAGAGAAGTCTCACTGTTTCATTCGTGGTGCTGAACAGTTTATCTATTTTAGAAACCATTCTTTCTATACATACGTGTATGTTGCCCTGCTATGGCAACATGACAAGGTGCCATCAAATCTTGTTCATATTACAGAAGAAAGAAGATACCATGTTGAAGAACCAAGTGAAGGCATTGAACTGGAATCAAGGTCACACATTGAGAGGATCTAAGCATCTAGAAGTTTGGAAGACCCCTATGAAGTTGCAAGCTATGAAAGTGGTATTTTATTTCTTATTTTTTCCTTCATATTGTCATTTCTACTCCATTCCTTCACATTTACCTCATCGACCAACATACCATCACACTTATCCCACTCTTCTACTTTCTCTTTGCATCTCCATACCCTAAGCCATTATACATCTCACACACAGCCTTTTGTTCCTTAGTTGACCTACCATTTCCTAAGGCATAATTTCCAAGAAAATTGTTACACCAAAAGTTTGCCTAGCATCAAGTTTTATGTCATTATTCTTCATCACACCATCCCATTATCACACACTTCACATCAAGTAGCCAAAGCTAGAAAGCAAATTTTTTGCTAGCAAAAAAAAGGAGGAAGGGTGAAAGCATGTTAGGGCCTACATAAAAAATTACCAAAAAGGTACTTTTCTGTGTACTTTTGTGCAAGTACATAATTGTATTTTAAAGTACCTAGACTACAAGATTGACTAAAAGAAATTGTGTTATGTTCAAGAATAGTAGTACATACATGTTGTAAGGTACTTTGTGATGTCAAGAAGATATTAAGAACTCAAATATGTCATCATCTTTGACTACCCAGAGTATTTTCCAGGTAGTTTCCAAAACATGTAGGCCCTAACATGCTCTTACCCGGAAAAGAAAAGCTAAGCACAAGTTTGCCTAGTCACCATTTCTAAGTGACATGGCATGATGGCTAGACATACATGTCATCACCCACAAAGCTACTTTGGTTCACTCATTGTTCATTACATCCATATGTCATCCACCAAGTTGCCACCTAAGCAACAAATCTCCACATCATCACATCACTCCACATCACCACATCACTCCACATCATTTCATCATTCTACATCATCACATCACTTTACATCATCAAATGATGACTAGGCAAGTTTTGACCAAACCCAAAGAGTTGGTCAATCATAAGATCAAAATGCTTGGAAAAAGAGCCTACTAGCCTTGTTCTTCCTCCTTGCCACCTCATTTTAACACTAGAGTTGTCTCAGGGACCTGTTTGGGTTCATCAACCCATACGGGTCCCTTAATCCCTTCTCCATATTAGGGACTAGTTCTTCATGATACTTATGAGATTTTAAATATGAACACCTGAATTGTAAGATTAACTCGAAGTTGTGCCACCATATTCAATGGCAAAATAAAATTCTTCACAAGTTTGGCACAATCGCACCTTGAAATACACTCAATTCAATGGTTTCGATGATATGATATAATCTCATGACACTCAACATGGAATACAAATTTCAAGATAACATTAATTTTCTATGAACGTAGCCTACAAATGCTACTCATTTTTTAAATTTCATGTGATTTCATAAAAATTTGATATATCAATGAGCAAATCATAATTTCAATCCTTGAGAGACCCAGTCAGGTCCCTAAGGAATTTCTGAAAAACAGACATCCAGGAACCATTTCATATCCATGATATTTGAAATAGAATAAGAATGGTAAGGTACTATTATTTTTCAATGAAAATAGCGTCTTGCTAAATGGATTTCATTTTTTCAAGAAATGGAGTAGTACGAATTTTCAAAATTTTGGCCCTCGGGGGACCTAATTGGGTCCATAAAAAACTTCTGAACTTCAAAATTTAAGGAATTATTTCTCAAAAATCCTACCATAGATTTTTCTAATTCTTCTTGTGATAGAATTCTCATATCATGAGTTACAAGATGGAAGAATTAGAATTCCTAGGAAAAATCAAATTTACAAAATAATGTGAGAAATGTTAAAGACTTTGAGAATAAACTTGACACCTTTGCATTCGGCTCCACATTATGTTTGGTAAAGAAGCTTTCTATATTTTTCATAAATTTTTTCTTATATGTACACTCATGGAGGACAACATATTGTGAGTATGTAAACAAATTCTTTATCTTGGAGCTATAATAGAATTTCAAATAAAGTGTATGAATGAACCCATTTGGGTTCATCAAGGGACAACTCTAGTGTTAACCTATTGCCATCTCACCTCAAGCTCCACTATACCCAAAAAACCAATGTGCTCTATTCCTCAAGATGAAGCTTTCATGTTATAAAGCACAAAAAAATATGCCCTTTTGACCTTTGAAAATCCAAAAAAGACCTTGTTTTGACCTAGATATTGAAGATATTGGGAATTGTGCCAAAATAAAAATGATAAAAAGGGGGTCCTATCTACCCTAATCTAGCCTATCTGACGTGTCCCACACATCACTAGCCACCTCATCTCCAGTTGCGGACGTCGCGGTAGGGCACGTGGACCAGAACACGGGCTGGCTATCCACTCCACACGGCACGTAGATTTAGAAATGCCAGCGAGACTATTCCTTATATACCTGTGTCACTTTTTCGAGTCAAGCCTGTGGGATAAATGATCTCTGGAAAATTTCCGAAACCTAAAATCTAACTTGCCAAGAACCTGTTTTCTGTTCGATCAAACTGATCAATCATTGCGTTAGCTGACCATTTCTGTCCTGCTACACCCAAAGAAACACCTGAGCTGACCAGAAATGTGGCCAAGACTCCGAATTTGCCAAGATCCGGCCGGAAACAGAGATTTTTAAAGAGGCGTTTGTCTGAGACTATTGCAGAGCTAACCAAACAACTTTTGGAATTGAAGAACAACAAAAAAACTTATCCTCCCTGTGCACACTGTTTCAAAGATACTCATCCTTCTGATATTTGCTATTACAGGGCATGCTTAAAATGTGGAAAGAAAGGTCATTTTGGAAAGATCTGCCCTGTGTGCAATTTCTGCAAGGAAATAGGTCATCTGGAGGACAAATGTTTTGTTAAAGAGTACTTTGACAAGCAGGACAAAGGCAAGAAATTGGAAGGAGCATCTGCCATTAGGTTTGTGGAGGAATATGAGGAGCAGGAAGAGATCATGGTGGTGCAAACAAGAAAAATGGTGGAAAGTGGAACACCTGCGGATAAAGGTATGAGCAAGAACATTCCTGTCAACAGAGAAGGTCAGGTGATAGCTCCACCTCCTTTTGAAAAGTTTAATAAAAAGGATAAAGAGTTAGATGAGCTAGATATGATCCTAAAAAGTTCTAAAGTGAGCATAGATCTCCTCACGCTTCTCAGAATTGCACCTAGCTATAGAGAAAAAATATTGAGGTCTAATAATGTTGAACAAATTTCATTTGCTGATGTGCATGAAACAGAGAAGGTTATATTAACTCAAGAAGAAAAAGATCCAGGTGCCTTCACTTGCTCAGCTAGTTTAGGTAACTTGCATTTATCTAGAGTCTTGCTAGATGGAGGCTCTCCACTAAATGTCATGCCTCAAAGATGTAATGAAGAAATGTGGTCTTCTTTTTACTCAACCATCACCGTCATATTAAGGTCATTCTCCAATGCTAAAATAAAACCTATAGGACTAGTGACAAAGGTGCCAATAGAAATTGAAGGTATAATTGTTGAGGCCGGTTTCATAGTTGTGGCTTTTGAAGACAATTGTGATGTGGACCGACATATATGACTTGTTGTTGGGAAGGAGATGGTTATCCACAAGATGCTAGACACAATGTCGGTCCAAAGGGCGGTGCACCATTTCAAATGGAGCAAAAAAGCTGTAACTCTATACAACAAAACAGTGATGCTAATGCATACAACTTTATAGAACAAGACATGTTGATTGAAGATGAGCGGGGGTGTTAAAATGCACATTTCCGTTTAAAAACCAATAGAAATCATACCTACCTGTTTAGGTGACCTTGGCATGGAAACAAATCTCAATAAAGGTGTATTGTGGTTTGATGGTGGAATTTCAATCAAGTTGAGTATAGCATCCTCTGCAGCTGTGATCAGAAACTGTGCCAATAAGCTCTTATCTAAAGTTGGTAGAGTGCATGAAGGAATCACTTCAAATATGGCTGAATATAAGGCACTCATAGCTGGCTTGGAAGAATCTTTAGCCTTAGGTTTGACTAACATATCTATCTTTGGTGATTCTCAATTGATATGTAGACAGTCCTTTGAGTACCGACCAAAACCAAGACATGTCAGAGCTCAAAGAAAGGGTACTGCAACTTTTAAGCAAATTCAAAGCTTGGGAGATCAAGCATATACCTAGGGAGGAAAATGGTGAAGCAGATGCACTTTGTAGAACCGTGCTCCTTGACTATTTGGCTGAGGGAGCTATAAATGAAGATGAATTGAACAAAGAAGATGCAACACAACTTTATCCTATTCTGGTGATAGATGCACAGCAGGAGGAAGAGGTAAAAGAGTTAACTATCAACAAAAATGGACAGGTAAGAACACTTTTCCTTGGAGATCTTTTTGATAGCAAAGATGAGGCTTCCTTAAAAGTTTTCTTTGAGAGCTGGAAAGATGTATTTGCCTGGGATTATATAGAACTGGTAGGAGTGAGGACTGATATCTGTGAATTTGAAATAAAGATAAAAGAAAATGCTAAACCTGTAATGCAAAAACTCAGAAGAATAAATGCATCACTGCTTACCTTGATCAGAGAGGAATTGTTGAAGATGAAAGAAGCTGAGGTGATTAAAGAGATAACAAACCCTGACTGGCTGTCTTGCATTGTTCCTGTAGAAAAGAAGAATAAGAGCATTAGGATTTGCATAGACTACAGGGATCTAAACAAGGCCACGATTAAAGATTGTTATCCATTACCATTTCTAGAAGAAGTGTTGCATGCAACTGCAGGGAAAGAAATATATTCTTTTTTAGATGGATTTTCAGGTTTCAATCAAATCAAGATAAAAGAGGCAGACCAAGCTAAGACTTCTTTCATAACCCCTTGGGGCACTTTTGCCATGATGAAAATGCCATTTGGCTTAATGAATGCATCTGCTACCTTTCAAAGAGCAATGGACAAAATATTCCAAAGCATGCCAATGTCAAACTTTAGGGTTTTTTTGGATGATCTATGCCTGGGAACTTCTCTAACCAAACATATGGAGTTGCTGACAATGACAATGGAGTTGTGCAGGAATGGTGGAGTGTGTTTGAATCCAAAGAAGTGTGTATTTTTCTGTTCTAAAGGTGAATTGCTAGGTCATGAGGTATCTACTCAAGGGATCAAAGTATCTGAAGGAAAAATGGAGGCTTTGAAGAAATTGGCTCCACCTAAAACCCTAAAACAGGTGAAGAGTTTCATGGGCTTGACAAGTTTTTTAAGAATGTATGTGCCTAACTTTTCACACATCATAAGTCCTTTGGCAGCTTTGACACGTGTTGGCAAGTATAATAAGAGTGAAAGCAAATTTATTGCAATAGAATGGACAGATGAATGCCAAGCTGCATTTGACCTATTGATAACTTCCATATGCCAATCAGAGATTCTGAAACCACCAGACCTTGCTCGACCATTCCAGGCATATATCAGTGTCACTAGCAAAGCTGTAGGCATAGCACTCATACAGAAACATGGAATAATATCTTTTGCCAGCAAAATTTGGTCTGATGCTGAGAACAGATACCCTAGAATGGAAAAAAGTGCAGCTGGAATAATGTTTTTTCTACAAAGGCTTGGTCATATAGTTCAACACAATGAGGTGAAAGTAATGATACATCAAAATCCTATTCCCATGCTGTTCCAGAAAACTCAGAGTAAGGCCAAATTATGTATATGGGCTTGCAAGATACAGGATTACAATTTAAAGGTTAGGACTGTCAAAACAATTAAGAGTCCTAATGATTATTTGACCAATAAGGTGTTTGAGTTTGAAGATTTTAATGGTTTAAGTACTGATGAAGTGTGTGAAATTGCTACTAACCTTGTGCTATCTAGTAAGATGCAAGAAGATTGGCAGGATGAAATCATCAAGTTTCTCAAACATGAGGAGGTGCCAGAAAACTTTACAAGCAGTCAGCTGAGAAGATTCAAAGAAAAAGCAAAAACATACAGAATGATTGGAGAGGTACTATGTAAGATTGATCAATATGGTGTCCTACTAAGGTGTGTTGATAGGTCAGAAGCTGAGTTGATACTAGAAGCTTGTCATGAAGGAATTTGTGGAGGCCACTATGCAGCTGATACAACTGCAAAGAAGATACTCAGGTCTGGATATTACTGGCCTAGCTTGTTTAAAGATTGTTATGAGACTATTAGGAGATGCCATAAATACTAGATATATGGAAAAAGAATTCTTCAGCCTGCTGCTTTGACTAGCATTACGTCTCCAGGTCCATTCCAAACTTGGGGACTAGACTTCATAGGACCTATAAATCCAAACTCTCCCTCTCAGCATGAATACATACTAGTGGCAACAGATTTCTTCACCAAATGGGCAGAAGCTGTCCCATTGAGACAAGCAAATGCTTTAACAACTGCTAGGTTCCTCCATGAAAACATATGCACTAGGTTTGGTATTCCTCTAAAAATAGTTTCTGACAGAGGCACACAGTTCATAAATGATGTGATCAGCAACCTGTTAAAGACCTTGAAGGTAAAGCATGTGAAAAGCTCAGCATACTACCCTCAAGGCAATGGCCAAGCTGAATCCACCAACAAGGTACTAAAAGCTATTCTCAAGAAAACAATAGAGGTACATAAAAAAGATTGGCACCTTAAATTACATGATGCACTTTGGGCATATAGAACTACAATTAAAAATGCCACTAATCATACACCTTTTGCTCTTGTCTATGGTGTTGAGGCTGTTGTTCCAGTGGAATTGGAGTTGCCCTCATTAAGGTTAGCTCTAAAGATTCAAATGCAGATGGAGGAAGCATCTGAGAGAAAGGTTTGATAGGTTGCTCCATCTAGAGGAAGAGAGGTTTGAAGCAGAGAATGCCATCTTGCTTAAGAAGGCAAAGGATGCAGCAGCATTCAAGGCCATTCACAAGTTGCAAGGAAGTTTCAAAGAGGGAGAGCTAGTTCTCAAATGGGACAAGGCAAGAGAAAACACAGCAGGTAAATTTGACTGTTTATGGGAAGGGCCATACAAAATCTGTGGACAAGCAGGTACAAATTCTTACTTCCTAGAAGATATCATAACAGGACAACAGCTCATGAACCCTATAAACATATTACATCTGAAAAGATATTGGCAACAGCATATTTGTATGAGTTTGTTCGAATAAGATAGCCATTTGAATAGTTAGCCACTTGAATTATTAGAGACACTAGCTTTAAAATAATAGGCATGTTCCTTAAAGATGTGGGTGCTTGTGCTATTTTGATATTATTTTGAAGTTGCTAATCTAGCCTTTCAGTACTTTCAAAAAAAAAAAAGAGAGAGAAAAAAGAGAGAACAGGTTTTAACTTTAATATCTTATAATGTTGCAGGTTGAGTTCACAGTTATGAAAGCCTGGGAGGAGTTGTTTTCTAACATATGTAGAGCTTGTCATGACAGGTTCACCAGTCTGAATAATCTCCACCTGAGCAAATAGTTGCCCTTCAATTCATACCAGTCAGAATTCTTCACTGATGCAGGATCCCAAGCAGCTAAACATTACCACAGTTAGCTGGGAGGATGTGGTACTGACATTATTTTTCCACACTGGCAGGTTCATTTGATATGTTCCATCCATTTTCATCTTCTCTTTGTTCCATTCTCATCTAGCCTTTGCTTCCCAACTCATTTTCAAAAAAAACAAAAACACACAACCTGCTACCTTCCATAGCCTTCCATAGAGGTGGCTTAAGTCTCAAAAAAAAAAAACTCCCAACTCAAGTCTCTGTTCCTGCTCCATACATCTTTCAAATGAGGTCAAACGAGTCAAGTCAAGTCACTGGTCAAATCACTCTCAAGTCAAGTCACTATTCCAGCTCCATACAAACATCCTTTTGAAGACATTCACTCAAGCATCATTTACATCACCACATCCATCTGCACAGATTTTCTCCAATATCATTTCCATTTTTCTTACATCACCTTTTGCTGCCCATATTCTCAGTTTTTTTCATTCTCTTGCACTACCATCATCACGCTTTTGTCACATTCCATTCTCTGCCTTTTTTCACTCACAAGGCTGAGGGGACCAGCCATTCCTTTTCCTTGTTTAGCATGATGTTGCCCTGCTATGGCAACATGACAAGGTGCCATCAAATCTTGTTCATATTACAGAAGAAAGAAGATACCATGTTGAAGAACCAAGTGAAGGCATTGAACTGGAATCAAGGTCACACATTGAGAGGATCTAAGCATCTAGAAGTTTGGAAGACCCCTATGAAGTTGCAAGCTATGAAAGTGGTATTTTATTTCTTATTTTTTCCTTCATATTGTCATTTCTACTCCATTCCTTCACATTTACCTCATCGACCAACATACCATCACACTTATCCCACTCTTCTACTTTCTCTTTGCATCTCCATACCCTAAGCCATTATACATCTCACACACAGCCTTTTGTTCCTTAGTTGACCTACCATTTCCTAAGGCATAATTTCCAAGAAAATTGTTACACCAAAAGTTTGCCTAGCATCAAGTTTTATGTCATTATTCTTCATCACACCATCCCATTATCACACACTTCACATCAAGTAGCCAAAGCTAGAAAGCAAATTTTTTGCTAGCAAAAAAAAGGAGGAAAAGAAAAGCTAAGCACAAGTTTGCCTAGTCACCATTTCTAAGTGACATGGCATGATGGCTAGACATACATGTCATCACCCACAAAGCTACTTTGGTTCACTCATTGTTCATTACATCCATATGTCATCCACCAAGTTGCCACCTAAGCAACAAATCTCCACATCATCACATCACTCCACATCACCACATCACTCCACATCATTTCATCATTCTACATCATCACATCACTTTACATCATCAAATGATGACTAGGCAAGTTTTGACCAAACCCAAAGAGTTGGTCAATCATAAGATCAAAATGCTTGGAAAAAGAGCCTACTAGCCTTGTTCTTCCTCCTTGCCACCTCATTTTAACCTATTGCCATCTCACCTCAAGCTCCACTATACCCAAAAAACCAATGTGCTCTATTCCTCAAGATGAAGCTTTCATGTTATAAAGCACAAAAAAATATGCCCTTTTGACCTTTGAAAATCCAAAAAAGACCTTGTTTTGACCTAGATATTGAAGATATTGGGAATTGTGCCAAAATAAAAATGATAAAAGGGGGGGTCCTATCTACCCTAAGCCTATCTGGACGTGTCCCACACATCACTAGCCACCTCATCTCCGATTCTGCGGACGCGTGGCGGTAGGGCACGTGGACGAACACACTGGCTGGCTATCCACTCCACACGGCACGTAGATTTAGAAATGCCAGCGAGACTATTCCTTATATACCTGTGTCACTTTTTCGAGTTAAGCCTGTGGGATAAATGATCTCTGGAAAATTTCCGAAACCTAAAATCTAACTTGCCAAGAACCTGTTTTCTGTTCGATCAAACTGATCAATCATTGCGTTAGCTGACCATTTCTGTCCTGCTACACCCAAAGAAACACCTGAGCTGACCAGAAACGTGGCCAAGACTCCGAATTTGCCAAGATCCGGCCGGAAACAGAGATTTTTAAAGAGGGGTTTGTTCAACTGTAAAAGTGTGGGCTTTTCTTGCCGATTCAAGACGGCACCTAAGAAGAGTGAAGTCGGAATTGATGCTGAGAGATCCTCCTGCCTTAAGAAATCAATCCTGAGGCATATTATGATCGATTTGTATCCAAAGAAAGCATGATTTGTGTGTTCTTAGAGGTGTCTTGTTAATTGATCATCTTGATCACTAACATGATATCAAATGTGGTGACCTTGTTCCCAGTTGAATGAAAATCTGACCTTGGTAAATATTGTCTGTTACTTTTGCATCTGAATTGAAAAAAAAAAAGGAGAAGACTATATGAATCATTTAATCCGCATCTAGTTTGCATCTAAGGTTCCAATAGCATTTAGTACAATCACTTGGAATAAAAAAGTTAAAAAGGTGAAAGAAGAAGGGGAGAAAGATCAAATCATTCAATGCTTCAAAGTCTGTCTCAGTTCTTCATAGAGATTTTATGCTCAGACATGGTTTTCAAATTACATGCTGACTCTTTGACCTTGAAAATAGCATGCACTTGTTGTGCAGGTCCTCTGCTCAGTGTCAGAATTTAGTTGAATTAAAATTTCATCATCGTTTTCATTTGACAAAATTTAGTGCACTGTCCAGTCCATTGACTAGATTCTGACCGAGTCAAGAACCAATATTCCTCACCAACTGTGCAGATTTTTTGCATAGACTTTCGACAGCACCTCTCACACATACCATTGCATCATGTCTTGCTAATTTTGGCTTAAAACATCAAGTGCATTGGTTTCTGTGCCTATTTGAACAAGACTAGCTTTTTTAGCTTTAGGGAAACCAGTGAAATCTTGTTTTCTGCATGCTTGAATATAGATATTTCAGCACAGAGTGATCACCTCAAGTGATCTGGAGGTCCTAGACCAAGATTATTACTTCTTTGACCTGAGGTTGGTGGTCTAGCCAGGTTTGCCATCAACATTTTGGAGGTCCTACCGAGATTTCCACCTGGTTTTCGAAGAACTCATGGCTCCTAGAGGAAGAAATGAACAACAAGAAGCCCCAGAATCATTGGAACCACAAGGAGTACCTGTTGCAACTGTGGTGCAGCCAAATTGTGCAGTCCCACAGTATTTTGAGCTAAGTTTGCCCATTACTCCACCCATATTTGAGCCAACTATGAATGCTAACCATTTTCTGAAAGTGTTTGATGAATATTATAGAGATTATGGTTGTAAAAAGGGCTGTAGATTCTCTGAGTTTAAGAGATGCATGAAATCTGATGAGGCATATGCTTGGTGTGAGCATGTGACCTCAGTCATGGGTACTGATACATATGAGAGTCTTGTGCAGCAATTTTTGGCTAGGTTTGGCAAACTTTTCTCAATTCTCAAGAATTAGCAAACGAGCTACAAACTTTTGTATAAGGGCGGTGAAAGTATCAACCACTACGTGGAGAGGTTTAGTGCATACTTGAGAAAATGCCAAAAGAGTCGGTACCTACTCCCACACTCTATTTCGTGGGTTGCTTTCATTAAAGGACTGTCACCAAGGCCTAAGGTGCACGAAAAGATGCTAAAAATTCAAAATCAGGAAGGTTTTGATACTATACACAAGGCTTTTGAAAAGGCAACTAAAATCTCTAATGATATGTCTTTTCTACCTGATAATCATGTGAGCCATTGTACCGACCCTTTTTATCCAGATTATGAGCAGGAGTATGAGCATGTGCCCGTATGCAAAGCAAAAAAGAAAGAAGAAAGTCCAAAGATGAAGAAGCTGCACCCAAAATCAGTGAATCCAAGAATGAGATGGCCAAAATGTCTGAGACTATTGCAGAGCTAACCAAACAACTTTTGGAATTGAAGAACAAAAAAAAACTTATCCTCCCCGTGGCACACTTGTTTTCAAAGATACTCATCCTTCCGATATTTGCTATTACAGGCATGCTTAAAATGTGGAAAGAAAGGTCATTTTGGAAAGATCTGCCCTGTGTGCAATTTCTGCAAAGGAAATAGGTCATCCGAGGACAAATGTTTTGTTAAAGAGTACTTTGACAAGTATCGGGACAAAGGCAAGAAATTGGAAGGAGCATCCGCCATTAGGTTTGTGGAGGAATATGAGGAGCGGGGAAGAGATCATGGTGGTGCAAACAAGAAAAATGGTGGAAAGTGGAACACCTGCGAGATAAAGGTATGAGCAAGAACATTCCACAACAAGAGAAGGTCGGTGATAGCTCCACCTCCTTTTGAAAAGTTTAATAAAAAGGATAAAGAGTTAGATGAGCTAGATATGATCCTAAAAAGTTCTAAAGTGGGCATAGATCTCCTCACGCTTCTCAGAATTGCACCTAGCTATAGAGAAAAAATATTGAGGTCTAATAATGTTGAACAAATTTCATTTGCTGATGTGCATGAAACAGAGAAGGTTATATTAACTCAAGAAGAAAAAGATCCAGGTGCCTTCACTTGCTCAGCTAGTTTAGGTAACTTGCATTTATCTAGAGTCTTGCTAGATGGAGGCTCTCCACTAAATGTCATGCCTCAGCATGTAATGAAGAAATGTGGTCTTGCTGTTACTCAACCATCACCTGTCATATTAAGGTCATTCTCCAATGCTAAAATAAAACCTATAGGACTAGTGACAAAGGTGCCAATAGAAATTGAAGGTATAATTGTTGAGGCCAGTTTCATAGTTGTGGCTTTTGAAGACAATTGTGATGTGACTGACATATATGACTTGTTGTTGGGAAGGAGATGGTTATCCACAGTAGATGCTAAACCTGTCTGGTCCAAAGGGCAGTGCACCATTTCAAATGGAGCAAAAACTGTAACTCTATACAACAAAACAGGTGATGCTAATCTGTACAACTTTATAGAACAAGACATGTTGATTGAAGATGAGCCAGGGGTGTTAAAAATGCCTGTTTCCGTTATAAACCAATAGAAATCATACCTACCTGTTTAGGTGACCTTGGCATGGAAACAAATCTCAATAAAGGTGTATTGTGGTTTGATGGTGGAATTTCAATCAAGTTGAGTATAGCATCCTCTGCAGCTGTGATCAGAAACTGTGCCAATAAGCTCTTATCTAAAGTTGGTAGAGTGCATGAAGGAATCACTTCAAATATAGCTGAATATAAGGCACTCATAGCTGGCTTGGAAGAATCTTTAGCCTTAGGTTTGACTAACATATCTATCTTTGGTGATTCTCAATTGATATGCAGACAGGTCACTGGAGAGTACCAGACCAAAAACCAAGACATGTCAGAGCTCAAAGAAAGGGTACTGCAACTTTTAAGCAAATTCAAAGCTTGGGAGATCAAGCATATACCTAGGGAGGAAAATGGTGAAGCAGATGCACTTTGTAGAACCGTGCTCCTTGACTATTTGGCTGAGGGAGCTATAAATGAAGATGAATTGAACAAAGAAGATGCAACACAACTTTATCCTATTCTGGTGATAGATGCACAGCAGGAGGAAGAGGTAAAAGAGTTAACTATCAACAAAAATGGACAGGTAAGAACACTTTTCCTTGGAGATCTTTTTGATAGCAAAGATGAGGCTTCCTTAAAAGTTTTCTTTGAGAGCTGGAAAGATGTATTTGCCTGGGATTATACAGAACTGGTAGGAGTGAGGACTGATATCTGTGAATTTGAAATAAAGATAAAAGAAAATGCTAAACCTGTAATGCAAAAACTCAGAAGAATAAATGCATCACTGCTTACCTTGATCAGAGAGGAAATTGTTGAAGATGAAAGAAGCCGAGGTGATTAAAGAGATAACAAACCTCGACGGTCAGCCTTGCATTGTTCCCGTAGAAAAGAAGAATAAGAGCATTAGGATTTGCATAGACTACGTGGATCTAAACAAGGCCACGATTAAAGATTGTTATCCATTACCATTTCTAGAAGAAGTGTTGCATGCAACCTGCAGGGAAAAGAAATATATTCTTTTTTAGATGGATTTTCAGGTTTCAATCAAATCAAGATAAAAGAGGCAGACCAAGCTAAGACTTCTTTCATAACCCCTTGGGGCACTTTTGCCATGATGAAAATGCCATTTGGCTTAATGAATGCATCTGCTACCTTTCAAAGAGCAATGGACAAAATATTCCAAAGCATGCCAATGTCAAACTTTAGGGTTTTTTTGGATGATCTATGCCTGGGAACTTCTCTAACCAAACATATGGAGTTGCTGACAATGACAATGGAGTTGTGCAGGAATGGTGGAGTGTGTTTGAATCCAAAGAAGTGTGTATTTTTCTGTTCTAAAGGTGAATTGCTAGGTCATGAGGTATCTACTCAAGGGATCAAAGTATCTGAAGGAAAAATGGAGGCTTTGAAGAAATTGGCTCCACCTAAAACCCTAAAACAGGTGAAGAGTTTCATGGGCTTGACAAGTTTTTTAAGAATGTATGTGCCTAACTTTTCACACATCATAAGTCCTTTGGCAGCTTTGACACGTGTTGGCAAGTATAATAAGAGTGAAAGCAAATTTATTGCAATAGAATGGACAGATGAATGCCAAGCTGCATTTGACCTATTGATAACTTCCATATGCCAATCAGAGATTCTGAAACCACCAGACCTTGCTCGACCATTCCAGGCATATATCAGTGTCACTAGCAAAGCTGTAGGCATAGCACTCATACAGAAACATGGAATAATATCTTTTGCCAGCAAAATTTGGTCTGATGCTGAGAACAGATACCCTAGAATGGAAAAAAGTGCAGCTGGAATAATGTTTTTTCTACAAAGGCTTGGTCATATAGTTCAACACAATGAGGTGAAAGTAATGATACATCAAAATCCTATTCCCATGCTGTTCCAGAAAACTCAGAGTAAGGCCAAATTATGTATATGGGCTTGCAAGATACAGGATTACAATTTAAAGGTTAGGACTGTCAAAACAATTAAGAGTCCTAGTGATTATTTGACCAATAAGGTGTTTGAGTTTGAAGATTTTAATGGTTTAAGTACTGATGAAGTGTGTGAAATTGCTACTAACCTTGTGCTATCTAGTAAGATGCAAGAAGATTGGCAGGATGAAATCATCAAGTTTCTCAAACATGAGGAGGTGCCAGAAAACTTTACAAGCAGTCAGCTGAGAAGATTCAAAGAAAAAGCAAAAACATACAGAATGATTGGAGAGGTACTATGTAAGATTGATCAATATGGTGTCCTACTAAGGTGTGTTGATAGGTCAGAAGCTGAGTTGATACTAGAAGCTTGTCATGAAGGAATTTGTGGAGGCCACTATGCAGCTGATACAACTGCAAAGAAGATACTCAGGTCTGGATATTACTGGCCTAGCTTGTTTAAAGATTGTTATGAGACTATTAGGAGATGCCATAAATACTAGATATATGGAAAAAGATTCTTCACCTCTTTGCTTTGACTAGCATTACGTCTCCAGGTCCATTCCAAACTTGGGGACTAGACTTCATAGGACCTATAAATCCAAACTCTCCCTCTCAGCATGAATACATACTAGTGGCAACAGATTTCTTCACCAAATGGGCAGAAGCTGTCCCATTGAGACAAGCAAATGCTTTAACAACTGCTAGGTTCCTCCATGAAAACATATGCACTAGGTTTGGTATTCCTCTGAAAATAGTTTCTGACAGAGGCACACAGTTCATAAATGATGTGATCAGCAACCTGTTAAAGACCTTGAAGGTAAAGCATGTGAAAAGCTCAGCATACTACCCTCAAGGCAATGGCCAAGCTGAATCCACCAACAAGGTACTAAAAGCTATTCTCAAGAAAACAATAGAGGTACATAAAAAAGATTGGCACCTTAAATTACATGATGCACTTTGGGCATATAGAACTACAATTAAAAATGCCACTAATCATACACCTTTTGCTCTTGTCTATGGTGTTGAGGCTGTTGTTCCAGTGGAATTGGAGTTGCCCTCATTAAGGTTAGCTCTAAAGATTCAAATGCAGATGGAGGAAGCATACAGAGAAAGGTTTGATAGGTTGCTCCATCTAGAGGAAGAGAGGTTTGAAGCAGAGAATGCCATCTTGCTTAAGAAGGCAAAGGATGCAGCAGCATTCAAGGCCATTCACAAGTTGCAAGGAAGTTTCAAAGAGGGAGAGCTAGTTCTCAAATGGGACAAGGCAAGAGAAAACACACCAGGTAAATTTGACTGTTTATGGGAAGGGCCATACAAAATCTGTGGACAAGCAGGTACAAATTCTTACTTCCTAGAAGATATCATAACAGGACAACAACTCATGAACCCTATAAACATATTACATCTGAAAAGATATTGGCAACAGCATATTTGTATGAGTTTGTTCGAATAAGATAGCCATTTGAATAGTTAGCCACTTGAATTATTAGAGACACTAGCTTTAAAATAATAGGCATGTTCCTTAAAGATGAGGGTGCTTGTGCTCTTTTGATATTATTTTGAAGTTGCTAATCTAGCCTTTCAGTACTTTCAAAAAAAAAAAAAAAGAGAGAAAAAAGAGAGAACAGGTTTTAACTTTAATATCTTATAATGTTGCAGGTTGAGTTCACAGTTATGAAAGCCTGGGAGGAGTTGTTTTCTAACATATGTAGAGCTTGTCATGACAGGTTCACCAGTCTGAATAATCTCCACCTGAGCAAATAGTTGCCCTTCAATTCATACCAGTCAGAATTCTTCACTGATGCAGGATCCCAAGCAGCTAAACATTACCACAGTTAGCTGGGAGGATGTGGTACTGACATTATTTTTCCACACTGGCAGGTTCATTTGATATGTTCCATCCATTTTCATCTGCTCTTTGTTCCATTCTCATCTAGCCTTTGCTTCCCAACTCATTTTCAAAAAAAAAAAAAAACACACAACCTGCTACCTTCCATAGCCTTCCATAGAGGTGGCTTAAGTCTCAAAAAAAAAACTCCCAACTCAAGTCTCTGTTCCTGCTCCATACATCTTTCAAATGAGGTCAAACGAGTCAAGTCAAGTCACTGGTCAAATCACTCTCAAGTCAAGTCACTATTCCAGCTCCATACATCCTTTTGAAGACATTCACTCAAGCATCATTCACATCACCACATCCATCTGCACAGATTTTCTCCAATATCATTTCCATTTTTCTTACATCACCTTTTGCTGCCCATATTCTCAGTTTTTTTCATTCTCTTGCACTACCATCATCACGCTTTTTCACATTCCATTCTCTGCCTTTTTTCACTCACAAGGCTGAGGGGACCAGCCATTCCTTTTCCTTGTTTAGCATGACGTTGCCCTGCTATGGCAACATGACAAGGTGCCATCAAATCTTGTTCATATTACAGAAGAAAGAAGATACCACGTTGAAGAACCAAGTGAAGGCATTGAACTGGAATCAAGGTCACACATTGAGAGGATCTAAGCATCTAGAAGTTTGGAAGACCCCTATGAAGTTGCAAGCTATGAAAGTGGTATTTTATTTCTTATTTTTTCCTTCATATTGTCATTTCTACTCCATTCCTTCACATTTACCTCATCGACCAACATACCATCACACTTATCCCACTCTTCTACTTTCTCTTTGCATCTCCATACCCTAAGCCATTATACATCTCACACACAGCCTTTTGTTCCTTAGTTGACCTACCATTTCCTAAGGCATAATTTCCAAGAAAATTGTTACACCAAAAGTTTGCCTAGCATCAAGTTTTATGTCATTATTCTTTATCACACCATCCCATTATCACACACTTCACATCAAGTAGCCAAAGCTAGAAAGCAAATTTTTTGCTAGCAAAAAAAAGGAGGAAAAGAAAAGCTAAGCACAAGTTTGCCTAGTCACCATTTCTAAGTGACATGGCCATGATGGCTAGACATACATGTCATCACCCACAAAGCTACTTTGGTTCACTCATTGTTCATTACATCCATATGTCATCCACCAAGTTGCCACCTAAGCAACAAATCTCCACATCATCACATCACTCCACATCACCACATCACTCCACATCATTTCATCATTCTACATCATCACATCACTTTACATCATCAAATGATGACTAGGCAAGTTTTGACCAAACCCAAAGAGTTGGTCAATCATAAGATCAAAATGCTTGGAAAAAGAGCCTACTAGCCTTGTTCTTCCTCCTTGCCACCTCATTTTAACCTATTGCCATCTCACCTCAAGCTCCACTATACCCAAAAAACCAATGTGCTCTATTCCTCAAGATGAAGCTTTCATGTTATAAAGCACAAAAAAATATGCCCTTTTGACCTTTGAAAATCCAAAAAGACCTTGTTTTGACCTAGATATTGAAGATATTGGGAATTGTGCCAAAATAAAATGATAAAAGGGGGGGTCCTATCTACCCTAAGCCTATCTGACGTGTCCCACACATCACTAGCCACCTCATCTCCAGTTGCGGACGTGGCGGTAGGGCACGTGGACCAGAACACGGGCTGGCTATCCACTCCACACGGCACGTAGATTTAGAAATGCCAGTGAGACTATTCCTTATATACCAAGGCCACTTTTTTCGAGTCAAGCCTCGGGATAAATGATCTCCGGAAAATTTCCAAACCTAAAATCTAACTTGCCAAGAACTCATTTTTCGCTCTCGATCAAACCGATCAATCATTGCGTTAGCCGACCATTTCGGCCCCGCTACACCCAAAGAAACACCGAGCTGACCGTAAACGTGGTCAAGACTCGAATTTGCCAAGATCCGGCCTAAACAGAGATTTTTAAAGAGGGGTTTGTTCAACCGTAAAAGTGTGGGCTTTTGCGCGATTCAAGACGGCAATACCTAAGAGTGAAGTCGAATTGATGTTTGAGAGATCCTCCCGCCTTTAAGAAATCAATCCCCGAGGCATATTATGATCGATTTGTATCCAAAGAAAGCATGATTTGTGTGTTCTTAGAGGTGTCTTGTTAATTGATCATCTTGATCACTAACATGATATCAAATGTGGTGACCTTGTTCCCAGCTTGAATGAAAAATCTGACCTTGGTAAATATTGTCTCAAGCATACTTTTGCATCCGAATTGAAAAAAAAAAAAAAAAAGGAGAAGACTATATGAATCATTTAATCCGCATCTAGTTTGCATCTAAGGTTCCAATAGCATTTAGTACAATCACTTGGAATAAAAAAGTTAAAAAGGTGAAAGAAGAAGGGGAGAAAGATCAAATCATTCAATGCTTCAAAGTCTGTCTCAGTTCTTCATAGAGATTTTATGCTCAGACATGGTTTTCAAATTACATGCTGACTCTTTGACCTTGAAAATAGCATGCACTTGTTGAATTAAAATCCTCTGCTCAGTGTCAGAATTTAGTTGAATTAAAATTTCATCATCGTTTTCATTTGGCAAAATTTAGTGCACTGTCCAGTCCATTGACTAGATTCTGACCGAGTCAAGAACCAATATTCCTCACCAACTGTGCAGATTTTTTGCATAGACTTTCGACAGCACCTCTCACACATACCATTGCATCATGTCTTGCTAATTTTGGCTTAAAACATCAAGTGCATTGGTTTCTGTGCCTATTTGAACAAGACTAGCTTTTTTAGCTTTAGGGAAACCAGTGAAATCTTGTTTTCTGCATGCTTGAATATAGATATTTCAGCACAGAGTGATCACCTCAAGTGATCTGGAGGTCCTAGACCAAGATTATTACTTCGTTGACCTGAGGTTGGTGGTCTAGCCAGGTTTGCCATCAACAGTGTAATTGATTATATGTTATAGACATGTATAGATATAAGCACTGTTTAGTAGAAAGTCATTCTAATCATATTAACTTTGGTGTATATGTCTATTATATTCTCCCTTCACTTTGCAATTTATTTTTATTACAGCCAGCCCTAATTTAATTTTGTATCAAAATTTTGTTTTCCTATTTTGTTACAGTTTTAACAACTCGAATATTGCTATCGTCAGTGTTTTACATGCGACTCATATTTACACTTACCCTTTAATTAGGTATTGTACTGTATCTGATATTTTTACCTATAGACTGTAATATTAATTACAGACACGCGTTCTTTATCATTTATTATTCGTAATCTTGTTATAACATACACTAAGTCTTGTTATTTTATGTCATTCTATTATATTTGACTATGTGCTTAAATACCTCTCTCGTTTTGACTATCTTTAATGTTTCCACACTCGCACTCTCGAACTTTACCATGGTTTACACTCATATGAGCACATATATTAATTCATTAGTTATTCTATACATTTATCAGACGTTTAGATATTCTTACATTGACATCGCACAGATACGGCAGAAGCATCGGAAGCAATTATAGATAGATAGATAGATGTATATTAACGTCCACGAGAGCCAAAACGGCTATGGGACAAAGTACAATGTTTATCATTCTATTTGACACTATTAAGTAGCTCATGTATAAACCTGCCAACATGTTTCAAGTGGTCTACGTCATTGAAGAACACTAAATCTGAGTGCGAGAATTGCGCTCGAATACTGTCGTGCTTATGACATTTAAAAACCGCGTGTTCTTCCGATTCCACCTCAAGTATCATCTGGGGGTTGAAGTCCCGAAAGTAGTAACTTACTTTTGCTTTTCCTGTGTTCTGTATGTATCTAATAATACTTGCCTCCCGTGATACTCGAACCCCATCCACTGAGATGTTAAACCGGGCTGCCCATCTCCGAACATCACGATACCAGCTGTTTTTATTAGCATCGTCCAATGTTTTTGAGACTTGTACAGCAATAAATGAAAGTTTATGCTTTCCTTCAGAACATATTCGCCCTAGAAATCGGATCGTTCTTTCAACTGCCACCATTTCTAGAGGTGCCGAGCCCGTTTCTGCAAACATTATCTCATAAGGAGTGCTTTTCTTTACCCCAAGAAAGGTTTGAAGAAAGAGCTTTTGTATGCCTGCTAATTCAGCCCATTTTTTCCTTGGGATTGAAGCTCCCCAAATCTCTGACCCATACAAGGCAACTGGCACCACAAGTGCATCAAAAAGTCACTTAAGCAACGTCCAGGATTGAATATTAGCGTGCCTGCATTTATTGATCATTGTATACAAGGCCTTTGTAGCAGCAGCAATGCGGTGATTAACACCAGGCGACCAAGGGTGTGAGCAAGCGCAGATCTCATATCCCAAATATTTGTAGGAAGCAGCATGCTCCACTATCTCCCCATTGTAATGCATGTCGATCTGTTTGCGTATCCCAAATCCAAGAACCTTGGTCTTACTATGATTAACCGTCAACCCATATTCAAAACAAAAGGATTCAAGTGCAACAAGTTGTGCTTGAAGATCCTTCTCGTTATGAGCAGATAGAAGGAGATCATTCGCAAACAGTAAAAGCATTATCCATTTGTGTTGCAACTTCGGAAAGTTACACCCAGCATCAATCAGATATTGCTCTAAACGATCAATATACATACCAAAGAGTGTCGGGGATAGTGGGCAGCCCTGCTTGACACCAGTATCGCTCACAATTATGCCAGATAATCCATTAGGAGTGACGACCCTTCCTTCCACATTTTCATACAGCCTTCCAATAGCAACCACCCAATCACTTGGGACTCCAATTTGTGTTAACTTATCAAGCATTTTCTGTCGGGGAATTGTATCGAATGCCTTGGCAAAATCAACAAAACAACAATACAATGGCTTCCTCTGTGCTTTAGATTCCTCCATCAATGCTCTAATAGTCAAAATATGATCCAAAGTGGATTGGCCTGCCCTAAAACCAGCCTGTCCTTGTGCTCTTTGCCCATTTTCTTCTGCCCATGATACCAGCCTCCTATCAAATATAAGACCAAAGAGCTTAGCCAAGATTGGACTTACCATTATTGTGCGATAATTGCTTGGTTCCAGCTTATCTCCAGCTTTATGGATCGGATGGATAAGGCTAGTTGTCCATGCCTTTGGGAAACCTTCTCTCAGTGCTTGATTAAACATATCTGTGACTCTTGAAACCAATTCATCGCCACCAGCCCGCAATATTTCTGCTGTAAACCCATCTATGTCAGCCGCTTTTCCTCTTGCTAGATCATGAATTCCAGCAAACACCTCCTCTTCTATGATACAAAGGCCCTCTAGTTCCTTTTGTGGCAATTTCAATTTATCCGATCCTCTCAGATAAAGATAAAAGGCATATGCTTGCCAAACGTCCGGATCTTCTAGTTGTAGCTTATTTCTGGATGAGGAAAGTCTCTTCCAAAAGTATTTTAGTTGAGCACATAACTCATGAACCAAGTTCTCTTGCATTTTCTCCATATATGCACGCTTTTTCTGTGCAACTAAACGCTTGTAAGTTCTACAAAGAGCAGGAGTCTTTGCGGCTTTCCGTGCTTGCCTTAATTCATCATCATACCATGCGTTTCTTGGATGTGTAGATGCCCGCAACTTGTCACTTTTCATACCATAAACAGTTGAGGCGCACTCTTTAATGATTTGGGTGAACATAACAGCCTTTTCCTAAATTCTCATACAATCTCTCAATACTGCACTTTTCTGTTTAAAAAGCTCCTCAAACAACTTAACACTGGCTGATACATATCTAAATTTAGGCAGCTTGAAGCATTTTGAAGTCTCGGGTTTACTTGTTTCCATCTCAAGACTCAAAATTAGCGGTGCGTGGTCAGATTCAGGGACAAATTCGCCCACTTTAAATGCACTGATCATTTTAATCATTTGCGGGCTACCAATGATGTAATCCACTACTGAGTATGAAAAATGTTGCTTCTCATTATGACATCCTCTGTAAGTGAATATGTAGCATTATAACAGGGGGTTGTTTTTGTATTTTTATACTTTTTTTCCTAAGGTTTTTATATGATTTGATGATAGTATTCCATGAGACGTACTAATCGGTATATCTAGAGTGCGCATACGCTCACTTTAATTTTCGTGACACTTTCCAATGGTTGAATCCATAAATTTTGATATATATTTTTTATAAGAAAATATTCTATGCTAAGAAAAAGTATTTTTCCCTTGCTTTACATGCAAGGCTCGAGACCCTTCAACTTAGGGTTTTGTTCTGCCCATGCCGGATCTCTGCCATATTCGACAGGAGGGCATGTATCATGTCGACAGGAGGACCTGGATCTTTGAGGTTCAAACAGTTTACATGATCTCGACCTGGAAAAGGTTGTAACCAGGGATCCAGGGTTTGCAGACAACAGGGTTTTCGGAAGTCTTCTCCTGTATCTCGGCTGGATAGCTTGGTTGAACACGAATGGCCAGGTGCAAAGCTTTTCTTATTTGGGTCATGTGCAGATGCATTTGGAGTACGAAATAGTGATATTGATGTATGCTTGACTGTTGATGAGGAAGATCCAAATAAAGCTGAGCTTGTTGTTCGGATGGCAGATATCTTGGAAGCTAATGACATGGCAAGTGTTCAGGTCAGTTTTTATTAACAAACAAGATCCTCTAGTTTCATTAATAAGAAATGCATAGTCTCTTGACAAAGGGTTCTTCCAAGCATCGACTCATGCACGGGTACCAATTGTGAAGTTTACAGAACCATTAAGTGGAATATCATGTGATATTTGTGTTAACAATATGCTCGCTTTGAAGTTAATTCAAATTGTTGCATGACTATGCAAAAATTGATGTCCCGTTGAGGCAACCGACTTTCATAGTTAAGTCAAGCAAAATCTCGCCAAGTGAATCGAAACTTTATCTAGCTAGGCGATGTCCTTTTACATTCTTGTTTGGTTGTTGATATCGAAGTTTTTACATTATGAACATCATTATATATTGCGCAGGTATGTGTTATTGTCACCATTGAAAGAAGTGGCGTATAGAATCCTTACGAGTAATAAAATTTGCCGATTAAAAGTAATGTCCAATCAAGATTTTGGAACGAGCTACTATTTATCGGATTTTGGAGCAATATTAAGGTTATATAAAGGCACTATGCAAAATTGGAATTCATGGGAAAGAGTCCAATGTTGGTCATTAGAACAGTTTGGCTGCAGGTCAATTTGTATTTCTGTGTCCTCCATATGCAAACCTTCCCATGACTGTTATATATTGCGCAGGTATGTGTTAATGTGCATTCATTTCCTTCAGCAACGTACGCCCCCAATTCTGCCTTGTCTACAGGTAACTCACTTGGAAATTAACAGCATTTTAAAGTTGGAAAAGGGTTTTCACATTGTCACCCATTGAAAGAAGTGGCAGATAGAATCCTTACGAGTAATAAGCTCCCAGATTGGGGCAAGTAATGTCCAATCAGTATTTTGGAACGTAGCTACTATTTATCGGATTTTTGGAGCATGGAATTCATGGGAAAGGGTCCAATGTTGGTCATTAGAACAGTTTGGTCAGTCAATTTGTATTTCTGTCCTCCATATGCCCCCTTCCCATGATCAAGTACAACCCATACCGTTCTTTTTTGGCATATTTATGCCATTTAACAATATGGCTCCTTACTCGAGGCATATCCCCAACCATAACATAGTTACGACTAGGCCTAAAATGAGCCAGATGAAGATAGCCACGAGCTCAACTTGCATCCGATCATACTTTGAATGCCAATGAATTTTGGCAATTTCCGTGCTAGATATTCACATGAATAATTATGCTTTATTGATCAAAAAATTGACATTTGAGGTTTATGATGAGAATCATTCAGGCAATGGAAGCAACCTACCAGGTGAAGGTGAACGATATCTCGGTGAACGATATCTCCTGGGCATATTATGATCGAGTGGACACATTCAAACTGGAGGCTTTCTGAGATTATTTCTCATTTCCGTACAAATGTTTAACTAATATTTACCTCATTATCATGGAAAGTATCATGGTCATCCATCGCGTTCATGAAATATTCAAACACTTATTATGTCATAACCAACACATAACAACCAACACATAACAACCATTAACATTAATTAATATTCTTACGTCTGCTTGTTTTTTTTAGGGCCCGAAGGGCCCAAAATTTTTTTTAGTATAATAACCAACACATAACTACCATTGAAACCATTGAATCCAACACATTTAAATTAAAATCCCCCTTAAACCCCCTTTGGTTTGGGTGCATATTCACACGGGGGGTGACGTAGGGCAGCGAGAGCCCTCGTATTTGTATTTTGCACGTACGAAATCAACACCATATAGTATTCCGCTTGAAATCTTATAGTATTTTGTGAATCTTGTTATACAGTATAGCAAATCTTGTACTTGCATACCCCACAAACGAGGAACTTTACGTACGGTGTAGATTAAGGAATAAGGGGTGAATATGCCTATCCAACAGCTCTCGTTGCCCGGAGTCACCCCCCGTGTGAATAGATGTGAAAATGCTGGAGAAACTAACCCATTGTAAATGATCATGTCTAAGGAAGCACAAATGAAATGAAATGAAATGAAATTGTATTCACTATCTCATATAGACCCTGCGGTCTAGGAGACGAAATATTTACAATCATAGGAACACTCCAAATTTGAGTTATCAGAAATCTAGTCTTTCTAAGTGCGCTTCTCGCACACATAATAAATCACGAAGAAATACTGCTAGTTTTGCAGAGGGCATTTGCAACACTGTGTGAACACTACTTAGATCGGCCTCATGAAGATGATATCGTGCTCTTACTGCTTCGTATGTAGGACAAGCAATAAGAAAATGGTATTCATCTTCAACATCTGTGGAACCACATACAGGACATGCCCGTAATGCTCTTTGGACTTTTTGCCAACGCCCACACTCGATCTGCAGGTGATGGGAGCTAACCCTCATCCTACAAATACGATGTCTAGCAGCGAATGGCAAAGGATCCAGAAGATACTGCTGTGCTGTATAAATAATCATAGGGTTAACATCCTTCCTGTACATGTCCATTTTACCCTGTGTATTTGCCCATATCTTATCAATGACCTTTGTTCTCACTAGATCACGTATAGCTTCTGGTTGTATTGGTAGATCAATCATATCTATATTCCATCGTGCCAACCATTTCCTTCCCTCATGAAACCACCCCTCCTCCTGTGACTCATACATAGCCCGAACTGGTAGCCTTTCCTGTGGTAATTTTTTAATTCTGCTAATGTAGAGAAGAAACAGATAGATTGCTTCTCCCTCTAGTGGTAACATGTCCGTCTCTGCCAGCATCATGGAGTATGGAGTTTGTATCTTTACCCCTAATTCACCTATCAAGAAACGTTTCTGTATTGTCTCAATGTCCTTCCATTTCTTCCTCGCTAATCCTGGCCCCCACAAACATTTAACAATTGCTGACCTGCCTTATTTACTTCCTTATGAGCACTGATCCTATGCCAACTTCCATCTTCAATTACCAAATTTCCAGGTCCATCACATATGGATATATCATATGCTTGTTGATCGCCGGTCCATCCATTGAAGTCCCCTAAAAGAACTATATCATGGTCCTCTCTCCATTCTTGCAGTCTCAAACCAAGTCTTAGCAAATCACATCCATCATTATCATATGAACTGGGAGGGAAATAGCAAAATACCAATAGTAGATGACGGTTATCAAGAGACCCATTCTTGAGTTCAATCCCTAAAAACTGTTTGCTTTCCTCATCACAAAATAGCAGAGAAGCGTTGTTCAACTTTTCTCGGATATAGCATGCAATGCCGCCAAATGGTCTTCCACGCATCGGCCTAGGATGAAAGATGGATACTAATTGATATCCCGCTATTTGTGGCAGCATATTGAGTTCATTTTCCCAAGTCTCTGTTAGACATAGAATATCATATTTATTATGATATAGATATTGTAAACCAGCCTCTTTCTGTCCTCTGATATTCCAACACAGCACCTCAATTTTGGAAGTATTCGGGATTAATTCCTATGCCTCCCTTCTGTCCCTAATAATGACCTTCCCATTGCGATATACAGCCCACTTTCCAGCATCTCGTGCTTCTTTCACCTTCGCCATGGCTGCCGGCCTCTCTTGCAATTGTTGCCAAGTCAAGTCTTCACAAACTCTAAATGATGTTCCCTTTAATTCGAATCCTTTACTCAAAATTTCAGTTCTTCCTGATTCATCCTTGCATTTGACTATGATATGACGGAATTTACCTTCAATCTTTTTGCCAGACCGCCAAGCATCAGTTATCATAGGTTCTTTGATCTTCATTTGTTCTTTGAAGAATGTGATGGCCGTGTCCATTGTAATTTTATCTTTCTCTTCTTCAATTCCGATCACCCTGAGGCGAAGAGTCCTCTTTTGCTTTTCATGTTCCTCGGTAAGGAGAGATTGTACCTCATCTTTTCCGATGCTATCTTGTTCTCTTTTATAGCCTGTTTCTTGCCGTTGGTTTTCAAGAACTTGGATCCGGTCTTTGAGAGTCTCTACTATATTTTGCAAATGAGTGACCTGCTCAACAAGAGACCTGAGTTCTTGAACTTCTTCTCGTGCTTTTCTTAATTCAGAACTATCAACCTCTCTGGATTTTTGAAGACCGCGAACAATGAGCATCAATTCCTTCCATTCTGCCATAGGTACTATACTGTTTCAGAGTCGGAATCTCCAGCAGCACTAGAAGCCCCTTTTTTACTTTTTGCCATCGAAAACGTCACTTGCCTTTTCGTATGCAAATCTGGAAACCGCTTTTACAAATCAACTGTGCAAATTGCGTAAGGAAATCACCTGAACAAATCGCCTCTGCAAATTGCCTATGGAAATCGTCTTTAGAAATCACTTGAAAAAATCGCATGTGGAAACCGCATGTGAAAACCGCCTCTGTAAACCGCCTCCTGTAATTATACAATGATGATTAAGCAGCTCCTGGTCTCTTTCTTGAAGGAGAAGTGCTGGATGTTGGGAATAAGGAGTGGTAAGGTATCCTTGTTTTGGATGGATACTCGAGAAAAATTGGTATGACGATGTTTGTTATCCGATTGAAACACTGGACCTAATAATTACGAGGATTGATTTATCCTGCGGCATATATATTGCCATTCAACGTAGAAGGAGACTGGATATAGCACCACATATCCGATGGAGAAGTGGTTCATGATTATCTACCATAGACCACGTTAGAGAGGTACTATACTAAGGTGGAAACTGGATTATAAGTACCCAGCTCCTGAAAGGGAGATCATGGAGCTCTGGCGAAGCTAGACTATGAAGGAAAGTTGACCTTCAACGAATGATACACTAGGGAGGCAAGTAATGCACCCACAAGGCCAGTGTTTGACAACAGGTACTTGAAAGTTGTTGTAAACAACGTCTCAATTATAGAAAATTTGGAGGGATACTTTGAATAGACCAAAGTCAGGAGTATGAATAAGGTAGGTGGCCAATGAACATCTGACCAAGGAGAATGTGCTCTGGACTCGGTATCGCTTGGGTATCCCGAGGAGTAGCTCCACATTGGTATATGCGTACTAGGACCATTTAATGGTAAAACATAACAAGAAAAAGAAAGGGTGTATAATAGAACTTTTAGTTCACATTCCATATGAATACGGAAGTAATGAAGATAAGAGTTCCTATACGAGTCGTTAAAGATGTCCACTAGGACTTAGGGTGGCATTTGCTCCTGTGGACTTTGTGACTCAAGCTTGCGGACCAAGGCAACTATGGCTAGGGAGTCTAGAAGGTGTGGTGTCAAAACCACAACATGTCCATGGTAGCAGCGAACCGAGTCGAGGAAATAAATTGTTGGCAAGTATGAACATAGCTAGGTGGCTATGTCAAATAATCACTATGAATCTCTAAACTTAGAGTTGGCTCATACGTGTACCTAGTCCAAGCCTGAATTATAACATACTGATAGTTCAAAGTAGGGCTGATGATGAACAAATTAAAAAGGTCTCGAAGTGCATAAAATATCTGTCAGAGATGATCGTTCGCATCAACAAAGGCTGCCTGCTTAGTACAATCCCAATAATTCCAAGTGCGACGGAGCGTATGGTGTACATGTTCAAAAGCGGGATCTGAAGGATGTTAACGATCTCGAAACCCTTGATGGGGTCGTACGGCGAGTGAAATATTACTTAGGAAGGCTTAAAGAATAAGCATAATGATAGGCATATACTCAAAGATATCGGAGTATGTATGATCCAGGAGAGATAAACATTCAAGTTACCCCAATGGTTGGAGTTGCCTATCTTAGGTTCATCGTACTAAGGAATATGGAAAGAGTTTAGATCAGTGAAAACAGCCAGAGGAAGTCTAGCATGCGCGGTGTTGTTACATTCAGAAGCATCGGAGGGTGATTGGAACGGTGTTGGAATAACTGAGAATGAGAGCTTAACTACTCCAATGTTCTAGATACCAATGAATTATTTCAGCGTTATAAGCCGAGAGCATCTATTTAGTTTTGGGAATGAAAAGACGTATAAAATGTCGCGTCTCCCTGATGGAATAAAAGGAGGAGTACGACGACTTTGGTGATTATACCTTTAGGGATAACCGAGAAGAGGCAATACATAGGAATTCCAAGTCCCAATATAAATCAAGACGAGGTGTATAGATCAGCAAAAATTTTAAGGATTCTATAATTTTGTATAAGTGTAATGAATTGGCTATTCTTTGTAAAATGTGCCCCCAAAAGTGTAGCCTGAACTGGCCATTTTTCCTTTTTTTTTCTAATGTGGCTGCAACCCAATTGGCGACTTTTGAACCAAAATCTAATCATATGTAGTTCAAATGGCGATTTTTAGCTAGATTCTTATTAAAGATAGAGCTAGTTGCCCAAACATAAAGAAGTCGCTACCCATGTTCAATAATGCACAGATTGCTGGTAGGGAGAATCGGAAATCGGATGTCAGCGTCTTCGTAAAGAGGATTGAAAAGTGCCTCGACATTTGATTTTCCAAAAGAGCAGGATTATTCTTAGCTGGTAGATATATCTAGGAATAAAAATTTCTAATAATGTTGGCCCCCTATAAGTGACGAATTTATGAAAGGACCTCTTAATGAATTAAGATTTGGCAAACTTAAGGCATTACAGGATTTGGCCAAGTGGCCTAAGTGGCCATTCCATAAGCATATCTAGTTCTCACTTGGGACTAAATTGGCCCCAAAGTCGATACCAATCCAATTAGCAAACATCTAATTGGCCATTCTAATGTCGTAATAGGCAATAAAGTGCCACGAAATGGCGAATTGCAGGTAGTCCATAGGTAAGGCATCCTACTCAAGATGGCCATCGCATTTTGCTTGAACCTGTAATTTGTGGCCAAATGGCCGCGAGGGCCACTAAAATTTTCGCTGGTATAGATCAGAAGGGATGAGATTATATAGTCCAGTAGTCCATATATCCTAAGAGTTACCCTACTCGCCGGGAACAATTCTAGATGCTGAAGTAGAAGGTGGAGGATCCGTTGCCTTGAGGCATAGACCCCTTAGAGATTATGACTTTGAAAGTCTTAAGAGGGTAAGGAATCGGATAACTACATTGCGGTTACTAACGAAGATTGAAACATTGGGTTTTCCTATTAAGGGACCAAAGGGTTTTAGTGCCTCCACTTCATTATGAGGGAGCCAAAGACGACAGCATTTGAAGCTGATCAAAAGCTGAAGTTGACATGATAACTTAAGAAAATAGGTTAGTTGTGACAAAGCATGGCAGAACACAAATTAACTGAAGGAACCTTTAGAAAAAGCCTTCGTCTGTGGTAGAAACCTTTGGAATTATGACATAATCCCGTGGGGGAATCATAGTTTACGTACGGGGTTAAAGTACCATAAGGCACTAAAAGAATGGTTGAAATAGCGAGAGACCCTATCAAAGTATAGGCAGCATATACGAGTCCAACATAGAGTTGGCTCCTGTCCTTTTGGAAAGTAGGTGGCACAGTCACATCATAAAGGTACATAGGCAATGGGTTTTGTTTGAAAGAACTACCACGGTTATAGTTTAGCTAAGTTAGAGTAGAGCTCTAGCATTGTGGGATGTGTATATATGTTTATTATGTACATACCATATACACATACGATAAACATCTTAGGGGTAGTCTAAGTGCCGATACAAGGAGAGAAAGATGAGTGTACTCCAAAGTTACTAATGAAGGGTCTGGAGATATGTTTGAAATGTGCAAGGAACCGTCAATTCGTTGCATGCTAGCGTATGATGTGGTAGTTGGCACTTGAAATAATTGTCAACGGCCAATAGAATGAAGCTTACGATGATTGAGTGGAACAGTACAATAGTACAATTCCTAGATAGATAACGAATAGCAGTTACTTGCTAGAAGTTCAAATGTGTCTTGCATAGACACCCAAGACTAGCTTTCCCACATGATCTATACCCGAATCAGGCAGAGGTGAACGCCATGGGTTACATGGAGGTGTAAGGTAGAATATACTGGGCTCGAACATCGCTACAAGGCCGGGTTATATCAAACGTCGGTATTGTAGGAAGACTCACAAAATACCGAGCAGGCACCTTGATGACTCCAGGTAATTTACGATTTAATGCCACAACAACGTCATAGCATCATGACAGAGAAAGGTAATGACTAACATTTCTAGGATGTAGGACAAGGTTGAATCATAACCCCCAATAATAGGTGGGTTAACAATATAGGGAGCATATAATAGCGGCTTAGAAGCCACAAGTCGGTTAACGGATACGTAAAGGAGTAATTGGATTGGTGAACCTACTGAATAAAGGTCACAGTCAAAGGGTGAATTGTATACATTGTACCAGGCGTAAGGGTCGGAATACTGAAAATCGGGCATAGACATAGAAAACATATTGAAGAAGAGAAGGAATGAAGGACCCTTATTGAGGATTTTAGCAATCTGGATAGGAAGGTTATTACCTAACATGAAGGGTGGTCTTTGCTAACGTGCAAGGATAGACTTGCGGCTTGAAAGGGAGCAAGAGCTGAAAAACTCTTTAAAGATTTGGTGCATGGCTTAGGGAAGAAGACTTCCATGTCCTAGGACGACTGGTGATTTGAATTCACCAAGAACCTTTTTAATAGATGGATAAATAGATAGTATTTATATGTCGTGCCACATTGGCAGCGTCCATGAGGACATATGATGGGCACCCAGAGACATGAGATGTCTTAATAGAGGAGATCTATCTTGGGAGGTCTTTGGGTGGTACTGTCCTTTGGGATATTCACATAATCCCTTGGAATATGTAAGTTCATTTGCGGAACTTAAAGACGTTTAAGCATTAAAATAATGGTTGGAAATACTTTGCCCGAACCATATCTAGATACCCTAGAAGGAGGTGACTAGTCAATAATGGTTGGAGGCCATTGGAATGTACGGGAGAACAACTCCAAAAGAGGGTAGACTGCTGTCACTTTGACAGGCGTGTGGCGTAGATAATTAATCACAGCTGTATATGCGGTGAAGCTTGGCACAAAATAATACTAAAGTTTGTACCCAGGATTGATTGGAATAAAGTGTTGACATTGTTGTGGGGGTTCTAAAACAAGCACTCACTACGTGTTACAAAGTATGTATCCTGATCTGGGGAAAGTGATCCATAAAAGGAACACGACGAATGAGAGGAAATATTGAAGGGTGATAGGATCAAAGAAATCCAAACCCATGGTCTAGAGAAGTGCTGCATGGCAGTCCCTAGTTGGTTGGGCGAAAAGAGATCCTCTCTCTGGGAATTGAGACGAATCAAGGTTTAGACACTAGAGAGAGACAACGTTAATTATAATTATGTCTATAAAATATTACTTATATAACGTCGAATAAGGTCTAAGATAAAGCATATGAATGTAGTATAGATTGAATCATGGCAAGGCCCGAAGAAATTTTGTTATCAAGGCATCTACTAAAGGAAAAATATTTAAAGCTATAGGTCGAGGAACGTCGATAACTGGACATTATTATCGTCGCCTAAAGAATATCCAAGGTAAATAGTGGATTAAAATCCAACTTGGAAGTTTTTTTTTTTTTTTTTTTTTTTTTTTTTTTTTTTTTTAATTCGATAAATGTTGCCTTTGCAAATAATAGAAAAATAATGCAAGTCATACTAACTCTGGAAAGTTCCCTTCAAATAGGCATATATATGTCTCTCAAGTTGTATCTCCCTCAAGTGGAGCATCGTAATTTGTAACAACATAGCATTGTGCCAATCTTGGTGATACATTGGTGCTAGGCACACAACCATTACGTCAAGGTAAAGATTTGAAGTTAAAAGATCATTTGTTGTCTTTATACATGAAATAGGAGGTTTCTTAGTTGAATATGTAGATAAATGGCATGTTTGCCACTTGTCAATATTCTATAAATTGCTTGCATGCATAGTTCTCTTTTGCTTTCTCCTTGAACACTTTAAAGTAGTATTTCAATGAATTGTTGGCTAGTAAACATTTCAAAGGTAAACAGCCATGGGTGGATAAACCAATTACAATCTTCACATGCAAGTTTCACTTAGGATTTGCCAAAAAGAGCAACCCTAACATGTAGGGTTTTTCTACAAAAAGGAGCCGCTTTGTAGCCGCTTGTTCTTGCTAAATCTTCTGTCTCTTCATGTCTAGTTTGGCTGCCATTCTGCTGGCAGATCTGATCCTAGTTCTCTCACGAGAAGTCTAATGTGCCTTTTGAAAGATTGGTGACCTTGAATGGGCGAAAATAGCAAGAGCTATGTGACGGCATTTAGTGTCATGCGCACATTCCCAGCCTCTGTTAGAATAGATGGAGGCATGCCGCTGTACAGTCTTAGCATCAGTTGCATTTCATGGTTTAGAATGGAAAATGGCTACTGTTCTAGCTACATTTTTGTGGATGCACAATAAAGGAACAATCTCATACACACTCAACTGAAGAACATTGAAAGTACTCTTACTCTTCATATTCAGGTACTTTTGTGGACTTTAGTCTATTCTGCGAGATGTTTAAAGGTTTAAAGGGCCAGACATAGTTCAAAGGCTGATTGTACACTATCTGAAAGACACTGCCTCAAAGAGTAGAGTGCCGCTCATCTTTGGTGAATATTCAGCTTCTTATCTTAATGATTAGAATAAATTTTTTTTGATCTGGTTTAACTATTCAAATAAATGACTTGTTGTCTCTGGATTAAGCATGCTATACAGGTCAAATGACTTAATATGAAACATTCCATCCTTTTCTATGTTATCTCTAGCTAATTGGGCAAAGGGTTACAAAAGCTGAACGGTTATACACCGAGAGGCTCCATTGTACCTTTTGGCCCTTCATTCATTACCAAGTCTATTGCTAATGTTATGATGATTGGCTGCAGGTACCGGACCTCTCCTACTTTTGTAATTCCTTTGTTCTTCTGTTGGTGTTGCATGGATTTGGACGTGGAGAAAGAGATACAATATGCGACAAACAGTATAGGCTGGTGGAGCTGTCCTATATGACCAGGTGCCTCTAAATATGACTTCTAAGTCAAACAGGTTGTATTTGTCCACTTTTCTAAGACATGGTCTCAATTTCAAACTAAGATCGATATATGGATAGACATTTGACCTGCTGTCCTTTTTATGGTATCATGAATCAATCTGTTGTTGCTTAGTCACTTTTCAACATTTATAGTAAAGATATAGATTACCATGACAGTCATGTGACCAGTTAGAAGTTAGAAATTTGGATCTGTCATGACATTGACACCTTATGCGCCAATGTGAACAGCATTTATTGGATGTAGAAAAATACTTTTATGAGTTCCTCCACTGTTATTCCAATGATATGAGCTGCTTTGGCACATCTACATATTTATCTATCAGCATCTTTGTTTACATAAAACTAGGTTATTAAATTATACATGTTAAACGTTTTCAATAAATGGTAACAGGAGCAAAAGACTGGCAGAAAGATTATATTCATTTGGCCATATAGTATCTTGACTTACAGAAATAAGGGTGTACAAAACCTTTGGTTTAACATTGTTTTTGTTGATGACGTTTGGCATAGATATGACTTATGAAAGTTGATTGAGAAATGACATATTGATTTATTTTGGTAATTTTCAATTCGAAGGTTCTAGAGGCTAAAGGACAATAAGTACCAGACCTCTCCTTCAACCCCAATTCCGAGACTTCTTCCATTTCATTGATACTTATGACTTCTGACTTCTGCTTCTTCCTTTCTCTTCTGTATTTGTTCAGTGTCTTGGCTCTACAGGGTATGCAGGAAGCTCGAGATCAACCTCTGGTATGGTACAATTTTGTACTAGTAGCAGTTATACTGAATACTCCACTAGTATGTTCTGGAGGCTATTCCAGGAAAATCTTGCTCTGAACTATGAGTCCTCTAAATATTGTATGCATGAAACTATGCAGGTTATTATATTCATGCCTAGATTCTAAACTATTAACTTTGATACTATTGAATTGAGGTTATTAACTCAATTCCATTTTTGATGATCATTTTCTATGGTCTCAACACTATGTTATTTTACTTTCCATAATTAATGACTAAAAAGCTTCATTCCTTCAAAAAAAAAAAAAAAAAAAAATACAATCCTTGGGATTGACCGAGGATTCTAGGTTTGGCTTGGTTTTTTTTTTTTTTTTTTTTTTTTTTTTAATCTTACTCCGAAGAATTTCCTTCCATCACTCAACGTAAGCGTATGTCGATATGGTTGCGGAGACATGCCGCAGTGATGATAATAACTCTTAGGTTGTTCCTACCCCACCATAGTTGCACAATCCCGGTGGAGTTGTTGCCACCGCAGCGTTGGTTTAGGGAAGAGTGATGGTAGACAGGGCCTTTCTAGAGACACATGAATACTATTGGTTAAGTATAACAAGGGACATTATATTAATTAAAAAGAGGCTTATCCTGTTGGTAAAGGGTTTAGCTGGGTGGTGGGAGGTCAAGGGTTCAAGTCTCCATAGTACACTTTTATATAAAAGTTGTTGTACAGAGAAATAGGGTACTATATATGTATAAGAAAATGTGAAACATATCTATTATTTTCAAGAGAGCTTGGTGTGGTGGTAAGCATCTAGGCTTGGAGTTGAGAGGTTATGGGTTCAAATCTAGATTGAGGCGCCGAAAAATAGGTATATAAAAAAAATATAAAAATTTTTATACGGCGAAGAATACGCATTTTATATGGAACGGCGCCAGTCCAATTATACGAGGAGAATACGCGTTTTATACGGAGCGGTGCCGATCCAGTTATATGAGTTTATCTCGCAATTCTGGAGCGACCAAACCCGAGCGATGCCGCTGTTGGGTTTTGGCACCCTTCCTCGACCTTTTTCCGCTGGGTGATGACCCCTTTAGGATATTTAGACCATGCCCGACGCGCTGGAGCAAAAATTGCCTCAATCCGAGTTACCTAGAGAAAGTTATGGCCTCTGGAAGAAAGGGACTGCATTCGGCCGAAACTGAACATAACTTCATCTTAATATTTGGAATTTTTCTTCTTAACTAGCTCAATCCTCGTATACTAAGGCCAAAACTCATCCTACTTAAAGATTTGGTGTAAGTTTCCTACATTGGAGGTCCCCTTACTATCTAACGGTCTAACGAGTTAGACATGGCCAGTGCTATGATCTGGTCCACCAAAATCATGGCTCTGATACCACTGTGGCGCTCCCTGAATCCATACGATGCTCCCATCGTATAAATACGGGAAATTCCCCTCCCATGGCGAATCCATCACCACCGGAAAGGCCCTCCGTCTGACTCGGACCACTTGTGATGGCCAAGTGTCTGGGTGAAGGACACGGAGGTGTCATTCGTCCCACACCTTCTATGGGAATCCTATATAACGGAAGCGTACATACATGTTAGCACCTAGCAATAATACTAATAAATAATATACCACCATGAAGGGTGGCCCATCATCATCAGTACAACTAACAACAGAATACCACTTAACAAAGGAAATACACCATAACTAAGGGCTCTACCCCGGGCTCAGACTCCATGAGGGTGACTGACGGTCAGGGCCTCAAGATAACAGTAGACAGAGGTATAACATGGCGTGGGCTGGCATAAGACAATGGCTAGGGTAGTCCACTCCATCTGCCCCTCCTGTGCACACTTTGCAGATAGGCTGAATCATGCTATGACGTGCTTATAGCCCTCCGGAGACGCAATCCCAAGGAATCACCCTTCGGGACTACTCCGGGTTACATCTCCCCGGTCCGATGAGGCAGGTCAGAGAGGCGTCTCCTCCCCGAGCATGACGGATCCCTGGGTGTGCTAGAGAACACATGCCGCATTAGCGACCCCCCCATCCGTACCCGACTTACTCCCCTAAATCTAAAGGACAGCTCACCAACCCGTTCGAGCCCAGGGAGGCCATATAGGCTCCTCCCTCCGACCCAGAGAGTGTCAGACCCATATCCGGCCCACATACAGTGACCGGCTATAAGCCTAGCACACTATAGGAGTCCTGTAGCCGCGCTAGGCAAGACCCCACCCCCGATTCACCATCATACTCGTTGTCTGGTGCTGAACAGGGAAAAAATTAGTGGCTAATCTTAGCTAAATGGCGAAATTTTAGACAGGTTGGGAAAAAAAACGGCTAAACTATGGCCCTTTTTGGGCCGAAAAAAAAGAAAATATTAGCCAAGTCTATTTCACACCCCACCTCCATTTCATCCGACTTTAGCTAATCGTAAGAAAGTATAAGTGCTTTTATTTCAAATTTGACGTACTTTAGCCAACTTATTTTATAACCTTTATATCTATTATGATCAGTTAATATTTAAGTCTTAAATTAGTGCAAAATAGCTAAATGATAGAAGATTTTTTTTTTAAACATAAGTTTAGCCGAACGTAAGAAAGTAGAGGTGGCAAAATTTGGAAAGATTAGCTAAACGTTAGAAGTTTTCATTTCAACTTTTGGCATACTTTAGCCAAGTCTATTTCACCACTTTGGATTTAGAAGTTCCTTATTTTTTTCCCTGGTGCTGAACCACATCATAGCATCCACAGCCAGGTTGGCTCTTGTGCACAGGCCGCATTTACTGGGATTTAAGGGTTCTATCTAGGAGCATCTCTACTTCTAGAGGGCCTTTGGGTCTCTACCCCCCTTTTTACCCATACAACACATGAGAAACAGAAAGAAAGCTATCCTTATACATCCATCCATCCATAGCTTCGAATAGAACATAAAATAGAGATTAACCATACATCTATTCATACAAGGGTTAATCCTAGCTACCTTCTGAGCATACAAGGGTTAGTCCTATGACTATCCAAGAATCCGAGCTATCTACGTACTAACCGGGATCAAGCTAGGTCCACTATCGCTCGGGTTCTCCATCCTTCTGGCTGGAACAAGGTGGAACAACAGCTCCTCCTCCACCAACCTCCCCCAATTCGAATTGGGGCAAATGGGGGTGTAAAACCCCAATTTGGGTCCCAAGTTAGTAACTCTCCCTTGCCCAATCTATTTGGGCCAGGTGGCAACTCTGGGTTGGCTAATATTAACTAATTTAATAATTTAGCCCCTTTTAATATTAGGTTAAGCCCTAAATTCGAATTAGGGTTATGGGTTAGGTTTCCACCTTTATAATTTAATTATTAACATAGCTAACCTTAGCTTATGAATAATTAATGTGTCATTAATTATTCATAGTGACGTGTCATGTATTTATACTTAAAAGGCGTATAAATATGTGGAACGTCACAAGTAGCCTGCCAGACATCAGTTTCACTACCCACTTTGGTGAATCAGGCAACGCTACAATGGCGGAGAAGGATGAGATAGTAGATGAGATTGGAGCAGGGGAGAATCTTGATGCCCGTCTTGGCCTCAAGATGTTCAAGCATGAAGTTGAGACAGTCAACTATTCCATAACAGATCTACTTGGTTTGTCGTGCTACATTCTTTATTCCTACATCGAGTCTAAATATTCGGAGGCAAACATAGTCAATTGTGGTGATCTATGTGGAAGAAGAACTACAGATTGCAAATTGATGCAAGCCGTAAAAGACACGACCACTGCAGTATAAGCTAGCGCGGACACAAGAGATGATGTCCTCATCTTTTAGTGCCAACTTAGAAGCCTTCAAACCTTTTCCTTGAAATCTCTACGCAGTTGGATAATGCATCTGGTCAAGATAAAAATAGATACGTGTTCTCCTACATCTCTTATTTGACATGGCTTAAGGTATTTGATGAGATTCAGGTTGGCTTCATGATGGTTGAGCACACTCATGACGATATCGATGCATTGTATAGGAACTTTTCGACATTAATGAGTTCATCGGATGCTTTAAGTTTGCCTGAGTTGGTTTACTTGTTTAGCAAGTGCAATGCAAAGTCTCTTGTTCCATATTTTGTGGATGAAGTTCCAGATTGGAAAGGCTTTGTCAAGGGATATATCTCTGATAAAGGCCAACATCTAACAGGTCATACCGACCCATTACTATTCCAATTTAAAATGGATGGGAAATGGCCCATTATGCAATATAAGATGTGGCCAACCCATAAAAGTGGATTTCAGAAAAAGGAATAAGAATATGAAAGGAGGATGAAAATGGTGAGCCAACGTTACCAATAGGGGTGCCTTAAAATATCCCTCCAAGGAAGACATTAAAAGATCTCCCTAGCCTGGCAGACAACATCAGCAAGTACATAGCGTTATGGAACTCCTTTTACAAAAATCAAGAAGATAGTGGATTTGCACGATAGTACAAAGCAACTATGGATTAGTGGACCGAGATTCTTTTATGTTTGGAAGATGTATCTCCAAGACGACCTCAAAATGATAACTTTTGGTTGCGTACAAGGCAAGAACCTCTACAAGCTGCCTTTACTCCAGAGGTCGATGAAGTCATCGTGCTTGTAAGACCTTTGCCTTCTTATTGTGGGCCAGCAGATGGGCGTCCAGTGTTGCCTATGGATGAGTTCGATCCTCATGCACATGTTACGAAAGGTATGTTTGTTTTAGTCCGACTTGGAAACGATGAAACTGCAACGTGATTGGGCTATATAGAAGAAGATGCCATCTTGGATCCAGAGTCTACCAATTATGGCCATATTTATGTATCATGGTGGATGCCTGTTAATCGTGACTATACAGGTTGCTTAACTAAACATTGGCGACCCAATCCATCAAATCCATCAAGGTATGAGAAGTTAGATGCTATACATTATGCATGGGATGTAAATGGCAAAAGACTGAAGACTGTTCAGATTCCAAAATACATTGTTGACATGTGGGGGGGTCATAGCATCAGCTAAAGGCTCTCAATCTCGGTCATGTTTTCGATAATCATATTGTATGTAATTTCTCTTGTGACTATAATGGTAATGCATCAATAGTTACTTAGCATTATTGGTATTATTGGTATACTTACGCATTTTGGCATTATTTTGTATACTTTCAGCATTCTGGAATTATTGGTATACTTTTAGCATTATCAGCATTATTGATGTAATACTTCAGCATTTTGGTATAATACTTAAGCATTATTGGTATAATACTTGGTATAATACTCCAGCATTACTGGTATAATACTTCAGCATTATTGGATTTGTAGCTATAAAATTTTTCACCCTGTTTTTCCTTCTCACCCTTGTCTGCTCCTTGTTCCTTGTGTGCTCCATGCTCCTTGCTCCTTCTTCCTTGTTTCTTGCTCTGTGTTCCTTTCTCCATGCTCCTTGTTCCTTGCTCCGTGTTCTGTATTCCTTACTCCTTGTTTGCTTTTGCAAATGATTAATTTTCAACACAATCCTCCATGGACTTCTCCAAAAAGCCTGCAAGCATGCTCCAGGCATTCTTTGCGGCCGACTCAAGATGAGTTGTTTGACCATTTCTTGAAGTGGAGGTTGCGCCATAGTTCCACCAAGGAGCTTGCAAGGCAGTTGATCAACTTTATTCTCGAGCGATTTCCTTGTGGTCATGAAACACTGACGGAAATTAATCCATCTGAATACTGGAGGAGACTTACATTAGTGGGAATTCTTGAACCCCCTCCTGATCTGGACGAGAGGCTACACCAGTTAAGGGTTGTGCTTTCTTCTGGTTATTATGCACACTTTCTGGATCAATACATACCGGAGATCATTCCCGAAACTAGTAATAGACAGATGTATGGCCTTATTAACAAGTACTACCATGAGTACAACAACTTTGTGGAGTTGGGTCTGCCCTTCTTCTGTGACATTGATTATGTAGAATTACTTTTTATATTGTCTAGGTACCCCATCTGGTGGGATACAACAGACTGGGATGAGCGTGAGCTGCGTGAACTCTGGTTTCCTAACCCAGCTGGGTGGGTCAGACCTCTCAGGGGAAGGGGTTGACCATACTACTGTGGTCTCCAGTAACCTTTGGTATCTATCATAGTTATTGTGTTTCGAAGTAGGTGTATGATACTGTGTTAATATGTTTTCTAAATATTCATGTGCTTGTCACCGTTGAGAAGCTGGATCCAGCTCTTGGAACTTGGATAGAATCAACAAGTAACAGTAATGTTTCGCCATCAGAGCCTATCACAATGCCCACTAATGAGGACAGAGTAGACATGATAGACATGTCCACTCATACTTTGACTGAGGAGTTGTTGCGCACCTCCACTCCTGACACAGATATGCCACTAGAGGACAGTATGTCCACACAGATCCTAAATCTGTGTATTGTTGGTATTGAGGGAGATGAGCCTTTGTCCTGCTACAAATGAGGCAGCATGTTTCTTTATCGAGGTGATGCACATCCAGGCGGATGGCATCATCTCGCTACAACGGGTTGGAGCAACATGTCTTGGTCATCCTCGTCACATGTAGACTAGTTCAAAGATGCCATCTCCTGGTTATATATAGTGAGGCATGGCAATCATCAAAAAGGGACCACCTTCTCCATCCAAGAGGATCTCTTACTCTAACACAACTTTGCAGACGAAGAGAGGAGTTACGTGAGGTAAAGGAAGCTCGCTTGTAACGAAAATGGGCAGTATACAGAGGGGGGCATGCTATCATGAGGGATCAATGGCCCTCTGATTCGTGGACAATTTCTGTAGAGTCCACCTTTACTCTAGATGTGTTATTATTTGTTATTTATATTTTGTTATTATGTTTTGTGATGGGACTTAGTCTCCAAGTTTCATTCGAGGCTTCGGTCCTTTGTGTGTACCCTTTCTATAACCTGCTTGAATTTCCATGGATGTAAAAAACCCTATCTATCTATCTATCTATCTATCTATCTATCTATCTATCTATCTATCTATCTATCTATCTATCTATCTATCTATCTATCTATCTATCTATCTATCTATCTATCTATCTATCTATCTATCTATCTATCTATCTATCTATCTATCTATCTATCTATCTATCTATCTATCTATCTATCTATCTATCTATCTATCTATCTCATCCTACGTGTTGGCGCTAAATTCGCGGCATAAAAAATGCACTCTACTGAACTTTGGTTGGAGCATTGCTAGCAATAAATGATTGCCTCTTCTTCCCCCTCCCTCCCCCACTAGAAGTGATTATTTTATAGGAAGTTTAGAATCATTCGAAAAATATACTCTCGCTGAATGATCATAAAAAGCTTTATTCATAGATTGTACAAACTTTTCAAGCTTCCACTACTAGCTTGTCTTTCTAGACAATGGTTCGTGCACTTTGTAAAACATGTTCTTAGGTGTTGTTGTATACATATATAGTAAATCTTTTATTTGAGTAGAAAAGGCCTCATTCAGTCTTCCTGAAATAAGTAGTGCATCAAGAGATGAACAATAAAAAGCAATATTCAAACCACCATGTATATGTCAAAATCAAAGCACATACCTTGGGAGTGAAAGTGAGAGATATTTTGATATATCCTTTCGGTTTTCCTGAAGCTTGAAGAATGTCATAAGCAATTGGTGGCAGCTTTCTCATCTTGAAGACATCCTTGAGTGCTATTCTGCTTAGAGAGCAAAATCATGTTGCTCTTAGCATACAATCTTGTGATATTATCATTGCTACAATATCGACATACCTAGCACTTCCAATAAAATGATCTTCTCCTAATAAATGCTCGTCATAGATCTTAATGAAAATCTCTGTGACTCCAGCATCAATATCAAATCTAAACCTTTGATTCCATATAGGCTTTGATCCAAAATCTGAAAGAGTCAACATTGATTTGTTTGATAAAAATAAAACTCATTGGCTTCATATATGAATGCAAAACATACGCTTAGCTGTAGTAGTCCTACTACATTTTGTGGAGCATGTAATCAACACAAATGGACTAGCTTTTCCTGTAAGCAAATTAGCCATTAATGTTTTTCTTATAGATCGAATAGAGCGGGTGATAATTACCAAATATGTCGACTTTGATTCCATTTGCACTTAGAATAAGAACATCTATGACTCCCATTGACATCCTTGTGATGAAGCAAGCTCGTATCACAGGTTTCTAGTTTAGCATTCTTAAATGTTAAACCTTTATAGCAACTAAATTCAATAAAATAATACTAGAAGAAGACATGTATGAAGAGATGTATAACCTACTTGTGAAGGACAATGAATGCAAATATTTATAAAGTATTATAGATGTCAGAATGTACACTTAGCTTTAAGCATCATTTGGACCGCTTTCATCATCATTATGCTATTTGTTTGTGAAACAACTACCTTTTATAGGTACTTTTTTGACTTAAATATAACACAAACTTTCTTCTCTACCCCTTTAAATGCATATTGCCAAAACGAAGACATGCATATTGCCACGGCTAATTTGACCAAAATAGAAACCTTTGATAGTAATACAAGTCTCATAGTGGGTTCGTATAACTTTATGCTTTTCAACTATTCATGATATCTTTATTCCCCTCAAGAGAGAGGGAAAAGAAAAAAACCCATGGAAAATTGTGCTTCTATATTAATCTAGAAACTCATTGAAAGACACGGCATGAATGCAATATTCTTGATCCATGAGATAGGAAATTGCTACTTTCTCTCAATAAATGAGTTCAATTACATGAAAGTGTCATACTTGCAATTCTTTATTGATTCTTAACTTACAAATGATATTCATTCACATAAATCCAATCTTGGGTGCTCTATCAATTATGGGGTATAAATAATCCTGACGCATTGTAGAGCAAAAACAATAGATTGAAAAAAGAATGTGTCTATCTAAGAAGAACCTTATTTTAAACTTGGAGGCAAAGCATAAATGATTTTCTCAAACAATTGAAAACTAGATTTGAATTTTAGCTATTTCCATTGAGTTTCATATTGTCCATTTAATAAATGATGATTTTGGGCAGGGCTAGCATGGTGCATTTATCTTATAGACTAGTCACCGCTAGGGATGAAAAGAAACACCCGTTGTCTCCTCCACCTCCCCCTACCCCTCCTTTCCATGTTTTATGCATCCCTGTCGATGAAAGCCCTTCTATAATATTCTATTCTATTCAATTTTTTAGGAAGACTATTTATGATTGTAGAGTTTCTTTTTTTTTTGAAGAACTGTGTCATCAATATATTAAAAGAATGGTAATGTTACAAAGCAAGTGAGGAGGAAGGAGAACTGCCCCAAAGAGACAGCGATACCTCGACACTCCACAACAAACTCACAGAAAAACTGCAACTCTACTGCTGTACAAACCGACCATCACCATCTACAACACCCAAGAAGTCCCGCCAAATGGCAAACTTCCGCTCTACTACTCCCGGGAACACCAGAAAGCTTTGAAATAGCTTGTACCTGAGTCGAGGAATCAGAGAGTTTCTTAACCACGGGCCCTTGCAAATTCTAATGATCGGACCGTTCGGTATTGTTGGATCCAATGAGATTATTTTACATAACCTCCTGAATATTCTATTTTTATTCCACGGCTTATCATTGATAACTTCCCGGAATTCTTTGTAGGAGAATCTTTGTTGCGCCATAGCTTCGGTTGTTGTTGTCGCCATAGCTTGAATTGCCAGCTTGAAATGCCGATCTCCAGATGCCATAGCTTGAATCGCCATAGCTTGATTCGCCAGCTTGAAATGCGATAGCTTGATATGTCGACCTTCAGCCAGCCCTACCTCTGTTTACCTTTATTTTTCGAAAGAATAGCCCATGGATGTCTCTGAAGAGGCCTTAGCTTCCTCCCAGGCTCAGCGAGGTACTTTTCTTTCCCATGGATTTGCAAGAACCCTTTTCTTTAATGATTTGGTGGGCGTTCATAAGGTCTGCTGAAAGGTTTGGTAAAATGTCCGATTTGCATATATGTGCTTAGAAGCACATATTTCAAATTTATATGCCATATATTTCCATCAAATCTGACCATGTATCTCGTCCTTTCAATCACTGATTATTATTGCTGCAATGCGGCTATGGCATTTTTTCCTCTTGCTTCAATGCATGCATGTTATTCTTTCCTTTGTTTTTGACCCAGCTACTTTCTTCTGATTTTGATGCAGAACATACAAATTCCAAATATGATTTTTATGCTTTAGCATGGTTCCAATACCCAAAGAACTTGCTCATGCCAGTGGTTAAGGGAGGTCAACCTCCTTCTCTCGAGAGCCATGCAAAATAACCCTCTTCGCATGCCGGCCTTGAGGGTTACCCTCTCAAGGAGGAGGTTAACCTCCTCTTAAATGCCAAGATGCTATAAAGATAGATAGATCCAAAAGATAATATTTAATAGCCTTGCCTAACCCTATTACAACAATTCTTGCAATTTTAACCTATCCACTTGTTCTCACACCTTGGCTAAACTTAACCTAAGCCATTCACACCTCAGTTAAACTTGACCTAAGCTATTGGATCTGTAATTGTTAGATCGACGACCCAATATTTTTAAAAATGTCTGAAAATTCCCTTCCTTCCTTGTCTAGGAAAAAGCTTGTAGCTATTCGTATCAATTCGCACAGGGCTCCACAAGCTACGGATTCAAACAGGTAGATGGGAGCGGCTGTAATTGCCACGAGAAGCGAGATTATGTGCATGTTGCCAGTTACAAGGTTATTGAAGATGAAAGCCATACTCTGCTAAGATGTCCTGCTTTTGAGATGGTCAGGAATCGTTATTTGACTTTAGCATTCTATTCCACGCTCCCACAACTTCTCAGAGCCCCATCTGTGCATGACTTGATATTATACATACTTGAGGTTCTATATAATTGGGCCCTCAGTACTCATCATGCTCTACTTATATTTTTTTCTTGCTTGTTCTAGTATCATCATTACTGTAAAGGTCTTTCCCTTGAAAACTTTTTGAGGCAAAGGTTTTTTAAACCTAGTAGTAATAGTTATACTAAGCCATTGTATGGTCCCATAGCCTCTTGGTTTTCACAGGCTAAAAAAATATTATATTCTATTCTATTCCTAACAACCATAGTTTCCTTCCTCATCTCCTTCTAGCATGGCCTAGCGTTGGTCTTTGGTATGTTTATGGTTTCAGCCAAAAACATTTGCATGCAAGTTTGATTTTGCTTCTTTTATCATTCGCAAGAATTTGCGTGCTGCCTGTAGACTCTTAAGTCTTTTTGGTGCGATGGGAGAGTTCTTCCATTTTCATAACTTTTACCACAATCGAGTGATGAATCCGTTTGATTTCGGTTTGTCGCCCGGAATAACCTTGTGATACATAACTTCACCTAATTTATCCCCACTGGTTATTCATCAAGCAGAGGCATCCATCTTCCAGAATCCAGAATCCAGGGACTCGGCATGAGTTTGGGGCTCCGCAGAAGCTCTAAAAGTCCACGTCGTATTGCCCCGTTAAGCAAAAAATCGTCTTACCCCAACTATGGCCAGGTTTGTCTCCTGAAGGACAGGGATGAGGCTGAAGAAAGAGCATCCATTTTAGCATTGGTATTGTCTACTCTACTTGGTCTTATACATCCTTGTAACAAAAAAACATCTTGGAAATGGCAAAAGCATCAGAGGAGGGCATACATGTACATATGACAGAAGTTCTAGCGGTATGCCTACACCTACAGTTTTATCAGTCATAAAGTGTTCTGATATATCTCTGAAGCTCTACGTACAAGAGTGAAAAACATAAACTAAAGTGTTTTGTTGTATTACTAGCACGGATTATATATTCCATAGTTTGCATCTGTTATCTGCTAAATGCTACAGGTTCACCTCAGGAGCAAGTAGGTTGGTATAAAACTTTGTTGTTATATTCCATGTTATGACATGATGTATTTTGCTTGCCCGCAGTCACTAGACACATTATATAGTTTTAGATCAGGGCTATGACCAGTCGAATTAGTATTCAAGCTTCTGTCTAACCCTTATTTTGAGAGAGTGCAAGAAAGTCTAAAATGTTTCTAGTGTAAGGGTCCATAAGTTAATTAGGCTAAAATTCTGTAATAGGAAGCATTATGGCAAAAGTTTAAAAGCTGGGATACTCGTCTAAATGGCACTTTCTTGAATGATAGTTATGAAAATATTTGTCCAAGATTGGCCGAGGCTATCCTATTAGAGCTCTCAGGTGAGAACCGCAACCATTTCAGAGTTAAAGTGGTAGGCTCATGGTTGTTTATTTCATGATGTTTGCTGTAGATAGTATACCATCATCATCATTTATTGATGGAAATGTTGTTTGCAGCTTATTGGAGACTGACATAGAAGGCAAAATGTAAGAACTTAGAAGAGGCATAAATGGTTATCTGTCTATTGATGACACTTCATAATGCTTGCAATATGTGTTGCAACGTCGAGCTAGCAAGCAAGTGCTTACACTAATCTGTTAGATCTCTTTTGTTTGACATATTCTTTTGCAAACATTTAACAAAGAAAAACTCGTATGCCGGCATGTGAAGACAAACTCATGGAGTACCATATGCTTGGGCTCAGATGACACCCAATCATTAAACATCTATGTGAAAAGGCGACATGATACATGACGTTATAGATAACAGTAGATTCACTAAAAACCGTTGATGTATTCTCTCCCTTAAGCTTTAGCCTTGCTGCTTTAATACTTTGTCTCTCTACATGCGTTGATCCTACGGGAATATTAGGCAAAACATGAGGATATGATCACCCTTAGAAACAAGGCTTTGAAAGAACTATCTAGCTTTAAATCTTGGGAGCTACATCTTGTGCAAAGGGAGTTCAACAATGAGACTAATGCCTTGTGCAATAGAGTATCCTCCTTGAGCACACAGCTGAAGGAGTAATCAAAGAAGAGAAATTGGAAGAAGAAGACATGAAGCAACCACACGCCATTCTTGTAGTCAATGCAAGTGATGAAAAACAGGTAAAGGTTGATAAGATGGTCAACATAAGATTCTTTATGTTGGAGATATGTTCAAAAAAGAGGAAGAGAGCATGGTCATAAGGTTCTTTGATGAATGGAAAGATGTGTTTACTTGGGACTACAAAGAACTAATTTGTGTTGACGAAAAAGTAATTCGAGATTAAGATTAAAGGTGGTTTGAAACCTGTCATGCAAAAACTAAGAAGAATAAATGTTGCATCACTTGATCTGATTAAGGATGAGTTAAAGAAAATGAAAGATGCTGGTATCATATCTGAAATAGTGAATCCTGAATGGATATCTTGCATTGTGCCTGTTGAGAAGAAGAACAAGACAATTAGGATATGCATTGATTATAGGGATCTAAACAAGGCTACTATCAAGAATTGCTACCCTTTGCCTTTCTTGGAGCAAATCTTACATGTTGTTGCAGGAAAGGAGATATACTCCTTTGTGACGCTTCCCACCAAATATACGACGCCCATCGTACATCTCACAGGAAATCCCCCATCCAGCACACCTGCCGCATGGGCCCTTCGCCTATCCCGCACCTGGGATGGCCATGGTGCGGGAAGGGAACAAGAAGATGTCTTGCGTGCCCTTCCCTATGGGCTCCTACAACAGCGGAAGCATAAGTATAAACATTAGCACTAGCAATAACAACACAATCAGATAAAAGAATTAGCAAAAGCGAGAAAAGCAACACGAATCTATGGAGGGCTCATATACATTTCGGAAGTTGAGCCGTATCAGCGATGCTTAGGCTCAGGTTAAAATTGGAGGAGGAAGCCGTTGCTATTGCTTATCTCATAATCAGAGAACCATTGGATAAGCGAAGATTAAAAAATCGCGTGGGCGGCTCACTAATCTATAGCAGAAGCAGATTGCAGGAATGCCTAGCATGAGGGCTTACCAAGTTTTGCTACACGGCGGGTCTTTCTACCACCATCAAGAAAGAATCCCAAAAGGCATGGAGCCAAACTGAACCCTTAGTGTGGCCAAACCTCTAGAAAGCAGGAAGAGGAGGAGATGCTCGACAACTCCAACGATGAACAAACATCCAAACATGGAAGTTGGTAACACCCATGGCAATCTTGGGTGCTTATTCACTGCAAAAGGGGCCCATGACTAACCAAAAACGATAAAGTAGGTGACAAATCATTTATAAATACCAAAAAAGCATACTTCACGGACTGAATGACCATAATATGGTGAATTCTGTTGAGGAAAGAGCCATAAACGGAATGCAGTACTTCCCGCAATGTAATGAGTAACATCCGCCCGCTGTGGTGCCCGAAGGAAATGCATCAATTGGTCTTCAATGAGAACGTCTACAATATGGACAACCCTAAGGCTGACTATGAAAAGCAGAGAGCCGCTAGAACAGATGGAAAATCCATTAAAACAAATATGACCGCAAGAGACCTTGCCAAACCTCCCCACGAATTGAAAAGGCAAACTTATGCTCCAAGACCAGCCAAACAAATTCTGATTCGTGGACGTGGCAATACGCCCCCTTCCACTACCTCGACAATTGACAAGTTATGTAATCGAGTTCTAAAAGATCGATGGAACCATTATTCTAGCTTCTTTTTAGAGAGCCAACCTATGGATTTCGTCCTGGAAGAAGCTACCATGCAACCCCACTAGATACCTGCGAACAACAATACTTCGGCATGCACGAATCGACATTGAGTAGGATTCACAAAGATACACCAGGATACACCACCTGAGGAAATGGAACCAATACTGCAATTTAAAGCATTGCCAGATCCCATATGAAAGTTCCCTAATGCGGGATATGTTGATGCATGCAACTCCGCGGGTCGGATATGATACAACATAGAAGGAGTCCTGCATAGTTCGATTACATCCTCGCTCACGCCAATACATTCCCACATCTGTTGGATTGCTACATTAAAGATGTACTTATACCGAAGATTAATGTAGGGAGGTCAACGGGTCCGATGGGTTAAACAAGACTATATCGAGGATTATCCAAAATTCTGGGCTTTCGTCAAGCCTCTAGAAAAAGCACGAGACCCAAGCAACCCCCATATGCAAACAAAGTGACGTTAGGTGCTATAGGTAGCAAAGGAGAGGCCTTAAACATCGGTGAAGCCGTACAAAAGTTTCGCTGGCCGAGACCACAGATAAACAAACGAAATGTTAGGGTAGGCCACATTTCTCCTTATTATCATCGTTCTTAAATCCTATAACTTTCTTATGGCTTTCCTGTCCTACCTGGCAGGTTGCTAGTGTCAGCTGTCGTAGCTAGTGCCATCTGGAATCTGGAAGTGCTTGTGCCAATCTGTCCAATGCAGTCCAATCTGTCCCCGACTATGCCCATCGATCTCAAGAAGGTACCCTCCCAGCTTCTTTTTTATTCTGGATTCATAGATCCGACAGATAAATTATAAGAATCATCTTCTTGAAAGTAGAAAAAACAGAGGAAAATTTTAGGTAAGCTTGTTTTTTCTTGTTTCGATGCAGAGCATGACGCAATCCGGCAAGACAAATCCGACAATCAAAGGGCCGAGGCAATCCGGCAAGGCAAATCCGGCAACTAAAGAGCCTCCGTGTTGAAGCAGAGCCGCCACAATCGTCTTGAAGCAGAGGCGCCACAATCGTGTTGAAGCAGAGGCACAATCGTGTTGAATCTGCCTGTTTCTGCCTAATCTTGAATGATTCAATCCTAATCTTGAATGATCCATCGCTGAACTCGCCAAGAATCCATCTAAGGCTAAGGAAATGTGGCCTACCCCTAACATTTCGGTAGGGTAGTGTTAGGTGGCGGGGGCATTCGGCTCGCCTCTAACGGCTCGCCCTAGCGGGCTTTACCCCGGGGCCTTGAATGCCCCCGCCACCGAACATTACCCCTAACAAAAACAACCTCCAATAAATGCAAGGTCCAGAATAACCAAACACTTAGGCGCATTAGTAACGTATCACGGTACCGAAAAACCAGAAACCGTGATGTCGAATTTCGATTGTTCACATGTCCCACAACTAACTGCATCCATTAGGGGCACCAATTAAAGGCATGGAGCGCGGATATAGGAACATAAGGACTGAGACCAAGCCACTTTCAATCCACTGTTAGTAGCCCTAGAGGACAAACATGTTGTGGCCCACTCCCGACCAATGATAGACGATATTTTCAACCATCACCCTTCATTAACAAGCTCTTTTCTCATTGGAAAGTGGTGTCAATCTATAGAAAGCCCCATGTGTCAACCCCAGCCAGAAAACATGGCTTGAAATCAGCCGAGGCTGCTTCCCACAAGTTGTCTGAATCTGTGGATCACCAAGAGGAGTTCACTGCAAACAAGATCTGACAAGATCTCTGGTTCTTCCCAAAGAGTCTATTAGTCCAAACACTACAAACAAGATCTAACAAGATCTCTGGTTCTTCCCCATGAGTCTATTAGTCCAACTGAAAAACCTCTTTGGGATATATTGGAGTTCTGGATTAGGTCTCAAAAACAAGGCCCCTCTTTAAATTGGCTAATGAATTATATATACTACTCGAACCTTTTGAAAAAGGCACAACCTTCAGCTAAATTAGGATCATCTATGGCATTAAATCTAAGATTGCATCTGTGCTCCTTCTGCAAGTAATCTGAGCCACAACCCCCCTGCTTGAGCCATAACACAAATCCTGTCATAGTAGTAAATGAAAAGTTGGCCTAATATAAAAAGCAATTTCATGATGGATTAGTCAAACTCCTAGCTAAAAGTTCATGGTCGTCATATGACTTGCGAACATGGAGGCATTATCATCTAGAACATCATCCAAAAATGAACCTTTCTTATTGTGATGTAACACAGCAGCCCCCAGGAAGGAATTTCACTATGTACACACCACTTCCATCACAGCCTGACTTTTACAATATGTACATGTCTGATACTATACAAAGGATCTTGAAAAAAGGAAAACTCAACAAAGCCAATATTGCCCTGATTAACCATGGCAATGATCCCACCTAGCTATCTTTCCATCCCAAGAAGCACTGACAAGCATAGGCTGCCAAGGATGCCAACTACAATCTCTGACTGTTGTTTGATGGAACACCAATTTAGAGATCAATTTCGATGTTATCTGCAAAATTGCAGGCGGGAAATTAGCAGATTAGTACTGAAAACCAAATAACATGGTAGACATGGATACTTACTAGGTCATATATATAAATGTATCCATCCCAGGAGCCTGTATATATATATTTTTGTCCTGTGCTGCAGACCAGAAAGGCGATTATGCATTATTTTGCTTGTGACAAAATCATCTGCCTCTGAATAATCATGTCCTCAATAGATTGCTCCAAAGATTAACCATTGAATGAAACATACATTGATACAATGACATGATATAATGCTGTGTGTACTTGCCTGAACGCAGGCGAGAAGTAGCACCGGATTAGAGTACGCAAGACTGCATGTCCTTTATATGTCATAAGCGACTGGTCATGAGGATGTCTAATGTCTTCATCAGCTCCTGGGTAATTCATGTACCGGTAGTCCCAACGAAATGATGGGACTTTTGACTTTAACCTGCTTATGACGCAGGTTACATCCTGCATCAACCAAGCACCATAATTTACTTAAAGATTAGCGCATACCGTGTTGATAAAGGTGGTCCTCCACTCATTTTTCGAATATCCCAAAGTTTTATTGATTGGTCCTTTGCATTGGATATAAAATATCTCCCGTCTCCCCTGCTGTCTATGAATGTAATACCTTCTAGGTGTCCTACAAGTTTGCCTACACATTTGCTCCTTCCTCCAAAACATCGCCGGTCCCAAACCTTAGACAAAACCAGACAAAGGCAAGTCCTTTCACTAACATGAATTTGTTTCGCAAAAAAACAATCACATAGATTATCGTTTTAGACATAATTTACAAGTTACATGCCCATATTAACATAACCTGTAACAAATTTCGATTATCTGAATATGTTTCACAGAATAACACACATAGAGTATCAGTTTAAATATAATCTACAAGTTACAAGCCCATATGAACATAACGTATCATAACAGTTTTCAATATTCTGAAACATAACCAACTTTTGAGGGTGAAGTATACCTTGCAGAAATGATCATCACTGCCAGAAAAGATAAGGTGGCTGGAGTTATCCGCAAATCTGACAGCATTTACTTCATCCTGTGACACTAAAAACATGATTTAGGCAAACTCAGAAAAGAAATTTTGAATTCGGAGAATGGTGGAGATAAGAACATGGTTCGAGATACCAGAAATCTATGGCATTCGGAAGCAACCAACCGAGAAAATAAAGGACAGATTACTTTTTCGGCCTTTAGCAGTAGCCATCTTTCAGCAAGTTTTCATACCTGCCAGACTTTGTCTGCCCAGCTGTAGAGTTCATTCCAGTATATCCTATATATATAGGAGCAAGTCTAAAGCTTCAACATCTGCGTTTCTTCAATGGGTCTTAATCAAGCTCCCTGAATTTCTATCCAGTTTTCCCTTTATAAGATAGTGCCCCAGCCCTAACACTCAGCCCCTAAACAAAGTTCATGATGGTGACAATCACCTTGTCCTACCTTTGACAAGCCTTGAACTAGAGACAAGAACTTGGGATAAACATTATTAAGATAGTAACATGGTCACCAGAATTTTCATTTCCAAATAGCACCACTAGAAACAGAAACGGACCTTATGAGCAGTAATTCTGAAAACAGTTCTGTTAGCCTCCAAATCATATACATATATTGAATTGTCATTACTACCAGCAACAATTTCGCGTCCATCACTACTAAATTGGAGAGACCAGATGCCAAATGCTTCATCATCGTCTGAAGCAAAATTCAACCCTTCATGGATATCCTGTAGGACAACACAAATTACCATCATCATCAGACTTAATGGCAAATCAAAACAACAAGATGCAGTTATTAGACATATAAATTATCATTGGAAACAATAAACGGATTAAAAAACATGTTGTTTATAAATGCCTAGAATGTATCTTGCAGATATCCTCCCTGCTGTTCCCTCAGAGTTAAAGAGTTGGCTAATTGAAAATGACAGACAAATACTTCCTGAACCACACAAGCAACATTCTATTTTGCAATCTATTAGTCATTTTTTCCATTAAAACAGGTGTCTTTAAGGTGTAAAAGGTGAGTTCTGCAGAGCCAAAGAATGACTTGGGAATTTAATATCCAATTTAAGGGCAATTTTGGAAAATAGCAAAGAATATCAAGGGGTTATTAACCATGTGATAAAATCTGAATGCATATTATAAGAAGTGCATGGAGTAAAGCTTTAAAACAAAGATCCAGTACATGAGAGCTTGTGAAAGTTATAGGAATGAAGTAAAAATAACCAAAATACATGAAGTCATGGAGGTTGTAAAAGTTAGAATCATGTTAAGTGATTAAAATCTTGGCATGCTCATCTTTCTCTAATGTGTAGTTCTTTAAAGGTTGAATAATTCTGTCCCATGAAAAAGTGCCAAGCAGGATATCTTTTATTGAAAAATCCATGTGTTTATTCTCTACAAACTCATGTCTAGCTTTGAAACGAGCCCCTCATCTTGAAAATGTAATTTAAATAAAATCCACACGGTATAGTTGAACCATACTTTCATGGCAAAGGATCCAGGCATCTTTAGACAATAGCATCCTATTATCTCCTTTAATAAAAAAGGCTGTACAGATAGTAATTAAGAATTATAACTTTGGTGAGGTGATGGGATAAAAAGATCCCTAAAGATGTCCATAATTGGTCCTCCTCTTACCACTCATATTAGGTCAGCCTTAAACCCATCAATGCATCTTCTATAAAGCATGACTACTTCAATAGCATGGCTCAAGTTGCATTTTCAGAGACTTATATACACACTCTGGTCTGAGGTGATAGTGCTGCAATTGGTCATCTCGTATGTTGACATGACTTAATCTTAATTGCCTTGATTCTTTCAATTTCTTTTTATCAAAGAAGAAGAAACACAACTAAGTGAATATGTGATTGCTATGGCTATTGGGAAAGCGAGAACAAAATGCTCACATTATCAGTAATTAAGCAGAAAGTAGGCAGAGTTTATAAAGGTTCTGCACTTACAGTCACGTTCGCCAGTGACTCAATGCCACACGTTTCATTGTTGATATTCACAAGATGCACTATAGGTGTTATTGAAGCATAAACCTGTTATTCCAGGGAAAGTAAAATTTAGGAAATAAAAGGAAATAAAGATGTACAACTTATACTCATGTCTTTACCAGGAAACGTCTGTCTGGAGAGAGTGAAGTGTCAGTTATTGTCCATTGCAAATTCCTTGCAATAATATCCTTGCAGATACGCCATCCTCTGTCAACGTCGTAAATCTGTATTCTCCGGTCCTAGGGACAAGACATTTATATATTAGTCTTATAAGAGTAACAACTCCTAACATACCTTGTTACCCTATCTTCTCTTACACTGCATCAATCAGAAGACCTAATTAACTGCATATTTCCCACCAAATTCCCCTCATAGTTCCAAATTAAGTTAAAAAATACCATCAAGACTAAAGTGGAGATTAGCACAGAGAGCAGCTGGCAATTAGACTTCATCATTTCTACTTTAGCTTCACAACAATGGGAAGCTGCTAGCAATTCGGGGATATTAACAGACCAAATGGTGGAAAATCGTGCAGGGATAAAGCTTATTCTGGTCCAATCTTCAATAAACAAGAGTCCTTATATTTAGGAAAAGGCAACATACAGATTTCTTTTAACCTGAATATTGCAGACAGGAACAACCAATCATCATGCAGCTGTAAGAAATTAGTTCTGCCTTTTGCTAAAGCGTTAGCATATATTGTAGTAAGACACGTCAAGGGTAGTAGAAAATGGAAATATCCTAGTCAATGTATCAAGTTTGTCATAATGTGATGTCAAAAGTCCTTTTTTACCTGGTATCCAGCGACAAACAATGTGCCATCATCTGAAAATTGTCCAATATAGGCCCGACTATTCATTCGCTGAACCACTACTGGACCATCTTCAGGCAGGTACCTAGCAGAGAGATGGCAGCACTCTGCCCGTGAAAACTTTCCAATTCCAGACATATTACATTGTCTACCTGCTAAGATAGTTGCTGTGTTCACAATTGCGCTTTTTCTGCTTCTAGTACAGGCTAATGTTCCCCTACTGGCAGCTGTGCCTAATTTTGTCACATGAGCAAGATGTCCATCCAATGCTGTAACCCCATTTGAGGATTCATGTTCTTGTGAACTTGGCAAAATTTGTTCGTGCCCTACCACATTACCACAATCATCATTTTCACTGTCCGCTTTATCATCTACCATAGGGTTGTCAGAATTCTCCAATGGATGTCCTGCCTCAGCATCACTAGTCTCTTCATCCTCGTCATGAAGTAGATAAAAACCAAGTCGATTGGCAAGCCTTAATGCACGAGCTGTGATTGAGGCATCCATTCGACTAGCTCTTCTTGAATTGCTCATGGCTTGACCATTTGCAGCAAGAGTAAACCACAATCAAACGCCTTGTCAAAATACAAAATAACCAGGAATTATCCAAAAGAAGAAAGGCGAACTCCAATCACACACAGGCAGCCAGTTCCATTGGATGGACATTGAAAATTTCTTATGTTTGCATATCTAGAGGGTCACATTATTCATTACTCTGTCAACTATTCATTTCCATTCCAATTGGCATAATTAATTATGGAAGTCATGAAAAAATCAACAGAGCCTACTTAGGGAACCCATCGCAAAAATCAAACTGGCCAAAATTTTACTTTCTTTGAAGCACCTCTAGAAATGAGCTGAACGTTTAAGCAAATTCGCGTCCCCTGTATTTCCTTAGCTGAATTCAAATTAGAAACTAAACACAATCCGCAGAACCACTATAGCCATATAAATGTCTTGATGTGTCGTCCTTTTCACCATCCAACTATTATTTCAACGAAAACACTTCTTTATTTGCTATTGTCAATTGTGGGCCTATACATAGAATTTGTTTGTATTTTCGGGAGCGCAGTATATATCGAACCCCGACATGTTATAGCCACGAGTATATCCGTGGTATATCCGTGTCTTTGACATGTTATAGCCACGCAAAAAAAAATTACACGGCGTTTTTATGGACTTAGCAGATTTTTTGCCATTTAAGAGGCTGGCTATAACATGCCCAAGTCTGACATTTACCGCGATGGGTATTTTTGGGTGCCCTCTTGGTGAGGCTAGATCAGCCGCTACACATGATACTCACCATGCCCTCGGTGCACTCACTACGATCATACATTCAGGAGGTAATGGATCTGAGGGCTCACATATGCCCCGGACAACCACATGCAGGAGGTAATGGATCTGAGGGCTCACATATGCCCCTGGACAACTACTTGATGGGCAGGAAATACTTCATGATGTATATATGTATATTTGTACAGCTTGTTGACAGTCTTATTGCTGCCACGGTTTTTCTCTCGAAAATACATCGGGGATGTTGCTGAACGGGAATTTCCTGGTATAAGCCAGAATATTCCTGCCTAAATCGACTATTATAGGTGATTTTCCAGCAGAGTTCACCAGAGAATCCTTATTACTGCTTGTTCCTGCTTGTGCAATGTTTTGAAATAAACAAAACAACAATCTCTAGATTGATAACAGAAGATACAAAGCGCGCAAATGAAGAACAAAAAACAAGAACTGATGATGCATTAGGGCGGATTTGGGGTCTCAAAATGGCTCGTATCTTGGGTTAAAGATTTCCACGTCAGATTCGCCACGACCAATCAGGTTTGCGCCTCTTTTGCAAAAGTCAGTATTAGTTGGCAGGTAGAAGAATGAGCAGGCTTACTTGGCATCCACATGGCGTATTTTCATAGGGGATGCCTGCGCTTTTGTTGCAACCATATTAATGGCCCGAATTTTTCGGGAATCACTTCGCCGCCCAAAATAATGGTGACTTTGACCGCCTACTGTCAGCGTCACCAACTCCCTTGTCAAATTTTGGCGCCAAACTTCTGTACTGTCACTCCGGCACCTCTACGTGCATCCTCTCCGTCTTCACTCCTCATCTGCAATCCATGTCTCCTATAATTTCTGTGTTCTTGCCTCATTTACAGAACTCCCAAGGTGAAGAAGTGGGAGGTTTTGTCTCAATAGATTCGTGGGTGAGTATGCTGCCATCAACGAGGGGCGAGCACAGAGTTAAGCGACAAAGGCGATCAGACGTGCGGACACATTGGATAGGTAGGATAAAAGAGTTCAAGTTGAATTCTAGCAGCCGGAAAGTGGATCCACCAAAAACAGCTTCCCAATCAGATCACACGACGCGAAGCTGTCTGTCAGCTATTTAAGTGCATAGAAACAGTTTCGCATCGTGTGATCTCCTTATCTTTTCATTTCTTTCGTTGACACGTGTTTACAAACAAATTTATTATGCAGGTTTATGTTTATTAGACGTCGTGGATGTCGTTCCGGCCGAAAGCATTAGTAGTGTCCTTGTCGTGTATCACATAGACATCGGAATTGTCCTTTTCCAAGGTATGGATGTCGTGACCTTGCGGGGTATAGGCATTTGGTTTTACGAACATGATTACAACGTAAAGGTCAGGAAACCGAGCTTGAGGCCGGTTGAATTGCCTCCTTTGAGTGAACTTTGTAAGCCACAGAGTAATGAGAACAATGTAATTGCAATGAAGAAATGCCTGGCTGACGAGGTGCAAGGGGGAATGTCTGAAAAAGGAGGCCTGGGGATGAGTTTCAAAATCTTCACACCGTTTGAGGTATTTGCTAACATATTCCAGATGGCGCAGGAAGTTCGAAAAGCTCCGAAGACATATACGTGCTTTCTCTCCCCTGTCGATTTTGTGGATGGCTTATTTTTTGTTCCGACCTGGGATGTTCGATTCCACGAATCATCCGGTCAACTAACAGAGTGCCGCGTAGTTAAGTCCTCCTTTAAGTTCAGATACTTTCTTCCAAAACAATATTTATACATTAATTGTCAACTAGAACGAAGGAAACAGAAAAAGAGAGGCTGCACAACTTTTTGGGAGCCGTTTGAGGACCATAGCAGACACTCCGATGCGGTAGATATTCGAGTATGGCGAGGGGAGGAAGTCATTTATACAGCCACCATGGAAATCAAATGGCCATTATCAGAGCTAAGAGTGCTAATGGAGACAGAGGAGATTGCTAACGGCTTCCATTATTTCATTGATGGCATTGGGGTTGGCTACAGGCAAGAGGGAAATATAAAGCTTAGTGAGTTCACGATCAACAAGAAATTGTCTATCGCCTAGCTCTTTGAATCTCGGGTTTTTATTTGTGTTTTTGTTCGATGTTTTTTTAGGGTTCCGTATTTTGTCCGATATTTTTTTAGGGTTCCGTACAATTATTTAAAAAAGTTACCATCATATTTTACTTCTAACTTCTGTTTTTTACTATTTATCTCTTGCCAGTTGTCTATTTTTGTCGTTGTTGTTGTAGTATAAAAGCGCCATCCGCCGAGAAGCCATGGCAAGAACTAAGCAAACCGCAAGGATCCATCCAGTGGTGTAAGGCCAGCGATTACATTAGTCCGCCTCCTTCATCCACATCTCGAATCAAAGTCTCGATAGAGATTCTCCTCCTCCGACCATGCCTAACAGAAGCTGCGGAAAAGAACTCCGCATGACAGACGGTGGGAGAAGCAGCTCGGCAGTAAGTAGGGAGGTGCACTCCGATTCGGAGACGGAGGATGAAAATGTGAGAGATCGCCGAGCAGAATATGACGCCGGATTAATTATTGGGCAGCCGCCTCTTGCTTGCTCCCCGCCTCCTCCCGTGGATGCGCCAGACCTTCAAATCAAAGGAGGAGGCCCAACGCCGTAAAGGGGAAGGCGACCGAAATGTGAGGAGAGACGGCGTAAGAGTTGGTCGAAAGCAAATGCCGCAAATGCCGAGGTGGGTGAGGGTAGTGGCCTGCTTAAGACGGCTCCTGGCATTAAAAGCCAGCGAGATTAAGAAGTATGAGAAGAGCACTGAGATGGTCATTCCGTGGCTCCCATTTGCGAGGCTCGTGAAAGAGATTCTGCAAGAGTGTGGTGCGATACATCATACCGATTCATGTAATTCAAGCAACCGCCTTTAAATGCTCTTCAAATGGCTTCGGAAGCAGTTGGTGTCGGTCTGTTCGAGGACTCGCAGCTTGCAGCAATACATGCCAAGCGGGTGACTGTCATGCCCAAGGACATGCGCCTAGTCTTACGCATAAGGGATCCTGAGTACTATGGTCAAAATTTTATAGCTGAATACAACAAGAAGAAAGACCCCCCAGAAAAAAGGCAGTGAAGTGCCTTTGTATTTTTTTCATATGTATAATATTCTTTAATGTAATGGCTTTCCTTATAAGCTTCATCTCTTAGTCCATTTGTTTCTTAGAAGCCTAGGTTCGCACTTTTTTTTTTTAAGGTTATACGTGAGGATCACACGACGCGCAGCAAGCATTGTGCTTTTTTTTTTTGCACATACTAGTTTTCGCTTCGTGTGATCCAACCCTAACCCTAACCCTAAAATGTACGGACAAATCTTCCCACAAGGGTTGTGTCCCCTTTCACAATGGCTACTTGAGTTCAGAAGTGACAGCGCCTTACCGCTCCTAAACATCTGCTTGCATTCGTCGTCTGCTTTGCCATGGATTGTTATGTGAATTTCCTGGAATGGTATGCATCTGCCCCACATGACAACGAGGAAGTTGCGCCGACTGCGATTTATCCGTTCTATTGTAAGGAGTTGGACATCATGGGAAACAGTAGCGAGCTTGGATGCTATCGCGAGGTTGCTTTAGCTTTCAGCCGGACCGCTTTGGCTCATCGGACGTCCTTTGCAGATGTTCCTGGGTCGTGGATTCCAAAACCAGCTCTAGAGGAAGCGGCTTCCCATTTGCAAGTAGCAAAGACGTTTTTCAAGAATGCTGCGCAGTGGGCTCCTCCTAGCTGCGTCCTTGTACTTAAGAAGGTAACTTATATCTCGTTGCCATTTGCATTCGCTAGTAAATGCATTCTGCTCGGCCAAACCGAAGATACACTGGAAACAATGAAATATTTAAGCTAAGGGGGGTCAGTTATGTGTGATGATGCTGACTATGACGTAGAAATGGAGATAGATCTACAAGAAGAAGAGCAAGAATGTAGGAGTTTTGGCATCGATGCACTGGCCTTGGGTGAACCAGAGGAGGAAGATGATTCTGAAGGTGATGAGGATGAGGATGAGAAGAAGTGGTCTGACATAACGCCAATTTTAGTGGAAGGCAAAGAATACTTATTGCTAAGTGATATACTGAGGAACCCGTCTTTGTTACGAATGTGTGCTAGGGAAGACGAGCTTATCAGTACCTTGGCTGGGTAAACCTAGGCCTAGATTTTGTAGAGGAGCAGTAAGTTGATGTTGTATGCTCTGTTCAGAATAGTAAATATCGAACATGTTAGAAAAACTCCCCTCCTCCATCTATTTTGATAGTGATTAGGGAATGCTCAGTGAACTTTTTCGCTTATTTTGAAGGGGACAATGAATTCAAATGCTTGACTTTTATTTTAAAGTTAGTGGCATGAGAGTCTGATGGAGAAAATGAAGATCTAGTGGCTTTAGCTTGCAGGCAAGTATTGCAAATGATGGGAGCAGAAGAATGAAGAATCCTTGAGCAACAAGATGATGAATACGAGGTTGAGCAATATGGCCAAGTCGATGATCATGCCAAAGACGCTGCTTGGTAGGTAGTGTAGACACAAAATTTGCAGATTCTATGTTAGAAAAGCCATCAAAAATTTGATATAGATTATCAACGCATATACTAGTATTGGCCCTTGGCCAACATATTTGACATTTTTTTCATTCGCTCATTTTTAAACCTTCTGTTTTCCATATTTGCTTGTTCATTCTCTAGCCTTGGATTTCCTATGCCTTTCTTTTTAAGCTTTGATTCTTGCCTATGTAGAATGCATTCCCAGAGTAATGCCAATGGAATAATGTTTTTTTCGGGCCATGCTGTGCACACATCATATGGTATAGGACATCGACTGATTTGGGGTTGCCCTTGCCCAAATAAAAGAGAGGATCACAAGGAAATACTTATGGGCCATTATGCAAGAGGTCTTGCATTGTTGCTTTGTCACAAACGAAATATTGTTGTTGTTATCTTTTTGACATTGTTTTGCCTTGATCTATAAATGTTGCTGTGTTAATCCAGTTATATGATTCAATTCCTCTTCCTGATATTTCCATATAGTCGTTGTTTCTTTAATCCATTTGAAGCCTACATCTAAGCTTATAACTTACTGAGCATTCTCATCTATTTTGTTATTCTTTTCCTTTGTTCTGTATCTCTCTTACAAAGCAAGTTGCACAAGGAACTTGATCTGTAGCATCCACTTTGCCAAGCCCTTAACTTTAGCATTCTGCAAGGCTTGAGTTGTCTTTCGCAAAGGCTGAGTTGTCCCATCAAACAATTCTAGAGGTCCAGACCACAAACAAATCCTTTGGGTGTTGATCAAGTGTAGAACTTGGTCCAACAACTAGTGAGAAGAAACTCTTGGTCTGAGCTGAGAATTTGGCAACAGCGGGAAGAGAAAGCAATGTGCAGTCGAGCATCTGTGATTTTCCTTGCTGATAATAAATTCTTTTGCAATCCTGGTACATGGAGCACATTGAGAACTTGCTTGATAATGTCAGAGTTCAAAGAAATAGCCACTGTACCTAAAGCTATGGCAGACTGGACATGGTCATCTCCCATTTGTACAACAGGAGGAGCATTGGAGTATAAGAGACAAAGGATTCTTTCAATGGGGTCATATAGCCGGTCGCATCAGAACCCAAGTACTAAGTAGGATCCATGAAGGTAAAACAGAATAAAAAAACTGTGTACAAGAAGTCATGCATCATATTGCTATGTTTTTTAACCATAATTATATTGCTACATTCTTCATGCACGGAGGATTTAGCAGAGACAACAAGAGGAGAAGAATTCGATTGAGGATGAGCAGGGTCTTGGAATCCTTAGAATCAGAAGAGTCTTTCTTGATGTTTAGACCTGCAAACATGAGAGTACCAGAGCTGCATGGACGAGTTTGTTGTTGGCGAATGGCTTCAGATTTTGGTGCGATCCAAAGCTTCTTCAAAAGTGTATCAACCGTCAAGATTTGATAACTGGGTAAAAGCATGTTAGGCTATAAAAAGTATCATTTAGGAACCACAAAAGTACCCAAAAAGGTAGCTAGCACCGGGTACTGGGTATCTGTGTAATATCTCAATAAAAATTGTATGTTTTAAAATTGATGTATTTATTTTGACCTCGGAGAGCATTATTTTTATCCTAAATATTAACATGTGCTTGAATTCTATTTTGGATTTCTGAGTTAGTTTCAATGAAAAGAAAGATGAGAAAGTACCCACTTTTAAAGTTCCTAGTATAGGTAGTACACCTTAACATGCTTTCATCCAACTAATCCTTCGTATAACTTGGGAAGACTATTCAATAGCATACTGACTGACTTTCTCATCTTCTGTGATGCCAACTCCAGTGGTATGGAGTTCATCAATGATGTCTTTTATTTGGCATATGTGCTCTACGAAGTCTCCATCTTCAGAAAGATGACGATCATACAGACACTTGCGTAGTGCTAAGCAGTTTCTAAGAAGGTTTGATGCATAAATTAACAAGGATCTACCAAATTTCTTTGGCAGTACTTGCCCCTTTCACCAAGCATACTATGGTATCCTCAAGAGTAGAACAAATGATAAGGCGGATCTTTCAATCTTTCTCAACAAAGCTCGAGTTTGTGGCACCTAGAACCACCTCTACGGTGGCTTTACAATCAGAATCTGTCATCGGAACTACACAATTAGCCACTAGGGCTGTAGAATTAGCCACTAGGGCTGCAGGATTTTCAACAATTTTCTATATTTCCTTATCCTCTAAAGCCATCTGGAGTCTCCACTTCCACATCTGGAAGTTTTTCTTGTGAATCGAGGAATCATGTACTAATCAGTAGACATTATGGTTGTAGGAGTATCCATGATCATGATTTTATGCAATCAAATGGGGCAAAAATAGGGCACGTACAAAAGGAGGTGATCAAGCCAGAAAAAGGAACGATGATGCGATAAGCTTTGGGAATAAACAGAACAGCAATCTCTGGATTGATACAAAGTGCATAAAAGAAGAACAATGAGCAGGAGTTCATTATGTATAATGTATTGAAATCCTTCTTATATGGCAAGGAGCAAGAATCTGGCAATGAATGTTGTAGCCCGAGATTCTTGGATCATGTGTCAAATACATGAAGATAATTCCTTGTCAGGAACCTACCTGCCTAACTACTCCTACTAACGGCTCCTAGCTTGATAATCTAATACGGTGGAGGTTTTGGGTAGGGGTTTTTGCCCTATGACAATTGAGCTACCTCTCGCTCAAACTGTTTTCATAGGTGGTGGCCTTTGTTGTGTTTCTCTCTAACGATGTATCCTACTCTTCTGTGATCTTTTTAGAGCTAAACATCCATCAAAATATCATGTTTTGAGATGCTCGTGGAGTTTTACAGAGGTTGAAAAATCTGAAAACAATGCAACCCAATAGAGACATAACACTTTATTATGGCGGGAGTTAGCTCCAGAGGTAAAATTATATTGTAACACAATGCAACTTGCATCTGAAGTCTTGCAGCTAGGAGGGGTTTCCATGGTAGCCCATTTTTTACGAATTCAATGGTACTATCTGCATTGATATGCATTGACATACAAAGAGGCTTACATCAAAGGCATTATTCTCTAAACAATCAACTCTATCATGACCCAAGCTACTAAAGTGAATATTTGAGCTCAAATCCTACTTAAGATCTACTCAAACATGACTACATCATTGGTTTTATTCTACAGGATCATTGTTGGTTGTTTTATCCTTCAGTTCAATTAATTGTAGATTGTTCTGGTTATAGATGTAAAAACAACATTGATAATCTGCGGAAAATTAGGTCATGGATCTATACAAAGCATCATTATTGTGAATCTCAATTAATCTAATTTGTTGCTTTGAAATACTGTTTTTTTTTTCACTCTTTTTCTTGAAGAATGTGTTGGAAATGGAGCAGAATATTCTTTGGAGTAGCTATTCTTGTATTAGACTAAAATTCTATTGTAACAGTCACATTTGATGAATGCTATGCACTAAAGTTAGGCTTAGACAGACAATTTAAGGTGCTTTCAAATCTTCCAACTTAAAGGCATCTAACACACACTCACACTCATCATCATCATTCTAACATGTTTAGCCATAAGGCTCGCCATAAAAGGTTTTATGAGATCAGCTAAGGACCCTTCAAACTGTCCCCCAATTTTGATTTTAAACCGATTCCCGAACCTGCAGACTTGGGCAAAAAGAGTTCCCCCAAAGTTGAGCAGGTTAAGCATGGAATCATGAAGAATATTGTGTATATCCATCATTATTACTTTCAGGGTAAGCAAGATTGGCCAATGAACCTTCAAATTGAGCGCCAAATTTTGGAGGGCAACATTTCCCTCTGATTTTAGCAAACAATCTCATCAAATTGGCCGCTGGAACTATCGACAATGAGAATATTGAAGAACCATGGCTAAGTTAAGAAGCTTCATGCAAATGGAAAAGATTTTCCATTTTTTCTCGCTGTTTTCGTATTTTTCAGAGCAAGGTTGACCATTTCAAGTGGAGATGTCTAAGAATTCCTTCTCTTACAATAAAAAAAGTTCAATCTGAAGAAGAAACAGAATAGAATAGATTAGATTTCTTAACGTCCACGAAGACCTACAGACCATGGGACCCATACAATGGCCTAATACAACCATTGCTACTAGGATGTAAAAACCCTCATCTCAAAAGTTTTTCAAGGGAAAAACTTTTGCAGTAATGATGATACTAGTCAAGCAAGAAGAAAATATAAGTAGGCGATGATGATTACTGAGGGCTCAATAATTGAAGACGCTCATCTAGAATCTCAAATATATATAATGCCAAGTCATGCACAGGTGAGGCTCTGAGAAGTTGTGGAAGCATGGAATAGAATGCTAAAGTCAAATAACGATTCCTGACCATCTCAAAAGCAGGACATCTTAGCAGAGTATGGCTTTCATCTACAATAACCTGTAACTGGGAACACGCACATAATCTCGCTTCTCGTGGCAATTGTGGCTGCTCCCATCTATATGTCTCAATCCGTAGCTTGTGGGACCCTGTGCGAATTGATGCAATAGCTATAAGCTTTTTTTTTTAACAAGGAAGCTTTGTTTGGCGATATACATAGGACGTGAAGGCCATAGAAGGCGTGGGGTTGCCTTTTGGTAGTAGCCCACTATGGCTCTTCCATAAAAGGGACATTCGTATTTGGAGGCATGGCCAAAGGTGGCCCATCCCTTTTAGGGCTAGGGTTTGCTAGCTATAAGGATGCTCGAGGGAGAGCTCATGGGGCATTCAGTATCTTGGTTGAGTGACGAGTATAGCGAACACGTCATTTATTCATTTCAGAGGTATCAGAGCGTCAAGTTTCGATGGGCAAATTTCTTTTCCTTTTGTGACAAAGTTACTTTTTGCACTTGGAACTAGGATTTGCACTTCCACAAGTGCAATATACTCCAAGGGAAAGATGCTAACAGTAGCTCTTTTGTGCGTTTGGATGATCAAGCTTGTGTTTGAAGAGTCGATTATGATTCTCTTATGGCTTGGCTATGTTTTGTGGCTTAAGTAATGGCCTTGGCAAGCATAGAGCTATGGATGTTAGATAATGAGGTTGTTGACTTTGATGTTCTTAAAGTATTTCCCTTGAGTCATGAATTTGTGGAGATGGCTTTGAAAAAGGCAACAATATTAAATTTTTTTTTTTTTTAGATTTCGTGGTGGGCAATGATAGGCGAATAAGACCATTTTAGCTTAGACTAGAAGAAGCTCCATGTAAATGTCTTCTAACGACATAAAGAACTTTGGGGAAGCAAATTTGGTATTTTGACGTGGCAAGGATAGGCTAGTTGGGTTATTCTAGCCTAGCCAAAAGCAATTTTAAGCGTCCTTTGAAGCCATATTAAAGTTAACTTTAGGGAAATAAAATGACATAAAAATAACTTTAAGATAGATAGTATTTTAACGTCACGCCACTACTAGTAAACATGTGTCCGGCGTTGCCACGCTTTGATTCTATTGCTTTACCACTATCAGGAGCAAAGTACTCCTTTCATCAAATAATCAATGCCCATTGTGTAGGTGAAGATAATCAATGCCAATTGTGTAGATGAAAAGTTCATGTTTCAAGAATGGTCCTCATTCTTGAAACATGAACTTTTCATCTAATGGTCCTCACGTACGAAAATTAAAACAACCCAATAATCCAATGGTCGTTGATGAGCATGGTAATTATGTTGGAGTGATAGAGTAACAAATAAATGGGTAATCCTTCAAAGGTTAAAAATTTTCAACTTATTGAATTAAATGATTTGGTTGAGGAAAAATAAATTGTTTATAGAGTTGAATTTCTCTACATACATACCATCCACAAAAGCATGATCAAAGCATGTTTTTCCTTATATGCCTTCAAATTGTCCAACTTTGTTCTTTTAGCAATCTGGCAATAAATTAATCAAGTATGCATCTAAAAGTATCTTCGTAAGTGAAAATGTGACAAAGAATGGTATGAGAATGTACGTCTGGCATTATCTGTGTAGAGGAATGAAACAAAAGTCATTCTTTCTTTGGCTACGTAGACGATTTGGTTGACTACGTTATGTCTTAGATCCAAATTATCTTCAGGATCAAAAACATTTGGTTGTCCTTAACTTGGCCTTCATTAGCTCTAGGATGTTTTTCTTTTTTTGTTCCTTAGAATTCTACCTAATCCAGTAATGCAGATATATTTATCTCATTTGTGTGCTCACTCAAATGAACAAATGACGTGCTAGCTCTACTCGCCACCCAACCACGAGCTCCGCATAGATACTGAATGCCCCATAAGCTCTCCCCCGAGCATCTTTATAGCTAGCAAACCCTAGCCCTAAAAGGGATGGGCCACCTTTGGCCATGCTTCCAAATATGGACATCCCTTTTATGGAAGACCCATAGTGGGCTACTGCCAAAAGAGCAGCGCCACGCCTTCTATGTCCACATCCTATGTATATTGCATGAGGAAGTCGATGAGAATTCTCTTTGTAGTTGGGGAGCAATGAACATTCATATTTGGGTGCATTAAGCACTGTATCAAATTGATTTTATAACCAAGAAATGCTCTAATTTTTGCTTAGCAATAGGCCTTATTCATTTTCCTTGTAAAGGCCATGAAAATTTACTTAGATATATTTCTGAGAATTCTAATCAGGAATTACAAGCAATATACAATCAATTGTATGGAGTTCACTGCAAAGTGTTAAAATGATTGTAATTATCTTCATCGCTCTAATATTACTTGTCCACAAGAGGAAAGAGTGCAGAAGAATTATAAGTTCCAAATCAAAAATTGCTTATGGAGGTGCATTCACTAGAGCATGGATTGAGGAGAATCTCAGAAGATAGTGATAATCTTCAAAAGAGATTGAAGATGACATCATTGAAAGTTAGGGAGAGGAAAATGAATTTGAAGGCTATAAATGTCCTTGCCCCGGTGGATGGAGGATCCAAAAGAAGGATCATTGCCATAAAAAAAACTCGTCGATTCAAGTGTGTCTGACATGAAGAAGAAAAAACCTTGTAATACTGCTTCCTTACTGAAGAAATTCGTGAAGGATGGTGTTATAGAAATGTTGAAGCTTCTTAGAACCAATCACTTACAAAAAGTTCTAATGGATCAGATGCTAAGTGAATTGGAAAAAAATCGAAGTTCTGAGAGCATGCAAGGGTTGTGTAATAATGTGGGTATCAGTAGGCATGCTTATCTTGTTCTTTTCTGGGATTTGGAGGATGGGATAAAGCAACAAAATATCACTAAAACCATCCTCCCCAGAATCATTAAGGTTGGGGTGAGTAGATCAAGACGTAATTCTTAGGTGGAAGAGGATTTGGAAGAGATATATCAGATTACTACATCTCTTCTAGAAAAAGTAAGAAGAGGGGTGGATCTCAAAATGGTTTATTTATTCTTAATGAAAAATAATTGTTGGATGGACTTCACTAAGATGCTTCAGTTATTAGTTCATTTCTATGGTATAAAATTGAAAGAATATGCAGGACAACTGCAAATATGCATCGGCAGTACACTGGACTGCCGATGCATCCTCTTGGCGTCCTATCCCAACGCATGGCCCCCCAGCTAAACAAAGGGCATTTGATCTTGGTTCTGGTTGGCTCCTGTGGTCGATATGGGAGTATCGCAGACACCACATCTTTTAGGGCATTTATTCATCTGCACGTGGTGTTATTATGGCGGCCCAGAAAAAGATACTAACAACCTACAAGTGTTCCTCCCTTGAATCAGAAATGATGGAACGCATCTGGATTCAGTATCTTCGAATTGATTCTTATCATTAGTCTCCTATTCTGGAGTAAGTACATTGTGCTCCAGGCTCGTGCTCCTGTGGCATCTTTTTGTGCTTACACAGTTAGATGAGACATGTAAATTTTGTACTTTTTATCTGATTAATAAACTTTTTGGCTTTTGTCCTTCAAAAAAAAAAAAGTATAAAGTTGGATGAGGTGGAGCCCATCAAAGGTGAGAAGTATGAAAGGGTGCCCTTAATGAACAGAGTATTATCAAATTCTAATAGTGATGATGGCAAATTCTTTGTTCAGTCAGGGGATCATACTTGGTAGATAGGGATCTTTCAAGTGCCTAAAGAAAAGTCATGGTGTTCTTTAAGATCTTCCAGCGGATAACTATTTCTACTTTGATTCCTGCTCATAGAGTTGGAGAGAAGCTTAATGTTCCTGGCTATTGTAGATTACGAAAGTTTAATAGCATTTCGTAATTTGACGACAAATAAATGCATGCATTTGCTAATAAATGCATGCATGTACAACATGATGCATGGATCTCGTTAGATGACTTGTGCATGCCCATGTTATTTATATGCGAGGGTAGATGGAATGGGAAAGTATGCTAGGGTAGATGTATGCTAGTGTTCCCCTGATACTGCACCAACACGAGATAAGGAAGATAAAGGATTGATCCCTGCCTTTGGAATACCTTTGAAGGGAGTGCAAATATATGCATTGTGCATGCTTTTTCATAAATAATTGACAAGATGGTTTACATGAGTATTCTTTTTGCCTGGAATAAGTCTCCTCAACCATCCAAAAAAACTTGCATGAAAGATGTAGGGAAAGTACTTTTTAATATTGGTCTCCATGGAGGTGATTATAAAATACTTAAGATTCTAAGAGGGAAGGTAAGGTTCCATGCAAGCCATCGATGGGTGGGGTGAAAGTAAAACGATTTCCACCATGCATTAAATTTTATAAGAACATATCCTCTGGGGAAGGTGTTGGGAAAAGCATCGAGAACATTAGAGAAGAACATGAAAGTGTCCCTAATATTCTTGGCCACTTAGGAGATTGTATTCCATTATGATATTACTGTGGCCGGGAGAGGGAGGGGCAGGGGGGGATCCATCTGTGTACGTGGCCAGGAAATAATGACATAACAATCCCACGTTGTATGTACAAGCGCAGAGAGTTACACCCTTCCACCCATAACGAAGACGAACGTCGTCCTCGGTGTCGTCATTTATCTAACAAGATTTGCATTATCCTTAGAGAAACTTCAAATTCTCACACGGTCGCAAAGTTTACAACTATGACATAGCTGTATTCAAAATCAGATCTTTTTTATTTCGGGATAATTCCTTGTTTTAGGAATTCGAAAAGTGGGGTACTCTCGCTTCAAACTTGTTTCCTTCTCCCAAGTAGAAAAATATATTCTATTCTATTCTATTCTATTCCATTCCATTCTATTCTCCCAAGTAGCTTTTTTCTTGCAAACTTTCACTTTATCATGTGTTCTTTGCATGTTTTTTTTCTTGTTATTGTCGATTCCCTTGATTAAAGGATCTTTTCAGACTCAAAGGGTAATTCTCCGCCCGTGAGTTTAAAGAGATGATGATCTTGTAAAAGAATTATCCCATAGACTCAATAGCTATGCAGTAGTAATGTTATGATGAAACAAAACCAATGAATCTTTCACATTATACACCTTATTCCTGGCAACACACTGCAACTGGAATGCAAACACTTCGCACCATTAGTTACGTAAGCGAGGGTGCAATCTCAAATAGTCATATGCACACACTAATGTTTTATCAAGGTCCGGTACAACCTGCAGCAGTTCACCTGTCTTTAAGGGTTTATTGTCAGCTTCACAATAATCCAAAGGAAATTGTTTGAAGCAACTTTCCCTTAGGCTAAAATAAAACTGCCGTAAATTATACCTGTAGGATCATATTTAGAAAAAGACCTTGCAATGGCATAGCATTCATGATAGTAAAAATGTTTTCCAATAACTATTGGAAGTTTCTGCATGAAATAAGAATCAGAAACAACTGAAATTGGCCCCTGAGCTCATCATGACTTTATTGCAGTCTTCAAGATTTTAGCAATACTGTGCCTTTGACATGCCTGTTTAGTCTGCTCTGCGGTTTGCTGGAACTCTGAATGTAAAATATACTGGAAACTGTTGAAAGGCTCTAGCTGTTCCAATTATTATGGAACTAGAAACTGCTGAAAGGCTCTAGCTGTTCCAATTATTATTCTTCAGAGAGCTGCTTGATAAATTTACCAAAAATAGAAGATATATTGATTGATTCGGTGAGAAATCTCTGCTCACCACAGGTTACATATACTAAGAGGAGACACCGTTTCATGGTGTCGATCCACTCCAAAGGTCATCGTGACCTTTTGGATGTAAGATCACCAGGAAGATATTCCATAATCTAACACTCTCCCATGATCTAACATCCATAATAATACTTCTAATCTAGACTGAACAAAAATACAAATGACTCTTAACAATAAGAGGATCCCATTCTTGACTGCATCTTGACCGCTCTTGACCAGCGCGCTATTTTGAATTGCTCATAATATCTTTACTCTCCCATTTATGATCAATCTGAAAAATCTTCACATATTCTTGACCTTGAATTCTTCACAAGCAGCTTCAAAATAATCTGGAGCTAGCAATATTAGCTTTCTCCGGCAGCATAGATTGAAGCCTCTTCAATTCAGTACATTCACGAATACAATGACCAGATTGCTGACAGAGAAAACACTTCCTGATTTTCTTCTTTTCGTCGTCACTCATAGCAGGGCCCCTATATTTCCAATTTGGTTTATCTTTACTTGTATTGGTGAAGAATACTTTTGCAGAAGAAGGACCGGAGTCTTCATCCTTTCTTTCATTCTTGGTTGTTTCAGCTTTTAATAAGGCAGTTACGACTTCATCAAAGGTAATTACATCTTTAGCTTCCAGCATGCTTACAGTATTGTCAAACGGCGATGGAGAAGGAATACTAGCAAGCAAGACTGAGGCGGCTTCACTATCTTCAATCTTTACTCCAGATTGTGCCAATTGACCCCATAACTCCTTAAGAGTACTTACATGGGCAGCAACAACGGTACTTGAATCCATGGTAAAACGAAAGAATTTCTTCCTAAGATAATGCTGGTTTGCATTGTTCTTGCCTTCATAAATGCCCACCAGTTTCGTCCATGCGTCCTGAGCAGTTGCTTCACCGCTGATGAGATGCATGAGCTCTTTGCTCAAACCAAGAGTGATTGTGGCAAGAGCCCGTGCATTCTTATTCTCCCACTTGAGCGCAGCATCATCGTCTTTAGGTTTAGCCTCTGCGCCTTCTGTTACATTCCATAAATCCTTCGCAATTAACTGCATCTTCATTATAGTTTTCCAACCATGGAACCCCTCTCCACTGAATTTCTCAACTGCTCGCTGTACATGATACTCCACGGCAGCCATCTTTACACGATACAATCTCTACAAATCTTCACCAAATCTTCAATCTTCACCAGAATACAAGGCTTTCATAAACAACCTCCCACTTAATTCATGCCAAACAAAATTTTTAATCCCTTCATCTTCTAACTCTAACAGCGCAGAAGATGTACGTCGGCACCAGCAGCAAGCACGAAAAACAAAAAGGCAGCGTTGCTCTATAATTAGGTGCTGGCCCAAATTTGTCTTCAACGGCTCTTCAGTGGATTAGATCACCCGCTCTGATACCATGATAAATTTACCAGAAATAGAAGATATATTGATTGATTCGGTGAGAAATCTCTGCTCACCACAGGCTACATATACTAAGAGGAGACACCGTTTCATGGTGTCGATCCACTCCAAAGGTCATCGTGACCTTTTGGATGTAAGATCACCAGGAAGATACTCCATAATCTAACACTGCTGAAGAAGTAGCAGCTCTCTGATATTTCTCCATCACAAAAATTGAAGAGGCAAACAGGAGAAACTTCAGAACCAAAGCTATCAAATATCAAAAGCTAGCATGTTTTTATGTGCAACAAAATCGATTTTGCAATACCTAGTCCCTAAGCTTATCTTCCTGCCATAACAAACTACAACAGATGCTACGTATCCGATGCAGGTCAATAGCATAAAAGAAATGGCAAGGCAGAAGACAGAAGGCTCTCTGATCTCTTCTTCTGGAGCAAAAAATGCAGGACTATGGAGAAGCCCCCCTTCTCATGCACACTAAGCTTTTCCCTCACTGATTTAGCAACTGCTGTTGCATTCCATTCTGGATTTCGACCTTATCCATCCAGAAAACTGTGGGAACCCAACATATTTCCTTGCCTCCTAAGCTGGCTAGCTTCCTAAACAACAACCTGAAGTAAAGTTTACCACAAAAAGCCGTCACCTCAGATTCTCGCTTCTATGGTACCATGTGTATGATTTCCAAGCCTTGCCTTTACCTGGCTACCATATAACAAAGCTAAAATCCAATTTTGTTTCTTCTTCTTGTTGTCTTCATTGACCTACGTAGCTCTGTCAAAGATGCGTTAAAGCCCCCTCTTCCAAACATTGTAGTATCATGTTAATGGAAAGCATAAGACAAGACAACTGCACAAAAAAGCAACATCTGAACTTCACGAGCTTTGTCTTAGCTATGGCAAACTAAGATTACTCGCAGAATGTTGAAGCTTTGGTGCATGCTCATCTGCCCCTCTACCAATAATCTGCACATGAACAGAAGCCATTCTTGAAATAATGAATGCGATTAGAATCCCTTAGAATTATATCTCTGCCAGTCACTTTCGAAATGATCCTGCTCTTTACATGGCAGTCAGGACATATACGAAGATTTTTTATAACATGAAGAGCTGTTCCAAGTGGTGTACAAATGAGCCCAAATGCAATAGCCATTATAGTGCTATAAGGAAAGAGCTCATTATCATATAGTGCCATCTTTGTCTCAGACATGTATCCTGCTTGCCGGATTTGATCCTTCAACCTGTGCAACTCATCACATATTTCCTTCCTTCTAGGGTGATCCATGCTCCCAACAAAGAACTGATGGGTTGTGTCCTCAACCACAAGCAGACTATAGCTGCGTTCCTGCTTTAGACCTTTGTCTTTCATCCTTTTTCTAACTATTGCAGCCTCCTGCCACATGTTGGCTGCAGAAAAAAGATTTGATAACAGCACATAAGGTGCTGCATTATGGGGATCCAACTTAAAGGCTTGTGCTGCAGCATATCTTCCTTGCTTCACATTGACATGCATACAACAAGCATTTAACAAGGCCATCCATGATGTAGAAATAAGTTGCAATGGCATGCTGGTAACAAAATCCAGTGCCTCATCTAACTTCCCTGCACGCCCAAGAAGATCAATGATACAATTACAATGCAAGGGTGCTGGTAAGACGCCATAATCTCGATACAGAGAAACAAATCCATGACAACCCTCAGACATCATCCCAGCATGACTGCATGCACAGAGAATACTCACGAATGTCGTTGTATCTGGTTTTAAACCTTTTATCTGCATATCTTGGAACGCTTCGATTACTTTAGTATATATTCCATATTGGGCATATGCTGCAATCATGGCGTTCCAAGATATTGTGTCTTTGCGTCGCATTTCATCAAACACAGAGCATGCTTCTTCTAGTTTTCCACACTTACTATACATATTCACGATTGCAGTGGAAACAAGAATATCTTCTTTATAACCAATGTCTATGACCTGTCTATGTATGCGTCTACCTTCAACTAAGGCTCCATGAATGGCACAAGCATCAAGGATGCTGATAAATGTAATCTTGTTTGGAGAAAAGCCCTCAGACAGCATTTCTTGATAGAGTTCGAGAGCCTGCTTACCGTTACCCTCCCAGGCATGTGCCGCGAATATAGCAGTCCACGAAATTAGGTCTGCTCTTGGCAATTTGGTGAATATTGCCCTCGCATTGCTTACACTACCACATTTGCCATACATATTGATAAGGCATGTCCCAAAGGCAACATCTCCCTTGAAATCATCAGCGTTCGTGATATGAGCATGGAAGTACTTACCCCTCGCCAGGTCCACTAGGCTGGAACAGGCATCAACAAGACTTATTAAAGTCACCTTGTTTGGCATAATATTTGTTGTACGCATTTGGTGAAAAAGCATAAAGGCTTCATCAGAATATCCTTGTTGGACATATGCTGCAATCATGGCAGACCAGGAAATGACATCTCGTTCAGCCATTCTATCAAAAATCACCCTTGCATCTCTCAAATTACCGCACTGACTATAAGAAGCAATCATGGTATTGCATGAGAACATATTCTTATCGTGCAGTTTGTCAAAGACTTGTCGAGCAGAATCCAAACTTCCGCATTTTCCATACATACTAATAATTGCCGTGCCAACAACAACATCAAAATCCAATCTGCTCTTCACTATAAGAGCGTGAACCTTCTTTGCTTCTGCAGTACTTTCCAAACCTCCACAAGCGTCAAGAAGACAGAGGAATGTTACCTTGTTGGGTACTACACCTACCAATTGCATTTGAGCAAACAAGATCAGAGCCTCCCTACAGCGATCACACTGAACAAGTGCACCAATCATACAAGACCACGAGATCACGTCTTTATACTCCATTGAGTAAAAGATATCGTTTGCATCCTTCAACTTTCCTTGTTGAACATATGCTGCAATCATGATATTTCCAGAAAACACATTTTTCTGGGGCATAGTATCAAACACTGCTCTTGCAGAATCCAAAGCCCCAGTACTGCCATACATTTGCACCAACAGATTACTGAGGAACATGTCAAATTTATGCCTACTTTGCAGGAGAGAGGCATGCAAACGTTTTCCCTCCCCAAAACCGCTAATATTATCACCACATTTCCGTAATAAGGATGCATAAGCGGTAGAACCCAATTCATTTTTTGTTCCAAAGACTTTAACAAACTCTGATGCCTGGTTATTTTTCCAAGTCCGTTGGGATTTTAGCGCTTCCTTTGGATGCCAATTAGTATTATTATCAAGTAATAAAGCGGGATTCTGGCTTGCCCTTAGACCTCCTTGCATCAACTTACATTTTCCCAGCACCTCTGTAATAAGACTCGCGGCAGCAGTTGGGGACAAACTCTAGAAACCTAACAATTATATTTCCTGAATAATTTAAGCTAGCCGGAAGGGGTCTACCAAAAGCTGGATTTTAGCCAGAAAAATGAGCCCGACAGATTTTGACATGCAAACTTCGTGACATTTTCTTTTCCCAATCGCTCGAAATCGCTCGATTTTAACAAGTAGGTGTTGAGATGCCACGTTGGACTCTCAATTAAACTTGGCTCTTCCAAGTTTAGACATGCCTTTTCCATATTTGGACATGTTTAAAGGCATGCTTTTTCTATGTACTTATATAAGTGTTCATATTCAATAGATCGTTTGTTTTAGTCTTTTGTATACTTTTTGCTTAGTTTCAATATGGTATCAGAGCAGCAAGTAATAACTGTGAAAGGCGATTCGTCAGCGAAAACGATTTATGTTTTAATGGTACTGGATATCCGGGTTGGAAAAGAAAAATAAAATGTGTATTAGAAAGTGATGATTTCCTTGATTTTGTTATTAGTAAAAAGGGACGTCCGAAGTAACCAGTGCAGGGTGATCAATTGGTCACTTCTAGCAAAGGTTTTGATGCGTGGCTTAAAGAAGAAAAACAGTGGAAAATCAAAAATCGTGCAGCACGGCATTTATTACTTTATGGATTGAAAGATTCGATCCATGCGGATGTTGATCAATTTGTTACGTCTAGTGAAGTCTGGAATTATTTGGAACAAGTCTATAATAAAAGAACGAAGCAAGAAGTACTTTTCTTAAAGAGGAGTTTAGCAAATCTTCAGTTTGATTCGTCGATTACTGTTCGAGAACATATTGACCGTTTCAAAGAGACTGTCGAACAATTAGCTGCAGCTGGTGCACCTATATCAAAAGATGAGTTAGTTATGCAGTTATTAGAAACTTTTCCGTCTTCTGAGTTTGGGGTTATTATTTCCATCTTAATGAATAAGAAAAATATTTCTTTTGAAGATGCTTGTGAATCCTTAGAGGATCATGTGCGTCGTATTGTTGCGCCTTAATAACCCCAAACTCAGAAGACGGAAAAGTTTCTAATAACTGCATAACTAACTCATCTTTTGATATAGGTGCACCAGCTGCAGCTAATTGTTCGACAGTCTCTTTGAAACGGTCAATATGTTCTCGAACAGTAATCGACATATCAAACTGAAGATTTGCTAAACTCCTCTTTAAGAAAAGTACTTCTTGCTTCGTTCTTTTATTATAGACTTGATCCAAATAATTCTAGACTTCACTAGACGTAACAAATTGATCAACATCCGCATGGATCGAATCTTTCAATCCATAAAGTAATAAATGCCGTGCTGCACGATTTTTGATTTTCCACTGTTTTTCTTCTTTAAGCCATGCATCAAAACCTTTGCTAGAAGTGACCAATTGATCACCCTGCACTGGTTACTTCGGACGTCCCTTTTTACTAATAACAAAATCAAGGAAATCATCACTTTCTAATACACATTTTATTTTTCTTTTCCAACCCGGATATCCAGTACCATTAAAAACATAAATCGTCTTCGCTGACGAATCGCCTTTCACAGTTATTACCTGCTGCTCTGATACCATATTGAAACTAAGCAAAAAGTATACAAAAAACTAGAACAAAGGAAGTAATCCCAAAGACTCAACCGATGTATTGAATATGAACACTTATATAAGTACATAGGAAAAGGCATGCCTTTAGGCATATCCAAATATGGAAAAGGCATGTGTAAACTTGGAAGAGCCAAGTTTAGTTGAGAGCCCAACATGGCATCTCAACACCCCCCCTGCAACGTTGGTCTCTCAATAAAAGAGAACCAAAAATACAATACATAAAATGTCATATACAATTACTCAGAAGGTGACCAAGGATGCACACACCAAACATCCCCCATTGCAACCTTGGCCATGTGCCCGAATTAAAACATTAGAGCTAAAATGAGGTCTCATGTGAGCCTCATAAGAGAATAAGTTTTTTTTCCTCTTTTATTTCCACGTCATATGGGAGGGTATTAGTCAAACATGAGAGGCATTATTCTACCTTGATATTTTCAATTGATGAATCTCAAAAATGCGTTTAGAGCCGACCCACAGAGCCTATATCATGAGGCCGCGTGTACAAAACATCCTCAAGCATATCAAATTCACATGCCTTAACAAAATCGAACCTGTCAATATCGATACATTTCGCATCCAACGTAGATCGAGTTACCAGGTAAGAGGCTAACTTAGATTTTCGTTTTTGATTCATTCGTATAGTAAGAACTTCTCCAAATCCCTCCGGCCAAATCCCACTCATATTCAAATTCAAATATTTGAATTCCTCTCCCTCCTAGTTTGATCGGAATCGCCATATATAAGACATGGCTACTGAGAAAATTGTTTCCAATTTATCCCCATGGTCAAAATCGTCATTCATCTTCCTTCCGAGGAGTATGCTCAAACATGGAATAGACGAAACAATGGTTTTAAACAAAATGGTGTGGATGAAAACCATCTGCGTGCAACTGATGCTAAGCATGCTGATATTTGGGCTAAAGGAGAAATTTACCCTCCAAATCCCTTAACTGGAAAGTGTCCAGACTTCAAATCTGTCACAGGCCTTGTTACATTTGCATGCGAGGGCAAACAAGGTCTATTGGGATATTGTGAGAGCATGACCAGTTACTACATGCAATTGTCCTATCATAATTTGATGCTGCAACAACAGATTTGAAGTTTAAAATTAAGCAATGGTGCTTCATTTAAAAAAATAGAAGATTGCAATTGCAAAATTTTGCAATTGAATAAGAGAATAGTCCAGCTTGAACAAGACGCTCAATTGATGCAATTTGTGATTAAGCAATCGGAAAGAGAAGGTGATCTAGCACAGGCTGAAGTGAAAAAATATAAAAAGATGGTTCTATCATTGCAATCTAGATTAAAACGGTTGAAAAAAACAGGATTGGGATTGAGAGAGAGGAAGAAAAAGACAAAACCACTTGTTAAACTAAATCCAAGAGGTGGTGCATATTCAAGGAGAGTTTATGCTATGCGACAAGTCTTGAGTTTTGACGAGGATAGAGAGGAAATTCAAGATGTTGGGAGGTTAATAAATAGTATAGCAACAAAAGATGAACTTGTAGCCATGTTGGATGCACCATGCAATAGTGGCTTGAAGAAGATTGTGATTGATATGACAGTTGGAGAAATAGGCTCAAAAATAGATGTTGCACAAGTGCAAGGCATTTGCGATCAGGCAGGAATCAGTAGACAAGGATATAGGTTGCTTTTTAGGCCATTTCATAAGGCATTGAAATCAGTTGGCACAAACAGGAAAATTGTGCCAAGGCCTTATAGCTTGGACAAATTGAGGACAAGAAATAATACTAGTATTGTTGATATTTTAGGAGGCATGTGGTCAATAGACTCTTCTCCACCAGCTCTAACGACTACTAATAAGAAGAAAAGCTCAATTGCTAATGATGTGATTGGGTTGCATTCTAGGAACAATTTGTGGCTTGATTTAGAGAGTTTGTTGAAATTTATGGTTACGTACTATGATGTACATGAGACGGATGTTGATGGGCATTTAGAGATCTGTTTGAAACTTGATGAAATGGAACACATTCATAAAACAAAATATGAGAGAGTGTCATTAACATTCATGAATAGGGCTCTTTCACCAACTTACAAGGATCAAAGACAAAAGAAGAAGAAGGAAAGAGATTCAAGTTGGTTTTCTGTGCAATCCGAGGAGCACACATGGTGGCTTGGAATATTTCAGGTACATAAAGAAAATTATTCAGTTTTAAAGTGGGTATTTAACAAAACAGAAATTCCAGATAAGATTGGCATGTATAACGATGGGAAGAAATTGTATGTAGAAGGATTTGGCCCTTTTCATGTCAATTTCCATTTAGCTGCTGATCTAAAAACAGAGAAGGCTATGTTTAATGTGAAATCATCTGGTGCAAAGACATCACGGATGTGTTTGTTTTGCCTCTATACCTTGAAGGAGAAGCAAAAAGGCACTTCCAAAAGCACTCTATCATGTGATCAGCAGAAACCACCTGATAGACACCTAAAAGATGAGACATTTGATGCAATATTACCAATCCCATTGGATAGAGTACATATATGTACTCTTTCATGCACTTGTTAGGATAGTAGAAAAAATGATTTTCCACTCTGAGTGCTTCGTATGGAATATCAGAGATGAAAGAGAAAGAGAATCTGGGATAGAGAGAGTGCTCTCAGAAGCAGGGTTACATGGTGGAAAAGTAAAGTGAGAAAAAGACACAAAAAAGTCCGGAAATGGGAGAAGTTCAATCCCCGCGAAGGTGTCTCTTGGAGGGGATAAGGCAAGGCATTTTCTACTAAATGTTGAAAACAAGAAAGGCATATTTGAATTTGGTAGACAATTAGTGGAAGCGGAGAGGGATAGGACAGATGGAGCATGCGGAGAGGCAAGAAAGCATGCTGCATGGAATGCACTTTCAGATCTGAATTTACTTTTGCAGCAACAGTCCTTCACGGAGGAGGATAAGAGAAGTTTCCACATTGTTGTAAATGAATTTACTAGTGCATATATAAAAGCATGGGGGGAGTCTGAGGTTACACATTACATTCATATATTATATGCACACGGTCCATGGTTTGCTGAAAAGTATGGCAGTCTTGCTATCTGGAATACACAAGGGATGGAGAAATCTCATAAACAAGCAAAAATGGCATTTAATAGGAAGACTCAACGTGGGGGATGTTCTCTTAACGAGAAGTCCAATCCGTTAGTTCAAATGTTTCAATGGTTTTATAGACAAATACTTCGTCGGCATGAGGAGAATTTGGCAACAAAATCTGCTCCACATGATGACAATGAATTAGCAGAGGCAGCACGAAAACGTAGAAGAGATGCATGGGAGAAATCAGATGCTAACATGAAATTAGCACAATGGAGAGAGAACAAGTAGAGGGTTGGCAGTAAATATTGCTAAAAAGGCTCTTTTGTATAGATGCAATTGTATTAGACAGCTTTATAACAGATCAGGTTCAACATGTTAAGATTGTGCTGACAATTCTATTCTTTCCGTCTTCATGCTTCGTTAGATACAACTCATGTCTTATAGACTCAATGTGAAGATTTATCTAGAAGAGTTATCTGCAGTAGTGCATGCTGCTGCATACTTGCTGCAAGAACAAGAAGGCAGTGTAGGTTCAAGTTAAACAAGTCATGTACCTTCTGTTTGACACTAACATTTTCTGCTCCAAAGCTAATATCCGCTCTCCCGTTGTAGAAAAGCTCTGATTGGAGTTATGTTATATGGCATTTTCACTTTCCATTCTATAGACATTGGTACTTCTCCAAGATTATTATCAATGAATTTCCTTTCCGTAATGTCATTCACTGTACAGTATCCAAAGTCAATAATGGTTGGTATTTTAAGCAGGACTTTTCTTTTCTATCCTCTGAGCAAAAATCCTTTTCAGTTTCCATATTGTATTCCTAACCTGCATAATTCAATGAATATATCTATTATCTTCATCTGAAACAGGAATCTAGGACGTCTAATAAACTGCTCAAAGTTCTGTTCAAAGGAATTAGCCTGGCTAATGGTACTTAACTTTTACGTTTCAGCCAATTGCACTTATGAGCAGCATATAATGAATAACTATTAATTGCACCAATCAGCTAAGAAGATATGCAAATTAATTCTTACTCTATAACATGGCCATGGAGTAATCTTGATTTTACAACTTCAAAGTTGCTATTACATAAATTTCATGCAGATCTGGCCAAGCTGCGCATTTTGTAACTGTGGGGAACGCCATGTTATTGACATCTTGGCATGGAGTTATGCAGATTCCTGGACCTTGTAACTCCCACTTCCAGCAACCACAACATTAACAGAGCTCAAGCTGTTTAATCGTTAAGCCTACAGCATTTAAATAGCTTTCCTGTATTGCACAATACTAACTGCAATAGAAGTGTGCCACTGAATTCTCTTCTCCATATCATACTTAGGCTCCTACATATTGTCCCGTAGTGCACAATAACAAGTGGAAGCTCTATGCATTAGGAAAACTACTACAGATCTTTGAAATCTGCTTTTTCATCCTTAGGGGGTTGAACCCTTATGTAACCATGATATTAGATTGTAGTACATAACCTCATTTTAGAAAAAATGTATTCAATTTCACTCAAACAACCTCATTTCAAAAAAGTACTTAATATTATGATAGACTGTGCAGCAGCTTGGATGATATGCTTAAAATAACGGGAGCTACTAAAGGTTCTGTTTGTATTATTTCATTAAGATAACAGAGTGTAAGCAGAACATTCTAGATATTAAATGGAAGCATGTCCATTTTCAGAATCAAAACTAGGATAGTCATTACCTTGAGCTTATGAAAAACGAGAGAAGAGGAGGTCTGGAAACAAGATGCACATGGCAAAAGGGAGGCTCATATTGTATAAACAGCTTTCCTTAATACTAATATTCTTAACATAGAAAAGAAGTTTGATGTTCTTAATATTACCGAATCCTTTATTACGTGTGGTAGCTACTATTTTGTAAAGCTGTACTAAATTGAATACATCACCAAGAGGAAGAAGCTTAAGAGTTTGCTTTGAGGAGCTGTCTCCAACATCTTGAGTGCCACCAGAAAGAAAGACTTCAGTTGATGTAGACAAATGTTCCCCTGCAATCCGTCAACACGTTGGCTTTACAATTAGCGTGCAAAATCCAACATCAAACCACATCAGATCGTTCTCAGAAGTTATCATGGTCAAACATTATATTTGGTAAACCAACATGCAAGAGAATCAGCAAATGCAAACACTATTTGTAAAAGAACCTTTTTAATCTGCTGATTAATAGAGTGAGCAAGCTGTTAAGAGGCTAGTGATTAATACCAAAGACTAGTATACTGGTCCACCTTATCAGTATTATTAAGCAAGTGAAGACTAGGATGCATGTGGTTAAAAAGTCAGTTGTTATTTCCAAGGGCCACTTTTGGCTAGATTCACAGAACTGTTTAGAACTCGTCATGCAAACAAGCTCCCCATAATTGTTCAACTTTAAGAAAGCAGTTAAATAGTAATCGGAGTTGATGCTCATATAATACAGGGTATCATTGTAATGTCTGCATTCCACCACATTCAGTAAAAATAATATATCTATCTCCTGCAATGACCACCTACATTTTAAAATAAGAAAAGCTATGCACCTAGGCAGTCTCAACGGAAATTGGAACTTGTATATAAAGCCATTAGATTGCCAAATGATAAACGCCAGTAAGACCCCTTTTTATTTAAACATAACAAGCTCCCTTATGTTCAATTTGAAAGCAAGACAAACCTCAAATTCGACTTTAGGTTTTATGATGAAATGCTTGTCAACAATTCTCTGGTCACCTTCTGTCAAATCATATTTAACTCCTAATTGGCGCATTCTTATCCAATCTGCAGGTTTGCTCTCCGTGGAAGATGGTGCTCTCAAGTACATATTAATAAACCTGAGGGAAGTCCTCATCTTCAGAAAAGCACAGATCAAATTGCCATACACGTACAAAGAAAATGCTTACTCTTCATGCCGAGGTTTATTTGAACTAAAAAGTGCCTCAATTGATGTCTTGGAAATCTGCAGGTACAATCAAAGATGCAATTATCAACTTTGAGGTATCCATTTCCCTCTTATAATCATTATCCCCAGCTCCTATGGATGCGATCTGTATGGAGATAGAGACATTTCATAAGATACCTTAAGGTCAATCTTCTTCTACCATACAGATGTGGCTGTACCATTCCAAAATGGAGAGGTTGTACCATCATGAAAATCTGTTGCACATTCCTTGTATTGCAACAGCAAACACTGTGGGTCCAAAATCATATCTGCTAAAGGAATCATTGCACAAAAATCAGAAGTCAAGATGTAATCAAGCGTTTACAACTATAACGACACATATGTTAAAACTTATCGAGTTTGAACCTGAATGACCAATTTAGTTCTTAATATTTCCTTATTTCTAATATGTTCGAAATTTACTGGTCTTTACATTTAGTTGAATGTTCACGTCGATATCAATCTTACGTCCATTTAAATAAAACTGATATTCATCGTAGATTCTAAAAATATTTAAGATATCCCTACATTCGAGCAAGGTCCACTCTTCTTCTACATTGATGCTTCTCTCCATCATCCCGGCACCCACATCTTCCCTCATTCACTTACCAGGGGCAGGTAGTGGAGGTGGCTCGATCTTATAAGTATTTGGGCATTGAGTTTTCTACTACCACACACCGGGATGCATCCATCGGGTTCTGCGGTCACTACGCAGGTGGAAAGCCACATATGCAATGCAAAACAATAGTCCTGGCAGGCAGTATGCATGGGGTCACCAGGCACACTTGTTCAGGGGCCTTGGTTGAACCGGTCCTCCTCTATGGGGCAGAAGTGTGGGGGCGGTGATATCCCTCACCACTTGGAGCGATCTAGAGCAGGTGCAAAGCTTTCTTGGCCGGGCACTTTGGGTGAAATCCACGATCCCATATCGGATCTTGCTCCAAGAGGCGGGCTTCCTTCCATTCTGAGGGAACAGCTTATGGAACGTCACATTATTTACTTCGAGGAAGGTGGTGGCTATGGATGAAGCCCGGCTGCCCAACCTTGCTTTGGCGGTGGCGATGGGCCCCTGGCGACTCAAAGCTTCTTTGGAAAGACAAGCAAGCCCGGTGGTTCTCGCTATGGAATGTGCGAGGCACCTGAGATGTGGACCCGGTGCATACACCGAAGGAACGCTTTGCCTTGAAGCGGTGCTTGGATGCTTGCTTCATGGCCAAGCTTTGGGATCTGAGAGCCACTCACATGTCAAGGTGGCAAATTATCGGCAACGAGGTTAATCCCATGCTCACGAGGGGCCCACACCACTACTGCGCACCCATCTACCCATGAAAAAGCGGGGTGATTGCTTCCATTACGCACAAGTGCACACCACCTCCGCATTGAGGCGGGGAGATGGATTCGGGAGCAGCGTGAGGGCCAGTCTGCATCGATCTTCAGCAGCGAGCCATTGAGGATGAAAGTCACGCCCTCGGGCTGTCCAGTGATCTGAGCATATCCGGGCTCGGTATGCTCGGTTAGTTGTGCCCCCATCGGGCCTTGCATGAGCTCTTGAGCCGGCCTCTGTAGGCTTGTTGGGATCGTACCTCAGGGAGAGGTAATGGATCTGTGGGACTCGATTATGCCCCCCATCCGGCATTAACCTCAATTTGTACTTGTGATTATGTATATAAGCGTGCGGTATGTCGGCATTCTTATTGCTACTAAGGTTTTCCCCGAAAACCCTTGAGGTGGGGTTTTTAATCACGGTAGTATCGCTTTTTACTCTCTCTCTCTTTGTACTTGGGTCCCATAGGCCAGTTGGTCTCCGTGGACGATAAAATCATATTCTATTCTATTCTATTCTTCATATCATGCCAATTGTAAACTTCCAAATCCATAGACGGTGATCTAGCGCAATGCTCCTCCACTGCCTTCCATGTCCAATGCCCATTCTCCCGTACACGTTTCTTTCGCTCGATAAAATAATTGGCATATAATGTCTGTCTTGTCAACATGTACCTGGCAGAAGACAAGCAATGATGCATAATGCTCTATACTTCTACGAATTAACCTGATAATTCTGCCACGAAATATTTTTAAGAAAAGAATATAGACGAAATTAAGTTAAGACAGCACACAAACCATGTCAGCACACCAAATCAAAACAGTAGAAAGGTGTTCGAGGTACCTAAATATGATTGTATCATTTGCCACAACGGTTTTTGTAACTTGGCCTCCAGTTTCATGCTCTCTTCTTCCCCATTCAAGACCGAAAACATTGTTTAGCGTCTCATTAGAAGCCTTAACAATAGTATAAGTCTTTGGAGCAATCCGAATTGAGGATTCTGATTGGAACATAAAAGAAAACACATTTAGAGGAAGAAATAACTTAATGGCACATCGAACACCACCTCTTTCTGTCAATGTTCTATGAACTTCTCTTGCCATACATCCTTGATACGCAGTTAATTGCTTGCAATCAAAAAATTCAGCCCCCATAGATTGCAAGCTTGGTGGATCCAAATCCAGTAACTTTCCAGTTCCTTTAGGTGCTATGACATAGTGAAACTTATGAAACCATATATTTCTATCCCGCAAACTTATCATACTGCAATTATTGAAGAGCAAATGTCCTACCTTGAAATGATGTACCTGTAGCAAGCTGGTTATGCTTTCTATGGAGACCACATCTATAAAATTTGAGGAGCAAATGCTATTTGCTTCAAGAGATTGAAATGATGTCTTCCTCGAAATTGCTTCCTTCCGCATATCTTTAGCATCATATGCATGCTCTACAACCAGCTCTTTCACTGTCTTGCCACTAGGACCAAAAATAATCTCCTTCACCCTAGCTTTCCAATGAGCACGGACATCATTTAATTTGGAACGCTTTACAACAAAGTTGCCTCTTAATTTGGGCTGCATTGTGACCCACGATCCCACTGAAATGCATAGATCAGTAACACCATGTTCATTACCTGGATTGTGCAAAATAACAGTTTTTACTTCAGAATGTGCCCTTGCCATTGCTTTCAAACAATCTGAATATAGACAAAACAATACAGAGAATTAGCAGAGAGAAGATGTTGCATAGAGAAGAAAGTTTATAACTAAACAAATAAAAACTATGTGGTGCATGCAATATTCAAAAAGTAGGTGCAACCATGTGTCCAATGAATCTTCTATTTTTTCAAATAGAACAAACAAGAAAAAATACCATGGCATCACGTTCAAATAGATATATGTGACTATCTTGCAATTAGCTTCAAAGCTATCTTAGATGCAGAGAAAATTCGTATGATAACCTGAGTCTGTGCCCTTAAATCTGTCAATGCAAAAGTTATAGATTAAGCTTATTTCTAACCTGCAAGAAGCTGCTTTTGTTCCACAAATGGCTTGTTGCTATCCAGAAGAAAATCGGCTTGTTGTTCTATACGCCAGTTCTGAGAATAAGAACAAAAATAGAAATGAAAATAGAGGGCAAGCAAGATTAAAAGGGGTAACATGGCGATACCTCGGATCACCTTGGGAAGTCCTTATGCCACGAAATCGGTATGTTCTGGCGATGATATGCATATGCCGAAGTGCTCTCAAGACGCGCCAAAAAAAAATATGAATAAAACGGAGGAATAGTGTGACGTCCCCTACTCATATACGGTGCACTCACCGTATACAAACAGGAGTTCATCCCCCATACCAGCCCCATACTGATACAGGGCCCTCCACATATCACTGCACCCGTAACGAGTCCCAGTGGGAAGAGTGAAGGGGTCATTTTACCCCGTCTCCCTCAGGGCCTACCTAGCTGCGGAAGCGTAAACATACATGTCAGTATACAACATAATCACATATCCACCTCGAAGGGTGGTGCATCAACATCTGCATAGACAATGATCAGCATCATACATAGGGGTTCCTACCCAAGGCTCAGACTCGAAGGGATGGCTGACGGCTTGGGTCTCCAGAGTTCATTGCAGACAGAATTCATGGCAATGGATTTGGCTGGCATAAGAACATGGCATAGGGTTGTCCACTCCATCCGCCCCTCCCCATTGCACACTTTGCGGTAGGCTGAAAAGTGTCGGGACTTCGCTTGTATAGCCAAAGGGGCTATTCACGGGTTTCATCCTCCCGGTTCCGATGGGGCGGGAAGGGATCACTCCCTCCGAGATCTACATCTTTGGCTCAAGGTGACTAGAGGGCCCTTTGCCCAGTCCGGATTTGAACCCACTGGAAAGTGTACACCACTTCACGGGTGTCGAGTCCATGCCTTACCCGCACTCAGTAGTAAGCCATTAGACCTAGTCACAGTGATCCCCGGGATCGTTCAAGAGTCAGAACATGAACCTCCTTCTTAGCCAGTCTGGCCCCTTCACCCACAACCAGGTGTGGTTCTTGTACACAGGCCGAATCTATAATGTGCTAGAGAGGCTAATCTAGGAGCATCTACTACCAAGCTTTAGGTCTCTACCCCCCTTCCCAATACAAGGAGTTCATAGAGATACATCATCCATATACATCACAGAAGAACTAAAGAACTATATCTAATCTATATCATAGAGTTAGGTTCTTTAGTTAGAGTCTGGTATCTAGAGATCTAGAGGGCTGCTATGGGCAATTTAATAGGCTAAACCTACTGATTCCATAACTAGAACATGGTTTAGACTATTTAATTGGCCAAATACCTGATCCTTGAGTTGCTCCTCCTGACCTGAGTTCGACCATCCTGCTGAACTGCTCGAATCAAGGGAAACTAATGGTGCAATTAAACCGCAGGCAGTTCAGGGAAGCGGTTTTGGCTCTTGAAGCAGCCAAAACAGAGCTCTAAAATCCTAGGAACGAAAATGGCCAAATTAGGGTTTCTCCTATCTAAATAGACAAGGGGGTTAGGCTAGGGTTTTCAATTATCCCTTTAGGCATGTGGGATAATTGGGAATGGGCCCACTTGCCTTTAATGGCTAGGTGGCAAAATGTGCCCACATGGAAAGGTGTGCACCTTAATAAATGTGCACATTGGTAAATGTGCACATTAATTATAAATGCACATACCTAGCAAGTTGCCCCCTAGGGGCTACCCACCTGGCTACACATCGGCGTACACGTCAGTCGGAGTGGCGGTAATGCGGCGTGGCGGCGATGCGATATACGTCCCGAGGCCAGGTATAATCTTGGCTGGAACGTCTAAATAAAGTTTGACATGAAATTAAATGCTCCCTTTACTTTTTCATTTTTACAACGTCAAAACTAAATGTTTTTAGGAGCCCGATACATATTTAGCCTTAGATTGGTAGATGTGGGCCGAGATACTATGGTTCAACATTCGAGGCACTTAAATAAGGATGTGTATGTGACCTATTCCAAGTCTCCATGTGGCTGCCAAGTCATTTACCTTAAAAAATTGATTGCCACATCATATTACCCTTAGAAACAAATGAAATCCCCCCTTATTGGCTAATGACAAAAGATGATGTGTATTTTGTTGAATTTGCTAATGGGCACCAAATTGACCTCATTTTAGCTCTAATGAACCTTTTGTGGGAATCAAAAGGAAAAACCGTGGCACCTTTCAAAACAAAACTAAGTAGAAGAAGATTTAAGAAGCCGCAACTGACTAGTAAAATCTTCATGCTTGGCCGTAGATAATGCTTTAGTAAATATATCTGCTATCATATTATCTGTAGGACAATACTGTAACACAATTGTCTTCTTCTTGACTTCCAATTTAATGTAGTGATAATGAATCTCAATATGCTTAGATTTTGAATGGAAAGCCTCATCCTTAGTCAACGAAATAGCACTTTGATTATCACAATATAAAACTGTTGGGCTAATCAAAACCTGCTGAAAAGATTGAAGTAGACGCCGTAACCATATCAACTCTCTACTTGCCATACTAGCTGCAACATATTCTGCTTCAGTAGTAGACACCGCAACATTGTACCAAGATATCAAAGAATGATCTATAAAGAAACATGCACCACTTGTGGAACGAAAAGTGTCAGGGCAACCTCCCCAATCAGCATCAGTAAACCAACCAACTGTGAACCATCAGAACCTATATCTTGACGAGCATATGTCAAAGCATAATTTATAGTGCCTTTAAGATAGTGAAGAACTTCGTTTAGTCAAGTTCGAATGTTGACGCATACAGATTAGACATAAATTGTCCCAATGTGTTAACAACATAACTTATATCCGGTCTCGTAGCATGTGCTAAGTACATTAGAGCACCAAATGAGAACTTAGCGTATGGATAGTTAGCCATATCAAGGCGCCGCTTTCGGCTTTCAGACACATCTGCTTAGTCAACTTAACATTAGGCCCCAATGGTGTTAACTAAGGTTTAGCATTAGTCATATCATATTTATCAAGTAACTCAGAAATATATTTTGGCTGACTCAATCTTATGCAACCTTCAGTTTGTCAGCAGGCTGATTGCTGCCACGGTTTTTCCCTCGAAAACCCTTCGGGGCGGGGGCTTTTTAATCCGGGTAGTAATCCGCTTGCTGGGCTTTTGTATTGGGTCCCATAGACCGATTGGTCTCTATGGACGATAAAAATACCTTCCTTTCTTCCTCCTTCTTGACGTTCTATTTGAAGTCCAAGGCAAGATTTGATAGAACCAAGATCAACCATATCAAACGCAGCTCCAAGGTTGGCCTTGCACTTATTAAGAAACGGAAGATCATTCACACGGGGGGTGACTCCGGGCATCGAGAGCTGTCGGATTGGCATATTCGCCCCTTATTCCTTAATCTACACCGTACGTAAAGTTCCTCATTTGTGGGGTATGCAAGTACAAGATTTGCTATACTGTATAACAAGATTCGCAAAATACTATAAGATTTCAACCGGAATACTATATGGTGTTGATTTCGTACGTGCAAAATACAATTATGAGGGCTCTCGCTGCCCTACGTCACCCCCCGTGTGAATATGCACCCAAACCAAAGGGGGTTTAAGGGGGATTTTAATTTAAATGTGTTGGATCCAATGGTTATATTTATTAATGTCAATGGTAGTTATGTGTTGGTTATTATACTAAAAAAAAATTTTGGCCCTTCGGGCCATAAAAAAAAACAGACGTGAGAATATAAAAGACATTTAAAACATGTAGCAATATGTGTTATGTAATATACAGCATTAAGAGAAAAAAGGGAATATAGTAAAATGAAATATGAGTAACTATAATATTAAAGCATAATGTAATATCATGCACTTGAACAATTATATTGAACTTGAGAATTCACATGTGATTGTGTCGAATGGAATGGAATGGAATGTGTGATGTTAACATTAATAAAGCAACTGTCTAATAAAGCAATTGTCTGTACAATAGCCTCTCCAACTTGTTTCCTCATCAAAAAAAGGAAAAAATATGCCAATGTATTATCTGCAATTGTCTGTACAATAGCCTCTCCAACTTGTTTCCTCATCAAAAAAAGGAAAAAATGTGCCAATGTACTATCTGCAATTGTTTGTACAGTAGCCTCTCCAACTTGTTTCCTCATCAAAAAAAGGAAAAAACCTGTGAATGTATTATCTGATTGTCCCAAAGCATTTTAACAATTGTTTTTTGAAGCAGCACACATTCTCCTGAAGATGAGCAATACTACTCACCTTTATGAAGCAGAGCAATGCTTGATATGAAGCAGATCAATGCTTGCCGGTGTAAGCAGAGACGATGCCACATTGGAGCAAAAGTATACATTATGATGCCAGATTGCAGCAAAACTATACATTGTCTTGTCTGGTAGTATCCTTTACCTATTTTATAACATAGACAGACAAACCATCATACAAAGCGGCATCTAATCCATTCTCAACCTACACCATGTTCCACAAGCATGCTTCAAATATGTTTGCATGTAAGCAAAGGCTTCTGCTTCCTAACCTGGTTTGTTATGGACTGCCATTTGCAGAAAAGGATTTATCGCTTGAAGAGCTTGGATCCTTGGCCTTGTGCATTTGATCAGGCAGCATGGCCAATCTGTGCTACAACAGCATCTGTCTATGGATAGTTCTCTACCAAATAGACCCCAACTGATGATGCTGGCATAAGAGGGCAAGGCACGTAGGTCCTAAATCAGCAGATTTCCAGCTCGAATGATTATCCACATGTACCATTCAGTTCAAACAAGATCATGTGGAATAGCAAAAATATGCATCAAGCCCACCTGTCATCCAGAGCTAGCCTTAAAACTTTAGACATTTGAGAATTCTTCCCCTTAAACTTTGGCAATTGTTCCCTGCATCAGTCAAATGCGCATTCAACTTGATAATTAAGTAATACTTAAGTCCAATGTGACAAAAATTTGCAAACATTTCGTCTAACCTTAAATGGGGATCTCCAGAAACCCCTGCCAATGCCCTGGATTCAACCCTATAATTATGCAGCACGAAAACAGACACCAGGAACAAATACCCAATTACAAAACCCACATGCCCAAATGACAAATACACATTTGGAAGCGAAGAAATCTTTGGCATAATGATTAGAAAGGTGCAAAACAGAGCGAATTCGGTTTAATGCGCAAAACAGAAAAAATTTGGTTGATCCTGGGAAAGAACGGTTGGGTATGCCAAGAACATCTCGGCAAGAAGGATTCAAGAGAAACCCAGAAAAAAAGGCATTGAAGATGAGCAAAAATATATGGCACGAAAGAGGCAGGGAGATCCAAACGTCCAGGAAAACGAATCGGTTCAGCTCTCGGGACCATGAACCCTGATAAAACAAAAAATGAAGAGGGCGGTTGGTAATGATTCAATGTAACAACGAGGAAGCCCACCTCGAGGATTATTAGCCAAATGCAAGAATGAGTTGGGTCCTTGTATGCTGATCCAGAGAGACCACCAAATCGTCTATGCGAGATTAAACCCTGCAAGACATATCCTTTTTTCTTGGATTGACAACAACCTTAAGCTAGAAGAATTTGAACAGCGGCCATTACCTTAGGGATGGCAACGAAATCAGCTTTTGAAAACAAAAATCGCTTTCGCCGAATCGGAAAACCCTTTCAAATTCGTTGTCAATCTGCAGACATCACGACCTGTCAAACCCGGAATTCTCCTGTTCGCAGATCGCCGGAATGCAGAGATGATTCTTCCCTAAAAATCTTCATTTTCATTCCCAACACATAACCCTAAAATGGGTTATCTCGAGCCTTGCATGTCGAGCAGAATATTTGATACAATACGAAAATACAATATAAAAATAAATATATGATATATGGGTCTAAACCATTGGATATAGACATCAAAATTAGTTCAACCGTACGCGCACTCTAGATATACTAATCAGTATGCCTCATCAAATACATCCATGAAATCATATAAAAACCTTAGGGAATAAAGTACAAAAATACAAAAGAAACCCCCTGTTATTATGCTACATATTCGATACTAAAAGTGTATCATCAACATAAAGCGCAATGAAAGTGAAGACAACACCAACTTTTTTATAATAAAGATTTTCATCAGTAGTAGTGGGTAAGTAACCATCAGAAATAAGAAATGCATGTATCTTCTTATATCAAGCACGTGATGCTTGTTTTAAACCATACAGAGCTTTCCTTAATTTGCAAACCAAATTCTCTTGACTGTGACCTTATAACTATCAGATTGTGCCATATAAATATCTTCTGTAAGATCTCCATTTAGAAATGTTGTTTTAACATCCATTTGATGAATATAGAGATTATGATTAACTGCAAATGCTAACAAAGCACGCACAGTGGCAAGACACACTACAAGTGAGAATGTTTCATGATAATCAACTCCAGCAATTTGAGAAAACCCTTTTGCAACCAACCTTGCTGTAAATCTGTCAAAAGTACCATCTGCTTTATTTTTAACTCGAAAAACCCACTTACATGTTATAGCTTTACAACCAGAAGGAAGAGGTACTAAATCCCAAGTGCCTTTACTTATCAAAGAATGATATTCAGCATCCATTGCTTGTTGCCAATGTTCACGTTCATCAGAATTTAGAGGATCATGAATAGTAACAGGCTCAGTAACAGACACAAAAGTATAATAATCACGCAAAGTAACTGGAGGACGCCGTCTAGTAATACGAGTGTCATGAAATTCTTGTTGAGACATAACTCTAGTGCAGAATTATCTTCAGGTTATATAGTGTAATGATCATCTAGTGAAATAATATTCTCATGTAACTGATCAGATAAATCTTCATACTCTCCTCCAACACTATCAGGTAAATCCGAGATATCAGGTAAAGTAGAAGGTTGATGTGACCGTACTTTCTCAATATCACTCTCATTGAAAATATTTGCATCAGAATACTCACGAAAATTTGATAGAACATCATGATCATGATCATTAGATTGCGAAGGAGATTGAATCATAACATTTTCATTAACAACAGTATCTCTATAGCAGCAAACACAACCTTTCCAGAAACCAAATCAAATAGTCGATAGGCAGTTGCATTATGAGCATAACCTAAAAAGATAACCTTTTGAGCAACTGGCTGTAACTTAGTCCATTTCTCCTTAGGAATATAAGCATAAGCCTGAGATCCAAATACTCTAAAATGTTCAACTGTAGGCTTTTTTCCATGCCATGCCTCAAACGATGTTAAACCATCAACAGAAGAAGAAGATATACAATTCTGAACATAAACTGTTGTACTCGCTGCTTCAGCCCAAAACTTTACATCCAAACCAGAATGAAGTAACATACTTCAAACAGCATTTAAAACAGTTCTGTTTTTACGCTCAGCAACTCCATTATGTTGTGGTGTATGAGGAACTGTACACTCTCGCAAAATACTAGCATGAGCACAAAAAGAATTAAACTCCTTATTTTTGAATTCACCACCATTGTCACTACGGATACTTTTCAAAGTCTTTTCCTTTTGTAATTCCACCATGACTTTCCATTTGCAAAATGTAGCAAAAACTTCAAGTTTCTTCTTAAGTGCATAGATGAAACAATAACGTGAAGAATCATCAATTATCAGTAGAAAATAAATGGCACCTCCAAGTGACCGTGGTAAAGGCCCACAAAGATCCATATGAACCAACTTTAAGATAGATGATGCACGAGGAGCAACATGATTAAAAGGACGCCTACAAGGTTTATCAAGTATACATGCTTCACAAGGCGCTAGTACGGCTCTTGAATCTATCGAAAACCATGCACAAAACCATGTTTTTTCATATGCAATAATACTGGAAAAGACGCATGACAAAAACGTCCATGCCACAAATCTCCATCAGAATTTCTTACAGTAAGTGCATAAATTAGATCATCTGTGATCTTATACTCATATAGATTGTGATGACGCATACTAGTACCAAGAATCAAGCCATCTTTTAAAAGATAACAAAAGAGTTCATCAAAGTAAATATGAATCCCAACATCAGTTAAGCGAGAAACTGAAAGTAAATGACGATGTAAGGCAGGTACATGTAATACACCACGGAGAAAATGAATCCCTGAACGAGCTTGTAATGGCAAATCACCAATTCCAAGAACTTGTTGGCGACTATCATCACCCATATAAACATACTTCAAAACACGAAAAGGATGATAATTTCTAAGCAAAGATTTCTCAAATACCATGTGTTGAGTAGCACCTATGCCAACAAAAGTAAAAATAAATATAAAATCCAAACTCAAATACCAAATATAGCTTCATATATTTCAACATTATAGACAATAATAAAGCACACACTTGTTTCTCCTTTAATTCCAACAAAGATCTCGAAATAAACATACAAATACCACCATCACCACAACAAACTATTTTTTTTTTTTTTTTTTAAACCGCCACACCACCACATCACACTAACACTACTCAATAGTTCTCACTTATTTAGAAGGAACATGATGCACACCTGAATCTATCATCATGTTATCAGTACTCCCTAGAACACTTGTATTAGGTGGAACAGAAGGTCCACTAGGCTTGTCCACATCATAACGTTCAACATCACGTGACATGCTAACATAATTAGCTTCAGCAGCCCGCTTCTCATCATCTTGTCTGTCATAACATCTTGCAATTCTATGACCAAGCCGACCACAATAAACACATGCATAAGGTGTCCATAGCCAACCTTCAAAACACGCTGGCATGTGTTTATTGTGGTCGGCTTGGTCATAGAATTGCAAGATGTTATGACAGACAAGATGATGAGAAGCGGGCTGCTGAAGCTAATTATGTTAGCATGTCACGTGATGTTGAACGTTATGATGTGGACAAGCCTAGTGGACCTTCTGTTCCACCTAATACAAGTGTTCTAGGGAGTACTGATAACATGATGATAGATTCAGGTGTGCATCATGTTCCTTCTAAATAAGTGAGAACTATTGAGTAGTGTTAGTGTGATGTGGTGGTGTGGCGGTTTAAAAAAAAAAAAAAAAACTAGTTTGTTGTGGTGATGGTGGTATTTGTATGTTTATTTCGAGATCTTTGTTGGAATTAAAGGAGAAACAAGTGTGTGCTTTATTATTGTCTATAATGTTGAAATATATGAAGCTATATTTGGTATTTGAGTTTGGATTTTATATTTATTTTTACTTTTGTTGGCATAGGTGCTACTCAACACATGGTATTTGAGAAATCTTTGCTTAGAAATTATCATCCTTTTCGTGTTTTGAAGTATGTTTATATGGGTGATGATAGTCGCCAACAAGTTCTTGGAATTGGTGATTTGCCATTACAAGCTCGTTCAGGGATTCATTTTCTCCGTGGTGTATTACATGTACCTGCCTTACATCGTCATTTACTTTCAGTTTCTCGCTTAACTGATGTTGGGATTCATATTTACTTTGATGAACTCTTTTGTTATCTTTTAAAAGATGGCTTGATTCTTGGTACTAGTATGCGTCATCACAATCTATATGAGTATAAGATCACAGATGATCTAATTTATGCACTCACTGTAAGAAATTCTGATGGAGATTTGTGGCATGGACGTTTTTGTCATGCGTCTTTTCCAGTATTATTGCATATCAAAAAGCATGGTGTTGTGCATGGTTTTTTGATGGATTCAAGAGCGGTATTAGCGCCTTGTGAAGCATGTGTACTTGGTAAATCTTGTAGGCGTCCTTTTAATCATGTTGCTCCTCGTGCATTATCTATCTTAGAGTTGGTTCATATGGATCTTTGTGGGCCTTTACCACGGTCACTTGGTGGTGCCATTTATTTTCTACTGATAATTGATGATTATTCACGTTATTGTTTCATCTATGCACTTAAGAAGAAACTTGAAGTTTTTGCTACATTTTGCAAATGGAAAGTCATGGTGGAATTACAAAAGGAAAAGACTTTGAAAAGTATCCGTAGTGACAATGGTGGTGAATTCAAAAATAACGAGTTTAATTCTTTTTGTGCTCATGCTGGTATTTTGCGAGAGTGTACAGTTCCTCATACACCACAACATAATGGAGTTGCTGAGCGTAAAAACAGAACTGTTTTAAATGCTGTTTGAAGTATGTTACTTCATTCTGGTTTGGATGTAAAGTTTTGGGCTGAAGCAGCGAGTACAGCAGTTTATGTTCAGAATTGTATATCTTCTTCTTCTGTTGATGGTTTAACACCGTTTGAGGTATGGCATGGAAAAAAGCCTATAGTTGAACATTTTAAAGTATTTGGATCTCAGGCTTATGCTTATATTCCTAAGGAGAAATGGACTAAGTTACAGCCAGTTGCTCAAAAGGTTGTCTTTTTAGGTTATGCTGATAATGCACCTGCCTATCGACTATTTGATTTGGTTTCTGGAAAGGTTGTTTTATGCCGCTATCGAGATACTGTTGTTAATGAAAATGTTATGATTTAATCTCCTTCGCAATCTAATGACCATGATCATGATGTTCTATCAAATTTTCGTGAGTATTCTGATGCAAATATTTTCAGTGAGAGTGATATTGAGAAAGTACCGTCACAACCTTCTACTTTACCTGATATCTCGGATTTACCTGATAGTGTTGGAGGAGAGTATAAAGATTTATCTGATCAGTTACATGAGAATATTATTTCACTAGATGATCATTACACTATATCACCTGAAGATAATTCTGCACAATCCTCTAGAGTTATGTCTCAACAAGAATTTCATGACACTCGTATTACTAGACGGCGTCCTCCAGTTATTTTGCGTGATTATTATACTTTTATATTTGTTACTGAGTCTGTTACTATTCATGATGCTCTAAATTCTGATGAACGTGAACATTGGCAACAAGCAATGGATGCTGAATATCATTCTTTGATAAGTAAAGGCACTTGGGATTTAGTACCTCTTCCTTCTGGTCGTAAAGCTATAAAATGTAAGTGGGTTTTTCGAGTTAAAACTAAAGCAGATGGTACTTTTGACAGATTTAAAGCAAGGTTGGTTGCAAAAAGGGTTTTCTCAAATTGCTGGAAACCATCATTCAATTAAATTGGGATTATGTCTTAATTTTGGGATAAATTTTATATTGCACTTTTTTAGTAACTTTGTTAAATTCACTTTTTTAGTAACTTTGTTGCCCTTAGACTAGAATAGACGTTAACATATAATCACACACGGGAATATAAATTCACACCTTAACTTCAAATTACAAAATCATATATCATGAAACTCAAGTAGTACACAACTTTTATTAAAAGTGATTGATACATAGTAACTGAGAATCATTTTTCCACCAACATCCCCAAGGATATGAGAACCTTATTCCTTACATCCTGAGGTATTGTAACTCTCGCTGTTTTACTAGGAATAGTTTTTGGAGTCCATGAGTACAATACGGTTTCAATGTCTAGCCAAAGATCAGGATCACTAGGATTTCTCCTCCACCTCTTTGTCCAACAATCTGAATATCTTTCTTTATCTAAGACATTACTCAAACTGATGTCTTCGGACACCACCATTCCACGCGCACCTTATTGAAGTTAACATCACCTTCTTCTTTGCAAATATCTGAGATAGTCCATCCCAACCACACTGGATAGGTCTCTAGATCTGCTGGTTTTACTACTACAAATTGGTGGCACTCCACGTCAGTAGAAGGTTCATAACAATCCATGCCTAGATATTTTGGCCTATCCTTCTTAGGACCAACATAGTGTTTATCGATTGAGGAGGAGCATATGCCTTCACAATGCTACTAATGGTACCATCATCTTCACAAGACCAGCTAATATTTTCCACTTACTTTTAGGGAACCACCCTTCCAAAGAAATGCTTACGAGGATGTGTCTACCTCATCCAACAAGTTGATCACCTTCTTCCAATAATCTATCAATGCACGATTAGTCTCATCTCAATTAGTTTGCCAATGCTTGATGTAGTCATTGATGCCATCCTTAGTCAAGCCCAATTGCTTGACTTCTTCAGATTGGTTTTAGAGCTTTTGGTTGACCAGGGGGTATCATAGGCTTGCCATTTGCATCCCTCAAGGCCAAATTTCTGCCCCACCTCTCCACTTCTCCTCCTCCGGTCTCATTTTCCATTGCATGATTGGAATCCTTCTCTCACCCAAAAAGTGAATTGAAGAGGTCTAGAATGACCTTCCATGTCGAGCATAACCATCCACAAAACTCTTCCAATCGGGCACTTCTTCTATGATAGATCCTATAGGAGATGGATTTGTACATCCATGAAATATTTCCAATAGCCCAGGGAAAGTTGGTAACCTGTCTGCGCCTCAATACATGACTATATTTTCCAAACAATGCATCCACATCCTCATGAGTATGTCCCATTAGGAACCCCAAATTGACTCTTTCAAAAATACCCACAAATGTTAAGTAGGATAGGAAAGAAAACATCCACCTATTCTTATTTTGACCAAAGACAATTATCTAGTTGCAAGAGGAGCTTTTGGGCAGGGATCTCGAGGTTTAGCACGAGATGTTGAAGCTCCAACATGTTCATTAGGTCCATTCCTCCTAAATCTTGCCTTGCTAAACTTTTCAATACTATTAGGGGTTCCATCCAACAATGCACTATGTAGTGCCCGGCTAGTCAGTAGGATCCTGTAGGTGACCATTGTAACCCTTCTCATAGTTTCTTAAACACCTCATGATACTCCCAATGTGAAAACTGGACCATCACTCCACAACTCTAAACCTAAAGGGCCATAATAAGTCCGAGACTGCCCATGCAATATTGCCCCATCATTGAAATCAAGAAAGGGTATGATCTTCCACATGACTTAGGAATGTACTTGAATTGTGGAAGACAAGTCTTCGTTGGTCCATTTTATCATGTATAATACATAGATAGTTATTAGGTTCCATTGCGTATAAGGTCCTCCACATCCAATAAGTTGATCTACATGATAGTTGATCTCATCATATGGTCCTTCATATGTTCCCTTATCTTTGCCCTTAGACTTGGTTGCAGTCTTATCTAGTGTCTCCTTCAAACTTAGCACATAAATTGCACTTGGCAAAGTTGTTTGAAGTTGCTATGGTCACATGCTTGAAATGCTTATTCCATAGCCTACTAAAACTGGCCGATATAGAGGCCACTCCAAGTTCCCCAAAGCAATGCATTTATTTCCTCTAATATGCTCTTCCGGGTACAATGGGATGGCAATCTCTTTTCAACAATAACTCTACCCTGTTCATCCTTCTTACTCTTATGTGGCATGTTTTCCGCATTGAAATCCACATATCTTTCAAATATTTCCTTTTGCAGCTATAGTTCTTGAGGTAGGCCTTACGGGCCAGTGTTCCCATGCAATGCAATTTTACTACCATTTTCATGTCTCTTTTGCCGGTTGTGCCAAGAAGAGGTTGGAATTCCATGTATAGCCATCCATGCTTTTGAACATATCCACTTTCCATTCAATGGGAATCTTTTCTTCTTTGATCTTTCATCCCAATTGCATAGCCAAATATGGTGTACATGAAATTCCTCCCGCTATCACACTTATGTTCCCGATATGTAGCTCTTGCTCCCACCAACTCCTCTATTGTGAACATTCTAACACAAGAAGCCCAACAACATTCACCTCCTCTAACCTTCATCATAGCTTCGGAGAACAATCATAATCTGACTTGCATCTTTTGGTGGGATAATGTTTGAAAGTTGGAAGTGGCCTCTTGCTACACTGTGTGAACATTGTTGACAATGGTTCTACATCTATAGGAAACGTGTAGTTCCCCTCCAGTTGAATACTGTCCCTAGGCCATGCAACAATAGTTGGAACCTCTAGTTGCTTCACACAAGCTAGGCATTCTTGTTTGCTGAACCCTTTTCCTTCCAATTGTCATATAATTTTGAGATTGCCACACCTAACCTGTCCTCCCTAATCTTTCATCATTCACTTTGCATTGATAGGATCTGCTAGAACAATAATCCCTTCTCCCTCTCAGCCTCTCTCATTGCATGCATGCAGGATCTTGACCTTTTTGTTTTTCCAATCGACCCGAGTATAAAGTACAATTTCCTTTCCTTTGGCATCATCCTTTTCATTTGAGGCCTTTTCCTTTCCTTTGCCATCATCAACATCATTTGGAGTCTTTTCCTTTCCTTTGCCATCATGAACATCATTTGAGGTATTTTCCTTTCCTTGGCCATCATGTTCATTAGTTGGGGATTTTTCCTTGCCTTGATCAGCATCATTAGGGGCTTTATTTTTAGCATTTTGCATGCCATTGACCTAGAATGCATAAAATATATAGTAAGTTAGCATATCCAAATAACCTCTCAATAACATGTTCATAAATGAAAGCCTCATATGTCTTATTCTATTTGATCATTCTATTTATATAATGGGATTCCCCAAGTTATTTTCCTCAACATTATATATAAATAAAACCCTCTACTTATTAGCCTTATAACTTGTATCCTATAATAACCTTTGTAATAAATTTTAACCTTGTAAAAGGGATAACCCTTATGAGGGTTAACCTTAAAAGGTTAACTTAACCATTAAAGGGATAACCTTGGTATCCTATAATAACCCTTATAATAAATTTAACCTTATTATTACAAGGGATAACCTTGGTATCCTATAATAACCCTTATAATAAATTTAACATTGTTATTACAAGGGATAAACTTCGCGTCCTTAAAACAATTAACCCGTGCAATAAATTTTTTTCGGAAGTTATAATGGCGCGGTACAAAATTTTGAAAGCGCTTATTATTTCAAGTTAGCATTCGTTTTGAACTTTTCTCTCTCACTTTTAAACTTCCAATTCCGGGCATTCCAGCGCTTCCAATTTCTATCTTCTACTTCCAATTTCTTCTCGGCTTCTATTTGCTTCAATGCGCTTCTCGGCTTCTATTATCCGCTTTCAAACTTGGCTTTTACGCTTCAATCTAAACTTCTACGCTATCCGCTTTAAACTCGGCTTCTATACTTTTTTATATCTGTTTTTATCTGGCTTTCGGCTTCTACAATCTGTTTTTATCTGTTTTTATCTGGCGGCTTTCGAGTTTTTTCTTCTTCTACAATCTTCGCTTTAGGGTTTTTATCAAAGGTTTTTTTTTCTAAAAGGTTTCTACTCGGCTTTTACGCTTTTACGCTTTAAACTTCGGCTTCTATATGCTTTTCGGCTTCTATATGCTTTTTTCGCTCAATACAAGGTTCTATACAAGGTTTGTAGGCTCTATACAAGGTTTTACGGTTTTTGGCTTTTCTGACTTTGAATAACTTTGGTTTTTTGTGTTAAAGCTTCTCGGCTGCTATTGCTTTTTCTCCAAATTAGCTGCTATTGCTTTTTCTCGGCTTCTTAAGGCTTCTCGAATCACTTCTTAAGGTTTCTCGGGTTAGTATTTACTGTTATTTACATAAAGTAGTTATTTTCCATAAAGCATGTTATTTACTTTTACATGCATCAGTTCTATTTCATATCATATCTGTTCTCTATCATATCATATTACTCTATCTGTTCTATTTCATATCTGATCTATGATCTTGCTCTATGATCTAGATCATAGAGCAAGATCATAGATCTTCACTAGCTCTTCCTCTATCTGTTCTAAATAATGAACTAAAACAATGAACTAAATATTGAACTAAACAAGGAGTTATATTGAACTAAACAAGGAGTTAAACAAGGAGTAAATAAAGAACTAAACAATATCTAACTGGCTTTATATTTTGAATTACGCATTCTCGCATTCTCGCGCATTACGCATTATGTATTTTGTTAGAATAATATGTTGGAATGGGAGAAATCGCTTGGCGCATTTCTATTTTTGAGTTCGTTTTCCACTAGGTTAATCAAATCGCGCCCGGTAGCGTTTTAGTTGGCATTTCAATTTCATACGGCTCTATACAAGTCGCGCCCGGTAGCGTATGAAATAGATCTGTGCTAATTACTTTCTCTCGTTCTAGTGCCATGGATTTTCCTTATGCATGGACACCGGGCGGGTTCAAATACACTGGTGGTTCTAGTTCCACCGGGCGACCATCAACTCGACCCTGTACAAGATATTACTTGAGTGTCTTTGTTCAAAACGTTCAAAGAGAGTTGGAGAATCCATTAGACGGCTGTATCGGGGGCCATGGGTACACTTCCATCGCATCTATGGACATATCGGACTCCTCATGCTCTTAGTAAGGCTCATGCCAACAAATAAGTACAAGGATTTGATTTATAGTATCGGGGATCGATACAACACTCTCTGGTTTGGAGACTTCGACATCCTCGGGAAAGATGAGGATCTGTCATATCGAGGGTGGTTCGAGGTGGGACTTCTTGGGATTAGGCGGATGAAGTGGGCACGGCCCGACATATTGTAGAGATAGAAAGAATTCGCGCTGGCGCATTTTGAGAAGAAGAAATGTACATAACTTTTTTGAATATGAATACAAACTTCGCGCTGGCGCAATTTTGCACTATACTTTTCCGTCATTAGTTTATTTTTTTTTTTATATGCAATGTCGAAAACATTGAATCCTGTGATGCCCTCCAGCCAGTATGACCAACCCCAAGAAACTACATATTTTCATTAATGTGTAGTTTCATGGGGTTGATAAGACTGGCTAAAGACCATCCGCGAAATTCAAAGTTCACAACATCACGCAGATGATATGATATATTCTTTTTTTTTGAATATCCAAATATACATACCTTTTTTGGGGCGTTCTTTTGGCCATGCTACAAATGTGCCCACGCTTTCACCAATTTGTATGCGCCACGGGATGTCTTCTTGGAAGAGCCTCATCTTCATAATTGCGGTTTAGAATAGAAATCTTCTGACTGTTTCCAAGAGGAACACCATGACACATAGAACTTGGATTCAAATCTTCGATTTTACACAATCCTACTCGGCGCTTCAAGTTTGCTGTTAAAAGATAGCATTCTTCTCCGACACTGATAAAGAACCAGAATGCATTGTAAAAAATAGAGGACGAAAAATTGAGAACAAGAGAATGCATTCGAATTCACCATAGTTCAGCAGACATCGAATGGGAATTGAAGGCGGCTCGATCGAATGGATTGAAGGCGGCTCGATCGTCGAATGGGATCGAACGGATCTTGGGCGCTCTGATAGTCGATTGTTCTTGGGCGCTCTGATACTAGGAATGATCTTGGGCGCTCTGATAGTAGGTGGCCGATTAGGTGGTAGTAGATTGCCACATATGCGTTTCTTGAAATTAATAATTAATTGTTATCTTGAAATTGCACTAAAAAGAAAAACACAATTTAAATTTGTAAATGAGCGGGACGGGCGGTTAATTAAGGCGGTATAAATTTAAAAGGACGCGAATTTGAATTCTGGTTGTAAATCGGCGGCCCTAGATTATGAGCGATACATATAAGTTTAAACCAAAACCCCGATCTCATACTATCCGCACTTGCGCTTCTATGGCGTCTAGAGGATCTCGGCGGCCGAGGCGCCGTTGTAGAGGTGGGCGACGACTAAAGCACAAATCCCAAGCACGGAGGTCACTGAACAAGCGTAAAGTTTTGATCCAACAAAGCCTCCTCGTAATTGATCTGTTTTTTGTTTTGTAATTGATTTACGTGTCCCTTTTATTGTTAGGTTTCTAGGATGTTTTTCAACCTGTGTATTTTTACGTATGCGTGTCTCGTGTATTGTCTACCTTTCATATTGTTTTACGTGTCATTTCTAATTGCTTTTACTACCTTGTTTTGTGTGTTTTTGTTATAATCTTCTCCTTTACTCCGATATGTTTAAAGTTGGAACAATTCTCCATTTTGTATAATGTAGACCGTGTAAGTCTTTACTACGTATTCTCAGTTCTTTTGACAAGTCTTTTTGTAGCCTAGTATGTCTCTTATAAAAGAGAAGTGTCTGTAGGTCCCCTCTTAAGAACGCGCTCGGCGCGATTTATAATTATGAGTGGTTTTGGTTGTCTCTCGCTACTTTCCCTGTGTACAATTTATGTTTTTGAAAGTAAGGCGTCTATGAAAACGCGCTCGGCGCGATTTCATTACTCACCACATGATTGTAACTTTCAGGATCTTCTAAAATGTGAAAAGAAAAGCAAAGCCTGCGCAGGGTCCAGGGACATCCGCAGAAAAAACCAAGAACGGATGAAGATGTATCAGTTGCAGATTTGGCACACGTTGTGACCATTGACGATACGACCGAAATAATGAAGGCTCAGGTAGAGCCTCCATGTCCAGAAGAAGATCTACCAGAGGGCTCTGAATGGTATGTGGAGATCTTCAAGACTAGCGGAAAGACAGATCTGATTTTCATGTCTAGAGTTAAGGAAACAGATCAAATGAAGAAACAAGGTATTCTCGATCACATGCGAAGAAACGGGGCGATTCTTCTTGTTCCGTATTACTTGAAGCGGGTCGAGAAAAATAAAAAGTATTGAAGAAGTTAAATTACTTTGCGTGCTAGTTCCTTTAAAGAGACTGCCCTAAGAACGGATGAGGCCGCAGATAACCTCTTCAAATTTGGCTGGTCAGGTGGTGATCTATTGACACCAAAAAAAATATGTCAAGGTCTCTCAGCTGTGAGAAGAGCAATCAGTACAAGGCCGTCAGCTAGTCTGTACCTACAAGCTTTAAAGGAGAAGGAAGATGCAAGTTCTAGAGCCGTGGAAACACCCGGGCGTTCTAGGCATTACAGATATGACTAGTGATGATGACAAGGCGAGATGGTTAGAGGCCATGAGCAAACTCAAGAAATATCTTTGACAAGTATCCACTGGGCCTTAGCTTCGCATCCTATCCATGTCGGCGGGCTTTTCGTGTCCACGAAGGCTATGTTTGTCGTGAGAAGATTTGACAAGCGTACGCGCAATGGAAATAGTCGGCGGCATGATAGAAAACCGGGGCGGGTGCCAATGCCGGCAGATGTGGTGCCTTTTGATATGAAGACGAAGAAGGTGTTGATGTGGAATAAACTTGAAGATTTAACTGGCAACCTCGATATTCACTTCATGATAATAGATGGCCAGCATTCAGTGGAGGCGCAGAAGGTTTTGATCAGTCAAGCACAAAAAACTGGAAATCAGTTATTCTATAGACTGTATTCAGTCAGAAATTGCCGATTCCTCAGTGGCTCCACAACAGCAGCAGAATTAGCCGAAATCAGCGCGCTACTGAATGACATGGGAAAGACATTCCTGTACAAAAGGTATTTTATGTTCCACACATAGCGTTCCAAATCGCGCCAGGCGCGTTTTATGTTGTTATTTGTGTGACGGATTTACAAGAAACGCGCCTGGCGCGAATTCTTCATCATGAAGAAATCGCGCCAGGCGCGTTTCTTGTAAATACGTGATTAACGAAAACGCGCCTGGCGCGTTTTATATTGTTACTTTCACGACCTGTTTATTTTTTTTATCTAACGGCCCATATTTTGCAGTCCGGTATATGGGCGATTCTTGGCACGCCAGTAACCAATGGATCGAATATGGAAAACCAATGCCGACCAGACAAAGGGCAATCTAAGAGTGCGAATTCAAATTACTAGAAAGGACACCGTGCCAAACCATATCTGAGGACAAGAACAAGGCCACTAGATCAAAGAAGAAAAAAGGGGATGCACAAGCTGGCACAGAAGAGCAAACGGTGCCAAAAGATGCCTGCAAGATTGTTTTTTCTTCTGACCAGGTATGGGAAAAGTGGAACGAATTTTGGGACGCCTATTCGGAAAAGAAGTTGCCAGATTCGTATGGCAGGTTTCCTCCGCAAGATACGTCTATTTTTGATATAGGTATCACAGAAATGAGAAAGGCACAAGGATTGGATGATGCAGAATTAATCTCTGTTCTAGATAGTTGCATCAGAAAGGAAGTTATCTACAAGAAAACGTCTGCAGCAAAGCACTTGACATCTTTCGAAGATGCATGCGAATCGATAAAGAATATGAAAGTCCTGAAAAAAGCTGTTGGTGAAGAACTGCAAAGGCTCTCAGGAGACATGATGTTATCAGAGATAGGCTTAATGCAAAAGTACAACGTATCTAATGATGACATTAAGAAATATGTATTTTGGTCAAAAGATTTTGTGAAGCAGCAAAAGGCGAAGAATGTGGCAACTCTTAAGGGGATTCACACGAAAGTTGCGTCTGACCTAAAAAGAAAAGTTGCTTTGGTGAAGAAGACGGCAGTAGACGAGTCTCCTTTTTTCTACAAGGTGTCCACTGGTTATAAGTGTGCCATGCCAGAGGTAGGTGAAGGGCCAACCGACATCACTCTATTTGTTCTTGATAGCCGTGGCACGAGATGGACACAGGATGATTACAGCACCTTCTTCAACACATGCAGTGGTTTGACGACTGAGATGCATTATACTATCGTGACAGTTTGCCACTCCGACATTTCCTACGCATATGCACTAGCTGCTGCAAATGATGTCGAATGCATTAAAGTGATGAGGCAAGCAGTGATGATAGATGAAAACAAAGATAGTGAGTTTAGTACCGAAAGTAAGATCTCACATGTGCTAGTCCTTATGATAGCCATTATGGATGATAAAGAATATGAAAGACTCAAGGGGAAACCAGAAGGTGAGAAGATTGCTTGGCAGTGCTATCGGCTAGATGAACCCCTATTGAAGAATGTTTTTTATGTCGAATCAATTGCGAAGACAAAGGGAAAGGGACCGCAGATGTGGATGTGGACACAGACCGAAGAGGAAGAGGAAGAGGAAGAAGAAAAATGGATTCGACCCCGCCCTTAATTCACCAATCAAGTATGAGCTCTTGACGGCGCATAAGGGGAGGCTGAATAAGTCACGGGTTTTCTTTGGCCCTTTCGAAGTTTTCTCGATTGAAGCCTTCGCCCGTTAGAGTCTACGTGTTGGGAGTTTCATGTTGGAGGTTATGTGGGTGGAAGCTCTCGAAGCTAGCTAGGAAATGCCAAAGTGTGGTCTCGATGGTCAAGCCAAGGACTTCCTCGATATTTTTTCGAAAAGTGCTAGAGGTGGCACCTAGGGGTCCGCTAGGTAGTGCAAAAAATAAAGCTTCCAGCTCTAAGTCCGGCTTTTACCAGATCCGGCTGCAGAGCGGGAAGAAATGAGAAAGCATATAGAGGGCATAAAGAAGAATATCGACAAGCAACAAATTTAACTATGCGGCCGAGAGGCGTGCCTATCCTTCCAATCACATTGGAAAATCCGGCGAGAAGTGGATGTAGGTAACGCAAAGCGAAGAAGACAAAATCCTAGATGATACGGTGGATTCGAAAGCTCGAGTTAGCATAAAGAGTAATGAAGTATCAACCATAGTTCAAACACTAAGTGATGTGGTCATCACTTCGGCGAGACCGAAGGCAGTAGAGTAAAGCTCATCATTGCGGATGTTGAACAGAACCGTAAAGGTATGTTATTCAAAGCGAAATGAAAATCGCGCCAGTAGCGATTTCAATTCTTCAAACAGCGAATTAATCGCGCCCGGTAGCGATTTCAATTATTCCAACGAAATTGAAATCGCCAAGCCGCCGCGATTTCAATTTTCTTTCTCCTTGTCTCACAAGTGTGTGCTTTATTATTACGAGACCTAATCCGGTTTCCTCCAAAATTACGGTGTTCGATTTGAATGGAGTGCTCGCAAAACGTTACCTAAAGCACAATTTCCTTTATCATGGTATGAACGAAACCATTTGAGACATATACTGAAATGGGTATATCCGCGTCCATCCAAGGAGATGTTAGACCAAGCTTTCTTTTTATTTAGTTGTGCAATTTGGTCGTCGATGGAGAATAGAAATATCTGAGGAAGTTTTGAGAGTAGTTCCCGAGTTACATAGAGATTGGGCATCTGTTTGGGATCGAGCAAATGTAAGTCATTCAATAACCCAAAGGATCCTACAAAAAAAAAATATTTGTGAAATGCTTGAGCGACATGATGGATGACTTGGGCGCTTCGGAGAAGGAAGACATCATTATAGTTGATGATGACGCCTTGAAGTGTTGCTTCAATCGATCCACGATCACTAAATCCACCATCCTATCATCCCGAGGATTTTGACAAAGATGACTTCCTCGCCGTTTTGTCGGCATCTTGCAAGAAATAGCTACTGAGGAAAAAGGTCGAAGAGATACAAACACTATACCCATAACTTAATCGGACAGGGAAATTGACAGGGACCTAGAGAAGATCGTTCTAGAAAGGGAACTTTTTGATATATATATATATGTATACAGAAATACACTTTCCAAAAAGTTTTGAATATGAAATATACTTTACACCAACCTCTTTCAATATATATTGTGTTCTTATATCAGCATTATTGGTTACGTATAATGTATTGTTCTTTTATATTACGTGTATGGTTTGCTATACTTGCAATAATTTGTATGTATATACCGTCAATAATTTAGGTGTCTATAAATACGTATGCATGAAATTGGCAAACCATCGGCTTCGGCTTCCGCCTTCTGCTTGTTATTATGGCACATTCTATTACCTGCCAGATGAACCACGCAGACCTCTGCAGGTGCCGCGAGCTAGAAATAGAACTTCAGGACTGGCTTGATGTCGTTGCTATGAATCCCGTCCGCTTCTATCCTGATCCCTTTGATGTTGTAATCCATCTTATATGGAATCCAGAGCATGGTTTGTTCATGATCGACAGGATCTCAGGACCGCCTGCAGCGCCTGAGGACGATGAATCTGATTAGTTTTTGTAGTTTATGTTCTATTGTAATGCGTTATTTATGCCAAGCAAATCGCGCCACGCGCGATTTGAACCACGAAAATCTCTGTTTTGTAGCAACTTGCTTGTTGTTATTTACTCGTAAAGCTTTACAATTTCATTGTTTAGATTTCGTTTCGATTAGTTTTTAAAGTTTATGTTCCACTATAATACGTTATTTATGGGAATAAAATCGCGCCACGCGCGATTTGACCCTTCAAAATCTCTGTTCTGTAGCAACTTGCTTGCTGTTATTTATTCGTAAAACACTACAATTTCAATGTTTAGATTTCGTTGTCGTCGGTGATTGTACGAATTAATAAGCAATTTCCTACTTTTTATATTGCCAACATTCTTTCATAATATGGGTCATTTGGACCGAATATTTGGATGACCTTGCATTTCAACATAAAATGCATCTTCCTAGCCCGAAAATGAACTCAGTGCAAAAGTGTGGTTAATTCAATATAATGGTCAATAAATAGCTTATACGGCGCGATTTTGGAATAGACATAATCCCAATTTAATTGAATGATGGTTTGGAGTTGATTATCATGAAACATTCTTGCCTGTAGTGCGTCTTGCCACTGTGCATGCTTTGTTACGCATTTGCAGTTAATCATAATCTCTATATTCATCAAATGGATGTTAAAACAACATTTCTAAATGGAGATCTTACAAAAGATATTTATATGGCACAACCTGATAGTTATAAGGTTACAGGTCAAGAGAATTTGGTTTGCAAATTAAGGAAAGCTCTGTATGGTTTAAGGAAAGCTTGGTATAAGAAGATGCATGCATTTCTTATTTTTGATGGTTACTTACCCACTACTGCTGATGCAAATCTTTATTATAAAAAAGTTGGTGTTGTCTTCACTTTCATTGCGCTTTATGTTGATGATACCATTTTAGTATCGAATGATCTTCCATTTCTTAATAAGTGCAAGGCCAACCTTGGAGCTGCGTTTGATACGGTTGATCTTAGTTCTATCAAATCTTGTCTTGGACTTCAAATAGAACGTCAAGAAGGTTGCATAAGATTGAGTCAACCAAAATATATTTCTGAGTTACTTGATAAATATGATATGACTAATGCTAAACCTCAGTTAACACCATTGGGGCCTAATGTTAAGTTGACTAAGCAGATGTGTCCTCAAACAGAAGCCGAGCGTCTTGATATGGCTAACTATCCATATACAAGTCTTGTTGGTGCTCTAATGTACTTAGCACATGCTACGAGACCAGATATAAGTTATGTTGTTAACACGTTGGGACAATTTATGTCTAATCCAGGGCGTCAGCATTGGAATGCAGCTAAACGAGTTCTTCGCTATCTTAAAGGCACTATAAATTATGCTTTGACATATGCTCGTCAAGATAAAGGTTCTGATGGTTCACAGTTGGTTGGTTATACTGATGCTTATTGGGGAGGTTGCCCTGACATTTTTCGTTCCACAAGTGGTGCATGTTTCTTTATACATCATTCTTTGATATCTTGGTACAGTAAGAAACAACATTGTGTTGCGGTGTCTACTATTGGAGCAGAATATGTTGCAGCTAGTATGGCAAGTAGAGAGTTGATATGGTTACGACGTCTACTTCAATCTTTTCAACAGGTTTTGATTAGCCCAACAGTTTTATATTGTGATAATCAAAGTGCTATTTCGTTGACTAAGGATGAGGTTTTCCATTCAAAATCTAAGCACACTATATTAAATTGGAAGTCAAGAAGAAGACAATTGTGTTACAGTATTGTCCTACAGATAATATGATAGCAGATATATTTACTAAAGCATTATCTACGGCCAAGCATTAAGATTTTACTAGTCAGTTGCGGCTTCTTAATTCTTCTTCTACTTAGTTTTGTTTTGAAGGGTGCCACAGTTTTTTCTTTTGATTCCCACAAAAGTTTTTTATCCGGGCACATGACCAAGGTTGCAAGAGGGGATGTTTGGTGTGTGCATCCTTGGTCACCTTCTGAGTAATTGTATATGACATTTTATATATTGTATTTTTTGGTTCTCTTTTATTGAGAGACCAACGTTGCAGGGGGGGTGTTGAGATGCCACGTTGGGCTCTCAACTAAACTTGGCTCTTCCAAGTTTAGACATGCCTTTTCCATATTTGGACATGCCTAAAGGCATGCCTTTTTCTATGTACTTATATAAGTGTTCATATTCAATACATCGTTTTGGGATTACTTCCTTTGTTCTAGTCTTTTGTATACTTTTTGCTTAGTTTCAATAGTAGGATGCTAGAGTTCCTGGAATTTGTCCCACACTGCCGGCAGGATATAAAGGGAGAGGTACACATATAGTTGAAACCATCCATTTATGTGTATTACAGTTGAAGCCCGTTTCTTTGATTCTGGGCCGTCAGATTAATAATCAGACCATTGGATAACAAGAGCCAAGTTGGTCATGGCCGCAGGTGAAACCCGCTGACCCAGTCAAACAAATAAATTCCCTATTTTTAGGCTCGATGGTGCCTCTTGAATACATAAATACAGAAATACACAAGTACACTACTTTCTATAGATTACGCCGAATACTGCGCTGCAAAGAACAAGGAATCACATCACAAACACAGCCAGGGGAATCAAACCCCTTGTGTAGAGCACAAACCAAAGGCCTATACTCCTCTTAAAAAAGGGCCAGGGGATACTCCCTGTTGTTGTCTTATTATGTAATAGCGTTGAGGCCATTATTCTGGCGGAAGAGGCCTGGTGACGGTCTCCCGGCTCCACCACTCGCGGCGCTCCAGCTCGCCTCGCCGCTGCCAGGCCTTTTGAACCAGAAAAATGGCCTCAGCGGCCTTTACCTTACATAAAGGTAAAGGGAACCACATTTTGGCCAGCTGGATGCCACGTCAGCAAAATATATAAAGTTTTTTTCTTTTCTTTTCTTTTCCTCCTTTCTTCCGGCGATCTCTGTTTTCACATGGGCGCTTGCTTTTTTTCTGTTGCCATAGCATTTGTGCATGGTTTACCAGTTGCCATAGCAGAGTTTTTTGCGGATCGCCATAGTTTTAATGTTATTCTTTCTGTTCTTGTGGATTTTGCATTTCGGCAGTCGTCGTAGCTGGTTTTTAGAGTTTTTCTTGGAGTTTGTGTTGCGATCTTACTTTAGCTGGTTTTTGAAGATTTGGAAGGATCTTTTGTGAAGATTTGATAAGGTAACTTCATTTACATGCCTTTCTTAAGATTATTTACCCTGTTCGCGTCTTTAACGCATTTTCTTGTGTATTTAGGTGTCTACATTTATCTGGATGCGCTGTAGAGCCTTTTAGACCGTTAGATTCACTATTAACAGTTGCTTCAAGAACATGCCTAGTTTATTTCTATGCCAAGTTGCTTCAAAAATATGCCTAGCTTATTTCTATGCTGTTTTTTTTTTTTTTTTTCCAGACTTCTTTATCCTGTTAGCGTTTACCTCTACCAAATCTTGTTAGAGGTTTGATGCTTCACAATGGCTTTCCCTTTTATCCTTTCTGTCCTGGCTAATCTTGTGCTCATTATTGTAAAGATGAGCATGGTCGTTCTGTTGGGGAAGCTCTGGAATCATGGAAGAAAAAGACATGATCAGTTCTTGTGTTCTTCTATTTTTAGTTGTGTAATACTTTTTTTTGGAATCAGTGGAACTTTCTTAATCAATACTCTGTTACTGTTTTTGATCAGTGTAATCCTGGGTTTTTATAATACAATCAATATGATCTTGAATTTCTGTGCTATTTCTGTGTTATGGAATAACGAAAATCAAGTGATCAATGGATAAATCAACTGACCCGAAATCAACTCAGCAGACCATAAGAAGAACTATTACTGGATATAAAATGAGCTGAAAACAGCCAAAATGTGGCCCCCTTTACCTTTATGTAATCATTCAAGAACCAAGCAATACAGGCTTTTTTTTCATTTTCCAGCAATTCTCTTAGCTTATCTACACTTAATGGCCCTTTAACTTGATGCCTCTAGCATCAAGGCTTAGCATCAACACCTGATGCACAGATGGTAAATCGACAGGATATGATTTCAAAAAATAAGAGCTATGTTAGAAGTCATACTTGATATTTCAAGCATATGTTTCATGATTTTACGCAAAATTCTATTAGCTTTAAAAAGTTGTTAAGGAAACATTGGTGTATAGTTAAAACATTTTGGGTCGACTACATTGAACGAAGTGCATAAGTGTTTTATGCAAATGTTGGATGGCATGTTGGATCATCGTTATATGAATTCTGAATCTTTGCAACTGTGGTCTAGGGTATAAAGGTTGCAAGTTATTGGGGAAGAATGCTTTATTTTGTGCGCTATTAGTTTGCTTATCCTTAGCACATATAATCAAGACATATGTAATTGTGTTTCAAATTTTTCTTTTTTCTTTTTTTTTTTTTTAATTTTCTTGGTTCTGCGCCGCAATCCAAGTTCGCCTTCTCTTGCCACATTTTTTTTCTCCCGACTGCTTGCTCACATAGCGATGGTGCCTATAATGCTCATTTTTCTATTCTTTACTACCTGTGCTGTGTTATACGGCGAAGGCAGCACTGCTCGGCAATCGGTGAGTCTTCCCTTTCTTTACTGTTTTCTTTACTGTTTGGTAAAGCTAGATTTGCGCCGTTCTTGAATTATTTTACGCAATGCAAACATGTAGCAGTATAGATCGGAATGCAAATGCTGCGGCTAATCTACTCTGTTAAAACATAGGGTCTCTATACATCAAGCTGGATCCAAGCAGGCTAGACATGCATTCTACTCTGGCCCTCCATCCCTGCATCAAGAAATATCTGGAATATTTAGATACTGAGGCAACTATACTCAGAGACTGGAATGCCCAATTTACATCCTGCACTGTCTGTGCTTTTGGAAATACCTACATTTAATTTACCAGCAACACATAGGCGTGGCTTTGGATCGCTTCTATCGCAAAAATCCCTAAAGGCATGTTCTTAGTCAGAAATCTCTGCTAGAAGGATCTGACAGAGGTCTAAGCCTCCAGTTTGCATAAATTGAACGGAGAAAGGATGACTTGGTCGGCGGAAAAGGAAGGATTCAGGGCCACTTTTTTTACGGTTTCCTGGATGAGAAGATCCGACGGGCCCTGGGCAGTGCTTGGACAGAATTAACGGGTTCTCTATTTTCTGCGACAGACCCATAGAACTAGCCAGGATTTCAGCTATAAGTAAGTTATTTCGACATCGATTGGAGGACTCTGCATTCTGAGGAGCAAAAGACCGGAGTTATCACAGTTTTTCTTCTGGGTTCACTCCATTTTGGATCAAGAGCAATTTCGAATTGGAGGCCGGAATAAGGGCGGATGATCTGTTTTGGATTTACCTGCCACATGACGAGTTCTGGAATTTGAATTCCAGATTGGTTTCAAGGCTAAAGGAATCAGGACCTCTCACAATCAAACTGGCCAGTCCCAATCATAAGCTTATTAAGAAAAATTTGTAAAAGCACAGCAGCAAGTCCTCTTGTTGTTTTTCCCTCACTGGAACAGATGCCCATTCGATTCTTTGAATGTGGGAAAGAGTTTGCATCTATGAAGACCCTTTGGGCATATGAGATGTCAACAAAATAAAAAAACAGCCTGGATCCACCAGATCCATTCCGTTCACTGAATTGCGTCTGCATAAAGAATATACTAAATTATAGGTTTCTGATGATCTCTATAATAATAGGCAATCAGATATCAAATTCTCTGATGAGAGCTTGGACTATGGGAAAAGAAGGGATGAGAGCTAGAGAGGCATTGCAAAACAAGAAGTCCTGAAGGATCCAAACAAGAATTTGAAGAGAGTCAAACAGGCGGGAAAGATCTGAGCAAAGGAAATTTTGTGGCAACTCTTGCAGACAATGGCCGATATTGGTTGTTGCATTAACCCTTGGAAGCGTTGCCTCAGAGCAGGGGAGCTCTTGCTCTATTCCAGCATGAAGCCATTGCCATCTCGCCGGAATGGCTATTCTGCCAAAATAATGCATGGGAGAAATCCTTGGCCGAGTTTTAAATTGACACACTTAAATGAATAGAATAATAGAATAGAGTAGTTTTTTTTAACGTCCACGGAGACCAATAGGTCATGGGACCCATATAATGGGCTAGTACAATCATTACTACTAGGATTAAAAAACTCCTGCCTCGAATGGTTTTCAAGGGAAAAACCTTTGCAGTAATGATGATACTAGACAAGCAAAGATAATGACTACTGAGGGCTCAGTAATTGCAGATGTTTATCTAGAACCTCAAGTATGTATAATGCCAAGTCATGGACAGATGGTGCTCCGAGAAGTTGTGGAAGCGTGGAATGGAATGTTAAGGTCAAAAAATGATTCCGAACTATCTCAAAAGCAGGGCAACTCAGAAGAGTATGGCTTTCATCTTCAATAACCTGTAACTGGCAACAGGCACATAGTCTCGCTTCTCGCGGCAATTGCAGCCGCTCCCATCTACCTGTCTCAATCCGTAGCCTGTGAGACCCCGTGCGAATTGATGCAATAGCTACAAGCTTCTTCCTGGACAATGAAGCAAGCAAATAAGCTTGGGGCCCTGGTGCCAAGGTGGGATTTATGTGTGCATGATAATGACCAGTTTTCACTTGGGCCAAAGTAATTGTGTCCCATATCTTTCGAGAAAAACGACCATTGAGATATTGTTGCAAAAGCTCAGGATCAGAACTAGCAAGCATCAGGCAGTGCTCTGGTTGCACAGCCCAACGGGCAAGCCATGTAGTGCAAACCATGAATAACGGGCAAACCACGAATAATTGCTTTAGACATCCTTCTGCCATACCCAGTTTCCAAAGCTACCATTTCCTTAAAGAATCACAAAGCTGCAAAAAAGGAGATGCAAAGCAGTCTGTTATGCAGCATCACGATATAGCAAATTCCTGAGTAATGCTGTTTATATAGTGTTCATGAAACCATTGGTAAAGTTTCTCAACTTAATGGTTCATAATTCATCCATTTTGTGATTCAAATCCTCCGAGCTTAGATATTCATCACAAATTCAGCACTACAGTTTCATTCATTCAAAACTCAAGCCGTTTTGACTTGATATCAAGTGTACATTAATCAAGTGGGCACACAAGGAAAACATATTTTGACTATTGTATAATGTTTAAGTGCTTACCCCATCAAACCAATAGTATCATGTTAATCAATACACACAATTTGAGAATATCTATTCGCCATACCATTAAAATAATTGTCACACAATTTGAGGATATCTATTTGCCATACCATTAAAATATAATTGTCTATACGTACGTTAACTCTCAGCTGGCACAAAATTAATAAGTGAGTCGCTAACCAGCATTCCCCTTTAACAACTACCCATCTAAAGATAGGGAAATCAAGAAAGAGAAATGTTCGCGGCGGCCTTGGCCGCCGCGATAAAGGCCGCCGCGATAAATTTCTTGTAATATTAATGTTAATATTTGTTTTTTGTGTAGCATGAATTGTTTATCTGGCACCTAATTGTGATGGCTTATAGTTTATTTGAGAATGAAAAATAAATGAACAAAGGGACACACTTGTATGATGGCCTGTGACACGGCACCATTGACCATAAGTGAGCTATGAAGGTGCTATATTTTGACCTCAACATCCACTAGTATCTAGGTTCAGATGGAGCGAAGATACATTTGGAACTTCTTGGACTTTTCTTATTTTCACTATTTATATGTTTATTAGGTGAGTACAGGGTTTCTTTCTGGTCATATGTTTACTATCTGAGTAAATATTATGAGGTTTTTCACACAGCATTATTTCTACTAAGAAAAACGTTTCCCACCATCCTACGGTCCTTGTGTTTTTTTTGCTCCAATTTACCCAGTACAGGTTATTGCTCTACTAGATTCTTACAAATACTGTTGTCCATGATTGGAAGAACATAGATGCCTTGCGACGTGGCAGTTTGCAGGCATATATCCAGGTCTGGAAAAAGCTTTTAGTGGATGTTTATAGTGCCTCAAGTGTGAGGTGTCTTTGCTATGAAGTATATAGAACAAAGATGCAATGTTGCATATGAACAACAAAACTAGCCATATATATGATAGATATTGCAGCTCATGGACTATGATTCCAATATGTAGGAATACAATGTAATAGTTGGTGTTGCCTTCATCTTTTGCTTGGTGCGTCCTCTTTTTCGGAATGGAATTAACACATGTTTTATGCATGCACCATAATGATTGCCATAACAAAGCATGCTCACGTGGATGGAAACACATGTTTCCACAATATCTAACATATGCACGACAATATCAAATTTACAATTTAAGGGAGATCCTGCACCTATCATAATTGTGATATTTAGAATGGAGTAAACTATGGAGACTTGCGCTCTATAATTTACGACGAGAAATGTATGGGCGGCCATAGATGTTGTGATTATGGGGTTTCACTGCGTGTTTTTATGCCATTCTTTAGCTTACAACTAAATTAAAGTTTTAATTCAACTTTGTTTTGCCAACCAAAAATATAAAACCTTTTCATTTCAGGCTCAACTAGAACATCCAAGGTTCTTAGTAATTAGTATTTAAGCTCTTAAAATTTACCTATGTTTGCTTTTGCTAGTTTTTTAAATATAACAACCACCATTAACATTAATCAACCCAAACCATTACATCTAACAGTTTTAAATTAAAATCCCTCTGAAACCCCCTTTGGTTTGGGTGCATATTCACACGGGGGGTTACTCCGGGCAACGAGAGCTGTCGGATGAGCATATTTGCCTTTTATTCCAAGATCTGGACCGTACATAGCAATCCTCGTTTGTGGGGTATGCATGTACAAGTTTTTGTATGCTGTATATTAAGGTTTGCAAAATACTATAAGGTTTGAAGGAATATACTTAATGGTGTTAATTTTGTACATATATTGTAAATATATTTTAGGGGCTCTCGCTGCCCTACGTAACCCCCCATGTGAATATGCACCCAAACCAAAGGGGGTTTCAAGGGGATTTTAATTTAAATGCATTGGATGTAATAGTTTGTATTGATTAATGTTAATGGTAGTTATGTGTTAGTAGTTGTATTAAAAAAAAAAAAAAAAAAAAGGGCCCTTCGGGCCCTGACAAAAGCAAACATAGGTAAACATACAAGAACGAAGTTTAAGTTAAGTTGTATTGAACATAAGTAGCTTCTTTGTTACAATAATAATCAACAACAATGGTTTGTTTATTACGTCAATTTAAATACCAACAAGAAAGATCTAAAAATGTCATTGATGTAACGTGGGAGGAATATCACATGCAATTGATGCATTGGGGGATTCTATAGCCTGCATATACATAAAGTAAAGAAATTGGTGAATTGATATAAATTTGCAAATTAGAAATATATTACCACTAAATTGTCAAAGAACAACTTTTGACATAAACGGATATAACAACTTCCAGGATGAGATGGACATTATTCACATCATAGCTGGTCTGCTTTACATCCCCTGGCCCCTGCTTTTTAACCGAGCTCTAAGGCACGTCAATTTGATTTTCTTTACAGAATCCATCGACGAGGATTGTGTAAGTGATGACATCAGGAGCACAGTCTGCTTCTGACATCTTTCCAATCCAACAAGTTTGCGGGCATCGGCCAACTTATGTTCTCTGCACAGCCTGTCAACTAAACAGTTGTATGTGACTACATTTGGAGTGCATCCATTTTTGGCAATCAGATCAAAGTGTGTCATCGCATCTTCTAACTTATTTGCGGCACAAAGTGTGTTAATAACGATCATATGTATATAAATATCAGGATGAATTCTGTTCTCTGCCATTTCATCAAGCAGTAAGCAAGCTCTATCCAGCCTCCCATCTTTGCAGAAGCCATTAACAAGGCCAGTGTATGTATAACAGGGGAAATAAAGGAAAGATTCGTCCAGATGCCTTGCAATCTCTTGTCCCGACTGAGAGCTGATGGCTTATGAAACACTGATTCAGAACAGTTGAAGCAAGGATTCATAACCTGAGAAGCATGAAAGGCAAGGAAAAATGGAACATACAAAATCCCTTACCTCTTGTCTATTCCGACCATAAATGAAGCATGACTCTGAATATCCTGTGATTGCCCTTGACAGGGCAAAATTTCAAGGCAGGCAACTTCGACAGAAGAGAGAATAGAAGGTCCGCTGGGAGATACAATCTTCATAACATAAAAATTTTGTTTGCCGAAATGCTTTGTTTCAACTGGACCAAAATTCATATCCAAAGACTATGTTTTCTAGCATAGCTCACAATGAAGAATCAACGGGAAGGTGGGCAGCAAAGGCAGTGTGCGGGCCACACAGAAGGAGATGGTCCTTCCATCCATAGCCGATCAAACCCTCTGTACGATTTCCTAAAAGCCTCCCCCTGCGGAAAAGGAGGTCCCATGTTCCTTGTGTTGGCTAAAAACCCTAAAAATAATGGGAGGACCAAAAATAAAGAAGCCTCCACCACAGGACTTGCCCCTTTTCTAAAATCAACGGCTGACAAAAGGGTGCACTCTAGAAATACTATTTAGTACACCTGGATGAATACGGCCACCAAATCATATGAAAACCTTAGAGAAAACAGTACAAAAACAGAAAGGAAGACCCCCTGTTATAATGCTAGATATTCACACGGGGGGTTACGTAGGGCAGCGAGAGCCCCCAAAAACTTATAATACATGTACAAAATTACCATTAAGTGCATTCCCTCAAACCTTATAGTATTCTGGAAACCTCAATATATAAAAACTTGTATAAGCATATCCCACAAATAAGGATCCCTGTGTACGGTCCGGACGAGGAATAAAAGTTTTTTTTGATTTTTTCATTTTTCAACAACCCCATAAACAACCACAACAAGAAGCAAAAATCATGGTGGACTGAAGTCGCCTACGAGACAAAACTCGTTATTAAAGGTTAGTTCACGTTGTCGATCTAACTAACTAGCAAGGTACGTATTCTTTAGTGTCTCGTCCAAAGAAGCTTCTCTTTGGCGACAAAAGCAGGGGAGGTGCTACAGTTCTCTGTTTAACCAGGAATTGTTGGGCAGAATAGATCGGATACATTGTGTAGATTTACTTGGAATCAGACTGCGTGTAAGAATGGCCTTGGATTTTAGTAATTGGAGAAGGGAAATGCCCAAGAATTGGTTGCTAGTTGCAGTCCAGATCCTGGTAACACTCATTGCTTTCACATCATCTGCGCAACTCTTACCAGGTAGATTCGACATAATCGTTAAGAATGCAGGCATATCAACAATGCATGCAGCAGTCACTAGATTCGGCACAGTAATTCTTCTAGATCGGACCAACATTGGGCCGTCTCAGATTAATCTAACAGGGAACGCCTGCAGGGATAATGCGGCCGATAGAGTTCTGAAACACGACTGCACTGCTCATGCGGTTTATTTTAATCCCTCAACAAACGATCTGCATCCGATGTTCATATACACTGACACATGGTGCAGCTCCGGCCAATTTATGGCCAATGGAACGCTGATGCAAACAGGAGGGTATTTTGAAGGGTGGAAGAAAATCAGATACTTGAACCCCTGTGGGTATGAGAAGTGGTGTGATTGGACGCAGTCTGATACTGAGCTTCAGAACGGAAGGTGGTATTCAACAAATCAGATCTTGCCTGATGGCCGGGTGATTATCGTGGGCGGATTGGCTGCCCAGACCTATGAATTCGTCCCTTCAAATGGAATCCCTGCTGCCCAGCTTCAGCTCCTTGTTGATACGCACGAAGGCCCCTCTGCTAACAACTATTACCCGTACGTTCATTTGCTTCCAGACGGTAATCTCTTCATATTCGCTAACAGGGATTCGGTGCTGTTTGATTACAACAATAACAAGGTTTTGAAGAAATTCCCTACCATTCCTGGCGAACCCAGAAATTATCCATGCGCTGGAAGCTCTGTGCTGCTACCGCTCGATTCGGGGAACAATTATTCCACAGCCAAAGTGCTCGTTTGTGGAGGATCTAACAAAAATGCATTTGCGAATCCTGCTCTGCAGCTTCCGGCATCTCAGACGTGTGGGCTAATGAGTGTTACGTCCGACAGGCCCTCTTGGCAGATGCTTTTGATGCCTCTCAGAAGAAACATGGGGGATATGATCATCCTGCCAACCGGAAAAATTCTCATCATTAATGGAGCTCAAAATGGATCCCAGGGTTACGGTTCTGCTTCAAATGCATGTCTAAATCCTGTGATATTTGATGCTTCAACACTGGCGTTCGAGATGCAAGCAGCCAGCACAATTCCACGGGTATACCATTCAACAGCAAATCTGCTGCAGGATGGCAGGATTCTCGTGGCAGGAAGCAACACCCACGAACAGTATGATTTCACGCAACCATTTCCAACAGAATTGAGGCTGGAGACCTTCTCTCCGGCCTATTTAGATGCTGCATATGGTCCGTGGAGGCCCAAGGATGTGAGTTGTCCAATGTTTTTGAAATATGGAGAAGCGTTTACTTTAAAATTTGCTCTTCCTGCCAACATCAGTGGGGGTATTGAATTGAGGCTTAACAGCTCTCCATTCACTACCCATTCATACTCTCAGGGGCAGAGGCAGATCAAATTGCCTGTTTCTGTGCCTCTTGCTAGCCTTGAAGAGCCTTACACCTTCACCGTCGATTCCGTTGTTCCTTCCAATGCTGCTGTCCTTCCTCCTAATTATTATATGTTGTTTTGCATTCATCGCGGAGTCCCTGGAACATCCATTTGGGTCCTCATTTCCCATTAGCTTATAACTGTTGTTGTCATATATTAATAAATTCTTTAATAAATTCTTTGGCAGTTCAAATGTCAATTTGGCCTCTCCAACTGTGATTTGCTGTAGAGGGTCGGCCCCAACCAAAGGTTTAAATGTCGTTAATGTGTCTTCTTCTTCACCAATAGTTAATGTCTAAGGGCGCTTTCCCATGGGCAGAAAACCTCCAGGTTTCTGAAGGTCTGGCCTGCTTTTCCGATGTTCCCATGAGCTGAGAACCGGAGTGCCTCAGGTTAAGAACCTCATTTAGAAAATAATCGCGAGGAATACTTTTGGACCTGGGCCTGACCTCATTCAGGTCCTGCCGTCCATAGGAAATCACCCTAACTTTTTGCCCACCCATGGTTGTTGGGAGCAATGCGGCAATCCATCGCCCCTTGTGGTTGGTAATACTGTCTTGCTACATTGAGGCTCGTGCCCACTTTTGTTATAAAGTGCTTAACTAAGGTATCTTTTCTAATGTAATCTAATCTAAACATATGTAATGCAGTTTGCCCAAGATTCAATTTTTAGATTCCTTGCTATGGATTTAACACCTCAACTTATGTTCAAATTTCTTTGGCACGTTTAAAAGTCCCTTTCTTTTAACACTTTTGCACAAACGCCCGTCCAGGGTTTTAAGCACTCTGAGGCTATCACGTTGCAGCCAGCTGGGTTTTTAATGCAGCCTAGGGGTAGGGAAATTCATGTTGAACTTGCTAGAAAACACAAGTGAGAGAGGTATGCACCACAAAAGAAGACACACGTATTGAATGAATCATGTTACAATATATAGATACCATAAAAGGTATTTTCTATGGAAAAAGGTGAAAGCTAAAAGTAGCTACGTTGCCTTTTTATAAAGGCACGCTGCCGTAGAATAGGCAGCCTCGCTAACACCCCACCTGCGACTTTAGTCTTTCACCAAATAAGATATAGAAAAATATTGTGTCTAAGAAAGAAGATCAAATATTGCAACTCATAGATAATCTCCCCACCTGCAAATTTGGTCTCGTACTCGGATGAAAAAAACCTTTGGTGGTCACAAAGAAGAAACCCCGAGTGCTACAATCTTCTAATATCTATGCTTATTCTCAAGGACACCAAGAACTTTAACATTCTCTTGATGTCTCTTTTCACCTAGAGGCTTAGTGAAAATGTCTGCAACCATAGCTGTAGTTGGACAATATTCCAACTTAAGTATGTGCTTTGCAACTTCAAGCTTAACATAATGATAATGTAACTCGATGTGCTTGGATTTGGAATGCAGAACTTCGTCTTTTGATAAAGCTATAGCACTTTGATTATCACACATAAGTATACTCGGTCCATCTTGAACTTGTCTTAAGCATTCTAACAAGCGTCGCAACCAAACAAGTTCGCGGCTCGCCAAAGATGCAGCAACATATTCTGCTTCAGCAGTAGAAAGTGAAACACATTGTTGCTTCTTACTCATCCAAGACACCAAAGATTGTCCTAAAAAGAAACAGCAACCACTTGTTGATCTATATGTGTCCGGACAACCACCCCAATCTGCATCTGTGTATCCAAGCAACCTAAAAGCATTCAAACCTGTCTGCTTACTATATGTGATACCATGATGAATAGTGCTCTTAAGATATCTCAAAACACGCTTAGCATTATGCCAATGTTCTTCACCAGGATAGTCATGAATTGACCAAGAGTATTGGCAGCGTAACTAATATCTGGTCTAGTGCATTTGCAAGATACATAAGAGCTCCTACAAGACTTGCATAAGGACAATCTGCATTTCTAGCTGATCCTCGTAAGTTACTGGACACTGCCTCTTCGACATTCTTGTTTTCGTGGAACCAACCGGCAATGGAGTAGGTTGCTCTTTAGCAGAGAGTAACCCAAATTTCTCAAAAAGTGTCTCAATGTACTTAGACTGTGAGAGTTGAAGCAAACCTTTGTCTTTGTCTCGTTTGACCTGAATACCTAAACACGAGTGTATTTCCCCCATGTCAACCATCTCAAATGCAGAAGATAGTCACCTCTTGACTGCTTGCAAGTATTCGAGGTTATTAGGTACCAAGATAGTATCATCCACATAAAGCGCAATCACTACGAAGTGTTCTTGACTTCTCTTAAGTGTGTTGAGAAAACAAGGTACATCCAGCTAATTACTTCCATGATACAATTTTTCCTCCTTCCCATCTGCCTCTTGCTCAATAGCAAACTACTTGGTCTATCAAGACTTGACCAAACACCATTCACAATGTCCTAAAACTAGTAATGATCAATAATATTTACACTTTTGAAACTATAACTACCAAACTTCTTGGACCAATGGTTGTGTTGTCAAAGTTCCAGCACAAGCTATAAAATTTCCATTGATTACACTATGAATTTAGGCAAAAACATAGTCATGTAAGGAAAATATTGGACCAATGTTTGTGTTATCAAAGTTCGGGCACAAGCTATAAAATTTCCATTGACAACGTTATGAATTTAGGCAGAAACATAGCCATGTAAGGAAAATAAAACTAAAATAACCAAATGAAGCTGCGCCACATTCTCTACAAATAGAACTAAGAAAGTAGCACATCCATCCTGAATAGGCATGAAATGGAATACCGGATTATGATTGGATTTTCCAATCACAAAAATAGTCATTAACTTCAGTTACCACAAATCAGTCTAACTTGCATTTGGTAAATAAGAGCAATTTCACAGTAGCAAAAAATAATTATGCATCATGACAAGTAGGCAAAATGACACCATATCATGTCAAAATAAGGTCTACTTAATTTCTATGCAATGTACTCTCATCTTGCCTTCAACTCCGGTTCAAACTCTCGCAACTTTTCTTAAAGGGTTCAAAAATGTGATTTTTCTTGTTCTCAAGCATATCCTCATCCTTGTTCAATTCAACTTCCATCTGTATATGAAGTATGAGATGTCGATGCTAAATTTATGAAGTAAAATGCTTAATTCGAAATATGGTTCCTATAAATCATCTAGCATATGGCAACCTCAAGTTACCTTGTACCATTTTTGCTCTTCTGCCAATAGTTCTCCTGTGTGGCAAGCACAATAAAGTAATCATTACTACTTTTTACCTTCAAACTTTACACTGATGTCGAAAGAATATTCTACACACTTCTTATTCTGTACAGTTACCATTGTTGCCTGAAACAAAAATTCACACTCGCTTAAGTTCCACATATAATTCAAAAAACATATGCTAATCTAAAATCAAACAAATAGTGAACTGATAGGTTTAAAATAGAGGGTCGATAAATACGTCCCACTGCAGCTGAAAACCTTGGTTACAAAAGCAAATCCTTCGGAAAATTTAATAGAACCAATAGACCAAATAAGCTCCTGTACATGCAAGCCAAAAAACACTTGTCATTTCTAATAATATGAATAATATTTTCTAGTTGCCAGTTCTGTCATTCAGTTACATAATGAACGTCTGGATGCTGATTTGAGGACCCAACAGTCTAGCCACTTAAAATCTGCAGTGGCAGTCACATCCCATTAATTGGCAATTGACAATAATGCGCCATATGTAATGACATTGTAGAGCACGAAAATGAACATATGGAAAATAGAATGTGCTTGTATATCTTTCCATACATATTATGAAGTGTAGTATGTACAATTGTATCTAAATCAAATCTGTTATTTACTATCCAAGCATGTAATATAATACCTTCAAAAAGAGTTGTTTCTGTAGCACATGCATCAAGTACGATGCCAAAGATAAGATTATTAGGCTTCATGCCTTCGAGCTATATTTGCTGAAAGAGTTGGACAACATCTTCGTAAAGGCCATACAGAGCATAAGCTCCAACGATGACAGTCCAAGTGATCACATTCATTTTTGTTAATCTATTAAACACAACTTTTGCTTCTTCAAGTTCACCAAATTTTCCAAAGTACCCAAGGCTTTCTAATGGTTTCTACATGGATTAGCTTTCCTCCATTTATAAGATCTTGATCAAATCATGCATTAAGAATAGAAACAAAGGTCACCAGGCACCGTTCCTTCTAATTTCATATCTTGGAGCACTTCAAGTGTTTCGTTCATAAAGCCAAGTTGGACTAATGTTAAAATCATAGAAATCCAAGAGACTACAGATCGGTGGTTCAAATTTCAATTTATATCCTTTAAGTGGCAATACATTCTGCTTGCGCACTGGCATCTACCAATTAACAGTGCTGCAGTCTTTATCATATATCCTTTCTCATTGAGCATGCAATGTTGATTATCTTTGGAACTGGTGCTTCTCTGCTGGTGCCTTCGCCATTATTTGCCACGAATTTATTGATCCCAATAGCAGTAGCAAACCTTTATGTAGGAGCTTCAACTGGATTTATGGAGTTATCTGAACACGACTCTCTCGAAGAACTGCTGGGTTGGCTGAGCTTGGCTGATTCTTGTTACCTTCTACTCTTATCATTTTTGCAGGAAAGGCTTGAAGCCTTCTTGCCAGAGCAAGACACGCCAGAATAGGTCGCTTTGGTAAATAGGAGGATTCGGTTCCCCTAACCCTAAATAAGTCCTTTGCTTTATTTTCGCAGAGGCCCATGAACAGAATCATAGCCATTTATATACATGTATCTCTATTATGTTTAGATCTAAAGGGATCTAACTGAGCATCTTCCAGCTCGGTTCTAACAAGCTTCAAATAATCAGGCAAGATGCTCTGCTCCAAACCCAGTGGGGATTCAGAGTCCATGATTGGTCTCCAGAGCTATAAATAAGAAGAAAGGAAAAGAAGAAGAAATGAAAATACCTGATGAGAAAATGCATAGGCAAGGGCACGTTCGCGTTTCTAGCTGCTTCTGCTTACTCTTAAACCATCGCCATTGCCATCGCATTCAAGCTCGAGCTCCGCTGGAACAACCAATGTTAAGGTGACCTCGAGAGGTCACTTTAATTTCTAGTTCATAATCTGTTAATGTAAACGTAAACTGGTGTGGATTGTTTGGGTTAGGGATTTTAGGTTAAAAAATTTAACGGAATATTAACTATTTAGATTGATGGGATACTAACTTAACTTGTGGTGTGAATCTTAAAACCGTTAAAAACCTAACACAATCGTAACTTAACGGTGAGTGTGAAGGTACCCTTATTCATATCTTGGCCAACCTTAGGCATAGGGCGATTTCCACATGCCCTCACCCTATTGGGAACTCGCCACATGGAAGCACCTCATTGGAGCCACGTGGCAGTGACATAGAACCCTAACCTATAAATGGCCAAACCCTAACCCTAGGCCATTTTTCTGGCTCCAACAGTCTTGGGAGTGGAAGTTGTTTTGAACCCCTGGAAGGTCGTGGAGATGCAGGGAGCAAGGAGTTCCTCAAAAGCAGGTATTTGGGTTAGAGTCCTTTGTAGATCATCTGGAAGTTAGGATTCCAGATGAGTTAGCATTTCGTATCTCTAGTAGAGCTATTCTAGAACCCTCAGTCTAGATCTTGAACCCTAATCAATGAACCCAGCTGTAAGTTAGATGCATGTGATTAGGATTAGATGTTATTATCATTATTTATCATGTTATGTGGATATATGATATTAATTGATCATGTTTGCTCCTCTTGTATTGGGAAGGGGGGTAGAGACCTAGTAGCCATTATTTAGATGATACTCCTAGTTTAGACCCCTTAGTTCCTATTAGATGCGGCCTGTGCATAGGAACCCACCTGGCTACGAGGGCTATGGAGTGACTTAGCACCATACAATGGGGTTAATGGCAAAGTGGAGGGAGGTCCCCCCTGAGCGCGGCTACTGGGGATCCATAGTGGGCTAGGCCTATAGTCAGTCACTTCGAGTGGGCCGGGTATGGGTCCGACACTTCCTAGGTCAATGGTGTCGCCCTGACTCTCAAGAGTTGCAGGTGTCGGCCTGGCTCTTGTTTTGGGGAGTTCAGTCGGGTACGGATGTGTGTTGTCACGATCCTCTAGCTGCCCATGGAGCCACTAGTCCTCGAGAAGAGGAGATGTAACACTTCCTACCTCATAGGACCGGGGAGATGCCAGAGCCTAATTTAGCCCATCTGCAAAGTATGCACAGGAGGGGCGGATGGAGTGGTCAACCCTAGCCATTGTCTATAGCCAGCTCCCGCCATTGTTATATCTCGGTCTGCTCTATCTTGAGGCTCAGCCGTCAGTCTACCTCCCTTGTGACGCTCCCAGAACCTATACGATGCTCCCATCGTACAAATACGGGGAATTCCCCTCACGTGGCGACTACATCACCATGAAAGGGCCCTCCATCTTTTGCCTTTCTTCTATATAATCTCGGGACATATCCTCAACAACATGGTTCACAACTTCAGTCTACCTAGACATGGAGGTGTCATTCGTCCCACGTCCTCTATGCAAATCCTATATAGCAGAAGCATACATATACGTTAGCACCTAACATCCTACACAAAATAATATACCACCAGGAAGGGTGGTCCATCCATCTTCATATAAATAACAATACCAGGACAAGATAACATAAGCAATATACCATAAATAAGGGCTCTACCTCGGGCTCAGACTCTAGGGGGTCGACTGATGGTCAAGGCCTCTAGATAACAACAGACAGAGATATAACATGGCGTTGGCTAGCATAGAACAAAGGCTAGGGTAGTCCACTTCATCCGCCCCTCCTGTGCACACTTTGCAGATAGGCTGAAACATGCTATGGCATAGTTATAGCCTTCCGGAGGCGCAATCCCATGGAATCCCCCTATGAGACTACTCCGGGTTGCATCTCCTTAGTCTGATGAGGCAGGTTAGGGAGGCATCCCCTCCCCGGGGACAATAGATCCCTGAGTGTGCTAGAGGACATGGGCCACATCAGTAGTCCCCGCATCCGTACTCGACTTACTCCCCTAAATCTAAAGGCCAGTTCGACGCGCCCGTTCGAGCCCAGGACGTCCCTATAGGCATGTATCCTACGACCCAGGGTGTGTCAGACCTATACCCGGCCCCTTTAGTGACCGACTATAAGCCTAGCACACTATAGGAATCTTGTAGCCACGCTAGGCAAGATTCCACTCCTATTTCACCATCATACCCGTTATCTAGTACTGAATCACAACATAACATCCACAGCCAGGTGGGTTCTTGTGCACAGACCACATTTACTGGGTCTTATGCACAATAGAATCTTGCCATCAGTACTCAAAGCTTGCCACTCATAGTGAACAATAACTTAAAATATGACCAAGAATTAAGACTAGGACAAATGTGGAGTTTGGCTCCATAAACATAGGATGAACATGAACTAGAACTCAATCAAAAATTAGAAGTAAGATTATTGGAAGATATTAGAAACCATGCACTCTTCAAAGTCCAAAGAAGCTAGTGAGAAAAGTGTCTTGCCGGCCTTTTCAGAATATAATTGGGTAGACTGCTATGGTCAAATAGAGATTCAATCTAATGAACATTGTTCGGTAGATTCTAGCATGTCCCTTAAGCATCCATTCACCAATTTTATTTTCAAGTAAGGAAAGCATGAACTCGCGACCACCTCAAAAACAAGTGTGAACCGATCCGGGTGATCTATCACTTGACTCATCAACATTATCCTTGCCCTAATTACCCTTATCCTGGAGCACCACCTCTAACTATTCTTGATTTTTTGGAAGGCATGCTACTTCTCCAACCACAACTATAGTTGCATCATCAATATTTGCATATTTGCGATCAATAGCTCCAAGTAGATACATAGTACTTATATAGCTTCACTAAACAAAGTAGAAACTGCACATAACACTCTTGCCTCGAACTTTCCCAGGCACTCACTTCACATTTATGAAAATTTTGATTTATAAACATGCTTGTTGGAAAGCCCATGCGGAGAGCTTCATATTGGTATATGATTTGATCCTGATCTACCAAGTTAGTACCTGCTTTTTGCACCTTTTAATTCGCGTATCACTTTTGCCATACATGCAGTTTTGACTATATAATGCTTTTTATCATAGCTTCTGATCTATAACTCAGTTTTCACTTATTTTAATTGTTCTCTTCAAGGGCTTTCTATTGGTGCATAATATGGCCATGTTTGGTCAACTTTTTTGAGTCTAAACAGCATTTGTACAGTCTAATTTAGTCAAGTTTTGAAAAAGCTTGCACTCTATCATGGCCATCACAAGAAGAAATAGCAATACAATACACCATCCAACAGAATAAAAAGAGAGACCCAAGTCTTGCGTGTTTTCGAGATTTTTGTATGAGAAATAATTCTCGAACCAAATAGTTTAGACAACAGAACACGTGCCACTGTTGGAGTGCCAAACTGTTGAGGTCGGTGTTGAGATTTTTTTATCACCTCAAAGATCATGTTGAACAAGAATAATAGACATGATATTGCAAGGATCTTTAATCCTGAACAGCCAATGCTAGAGATCAGGTCTGACACATTTACCTTCCAAGATCGGAAGGATCTCCAAAAAAGTTCTCTAGACCTGCAAGTTTAATGTTTTCCACCTACAATATGACCGTGTCTATTGTGAAATAGACACAATTGTTACAGCTAATAAAGGCCTTAGTCCCATACACTGATGGCTTATATGTGGGAGTGCAGACATTGGAGTCAGAGTTACCACTACAGCAAAAGCATTGAGTGGAGGAGAGAGTGCAGACATTGGAATGGGAATATAATGAGGTGGGAGTACAGACATCTCCACATTCCCTAGTGGACCAGGTGCCATAACGTCAAGCAAGCGAACAGGAGCAGGTTGCCTCAGTGTCGGCTACTATACCAGGAACCTAAACTTGCATATAGGGGTTGCAGAGGTAGAGATTAATGCCCATTTTTATGTGGACGAGGCTTTGCATTTCTTCATGGACATCATGCATGTGAAGGTAGCTTTGCAAGGTGACGGCAACTCGCTTTCAAAAGAAATGGGCAAGTGTATAGAGGAGTCACAACAATCATTCTAGATCAATAGCCTTCTAATCCTTGGATTGGCTATGTCTAGATAATTTAAATAGCACAAAATTACCATTAGCATTAGAACTATCTTTTTTTGTTTTTACTTTTGGGTTTCCCTAGCCCCTTTGTCATTTGGATCCCATGGCCAATTTGTTCTCCATGGACGTTAAAAAACCTACCTACCTACCTATCTACCTTATCAAGGTTCTCCTTGCATGTTGTCATACGCTTAACACCCACCATCTCTTATGTCTTCTATCATATCAGCCTTGTTAATTTGGAAATTTCCCGTCTGGCAGAAAAGTTTTTGGGTCCTTTTTTTAACGATTTCCTAATGTTGTTAATTCTTTGGTGGCTGGCAAAGAATCGAGAGCATTTGTTGGTTTTATGGTTTTGAGGAGTTTTTAGGGTTTTCGTCCATGCACAATTTCCTCCACAATTGCAAATTGGGCTAGCACAATTTGATCCACGAATGTGAATTGGACGATTTCCTCCAAGATTGCAAATTCTAGATGTCGAGGGATGCCATGCGAAA